>JASDDO010000012.1:357230274-358726499 GCA_030015575.1 Agapanthus africanus
GAACGGGTGATAAGTTTCATGAGGCAGAAAACGGGGCAAGTGTTGCAGCCAAGGTCTGTCGGTCACTGTCACCCTGTGTTACAATACATTGATTCTGAACGAATGTTATTAGATACCGAACCTGATATACAAAATCATATCTGTCTCTTTTATTAGTAAAGAAACGATAAAATTTTGTATTGTTGGATAATGTTTTGAACATTTCCTATATCAAAAGTGATCGGTTCAGGCACGTTATCTAAAAGCATTAATGTTCTAAATCAAACTACAGTTCTTCGTATACAGAATACACACAAGAGGGAGAGTTCAGAAATGGACGGATCCTTCTTGAGGTATTGTAGACTAGGTCATATCAATGCGACCCGACTAGCTAGAGTTACATATAGATGCATATTTAAATTAGTTTGAATTTACATCTTGTGAAACTCGCCAGTCATGTCACAAAGATAAGATGACCATAACTTTGTTTATTGGAAACATAGAAAGAGTTGGTGAACTCTTGGGATGATACATGTTGATGTATCTAAGTCCCCAGTCTACATATACCAAGACCGGTTCTTTGTACTTCATTACGTTCTCTGACGATCTCTTTAGATTCAGACATATGTTCCTGTTGAAACATAAGTCCGAACCTTTTGAGATATTCATAGAATATAAGTTTAGAAGTAGAGAACCAATACGGGTATAAGTATTATGTCCTATGATGAGATCAAGGAGGAGAATACTTGAGCACGGAATTTCTGGGACTATTCTAAAGGAGAATGAGATTCTCTCTCAGCATTACTCCTCTGGATACACCATAGCATGATGGTATATCAGGGCGGAGCAATCACACCCTATATGATAAGGTGTGCTCTATGATGAGTACTACTGAGTTACCTTTTTCTTTTTGGGTGTTATGCACTTGAGAAGTTGCATACCTATTGAATAGGGTTCCAATCAAATCAGTTGTCTACCATTTCATATGTGATATGGAAAGGGAAGAGCCCATGTCTTAAGCTAGTTAAGATTTGGGGTTGTCCGGCTAATGTTTTAAAAGCAAAATCCAGACAAGCTCGAGGCAAGGTCTGTAATGTAGAACTGGAAAAGGTTCCAGCTATACAAAATACAGCAGATAATTTGGTAGAACCAAAGGATTCAGTAGATTCCAACGAACCTCGGCCTCTCCGCCGATCTAGTAGGGTTCCTCACCCACCTGAGAAGATACTTCGGTTTCTCTATGACAGTGGGAGCGAGGATTGCATCTTGAGATGATGACCCAACTAGCGTTCGAGCTGGCCATCAGGAGTAAGACTCTGTAAGAATGGCTGGATGCTTAGTGATCTGAGATGGAATCCATGTACACCAACAAAGTATGGACTTTGGTTGCTATATCTGAAGGGTTAAATCCCCATCAGGAGCAAGTATATCTTGAGAAGATTACTTGGTGTAGATGGAAAAGTTGAGACTTTCAAAGCTAAACTTGTTAAAGGTTTTCGTCATTGGAAAAGTTGAGACTTTCAAAGCTAAACTTGTTAAAGGTTTTCGTCATTGACCAGGCGTGGATAATGATGAAACCTTTTCTAGTACCTATGCTTAAGTCCATCCAGATACTACTTGCCACGGCTACATACCATGACTACGATATCTGGCGGTTGTGTGTCATGACTGCTTTTCTAAATACTGATTTAGAAGAGTGCGTCTATAAGTACACAGCCAGAGGGCCTCGTAGAACAGTGGGAGCAGCGGAAACGTGTGCAAGATGCTTTATAGGATAAAGCAGGCATCGCGGTGTTGGAACATCTGTTTTGATGGATTAGTCAAAGAAGTTGACATCATCAAAATGGTAGATGAACCTTGTATAAACAAAAAGGTAGTAGGGAGTATGGTGGTGATCCTCGTAGAGTACGTGGATGACATACTCTTGATATGAAAGGAGTTTCTTATGCTACGCTCGATCAATCTCCGTTTATCACAAAGATTCTCCGTGTAGGATCAAAATGATACCTCCTAAATCCTGAGTTTTTAGATATATGAGATAGATTTAATTGGATGTTAGGATTCTCACTAGTTGTAGTGAGATGATATCAATAGATCCTGGGGAGAATCGCTGGAAGGGGTTTCCAGGGTGATAAAGACGACTGAATGTCAGTCGCAGGCATTGTCTTTACCCTCAGTAAAGGGACGGTATGTTGGAAGAGTTCCAAGCTAGATACCGTGACATACTAGACGATAAAGGCTGGATACATCGCTACTTAAGATGCTACCAAAGAGGCTGTTTGGGTGTATAATGGTTTCATGAGATGAACTACGTTCCTACCATTGTGAGACAATGGAGTTGTGGCTTATGCCGTGGAACACCCGGTCCCATCAGTGATCCAGACTTATTCTAAGGCAGTAATCACCTGATCATGGAGATGGGTTGATCTCCAGGGTGATCGAAGGCAAGGAGAGCAGACTTAGAGGATAACGCAGCGGATCCACTCACGAAGGCCTTATTCCCAGAGAGAGACTTTTAAGGAGGTATGGTTGAGTATGAGATACTTCGACCACTGCTACAGATGGCCCTAGTGCAAGTGGGAGATTGTTAGTTATATGTATGCCCTTGAGGCCATTACTGTACATTGGATGTATATTGTAGTGGATGCTGGGACATATATAGGGAGGACTTTCTTGCTCGACATGATTCTTAGTACGGACGTTCAGGTGACACTGCCTTAGAATATGTCTGGATCACTGATGGGACGGACGTTCCTTGGCATAAGCCACAACTCCATTGTCACACAATGGAAGGAACATAGTTCATCTCATGAACCAATATACACCCAAACAGCCTCTTTGGTAGCATCTGTAGTAGCGATGTATCCTGCCTTTATCGTCTAGTATGCCATGGTATCTAGCTTGGAACTCTTCCAACATACCGTCCCTTTTCTGAGGGTAAAGACAATGCCTGTGACTGACATTCAATCGTCTTTATCACCCTGGAACACTTCCAGTGATTCTCCCCAGGATCGATTGATACCATCTCACTACAACTAGTGAGAATCCTAACATCCATTTAGATCTATCTCATAGATCCTAACATAGGTATCACTTTGATCCTATGTGGAGAATCATTGTGATTTAGTAGGTATCACTTTGATCCTATGTGGAGAATCATTGTGATAAGTTGTGTCGATATGAGGTCCATAACAGTTCGAGAAACTACTGATAACACTTACCAGTAAATCTCAGCAACCCTGGCTAGGGATTTCCATTTATAGCCAATCGAACACAACGCAACATCAACTCCTTATACCGGGAGAGACGAAACCCCTCCTATCGCTCATTGCCTCCACGTGATTTGGGACTATACCCAAAAGCCACTGTTTTGCACGCCTTCTTGGACGTGGTATGATGGAAATCAAAGCACGGTAGGAATCACACAAGACTCTATGACGATCTTGGGTCTACAGACTAACCTGTACCAGTGTCACCAAAGAACTGCCATCTAACGTGAGGTATAATACTATCTTGGAGTTCTCGACGAGTCCGTCGAGTGTACCCAGTCTCCACTGAGCACCCGTATACTTTCTCTGATGTCAAACACCAATGGATATGGGATCATCCATCGCCCATCATATAGGTCAAGAAGCGTATACGCTAGTCTACTCTGGAGTATCGATGCCCAGTCTCAGTACTCCCACGACTAGGAACATTTGAAGGACGTACTTAGAGACTACACTGTCCCCACTAGTATGATCTGCATCATAGTCCTGGTAGTCAAGTACTCATCCTAAGGGCTTTATCAACATTTAACATAGAGACAATCAGAGTACATGTTAAGATAAAGGGCAACCAGATAGCATACTATCATGTCGAGCAAGAAAGTCCTCCCTATATATGTCCAAGCATCCACTACAACAGACATCGTATGTACAGTAATTCCTCTAGGGCATACATATCACTAACAATCTCCCACTTGCACTAGGGCCATCTGTTGTGGTATCGCATGCCCAACAATCAGCTGTGGTTGAAGTATCTCATACTCAACCATCCCATAAAAGTCTCTACTGGGAAATAGGCCTTTGTGAGTGGATCCGCGTTGTTGTCCTCTGTGTCTACTCTCCTAAACTTGATCTCTCTGAAGATCAACCATCTCCATGATCAGGTGATACTGCCTAAGAATATGTCCGGATCACAGATGGGACGGGGGTTCCTAGGCCTAAGCCACAACTCCATTGTCACACAATGGTAGGAACGAAAATCATCTCATGAACTCATATATATCCAGACTATCTCTTTGGTAGCATCCTTGGTAACGATGTATCTTGCCTTTAATCGTCTAGTAAGTCACGATATCTAGCTTGGAACTTTTCCAACATACCGTCCCTCTACTGAGGGTAAAGACAATGCTTGTGACTGACATTCAGTCGTCCTTATCACCCTGGAACCTTTCCAGTGATTCTCCCCAGGATCGATTGATACCATCTCACTACACTTAGTGAGAATCCTAACATCCAATTAGATCTATCTCATAGATCCAAAACCCAGGATTTAGCAGGTATCAACTTGATCCTTTATAGAGAATCCTTGTGATAAGAGGAGATTGACCGAGCGTAGCATAGAAAACTCATTCCCTATCAAGAGTATATCATCCACGTACTATACGAGGATCACCACCATACTCCCTACTACCCTTTTTGTATATACTTGGTTCATCTACCATTTTGATGAAGTCAAACTCTTTGACTACTACATCAAAACAGATGTTCCAACTCCGCGATGCCTGATTTAACACATAAAACATCTTGCACACGTTTCCGCTGCTCCCACTGTCTACGAAGCCCTCTGGCTGTGTACTTATAGACGCTCTCTTCCAAATCATCATATAGAAAAGCAGTCATGACACCCAACCGCCAGATATCGTAGACATGGTATATAGCAGTGGCAAGTAGGATCTGGATGGACTTAAGCATAGCTTTGAAAGTCTCAATTTTTCTATGTACACCAAGTAATCTTTTCAAGATATACTTGCTCCTGATGGGGATTTAACCCTTCAGATAAAACAACCAAAGTCCATACTTTGTTAGTGTATAAGGATTCTATCTCAGATCACTAAGTATCCAGCCATTCTCACAGAGTCCCCACTCCTGATGGCCTGCTCGAAACTAGTTGGGTCATCATCTCATGATGCAATCCTCGCTCTCACTGTCATAGAGAAACCGAAGTATCTCTCAGGTGGATGAGGAACCCTACCAGATCGGCGGAAAGACTGAGGTTCGTTGGAAACAATTGAATCCTCCGGTTCTACCAAATCATCAGCTGCAGTTTGTTTTAGCTGGAACTGCTTCCAGTTCTACCTTATTACCACTAATTTCTTCACAAGAAATTCCCTTTCCAAAAGGTGGTATGCTGAGAATCAAAATATCTTTTTTTCCTCAGTTTGGTAGAAGATATTCCCTTGCGAATGCTTAGGATATCCAACAAACTTCCACAGAACTGACCTTGCCTCGAGCTTGTCCGGATTTTGCTTTTGCCATAGGCCGGACAACCCCAAATCTTAACTTCCTTAAGAGATGGGCTCTTCCCATACCATATCACATATGGAGTGGTAGGCATCTGATTTGGTTGGAACCCTATTCAATAGGTATGCAACTTCCCAAGTGTATAACCCCAAAAGAAAATAGGCAACTCAGTAGTACTCATCATAGAGCACACCATATCACATAGGGTGTGATTGCTCCGCCCCGATACACCGACGTGCTGTGGTGTATACGGAGGAGTAATGCTTAGAGAGAATCTCATTCTCCTTTAGAATAGTCCAAGAATTCCATGCTTAAGTATTATCATCCTTGATCACATCAAAGGACATAATACTTATACCCGTTTTTGGTTCTCTACTTCTAACTTATATTCTGTGATTATCTCAAAAGTTTCGGACTTGTGTTTCAACAGGAACATATGTCTGAATCTTGAGAGATCATCAGTGAATGTAATGAAGTACAAAGAACCTGTCCTGGCATATGTAGACATGGGACTATCATACATCATCATGTATCAATCCCAAGAGTTCACTAACTCTTTCTCTGTTTCCAATAAACGGAGCTGTGGTCATCTTATCTTTGTGGCATGACTGGTAAGTTTTACAAGATGTAAATCCAAACAAATTTAAATATGCATCTTTATGTAACTTCAGCTAGTCCAAACAAATTTAAATCGCATTGATATGACCTAATCTACAATGCCTCAAGAAGGATTCGTTCATTTCTGAACTATTCATCTTGTGTGTGTTCTGTACGTTAAGAACTATGGTTTGATTTAGAACGTCTATGCTTTTAGATAACGTGCCTGAACCGATCAACTCTTGATATAGGAAATGTTCAAAACATTATCCAGCAATACAAAATTATATCCTTCTTTACTTAAATAAAGAGACTGATATGATGTTGTATATCAGGTTCGGTATCTAATAACATTTGTTCAGAATCACTGTATTTGGTAATACAGGGTGATAACTGCCAACTTCTTGGCTTGCAACAATTGCATCGTTTCCAACTCTTGAAACTTATCACCCGTTCTCAGTTCTCTACCTATCTGTAGCCCATGTAACAAATTACATTTGCGGGATCCTGATCCGGTATCTCATACCCAGGACGTAAAGGATACTGAGAAACAGTTCTCGGTAATGAACACACCCGAAGAAGATGCATCAACATGTACTTTCTTCGTTTGGGCGGCACGGGAATTCTGGTAATCCCCTATTTCTTGCTCTGTCTTATAACAATTATAAGTTGGAGCGGGACCAACGTTCCCCAGCGCAGTATAACAAGCGGGTTTGGTCAATACATCCGTATTATTATCATGATTAAGGCGTGACATGGTCGCTATCTAGAGAGAGAGAAGAAAACACTCAGCGTATGCTCTTGCAAGATTAGATTGGTTATTAATTTATTTAATCAGGATGGCTCCCACTGTTTTAGTCAAATCTCCCTTCAAACCCGAAAATGAAAGACTAGCCAGGATTAATTGCATGCTATAAGTTCGCCAATCTTTCAGCCAGACTAGTATCGATACTTTGAAGGAGGTTCCCCGTGCTTTCGCACGGACCTAATTAAAATAAATCTCGTTTTCCCAGAGGCGTAACCCCGTTAACACCTTTCTAGACACCTACTTGATCGGCTAATTGTAATGTGTAAAACTCTCCCAGGAGTAACTCTTACTCGCAGTGGGTATCGGGATCCAACTATCTCATAGAATGTATGCAATCTCATTGCAAATTTCAACACTTGAAATTCCCGATAATATTTTGCCCTAAGCATCCCATGACCTTGACGGAGGTCAATAAATCATAGGGTGCTAGTCAAGTTCAACCCGTCATTTCTTGATTGAATCAAACCCACCCGCACGACCCTTGACGGAGGTCAACAAGGCTGTACGACTACCCTAATCCAATCTGCATCATATGCATAAACAGATAAATACTAGTTAGCTACCGCACACTACACCTTGACGGAGGTCAACAAACGTAGCACGAATACTAAGTAGGACTTATCTGAAATGACGGAGGGCTACGACAGGTTTTTAAGAAAACCCTTTGCGTAATGAACTTGATATCGTTGTAGAAACGAGTGATTTTAAATGAATGTTTTTTAGGCATTTTCTAGTTTTTCTAAAGAGGTCACTCCCGGTGAAGGGATCTCGGCTCTTTCCTCATCGAATAAGGTGCAGGATATTTCACAAATATCACTATGCAAAGCAAAAACTATAAAAACAATCAAAAGACAAACCGAGTTTGTAGCATCTGCTAGTGTCTCTAAAGAGGTCACTCCCGGTGAAGGGATCTCAGCTCTTTCCTTATCGAATAAGGTGCTAGATATTCTACAAGGAATACCGCTATGCAAAGCAAGAACTAGAACTACATGTTTTTGAGACAAGTTTCTACAACATCTTTAGGTTTCTTTTATTTTCATTAATCTCATTAATGAAGTCTCATTTTATTATGCTTCCCAAGCATCAGGTATGAAACGAAATCAACAATATATAATATATATCACATATATATAATATAAGCATTCTTCTCAGGCAGTAATATGATCTCATCACAGAACATTGCAGCAGAAGAACATATATGAAATATTGGATATACTAGGAGGTCCGTTTTTTTTTTTGCGAGCCAGAATAAAACACGGATTCCACGGTCATGATGAATAGCCAATCCAACACCCCTAGACCCCTACGAGAGCAGCAAGCAACCCTACCAATTCTAGAGTTAGGACACCCGGTCTCGACTCCTCGAGATGGTCTCCCACTGGACCCTAAAACCCGATTACTTATGCTCCCCGCCTTGGGTCTATCCTAATGCGGAAAAGTAAATAATATACAATGGTGACATCATCCTCAACCCGGAAGTGCCCTAATAAAAGAATATTACATACAATGAATTTTACATGAATGAAAATGAAAAACTCCCATCTCACATAAAAACCCCGGCTATTCAAAACGCGACGATCCAATATAACATATCACAGCAACACATAACATCATATGTCATCAACGTAAGTAAATATTGTACGGTTACTAGGCACACTCAAGAGGTTCCACAAGGCATCAACCATGCCAAACAAAATTTTTACGGTGCCGAGAAACCCTAATATAGATCGTTAACTAGAAGTAAAGGCGAAACAACAAGCAAGCAAACAACTTTGCTAATAAGTGAAAGGGATTACAACCTTTGTAGATCCGGTCCACCACTTCTTTAGCTCCGTGTTGACGTCCCTCCGCTGCGATCATCGGATCCCGGACTCTAGAAATGGTTTCGTTGGAGAAATGATCGGGCTAGGTCATTGACTTCGAGGCCGAAGATGATCTATGTCGGGGAGACTCAAACTCAAGCTATTCCTTCACTTGGTCAAAAACTTTATGAAGAGAACACCCTATACTATATGGCAAGTAGTAGAGAATGAAGAAATAGGAAGTAGGTTCACTTTAGAATTGGATTTCTCACTCTTTTTACCATGGCACCATTGGAGCTCTCAAGCTTTTGTGAGCTTGATGAAGATGAAGAAGAAGAAAGAATCATATGAATAATATCCAAAGTGAAACTTATCCAATTGAATGATGGCACCATGGTTGAGTTAAGCCCTCATGCTTAACTTATGTAGAGAATTAACCATAGCATAAGGTTAAGGGTTGGGTTAGCTAATATCTTGAACAAATGACAAAAATGTTGACTTTGTCAATGTTCATCAAGCTTCATGAAGCTTGATAACTTTGACCAAAGTCACTCTCTTTTGTTATATGTTAAGGAAAATAGTAAACCTTAATCTAACCTTGATATGGTTCAAGTCTCATACACACAACTTGTTTGTATCATCAAGCATGATACAAACATGTACACTTGCATATATCACATATAAACAATGTACACTTTCAAGTGAGAAAATCAATCTTAAGTGAACCAATACTAGTTAATGTAAAGTAATATATCAAATATATAATTATACATTAAATCATTAAATCAACACTTGATTTAACGATCCGGTCATATCGCATATAACCGACTAATATCAATAGTAACAACTTATCGAATCAACACTTGATCCGATAACCCGGCTATATCGCATATAACTGATCAATGTCACAAATCGCGAGAATAGAATACAGTATCACATACTGGTATTATTCTCGGTCCCGCACATATCTCATATGCGCTCCTATTTCGTTTCGCTTGAGCCAGGAAACCCCTGTGTAGGACTCTAAAGACTCGTCAATATGCCGGCAGCAGGTGATGATCATATCAAACACCCACAAGCCGCAAGCGGTCTGCTAAACGTAATGGCCACCCAGGTATTGAGCGTTCAGAAGATCAACGAGCAAGCCCGCTCACACTCCAGTGAATCCAACGAGTAACACTACCGTACAGTCCGGTCTGTTCGTCTGATATGTCGCATATCTCGTCTAGGGGTGGTAAACGTCAGACCCCAATAACTCGATAAGTCGTGTCGATATGAGGCTCATAACGGGTCGAGAAACTACTGGTAACACTTACCAGTACATCCCTAAATCTGCCTTGGCCAAGGACTTCCTGTTATAGCCAATCGAACACGGCGCAACATCAACTCCATATACCGGGAGAGACGAAACCCCTCCTATCGCTCATTGCCTGCATGTGATTCGGGACTGTACCTAAAAACCACCTTTTTGCACGCCCTCTTGGACATGGTATGATGGAAATCAAAGCACAGTGGGAATCACACAAGACTCTATAACGATCTCGGGTCTACAGACTAACCTGCACCAGTGTCACCAGAGAACTGCCATCTGACGTAAGGTATAATACTATCTGGGAGTTCTCGGCGAGTCCGTCCAGTGTACCCAGTCTTTACTGAGCACCCGTATATCATCTCTGATGTCGAACAACGATGGATATGGGATCATCCATCGCCCATCTATATGGGTCGAGAAGCTATACGCTACTCTACTCTGGTATATCGATGCCCCGTCTCGATACACCCACGACTAGGGACTTTGAAGGATGTACTTATGGACTACCATGTCCCCACTAGTATGATCCGCATCATAGTCCAGGTAGTCAAGTACACATCCTAAGGGCTTTACCAATATGTAACAGAGAGACAATCAGTGTACACGTTAAGGTAAAGAGTAACCAGATAGCATACTATCATATCGAGCAAGAAAGTCATCCCTATATATGTCCAAGCATCCACTACAATATACATCCTATGTATAGTAATGGCCTCTAGGGCATACATATAACTAACAATCTCCCACTTGCACTAGGGCCATCTGATAGCAGTGGTTGTAGTATCTCATACTCAACCATCCCATAAAAAGTCTCTCTCTGGGAAAAGGCCTTTTGTGAGTGGATCCGCCGTGTTGTCCTCTGAGTCTGCTCTCCTAACCTCGATCCCCTGGAGATCAACCATCTCCACGATCAGGTGACACTGCCTAAGAATATGTCTGGATCACTGATGGGACGGGCGTTCCTTGGCATAAGCCAAAACTCCATTGTCACACAATGGCAGGAACGAAGTTCATCTCATGAACTAATATACACCCAGACTTTCTCTTTGGTAGTATCTTTGGTAACGATGTATCTTGCCTTTAATCGTCTAGTATGTCACAGTATCTAGCTTGGAACTCTTCCAACATACCATCCCTTTACCGAGGGTATAGACAATGCCTATGACTGACATTCAGTCATCTTTATCACTCTGGAACCTTTCCAGTGATTCTCCCCAGGACCGATTGATACCTTCTCACTACAACTAGTGAGTATTCTAACATCCAATTAGATCTATCTCATAGATCCAAAACCCAGGATTTAGTAGGTATCACTTTGATCCTATATGGAGAATCCTTGTGATGAGCGGAGATTGACCGAGCGTAGCATAGGAAACTCCTTCCCTATCAAGAGTATGTCATCCACGTACTATACGAGGATCACTACCATACTCTCTACTACCTTTTTGTATATACAAGGTTCATCTACCATTTTGATGATGTCAAACTCTTTGACTAACTCATCAAAACAGATGTTCCAACTCCGCGATGCCTGCTTTATCACATAAAACATCTTGCACACGTTTCCGCTGCTCCCACTGTCTACGAAGTCCTCTGACTGTGTACTTATAGACTCTGTCTTCTAAATCATTATTTAGAAAAGCAGTCATGACACCCAACCGCTAGATATCGTAGTCATGGTATGTAGCCGTAGCAAGTAGGATCTGGATGGACTTAAGCATAGCTACTTAGAAAAGGTTTCATTATAATCCATACCTGGTGAATGATGCAAACCTTTAACAAGTCTAGCTTTGAAAGTCTCAACTTTTCCATCTACACCAAGTAATTTTCTAAAGATATACTTGCTCCTGATGGGGATTTAACCCTTCAGATAAAGCAACCAAAGTCCATACTTTGTTGGTGTATAAGGATTCCATCTCAGATCGCTAAGCATCCAGCCATTCTTACAGAGTCTCACTCCTGATGGCCAGCTCGAAACTAGTTGGGTCATCTCATGATGAAATCCTCGCTCCCACTGTCATAGAGAAACCGAAGTATCTCTCAGGTGGGTGAGGAACCCTACTAGATCGGCGGAGAGGCTGAGGTTCGTTGTTTGCTATTGAATCCTTTGGTTCTACCAAATCAGCAGCTGCAGTTTGTATAGCTGGAACTCTTTCCAGTTCTACATAACTGACCTTGCCTCGAGCTTGTTCAGATTTTGCTTTTAGACATAGGCCGGACAACCCCAAATCTTAACTGACTTAAAAGATGGGCTCTTCCCTTTCCATATCTCATATGAAATGGTAGGCATCTGACTTGATCTGAACCCTATTCAATAGGTATGCAACTTCTCAAGTGCATAACTCCCTAAAAGGAAATAGGAAACTCAGTAGTACTCATCATAGAGCACACCATATTACACAGGGTGCTATTGCTCCGCCCCGATATACCATCGTGCTATGGTGTATGCGGAGGAGTAATGCTGAGAGAGAATCTCATTCTTAGAATAGTCCAGGAATCCCGTGCTCAAGTATTCTCCTCCTTGATCACATCAAAGGACATAATACTTTTACCCGTATTTTGGTTCTCTACTTCTAACTTATATTCTATGAATATCTCAAAAGGTTCGGACTTGTGTTTCAACAGGAACATATGTCTGAATCTTAAGAGATTATCAGAGAATGTAATGAAGTACAAAGAACCGGTCTTGGCATTTGTAGACAGGGGACCTTCATACATCATATGTATCATCCCAAGAGTTCACTAACTCTTTCTCTGTTTTCAATAAACAGAGCTATGGTCATATTATCTCTGTGACATGACTGGCAAGTTTCATAAGATGTAAATTCAAACAGATTTAAATATGCATCTAAATGTAACTTCAGCTAGTCGGGTCGCATTGATATGACCTAGTCTACAATGTCTCAAGTAGGATTTGTTCATTTCTGAACTCTTCCTCTTGTGTGTGTTCTGTATACTAAGAACTGTAGTTTGATTTAGAACGTCAATGCTTTTAGATAACGTGCCTGAACCGATCAACTATTGATATAGGAAATGTTCAAAAGATTATCCAACAATACAAAATTTTATCATTTCTTTACTAATAAAGAGACTGATATGATTTTGTATATCAGGTTCGGTATCTAATAACATTCGTTCAGAATCAATGTACTGATCATACAGGGTGACAGTGACCAACAGACTTGGCTGCAACACTTGCCCCGTTTTCTGTCTCATGAAACTTATCATCCGTTCTCAGTTCTTTACCTTTCTGTAGCCCATGTAACAAATTACATATGTGGAATCCTGATCTGGCATCACATACCCTGGACGTAAAGGATACTGAGAAACAGTTCTCTGTAATGAACACACCCGAAGATGATGCATCAACATGCACTCTCTTCGTTTGGGTGGCACGGGAATTCTGGTAATCCCCAAATTCCTACTCTGTCTTATAACATTTATAAGTTGGAGCGGGACCAACGTTCCCCAGCTCAGTATAACAAGCGGGTTCGGTCAATATATCCGTTTTATTATCTTGATTAAGGCGTGACATGGTCGCTACCAGGAGAGAAAGAGAAGAAAACACTCTGCGTGCGCTCTTGCCAGATCAGATTGGTTATTATTTTATCTAATCAGGATGGCTCCCACTGTTTTTATCAAATCTTCCTTCAAACCCTAAAAGGAAATACTAGCCGGGATTAATTACACGCTACAAGTTCGCCAATCTTTCAGCCAGGCCAGTGTCGGTACTTTGAGGGAGGTCCCCCGTGCTTTCGCACGAACCTAATTAATGTAATCCTCGTTTTCCCAGAGACGTAACCCCATTGACACCTTTCTAGACACCTACTTGATCGGCTAATTGTAATGTGTAAAACTCTCCCAGGAGTAACAATTACTCGCAGTGGGTATCGGGATCCAACTATCTCATAGAAGGTATGCAATCTCATTGCAAATTTCAACACTTGAAATTCCCGATAATATTTTGCCCCTAGCACCTATGACCTTGGCTAAGGTCAATAAATCATAAGCACTAGTCAAGTTCTACCCGTCATTTCATGATTAATTAGACCCACCCACATGACCCTTGGCTAAGGTCAACAAAGCCACATGACTGTCCTAACTAATCGCATCATATGCGGTGTAGGAAGACATCACTTAGCTACCGTACACTACGCCTCGGCTATGGTCGACAAACGTAGCACGAATACTAAGTACTCTACTTCCTAAAATGATGGAGGGCTACGACAGGTTTTTCTGAAAACCTACTGCGTAATGAACTTGATATCGTTGTAGAATCAAATGATTTAAAAATGGAGTGTTTTTTAGGCTTTTCTAGTTTTGCTAAAAGGGTCACTCCCGGTGAAGGGATCGTCGGCCCTTTCCTCGTCGAATGAGGTGCAGGATATATCATATACATCTCTGTGCAAAGCAAAAACTATAGAAGCAATCAAAAGACAAACCGAGGGTTGTAGCATCTGCCAGTTATTGCTAAAGGAGTCACTCCCGGTGAAGGGATCTCGGTCCTTTCCTTATCGAATAAGGTGCAGGATGTTCTATAAGGAACACCGCGATGCAAAGCAATAACTGTAGCTACCTGTTTTTGAAAATTCGATTCCACAACATCTTAGGTTTATTTTCTTTCATTAATCACATTAATGAAGTCCCATCATTTAAGTCGCCTAAACATCACAGATAAATACGACGTACACTTATGCCATCTGCATTCGCCTCGATGTCCCCTCGTGCACCGTTAGGTTAGGTAACTAACGACAGAGCAGGGCAGGGCTAGCGCGAGTGCAAAATATAAGTAACATCTATATAATATATAATATATATCATATACAGTATTTATCACAGAACATCAAATGATCACATCACAGATATCGCAGCAGAAGAATCATATGAAATATTGGATATACTAGGACGTCCGTGTTTTCAATATGAGCCTGTATAAAACACGGATTCCACGGTCGCGATGAATAGCCAAACCCACACCCCTAGACCCCTACGAGAACGGCAAGCAACCCTATCAATTCTAGAGTTAGGAGACCCGGGCTCGACTCCTCGAGTTGGTCTCCCACTGGACTCCAGAACCCGGTTACTTGTACCCTCCTCCTTGGGTCTATCCTAGTGCGGAAAAGTAAATACTATACAATGGGTGACATCTTCCGCTACCTAGAAGTGCCCCAATAAAAGAATATTACATACAAGTTAATTTTACATGGATGAAAATGAAAAACTCTCATCTCACATAAAAACCCCCGGCTATTCAAAACGCGACGATCCAATATAACATATCCAGCAACACATAACATCACATGTCATCAACGTAAGTAAATGTGCGCATCCCAATTGCCGTTGACCTATAGCAACGAAACCGGCGATTCACATATTACACTTACGGTCGTAGAAAAGAAAGTGTAAAACTACAACAGTTGGAATCCGCAACCCCTTTAGACATCACATGCCTAACCAAATGAATTTCTTAGACATCACATGCCTAACAATTATAAACCCCGCATTTTAGTCTCTATATCGAAAATACTTTTCAATATCTAGTCGGGCAATTCAACAAGATTCCCGATATCCTGATCGAATGCTCGTCGCAAACTTTAGTAGACGGCCGCACCCCCTATGCCGTCGACGAAGTGCACCAAGGCGGAACACCGCTGCCGCAAGCACCCGGACGGATGCTTTCGGCGACGGGGTTCTCCTACAGTCACTTGGTCAGGGCTATGGGGTGTAGCTGCCTATTAAGTTTACCCGGCGAGTATCCGCGTACGCTACGTGATTACGACGGACTTTTGATCGCATCAAAATTCCGTGGCAACCGATCAAATGAGACTAAAGTGCTATGTTTATAACATTCATATTAGTTATCTCATAACTATTTGTGAATTCCAAATATTGTATCACATTCCAGATAAATAGAAAATGTTAAACTTTCCGATCGAACAATCAAACACCCAAGTTTTCCCGAAACAGCTCAACACATGAAATAAGTTTAAAAAAACATTCACTTCATGCCACAGTACCAACGGTCCAGCCATAGAAGGGTCAAGCCAACGCCTCACATGTGGCACGCCGTACTGCCCCAATCCCGAAGGTTCAAAGGGCAGTTCAAGACGGTCACATAATCGAGTTAAGGTTTGTTGTCTTCTAGAGGGTCCATCGCGTTACTTGCACTACTTAGAACGTTTTCAAACTACGGAAAAATCCAACACTTGGAAATTTCCCGGCAGGGGAAAAATTGGGTATTTTTATCCGGTCGAACTTTTTAACATATTCTAAAAGTATCCGGAAATCATAAAAAAATTAAATTCTCCGATCGAATCGACGATTACAAAATAAACCCCCAGATAACTCAACACATGAGTCAGTTTAAAAATACCCATAAAATATTACTACAGAATATAAGAATTACTGTGCCAATACAAAGATCCAATCCCTCCGTACGGCCGCGGATCCGCGGCCCAAGCATGGTACGGCCGCGGTTCCGCGGCGGTTTGGAAGGATTAGGAGGTCGAATTTCACCAAAATTCTTATATTTCCCTGCTTGATTTTTAAGGTATTTTTAATTCAGAAAATACACAGTTTTGAAAAAATATACAGAGAGGGGGTAAACTTGGACGTATCGGGTTCGTTCGGAGTTTTAACTTCGTTAACACATCGCCTAAAGCTCTAGCTGGGCTCTGATACTACTGTACGGTTACTAGGCACACTCAAGAGGTTCCACAAGGCATCAACCATGCCAAACAAAATTTTTACAGTGCCGAGAAACCCTAATATAGATCGTTAACTAGAAGTAAAGGCGAAACAACAAGCAAGCAAACAACTTTTCTAATAATTGAAAGGGATTAGAACCTTTGTAGATCCGGTCCACCACTTCTTTAGCTCCGTGTTGACGTCCCTCCGCTTCGATCATCGGATCCAGGACTCTATAAATGATTTCGTCGGAGAAATGATCGGGCTAGGTCATTGACTTCGAGGCCGAAGATGATCTACGTCGAGGAGACTCAAACTCAAGCTATTCCTTCACTTGGTCAAAAACTTTGTGAAGAGAACACCCTATACTACATGGCAAGTAGTAGAGAATGAAGAAATAGGAAGTTGGTTCACTTTAGGATTGGATTTCTCACTCTTTTTACCATGGCACCATTGGAGCTCTCAAGCTTTTGTGAGCTTGATGAAGATGAAGAAGAAGAAAGAATCATATGAATAATATCCAAAGTGAAACTTATCCAAATGAATGATGGCACCATGGTTGAGTTAAGCCCTCATGCTTAGCTCATGTAGAGAATTAACCATAGCATAAGGTTAAGGGTTGGGTTAGCTAATATCTTGAACAAATGACAAAAGAGTTGACTTTGTCAATGTTCATCAAGCTTCATGAAGCTTGATAACTTTGACCAAAGTCACTCTCTTTTGTTATATGTTAAGGAAAATAGTAAACCCTAATCTAACCTTGATATGGTTCAAGTCTCATACACACAACTTGTTTGTATCATCAAGCATGATACAAACATGTACACTTGCATATATCACATATAAACAATGTACACTTTCAAGTGAGAAAATCAATCTTAAGTGAACCAATACTAGTTAATGTAAAGTAATATATCAAATATATAATTATACATTAAATCATTAAATCAACACTTGATTTAACGATCCGGTCATATCGCATATAACCGACTAATATCAATAGTAACAACTTATCGAATCAACACTTGATCCGATAACCCAGCTATATCGCATATAACCGATCAATGTCACAAATCGCCAGAATAGAATACAGTATCACATACTGGTATTATTCTCGGTCCCGCACATATCTCATATGCGCTCCTATTTCGTTTCGCTTGAGCCAGGAAACCCCTGTGTAGGACTCTAAAGACTCGTCAATACGCTGGCAGCAGGTGATGATCATATCAAACACCCACAAGCCGCAAGCGGTCTGCTAAACGTAATGGCCACCCGGGTATTGAGCGATCAGAAGATCAACAAGCAAGCCCGCTCACACTCCAGTGAATCCAACGAGTAACACTACCGTACAGTCCGGTCTGTTCGTCTGATATGTCGCATATCTCGTCTAGGGGTGGTAAACGTCAGACCCCAATAACTCGATAAGTCGTGTCGATATGAGTCTCATAACGGGTCGAGAAACTACTGGTAACACTTACCAGTACATCCCTAAATATGTCTTGGCCAAGGACTTCCTGTTATAGCCAATCGAACACTGCGCAACATCAACTCCCTATACCGGGAGAGACGAAACCCCTCCTATCGCTCATTGCCTCCATGTGATTCGGGACTGTACCCAAAAACCACCTTTTTGCACGCCATCTTGGACGTGGTATGATGGAAATCAAAGCACGGTGGGAATCACACAAGACTCTATAACGATCTTGGGTCTACAGACTAACCTGCACTAGTGTCACCAGAGAACTGCCATCTGACGTAAGGTATAATACCATCTGGGAGTTCTCAACGAGTCCGTCCAGTGTACCCAGTCTCTACTGAGCACCCGTATATCATCTCTGATGTCAAACACCGATGGATATGGGATCATCCATCGCCCATCTATATGGGTCGAGAAGCTATACGCTAGTCTACTCTGGTATATCGATGCCCCGTCTCGATACACCCACGACTAGGGACTTTGAAGGATGTACTTATGGACTACCATGTCCCCACTAGTATGATCCGTATCATAGTCCAGGTAGTCAAGTACACATCCTAAGGGCTTTACCAATATGTAACAGAGAGACAATCAATGTACACGTTAAGGTAAAGAGTAACCAGATAGCATACTATCATATCGAGCAAGAAAGTCATCCCTATATATGTCCAAGCATCCACTACAATATACATCCTATGTATAGTAATGGCCTCTAGGGCATACATATAACTAACAAATATGTTTATCCCAATTTTCGTTGATGTATAGCAACGAAACTGGAGATACACCACATATTACACTTATGGTCGCAGAAAAGAAAGTGTAAAACTACAACAGTTGGAATCCGCAACCTCCTTAGACATCTCATGCCTGACCAAATGAATTCCTTAGACATCGCATGCCTAACAATTATAAACCCCGCATTTTAGTCTCAATATCGAAAACACTTTTCAATATCAAGTCGGGCAATTCAACAAGATTCCCGACATCCTGATCGAATGCTCGTCGGAAACTTTAGTAGACAGACGCACCCCCGACGCCGACGACGAAGTGCACTAAGGCAAAACACCGCTGCCGCGAGCACCCGAACGGATGCTTTTGGCGACAGGGTTCTCCTACAATCACTTGGTCGAGGCTATGGGGCATGGCTATCTATTAAGTTTACTCGGCAAGTATCCGCGTACGCTACGTGATTGCGATGGACTTTTGATCACATCAAAATCCCGTGGCAACCGATTAAATGAGACTAAAAACTGCTAGATTTATAACATTCAAATTAGTTATCTCATAACTACTTTTGGATTCCAAATATTGTATCACATTCCAGATAAATAGACAATGTTAAACTTTCCGATCGAATAAACAGACACCTAAGATTTCCAAAATAGCTCAACACTTGAGTGGAGTTCAAAAAGTCCCACAACATGTCACAGCCGCTATGAACCAGCCGTAGAAAGGTCAAACCAACGCCTCACATGTGGCAACGCTAAACTACCACAAACCATATGGTTCAGTGGCGGTTTTGACGGTCACATAATCGAGTTAAGGTTACGTTCTTCTAAAGGGTCTACAGATTCGCTTGCATGATTTTCTGAAAGTTTTAAACTCGGTAAAAATCCAACACTTGAAAGTTTTCCGACAGTGGAAAAAGTGAGTTATTGATATTCGTTCGAACCTTTTAACACGTTCTAAATTACCCGGAAAAAGTTAAATGAAGTTAAACTATCCGATCGAGTAAACGAGTTCCCAATATATCCCAGAAAGCTCAACACTTGAGTAGAACTAAAAATTCCCAGAAGCATAAAAAAGTACCCAAGAATAAACCCCTTAAGTATTAGGCCCCAACTCTAAAAGTTGGCCGCGGAACCGCCGCCAAACGCATGGTTTGGCCATGGTTCCGCGGTCGCTTGAGTGAGTTATGGTTTCGTACTTCACAGTAAATCTTAGAATTCCCTGCATGATTTTCTGAGTATTTTTAATATGAAAAATTTCAACTTTTGGAAAAATTTCCGGAAAGTGGGATTTATCAGGGTTTCGGAGTTCGATCGGACTTCAAACTTCGTCTAGACAACGCCTAATGCACTAGCTTGGCTCTGATACCACTGTAGGGTTAGCTTAGCACCTTGTAAAGGATTTGGCAAGCATCAATCATGCTACATTAAAAAATTTGGGGTGCTAAACAAGCCCTAACCAAGATCTTAACTAGAGACTTAGGGTTAAACGTGCAGGCAAACAACTTTACATCTAAGAGTTAGGGATTACAACCTTTGTAGTTCATTCCTTCACTTCATAATCTCCGTGTTGAGGTCCCTTCGCTACGATCATCAAGTACCCGGACTCTAGAGAGGCTTCATGAAGAGAAAGATGCAAGCTTGCTTCCAATCTTCAACAACTAAGATGATCTACCTTGAAGAATCTCAAACCCAAGCTATTGCTTCACTAATCAAGTATTAGAAAAGCAAACACCCTAATTTAAGTGGCTAGAATAGATGAGGATGATGAAGTAGGAATTTAGCTCTCTTTTGTTTTCTTTATCTCACATAAATCCATCACAAACCCAAAAGCTAGAAAGCTTTTCAAAGAGGAAGAAGAAGAAGAAATCTATTTATGATGAATAATAAAATCTTGTTGTGGTTACAAAACCAACCATGGGTTAAGAATGAAGGCTTAACCCTTGTAGAGAATAAACTAGGGTAATGGGTTTTGGGTTGGATTAAGAAATATATTCACAAAATATCTTAGCTAAAAACAAAAGAAAGCTTCATGAAAAAGCTAACCCAAAAGCTAACCCAAATCAAAACCCTAACTTGTTTAAACTCCACAAAACATGTTGCATTTGTAACCCTAACATGTTACAGTATTATATATCACATAAATAATATATAATGTAACAAAATAAAATAATACAATTAACATATATCGCATACGCATCAACGTATTATCAATGTGAGAAAAAGAATCTTTAAGTGAGCTTATATTAGTTAATGTAATATAATATATCAAATATATATATATATATAATTATACATTAAATTATCGAATCAACACTTGATCCGATAATCCGGCTATTTCACAAATAACCGACTAATATATTCTGTATCAGTTCATCGAATCAACACTTGATCCGATGACCCGGCCATATCACATATACCCGGCCGATATCACATATTGCGAGAATCTAATCGGTATCTCATACACGTATTATTCTCGGTCCCGCACATATCACATATGTGCTCCTACTCCGTTTTGCCTGAGCCAGGAAACCTCTGTGTAGGACTCTAAAGAATCGTCAATACGCCGGCAGTAGGTGATGATCATATCAAACACCCACAAGCTGCAAGCGGTCAGCTAAACGTAGCAGCCACCCAGGTATTGAGAAATCAAAAGATCAACAAGCAAGCATGTACATTCTCCTGCGAATCCAATCAGTAACACTCCCGTACAGTCCGGTCTCTTCGTCTGATATGTCGCATATCTAGTCTAGGGGTGGTAAACGTCAGACCCCAGTAACCGATAAGTCGTGTCGATATGAGGTCCATAACAGTTCGAGAAACTACTGTTAACACTTACCAGTAAATCTCAGCAACACTGGCCAGGGATTTCTAATTATAGCCAATCGAACACAGCGCAACATCAACTCCCTATACCGGGAGAGACGAAACCCCTCCTATCGCTCATTTTCTCCATGTGATTCGGGACTGTACCCAAAAGCCACCTTTTTGCACGCCCTCTCGGACGTGGTATGATGGAAATCAAAGCACAGTGGGAATCACACAAGACTCTATGATGATCTCGGGTCTACAGACTAACTTGTACCAATGTCACCAGAGAACTGCCATCTGACGTGAGGTATAATACCATCTGGGAGTTCTCGGCGAGTCCGTCCAGTGTACCTAGTCTCCACTGAGCATACGTATACTTTCTCTGATGTCAAACACCAATGGATATGGGATCATCCATCGCCCATCATATGGGTCAAGAAGCGCATACGCTAGTCTACGCTGGAGTATCGATGCCCTGTCTCGGTACTCCCACGACTAGGAACATTTGAAGGATGTACTTAGCGACTACATTGTCCCTACTAGTATGATCTGCATCATTGTCCTGGTAGTTAAGTACTCATCCTAAGTGCTTTATCAACATGTAACATAGAGACAATCAGAGTACATGTTAAGATAAAGGGCAACCAGATAGAAAACTATCATGTCGAGCAAGAAAGTCCATATATATGTCCAAGCATCCACTACAATATACATCGTATGTACAGTAATGGCCTCTAGGGCATACATATCACTAACACCATATGTCGATCAAAGAGAATAAATGCATACATGCATGCATACAACAAAAGACAAGAAGGGTTTAAAGTGAAAAAGCTAATGGTCAATGATAAATCAACACTTGATTTAGCATACCGGACATATCACATACGACCTGACTAATAGAAAACCGTCCGATTAATATACGGTATCATATACGCGCATTTAATCGGGTCCCCGCGCATATCACATATGCACACCACATCGTTTCGCCTGGACTAGGTAACTCCGTTGTGGGACTCTAAAACTCGTCAATACGCCGGCAGTGGGTGATGATCATATCAAGCACCCCCAAGCCACAAGAGGTCAGCCAAACGTAACGGCCACCTGGGTATTAAGCGATCAGAAGAAAACAAGCGAACCTATCACAACTCCCGTCGAGCCGACCGGCAACACTACCGCACAGTCTGGTCTCCTCATCAGATATGCTGCATATCGAGTCTAGGGACGGTAACGTCGACCCAAATAACTCAATAAGTCGTGCCGATGAATGGTCTATAACAGATCGAGAAACTACTGATAACACTTATCAGTAAATCTCAACAGCCCTGGCCAGGGACTTACTGATATAGCCAATCGAGCACAGCACAGCATCAACTCCCAATACCGGGAGAGACGAAACCCCTCCTATCGCTCACTGTCTCCATGTGTCTCGGGACTGTACCCAAAAGCCACCTGTTTGCACGACTCAGTAGAGCCGCAGTAGGGTGGTAATCAAAGTACAATGGGAGAACATACAAGACTCTATGACGATCTCGGGTCTACAGGCTAACCTGTACCAGTGTCACCTGAGAACTGCTATTTTACGATAGATAATACCATATAAGAGTTCTCGGGGAGTCCGTCCAGTGTACCCAGTCTCCACTGAGCACCCGTATATGATCTCGATGTCAAACATCAATAGATGTGGGAATATCCATCGCCCATCATATGGGTCTAGTATCATATACGCTAGTCTACTCCGGTATATCGATGCCCCATCTCGATACACCTACGACTAGGGACATTTCAGGATATGCTTATAAACTACAAACGCCCCATTAGTATGATCTCCATCATAATCAAAGTAGTCAAGCAAATATCCTCAGGGTTTTATCAACATGTGTAAATGAATAAAAGCATGATCAAGTCAACATGTCAGATAAACAAGAACCAGATAGCATACTATCATGTCGAGCAAAAATGTACACTGAATACACACACACGCGCACACACACACACACACACACACACACACACACACACACACACACACACACACATATATATAAATACATCCACTATCATATAATGGCCTCTAGGGCATACATATATCCAACATACATCATATGTATATATAGGTTTATGTGGATGTTTTGGTGCTTATATATATATATATATATATATATATATATATAGAGAGAGAGAGAGAGACACACACACACACACACACACACACACACACATACACGTATATACGGATGTTGATGATAGTATATGAGATTTGGAGGCGAGGCGATATGATCGGGCATGATGCCGTGAGTTGTAATATGTGTTTGGGTCATGATATGAGATGCGGCAGGATATTATAGTGGATCGTTGGGTGATGTGATTTTATTCACACGAGGACATATGTATGATGATATTGGTATCAATTTGTACTAGACTTTAGATCAGTACACCCCCCCAGTTCATGATATGTGATGATGATACCATATGTATGTTGTGTTATATGTGATAGTGTTGGAGATAGTGCCCTCAGAGTCAATTATTGGATCACAGGCACGTGATTGCAATGATTGAGGGAGGACCTATCCCGATAGGACAGTCTTACTCGAGATGATAGTATGCTATTTGGTTTACCTTTATCATCGTGTACTGCTTCAGGTGACCTTACAGGTCGCTATTACACGCTGATAGAGCCCCTAGGATTCTTGCTTGACTGCCGGCAGTATGATGGCAATCATATACGTGAGAGCTAGTGGTCTATAAGCACATCCTTAAAAGGTCCCTAGTCGTGGGAGTTTCGAGACAGGGCATCGATTCTCCATAGTAGACTAGTGTATACAGTCGAGACCCCGACGAGGGGCGGTGGCCGGTCTCACAAGCCACAGGTGTCAGTTGGTTCACCTAAGATGTATACAGGTGCTCATTGGGTTATGAGTACACCGGACAGGACTCGCCGGGAACATGCTAGTTGATCTTATACCTGACGTCAGATAGCAGTTCCCTGGTGACATGTGTACAGGTTAGTTCATCGACCTGAGATCGTCATTTGTCTCGTGTGAGTTCCCACTGTACTTTGATTACTACCCTACCACGGCTCAAAGGAGTCATGCAAACAGGTTTTAGTTGGGTACAGTCCCGAGCCACATGGAGGCAGTGAGCGGATCTGCAGGGGTTCGTCTCTGCCGGTATTGGGGGTGAGGTCGCGCTGTGTCTAGGAGAGCCATTACGCAAAGCCCTCGGCCGAGGCAGGAGATTTACTGGTAGGTATTCCAGTAGTATCTCAGGACGTTCTGGGCTACACTCCGACACGACTTGTACCGCTTTTAGGGGTCTGACTTTTACCAACCCCCTAGGCCCGACATGCGATACTCATAGACCAACGGACCGGACTGTACGGATATTGTCACTGACAAGCTCAGTAGGGTGTCAGGATGAGTTCGCTCATCGACGTCCCTTTTGGTCAATAGCCGGTGGCCCGTCACGTATTGGCTAATACCTCTGACGTGCTAGTGGTTAAATCCACAGCCATAGTGTTGACGAGTCTTTAGAGTCCACCACACTTACAGTTACTCAAGCTTTCGGGCGAAACGC
This sequence comes from Agapanthus africanus, assembly GCA_030015575.1. Lineage (NCBI taxonomy): Eukaryota > Viridiplantae > Streptophyta > Magnoliopsida > Asparagales > Amaryllidaceae > Agapanthus > Agapanthus africanus. Next base: position 357,255,562 of record JASDDO010000012.1, read on the forward strand.
TGTAGAGGCCGTATGGAGATATGGCAGGGTCCGATCAGAAACGTGCGGTATTGCACGGATCAGGATCGGACAGTTTTGTACTAGTGGCCGTATAGTCATATGGCAGGGTTCGATCTGATACGTGCGGTATTGCACGGATCAGGATCGAACGGATATTACTAGCCGGCTTTGGTTTAAGCCGGATCCTAGTTTAGTACAGTGTAGGTTTTTGTCTCACTGCATTTGTATCCGGTCGGAATACAGATGCGGGTATGTATGCACAGTATCGGGGTTTTCCTGTAATTTATTACGGGACCAGTTTTCTGGAGTTGCCAGTTTGCATTCCGTTCCGGCCGGTTTTCCTTTGTTCTTTCCCGGCCGGACTTTTCCGATGGAGGGGGTTATTTGCAAGTTTGCAAATAACATTTGTGGATGGGGTATCTTGCATATTGGTGGCATCATGATAGTTTTTCATGATGAGATCCTTTTTCTTTCTTATCCTTGCTTTTTGAGATTAGAAGTGATGAGAAAGGATTTGATTCTTGATTAGAAGTGATGTGAGCTTTGCTTTTGATATGGTCACCATTCTCTTTATCCTACACTCACCTCCCTTCATGAGTTTTGTTTTATCCCTCCACCATTCTCCATTTGTAATGGCCGGTCACACTTAGATGAGGAGAGAAAAATGAGAGGTTTCATTTTATACCACTGGAGGGCTAGCCTAGCACCTCGTCAAGGGTTCGGTAGCATCACACATGCCATAATCAAAGTTTTAGAGGTGCTAAGTTAACTCGACAAGAATCGAAACTAGAAGTTTTAGGGATTCATACAAATAAGCATCACATGCAAATGTAAAACTATCACTAAGAGGAAAGATTACAACCTTTGTAGATCTCCCTCGGTGACTCCTTGGCACTATGAGAGTTTGGAACGGATCGATGGAAGCCTTCCTTATCCACGATGATCCACCCGAAGTCCCTTTGCCCAAAGCTCCTTACCTTACTTGTTTCGCAAACGAAGTAGAGTAAACACCCTACACAAATCGGCTAGATGTGTGTAGTATGATGATGTGGTTTATGTTCTTCAATTGAAATCCTTTCCTTTGTCAATCTTCACTCAAGAGAGAAATCAAGAGAGGAAGAAGAAGATAATGGTGGCTTGAGCTTTCTATCATATCACATATGATAACTTGTTTTCTTCACACCCTTGCACAATTTTTTCCTTTGTTGTGTGCATTGTTTGTACTCATATTTTGTACACCTTGTTTCATATCACATATGAAGCTATTTATAGTGATGAGAAGGGAATAATCACCATTATTCCATTACCACCATAATTGTGAGTGGAAATTCTTTTGCTAAAGAATTAAGCATGGGTGGAAATTCTTTTCATTAAGTTAAGTAAAGCTTACCCACTAAGGAATAAAGGAGCATGAGTGGATATTCTTTACATTAACTTAAAATGATAAATACAAATTAAAAGCTTCAATATAAGTCTTATATTGCCACCATTCTTGTATCAACAACCATGATACTATGTATGCATGTATGTGTCCATGCACATCATCATGTGCATACATGCATGCATACAAAAGGATTTACTTAAAGATTTAATCTAAATGTAATTTGTTAAATCAACACTTGATTTAGTAAACCGGTCATATCTTATACGATCCGTCAAATAGAAAATGCCCGATTAATATACGTTATCACATAACCGTATTTAATCGGGTCCCGCGCATATCTCATATGCACACCACATCGTTTTGCCTGAGCCTGGAAACTTCATTGTGGGACTCTAAGACTCGTCAATACGCCAGCAGTAGATGATGATCATATGAAACATCTACAAGCCGCAAGAGGTCAGCTAAACATAACGGCCACCCGGGTATTGAAACGATCAGAAGAAAACCAGCGAAGCTGTAAAAACTCCCGTCGAGCCAACTGGCAACACTTACCGTACAGTCCGGTCTCTTCGTCAGATATGCTGCATATCGAGTCTAGGGATGGTATCGTTGACCCCAGTAACTCAATAAGTCATGCTGGTGTATGGCTCATAACAGATCGAGAAACTACTGATAACTCTTATCAGTAAATCTTAGCAGCCCTGGCCAGGGACTTCATGTTATAGCCAATCGAGCATAGCACAACATCAACCCCCAATACCGGGAGAGACGAAACCCCTCCTATCGCTCATTGCCTCCATGCGCCTCAAGACTGTACCAAAAGACCACCTGTTTGCACGACTCAGTAGAGTCGTGGTAGGGTGGAGATCAAAGTATAGTGGGAGGACACACAAGACTCTATGACGATCTCGGGTCTACAGACTAACCTGTACTAGTGTTCCCTAAGAACTGCTATCCGACGATAGATATAATACCACATAGGAGTTCTCGGCGAGTCCGTTCAGTGTACCCAGTCTCCACTGAGCACCCGCATACAATCTTTGGTGTCTCCTCACCAGATGGATATGGGATCATCCATCGCCCATCATATGGGACAAGAATAGTATACGCTAGTCTACTCTGGAATATCGATGCCCTGTCTCGATACACCCTCGACTAGGAACAGTTCAAGGATATGCTTATAGACTACATGTGCCCCACTAGTATGATCCGCATCATAATCACAGTAGTCAAGCAAATATCCTTTGGGCTTTATCAACATGTTAAAAGATCAAATCTACATGTACAGATAAAGTAAACCAGAGAGCGTACTATCATGTTGAGCAAGAAATGCATCTATCTCCATAGATATATGTCCAAATTTCCACTATCCATATAATGGCCTTTAGGGCATACATATTACTAACAATCTCCCACTTGCACTAAGGACAGTTATTGGCGTATCTCATACCCAACATTTCAAACAGTCGCTCATGCTGAGGCTGTGGAAGTGCCTTGGTGAATGGATCCGCTGTGTTATCCTTTGTATCTACTCTCCGAATCTCGATCTCCTGGCGATCTACTATCTCCCGGATCAGATGATATCTCCTTAGGATGTGTCTGGATTTCTTATGGGACCTTGGTTCTTTGGCTAATGCTATAGCTCCATTATTATCACAATACAATGGTATTGGATCAACAATGGTTGGAACTACTCCTAGTTCCGCAATGAACTTCTTCATCCAGACGGCTTCCTTAGCAGCATCACTTGCAGCAATATACTCAGCTTCCATCGTGGAGTCTGCAACGGTGTCCTGTTTGGAACTCTTCCAACTAACCGCTCCTCCATTTAGGGTAAATACAAACCCTGAGATTGATTTACTGTCATCCTTGTCACTTTGGAAGCTTGAATCGGTAAAGGCCTCCATCTGGAGATCCCCATTACCATACACCAAGAACAATTCTTTAGTCCTTCGCAAGTACTTAAGAATGTTCTTCACTGCCATCCAATGTTTCTCCCCTGGGTTGGATTGATACCTGCTTACTACAGCCAGTGCATAAGCCACATCAGGGCGAGTACACAACATCGCATACATTATAGATCCCACGGCTGAAGCGTAGGGTATAACGCTCATACGAGCTCTCTCTTCAACAGTCTTCGGACAGAAGTCCTTGGAGAGAGTGATTCCATGACTAGCAGGCAAGGCACCACGCTTGGAATCTTCCATACTAAACCTCTTTAGAATGGTGTCTATGTACTTTGATTGGGACAGTCCCAATAACCTCTTGGATCTATCTCTATAGATCCTAATGCCCAAAATGCGCGAGGCATCACCCAGGTCCTTCATGGAGAATCTTTGTGATAAGAATAGTTTGACCGATTGTAGCATAGGAACATCATTTCCTATCAGGAGAATGTCATCAACGTACAATACGAGGAATGTGACAGTACTCCCTACAATCTTCTTATAAATACATGGTTCATCTTCATTTCTGACAAAATCAAACTCTTTGATTGTATCATCAAAGCAGATGTTCCAGCTCCTTGAGGCCTGCTTTAATCCATAAATGGATTTAAGCAATCTACATGCTTTCCCGCTGCTCCCACTATCAATGAAGCCCTCTGGCTGATCTATAAAAATGCATTCTTCTAAATCACCATTTAGAAATGCAGTTTTCACGTCCATCTGCCAGATTTCATAATCATAGTGAGCAGCAATAGCAAGTAGGATCCTAATGGATTTAAGCATTGCTACCGGAGAGAAAGTTTCATCATAGTCCAAGCCTGGTCTTTGACGAAAACCGTTCGCTACAAGCCTTGCTTTATAGGTCTCCACCTGTCCATCTACACCAATCTTTCTCTTAAAGATCCATTTGCACCCAACGGGTTTTATCCCAGGAGGCGCAACGTCCAAAGTCCATACTTTGTTGGTGTACATTGACTCCATTTCGGATCTCATTGCTTCCAGCCATTTCACTGAGTCACCACTCGTGATAGCTTGCTGAAAACTAGTAGGGTCATCATCATCCATGATGCAATCTTCTCTATCACCATCTATGAGAAACCCATAGTATCTCTCTGGTGGGTGAGAAGTTCTACTAGACCTCCTGAGCGGCTGAGGTTCTTGAAGTTCTACTGCAACATCAGTTTCAACCAATTCCTCCTGAGTAATTTGTGTCTCTAGAACCTCTTCTAGTTCTACCATATTGCCATTAGTACTTTCCGTAAAGAACTCATTTTCCAAAAATATGGCATGCTGAGCAACAAACACCTTTTGTTCCTCTTTGTGGTAGAATAGATATCCATACGAATGTTTTGGATACCCCACAAATTTACACATGACCGATCGTGTCTCGAGTTTGTCTGGATTCTGTTTTTTAACAAAAGCCGGACAACCCCAAATCCTAAACCTTTTAAGAGATTGTCTCTTTCCATTCCACATCTCATATGGAGTGGTAGACACGGTCTTGGTTGGCACCCTGTTCAATAGATACATTGCTGTCTCCAATGCATGTCCCCAAAAAGAAAGCGGTAACTCAGCATCACACATCATGGATCGTACCATATCCAATAGGGTACGATTCCTCCGTTCTGACACACCATTGTGCTGCGGTGTGTAAGGAGGAGTGAGCTGAGAGAGAATCCCATTTTCTTTTAAGAAGTCTAGAAACTCTGTACTTAAATACTCTCCACCTCGATCCGATCGAAGTTTCTTGATGCTCAAGCCTGTTTGCTTCTCTACTTCAAGTTTATACTCCTTGAATTTCTCAAAAGCTTCAGATTTGTGCTTTATCAAAAACACGTGTCCGAATCTTAAGAAATCATCAGTAAAAGTGATGAAGTATGAAAAACCACCTCTTGCAAGTGTAGACATTGGTCCGCATACATCACTATGTATGAGGCTTAAGAGTTCACCAGCTCTCTCTCCGTGTCCACTAAACGGAGTTTTGGTCATTTTACCTTTGATACAAGACTGGCAAGTCGCATAAGATTTATATTCAAACGGATTTAAATATCCATCTTTATGTAGCTTGTTTAGTCTTGTTTCATTAATATGACCAAGTCTACAATGCCAAAGAAAAGCTTCATTTATATCCGAAAACTTTCTTTTACTAGTATGTTGTATATTGAAAACTGTGTGTTGGTTCTGGATGTAAATACCGTTATTTAATGTACCATGCCCAATCAACTCTTGATTCAGGTTAATGTTCATAACATTATTTTGCAATATAAAATGATATCCTTCATTGTCCAACAAAGAAACGGATATTATGTTACACAGCATACTTGGTACTAAATAACACGGGTTCAAAACCAAAATACTTCCTGAAGGCAACCCTAGATGATACTCTCCCACGGATACAGCATGTATATTGGAACCATTTCCAACCCGCAAAGTATGATCTCCAATTTTTAAAACTCTACTATTTCTCAATCCCTGCATACAATTGCAGATGTGAGAACCAGAACCGGTATCCAATACCCAGGATGCAGAGTTTAAAGAAAAACAGTTTTCAGTTACAAACACACCTGAAGTGGAAGCATCAGCATGCTTCTTCTTCTTGAGATCAGCAAGATATTCAGCACAGTTGCGTTTCCAATGTCCTGACTGTTTACAGTAAAAACATTCTCCTTTCCTGCTTCCCACAGCCCTGGCTTTGTCTTTCCCCTTCGCATTTCTAACTCCACCTTTCTGTGTGATGGACTTCTTCTTTTTCTTTCCCTTGGCCTTAGCTTTTGGGAATGAAGAGGAAGATGGCCCAGCAAGCAGAGCAGGAGTCCTTGCCGTTTTCAATGTGTTCTCTGCACTTCTCAACATATTGAGAAGTTCAGGCAATGATTTCTCCAAACCATTCATATTGAAATTTACTATGAACGGAGCAAAGGCATGGAGGAGAGACTGTAGAACAATATCCGTATATTGCTCATTATCCATAGTCCATCCCAGTCCCTCAAGTTCTTCAATAAGACCAATCATTTTCAAAACATGGTCTCCAACTGATGCACCAGCGGCCATTCGCATCTGAAACAGCTTTCTAGATGCCTCGTATCTCAAGGTACGAGATTGCTCTTCATACAACTCCTTTGTGTGAAGAAAGATGGATTGCACATCCATATTCTCGTATTGCTTCTGATGGACATTGTCCATAGAAGCGAGCGCGAGGCACTTGGCCGTGTTGCAGTCATTCTCCCAAGTTTTTCGGATCTCCCTATCCGAGACAGATGATTCAGGTCCTGGGACGGGTGGGGCTTCAGTATTGAGGACATATGATACCTTATCATATGAAAGTGCAATGTTTAAGTTCCTCAACCATTCTTTATAATTTGGTCCTGTAAGTTTATTTTTCTCAAGTAGAAGCTTAAGTCCTGACATCTGTAACTGCCATTCGGAGAGAGAAAAGGATACACTTAGCGAAATGCTCTTTCAAAGAATTAGATTGGTTATTATTTTATCTAATCGATGTCTCCCACTGCTTTTATCAAATTTTCTTTCAAAACCTGAAAAGAAAACTAGCCAGGAATAATTTTCCTGGAAGTAACACTTACTCACAGTGAGATCGAGATCCAACTATCACATAGATGGTATGCAATCTCATTGCAAATTTCAACTCTTGAAATTCCCGATATGGTTTTTACCCCTAGTCACTTATGACCTTGGCTATAGTCAACATATCATAAGTACTAGTCAAATTCTACCCGTCATTTCGTGATTAACTAGACCCACCCATATGACCCTTGACTATGATCAACATAATCACATGAATGTCCTTAGTAATCGCATCATATGCTTTGTAGGAAGACATCACTTAGCTACCGTACACTACGCCTTGACTATAATCAACATACGCAGCACGAATACTAAGTACTCTGCTTCCTAAAATGACGGAGGGTTGCGGATGGTTTTTAAGAAAACCTTTAACGCTTTGAACTTGATCTCGTTGTAGAATCAAAATGGTTAAGAAAAGGAGTGGCTTAAGCTCCGCATCTCTTGAAACTTGCATTTTTCATAAAAAGCCGAGTTGGTTTCAAATCTGATTCTACAACATCATTAGGTTTCTTTTCTTTACATTAATCTCATTAATGCGATCCCATCATTTAAGTTCCTAAGCCATCACAGAATAGAACGTATACTTATACCATCCGTATTCGCCACAGTGTCCCGTTATGCACCGTTAGGTTACTTAACTAACGGCATAGCGGGGCGGGACTAGCGCGGGTGTAAAATATAAGCAACGTTTATTATATATCATATATATAATAATAATCCATTCGTCTCAGATACTAAGTAATCACATTACAGAATATCAACAGCAGAAGCATATAAAAGGATATCTAGGATGTCCGTATTTTGTATCGAGCCAACAATAGAAAATACGGATTCCACGGTCGTGATGAATAGCCAAGCCCACACCCTTAGACCCCTACGAGAGCGGCAAGTGACCCCGCCAATTCTAGAGTTTAGGAGACCCGATCTCGACTCCTCGAGATGGCCTCCCACTGAACCCTAGAACCCGGTCACTTGTGCTCCCCTCCTTGGGTCTATCCTAATGCGGAAAAGTAAATAATATACAATTGATTTATACATGAATGAAAAATAAAACTCTCATCTCACATAAAAACCCCCGGCTATTCAATCGCGACAATCCTACTCATCATATCTCAGCAACATATAATATCTCATATCATCAACGTAAGTAAGTATGCGTATCCTGATTGTCGTTGACGTATAGCAACGAAAACGGCGATACACCACATACTACACTTACGGTCGCAGAAAATAAAATGAAAAACTACAACATTTGGAATACACAATCACCTTAGACATCATAAATTCGAAATATCACATACTTCGTATTTCATGCCTAACTATATGAATTCCACATATTGTATCACATTTCAGATAAATAGACAATGTTAAACTTTTCGATCGAATAAACAAACACCCAGGATTTCCCAAACTGCACAACACTTGAGCCGAGTTCAAAAATTTCTAGAACATGCCACAGCCCCTTATGGACCAACCGTAGAAGGGCCAAACCAACGCCTCACATGTGGCGACGCTAAACTACCACAAACCGTAAAGTTCAGTGATAGTTTTGACGGTCACATAATCGAGTTAAGGTTATGTTCTTCTAGAGTGTCCACAAATACGCTTGCATGTTTTTTCGAAGGTTTCGAATTCGGGAAAAATCCAACACTTGGAATTTTTCCAATACGGGAAAAATTGTGTTTCTAATATTCGTTCAAACATTTCAACACGTTCTAAAAATCTGAAAATCTGAACGAAGTTAAACCTTTTCCAATCGAATCACCAAATACAATTTATCTCCAGAAAACTCAACACTTGAGCAAGTTTAAAATATCTCAGAGGAAAGCTTAAAATTAATCAGGTCCCAAAAAAAAAATTCTGTACCCTCCAATGCGCCGCGGATGAGCGGCCAAAGCCATACCACTGGAGGGCTAGCCTAGCACCTCGTCAAGGGTTCGGTAGCATCACACAAGCCATAATCAAAGTTTTAGAGGTGCTAAGTTAACTCGACAAGAATCGAAACTAGAAGTTTTAGGGATTCATACAAATAAGCATCACATGCAAATGTAAAACTATCACTAAGAGGAAAGATTACAACCTTTGTAGATCTCCCTCGGTGACTCCTTGGCACTATGAGAGTTTGGAACGGATCGATGGAAGCCTTCCTTGTCCACGATGATCCACCCGAAGTCCCTTTGCCCAAAGCTCCTTACCTTACTTGTTTCGCAAACGAAGAAGAGTAAACACCCTACACAAATCGGCTAGATGTGTGTAGTATGATGATGTGGTTTATGTTCTTCAATTGAAATCCTTTCCTTTGTCAATCTTCACTCAAGAGAGAAATCAAGAGAGGAAGAAGAAGATAATGGTGGCTTGAGCTTTCTATCATATCACATATGATAACTTGTTTTCTTCACACCCTTGCACTAATTTTTTCCTTTGTTGTGTGCATTGTTTGTACTCGTATTTTGTACACCTTGTTTCATATCACATATAAAGCTATTTATAGTGATGAGAAGGGAATAATCACCATTATTCCATTACCACCATAATTGTGAGTGGAAATTCTTTTGCTAAAGAATTAAGCATGGGTGGAAATTCTTTTCATTAAGTTAAGTAAAGCTTACCCACTAAGGAATAAAGGAGCATGAGTGGATATTCTTTACATTAACTTAAAATGATAAATACAAATTAAAAGCTTCAATATAAGTCTTATATTGCCACCATTCTTGTATCAACAACCATGATACTATGTATGCATGTATGTGTCCATGCACATCATCATGTGCATACATGCATGCATACAAAAGGATTTACTTAAAGATTTAATCTAAATGTAATTTGTTAAATCAACACTTGATTTAGTAAACCGGTCATATCTTATACGATCCGTCAAATAGAAAATGCCCGATTAATATACGTTATCACATAACCGTATTTAATCGGGTCCCGCGCATATCTCATATGCACACCACATCGTTTTTCCTGAGCCTGGAAACTTCATTGTGGGACTCTAAGACTCGTCAATACGCCAGCAGTAGATGATGATCATATGAAACATCTACAAGCCGCAAGAGGTCAGCTAAACATAACGGCCACCCGGGTATTGAAACGATCAGAAGAAAACCAGCGAAGCTGTAAAAACTCCCGTCGAGCCAACTGGCAACACTTACCGTACAGTCCGGTCTCTTCGTCAGATATGCTGCATATCGAGTCTAGGGATGGTATCGTTGACCCCAGTAACTCAATAAGTCATGCTGGTGTATGGCTCATAACAGATCGAGAAACTACTGATAACTCTTATCAGTAAATCTTAGCAGCCCTGGCCAGGGACTTCATGTTATAGCCAATCGAGCATAGCACAACATCAACCCCCAATACCGGGAGAGACGAAACCCCTCCTATCGCTCATTGCCTCCATGCGCCTCAAGACTGTACCAAAAGACCACCTGTTTGCACGACTCAGTAGAGTCGTGGTAGGGTGGAGATCAAAGTATAGTGGGAGGACACACAAGACTCTATGACGATCTCGGGTCTACAGACTAACCTGTACTAGTGTTCCCTAAGAACTGCTATCCGACGATAGATATAATACCACATAGGAGTTCTCGGTGAGTCCGTTCAGTGTACCCAGTCTCCACTGAGCACCCGCATACAATCTTTGGTGTCTCCTCACCAGATGGATATGGGATCATCCATCGCCCATCATATGGGACAAGAATAGTATACGCTAGTCTACTCTGGAATATCGATGCCCTGTCTCGATACACCCTCGACTAGGAACAGTTCAAGGATATGCTTATAGACTACATGTGCCCCACTAGTATGATCCGCATCATAATCACAGTAGTCAAGCAAATATCCTTTGGGCTTTATCAACATGTTAAAAGATCAAATCTACATGTACAGATAAAGTAAACCAGAGAGCGTACTATCATGTTGAGCAAGAAATGCATCTATCTCCATAGATATATGTCCAAATTTCCACTATCCATATAATGGCCTTTAGGGCATACATATTACTAACAATCTCCCACTTGCACTAAGGACAGTTATTGGCGTATCTCATACCCAACATTTCAAACAGTCGCTCATGCTGAGGCTGTGGAAGTGCCTTGGTGAATGGATCCACTGTGTTATCCTTTGTATCTACTCTCCGAATCTCGATCTCCTGGCGATCTACTATCTCCCGGATCAGATGATATCTCCTTAGGATGTGTCTGGATTTCTGATGGGACCTTAGTTCTTTGGCTAATGCTATAGCTCCATTATTATCACAATACAATGGTATTGGATCAACAATGGTTGGAACTACTCCTAGTTCCGCAATGAACTTCTTCATCCAGACGGCTTCCTTAGCAGCATCACTTGCAGCAATATACTCAGCTTCCATCGTGGAGTCTGCAACGGTGTCCTGTTTGGAACTCTTCCAACTAACCGCTCCTCCATTTATGGTAAATACAAACCCTGAGATTGATTTACTGTCATCCTTGTCACTTTGGAAGCTTGAATCGGTAAAGGCCTCCATCTGGAGATCCCCATTACCATACACCAAGAACAATTCTTTAGTCCTTCGCAAGTACTTAAGAATGTTCTTCACTGCCATCCAATGTTTCTCCCCTGGGTTGGATTGATACATGCTTACTACAGCCAGTGCATAAGCCACATCAGGGCGAGTACACAACATCGCATACATTATAGATCCCACGGCTGAAGCGTAGGGTATAACGCTCATGCGAGCTCTCTCTTCAACAGTCTTCGGACAGAAGTCCTTGGAGAGAGTGATTCCATGACTAGCAGGCAAGGCACCACGCTTGGAATCTTCCATACTAAACCTCTTTAGAATGGTGTCTATGTACTTTGATTGGGACAGTCCCAATAACCTCTTGGGTCTATCTCTATAGATCCTAATGCCCAAAATGCGCGAGGCATCACCCAGGTCCTTCATGGAGAATCTTTGTGATAAGAATAGTTTGACCGATTGTAGCATAGGAACATCATTTCCTATCAGGAGAATGTCATCAACGTACAATACGAGGAATGTGACAGTACTCCCTACAATCTTCTTATAAATACATGGTTCATCTTCATTTCTGACAAAATCAAACTCTTTGATTTTATCATCAAAGCAGATGTTCCAGCTCCTTGAGGCCTGCTTTAATCCATAAATGGATTTAAGCAATCTACATGCTTTCCCGCTGCTCCCACTATCAATGAAGCCCTCTGGCTGATCCATAAAAATGCATTCTTCTAAATCACCATTTAGAAATGCAGTTTTCACGTCCATCTGCCAGATTTCATAATCATAGTGAGCAGCAATAGCAAGTAGGATCCTAATGGATTTAAGCATTGCTACCGGAGAGAAAGTTTCATCATAGTCTAAGCCTGGTCTTTGACGAAAACCTTTCGCTACAAGCCTTGCTTTATAGGTCTCCACCTGTCCATCTACACCAATCTTTCTCTTAAAGATCCATTTGCACCCAACGGGTTTTATCCCAGGAGGCGCAACGTCCAAAGTCCATACTTTGTTGGTGTACATTGACTCCATTTCGGATCTCATTGCTTCCAGCCATTTCACTGAGTCACCACTCGTGATAGCTTGCTGAAAACTAGTAGGGTCATCATCATCCATGATGCAATCTTCTCTATCACCATCTATGAGAAACCCATAGTATCTCTCTGGTGGGTGAGAAGTTCTACTAGACCTCCTGAGCGGCTGAGGTTCTTGAAGTTCTACTGCAACATCAGTTTCAACCAATTCCTCCTGAGTAATTTGTGTCTCTAGAACCTCTTCTAGTTCTACCATATTGCCATTAGTACTTTCCGTAAAGAACTCATTTTCCAAAAATATGGCATGCTGAGCAACAAACACCTTTTGTTCCTCTTTGTGGTAGAATAGATATCCATACGAATGTTTTGGATACCCCACAAATTTACACATGACCGATCGTGTCTCGAGTTTGTCTGGATTCTGTTTTTTAACAAAAGCCGGACAACCCCAAATCCTAAACCTTTTAAGAGATTGTCTCTTTCCATTCCACATCTCATATGGAGTGGTAGACACGGTCTTGGTTGGCACCCTGTTCAATAGATACATTGCTGTCTCCAATGCATGTCCCCAAAAAGAAAGCGGTAACTCAGCATCACACATCATGGATCGTACCATATCCAATAGGGTACGATTCCTCCGTTCTGACACACCATTGTGCTGCGGTGTGTAAGGAGGAGTGAGCTGAGAGAGAATCCCATTTTCTTTTAAGAAGTCTAGAAACTCTGTACTTAAATACTCTCCACCTCGATCCGATCGAAGTTTCTTGATGCTCAAGCCTGTTTGCTTCTCTACTTCAAGTTTATACTCCTTGAATTTCTCAAAAGCTTCAGATTTGTGCTTTATCAAAAACACGTGTCCGAATCTTAAGAAATCATCAGTAAAAGTGATGAAGTATGAAAAACCACCTCTTGCAAGTGTAGACATTGGTCCGCATACATCACTATGTATGAGGCTTAAGAGTTCACCAGCTCTCTCTCCGTGTCCACTAAACGGAGTTTTGGTCATTTTACCTTTGATACAAGACTGGCAAGTCGCATAAGATTTATATTCAAACGGATTTAAATATCCATCTTTATGTAGCTTGTTTAGTCTTGTTTCATTAATATGACCAAGTCTACAATGCCAAAGAAAAGCTTCATTTATATCCGAAAACTTTCTTTTACTAGTATGTTGTATATTGAAAACTGTGTGTTGGTTCTGGATGTAAATACCGTTATTTAATGTACCATGCCCAATCAACTCTTGATTCAGGTTAATGTTCATAACATTATTTTGCAATATAAAATGATATCCTTCATTGTCCAACAAAGAAACGGATATTATGTTACACAGCATACTTGGTACTAAATAACACGGGTTCAAAACCAAAATACTTCCTGAAGGCAACCCTAGATGATACTCTCCCACGGATACAGCATGTATATTGGAACCATTTCCAACCCGCAAAGTATGATCTCCAATTTTTAAAACTCTACTATTTCTCAATCCCTGCATACAATTGCAGATGTGAGAACCAGAACCGGTATCCAATACCCAGGATGCAGAGTTTAAAGAAAAACAGTTTTCAGTTACAAACACACCTGAAGTGGAAGCATCAGCATGCTTCTTCTTCTTGAGATCAGCAAGATATTCAGCACAGTTGCGTTTCAAATGTCCTGACTGTTTACAGTAAAAACATTCTCCTTTCCTGCTTCCCACAGCCCTGGCTTTGTCTTTCCCCTTCGCATTTCTAACTCCACCTTTCTGTGTGATGGACTTCTTCTTTTTCTTTCCCTTGGCCTTAGCTTTTGGGAATGAAGAGGAAGATGGCCCAGCAAGCAGAGCAGGAGTCCTTGCCGTTTTCAATGTGTTCTCTGCACTTCTCAACATATTGAGAAGTTCAGGCAATGATTTCTCCAAACCATTCATATTGAAATTTACTATGAACGGAGCAAAGGCATGGAGGAGAGACTGTAGAACAATATCCGTATATTGCTCATTATCCATAGTCCATCCCAGTCCCTCAAGTTCTTCAATAAGACCAATCATTTTCAAAACATGGTCTCCAACTGATGCACCAGCGGCCATTCGCATCTGAAACAGCTTTCTAGATACCTCGTATCTCAAGGTACGAGATTGCTCTTCATACAACTCCTTTGTGTGAAGAAAGATGGATTGCACATCCATATTCTCGTATTGCTTCTGATGGACATTGTCCATAGAAGCGAGCGCGAGGCACTTGGCCGTGTTGCAGTCATTCTCCCAAGTTTTTCGGATCTCCCTATCCGAGACAGATGATTCAGGTCCTGGGACGGGTGGGGCTTCAGTATTGAGGACATATGATACCTTATCATATGAAAGTGCAATGTTTAAGTTCCTCAACCATTCTTTATAATTTGGTCCTGTAAGTTTATTTTTCTCAAGTAGAAGCTTAAGTCCTGACATCTGTAACTGCCATTCGGAGAGAGAAAAGGATACACTTAGCGAAATGCTCTTTCAAAGAATTAGATTGGTTATTATTTTATCTAATCGATGTCTCCCACTGCTTTTATCAAATTTTCTTTCAAAACCTGAAAAGAAAACTAGCCAGGAATAATTTTCCTGGAAGTAACACTTACTCACAGTGAGATCGAGATCCAACTATCACATGATGGTATGCAATCTCATTGCAAATTTCAACTCTTGAAATTCCCGATATGGTTTTTACCCCTAGTCACTTATGACCTTGGCTATAGTCAACATATCATAAGTACTAGTCAAATTCTACCTGTCATTTCGTGATTAACTAGACCCACCCATATGACCCTTGACTATGATCAACATAATCACATGAATGTCCTAAGTAATCGCATCATATGCTTTGTAGGAAGACATCACTTAGCTACCGTACACTACGCCTTGACTATAATCAACATTCGCAGCACGAATACTAAGTACTCTGCTTCCTAAAATGACGGAGGGTTGCGGATGGTTTTTAAGAAAACCTTTAACGCTTTGAACTTGATCTCGTTGTAGAATCAAAATGGTTAAGAAAAGGAGTGGCTTAAGCTCCGCATCTCTTGAAACTTGCATTTTTCATAAAAAGCCGAGTTGGTTTCAAATCTGATTCTACAACATCATTAGGTTTCTTTTCTTTACATTAATCTCATTAATGCGATCCCATCATTTAAGTTCCTAACCCATCACAGAATAGAACGTATACTTATACCATCCGTATTCGCCACAGTGTCCCGTTTTGCACCGTTAGGTTACTTAACTAACGGCATAGCGGGGCGGGACTAGCGCGGGTGTAAAATATAAGCAACGTTTATTATATATCATATATATAATAATAATCCATTCGTCTCAGATACTAAGTAATCACATTACAGAATATCAACAGCAGAAGCATATAAAAGGATATCTAGGATGTCCGTATTTTGTATCGAGCCAACAATAGAAAATACGGATTCCACGGTCGTGATGAATAGCCAAGCCCACACCCTTAGACCCCTACGAGAGCGGCAAGTGACCCCGCCAATTCTAGAGTTTAGGAGACCCGATCTCGACTCCTCGAGATGGCCTCCCACTGAACCCTAGAACCCGGTCACTTGTGCTCCCCTCCTTGGGTCTATCCTAATGCGGAAAAGTAAATAATATACAATTGATTTATACATGAATGTAAAATAAAACTCTCATCTCACATAAAAACCCCCGGCTATTCAATCGCGACAATCCTACTCATCATATCTCAGCAACACATAATATCTCATATCATCAACGTAAGTAAGTATGCGTATCCTGATTGTCGTTGACGTATAGCAACGAAAACGGCGATACACCACATACTACACTTACGGTCGCAGAAAATAAAATGAAAAACTACAACATTTGGAATACACAATCACCTTAGACATCATAAATTCGAAATATCACATACTTCGTATTTCATGCCTAACTATATGAATTCCACATATTGTATCACATTTCAGATAAATAGACAATGTTAAACTTTTCGATCGAATAAACAAACACCCAGGATTTCCCAAACTGCACAACACTTGAGCCGAGTTCAAAAATTTCTAGAACATGCCACAGCCCCTTATGGACCAACCGTAGAAGGGCCAAACCAACGCCTCACATGTGGCAACGCTAAACTACCACAAACCGTAAAGTTCAGTGATAGTTTTGACGGTCACATAATCGAGTTAAGGTTATGTTCTTCTAGAGTGTCCACAAATACGCTTGCATGTTTTTTCGAAGGTTTCGAATTCGGGAAAAATCCAACACTTGGAATTTTTCCAATACGGGAAAAATTGTGTTTCTAATATTCGTTCAAACATTTCAACACGTTCTAAAAATCTGAAAATCTGAACGAAGTTAAACCTTTTCCAATCGAATCACCAAATACAATTTATCTCCAGAAAACTCAACACTTGAGCAAGTTTAAAATATCTCAGAGGAAAGCTTAAAATTAATCAGGTCCCAAAAAAAAAATTCTGTACCCTCCAATGCGCCGCGGATGAGCGGCCAAAGCCATACCACTGGAGGGCTAGCCTAGCACCTCGTCAAGGGTTCGGTAGCATCACACAAGCCATAATCAAAGTTTTAGAGGTGCTAAGTTAACTCGACAAGAATCGAAACTAGAAGTTTTAGGGATTCATACAAATAAGCATCACATGCAAATGTAAAACTATCACTAAGAGGAAAGATTACAACCTTTGTATATCTCCCTCGGTGACTCCTTGGCACTATGAGAGTTTGGAACGGATCGATGGAAGCCTTCCTTGTCCACGATGATCCACCCGAAGTCCCTTTGCCCAAAGCTCCTTACCTTACTTGTTTCGCAAACGAAGTAGAGTAAACACCCTACACAAATCGGCTAGATGTGTGTAGTATGATGATGTGGTTTATGTTCTTCAATTGAAATCCTTTCCTTTGTCAATCTTCACTCAAGAAAGAAATCAAGAGAGGAAGAAGAAGATAATGGTGGCTTGAGCTTTCTATCATATCACATATGATAACTTGTTTTCTTCACACCCTTGCACTAATTTTTTCCTTTGTTGTGTGCATTGTTTGTACTCATATTTTGTACACCTTGTTTCATATCACATATGAAGCTATTTATAGTGATGAGAAGGGAATAATCACCATTATTCCATTACCACCATAATTGTGAGTGGAAATTCTTTTGCTAAAGAATTAAGCATGGGTGGAAATTCTTTTCATTAAGTTAAGTAAAGCTTACCCACTAAGGAATAAAGGAGCATGAGTGGATATTCTTTACATTAACTTAAAATGATAAATACAAATTAAAAGCTTCAATATAAGTCTTATATTGCCACCATTCTTGTATCAACAACCCTGATACTATGTATGCATGTATGTGTCCATGCACATCATCATGTGCATACATGCATGCATACAAAAGGATTTACTTAAAGATTTAATCTAAATGTAATTTGTTAAATCAACACTTGATTTAGTAAACCGGTCATATCTTATACGATCCGTCAAATAGAAAATGCCCGATTAATATACGTTATCACATAACCGTATTTAATCGGGTCCCGCGCATATCTCATATGCACACCACATCGTTTTTCCTGAGCCAGGAAACTTCATTGTGGGACTCTAAGACTCGTCAATACGCCAGCAGTAGATGATGATCATATCAAACATCTACAAGCCGCAAGAGGTCAGCTAAACATAACGGCCACCCGGGTATTGAAACGATCAGAAGAAAACCAGCGAAGCTGTAAAAACTCCCGTCGAGCCAACTGGCAACACTTACCGTACAGTCCGGTCTCTTCGTCAGATATGCTGCATATCGAGTCTAGGGATTGTATCGTCGACCCCAGTAACTCAATAAGTCATGCTGGTGTATGGCTCATAACAGATCGAGAAACTACTGATAACTCTTATCAGTAAATCTCAGCAGCCCTGGCCAGGGACTTCATGTTATAGCCAATCGAGCATAGCACAACATCAACCCCCAATACCGGGAGAGACGAAACCCCTCCTATCGCTCATTGCCTCCATGCGCCTCGAGACTGTACCCAAAGACCACCTGTTTGCACGACTCAGTAGAGCCGTGGTAGGGTGGACATCAAAGTATAGTGGGAGGACACACAAGACTCTATGACGATCTCGGGTCTACAGACTAACCTGTACCAGTGTTCCCTGAGAACTGCTATCCGACGATAGATATAATACCACATAGGAGTTCTCGGCAAGTCCGTTCAGTGTACCCAGTCTCCACTGAGCACCCGCATACAATCTTTGGTGTCTCCTCACCAGATGGATATGGGATCATCCATCGCCCATCATATGGGACAAGAATAGTATACGCTAGTCTACTCTGGAATATCGATGCCCTGTCTCGATACACCCTCGACTAGGAACAGTTCAAGGATATGCTTATAGACTACATGTGCCCCACTAGTATGATCCGCATCATAATCACAGTAGTCAAGCAAATATCCTTTGGGCTTTATCAACATGTTAAAAGATCATATCTACATGTACAGATAAAGTAAACCAGATAGCGTACTATCATGTTGAGCAAGAAATGCATCTATCTCCATAGATATATGTCCAAATTTCCACTATCCATATAATGGCCTTTAGGGCATACATATTACTAACAACGATATGGAGACTGTTAGTTATATGTATGCCCTAGAGGCCATTACTGTACATACGATGTATATTGTAGTGGATGCTAGGACATATATAGGGAGGACTTTCTTGCTCGACATGATAGTATGCTATCTGGTTGTACTTTATCTTAACATGTACTCTGATTGTCTCTATATTACATGTTGATAAAGCCCTTAGGATATGTACTCGACTACTGGGACTATGATGAGATCATACTAGTGGGGCCACGGTAGTCGACGAGTACATCCTATAACTGTTCCTAGTCGAGGGTGTGTCGAGACAGGGCATCGATGCACCAGAGTAGACTAGCGTATACGCATCTTGACCCATATGATGGGCGATGGATGATCCCATATCCATCGGTGTTTGACATCAAGGATGGTGTACGGGTGCTCAGTAGAGACTGGGTACACTGGACGGACTCGCCGAGAACTCCCAGATGGTATTATACCATACGTCAGATGGCAGTTCTCCGGTGACACTGGTACAGAGTAGTCTGTTGACCCGAGATCGTCATAGAGTCTTGTATGGTTCCCACTGTGCTTTGATTTCCATCATACCACGTCCAAGAGGGCGTGCAAAAAGGTGGCTTTTGGGTATAGTCCCGAATCACATGGAGGCAATGAGCGATAGGAGGGGATTCGTCTCTCCCGGTATATGGAGTTGATGTTGTGCTGTGTTCGATTGGCTATAACCGGAAATCCCTTGCCAGGGTTGTTGAGATTTACTGGTAAGTGTTATCAGTAGTTTCTCGAACTGTTATAGACCTCATATCGACACGACTTATTGAGCTACTGGGGTCTGACGTTTACCACCCCTAGGCGAGATATGCGACATATCAGACGACGAGACCGGACTGTACGGGAGTGTTACTATTTGGATTCACAGGAGAAGTTACAGGCTTGCTTGTTGATCTTCTGAGCGCTCAATACCTGGGTAGCTGTTACGTTTAGCTGACCGCTTGCAGCTTGTGGGTGTTTGATATGATCATCACCTACTGCCGGCGTATTGACGATTCTTTAGAGTCCTACACAGAGGTTTCTTGACTCAGGCAAAACGGAGTAGGGACACATATGTGATATGTACGGGACCGAGGATAATGCGATATGTGATACCGTATTCTATTCTCGCGATATTTGATATCAGCCTGGTCATCGGATCAAGTGTTGATTCGGTGAATCGGTACGGATAAATATTAGCCGGTTATATGCGATATAGCCGGATTGTCGGATCAAGTGTTGATTCGATAATTTAATGTATAATAATATATTTGATATATTAAATTACATTAACTAATATTTGCTCACTAAAAGATTCTTTTTCTCACTCGGGTAATACGTTGATATATATGCGATATATGTTAAATGTATTATTTTATTTTGTTACGATAAATATTATATATGTGATATATAATATTGTAACATGATATGATAACTAATGCAACTTGTTTAGTGGAGTTTAAACATGATTAGGGTTTGGATTAGGGTTAAGCTTTCTAGATGTTTCTAGAAGCTTTTCATTTTGTTTTGTGAAAGATATTTTCAAATGACTCATGCTTTAACCAAACCCAAACCCTAACCCTAGTTAATTCTCTACAAGAGTTAGCTTGACCTTGGTTGCATTATCTATCATATTATTTCATTTCCTATTCATCACAAAAGAATTATGATCATTGTTCATCTTCTTCCTTCATTTTCTTTCATGGAAAAAGCTTTCTTGATTTTTCCAAGTGATGAATAATTGTGAGAAAAATATAAATAAAGAGAGCAAAAATCCTACTTCATCATCCTCATCTTCCCTTGTCATTTAGATGAGGGTGTTCACATCATTTCATGAGTGTTAGCTTGTGTTAAAGAAACTTCAAGGTAGATCATCTTAGTATCGAAGATCGGAAGCAAAGGTTGCGTCTTTCTCTTCGTGGAACCTCTCGAGAGTCCGGATCCCGATGATCGCAGCGAAGGGACCACAACACGGAGCATATGAAGTGAAGGACCGGATCTACAAAGGTTGTAATCCCTCTCACTTAGTGTTAAAATGTTTAGCATGCTTGTTTTCGCCTAATCTCTAGTTTAAAGTTCCGTATTCGGGTTGTTCGACACGGCTAAATTTTTAATCGGGCATGGTTGATACCTCGTAGACCCTTGTGCGCGTGCCTAGCAACCCTACAGTGGTATCAGAGCCAAGCTAGAGCTTTAGGCGAAGTCTAGACGAAGTTTAAAGTCCGATCGAACGCCGAAACCCCGACACGGAACCCTCTCTGTACTTTTTTCAAAAATGTGGTTTTTTCTGAATTAAAAATTCTTATAAAATTAAGCAGGAAAAACTAAGAATTACTGTGAAGTACGGACTTCTAATTCCAAAATTGGAGCGCGGAACCTCGGCTAAACCATGGGTTTTGCGGCTCTTCCGCGGCCAAAATTTGGACTTAGTCCCTGAAATTTCATGTAATTATTTTTAGGCTCTTTCTTGTTAATTTTTTCTGGGAATATTTTAATTCCACTCAAGTGTTGTTTTTTCAAGGGTTGTATTGGGGAATCGTTGATTCGATCGGATAATTTAACTTTGTTTAGTTTGTCCGGATAATTTTAGAAACTGTTAAAAAGTTCGGCCGGATATCAATAACTCACTTTTTCCCCAGTTGGAAATTTTTTCAAAAGTTGGATTTTTTTTTCTCGTGTTTAAGAACGTTCTAAGTCGTGCAAGTAACGCGGTGGACCCTCTAGAAGACAACAAACCTTAACTCGATTATGTGACCGTCTTGAACTGCCTTTTGAACCTTAGGGTTTGGGGCAGTACGGCGTGCCACATGTGAGGCGTTGGCTTGACCCTTCTACGGCTGGACCATTGCTACTGTGGCATGTAATGGATGTTTTTAAACTGTTTTCAAGTGTTGAGATATATTGGGGAAATCTTGGGTGTTTGATGATTCGATCGGAAAGTTTAACTTTATTTATTTATCTGGAATGTGATACAATATTTGGAATCCACAGGTAGTTATGAGATAACTGATTTGAATATTATAAACATAGCAGTTTAGTCTCAAATGATCGGTTGCCATGGAATTTTGATGTGATCAAAAGTCCGTCGCAATCACGTAGTGTACGCGGATACTCGCCGGGGAAACTTAATAGAAAGCTACACCTTTTAGCCCCGACCAAGTGACTGTAGGAGAACCCCGTCGCCGAAAGCATCCGTTCGGGTGCTCGCGGCAGCGGTGTTCCGCCTTAGTGCACTTCGTCGACGGCATCTGGGGGTGCGGCCGTCTACTAAAGTTTGCGACGAGTATTCGATCAGGACGTCGGGAATCTTGTTGAATTCCCGGCTTGACCTTGAAAAGAGTTTTCGATAATGAGACTAAAATGCGGGGTTTATAATTGTTAGGCATGCGATGTCTAAGAAATTCATTTGGTTAGGCATGCGATGTCTATAGAGGTTGCGGATTCCAACTGTTGTAGTTTTACACTTTTTTTTTGTGACCGTAAGAGTAGTATGTAGTGTATCGCCGGCTTCGTTTCTATACATCAACGACAATCGGGATACGCATACTTGCTTACGTTGATGATATGAGATATTATGTGTTGCTGTGATATGTTATATTGGATCGTCGCGTTTGAATAGCCGGGGTTTTTATGTGAGATGAGAGTTTTTTCTTTTTCATTCATGTAAAATTCATTTGTATGTAATATTCTTTTATTGGGGCACTTCCAAGTAGAGGAAGATGTCACCGTTGTATATTATTTACTTTTCCGCATTAGGTAGACCCAAGGCGGGGAGCACAAGTAACCGGGTTCTAGGGTCCAGTGGGAGACCATCTCGAGGAGTCGAGACCGGGTCTCCTAACCCTAGAATTGGCAGTGTTACTTGCCGCTCTCGTAGGGGTCTAGGAATGTGGGTTTGGCTATTCATCGCGACCATGGAATCCGTGTTTTATACAGGCTCGTATTGAAAACACGGACGTCCTAGTATATCCAATATTTCATATATGTTCTTCTGCTGCAATGTTCTGTGATGAGATCATATTACTGCCTGAGACGAATGTTTATATATTATATATATGAGATATATGTTATATTGCAGATTTCGTTTCAAAACAGATGCTTATGAAGCATAATTAAAATGGGACTTCATTAATGAGATTAATGAAATAAAAGAAACCTAAGATGTTGTAGAAACTTGTTTAAAAACTGGTAGCTACAGTTCTTGCTTTGCACAGCGGTGTTCCTTGTAGAACATCCAGCACCTTATTCGATAAGGAAAGGACCGAGATCCCTTCACCGGGAGTGACTCCTTTAGCAATGATTGGCAGATGCTACAAACTCGGTTTGTTTTTTGATTGCTTCTATAGTTTATGCTTTGCACAGCGGTATATATGATATATCCTGCACCTTATTCGATGAGGAAAGGGCCGACAATCCCTTCACCGGGAGTGACCCCTTTAGCAAAACTAGAAAAGCCTCAAAAGCATTCCATTTAAAATTACTCGATTCTACAACGATATCAAGTTCATTACGCAAAGGGTTTTCTGAAAAACCCGTCGTAGCCCTCCGTCATTTCAGATAAGTACTGGTTAGTATTCGTGCTACGTTTGTTGACCTTAGTCAAGGCGTAGTGTGCGGTAGCTGATTAGTGCTTATCTGTATAAGCATATGATGCGATTGAGTTAGGGTAGTCGTGCGACTTTGTTGACCTTAGCCAAGGGTCCTGCGGGTGGGTTTAATTCAATCGGGAAATGACGGGTTTAACTTGGCTAGCACTTATGATTTGTTGACCTTAGCCAAGGTCATAAGCTGCTAGGGGCAAAATATTATTGGGAATTTCAAGTGTTGAAATTTGCAATGAGATTGCATACCTTCTATAAGATAGTTGGATCCCGATACCCGCTGCGAGTAAAAGTTACTCCTGGGAGAGTTTTACACATTACAATTAGCCGATCAAGTAGGTGTCTAGAAAGGTGTTAACAGGGTTACGCCTCTGGGAAAACGAGGTTTACTTTAATTAGGTTCGTGCGAAAGCACGGGGGACCTCCCTCAAAGTACCGACACTGGCCTGGCTGAAAGATTGGCGAACTTGTAGCGTGTAATTAATCCCGGCTAGTCTTTCCTTTTAGGGTTTGAAGGAAGATTTGATTAAAACAGTGGGAGACATCCTGATTAGATATATTATATAACCAATCTAATCTTGCAAGAGCATACGCTGAGTGTTTTCTTCTCTCTCTCTCCAGGTAGCGACCATATCATGCCTTAATCAAAATAATAAAACGGATATATTGACCGAACCCGCTTGTTATACTGAGCTGGGGAACGTTGGTCCCGCTCCAACTTATAATTGTTATAGGACAGAGCAAGAAAATTGGGGAATACCAGATTTCCCGTGCCGCCCAAACGAATAAAGTGCATGTTGATGCATCATCTTCGGGTGTGTTCATTACACAGAACTGTTTCTCAGTTTCCTTTGCGTCCTGGGTATGTGATACCGGATCAGGATCCCGTATATGTAATCTGTTACATGGGCTACAGATAGGTAAAGAACTGAGAACGGGTGATAAGTTTCATGAGACAGAAAACGGTGCAAGTGTTGCAGCCAAGTCTGTTGGTCACTGTCACCCTGTATTACTAGAATACATTGATTCTGAACAAATGTTATTAGATACCGAACCTGATATACAAAATCATATCAGTCTCTTTATTAGTAAAGAAAGGATATAATTTTGTATTGTTGGATAATGTTTTGAACATTTCCTATATCAAGAGTTGATCAGTTCAGGCACGTTATCTAAAAGCATTGACGTTCTAAATCAAACTACAGTTCTTATTATATAGAACACACACAAGAGGAAGAGTTCAGAAATGAACGAATCCTACTTGAGGTATTGTAGACTAGGTCATATCAATGCGACCAGACTGGCTGAAGTTACATATAGATGCATATTTAAATTAGTTTGAATTTACATCTTATGAAACTTGCCGGTCATGTCACAAAGATAAGATGACCACAGCTCTGTTTATTGGAAACAGAGAAAGAGTTAGTGAACTCTTGGGATTGATACATGCTGATGTATGAAGGTCCCCTTTCTACACATGCCAAGACTGGTTCTTTTTACTTCATTACGTTCTCTGATAATCTCTCAAGATTCAGACATGTGTTCCAGTTGAAACACAAGTCCGAACCTTTTGAGATAGTCACAGAATATAAGTTAGGAGTAGAGAACCAAAAATACGGGTATAAGTATTATGTCCTTTGATGAGATCAAGGAGGAGAATACTTGAGCACGGAATTCCTGGACTATTCTAAAGGAGAATGAGATTCTCTCTCAGCATTACTCCTCCGCATATACCATAGCACGATGGTATATCGGGGCGGAGCAAACTCACCCTATTAGATATGGTGTGCTCTATGATGAGTACTACTGAGTTTCTTATTTCCTTTTGAGAGTTATGCACTTGAGAAGCTGCATACCTATTGAATAGGGTTCAAATCAAATCAGTTGTCTACCACTTCATATGTGATATGGAAAGGGAAGAGCCCATATCTTAAGTTTGTTAAGATTTGGGGTTGTCCGGCCTATGTCTAAAAGCAAAATCCGGACAAGCTCGAGGCAAGGTCTGTTATGTAGAACTGGAAATGTTCCAGCTATACAAAATGCAGCTGATGATTTGGTAGAACCAAAGGATTCAATAGTTTCCAACGTACCCCAGCCGCTCCGCCGATCTAGTAGGGTTCCTCACCCACCTGAGAGATACTTCGGTTTCTCTATGATAGTGGGAGCGAAGATTGCATCATGAGATGATGACCCAACTGGTTTCGAGCTGGCCATCAGGAGTGGGACTCTGTAAGAATGGCTGGATGCTTATCGATCTGAGATGGAATCCTTATACACCAACAAAGTATGGACTTTGGTTGCTTTATCTGAAGGGTTAAATCCCCATCAGGAGCAAGTATATCTTGAGAAGATTACTTGGTGTACATGGAAAAGTTGAGACTTTCAAAGCTAGACTTGTTAAAGGTTTGCATCATAGACCAGGTATGGATTATGTTGAAACCTTTTCTAAGGATCTATGCTTAAGTATATCCAGATCCTACTTGCCACGGCTGCATACCATGACTACGATATCTGGTGGTTGGGTGTCATGACTGCTTTTCTAAATGATGTTTTAGAAAAGAGCGTCTATAAGTACACAGCCAGAGGGCTTCGTAAACAGTGGGAGCAGCGGAAACGTGTGTAAGATGTTTTATATGATAAAACAGGCATCGCGGAGTTGGAACATCTGTTTTGATGTGGTAGTCAAAGAGTTTGACTTCATCAAAATGGTAGATGAACCTTGTATATACAAAAAGGGTAGTAGAGAGTATGGTGGTGATCCTCGTAGAGTACATGGATGACATACTCTTGATAGGGAAGGAGTTTCCTATGCTACGCTCGGTTAATCTCCGCTTATCACAAGGATTCTCCATATAGGATCAAAGTGATACCTCCTATATCCTGGGTTCTTGGATCTATGAGATAGATCTAATTGGATGATAGGATACTCACTAGTTGTAGTGAGATGGTATCAATCGATCCTGGGGAGAATCACTGGAAAGGTTCCAGGGTGATAAGGACGACTGAATGTCAGTCGCAGGCTTGTCTATACCCTCAGTGGAGGGACGGTATGTTGGAAGAGTTCCAAGCTAGATACCGTGACATACTAGACGATTAAAGGCAAGATACATCGTTACCAAGGATGCTACCAAAGAGGCAGTCTGGAAATATATAAGTTTATGAGATGAACTTCGTTCCTACCATTGTGTGACAATGGAGTTGTGGCTTTAGCCAAGGAACTACCGTCCCATCAGAAATCCAGATATAATTCTTAGGCAGTATCACCTGATCATGGAGATGGTTGATCTCCAGGGAGATCGAGGTTAGGAGAGTAGACACAGAGGACAACAGCGCGGATCCACTCACAAAGGCCTTTTTCCCAGTAGAGACTTTTATGGGATGGTTGAGTATGAGATACTTCAACCGCAGCTAATTGTTGGGTATGCGATACCATAACAGATGGCCCTAGTGCAAGTGGGAGATTGTTAGTTATATGTATGCCCTAGAGGCCATTACTGTACATACGATGTATATTGTAGTGGATGCTAGGACATATATAGGGAGGACTTTCTTGCTCGACATGATAGTATGCTATCTGGTTGTACTTTATCTTAACATGTACTCTGATTGTCTCTATATTACATGTTGATAAAGCCCTTAGGATATATACTCGACTACTGGGACTATGATGAGATCATACTAGTGGGGCCACGGTAGTCGACGAGTACATCCTATAACTGTTCCTAGTCGAGGGTGTGTCGAGACAGGGCATCGATGCACCAGAGTAGACTAGCGTATACGCATCTTAACCCATATGATGGGCGATGGATGATCCCATATCCATCGGTGTTTGACATCAAGGATGGTGTACGGGTGCTCAGTAGAGACTGGGTACACTGGACGGACTCGCCGAGAACTCCCAGATGATATTATACCATACGTCAGATGGCAGTTCTCCGGTGACACTGGTACAGAGTAGTCTGTTGACCCGAGATCGTCATAGAGTCTTGTATGGTTCCCACTGTGCTTTGATTTCCATCATACCACGTCCAAGAGGGCGTGCAAAAAGGTGGCTTTTGGGTATAGTCCCGAATCACATGGAGGCAATGAGCGATAGGAGGGGATTCGTCTCTCCCGGTATAGGGAGTTGATGTTGTGCTGTGTTCGATTGGCTATAACCGGAAATCCCTGGCCAGGGTTGTTGAGATTTACTGGTAAGTGTTATCAGTAGTTTCTCGAACTGTTATAGACCTCATATCGACACGACTTATTGAGCTACTGGGGTCTGACGTTTACCACCCCTAGGCGAGATATGCGACATATCAGACGACGAGACCGGACTGTACGGGAGTGTTACTATTTGGATTCACAGGAGAAGTTACAGGCTTGCTTGTTGATCTTCTGAGCGCTCAATACCTGGGTAGCTGTTACGTTTAGCTGACCGCTTGCAGCTTGTGGGTGTTTGATATGATCATCACCTACTGCCTGCGTATTGACGATTCTTTAGAGTCCTACACAGAGGTTTCTTGACTCAGGCAAAACGGAGTAGGGGCACATATGTGATATGTACGGGACCGAGGATAATGCGATATGTGATACCGTATTCTATTCTCGCGATATTTGATATCAGCCGGGTCATCGGATCAAGTATTGATTCGGTGAATCGGTACGGATAAATATTAGCCGGTTATATGCGATATAGCCGGATTGTCGGATCAAGTGTTGATTCGATAATTTAATGTATAATAATATATTTGATATATTAAATTACATTAACTAATATTTGCTCACTAAAAGATTCTTTTTCTCACTCGGGTAATACGTTGATATATATGCGATATATGTTAAATGTATTATTTTATTTTGTTACGATAAATATTATATATGTGATATATAATATTGTAACATGATATGATAACTAATGCAACTTGTTTAGTGGAGTTTAAACATGATTAGGGTTTGGATTAGGGTTAAGCTTTCTAGATGTTTCTAGAAGCTTTTCATTTTGTTTTGTGAAAGATATTTTCAAATGACTCATGCTTTAACCAAACCCAAACCCTAACCCTAGTTAATTCTCTACAAGAGTTAGCTTGACCTTGGTTGCATTATCTATCATATTATTTCATTTCCTATTCATCACAAAAGAATTATGATCATTGTTCATCTTCTTCCTTCATTTTCTTTCATGGAAAAAGCTTTCTTGATTTTTCCAAGTGATGAATAATTGTGAGAAAAATATAAATAAAGAGAGCAAAAATCCTACTTCATCATCCTCATCTTCCCTTGCCATTTAGATGAGGGTGTTCACATCATTTCATGAGTGTTAGCTTGTGTTAAAGAAACTTCAAGGTAGATCATCTTAGTATCGAAGATCGGAAGCAAAGGTTGCGTCTTTCTCTTCGTGGAACCTCTCGAGAGTCCGGATCCCGATGATCGCAGCGAAGGGACCACAACACGGAGCATATGAAGTGAAGGACCGGATCTACAAAGGTTGTAATCCCTCTCACTTAGTGTTAAAATGTTTAGCATGCTTGTTTTCGCCTAATCTCTAGTTTAAAGTTCCGTATTCGGGTTGTTCGGCACGGCTAAATTTTTAATCGGGCATGGTTGATGCCTCGTAGACCCTTGTGCGCGTGCCTAGCAACCCTACAGAGACAGGACTTTCCGTGGGAGATCGGGACGATGACGAGAAGACCGGAGGACTCGGATCACTCGGTATATCTCTCACCCTTTCTCTTGATAGCTAGTATCGGTTAATGGTTACGATCCGGGGATTGTCCGCGGTAGCGCCAATTTCCAAGTAAGGAAAATTTTTGATTCCGCATTTTGGCCTCGGATAGACGGCCGGGGCGCTGCCGTGGCGCAACAGATAGTTCATGATATGTGATGATGATACCATATGAATGTTGCGTTATATGTGATAGTTCATGATATGTGATGATGATACCATATGGATGTTGCGTTATATGTGATAGTTCATGATATGTGATGATGATACCATATGGATGTTGCGTTATATGTGATAGTTCATGATATGTGATGATGATACCATATGGATGTTGCGTTATATGTGATAGTTCATGATATGTGATGATGATACCATATGGATGTTGCGTTATATGTGATAGTTCAAGATATGTGATGATGATACCATATGGATGTTGTGTTATATGTGACAGTTCATGACATGTGATGATGATACCATATAGACGTTGTGTTATATGTGATATTCGATCCGTACCCAGATTTGGGTTGCCATACGATAGATTTACCGTACGAGATATAATTATAATGTTAGATCCGCACTCTTGACTCGAGAATGTCATATAATATCGTATGTGATACCATTGAGGCGAGATCACCGACTACTAGATATATATAGGTCGACTCAGACCTAGGTGGATTTCCTTACCCTTTTGACTGGGCTCGAGTCATACTTGTTTTCAAATGCAGTGAATCGTGAGTACTTTAAAATACCAAACTGTATGACTCGTATATTGGGTAGGTTTATTCTTCAGTGTTGTTGTTACTATATCACTTTCTGTATATTCATGATGTTTCATCGCATTGGATGCTTATACATATGTTATCTATAATTATTATGAAACACTGCTGTTAGGACACCAGCACCATTACCGATGATGTGTATGTTCCACGTACACTTGATTGCTGGCTCACACACATCATCATTGGTAATTGTCATGTCGCGTGCACTTTAGATAATACTATTCATTGACATAGCTTACTAGTTGATAGTTGCAATATGTTATAGCTTTCATATGCTAGTTTAACTATTGCATTCAATGCATGATATCAGATGCATTCATGTACTCATTGATTTTGCAGTATTATGGAGATTTTTGTCGGTTTTCACTGTTTATTGACATGGTGATTTGGTGATTTCGGATCCTTCTTGAGATTTTCTCGATTTGGAAACCGTACGTGAAAGTTTTATAAATTGATGAGTTATTTTAAAGAGAAAGATGTGGTTTTCCTTGATATGATGAGTATTGTCCACCATGATGTTTTCTCGGTTCTGAGATGGTTTTCGAGACCCGATTCGAGGAGTTGGATGAACCGTCTGCGGGTACATGGTGGACCCGGTATGCTACCCCGGGGCAAGAAGCTCGAGTTGTAGAAGATGAGCCCGACACGGGCAGAATTCCTACCGGTGATTGTTTGGCGTGGCGGATATCCGGAGGATACCGTTCGTGGTCGTGTGATTGATGATATGGGCCGATCCGGACTGACGGAGCCCGAGGTATTGAGATTTGAGACACTGAGATATTGAGATTTGATGATACAGGCCAGTCCGGATAGCCGGAGCGTGAGATATTGAGATATTGAGATTTATGTTTTGTGTCGATTATTAACATTGATTTCTCTGTTGATTTCATTGATGATACTCGATTTATATACATACAGAAATCTCATTAAAGAAAGAAAACAGTTGTCTCACTCATGATGTATTCTTTTTCCATTCGTAATGCATTCATACATCATATATCTGATTATTGCTATCTGAGGCACTGACACAAGCACGTGGTATTGCACTTATGTGTAGTTAGATCAGGATTTTTATTGAGGATATTACTTGTTATGACCTAGGATAGCGTCATGCATGCGATTTCTACTCGTAGATGTTTTCTACTCACGAGTTGGCAACTCACCCCTGTTGTGCCACAGTTCCATGCAGGTTTTGCCGTACAGG
Source organism: Agapanthus africanus (assembly GCA_030015575.1). NCBI lineage: Eukaryota > Viridiplantae > Streptophyta > Magnoliopsida > Asparagales > Amaryllidaceae > Agapanthus > Agapanthus africanus. Next base: position 357,286,918 of record JASDDO010000012.1, read on the forward strand.
TTTCGTTGAGGCTTTGCTGGCACATTGTTCCTTCCGGGTGATTGCTTTGGTAGGTGGGTTCACTTGCATCGTGACCACCATTGTACACTTATTATTTCAGTTGTATCTAGTAAACTCCATCAACCAGACTTGTATATTTGATAGAGATAGATGACCAGTGTATATTCTTTCGACCTTAGAGTCGCGCGCTGTATTATTGTGGTTTTCCTCTGGTTTTCTTGATGATGTTGGATTTTTATCCTGAGTTTGATCCTCGCCTTTCGGCGTTGTATATTATATTGCTTGCGTGGTTGTGACCGTCAATTGACGAAGAGCTAGCTCCCGCTTGGGGATGTCTTTATTCATTATATATGCTTTATCAGGTTTGTACCCGTTTAGGGTCAGTTTTTACAAAGGAAACTCTGCCGAAATTTTCCGAAAAGACTTGAGATTTTAAAAATGCATACTTCGGCATATGTTGTTAAACTTCTTGCTCTAAAATTGGTTTTTCCTTTACTCTACTGATTTACTTGGTTTGGATTTCTGGGTTTTGGCTTTACTTAGATTACGTACGCCTCGAGACATTTCGTAGTTTAAGTGTCGGTCATGTTCCGTACTTTTCGGGTCGTGACAAAGTTGGTACCAGAGCGTTAGGTTTTACCTTCTGAGTGTAGGATGACCCTTGGTTGATGGAGTATGTGACTTAGGAAGAGTGATGTACCGTGTGTATGTTCCGCGGCATACTTACCATACGCTACTCTGCTTAAGAAGCCTCAGGATGTACATTTCCTTGCACAACATTATATTCATTCTTATGATCTATCCTCTTCAGTATCAGTTTATGGTTTGCTGCCACGATTACACGGGCAGAGAGAGCTACGGCTAGAGTTGCGTCAGCATGAGCTCGTCACGGATGAGGACTGACCAGGGCATGATTCCAGGGACATACGATTGCATAGAGGTGTCGTTTTATTGTGTTTTCGTGCCGTGAGCGTTTGATGGATCGCTGTTATGAGATTTCTCGGACGTGCAGATTTGCACCAAAAGATTGAGCCACTAATAGAAGCCAGCCAGAATGTGATGACCATTGATGTATCGCTTATTTATGATGATCGAGGCATTGTTCATCGTGCACGAATGAGCCAGTTGTTGCTGCGAATGACGAGATATCGCCCCAGATGTTAGAGCTATTGCAGTACGAGTTGTACTTAGAGATATGATAGCAGGTCGCTAGTCACCCGAGGATGAATGACTAGGACATGTGGGTCGTTCGTTTACCCCGATGCGAGGTCATCAGATTGATTGATTCCAGCTAGAAACAACTTCACACAGGTACGTTGGTAGTCGATAGAGATGATTGAATGTCAGGAGCCTATTTTCCAAGTTTAAAGTATTCAGAGACAAATACAAGTAATGCTATGAATCCTCTAGAAGAATGAAATCCTAACTCGACATAATGACTATGGAACACCTTTGAACCTTAGGGTTTGCGGCAGTTCAGCGGTGCCATTAGTGAGGCTTGGATTTTCCCTTCTATGGTTGGTCCGCAGGTGTTGTGGCATGTATTCGATACTATTAAATTGTACCCAAGATGTTGAGCTCTTGGGGGATTATGGAACCTTGATGAATCGATCGAAAAGTTCGACATCATTCGGATATCATATGATAGGATATATTGCTGGGGAGACTCCAGATACGAGTATAGCCGTTGGAGCGCAGTCCATGCAGCCACGAGGAGACGAGTCCGAATCAGTCGACATTAGAGAAAAGTGGAGTAAGAAGTTCGTACGAGATCGTGACGAGACGACGTTCCACTCCGCTGATATCATAGAGTTGATATGCATACAGAGGCGTTGAGATACGACCAGTTTTCGAGGAGGAGTTGTGCTGAGAACGCAGATGTCCAGAAGAAGAGAAAGGATTATGCTAGAGTACTAGCCTCTGTACAGTTCGGCATAGGCGAGATCGGAAGAGACCCTGAGCCGGTTCTTCCTACGACACTGCTGCAATGAGATTTACACCGAGGATCATATGTGTGACGTATATTCAGAGGACCAGAGACTGACGCCAGAGACATGTCGCTTGATGAATGGTCGTGCTAATTGGCCGTGAGAGGACCAGAGGAGTACTAGAGTGGATCGTTTCCGTTAGTACACCGGACCACGCCGACGAGCCGAGGGATTGCGAGATCGGTAATCCACAGAGAAATGAGGACCCAGAGACAGAAGACGCCAGACCGTGAGCAGGAGGTAGCGGATGTTCTTGCTCTTCCATTTTTGGGCGTACCGACACTTTTCGACATTGTAGGAGGTGTACCTCAATGTCAATTGTTGCGATTCGCGTTTGTGATCCGAGTATCACACTTATATCGCTTGGATTTGAGTTTTGATGATTGGGCTTTATGGTATTGTTTTCGTGCACCATGGCTGCACCTACTGAGTATTTACGTTTTGTGCATAGTTGTTGCACTTGAGATATGCTTTATACACCGTTGTGTTGATTTATGATTTGTGCAGGTTTATTGCACTTGATTCAGTTTTGTGCCTTGGCTGCACATATTTATGATTTCATGGATTGCATACAGCTGATTTGATTTTTGTGCAGGTGGGATACACTCGATTTGGTTTTTGCACTCGGTATAGCTTACATATGCTTGCAGTGCGTGGATGCATGTTTTGTGCACGCAGTTGCACGTGTTTATGATTTTATACACCTTGGCACACTCGCTGTTGCTTTTTATACGCATTTGAGTTATTGATGTATACGATTATTACTGAAAGGCCTGGTTCTAAGTCGTGTACTTGTTGCACCCGATTTGTATTTTGTGCAGTTGTTGCACTAGGTTTTTACGCTGTGCATTGTTGCACCATATTGTATTTCGTGCACTGGATGCACTGTATTCGGCATTTCGTGCACTGGATGCACTGTATTTGATATTTCGTGCACTGGATCCACTGGAGTTGGTATTTTGTGCACTTGATGCACCATATTTGTATTTTGTGCGATTGTTGCACCATATTGTATTTCATGCACTTGATGCACTGTATTTGATATTCCGTGCACTGGATGCACTGGAGTTGGTATTTTGTGCACTTGATGCACCATATTTGTATTTTGTGTGATTGTTGCACCATATTGTATTTCGTGCACTGGATGCACTGTATTCGGCATTTCGTGCACTGGATGCACTGTATTTGATATTTCGTGCACTGGATGCACTGGAGTTGGTATTTTGTGCACTTGATGCACCATATTTATATTTTGTGCGATTGTTGCACTGTATTGTATTTCGTGCACTGGATGCACCGAATTCATATTTCGAGCATTTGTTGCACCAGCTAGGTATTTTGTGCATTGGTTGCACCGGAATTATACTCCGTACCTTGGTTGCACCCGATTTATGTCTTTGAGCATTTGTGTTACCAGATTTGTGTTTTGTGCGTGTCTGCACTTGATGTTCGTTTTCATGCATATTACTGCACTAGATACTTTTCACGGACTGGCGCGCTTGGGTTGGATTTTGCACATATGCGCTTAATATTGGATTTTGTGCGCATCGGATGCACTTGATTTAGATTTTATTCATGCATGTTGGATGCACTTGATTTAGATTTTATTCATGCATATTCGATGCCCTTGATTTATCCTTCATTCGTGCATGACGGATGTACTTGATTTGGATTTTCGCGCATGTTGAGCGCATGATAAGAGATTTGGTTTTGTACACACCGGATGCACTCGATTGGGGTTTTCATTTATGCATGTTAGTTGTACTGGATTGAGATTTTGTGCACCACAGTTGCACTCGACTTCGATTTGATGTCATTCGAGATGTTGATTTTGATTTCATGCTTATGGTATATATGAGATTTGACTTGTGCTTTCGGTGTAGTTTTCATGCACTTTTAGTATTTTGATTCGATTTTGTGCACACTGATGCACATGGTTGTGAGATTTTATACCATGGTATACGTGATTGGATTGAGGATTATTATATACCATCGATTTCGATTATGATATTTGATATTGTTTTCGTGCACCTTGTGCACTGGATTTGGATTCTTACGCATATTTGGGCGCTTGATGCGATTTTGACGCACAGCAGATGCACTAAATCGATATTCTTCGTGCATATCAGATGCACCTGATATTGCTGTCGGGCACACCTGTTGCCCGTGACAGATGTTTCGTGCACACCCGATGCACTTAGATGTTTCTGTGCAAATGTATGGCACATTCATGGGTTTCGATTTCCGTGCGCACTCATATGCACATTTTGGGGATTGATTTCTTATGGAGCAGTACGTTTTTATGATAATTGCTATTTGTTTTCGTACTGAGCAGGACAAGTCAGAGGGCAGTACCTGAATATATTTTGCATGCATCGATAGTTATCGAAGGGATTTTCAAAAAGGGAGCTATAGTCTCAGTATTTACCTACGTGTCTGATATGACACGAAACATTTAAAAACAAGGAAACCTTTCTAAATTATTTTCAAAAACGGCGGGACGTACATATTAAACAAAGGATAAGTATATATATAGTTATTTTCTTACAATAGACGTCCGCCACTGTGCAGTGTTATGCGCATCGCACAGCAACATGAAAGGTTTGGCATTCATTTCCTACAGATGTTTACATGGATAGTTTTAATGTATATCATATTGGTTTCGTTTTAGATTTGATATTTGTGTCTACACCATGACTCCGATGATTGCGGGATACTTGATGGAGTTTTTATTTAGAGTTATCTGCTCATTGTTCATGTGCATGCATTGCGCTATGATGCGTTTTATGTATTGATAATTTCGGAGCCCCGACGACTTGTACTTTTTATTGAAATGTTTTAGTATTCGAGGGGTTTAAATTTAAATTCGGGGACCAAATGTTTTTAAGGGGGGAAGATTGTAACATTTCAGAAAAATAAAATATTATTTTTGGGAATTTTTATAATTAAATAATATTATATTGAATATTTTAATATGGCGGTATAATTAAATACCGATAAATTGGGAAAATTTGGAAAATTATGGAAATTACTGAAATGAGGGTGTTTTATGTGATTCATGCAAATTATAAGTTTTTATGATTTATTTATACACTATTTTAATACTAATCGCGATTAAGTATCGCTAATCGGGCATTAAGCATGTTTTGTGCACATGGTATGCACATGTCATTTTTCACACTTGTTACATTTTCTTATCATGGCTTTTCTTCATTATCTTTTGCACGGTTTTAAGTTTTAAAAAGAGAGGAGAAAAGAATAGAATAGAAATGAAAAGAATAAAGAAATGAGGGATGGGCAAGAGAGAGAGAGAGGTGAGGTGTCAAACCAAGTCATGGCTAATGTTTCCTCCATTTTTTTTCCTCTTCATTTTCTTCTCCCTCTCCTCTCAAGGGTTGCTGCCCCATCTCCCTCCCCCTCTTCAAGCCACAAAGCACCATCAAAAACAACCCAAAACCCCATCTTCATTTCATTAAAAATGTTCACAAGCTCATGGCAAACACTTGGGACCTAGAAAGCAAGGATTTTGAAGACTTGGGGCAACTCAAGAAAATTCTTGAGTTGCTAAATGAGATATTTCCTTCACCCTTAGCTTATTTTTCCATTCACTTTAGCACCTATGTTTGTTTAGAACCGATATTGTGTAGTTTTGTGAGTTTGGAAATTTCCAAGATGGGGGTGTGAGGGATTCTTCAGTTGTGAAGTGTAATTGAGGTTAGTAGTGACCCTAAACCCCTGTTAGTGATATCATATTGGACTAAAACCTGAGACATAACCCCGGAATACGAACTTAGAAACCCAATATCGATAAAATTTTGGATTCTGTGAGAGTATAATGAAATCTGCTAACACCCGGATGACCTGAAAAATATTTAGCAAGTACAGTGATGTGTGCAGGTGACCAGAAGACTACTCCTGAAATCCCAGCCCCTAACCCTCTACCCAGGCCGCAGAAATAATCCTTCTGGCCACAATTTGCGGCCAGACCTGGAGCAATGGGGTTTGTGTTTGGTTCATGCCTCAATCTCCAGTAAACTAGACCCTCCATGTATGCAAAATTGGCTAATTTCAGTTAGGGTAAAATATGGGACCATATTCATGAGTTGCTGTTTTGATTCGGAGTTATATTTTTCGTATTTTGGATTCTGGATTTTAGTATTGCGTTTTACCTCGATCACTTGACGTTTGTACGACGATATCGAGGGTTTTTTGGTGGTTTTGAAGGCGTAGTCTATAGGTTCTAACCTATAAGCGTTGGTGTGCCGTTTTGGTTTCCGACTTGATTTTAATGTGCATTACGATTGTTTTATCTATGTAGGTACCTTCATGTGGATTTCATACGATGAAGAAGAGGATGGAGACATCGACATCGGCAAGAAAGAATCGAGGTGAGTAGATTTATATCTACGGGGGAAGTCGGGTGGATGGCGTATAGCACCCCCGCAATGTCGTAAGAAATGGTATGATGTGATATAGATTTACTTAGATGTGTTATTGAGAGATATAAACACTTAACAAGAAAAGCTTTAGGAGATCATGGGTTAGCGTTAGCGAGAATTGAAGGAAGGATTTAGTTGGTTTCATAGTCGTGAACCCTAGAGTAAGGTTGTATACATACATATATACATACAGGATTGGGTTTTGGGTGTATACGTCATATGTATATATATAGGTTTATATGGATGCTTTGGTGCTTTTATATATATATATATATATATACACACGTTTACACGGATGTTGAGGATAGTATATGAGATTTGGAGGCGAGTCGATATGATCGGGCATGATACCGTGAGTTGTAATATGTGTTTAGGTCATGATATGAGATGCGGCAGGATATTATAGTGGATTGTTGGGGGATGTGATTTTATTCACACGAGGACATATGTATGATGATATTGGTATCAGTTTGTACTAGACTTTAGATCAGTACCCTCCAGTTCATGATATGTGATGATGATACCATATGGATGTTGTGTTATATGTGATAGTTCATGATATGTGATGATGATACCATATGGATGTTGCGTTATATGTGATAGTTCATGATATGTGATGATGATACCATATGGATGTTACGTTATATGTGATAGTTCATGATATGTGATGATGATACCATATGGATGTTGCGTTATATGTGATAGTTCATGATATGTGATGGTGATACCATATGGATGTTGCATTATATGTGATAGTTTATGATATGTGATGGTGATACCATATGGATGTTGCGTTATATGTGATAGTTCATGATATGTGATGGTGATACCATATGGATGTTGTGTTATATGTGATAGTTCATGATATGTTATGGTGATACCATATGGATGTTGCGTTATATGTGATAGTTCATGATATGTGATGGTGATACCATATGGATGTTGTGTTATATGTGATAGTTCATGATATGTGATTATGGACGTTGTGTTATATGTGATATTCGGCCCGTACCCAGATTTGGGTTGCCGTACGATAGATTTACCGTACGAGATATAATTATGATGTTAGATCTGCACTCTTGACTCGAGGATGTCATATATATTTTATCATATGTGATACTATTGAGGCGAGATCATCGACTACTAGATATATATATAGGTCAACTTGGACCTAGGTGGATTTCCTTACCCTTTTGACTGGGCTCGAGTCATACTTGTTTTCAAATGCAGTGAATCGTGAGTAATTTAAAATACCAAACTGTATGCCTCGTATATTGGGTAGGTTTATTCTTCAGTGTTGTTGTTACTATATCACTTTCTGTATATTCATGATGTTTCATCGCATTGCATGCTTATACATATGTTATGAGTAATTATTATGAAACCCTGCTGTCAGGACACCAGCACCATTACCGATGATACGTATGTTCCACGTACACTTCTTGCCGGCTCACACACATCATCATCGGTAATTGCCATGTCACGTGCACTTTAGGGAATGTTAGTTATAAGTATGCCCTAGAGGCCATTACTATATTTACGATGTATATTGTAGTGGATGCTAGGACATATATAGGTAGGACTTTCTTGCTCGACATAATAGTATGCTATCTTGTTGCACTTTATCTTAACATGTACTTTGATTGTCTCTATGTTACATGTTGATAAAGCCCTTAGGATGAATACTTGACTACCAGGACTATGATGCAGATCATACTAGTGGGGACAGAGTAGTCGTTAAGTACATCCTTTAGATGTTCCTAGTCGTAGGAGTACCGAGACAGGGCATCGATACTCCAGAGTAGACTAGCGTATGCGCTTCTTGACCCATATGATGGGCGATGGATGATCTCATATCCATTGGTGTTTGACATCAGAGAAGGTATACGGGTGCTCAGTGGAAACTGGGTACACTGGACGGACTCGCCGAGAACTCCCAGATGGTATTATACCTCACGTCATATGGCAGTTCTCTGGTGACAGTGGTACAGGTTAGTCTGTAGACCCGAGATCGTCATAGAGTCTTCTGTGATTCCCACTGTGCTTTGATTTCCATCATACCACGTCCGAGAGGGCGTGCAAAAAGGTGGCTTTTGGGTACAGTCCCGAATCACATGGAGGCAATGAGTGATAGGAGGGGTTTCGTCTCTCCCGGTATAGGGAGTTGATGTTGCGCTGTGTTCGATTGGCTATAACTGGAAATCCCTGGCCAGGGTTGCTGAGATTTACTGGTAAGTGTTATCAGTTGCTTCTCGAATTGTTATGGACCTCATATCGACACGACTTATCAAGCTACTGGGGTTTGACGTATACCACCCCCAGGCGAGATATGCGACATATCAGACGAAGAGACCGGACTGTACGGGAGTGTTACTGATTGCATTCGCAGGAGACTGTACAGGCTTGCTTGTTGATCTTCTGATCACTCAATACCTGGGTGGCTGTTACATTTATATGACCGCCTGCAGCTTGTGGATGTTTGATATGATCATCACCTACTGCCGACGTATTGACGATTCTTTAGAGTCCTACACAGAGGTTTCCTGGCTCGGGCAAAACGGAGTAGGAGCATATATGTGATATGTGCGGGACCAAGAACAATACGTGTATGTTATACCGTACAAGATTCTCACGATATATGATATCGGCCGGGTATATGTGATATAGCCGCGTCATCGGATCAAGTGTTGATTCGATGAACTGATACAGATTATATTAGTCGGTTATATATGAAATAGCCGGATTATCGGATCAAGTGTTGGTTCGATAATTTAAAGTATAATATATTTGATATATTATATTACATTAACTAATATTAGCTCACTTAAAGATTCTTTTTCTCACTCGGGTAATACATTAATATATATGTGATATATGTTAATTGTATTATTTTATTTTGTTACAATAAATATTGTTTATGTGATATATAATATTGTAACATGTTATGGTTATAAATGCAACATGATTTGTGGAGTTTAAATATGGTTAGGGTTTGGATTAGGGTTAAACTTTCATGAAGCTTTCAAGAAGCTTCTTGAAGCTTTGACTTTGACCTTGATATTTTGTGATATTTTGCAAAGATATTTTATTAACCCAACCCAACCCTATAACCATAGTTAATTCTCTACATGGGTTAAGTCTTCATACTTAACCGATAGTTGCATTTCTAACCTCACTTGATTCATTATTCGTTACAAATGGTTTTGCTTCTTCTTCTTCTTCTTCCTCTTTGATAAAAAGCTTTCTAGCTTTTTCAAAAGTGATGAAAATGAGTGAGATAAAGAAAAAAAAATGAGAGCTAAATTCCTACTTCATCATCCTCATCAATTCTAGCCACTTAGATTACGGTGTTTGCTTTGCTAATACTTGATTAGTGAAGCAAAAGCTTGGGCTTGAGTTTCTTCAAGGTAGATTATCTTTGTTATCGAAGATCGGAAGCAAGCTTGCATCTTTCTCTTCATGGAGCCTCTCTAGATTCCGGGTACTCGATGATCGCAGCGAAGGGACCTCAACACGGAGCTTTAGAAGTGAAGGAACGGACTACAAAGGCTGTAATCCCTAACTCTTAGAAGTAAAGTTGTTTACTTGCTATTGTTTTCACCTAATCTCTAGTCTAAGATCTTGGTTAGGGTTGTTCGGCACGTCTAAAATTTAAATCGGGTATGGTTGATGCCTTGTAGAACCTTGTTAGAGTGCCTAGTAACCCTACAGGGAATACTATTCATTGCCATAGCTTGCTAGTTGATAGTTGCAATATGTTATAGCTTTCATATACTAGTTTAACTATTGCATTCATCGCATGATATCAGATGCATTCATGTATTCATTGATTATGCAGTATTATGGAGATTTATGTCGGTTTTCACTGTTTATTGACATGGTGATTTGATGATTTCGGATCCATCTTGAGATTTTCTGGATTTGGAAACCACACGTGAAAGTTTTATAAACTGATGAGTTATTTTAAAGAGAAAGATGCGGTTTTCCTTGATATGATGAGTATTTTCCACCATGATGTTTTCTCGGTTCTGAGATGGTTTTCGAGACCCGATTCGAGGAGTTGGATGAACCGTCTACGGGTACATGGTGGACCCGGTATGGTACCCCGGGGCAAGAAGCTCGAGTTGTAGACGATGAGCCCGGCAAGGGCAGACTGCCTACCGGTGATTGTTTGGCGCAGCGGATATCCGGAGGATACCGTTCGTGGTCGTGTGATTGATGATATGGGCCGATCCGGACTGACAGAGCCCGAGGTATTGAGATATTGAGATTTTAGACACTGAGATATTGAGATTTGATGATACAGGCCAGTCCGGATAGCCGGAGCCTGAGATATTGAGATATTAAGATTTACGTTTTGTGTCGATACTTGACACCGATTTCTCTGTTGATTTCATTGATGATACTCGATTTATATACATACAGAAATCACATTAAAGAAAGAAAACAGTTGTCTCACTCTTGATGTATTCTGTTTCCATTCGTAATGCATTCATACATCATATATCTGATATGTTGCTATCTGAGGCACTGACACGAGCACGTGGTATTGCACTTATGTGTAGTTGGATCAGGATTTTTATTGAGGATATTACTTGTTATGACCTAGGATATCGTCATGCATGCGATTTCTACTCATAGATGTTTCCTACTCACGAGTTGGCAACTCACCCCCGTTGTGCCACAGTTCCTTGCAGGTTTTGTCGTACAGGTTTCGTTGCAGCTTTGCTGGCATATTATTCCTTCCGGGTGATTGCTTTGGTAGGTGGGTTCACTTGCATCGTGACCACCATTGTACATTTATTATTTCGGTTGTATCTAGTAAACTCCATCATCCAGACTTGTATATTTGATAGAGATAGATGACCAGTGTATATTCTTTCGACCTTAGAGTCGCGCGTTGTATTATTGTGGTTTTCCTCTGGTTTTCTTGATGATGTTGGATTTTTATCCTGAGTTTGATCCTCGCCTTTTGGCGTTGTATAGTATATTGCTTGCGTGGTTGTGACCGTCAATTGACGAAGAGCTAGCTCCCGCTTGCGGATGCCTTTATTCATTATATATGCTTCATCAGGTTTATACCCGTTTGGGATCAGTTTTTACAAAGGAAACTCTGCCGAAATTTTCAGAAAAGACTTGAGATTTTAAAAATGCATACTTCGGCATATGTTGTTAAACTTCTTGCTCTAAAATTGGTTTTTCCTTCACTCTACTACTTTACTTGGTTTGGATTTCTGGGTTTTGGCTTTACTTAGATTACGTACGCCTCGAGACGTTTCGTAGTTTAAGTGCCGGTCATGTTCCGTACTTTTCGGGTCGTGACAGGAAGACTGTAAGATTTCAAAAAAATAAATTATTATTTTTGTTAATTTTTATAATTTAATAATAAATATTGTGAATATTTTAATAATGCGGTATAATTAAATACCGATAAAGTGGAAAATAGTTGGAAAATTATGGAAATTTCCGAAATAAGAGCGTTTTATATGATTTAAGAAAATTATGAAATTTTATAATTATTATATTCCGTTTTAATGCTAATCGCGATTAAATATCGCTAATCGTGCATTAAACTTGTTTTGCGCACATGCCATGCACCATGTCATTTTTTCACATTTGTTACATTTTGTAACCATGGCTTCATTTGGTTTTTAATTGTGCTTGGTTTAAATGAGTAGAGAAAACAAAAGAAAAGAAAATATAAAGAAAGAAGTATGGTCAAGAGAGAGAAAGAGAGGGTGAGGGGTCTTGATTGACTTGGGCCATTCTCTTCCCTCTTCATTATTTTCTTCATCTTTCTTTCCCCTTCCTCTCCCATGGCAGCGCCCCCTCCTCCTTCCTCAAGCACCCCTAACCTCACCATCCAAACCAACTCAAAACATCTCCATTTCATAAAAAAAAAACATGCACAAGCTCATTAGATGCACCTTGGACCAAGAAAAATTTGATTTTGAAGACTTGGGGCAACTCAAGAATTTTCTTGAGTTGCCAAATGAGGTAATTTTTGCACCATTAGAGTTGTATTTCATTCTCTTTAGCATCCTTACTTGTTTAAAATCGATATCGTGTTGTATAGTGAACTTTGAAATTCCAAGTAGAGAATTAGGGTTTGATTTGAATCCAAAGGTGTAATTGAGGTCGGTAGGGACCATACGACCCCTGTAGGGATTGTATAGTGGGCTAAACCATAGAATAGAACCCCAAACCCAAACTTAGAAACCCCGACATCGGCAGATTTTATGGAAATTGTGATGTGTTTCGGTATCTGCCATCATCCGGGACACCTGAAAAATATTATGAGATACGACATGAGATTATAGTGGGCCTTTAGGCGTGTGTTTTCATACCACGTGTATATATGCAGATGGTATCAGTTTGTACTAGACTTAGATCAGTACCCCAGTTCATGAGTTATGATGATAAGGATACCAGATGAATAATGAGATGAATGTGATATTTGACCCGTATCCAGATTTGGGATGTCGTACGATGGATTTACCGTACGAGCTATATATTAATGATAGATCCGCACTCTTGACTCGAGAATGTCATATTGTATATTGTATCGTATGTGATAATATTGAGGCGGGATCACCGACTATTATATTTATATATATCGACTCAGACTTAGGTAGTTTTCCCTTACCCTTTCGGTTAGACTGTTCGTTTAGTCCTGTAGTTACTTGTAGATGTTAGACTAGACTCGAGTCATACCTATTTCCAAAACTAATGAATCGTGAGTATTTTAAAGACAGGCCAAGGGATTCTACAGATATTTCAAAGGACGTACCTCTTTTCTTAAAAACACCGTAGCCCTATTTTCCAAACACCACTATTCGTATGATTTCAAATGACAAAATGTATGACTCGTATAACTAATGTAGAATCCTTATTGTTGCATTTACTTTCCATTTCCATATATTCGTGTGGTTATTAGCGCATTGCATGCCTATATACTTGTGATTTTTGTTATATTGAAACCCATGCTGTCAGGACACCAGCACCATTCCCGATGATGCATATGCTCCATGTACACCTGCTTGCCGGCTCACACATTTCATCATCGATAATTGCCATATCACTACACAGTAGGATTGTTACATCAGGATATGACTTCTTGCATGCCATACTTGCGTATAAACCTACTTGTACGTCCATATTGGCGCACATGCACATTGTACACTCATACTTGCGTATATACCTACTTGTACATCCATATTGGCGCACATGCACATTGTACACTCATACTTGCGTATATACCTACTTGTACATCTATATTGGCGCACAGGCATATTGTACACTCATACTTGCGTATATACCTACGTGTACATCCATATTGGCGCACAGGCATATTGTACACTCATACTTGCGTATATACTACTTGTACATCCATATTGGCGCACAGACACATTGTACACTCATACATGCGTATATACCTACTTATACATCCATATTGGCACACAGGCATATTGTACACTCATACTTGCGTATATACCTACTTGTACATCCATATCGGCCCACAGGCATATTGTACACTCATACTTGCGTATATACCTACTTGTACATCCATATTGGCGCACAGGCATATTGTACACTCATACTTGCGTATATACTACTTGTACATCCATATTGGCGCACATACATATTGTACACTCATACTTGCGTACATACATATTGTACACTCATACTTGCGTACACACATATTATACATCCATACTTGCATACATACGTATTTGCACATACATAGATGATTCTGGCTTGATTTTGAAGATTTGGGAACCGCAAGATATATTTTAAAACTGGATTCATTTTAAAAAAGATCGGTTTTCCCTCGATATGTACATATTACTGTTCCATGTTTCATGATATACGGATATACTTGCATTTCTGTTATATGTCCCATACATCATGCTTTATGATTATACGCATTGAGATTTGTTGTTTTCATGAGATTTCTGGATTTGGGAACCGTGGTTATTTCAAAAGAGAGTATGCATTGTTTTAAAAACCTGGTTGCCCTTGATATGATACTTCAGTGCGTCCACCATGTGTTTTCTCAGTTCTGAGAGTGGCATGTGAAACCCGATTCGTGGAGCGGTAGGCACCATCTGCGGGTACATGGTGGACCCGGTGAGGTACCCCGGGGCAAGAAGACTTGTATTGTTAGACGGTGAGCCTGGCATGGAAGCAATACCTACCGATGATAGTATTTGGACTCGACGGTTATCCGAAGGATACCGACCGGAGTAGTGAGATGGATATGAGGGCCGACCAGGGTGTGCGGCACCTGAGATATATGGGGATTTACGTGTCGATGCTGGACACGGGTTTCATGATGTTTTGAGTGTCGATACTGGACACTCAGGTTCCATGATTTTGATATGTCTCGAGGGACACACGTTGATTTATATTCTCACACTTTCATGCATATGCTTTTATGATATTTACGTGCATGATATTGTTGTGTCATTGGTTGACCGTGGACGAGATCCACATGCATACTGGCATTGATTACATAGTTGGATGATATCCACATACTTATAGACTTCATGATTAGTTGACACTGATTTCATGTTGATTGCATTGATCATACCTCATATTTATGATATGTTGCAACCTGAGGCACTGACACGAGCACTTGGTATTACACTGATGTATAGATGTTTACCCTTGCCACCTTATTATACTTTAGACTTTATCATTTTGAGGTTTATATATATTATGATCGTATTGACCTAGGATTGATTCATACATACGATTTTTGCCCTATGATGTTTTCTACTCACGAGTTGGCAACTCACCCCCGTTGTGCCACAGTTCTTATAGGTTTTGCCGTACAGGTTTTTCCTTGGCGGCTTTGTTGGCACAGTACTCTATTCCGGGTGATTGCTTTGGTAGGTGGGTTCACTCGTATCGTGACCACCATTGTACTTATTTATATTCAGTTGTATCTAGTAAATTCCATCAACCAGACTTGTATATTTATTTCAGACTTGGAAAACCAGTTGTATATATATTCTTTCGTCCTTAGAGTCGTGCGTTGTATTAGTATGGTTTTCTTGATGATTTTGAGTTTCCTTTTGAGTTTTGATCCTCGCCTTTCGGCGTTGTATATTATATTGCTTGCGTGTTTGTGACCGTCGATTGACGAAGAGCTAGCTCCTGCTTGGGGATGCCTTTTATCATTGATGTACATATTATTCATGTTGTACCCCGTTCGGGGCCAGTATTTACAAAGGAAACTCTGCCGAAATTTTCAGAAAAGACTTGGGATTTTAAAAACGCATAATTCGGCTTATGCTATTAAAAACACTTCTTTAAAACCAGTTTTCCTTCATTTATTATTTAAAATGGTTTTAGATTTCTGGGCTTTTGGCTTACTTGAATTAGATGGGGTCATATAGACATCAAATGATTCAAGGGCCAGTCACGTGCCATTTCAGGTCGTGACAATATGACAATGAGGGTACGGACCTAACATCTCGAACGGCTTATCACTCATGATTCACAACAGTTTATATCTTTATATGCCTATATCCCAGGTCACATCCATAACAATCTCATATCAGGGGACCGGCAAAGATATCAATCATCTCATATCGACTCGCATCCGTATACCAACATATCAATCAAGTCATCATATCACATCGTATATCCTTTTCATCGCATTAAGTCATCTTACATCAAGTCTATTTATATATACATTCTACCTTATACATCAAGTGTCATGCTACTCTAAAACTCATACCTATTCTAGTGCAACTATATATCTATAAGTTGTGATTACATTCACTTTTCATACCCCTAAAGCTTTCATCCCATATCCCAATCTGTATATCAATCAATCATATCATCTCTAACTATCCTTTTTAAAACCATAACCCTAGTTCCTAATCTAGGTTTCTACGACTGTATCCTATAGATCGGTTTCCATTTATAATTTGCGAGGGTGCTATACGCCATCCACCCGAATTCCCCCGTAGATATAGATCTACTCACCTTGATCCTTGCTTACCGAAGTTGATGACGCCATACTCCATCGTCTTGGAATCCACGCGAAGGTACCTACAATCAATACAAATAGCAAATGCTATTAAAATCGAGTTCGGAAAACCAATACGGCACACGGTGCTCTCATAGGTTAGAACCTATAGCCTACGCATGCAAAACAATCAAACAATCCTTGTTGTTGACATACAAACGCCCAACAACCAAATATAAATCCAAACATCAAAACCAAGCATTCCAAAATACGGAAAACATAACCAAAAACCACTCGCAACAGCTCCCAGATTTCACCCTAGGACAATTTAAGGGATTTTGCACATATAGGAGGTCTAGTTATCAGGTATAGGAGCTATGGACCAAGAATCACACAGTTTCACCATGACCAGGCCGCAATTTGCAGCCTGGGAGAGTTTATTTGCGTCCATGCAGTTAAGTTGGGGTCTCGGGTCTTTAGGTTATGCTCTAAATCACATGCACACCTCTCTGTGTTTGCTAAATGAATTTTAGTGTCTCCGGGTTACTCCAGATTCCTATATACACTCACAATCTGCCGATTAACCGATATCGTGGAATTCTAACTTCGTGTTATTGTGCTAATCTATGGTCTCGGCCAGTAAAACTCCACTAAGGGTCTTGTAGACACCCACTACAGATCATGATCCCACACAAACACCCAAACCCTCTCTAGAAATTTCTAACTTCACAAACCCTAACCAATTCACATTCTAAACAAAACTAGAATACAAGAAAACTCAAACTAAAGTAAATGGAAGAAGATATAACTCATTTGGGCAACTCAAGAAAAACCCTAGATGCCCAAGGTCATTAAAATCTAACTTTGATTAGTCCAATGTATTGAGGATGAAGTGGAGATCATTTTTAATGAAGAGGGTGTAGGGTTTTGGGAAGAAAATTGAGATGAAGTTTGGGGGTGAAGGTGGAGGGAGATGAGGAAGAAGAAGGAGATAAAGAAACAAATGGGGGAGGAAATGAATGTGGTTTCCCTCTTTCTCTCTCTTTCTTATTCTTACCCACTCACAAGCCATGCTTCACTCTCTCTCTCTCCAATCATTCTCCTTTTTACCCTTTTCTCTTTTTCTTTTCTTTTAAAAACCCAAACCACATAATACCCCAAAAACAACACAAGAACACAACATGTAACCAAAATGCAACATGACATGGTGCACTAGCCAAGGAAAACTGTAGAAACACGGATTTGGCTTAATCGCGATTAGTAGTGCACTAATCGGGTTTAATTTTAAACTTGCATATAATAAATTATAAAATGCCAAATCCGATAAATATATTTTTAAATGAATAAATCATTCTAATCTCCAATTATTTCACAGATATTGGTATATATTTATACCATTTTACGAAAACCCCAGTTTCGCAAATCAGTTAGTTTTCGCAAAATATATTATTTTAATATTAAATTCCAAAAATAATATTTTATATTTTCTGAAATGTTACAATCTTCCCCCCTTAAATAAATTCGATCCCCGAATTTAAATTTAAACCCCCAAATACTAAAACATTTCAAAATTCACTCAATCAACGGGGCTCCGAAATCACGGAAGCTATAGAAATACCACAGCGCATCAAGTTCGCATGAAAACGAGTATAAAACTCAAAATCGAACTCCGTCAAGCGTCACGCGAGTCATAGGATTTGCACGCATATCATCGGAGTTACCATAGAGATACAGATCTTGAAATCCACTACTGAAATCCAATATGCACTAGTCAAATACTATAATACGTATATAGGATGCATTTTTGAAAAATCTCCTAAAACTAAATAAAACACATGCAAAAATCTTTTCTGAATTGCCGTGTGATGCGTAATTCACGGCACAAGTGACGGACGCTCATTTGTAAAAAAATAAATATATGTTCATAAATGTTTTGCTCAAATTATACGTTCCGCCATTTTTAACACATCCCAAAAGGTTTTGTTTTGTAAATGTTCGTGTCGCTCGCAGACACGTAGGAAATAGCGAGACTATAGCTCCTTTTTTAAAACCTCTGATTAAACTTTTTAATACATGCAAAGTACTCAAGTACTGTCCTCGGATCAGTCATGTTCGGCTAATACATATATAGTGTTCATCATGGAAACAAAATGCTCAAGAGTAAAATCAGCCTCAAAAGGCTTATCCAATAATCACGTGCATCTGGTGTGCATGGAGATCAAATCCAAATAAAAGTGCCACAATATGCACAAAAGCAGAACTAAGTGCAACGGGTGTGCACAAAATCATATTTCATATCTGTTAGTGTATATGCCCTAGGGGTCATTATTGTATCATACTAGTTTGTATATTACTTAATGGAAGTTTGGGATATTCACATGTATATAACAGTCTTGCTAAACATGGTAGTATGCTACTTGGTTTTTCTATCTTAATATGTGAGTATACGTATTGATAGAGCTCTTAGGATCTTGCTTGACTACCAGCGTTGTGATGGTAGTCACACTAGTGGGGGCTGGATAGTCTACAAGCACATCCTTATTCAGGTCCCTAGTCATAGGATTATCGAGACAGGGCATCGATTCTCCGGAGTAGACTAGTGTGTACGCTTCTCATCCCAGTTGGGGAGATGGTCTGTCTCACAGCCGTCAGTACGTCGTACTGGAGATAGTGTACAGGTGCTCGTTAGGTTACGGGTACACCGGACAGGACTCACAGGGAACTGTTGGTTGGTTTTATACCAGTCGTCAGTTAACAGTTCCCAGGTGACATGAGTACAGCATAGTCCGCAGACTTGACACTGCTACTTCGCCTCAAGTGTGTCCCACTGTTCTTAGATTGCTACCCTACCACGACTCAAAGGATTCGTGCAAACAGGTAGCAGTTGGGTGCAGTCCCGAGCACTTGGAGGCAGTGGCGGTTAGACAGGACTCGTCTCTCCCGGTATTGGGAGTTGATATCGCGCTGTGTCAGAGAGCCATTACGCAAAGTCCCTGGCCAGGGCAAGCGAGATTTGCTGGTAGGTTCCAGTAGTTTCTTAGGGTGTAATGGGCTACGCTCCGACACGACTTATACCGCTATTAGGGGACTGACGCTTGCCGCCCCCCTAGGCCCGATATGCGATAGTCTTAGACGAACAGACCGGACTGTACGAAGATTGTCACATCAGACTCAGTAGGAGTTCGGATGGGTTTCCTCATCGGCCTTCTTATCGACATCTACCTAGGGACCGTTACGTACAGCTAGTGCCGCTTGCGGTCTGTGGTTAAACCCACTGCCAGCGTAGTAGTCGAGTCTCTAGAGTCCCACACATAGAGTTTCCCTACTCCAGGCGAAACGATATAGAGGTCGTATGGTTTTACGACAAGGGTTCGGACGCATACGTGTGTTTACGCACGTACGACATCCGGACAGTTTTTACTAGCCGGCTTTGGTTTAAGCTAGTTTCTAGTATCCGGTTATTGGATTTATACAGTCTAAAGTTTTTCCGTGTTTTCACGGATAGGAGGGGCGTTCTCGTAATTTCGCGAGAAGCTTCTAGAAGGTTGGTGACTTGGGGGTTAAGATGGTATAAGCTTTAAATAAGATTAGTGACTCATTTGTGTGATTCATCTTTGTCATTAATGCATCATAAATACTTAATGACTCATGTAGATGAATCACTCATTTATATTTATGAAGCATGGTTGTTATTTCCTTTATATTATTTATTTTGATAAATATAATGCTTCATATATATTATGAGAGATCATTATCTCATTCTATTCTCTTGCTCACTTTCTCTCTCCTCAAGCTCTCTCTCTTCAAACCCTAATCCTCCCCTCTCATGTGTTGAGACCAAGGATTAGATTAGACTACTTAATCCATAACCCTTCTCTATATCACCTAGGTTACTTAGATTAGCACTTTAAGAAACCTAGTTACCTCAAGTTAGAGGTGAAGCTTGAAGTAAAGCTCTCGGGTGGATCTTCTACTACCTAGAGAAGGCCGGAGAGGACGTGGAGAACGAAAAGATGAAGGACATGGTTCTACAGGTATAATCACTTTTCATAGTAGTTGTTAACTTCTATGATTCTTGTTAGTTATAGTTTAGCAAAGATTCTCGGTTAGTCGATGTTTACGCAAAGAACAAGATCGTTTTTCATTATTCCGCCTCCCCGCAAGTCGTGGGGTATTGTGCATCGACTTACAGTGGTATCAGAGCCTCACTAAACAATAATTAACTCATTAGCAAAGTCATATGAATTTCGAACGCAAAACGAACCGGAAAAGACATCGATATCACCAAGTTTCTGTCGATTTTAAAACAGGCTCTAAAATTTTTTCACGGAGCTGCAGAATAACAAGCAGAGAAACATAAGATCACTGGAGAAAAATGGGTTCCTGAATCGGCCATACAGCCGCGGAACCGCGGCCGATCCCACCAATCCGACACGGATCCGCGGCCGAGTTGGGGCCGATTCAACCCAGTTTCCTCCAGTAACTCTTCTGTGATATTTTTGTGTTTTCTGGGATGTTTATTTTTCTGCTCAAGTCTCAGGTGCACAGAGAAGTATTGGAGTAGAATCTAAAGTGTTTGCTCGATCGAAATTATACGATGTTTACTAATTTGATTATATCTGTGATTGTATAATGTGTTCGTAAACCTCCCCTAACTGCTAGTATGTCGGTTGGCAGTGGGTTGCACATTTCTGTAATGGTTTTTACTGTTTGTGGTTGTGAACTATACTGGACTGTTGTGATGATTAGCCGGGGTTTGAGATGGGTTGTTATATTCATTCAGTGTAATTGTAATATGTTGTAATATTATTTTGCGGGGCGCATCCAGGTTGCGGTTGTAGCCACCGTTGTTTTATTTCATTTTACTGTTTTTGCTCCTAGGACAGACCCAAGGTGGGGTGCGCAAACTACCGGGTACTTTGAAGTGTTTAGTGGCCTACTCACTTTGTTGAGGGAGACCACTTCACTTCGGGTATTTGGCGGGTAGTTTGCCGTACCCGTAGGGGTCTAGGGTGGGGTAATGGCTATTCATCACAACTGTGTAATCCGTCTTTTGTTGCAGGCTCTAAACAAACGCGGATTACTTGCAAATCCAATATTGTTCATATGTGATCTGGAATGCCTATTATTGCGTCTGACGAATGTACAATATCTATATATGATAGTTATTTAGACGTCACTTATGTTTTACACCCGCGCTAGCCCAGCCCCCGCTCTGCCGTTAGTTAAGTAACCTAACGGGTGATGACGGGACCCAGTGGCGAATGCGGATGGCATAAGAGGACGTTGTATTTTCGTTGTTTTCTGCAATGATAGGTTAATGATGGGACGCATTATTTATAATGCAAAGAAAATAAACCAAAAGTTGAATCGTTGGAACAATTTAAAAGAAACCACTCGGTTATTTTAAAACAGATGATATTTTTTTAAATTGCGGAGCTTTAACCACTCCTTTTAAAAACTATCAGGTTCCTTTGGTCATATCAAGTTCACTACGTTCACGGTTTCGCCAAAACCATTTGTAGCCCTCCGTCATTTAATTTGGGTATTCAGTAGTATTCAAGCTATGTATATTGACCAACGCCAAGGCATAGTGTTTAGTAGCCGCTGGGTATTCATTTGTTGCATAGATAGATGAGTTAGTTTGGAACAGTCGTATTATCATTTTGGCCAACGTCAAGGATATGTACGGATGGGTTCAAATTAACAAGATAATGATGGGTAGAACTTGACATGTGACTTATGACATTTTGACCAACACCAAGGTCATAAGAGCATGGGGCAAAAATATATATCGGGAATTTCTAAAGAAACTGAAATTTGCAAAGAGTTGCATACCATTTGGAGTTTGATGAATGTTGGTAAGTTCCTTCAACATTATCATACGATGATATTTGGATCCCGATCCTACTGTGAGTATATGCTACTCATCAGGAGATTCGTCACTTAACGATCAATGCTATAAACCAAGTAGGTGTCAAGAAATGTGTCAGCGGGGTTACGCCCCCAGAGAAAAAAGGTTATTTAATTAAGGAACTTCGCGAAAGCGTTGGAAAACCTCCCTCGAAGTACCGACACCAGCCTGGCTGAACAGTTAAGCAAGTATTGTACAGTGAGAATAGTCCTGGCTAATTCTTCTTTTATGGTTTGAGGAAAGATTCGAGAAACAGTGAGAGCCATCCAGTTTAGATAAATTAAAAACCACTCTAAACTTGCAAGAGCATCATGCTAAAGAGTTTTCTTCTCTCTCTCCTAATTGCAGCGACCCTGAAAATGACTGGACTTAAGTTACTTTTAGAGAAAAATATACTGACAGGGTCAAACTATAAAGTTTGGCTGTGGAATGTCAAAATGGCTTTGACCTATGACAAATTAGGGTACGTCCTCACCGCTAAGGCACCTGCTGTCCCTGGTCCCAAATCCAGTAATGCGGATAAGGAAATCTGCAAAACCTGGGATTTTGATTGTGCGAAGGCCAAGTGCATCGTGCTTGCCTCGATGAACAATGAACATCAGAGGAGGCACGAGGATATGGAACTAGATGCCATATTTCTCCATACAAAGGAACTTTATGGAGAGCAATCTCGTATAGCAAGATACGAGACCTCTAAGAACTTGTTTCGAGCGAGGTTGGCCGTCGGATCATCGGTAGGAGAACATGTCCTAAAGATGATTGGCTATATAGAAGAGCTCGCAGACCTTGGGACGACTTTGGATAATGAGCTCTATACAGACTTTATTCTCCAGTCCCTTCCTTCCACCTACGCCCAGTTTATTCTGAACTTCAACATTCAAAGAAAAGAAGTTGAACTTCGGGAACTCCTTAACATGTTGGGGAGTGCAGAGGGCACCTTGCAGAAGGCAAGGGAAACACCCGCTATGTTTGTTAGTGGTGCTTCTTCTTCCGGGTCCAAGGCTAGGGCCAAAGGAAGGAAAAAGAAGGCCGCCACCAAACCTAGAGGAGGTGTAAGTAAGGTGGGAGGGAAGGGAAAGAAAAAGATTGCAGTGCCGGTAGTGGCCCAGGATGAATGCTTCCATTGTCACAGGAAAGGGCACTGGAAAAAGGATTGCAAGGCGTGGAACGCCAAGAACCAGGAACCAAAGCAAGCTGTGGCTTCGACTTCAAGTGTGTTTGTAATTGAGAATTATCTGTCAATCAACTCTACTTCCTGGGTATTGGATACCGGATCAGGATCTCATATTTGCAATTCATTGCAGGCACTGAGAAACCGTAGAGTGCTGAAGGATGGTGATATGAACCTGATGGTTGCTAACGGAGCTAGCGTGGGAGCTGTGTCCGTAGGGGATTATCACCTGGGATTGACGAGTGGACACATTTTGTTTTTACATAATTGTTTTTGTGTACCCAGCTTAAACATGTAATATCATATCTGTTTCCTTGTTATCAAATAAAGGTTATGATTTCACGTTTGTAAGTGATGTTGTTAACATCCACCTTAATCATAGTTTGATTGGCTCCGGTACACTGGATAACGATATATATGTCTTAAACCAACTCCAAATTTTCAATGTCCAGAACACACAAAAAAGAAATTCTCCAGATTTAAATAAAGCTTTCTTATGGCATTGTAGACTGGGTCACATTAATGAGAGAAGGTTGACTAAGTTACATAGAGAAGGATATTTGGACTCGTTCGAATATCAAACTTATGCCACTTGTCAATCTTTTCTCAAAGGAATGATGACAAAGACTCCATTTACTGGACATGGAGTAAGAGCGAGCGAGCTCTTAGGACTCATACACAGCGATGTATGTGGTCCAATGTCTACACATGTGATTGATAACGATTTCGGATTGTGTATGTTGGAAATTGTAAAGAAATCACAACCAAAAATTATTTGACCGCAATCAACTACGGGGTCGGATGTAGATTGTAAGTGAGTGCGGATCGTCCACAGGGATTGTGCGATTCGTTTTTATGTTTGATTTGTTTGAATTGAAAAGTTAATCGAAAAGAAAAGAAAACATGATTCAAGATTTTATCGATTGATTCAGGTGTCACTAGTCTAATCAAGAATCAAGAAAATGATAAACAATCGAGAATCGGGTTTCGATGATATTTCCAATCAAAATGTCAAGAATCTAAATGAGGCTCGCAGGAATCGATCGGATCTATAAACGTGATGTAATCTCAAGATATCGTATTCTTGTCCTTCGAAGAATTGAGACTAGATCAATTATGATCGACGAAAGTTAGGGCTTTCTCGTGAAACTAGGGTTTCATCATTTAACCCTTGTTCTTTCGTCGATATCATTCACATTCTACCCTCTAGCAATTTCAAGAAACGATCGTAACTACCCAATTTCGAGCGATATCAATCAAGAAAGCATCGCAACGAAACTGGGTCGTCGGTTCTTGAACTTGTTAGGGTTTACAAAACTCGTAGGAATCAAGAATCGTTTTAAGATATGTTGCATCATCATTCTATTGATCGTCTCGACTCCTTGATGAGCGGAGTATTACTCAAACATCATACCAAGAACTACAATTATAAATTGAGATCGAATCATGATGCAAGAATTTACTGAAAACTAGATAAAAGAATTTCACCTTTTATTTATATCAACAATTTAATTATAGACGCTCAAGAACTACAAGAGGAAGAACTCGATTGTTGAATTGGCTTCGCTTTTCTCCGTGAGTCGTGGATCGGCTTGGACCACTTGCTCTGTTGAAGATCGGCTCCGCTCATAAAAGGTTGAAGGGCTTCTTGCTTGATTTGGTACTCGGGATCTTGGCTTTTGGATTGGAATTAGGGTTAGGGTTTCACACAAGTCTTGTTACTAGACTTGTGGAAGAAGATGAAGAAAGGGGTAAAATGAAAAAGGCTCTAGTTTGATACTAGATTGGGATTGGATTTCTAAGTATATTTAACCTTAGGTCTAGGCTTCTATTTATAGACTTCCTAAACCCTAGGTCTAGGTTTGAAATTACAATTCCCTCCAAAAGTTTGTTGAGGAGCTTCTAGAATTAGTTTGTTAGGAGCTAGCTTAGGTTTTAAGCTGGGATTAATTAAGCTTAGAAACCCTAGTTTGCTGAACTGGCAGAAGTCTCTGGAGTCTTCTGGAAACTGAAGTACATTTCTGAGCTGTACCCACTGAGATAGGGGTATTGAAGCAAAGTTGAGGAGGTGACGTCGACAAGCCGCCGCGGAACCGCGGCACAAGCTCCGCGGCCATGTATTAGCTTCATGTCTTGGTTCTTCTGGTGTGGTCTTGGGCTAACATTTAGGGATTTATCTGATGTGTTGATTTGTATTTTCCCCTTTGGATTGCTACTAGAACTGAAATCATTGAGTTGGCGTAATGTTTGATCAGCTCTTTTGGCTTTGCTCCTGAAATTTCCTGCACAAATCTCGACACAAGTGTTGCGCAATATAGGGATGATGCGATGCCATGAAATGCGGTCAATTTCCTTTATAGTGCCGGTTTTAGAGTCTAACACATGCAATCTAATATTTAACGACTGATTTGCTAATATATGAAATATGAGAACCGTACACTTCTAAATGAATGCAAATGATAAGGAAATTGCCGGTTAAAAGATGCAGTATTTTCGACTAATCAAATTCCCCCAAACTTACTTTCGATCGTCTCGAGCGAACTTTTATTAAAAAGAGAATGAGAAAATAAAGAAAGAGAAAAACTAACTAGCACACTTTCGTAGGCAACACGATTGCACTGAGCACGTGCAACAAGCCTTTAAACCTCTAGGTGTCCCTAGTAGGAGGAGTGTTGTCTCCTGAGGGTTTTCAGCGGATTGCACCCACAAAATCCAATAATAAAAGAAAAGATCATGAATATTACATTTAAAGAAAAGAATTGTAAAAGAAAAGCTTTGAAAATTAGGGTTTCCAACTAAGCTAGCTTTTCGGTTGTCATGAGCCCTATCTTAATGGTCATGAAAAGATGTCGGAAATCACGTCCTCTCTCAATAAAATATCGTCTTATTCTTCATTCCTATCTTTCTTCCAAAACATCGATCATATAACCCTGCGTGTGTGTAAAGACATCCCTACACCCGGAGAATTCAATTCAAGCTATCATACTCTTGCCCATCAGCCTCAGTACTTTTTTTTAATTAATGAATATTTAGATGAGATTGCTCACACACTTTCATGCGACCGTTAATACTTCTTGAGGTACTAACCGACCGATTACTCATGTGCTTGCTTACTTGGTGTATTTTCCTCGTCTTGCACCACCTTAGGCATAGCAGTGACTCTCAGACCAGTTGGCCTTAGGGTACTAGGTGAAGAGGCACCCTCGCTATATATATTTTTTATTGCCCTCGGTGATAACAAAACCAGTGTCCATTTTTCTCACCATTTTATATTTTCTTCATTTTTATTTCCTTCATACTTTTGGCTTTAAAACAAGAGCATTTCAAGGTATCCTCTACTATCCCAGGCTTTAAGACGTGTGTAAGTGCGAATAGTAGGGTATCAACGTTCAAAATGTTTGGCTTTCAAGAATAGAAACTATTTTTCAGACTTATTTTTATCCTCATATTAGTGACGTCCTAATCTTACTAACCCTTGGGACAACAGCTCATAACTACTTATTACTAGTTCGTATAAGAAAACTTCTAATTTTCTTGGTTTTCTTAAATTTTTCTAATCTCATGGATGTAATTTTTCATTATCTAAACTTTCATTATCTTATTTATGTACAAAAAATGTTTAAATGTTAAAATATTTTTATATTTTGAAAATTTTAAATTTTTATGGGTTTTGAAATTTTTAAATTTTTATAAGTTTTTAAAGAAATGTTTTTTTTTTGTGCTTATGCAAATGATATGCAAATGATGCAAAAATAAGCACAAACCTCCCCCAAACTTGTTTTCAACAGTGTCCTCACTGTTGCCAACAGCTATATCTACAAAACCTGTAAGTCTGGGAGGAATTATTAGTGGGGGCAAAATATATAAGTGAAGAACTTCCCCCAAACTTATTCTTTTCACTCACCTCCATTCAAAAGATGATGCAATGATATACTGGACATGAAGGTGAGACGGAGGAATTTTAATCCAAATAAACTGGCTCCAGTAAGAACAGGAGCTCCTCCGTGAGGTCAGTGGAAAAATACGGCTTTAGTCTATGTCCATTCACTTTAAAAATTGTGCCGTTTTTAATATTTTCTACTTCTACTGCCCCGTGCGGGTATACAGACCGCACAACAAAAGGTCCCTTCCATCGAGATCGGAGCTTACCCGCGTGAAGGTGTAAGTGAATCATAAAGAAGGACTTGTTGACCTTGTGAAAATATTTTCCTCAAAATGTTTTTATCATGAAAAACCTTGGTCCTATTCTTTATGATCACAGCGTTATCATAAGTTTCATCGCGGAGTTCGCTTAGCTCATTTATTTGCAGCTTCCGAAAGTTGCAAGCTTGGTTTAAATCAAAATTTATTTCCTTAATAGCCCACAATGCTTTATGCTCTATCTCGACGGGTAAATGACATGCTTTTCCAAACACTATCCTATATGGAGACATCCCTAGGTCGGTTTTAAATGCAGTTCGGAATGCCTAAAGAGCATCCATCAGTTTGGTCGACCAGTCTTTTCTATTTTTAGCAACAGTCTTCTCCAGGATAAGTTTGATTTGCCTGTTTGAGATTTCAGCCTGCCCGCTTGTTTGGGGATGATAGGGTGTAGAAAGTCGGTGGTTGATTGAGTATTTCCGCATCAGTGTCTCGAAAGACCTGTTGCAGAAATGTGTCCCATTATCGCTAATAATAGCGCGTGGGTGTCCAAATCGCGAAAAGATATTTTCTTTCAAGAACTTAATGACAACTTTCCTGTCATTAGTGTGACATGGAATGGCTTCTACCCACTTTGAGACATAATCAACCGCCAGCAGTATGTACAAATTCCCAAAGGAGTTGGGAAAAGGACCCATAAAATCAATGCCCCAAACATCGAATATTTCAACAACCAGAATGGGTTGCTGAGGCATTTCATTCCTCTTGGAGATTCTACCTGTGTACTGACATTGTGTACACGTTTTGCAATAGTCAAATGCGTCCTTGAATAAGGTCGGCCAATAAAATCCACATTGCAAAACCTTTTCCGCCGTCTTTTTAGGACCGAAGTGACCCCCACAGGCCTGATCATGACAAAAAGAAAGAACACTCTTGAACTCTTCTTTCGGGACACACCGGCGAATGATCTGATCAGGACAATATTTAAACAAGTATGGATCATCCCAGTAAAAGTGTTTTACTTGGGAAAGAAAACGGTATTTGTCCTGTTTTGTCCAATCACTGGGTATAAGTCCCGTGACAAGATAGTTCACAATATCCCTGAACCATGGTTCATTGGATAAGCTCAAGAGTTGTTCGTCAGGAAATGAGTCATTGATCGGTAGGGTCACAGGGGAAGAAGAGATGCGTGAAAGATGGTCGGCTACTACGTTTTCACATCCTTTCTTATCTTTGATAACAAGATCAAATTCTTGTAACAGAAGGATCCAACGTATTAGTCGACCTTTTGCATCTTTCTTCGCCAGAAGATATTTTAAAGCGGAATGGTCAGTATACACAACTATAGGTGAGCCAATTAAGTAAGGCCTGAATTTTTCTAATGCAAATATAACTGCTAAAAGTTCCTTTTCGGTGGTTGTATAATTAATTTGTGCATCATTCAGGGTCTTACTTGCATAGTATATCACGTGTGGCATCTTTTCGATGTGCTGTCCTAAGACTGCACCTACTGCAAAATCAGATGCGTCACACATCAGCTCAAAAGAGTAGTCCCAGTTTGGTGATGATAGCACGGGGGCTGAAGTGAGTGAGTGTTTAAGTGAGTCGAAAGCTGTCTCGCAGTCCGAGTCAAAATGGAAGGTCGTATCCTTGGCCAGGAGAAGAGTTAAAGGTCTAGCAATTTTGCTAAAATCCTTAATGAATCTTCTATAAAAGCCCGCATGACCAAGGAAAGATCGAATATCTTTGACGCTTTTGGGATGAAGGAGGTTTTGAATGACATCTATCTTAGCTCTGTCAACCTCAATGCCTTTCTGTGAAATAACATGTCCAAGAACAATTTCTTCTTGGACCATAAAATGGCATTTTTCCCAGTTCAAAGTCAAGTTCTTCTCTTTGCAACGAGTAAGAACAGCGTCAAGATTAGCTAGGCAATCAGAAAAAGAGTCTCCAAAAATTGAGAAGTCGTCGATAAAGATCTCCAGGAAATTCTCTACCATATCAGAGAATATCCCCATCATACACCGCTGAAAGGTAGCGGGAGCATTGCATGGCCCAAAGGGCATGCGACTGTAAGCAAAAGTACCAAAAGGACAAGTAAAAGTGGTTTTATCTTGATCCTTTTTGGCGATGGGGACCTGATTATAGCCTGAGTATCCGTCCATAAAACAATAATACTCTCGTCCAGCTAAGCGTTCCAGCATTTGATCAATGAATGGTAGAGGAAAGTGGTCTTTCCTCGTGGCAGCATTGAGTTTTCTATAATCGATACATACACGCCACCCAGTTTGGGCGCGTGTCTGAATCAACTCTTTTGCCTCATTGGTTATAACAGTGATGCCGGATTTCTTAGGAACGACATGTATAGGACTCACCCATTGGCTATCGGAGATGGGGTATATAATACCATTATCTAGGCATTTGACGATCTCTTTCATTACAGCTTCCTTCATGACGGGATTCAACCGTCTCTGTGGTTCTCGGGTTGGTCCGGCATCATCCATCACATGTATATGATGTTCAACTATCAAGGGACTAATCCCTTTGATGTCCGCCATACTCCAACCAAACGCCTCTTTGTTAGATCTCAATACCGATAAAAGTGCATTCTCTTGCTCTAAGGCTAGAGAGGCGAATATTATAACCGGTAAAGACTCCTTCTCACCTAAATAAGCATATTTCAGATGAGAAGGTAATATTTTTATATCTAATTCAGGCGGAGAAATGATAGAAGGAGGGATCATTGAGTGATTTTTGGATTTACAAAGAAGCTCAGAGCCTGTGAAAGATACAGACTCGGGTGAAGAAAAGTCAGGAGTGCAGAACTCAAGTGTAGGTAAAGTGTCCTCACTAAGATCTTGTGTAAATTCTAACAGAGATGTGGTAATGTCGTCGAGATCAGTAAAGCAAAGTTCCTCAGCTCCACAACTATCGGGAGCGATCTCGTGGACAGAGCACACATCTAAAATATGAGCAGAGGGTTCTGATGGCTGACTTCCAACCTTGTAGATGTTTAGTTCAATGGTCATATTTCCAAATGATAAATTCATTGAACCGTTTCTACAGTTTATAACAGCGTTAGAAGTGGCAAGGAAAGGACGACCCAGAATCACCGGAATTTGGCCCCGGGGGTTTGCTACAGGCTGTGTATCAAGTACAATGAAGTCTACAGGGAAAACAAATTCCCCGACCTTTATCAACACATCCTCTAATTCACCCCTTGGTTTGGTGATTGAACGGTCTGCCATTTGGAGAGTGCAGTGAGCAGGTTTCAGCTCTCCAATCCCTAGTTGCTCATATACAGAATATGGAAGTAGGTTAACACTTGCGCCAAGGTCTAAAAGAGCACGATTTATGTTTTTACCACCAATAGAAATTGATATTGTAAGACATCCTGGGTCCTTTCGTTTCTTTGGTAGCTGGGGTATAAAAGCAGTGCTAATATTATTAGACATAAAGACCTTCTTCGGCACTTGAGTCTTCCTCTTTCTAGTGCACAAGTCCTTAAGAATTTTCGCATAAGCGGAGACTTGTTGAATCGCATCTAGGAGAGGGATGTTGATGTTAACCTGTTTAAACATTTCTATAATTTTCTCCATATGAGGACTCGTTCTATTACCCCTTAACCGATTCGGGTAAGGAGCTTTCGCAATAAGCGCCGGGTCCATCATAGGAGAAGGAAGAGGGGGTAGACAAGATCCCAAAAGAGGTGTGGGGACCATCTGTGGAGAACTATAAGGGTTGGGTTGAGGTGTTGAGCCTAGTGGGAAATGGAGAATAGGCTCGCGAGAAAGTGGTGTGGTAGAAGAAGAAGGATCAGAAGGAGAAGTGTGTGTATGAGGAAGCGTCTCAGCCGGGGTGTTAATGATAGAATTTTCAATATCATCAATACCTTCCCCGACATGATTGTTCAGCACTCTTCCCGATCTCAACGTTGTGACGGCATTAACATTGTAATGCCCAGGATTCTGTAGGGGTTGAGAAGGAAGTTTCCCTTTTTCTCTCGCACTCATTTCGGCTTTAAGTCGTGCTATTTCAGCTTCCATCGATTTGATACTCTCAGCTTGAGATGCTGAGTTTTTCTTTATCTCACTGACGGAAGTTCTAACCTCAGCCGAAACCTCTATGAAATTTGATAAGAGTGATTTCATAGTTTGAGTGAATTGAGAAAGTTCGTCAGAATCGGTCAACTGCATAGGATTAGACTGTGCAGGAGTGTTGACCTGGTTATGGAAATTTTATAACTGGTAGGGGTGCTGAGTGAGTTGAAGTGGTTGCTGTTGTGGTGGAGGAAGAGCCCTTTGAAAATTATTCGTGTTTGGAACCGTGTTTTGAGATTGTTGTTGGTTCCAGGCAAAATTCGGGTGATTCCTCCAACCCTGATTATACGTGGAAGAATATGGATCGTTTCTAGGTCTTTGAAATGCGGCATTAGTATGCTCATGACCTTGAAACGGACATTCTTCCGTCAAGTGAGACGGATCAGAACAACAGCCACATACAGTTTTGGGGAGCGACATTGGGTTTAGGGAGGCTGCAGAAAATTTGTGTTCCATAGCGTCGAGCTTCTTTTGCATTGCTGCCATCTCAGCTCGAACACCTATGGATACATCTATTTGGTGTACGCCACCCCTATTCAATGGTTGGGTTCCACTCTCCCACTGTAGTGATTTTTCAGCGAACTCTTCTAAATACTTCCATGCTTCCCCATCATCCTTAGTCATAAAAGTACCTTGACACATGTTTTCAAGGCTCTGTTTAGTGTTTGGGTTAATGCCCTCATAAATGATTCGGCACAATTCCCATCTCGGGATGCCATGATGAGGACACTGAACCAATAGATCCTTGAAACGTTCAAAGCATTTTGAAAATGGTTCAGTAGGGAGCTGGGCAAATTGATTCAGTTCGCTGCGGATTCGAGCTGTCTTTTGTATTGGGTAAAATTTCTTAAGGAATGCCGCTACAAATTCTTCCCAATTCGTAATAGAGTGTGCGGTAGTGTTATATAGCCACTTCTCGGCTATATCGCACAATGTAAATGAAAGAAGTCGTAGACGCATCGCATCCACTGAAAGTTGTGACGTACCCATCATTGCGCATACGTTTTCAAATTTGGTAATGAAAACGTAAGCGTCCTCAGTCTCGAGTCCGTGGAATTTGGGTAAAAGGTTGATGTATTGGGGTTTAATCTCAAAGTTGTCCCCATTGGCTGGTGGTGTGGATAAGCAGGTCGAAAGAGGACCTCGCAGTGGATAGCACCTCTTTTGGAGAGAGATGCGGGGTGGATTCTGCGCACCAACGGACGGCAGCAGATTAGGGTTAAAGAAGTTCGATGGGGGTGGATCCATCGATGTGGGTGTGGAAGTGGGTAAAGGAAAGGTAAATGGAGGAATATCGACTTCGGAGTCGATAAAGGGTACGCGGACTAAACGGGCACTAGAATCCCGTGTCCAGCCTATCTTGTACTAAAAAGGGTTAGTACGAGTGGCAGCGTTGACTTATAATTAGGGGTAATGAATGAATGCGGTGTTTTCTTTGAAAAAGGGACGGATTTTTTAAAAAATGATGCGACACAACAAATGCAGCACAAAAAACCCTAGAATCTAGTGGTCACCTAGGTCCGGCTCTAGACAGCTCCTAACTGCCAAAAGACAAGTCGCAGGATAGAATCCTCTACTGCCTCTTTGTCCCCCTGTGGCCAGGTAAGTGCCAGGTAAGTGGGAAGGTACTCCACTACGTAAGTAGTGGGCCTAATTAATAACCACTAGCCTTCGACACACTTGCCTTAGACACCACAAGAAAACACGGATAAGCAATGAATTACCCACGGCCTTCTCTTGTCCTAAGTGAGCGCGACGGTCCTTAGAGTCATCTCTAGTTTTTTTTAGTTAATTGGGGTAAATGCGGATGCAAGTTTTGTGATTTTCGGGGCCTAGGAAGGGTAATGAAATCCCCACCTAATTTGGATTTGGTCGTGCCCCTTAATATCCGTATTTAGAATGCAAACAACCAAGAAACAAAATCACGCACAAATTTACTTTTGCAATTTGCGAGCTGCGATTATTTGCAAAGAATCCTGCAGAAAATTATTAATTGGAGCTAAAAAGAGGAGAGAGGAGAAGGTAAGAAGTCACCTGAAGCAAAATTTTTACAGAGATCCCTCAACAAGGCCGCGGTTCCGCCGCAATTGCCTCTTAATGCCGCCCTTCCGCGGTCGCAAGAAAAGAACACTGCACAAAATTTTTAGGGAATGTTTCTGTTCACTTCCCCTGTCCTCTGGAATTCTCCAAAAAAATTTCCAATTTCACAGCAATCTCCAGATTTCCTTGAAATGAACCACAACAAATCGTTTAGGGCTTGCACGAATTTTGATTACAAAAATTACAATGGAATAAATCTTTCAATTCAAACTTTAATATGAAACGAATTAGCGCGTAATCCCCGGCAACGGCGCCATTTGATTGATAACGATTTCGGATTGTGTATGTTGGAAATTGTAAAGAAATCACTACCAAAAATTATTTGACCGCAATCAACTACGGTGTCGGATGTAGATTGTAAGTGAGTGTGGATCGTCCACAGGGATTGTGCGATTCGTTTTTATGTTTGATTTGTTTGAATTGAAAAGTTAATCGAAAAGAAAAGAAAACATGATTCAAGATTTTATCGATTGATTCAGGTGTCACTAGTCTAATCAGGAATCAAGAAAATGATAAACAATCGAGAATCGGGTTTCGATGATATTTCCAATCAAAATGTCAAGAATCTAAATGAGGCTCGCAGGAATCGATCGGATCTATAAACGTGATGTGATCTCAAGTTATCGTATTCTTGTCCTTCGAAGAATTGATACTAGATCAATGATGATCGACGAGAGTTAGGGCTTTCTCGTGAAACTAGGGTTTCATCATTTAACCCTTGTTCTTTCGTCGATATCATTCACATTCTAGCCTCTAGCAATTTCAAGAAACGATCGTAACTACCCAATTTCGAGCGATATCAATCAAGAAAGCATCGCAACGAAACTGGGTCGTCGGTTCTTGAACTTTCTAGGGTTTACAAAACTAATAGGAATCAAGAATCGTTTTAAGATATGTTACATCATCATTCTATTGATCGTCTCGACTCCTTGACGAGCGGTGTATTACTCAAACATCACAACAAGAACTACAATTATAAATTGAGATCGAATCATGATGCAAGAATTTAAAGAAAACAAGATAAAAGAATTTCACCTTTTATTTATATCAACAATTTCATTACAGACGCTCAAGAACTATAAGAGGAAGAACTCGATTGTTGAATTGGCTTCGCTTTTCTCCGTGAGTCGTGGATCGGCTTGGACCACTTGCTCTGTTGAAGATCGGCTCCGCTCATAAAAGGTTGAAGGGCTTCATGCTTGATTT
The DNA here is from genome assembly GCA_030015575.1 of Agapanthus africanus. NCBI lineage: Eukaryota > Viridiplantae > Streptophyta > Magnoliopsida > Asparagales > Amaryllidaceae > Agapanthus > Agapanthus africanus. The sequence continues at coordinate 357,321,958 of JASDDO010000012.1, forward strand.
GGTACTCGGGATCTTGGCTTTTGGATTGGAATTAGGGTTAGGGTTTCACACAAGTCTTATCACTAGACTTGTGGAAGAAGATAAAGAAAGGGGTAAAATGAAAAAGGCTCTAGTTTGATACTAGATTGGGATTGGATTTCTAAGTATATTTAACCTTAGGTCTAGGCTTCTATTTATAGACTTCCTAAACCCTAGGTCTAGGTTTGAAATTACAATTCCCTCCAAAAGTTTGTTGAGGAGCTTCTAGAATTAGTTTGTTAGGAGCTAGCTTAGGTTTTAAGCTAGGATTAATTAAGCTTAGAAACCCTAGTTTGCTGAACTGGCAGAAGTCTCTGGAGTCTTCTGGATACTGAAGTACATTTCTGAGCTGTACCCACTGAGATAGGGGTATTGAAGCAAAGTTGAGGTGGTGTCGTCGACAAGCCGCCGCGGAACCGCGGCACAAGCTGGCTCCGGCCGCGGTTCCACGGCCATGTATTGGCTTCATGTCTTGGTTCTTCTGGTGTGTTCTTGGGCTAACATTTGGGGATTTATCTGATGTGTTGATTTGTATTTTCCCCTTTGGATTGCTACCAGAACTGAAATCATTGAGTTGGCGTAATGCTTGATCAGCTCTTTTGGCTTTGCTCCTGAAATTTCCTGCACAAATCTCGACACAAGTGTTGCGCAATATAGGGATGATGCGATGCCATGAAATGCGGTCAATTTCCTTTATAGTGCCGGTTTTAGAGTCTAACACATGCAATCTGATATTTAACGACTGATTTTCTAATATGTGAAATATGAGAACCGTACACTTCTAAATGAATGCAAATGATAAGGAAATTGCCGGTTAAAAGATGCAGTATTTTCGACTAATCAACATGCAAGAGGTGGTTTTTCCTATTTCATTACTTTTACGGATGATTACTCAAGGTACGGATTCATTTATTTCATGAAACATAAATCCGAGGCTTTTGAGAAATTCCAAGAGTACAAGAATGAAGTAGAAAACCAAACCGGCAAAAGTATCAAGACACTAAAATCTGATCGAGGTGGTGAATACTTAAGTGCCGAGTTCCTTGGTTACCTAAAAGAGAAAGGAATTCTCTCTCAGCTTACTCCTCCATAAACTCCACAGCATAACGGTGTATCGGAGAAACGGAATCGAACCCTATTGGATATGGTACGTTCCATGATAAGTAATGCTGAGTTACCGCGATCTTTTTGGGGTTATGCGCTAGAATCAGCGGCATATCCTTTGAACATGGTTCCTACCAAGACTGTGCCTACCACGCCATATCAGATGTGGAGTGGGAAGAAACCCTATCTTCAGTATCTGAAAATATGGGGATGTCCAGCTTTTGTTAAAAAGCAGCATGCGGACAAGCTCGAGGCACGATCAGTAGAGTGTAAATTTGTGGGATATCCAAAGAACTCCAAGGGGTATCTATTCTATTACGCAGAGGAACAAAAGGTGTTTGTTTCTCGTAATGTCCATTTTCTAGAATATCAGTTTTTAGAAAAGGAAATAAATGGGAGCGAAATAGAACTGGAAGAAATTCCAGAACCGCAAACTACTACTGAAAGTTTGGTAGAACCGGTAGTTCAAGAAGAACAGGACATTCCCGCACCCCTCCGCAGGAGTAGTAGGCCGTCTCATCCGCCTGAGAGATACTACGGTTTTCTCATAGATGGGGATAGAGAGGATTGCATCATAGATGATGATGAACCTACTAGCTTCCAGCAGGCCATCCAGAGCGGCGACTCAGTACGATGGCTAGATGCAATGCGGACCGAAATGGAGTCCATGTACACCAACAAAGTATGGACTTTGGACTTTGCTCCAGATGGGGTAAAACCCATAGGATGCAAATGGATCTTCAAGAAAAAGATTGGTGTAGATGGACAGGAGGAAACCTATAAAGCTAGACTTGTTGCAAAGGGTTTTCGTCAAAGACCTGGTTTGGACTATGACGAAACTTTTTCTCCAGTAGCTATGCTCAAATCCATTCTGGTCCTTCTTGCTATTGCTGCCTTCCATGATTATGAAATATGGCAGATGGACTTAAAGACGTCTTTTCTGAATAGTAATTTAGAAGAATGGGTCTATATGGATCAGCCAGAGGGTTTCAATCAGAGTGGGAGCAGCGGGAAAGTATGCAAGTTGCTTAAATCCATTTATGGATTAAAGAAAGCATCGCGGAGTTAGAACATCTGTTTTGATGAAACAGTCAAAGAATATGTCTTTATCAAAAATCCAGATGAACCATGTATATATAGTAAAGTTGTAGCTAGAACTGTTGTATTCCTCGTCTTGTACGTGGATGATATTCTATTGATAGGAAATGACATTCCTATGCTACAATCTGTCAAAGGATTCTTGTCACACAGGTTCTCCATGAAAGACCTGGGTGATGCCTCTTACATTCTGGGGATCCGGATCTATCGTGATAGATCCAAGAGGTTGTTGGGACTTTCGCAGTCCAGGTATATCGACACTGTACTGAAAAGATTCAGTATGGAAGATTCTAAGCGCGGTAATCTACCGGCTTGTCACGGAATCACCCTATCAAAAGAGATGTCTCCCAAGACTGATTTGGAAAGGGAACGCATGTCTATTATACCCTACGCTTCTGCGGTAGGATCTATAATGTATATGATGTTGTGCACCAGACCAGATGTAGCTTACGCACTGAGCGTGGTAAGCCGGTATCAGTCAGACACAGGGGAGAAGCACTGGATAGCAGTAAAGAACATTCTCAAGTACCTAAGAAGGACTAAGGAGATGTTCTTGGTTTACGGCGGAAAAGACCTCAAGATGGAGGCCTATGCTGATTCCGGCTTCCAGAGTGATAAGGAAGATTCCAAGTCCATGTCAGGTTATGTCTTTACCCTCAATGGAGGGGCGGTGTGCTGGAAGAGTTCCAAGCAGGACACTGTTGCTGACTCGACGATGGAAGCGGAGTATATTGCTGCTTGCGATGCCGCAAAAGAAGCGGTCTGGATGAAGAAGTTCCTAACAGAACTTCAGGTGTTTCCTACCATTGTTGATCCAATACCTCTGTATTGCGACAACAATGGAGCTATAGCTTTATCGAAGGAACCAAGGTCCCATCAGAAGTCCAGACACATCTTAAGGCGGTATCATCTGATCAGGGAGACCATTGATCGTCGGGAGATCGAGGTTCGGAGAGTTGCTACTGAAGAGAACATTGTTGATCCATTCACGAAGGCCCTACCTCAGATTCAGTTCGAGAGGCTACTAGAGATCATCGGTCTTCGATATGCCAGTATATGGCCCTAGTGCAAGTGGGAGATTGTTAGTGTATATGCCCTAGGGGCCATTATTGTATCATACTAGTTTTTATATTACTTAATGGAAGCTTGGGATATTCACATGTATATAACAGTCTTGCTAAACATGGTAGTATGCTACTTGGTTTTTCTATCTTAATATGTGAGTATACGTATTGATAGAGCTCTTAGGATCTTTCTTGACTACCAGCGTTGTGATGGCAGTCACACTAGTGGGGGCTGGGTAGTCTACAAGCACATCCTTATTCAGGTCCCTAGTCGTAGGATTATCGAGACAGGGCATAGATACTCCGGAGTAGACTAGTGTGTACGCTTCTCATCCCAGTTGGGGAGATGGTCTGTTTCACAGCCGTCAGTACGTCGTACTGGAGATAGTATACAGGTGCTCGTTAGGTTACGGGTACACCGGACAGGACTCACAGGAAACTGTTGGTTGGTTTTATACCAGTCGTCAGTTAACAGTTCCCATGTGACATGAGTATAGCATAGTCCGCAGACTTGATACTGCTACTTCACCTCGAGTGTGTCCCACTGTTCTTAGATTGCTACCCTACCATGACTCAAAGGATTCATGCAAACAGGTAGCAGTTGGGTGCAGTCCCGAGCACTTGGAGGCAGTGCCGGTTAGACAGGATTCGTCTCTCCCGGTATTGGGAGTTGATATCGCGCTGTGTCAAAGAGCCATTACGCAATGTCCCTGGCCAGGGCAAGCGAGATTTGCTGGTAGGTTCCAGTAGTTTCTCAGGGTGTAATGGGCTACGCTCCGACACGACTTATACCGCTATTAGGGGACTGATGCTTGCCGCCCCGCTAGGCCCGATATGCGATAGTCTTAGACGAACAGACCGGACTGTACGGAGATTGTCACATCAGACTCAGTAGGAGTTCGGATGGGTTTCCTCATCGGCCTTCTTATCGACATCTACCTGGGGACCGCTACGTACAGCTAGTGCCGCTTGCGGTCTGTGGTTAAATCCACTGCCAGCGTAGTAGTCGAGTCTTTAGAGTCCCACACAGAGAGTTTCCCTACTCCAGGCGAAACGATATAGAGGTCGTATGGTTTTACGACAAAGGTTCGGACGCATACGTGTGTTTACGCACGTACGACATCCGGACAGTTTTTACTAGCCGGCTTTGGATTAAGCCAGTTTCTAGTATCCGGTTATTGGATTTATACAGTCTAATGTTTTTCCGTGTTTTCACGGATAGGAGGGGCGTTCTCGTAATTTCGCGAGAAGCTTCTAGAAGGTTGGTGACTTGGGGGGTTAAGGTGGCATAAGCTTTAAATGAGATTAGTGACTCATTTGTGTGATTCATCCTTGTCATTAATGCATCATAAATGCTTAATGACTCATGTAGATGAATCACTCATTTATATTTATGAAGCATGGTTGTTATTTCCTTTATATTATTTATTTTGATAAATATAATGCTTCATATATATTATGAGAGATCATTATCTCATTCTATTCTCTTGCTCACTTTCTCTCTCCTCAAGCTCTCTCTCTTCAAACCCTAATCCTCCCCTCTCATGTGTTGAGACCAAGAATTAGATTAGACTACTTAATCCATAACCCTTCTCTATATCACCTAGGTTACTTAGATTAGCACTTTAAGAAACCTTGTTATCTCAAGTTAGAGGTGAAGATTGAAGTAAAGCTCTCGGGTGGATCTTCTACTACCTAGAGAAGGCCGGAGAGGACGTGGAGAACGAAAAGACGAAGGACACGGTTCTACAGGTATAATCACTTTTCATAGTAGTTGTTAACTTCTATGATTCTTGTTAGTTATAGTTTAGCAAAGATTCTCGGTTAGTCGATGTTTACGCAAAGAACAAGATCGTTTTTCATTATTCCGCCTCCCCGCAAGTCGTGGGGTGTTGTACATTGACTTACAATATCATGCGCCCAACATGCGCGAAAATCCAAATCAAGTACATCCGTCATGCACAAATAAAATATAAATCAAGTGCATCCAATATGCACGAATAAAATCCAATACCAAGCGCCTAATATGCGAAAAAATCCAACCCAGGCGCGTCGGGTTCGTAAAAACATTTAGTGCGGTAGCATGCACAAAAACGAACATCAAGTACAAATGTGCATGAAAACACAAATCTGGTAAAACGAATGCTCAATGACATAAATCGGGTGCAACCAATGTACGGAGTATAAATCTAGTGTGACCAATGCACGAATTACCCACCTAGTGCAACAAACGCATGAAATGCAAATCTAGTGGAACAATGCACAAAAATACTAATCTGGTGCATCAAATGCATGAAATACAATCAATAACACAAATGCGTAAAAAGCAACACCGAGTGTACCAAAGTGTTTAAAATCAAAAACGTGTGCAATTATGTGCACAAAATCCATATCAATGCACTGCAAGCACATATGAGCTATACCGAGTGCAAAAATCAAATCGAGTGTGTACCCTATGCACAAAATCAAATGAAATGTATGAAATCCACGAAAGCATAAGCACATGCTACGATGGTACAAAATCGACATCAAGTGCATTAGATATGCACAAATCATAAACCAACACAACGGGTATAAAACATATATCAAGTGCAATAATTATGCACAAAGTGTAAATACCCAGTAGGTGCAGCCATGGTGCACGAAAACAATATCATGAAACTCAATCATCAAAACTCAAATCCAAGCGATATAAGCGTGATACTTGGATCACAAATGCAAACCGCAACAAATGACATTGAGGTACACCTCCTACAATGTTGAAAAATGTGTCGGTGTGCCCAAACTGGCAGAGCAAGAACATCCGCTTGTCTTCTGCTCACGGTCTAGCTTCCTATGTCTCTGGGTCCTCATTTTCTCTGTGGATTACCAATCTCGCAATCCAGTGCTCATCAACCTGGTCAGGTATACTAACGGGAACGGTTCTGCTCTGGTACTTCTCTGGTAAACTCTCAGCCAATTAGTATGATTACTCATAAAGCGGCATGTCACTGGCGTCAGCCTCTGGTCCTCTGAATATACGTCACACATCTGATCCTCGGTGCAAATCTTATTGCAGCAGTGTCCTGAAAGGAACCTGCTCAGGGTCTCTTCCGATCTTGCCTATGCCGAACTATACGGAAGCTGGTACTCTTACATAATCTTTTCTCGTTCTCTGGACATCTGCGTTCTCAGCACAGCATTTTCTTGGGAACTGGCTGTATCCCAACGCCTCTGTATACATATCCGATCTCTAATCTCAACGGGGAGTAACAACAGCTCGTTAACATATCGCACGAACCTCTTGCTCCACTCGTCTTTATTATCATCCACTTCGACGTCACATTATGCTATTTGCATACTGCAATTGTTCTCGGCTACAGTCAATCCGGAATCTCTCACACGGACTCGAAATCACGAACTCGGTATCTTCATCACTCTATAGAAGATCACTAGCCGAACACATCCTCGGGAACTCGTCCTAACCATCGGAGGAATACTCTATATTCGTCCATTCTCGATCAACTCACAACGCATCTGGGTGAGGTCCTCTATCTCAAGCCGGTCCACTTACTGATCTCCTATCGGATCATTCCACGAACGACGTCATCTCTGGATCGATCTACTCGGGATCTGAATAAGATTCTCCACACTGGAAATCTTCAACTCAACTGGATCTGCGTCGGCACATCAATCAGACGAAACATCTGAGTCGCTCGACTCAACTCAAGATAGACTAGCTATCTACCATCGCATCTCTGCCTGAAAGCTCCAGCGATCTCAGCTCATAAGCTCTGGAAGAGACATCCTATCAATCTCAGCAACAGCTGGGTCATCTATCTGTACAGTAGACTCTATCACAACTCTGGGGTAGGCTGTACGTCAACAGTCTTCCCACAACAGGTAGCCTCTAACAAAGGCCCGATCATCAGGTGCAAAACTGAACACTCGTCTCAAACAAGGGGTCACAACACCAATACAAAATCGAGATGTTCCTGTGTCACCAGAAAACACGATGGTCGGTCCCCGTCCACGACGAGCTCGCCCTTACCGCAACACTAGCAGCAGCTCAATATGCGCTCAAACTATGGTGACAGTAACCTCAAGCATGTATCGATGAAGGTAGATCAACGGAATGAAAGGAATCAACAGATCCAGAATGGATAAATGATCATAAGGAGGAACAGAATCAATGAGAGTATGATCATGGAAACGAATATAATCAAGGATCTCAAATGGATGTATAATCAAGGGAACGAAGAGAATCACAAGTCTCAAAATATGTACATCCTAAGGTTTCTTAAGTGGAGTATCGTATCGTAAATATGCCGCGGAACATACATACGGTACATCACTCTACTCAAGCTACCTACTCCATCAATCGGGGTCAACCTACGAAACGAAAGTTCGGGTCTAATACCCCCCTGTTCAAGTCTAGATTCCGTAATGTCAAGCCTAAGTTCCGAAATAAATTATGCCCCAGACTCTACATAGTCAAATCTAGACTCGAACCAAGGTTAAACCTAGCACTCTGATACCAACTTTGTCATGACTCGAAATATTAGCTCGTGACCGGCACTTAAATCACGCAACGTCTAAAAGCGTAACGTAATTCAAGTAAGCCGAAGCCCAGAAATCTAAACCTTTTTAAGAAATAAAAGAGGTGAAGTTTTGAAATAAAGCTATAATGAAAAAAAAACGTTTTATTAAATGCATGGACAATGGAACATGAAAAATGCAAGTGGATTTTATTAGTTGGAAAACATGTTTCGTCTTTTAAAAATTTGGGCAGCACCTCCTTTGTATATTTTGATCCAAAACCACAAATACATGATAAAATAAAAGGCATCCCCAAGCGGGAGCTAGCTCTTCGCCAATCGGCGGATTCATAACTATGCAAGTCATAAAATAAGTATACGACGCCCAACGGCGAAGATCAGCACAAAGAATAAAGTAAAGCAAGACATCCAACTCACCAAGCGAGCATATAACCCATCGCTCAAGTCTCGCAACTACAAGTCTTTCTAAGTCTTACTATTTCTACAAATACTAATTTTGATTGATGGAGTTTACTAGATACAATATGAATAATAATATAAGAGGGGTACGATCAAACATGCACCACCTACCAAAGCAAATCACCCGAATGCAACTGTGTGCCTACGATGCCGCTACTGATTCATGCGGTCAACCTGCAAGAACTGTGGCACAACGGGGGTGAGTTGCCAACTCGTGAGTAGAAAAACATCATCAGGTAGAAATCGAATAAACAACGATTCCTAGGTTAACTAAATCATAAAGGTAATACTATAATATCTAGGGTGACCGTAACTGTAAATATGTGCTAACAGTATACTCAAGCCTATATGCAAGTGGATATCATCCAACCATATAATCAATACATGTAAATATCATAAAAGCACATGCATGTAAATATGAGGATATCAACTATCGTGTGTCCATCAACGACACATCGCAATCATGGAACCTGAGTGTCCAGCATCGACACTCGAAAACATCATGAAACCCGTGTCCAGTATCGACACATAAATCCTCATATCTCAGGTGCCGCATCCTCAGATCGAACCTCATATATATCTCATCTCAGGCGCCGCATACTCTGGTCGGCCCTCATATCCCTCTCATGACTCCGGTCGGTATCTTCCGGATAACCGACTGGTCCAAATACTATCACCAGTAGGTAGTGCTCCCCTGCCAAGCTCACCGTCCAACTATACGAGACTTCTTGCCTCGGAGTACCTCACCGGGTCCACCATATACCCGCAGACGGTGCCTACCTCTCCTCGAATCGGGTTTCACATGTCAATCTCAGAACCGAGAAAACACATGATGGACGCACAGAAATATCACATCAAGAGAAACCGGGTTTTTAAAAACAATACACACTTTCTTTTTGAAATAATCACGGTTCTCAAATCCAGAAATCTCATGAAAACAGCATATCTCAATGCGTATAATCGTAAAGCATGATGCATGCGACATATAACAGAATGTAAGCATATCCGTATATCATGCAACATGGAACAGTGATGTGAGCATGTACATATCATCATAATGCGAGCATAGCAATAAATAGCATGATGCAGCAATTCTACTGTGTGGGTGACATAGCAATTATCGATGATGAAGTGTATGAGCCGCCAAATCTGTGTAAGTGTAACATACGCATCATCGATAATGGTGTAGATGTACTAGCACAGGTATATGCAATGCAATGAGAATAACATGAATGTAGCATAAAGTAAATCTTCAGCTAAATGCTATAAGATATACGCATCTAACATGACCGAGTCGGTGAATTTATCAATCGGCATCCAGCCTCACAACATCACGTACGGTATAATCCATTGTACGTCATCCTCTAGTCAAGGGTCTGGATCAATCATCAAGTCAAACTCATCACGTACGGTAAATTATCGTACGGCGGCATTAAACAATTAGGGATTCTATCAACCTATATGACAATGAGAGTACGGACCTAACGTCTCGTACGGCTTATCACTCATGATTCACAACAGTTTATATCTCTATATGCCTATATCCCAGGTCACATCCATAACAATCTTATATCAGGGGACCGGCAAATATATCAATCATCTCATATCGACTCGCATCCATATACCAACATATCAATCAATTCATCATAACACATCGTATATCCTTTTCATCGCATTAAGTCATCTTACATCAAGTCCATTTATATATACATTCTACCTTATACATCATGTGTCATGCTACTCTAAAACCCATACCTATTCTAGTGCAACTATATATCTATAAGTCGTGATTCACATTCACTTTTCATATCCCTAAAGCTTTCATCTCATATCCCAATCTGTATATTCAATCACCCATATCATCTCTAACTATCCTTTTTAAAACCATTACTCTAGTTCCCAATCTAGGTTTCTACGACTGTATCCTATAGATCGGTTTCCATTTATAATTTGCGGGGGTGCTATACGCCATCCACCTGACTTCCCCCGTAGATATAGATCTACTCACCTTGATCCTTTCTTCCCCGATGAAGCCATACTCCGTCGTCTTGGAATCCACGCGAAGGTACCTACAATCAATATAATCGCAAATGCTATTAAAATCGAGTTCGGAAAACCAATACGGCACACGGTGCGCTCATAGGTTAGAACCTATAGCCTACGCATGCAAAACAATCAAATAATCCTTGTTGTTGACGTACAAACGCCCAACAACCAAATACAAATCCAAACATCAAAACCAAGCATTCCAAAATATGGAAAACATAACCAAAAACCACTCACAACAGCTCCCAGATTTCACCCTAGGCCAAACTAAGGGATTTTGCACATATAGGAGGTCTAGTTATCAGGTATAGGAGCTATGGACCAAGAATCACACAGTTTCACCATGATCAGGCCGCAATTTGCGGCCTGGGGGAGTTTATTTGCGGCCAGGTAGTTAAGTTGGGGTCTTTAGGTTATGCTCTAAATCACATGCACACCTCTCTGTGTTTGCTAAATGAATTTTAGTGTCTCCGGGTTACTCCAGATTCCTATATACACTCACAATCTGCCGATTAACCGATATCGTGGAATTCTAACTTCGTGTTATGGTGCTAATCTATGGTCTCGGCCAGTAAAACACCACTAAGGGTCTTGTAGACACCCACTACAGATCATGATCCCACACAAACACCCAAACCCTCTCTAGAAATTTCTAACTTCACAAATCCTAACCAATTCACATTCTAAACTAAACTAGAATACAAGAAAACACAAACTAAACTAAATGGAAGAAGATATACCTCATTTGGGCAACTCAAGAAAAACCCTAGATGCCCAAGGTCATCAAAATCCAACTTTGATTAGTCCAATGTGTTGAGAATGAAGTGGGGATCATTTTTAATGAAGAGAGGGTAGGGTTTTGGAAAGGAAATTGAGATGATGTTTGGGGGTGAAGGTGGAGGGAGATGAGGAAGAAGAGGAGATGAAGAAACAAATAGGGGAAGAAATGAATGTGGCTGCTCTCTCTCTCTCTCTCTCCAATCATGCTCTCTTTTACCCTTTTCTCTTTTTCTTTTCTTTTAAAAACCCAAACCACATAATACCCCAAAAACAACACAAGAACACAACATGTAACCAAAATGCAACATGATATGGTGCACCAGCCATGAAAAACTGTAGAAACACGGATTTGGCTTAATCGCGATTAGTAGTACACTAATTGGGTTTAATTTTAAACTTGCATATAATAAATTATAAATTGCCAAATCCGATAACTATATTTTTAAATGAATAAATTATTCTAATCTCCAATTATTTCATAAATATTAGTATATATTTATACCATTTTACGAAAACCCCAATTTCGCAAATTGGTTAGTTTTCGCGAAATATATTATTTTAATATTAAATTCCAAAAATAATATTTTGTATTTTCTGAAATGTTACACCTTCTAAGCTCCTATACCATCGGGAACGAGCTTGAAAATTGATCGCCCTTACCGCAGTTGATCCACGCGAGAAAACCCGATCCAAGCTCCACCCTCACTCAAATGAACCTTAGTGAAGCAACTAACAATCTAAATTTGCTAAGTATAGAGAGTTGGAGATGTAAGAATTTATCACTTTCTTTTTCTTTCTCATTTTCATCCACAAGAGAGCTCAACTCAAAAGGAAGAAAGAGGAGGATGAGAAGAGGGAGGATGGAGAGATGAGAATGAACCAAGTTAACAAAAATCAAGCATGCAAGAATAGTTTTAGCAAACCAATTTCTAAATAAAAAATTGCATGCTCATTCTTCTCATCATACTCTCATTACACCTTACCCATTCGCCTCATTTCATAATTTTCAAAAAGAAAAATACCCTAAATGAGGTGTCCTCCTTCTAAAAGTATTTTGTTTAAATATGTAACAACCCCAAATTTCGAATACAAGTTTTTACAAAAAAAATTCAGAAAATCCATAAAGGGGTATTTTAGCCTGAGCACAAGTTATAAGTAATTATTTTGCTTTTTAATTACAAGTTAAAAGAATGTAACAACTCCATTTTTAGTGTACAAAAATTTTCTTTAAAATTAATGTATACTTGGGGTATTTATATTTACTGTTATTACTTTAAGTAATTAATTAGCTCCATAATTACAAGAAGGAGCTTGTAGCTCATTGGTAATACCTTGCACTGCTGAACCAAGCCACCAGAGTTTAAATCCCATACCCCACATTATTTTTAATATTGATTTTTTTTAAACCTTTAGAATACCAAGAGTTTACACATGCATATCTCACAAAAACCTCACTATACCCAAAAATGTAACATTTCCAGGATTTAGATGAACCGTCGGGGGGGATCCCGGCCGCCTGACTCGGCCGGGAATCGGCCAAATCGGCCTTGACTCGGTCTGACTCAGTCCTCAGACCGAGTCACGACCGAGTCGGCCGATTCCGGCGACGACCCCAACATGAAAGTTGTGTCTTTTCATATTCCCTATGCACCTGCAAAATTTCAGCCTCAGACCATTTCCAGAGCTCTTTAAAAACCCCAATTACTCCACTTTTAATACATTTTTATTACATTTTATCACATTTTTATTTTAAACTTTTCATCTACCCTAACCTTAGCCTAACCCTATAAATACCAACCCTACACACTACCCTCTCACCCCAAAATCCTGAGCCCACTCTCTCAAAATTTTTCCAAAGATCGTGTACTTTGAAAACAAGCTCAAGGCGAAGCTCCGACGAAATTCCGGCGGAACTTCCGGCGATCATCTTAGGAACTATCAGCGACGACGCAACACACCGACGATCTCTCTAGTTCCCTTTCACTCTCTAGTGTAATCTAAAACCCGTAAGTCCCTTTCTATCTCTCTTTTCCTTTCTCAAAATACGAAATTACAAAACCCGACGGAATCGGAATAAATCCGATTTCCGATTCGGTTTTCTATAAAATTCCACTTCTCACTAATACAACTATACTTAAACTTCTTCATGTTGACTATTAAACACTAATCAAATAATTTGAACAAGTTTCATCACATGAAATGATAGCTATTTCAATTTATCGTATTTTTCGCTTAAATACCACATTGTTTCAATCCTTCATTTAACCCCATCAAACTTGCTATACATTTAAAGTAGATCACGAGGTAACGACCTACCTCCTCACACACTCGTATGAAACACCCCCGAGAATCTAGAATACGAGAAAATAAACATTTTCATTTAAATACCATATATTTAATAAAACCATTTCTAAAGATTTAGTATTGATACACTTTTTTAATAAATACCACTTATTATGAAAATAGGATATGTTGTGGACCTCAGTCGTTTATCTAAACCTGACTTTGTGGTGTCTAGGCTAGGCAAGTGAGAAAGGTAACTTTAAAATGCCCATCTCACGGTGATTCGTGAGCGGATCCCTCCTTTCTTCACTTGTACTTACCTGGCCACAATTGGCGGTGAAGAGGCGATTTGAGGCATCTCACAACTTGTCGTTTTGGACCAGTTAGGAATAGTCTGGTTGACTTAGGAGGCCCTAGAACATAAAATACGGAAAATTGACATCTTTACAAATAAATACAATTTACTTCATAAAACCGTTTTCTGAAGGATTTAGTATTTACAATCTTTGCAAAGCGCCGCTACAACCCACTTTAGGGAACCCGTTCGGGATGGTGCGGTTTATCACACATTCTCGGACTTAGTAGTGTGAGATTCAGACCTCCGCAAGGAGCATTCGGTCTCGAAAGATTTAAAATACGACATCTTAAGAAAATGAGATTTTCTAGAATATAAAATATTTATTAAAATTATTTTTGTATAAATATATGTATATTTATCATTAAAATATCTATTTTGTTATGATATAAATATTCCACTTTTTCTAAAAAAATCACAAGAATCAATTTTACACTAAAATACCATAAATTCCACATAAATCAATATTACAAATAAAATACCTTTATTTCTGAAACTAGGATATTTTCACTAGAAATATCACAATATAAAATCCATCTTCATTACAACTCTAAAGACGAATAACGAATACTTGAGGTGTATTTTAAAAAGTATATAAAAGTATTTTTACATAAAACCTCCAAGTTTTATAAATTACCCTAAGGACCCTAGCAATTATAAGTTTAAGAAATAATCAAGATTTCGATTTACATTTCTAATTGTCTGACTCGGGTTTGAGTCTGATTATATTTGACATGAATATGATTCAAGTACAATTTACAATCTTCAATATTACAATTCAACATGAATCCATGAATCCAATTATCAATCTATACAACTTGACTGAACCGAACCATGGATATACATTCCATTTACATGGTTCTCCAGTTATTCCATTTACATGATTCTACGATTACATCCGTTTACTGATATCATGGTTTCGGTCAGCCTTTCAATTATATATTCAATACAATTTACAGTACAAAACAATACAAATAAAACACTACGGGGTTTAAGGGGTAGATTGGTACGGAAGGTGTTAAAGGTGGTACGAGACGGTAAGATTAGACACCTAACATGAATCTAATTGCCGTTGTTCCGGGTTGTATAACGGAGCCTTGTATTTCCATTTGCCCTGGTCTCTAGCATACTGAGACCCCTCTCGTATACACTGGCATTCTTCTGTACCAAGCTACAAATAACAGCGTTAATACAATATTACAACAATAAAATACAACATTAAAAGCTACTCTCTCTCTCTTTCTTCTTTTCTACTTCTCCCTTATCTTTGGGACTTACCGAGCGATCTGTTCGCTGACGATATTCTATCTCTTTCTTCTTTGAATGTCGTTAGGTGGTTTGGACCCGACAGAGATCGAGCCATCTGTAGAAGACTTGGATCAGCTTGCTGAAGAACCAGAGCTCTAGTTTCATTGTACATTTTTCATTCAGTACTTTTCATTTCCTGTCATGCCATTGTTTAGGCATCATTTTTATTTCAGTTGTATTTCCTTTTCATGCATTGTACAAAAGAATTTTAATAAATAAAAGTTGTTGTTTTTATTATACCTTGCCTCTTGTGTATTTTCTTTTATATTGCTTAGTTACGCTTAGTGTATTTGCTTCTGAGTAAATATGTAGCGGGTCAGTCGCGTCCCCTTCGCCGTAGAATGGGAAGCGGGGCGTGACAGGTTTTGTTGGTGGCCCATGCAGGTCAGAGTTGTATGGAACACTATCATGCAGTTCTGTTCTGCGTGAACAACCTAAGCAATATAACACAAGAACCAGCAACTAAAACATTCTTTACAATTCATGTTCCTTGAATCTTACAATTTTATATTCCTTGAATCTTATCATTTCATGTACTTGAATCTGTCCTAACCCAAATCTTTTTCAAGGTTATGGATTCCCCGAACAACACCAGCACCAACGTCAACAACACACCTCCACCTCGACTACCAATCGTTCATGCTGTTCCTACGCCACCCACCGAGCAAACAGTGCTACTTGAGGCGATCCGCAGCCTTCTTAAGGGACAGCAACAACTCCTGAACCGTCCCGAGACTGACGCACTTGGGGTAAAGCAATTCAGGGCTTTACATCCCAAGCAGTTCTTCGGAAAGGGAAGCCCACTTGAAGCTGAGGAATGGGCACAAAGTATAGAGGATGATCTGGTGGCAGCACAAGTGCAAGACATAGCTTGGGTCCGTGTGGCGAAACTGCAGCTCACGGACAATGCTCGCAACTGGTGGAAGGAGAAAGAAAGCCGTCTTGTACAACCTATTGAATGGAAGACTTTTCGCGATAAGTTCGACGCAAAGTACTTCCCTGTGACTGCCAGGTTTTCCATGGAGCAGCAGTTCATTCATCTACAACAAGGTTCGATGTGGTACAAGTCAGTAGATGAGTACGACGCTGAATTCACCATGCTAAACAGATTCACGGCACACTTGATACCGATGGACGAGATCAGAGCCCGTCGCTTTAAACAAGGTTTGGATACGGTAATTCAGGCTGCACTAGCCACAGGGAAATTTCTGACTCATGAGGATGCTTTAGAAGCTGCCCGCAGTTATGAGGCAGTAATAAAGGTGAGGGGTAGACCTCAATCTGCCGGTTTGAAACGCCCTGCTAATCAAATGGCAGGAGGAGCCCCTTCCGGGCCATCGTTTGAACCCAGGAGAACTGAAGAAATTTGCCACTACTGCCATAGAAAGGGACACTTGTGGAAAGACTGTAGACACGCAAAAGGACTGTGTCTAATTTATGGCGCATCCAATCACAGAATTGAGACCTGTCCATATAGATACAACTCAGCTCAAACACCTACCAACTACCCGCAGCGGCCAGCTATCCAGGCTCCTGCAACTCGTCCTGCACTACCTGCTCCACCACCTGCACAGCCTACTCGCCAATTCCAACAAGCAACGAGGGACATGCCTAGAGGGCAGAGAAACAGGCCCCAAAGGCAGAATGTGCCTCCAGCTAGAAGGAATGTACCACGGCGACAAACATTCACATTAGAAGCCGTAGAAGCCGAGACTATAGGTCAAGGTAACACCGGTAAACCTTTTTCACCCTTGTATCACTTTGTTATTTTTATACACTATCTATACTCCAGTCACCAGACTTTCGTTGAAACTGTTACACTTTCCTTTTAAAAATTTCGAGGACGAAATTTTTATAAGGAAGGTAGAATGTAACAACCCCAAATTTCCAATACAAGTTTTTACAAAAAAAATTCAAAAAATCCATAAAGGGGTATTTTAGCCTGAGCACAAGTTATAAGTAATTATTTTGCTTTTTAATTACAAGTTAAAAGAATGTAACAACTCCATTTTTAGTGTACAAAAATTTGCTTTAACATTAATGTATACTTGGGGTATTTACATTTACTGTTATTATTTTAAGTAATTAATTAGCTCCATAATTACAAGAAGGAGCTTGTAGCTCATTGGTAATACCTTGCACTGCTGAACCAAGCCACCAAAGTTCAAATCTCATACCCCACATTATTTTTAATATTGATTTTTTTTAAAACCTTTAGAATACCAAGAGTTTACACGTGCATATCTCACAAAAACCCCCACTACACCCAATTATGTAACATTTCCAGGAGTTAGATGAACCGTCGGGGGGGATCCCGGCCACCTGACTCGGCCAGGAATCGGCCAAATCGGCCTTGACTCGGCCTTGACTCGGTCTGACTCAGTCCTCAGAACGAGTCACGGCCGAGTCGGCCGATTCCGGCGACAACCCCAACATGAAAGTTGTGTCTTTTCATATTCCCTATGTACCTGCAAAATTTCAGCCTCAGACCATTTCCAGAGCTCTTTAAAAACCACAATTACTCCATTTTTAATACATTTTTATTACATTTTATCACAGTTTTATTTTAAACTTTTCATCTACCCTAACCCTAGCCTAACCCTATAAATACCAACCTTACACACTACCCTCTAACCCCAAAATTCTGAGCCCGCTCTCTCAAAAATTTTCCAAAGATCGTGTACTTTGAAAACAAGCTCAAGGCGAAGCTCCGACGAAATTCCGGCGGAACTTCCGGCGATCATCTTAGGAACTATCGGGGACGACGCAACACGCCGATGATCCCTCTAGTTCCCTCTCACTCTCTAGTGTAATCTAAAACCCGTAAGTCCCTTTCTATCTCTCTTTTCCATTCTCAAAATACGAAATTACAAAACCCGACGGAATCGGAACAAATCCGATTTCCGATTCGGTTTTCTATAAAATTCCACTTCTCACTAATACAACCATACTTAAACTTCCTCATGTTGACTATTAAACACTAATCAAACAATTTGAACAAGTTTCATCATATGAAATGATAGCTATTTCAATTTATCGTATTTTTCGCTTAAATACCACATTGTTTCAATCCTTCATTTAACACTATCAAACTTGCTATACATTTAAAGTAGATCACGAGGTAACGACCTACCTCCTCACACACTCGTATGCAACACCCCCGAGAACCTAGAATATGAGAAAATAAACATTTTCATTTAAATACCATATATTTAATAAAACCATTTCTAAAGATTTAGTATTGATACACTTTTAAAATAAATACCACTTATCATGAAAATAGGATAAGTTGTGGACATCATTCATTTATCTAAACCTGACTTTGTGGTGTCTAGGCTAAGAAAGTGAGAAAGGTAACTTTAAAAGGCCCGTCTTACGGTGATTCGTGAGCGGATCCCTTCTTTCTTCACTTGTACTTACCTGACCACAATTGACGGTGAAGATGCGATTTGAGGCATCTCACAACTTGTCGTTTTGGACCAGTTAGGAATAGTCTAGTTGACTTAGGAGACCCTAGAACATAAAATACGGAAAATTGACATCTTTACAAATAAATACCATTTACTTCATAAAACCGTTTTCTAAAGGATTTAGTACTTACAATCTTTGCAAAGCGCCGCTACAACCCACTTTGGGGAACCCGTTCGGGATGGTGCAGTTTATCACACATCCTCGGGCTTAGTATTGCGAGATTCAGACCTCCGCAAGAAGCATTCGGTCTCGAAAGATTTAAAATACGACATCTTAAGAAAATGAGATTTTCTAGAATATAAAATATTTATTAAAATTATTTTTGTATAAATATATGTATATTTATGATTAAAATATCTATTTTGTTATGATATAAATATTCCACTTTTTCTAAAAAATCACAAGAATTAATTTTACACTAAAATACCATAAATTCCACATAAATCAATATTACAAATAAAATACCTTTATTTCTGAAACTAGGATATTTTCACTAAAAATATCACAATATAAAATCCACCTTCATTACAACTCTAAAGACGAATAACGAATACTTGAGGTGTATTTTTAAAAGTATATAAAAGTATTTTTACATAAAACCCCCTCAAGTTTTATAAATTACCCTAAGGACCCTAGCAATTATAGGTTTAAGAAATAATCAAGATTTCGATTTACATTTCTAATTGTCTGACTCGGGTTTGAGTCTGATTATATTTGACTTGAATATGATTCAAGTACAATCTACAATCTTCAATATTACAATTCAACATGAATCTATGAATCCAATTATCAATCTATACAACTTGACTGAACCGAACCATGGATATATATTCCATTTACATGGTTATCCAGTTATTCCATTTACATGATTCTACGGTTACATCAGTTTACTGATATCATGGTTTCGGTCAGTCTTTCAATTATACATTCAATACAATTTACAGTACAAAACAATACAAATAAAACACTACGGGGTTTAAGGGGTAGATTGGTACGGAAGGTATTAAAGGTGGCACGAGACGGTAAGATTAAGACACCTAACATGAATCTAATTGCCGTTGTTCCGGGTTGTATAACGGAGCCTTGTATTTCCATTTGCCCTGGTCTCTAACATACTGAGACCCCTCTCGTATACACTGGCATTCTTCTGTACGAAGCTACAAACAACTGCGTTAATACAACATTACAACAATATGATGCAACATTAAAAGCTACTCTCTCTCTCTCTCTCTTTCTTCTTTTCTACTTCTCCCTTATCTTTGGGACTTACCGAGCGATCTGTTCGCTGACGACATTCTATTTCTTTCTTCTTTGAATGTCGTTAGGTGGTTTGGACCCGACAGAGATCGAGCCATCTGCAGAAGACTTGGATCAGCTTGCTGAAGAACCAGAGCTCTAGTTTCATTCTACATTTTCCATTCAGTACTTTTCATTTCCTGTCATGTCATTGTTTAGGCATCATTTTTATTTCAGTCGTATTTCCTTGTCATGCATTGTACAAAAGAATGTTAATAAATAAAAGTTGTTGTTTTTATTATACCTTGCCTCTTGTGTATTTTCTTTTATATTGCTTAGTTACGCTTAGCGTATTTGCTTCTGAGTAAATACGTAGCGGGCCAGTCGTGTCCCCTTCGCCGTAGAATGGGAAGCGGGGCGTGACAAAATACAAAATACAACCCCGGTATATGTATTGTATATATATACGCGTATTCGTATAAAAATATAAATAGCTAAGAGAGAGAAAATAGAAAGTGAATATATATATATACACTTGATTTAATAACCCGGCTTAAACATAAGTCGGCTAGTATTATCAAACTTCCGATTAAAGTCCATGTATCTAGTACACGTGTTTAATCGGACTCCTGCACATATCAATATACGGCCTCTACAGTTAGTGTTTATGCCCTAAAGGCCATTATTGTATCATACTAGTTTGTATATTACTTAATGGAAGCTTGGGATGTTCACAGTTGTATTAACAGTCTTGCTAAAAATGGTAGTATGCTACTTGGTTTGTTTCTACTTTAATATGTGCATGTGTTTCTTTTAACATATCGCTTATACATATTAGTAGAGCCCTTAGGATATTTGCTTGATTAGAAGCGTTGTGATAGCAGTCACACTAGTGGGGGCTGGGTAGTCTATAAGCAACATCCTATACAGGTCCTTGTTCGTAGGATTATCGAGATAGGGCATCGATACTCCGGAGTAGACTGGTGTGTACGCTTCGCATCCCAGTTGGAGAAATGGTCTTTCCCACAGCCATCAGTACGTCGTACTGGAGATAGTATGCAGGTGCTCGTTAGGTTACGAGTACACCGGACAGGACTCGCCGGGAACTGCAGGTTGGTTTTATACCCATCGTCAGATAGCAGTTCCCAGGTAACATGAGTGCAGCTTAGTCCGTCGACTTGACACTGCTACTTCGTCTCGGGTGTGTTCCCACTGTTCATAGATTACTACCCTACCACGGGTCAAAGGAGTCGTGCAAACATGTAGTAGTTGGGTGCAGTCCCAAGCACTTAGAGGCAGTGGCGGTTAGACAGGATTCGTCTCTCCCGGTATTGGGGGTTGATATCGTGCTGTGTATGGAGAGCCATTACGCAAAGTCCCTGGCCAGGGCAAACGAGATTTACTGGTAGGTTCCAATAGTTTCTCAAGGTGTAATGGGCTTCACTCTGACACGACTTATACCGCTATTAGGGGTCTGACGTTTACCGCCCCCTAGGCCTGATATGCGATAGTCCTAGACGAATAGACCGGACTGTACGGAGATTGTCACATCAGACTCAGTTGGAGTTCGGATGGGTTTCCTCATCGTCCTTCTTATCGACATCTACCTGGGGACCGTTACGTACAACTAGTACCGCTTGCGGCCTGTGGTTAAACCCACTGCAAGTATAGTGTCGAGTCTTTAGAGTCCCACACAGAGAGTTTCCCTGCACCGGGAAAAAGGTGTAGAGGCCGTATGGTTTTACGGCAGGGCCGCGATTGTTGGATATATGTATGCCCTAGAGGCCATTATATGATAGTGGATGTATTTATACATGTGTGTGTGTGTGTGTATATATATATATATATATATATTCAGTGTACATTCTTGCTCGATATGATAGTATGCTATATGGTTCTTCTTTATCTGACATGTTGATTTGATCATGCTTTTATTCATTCACACATGTTGATAAAGCCCTGAGGATATAGGCTTGACTACTGTGATTATGATGGAGATCATACTACTGGGACATCTGTAGTTTATAAGCATATCCTGAAATGTCCCTAGTCGTAGGTATATCGAGACGGGGCATCGATATACCAGAGTAGACTAGCGTATATGATACTAGACTCATATGATGGGCGATGGATGTTCCCACATTCATCGATGTTTGACATCGAGATCGTGTACGGGTGCTCAGTGGTGACTGGGTACACTGGACGGACTCACCGAGAACTCCTATATGGAATTATATCTATCGTCGGATAGCAGTTCTCAGGTGACACTGGTGCAGGTTAGTCTGTAGACCCAAGATCGTCATAGAGTCTTGTGTGTTCTCCCACTGTACTTTGATTGCCACCCTACCACGGCTCTACTGAGTCGTACAAACAGGTGGCCGTTGGGTACAGTCCCGAGACACACGAAGGCGATGAGCGATAGGAGGGGTTTCGTCTTTCCCGGTATTGGGAGTTGATGCTGTGCTATGCTCGACTGGCTATATCGGTAAGTCCCTGGCCAGGGCTGTTGAGATTTACTGATAAGTGTTATCAGTAGTTTCTCGATCTGTTATAGACCATTCATCGGCATGACTTATTGAGTTATTGGGGTCGACGTTACCATCCCTAGACATGATATGCAGCATATCTAACGAAGAGACCGGACTGTACGGTAGTGTTGCCGGTTGGCTCGACGGGAGTTGTAACAGGTTCGCTTGTTTTCTTCTGATCGCTCAATATCCGGGTAGCCGTTACGTTTAGCTGACCGCTTGCGGCTTGGGGGTGCTTGATATGATCATCACCCACTGCCGGCGTATTGACGAGTTTTAGAGTCCCACAATGGAGTTGCCTAGTCCAGGCGAAACGATGTGGTGCGCATATGAGATATACGCGTGGACCCGGTTAAAATACGTGTATGAGATACCGTATATTAATCGGGCGGTTTGCTTTTGGTCGGGTCGTATGTGATATGACCGGGTTGCAAAATCAAGTGTTGATTTATCATTGACCATTAGTTTCTCACTTGAAATCCTTTGTTGTCTTTTGTTGTATGCATGCATGCATGCATTCATTCTTATTCATGCACATATGGATGTGCATGCACGCATACATGCATACATCATTCTATCATGGTTTTTGATATAGTGGATGGTGGCAATATAAGACTCAAACCCTTTATAAAATATATGGATATTATTTTTGGCAAAGGAAAATGATAATGGAAATTGTTTCATGGTTTAATATTTTATTCTTGCACTAACCCCTTGGATTAACCATGATTCATTTTCCATGGCCATTTTTGTTCCAAACTAAAATATCTAGATATTTTATAACCATGGTTGAGAATGAGAGAGTGAAAATATATATATTTTCATTTTCTCATTTTATTGACAAGCTTATCATTATCTTGAGTTTTATAAGCCATCATCTTCTTCCTCCTTTCTCTCTTGCTCTCTAGTTTTCTCAAGTGAGCAAAAGAGTTACCAAGTTAGGATTTTGAAGTGAAAAAACCAACCACGACACCATTCTACACTAGTCTTTCCCATTAGTGTAGAGAGTTAGCTTCCATTTCTTCTCTTGATCTTGTGGAGCTTCAAGCTTGGACAAAGAGGACTCCGGGTGGATCGTCGTGGACCTAGAGGATCTCAAGTGGACCTTTTTCCAACCCTCAAGTAGCCAAGGAGTCTAGCGTAGGGAGATACAAAGGTTGTACTCTCAAAACCCTAGATTTTACTACTTGTATTTGTGTTAAAAGTTATGTTGCCCTAAATTTTCTAGCATGATCCTTTAGAATGTTTCTTTAGCACCATAAAAATTTAAATATGGCATGCATGTTGCCTCCAAACCCTAGTAGTGGTGCTGTAGGAAACCCTTCAGTGATCACTTATGTACACTTGTGCACATACTATGATCGGGAAGATAATACTAGCGGGCTTTGGTTTAAGTCAGATTCTAGTATTATACAGATGGATTTATTCAGTCAAAGATTATCCGTGTTTTTCGGAAATACGGATGGGAGGGGCAGTCTCGTAATTTGTCAGGAAGCTTCTAGAAGAAGGTGACTCATTTGTATTTATTTCTTTTGGATTAAACACAAATGAGGTGGAGAGATGAGTTGTAAGTTTTCTTTAAATGCTTAATGACTCATGAGGTGATTCACCCTCATGATTAAATGAAGCTCACAAGATATTTCTAGATATTTATCAAGAGATATTTGTATGCTTCATTATATTCTTTCATGATATTCTTTCATGAGTATTATTCATTTCATTATCACAAAAGCTTTCTCTCTCCTCAAGTCTTCATCTTCTTCCTCAAAACCCTAAAAGCTCTCATGAGTTGAGAATCCTAGGGTTTAAATGACTAAGTAATCCATCTAATTACTCTACACCCTCTAGGACTTCTAGATTAGCAATCTAGAAACCGTAGTTATCTCAGATTCGAGATAGGAGCTCGGACTATAGACTCTCGAGTGGATCGTCTTTGACTCGAGGAGGCCGTTGAGGTGCCCATGTTCTATAGAGCCTACAAGGTGTGGAGGACAGCGATGAAGACCCGAAGGACAAGTAATGTGAGGTATAACTTCAAATCAGAGTAGTTAAACCTCTCGTAGTTTGCTAGTAATGGTTTAGACATGATCCGTGTGCTCAAGTCCGTGTTACGAAGCTTTGATAATTGTTTTTCAAATATTCCGCCTCCCCGCGAATACGTGGGGTGGGTGACATGGACTTACAGTGGTATCAGAGCCTACTAAACCTTTACTAGCTCGTTAGCAACTTATTAGAACTTCGATCGTCGGAAAAACACGAAAACTTAACCCCGGACCCCTCAAGTTTCTGTCAATTTTAAACCTGTCAAAAAAATTATTTAAGAGGTATGAAAATTCACAGCAGGGAATTCTAAGAATACTGGAGAAAGACGAGGTGCTAACTCGGTTAGACTGCCGCGGAAGCGCGGCGGATTGGTGCGATCCGCCGCGGATCCGCGGCCGAGTCAACTCCGAGTTGACTCGTATTTACACAGTAACTCTTATTTTTGGGTGTTCTGTTTTCCTGTATATTTTGTTTCTGCCCAGGTTTTTTCAGTGCTGGCTTGCATTTGGGGTAGAAACGGAAAAATATTTTCGGTCGAAATTCTAAGTTATTTGCTAATCAAGTTTTATCTGTGATGTTTAATGTGTTCGTAAACCTCCCATAATTGCTAGTATGTCGGTTAGCAGGGGATTGCACATTTCTGTAATGGTTTTTACTGGTTTGTGTATATGAACTTCATTGGATCGTTGTGATGATTAGCCGGGGTTTTGAGATGAGTTTTTATATTCTTTCATTCGATGTAAATTATAATATGATGTAATATTCTTTTGCGGGGCACATCCGGGCTGAGATTGTAGCCACCGTTGTATTATTTCATTTACTGTTTTCTGCTCCTAGGATAGACCCAAGGTGGGGTGCACAAACTACCGGGTGCTTTGAAGTGATTAGTGGCCTACTCACGTTGTTGAGGGAGACCGCTTCACTTCGGGTACTTGGCGGGTAGTTTGCCGCACTCGTAGGGATCTAGGGTGGGGTAATGGCTATTCTTCACAACTGTGTAATCCGTCTTTCGTTGCAGGCTCAAAGGAAACGCGGATTGCTTGTATATCCGATAATGTTCATCTGTGATCTGGAATGCCTATTATTGCGTCTGACGAATGTACAATATCTATATATGATATCTAGTAGGCGTCACTTATGTTTTGCACTCGTGCTAGCCCAGCCCCCACTCTGTCGTTAGTTAAATAACCTAACGGGTGAATGACGGGGCCCAGTGGCGAATGCGGATGGCATAAGCGGACGTTGTATTTTCGTTGTTTTCTGCAATGATAGGATAAATGATAGAACGCATTATAATAATGCAAAGAAAATAAACCAAAGTTGAATCGTTGGAATAAATTTAAAAAAAACCACTCGGTTATTTTAAAAGAGCAGAATTTTTAATTGCGGAGCTTTAACCACTCCTTTTAAAAAAAGCTATCAGGTTCCTTTGATTATATCAAGTTCACTACGTTCACGGTTTCGCCAAAACCAGTCGTAGCCCTCCGTCATTTCATATGGATGGTCAGTAGTATTCAAGCTATGTTTGTTAGCCTTCGTCAATGCATAGTGTTTGGTAGCTGCTGGGGTATTCATATGTAGCATAAATAGATACGTTGGTGTTCATCACATATTTTTGTATATTTGTACCGCCCATTCTTAATCACATTGCATACAGGTAGGTGCTTTTTATCCGTATTTGCTGCATGTTACAGATTACAGGTTTCCAGTCCAAGAGAGCACAAATCCGACAAAATCACCACATTTACGGCAAAATCCAGAACATCTGTCACAAACAGATAAAAGCCGGGTTCCAGTAGCCGTCCCGTACCAGTTCAGCAGAGGGGACGAAAATAGTCGTCATTTGGGACTAAAGCAAAAAATTGAAGTCAAAGGATGAAAAGGTCAAAAGAAAAGAAATGTAGAAGTCTTGGATCAGAAATCTGGAGATCCTCTGGATGAATTATTGCAGTGTAAAGATTTCAAATATCAGGAAAAAAGATCACAAGACCAGAGAAAAGAAGCAGCCAAGGTTTGGCCACCAAACAGCCGCGCATGCGCGGCCAAACCCCTACTTTGGCCGCGGATGCGCGGCTGCCACGTGTCCTTGCAGTGTGAAATTTTGGGGTGTTTTCTGAAATTATGTGTAGGGTTGTGTTTTACTGCTAAACTCTCAGAATCAGGCCTATAAATAGCCCAGAGCAGAACCAAGAATGGGTGCTTAATTTCATGTGTAATTTTTGTATTAGATTTATTTAGTTTATAATAAAAGTCCATTTTCCTCCATCTTCCTCCATTAAAACTTGTGAGAGGTTTTGTTGAGTGTGAAGCATGCAAGAAGTGTTCTTTTTCTATATGTGTAATTTGTAATTCGGTTTCTTATATTGCTTGTAATTTTCATTGTTAAACGTAGTTGTTGTTATTTATTAAAATTGTCGTTTTGATATTTCTTCCATTTTCGGTTATCCTTACAACCATGATGCTTAGTGTGATCCTTGCCTAAGTGAGGTCCCGAACAGCTAGTTGTGATCTTCTACCTCAATTCTTATTACCCTCTTTCTTTGTTTTATTTCATTTAACTTTTCTAATGGGTGAGTAACTTCTCACTTGTTAGGGTAGGAAACGGAAAGTTTGAAAGACGGGAACATCCCTCACTTTTCTCTTTGACAAATATCTTGATTTGAACTCCTGTTAATTGATCCACAATCCGCTCCCTACGGCACCCTATTCTTCATAATAGCGGTGTTACCCTAGTGAGACCGGTTGTGGTTGAATCAACTTGATGTTGCGACTAAGAGCCAAGAACGGACGGACAAGGACCAAAAAGAGAAAACGAAGTGTTGGAAAGCCTAGCTTATACTCGCAAGTTTTCTCTTAGTCGTGCTAATCCCCGTTGTTGCCGATTACCGTAACATCAATATTAAGAAGTGGCAAAAGAATCAAGTGAGCGATCCTCCCGACCCAAACCAACCAAATCCTACCCTTTACAAGTTCTCTTATCATTCATTTTTCAAATAGCTAAACTCAAACAAACCAAACATATTTGGACTTAACTCGTCAAAACATTAAGAAAAAGACTCCCATCTCTCTGTGGATCGACCCGTACTCATCCGGCTAGCTGCAAAGCGAAACCGTCCTGATTGCGGTAATTAAACTAGAACACGCAGAATCTCTGTCAATCAAATGGCGCCGTTGCCGGGGAGACGGTAGTTTATTTCTTTTTGTAATTTCGGGTTAATTTGTGAATATAAATATAACCAAAAACAAAACAAAAAAATATACTGTACAAAATCATTTTGTTATTCTTTGTGCAAGAGTGCAGGAAAAGGAGAATTTCAAGTTCAGTGCCAAAGTCGTGGGGAGTTAGACCCATATCTCGCGGCTACACCGCGGTGGATCAAGGCGAAAACCCAAAATCCTCTGTGAGTATCCCAACCCTCTTCTCAACTCCTCTAAACTCCACTGAACTATGTTTTCTGCAGCATTCTTTGCGCCGTGCTGAAAATAAAAAATTGTTTGCAGTTGATTTGTTACTGCTTTGCATTCATTAATACGGACTTTAAGGGGCTTGAAACCAATTCAGATTGGGTGGGGATTTCATCACCCTTCCCAGGACCCCAGAAATCACAAAAGCATATGCATTGACCATTGTTAATAAAAAATACTAGACTCAGCCCTAAGGACTTCGCGCTCATTAGGAGAAGTTTAACCGTGTTTAGAACCTCGCTTAACGGTATATTGTTTAAGGGGTGTCTAGGAAAGTGTTAACGGCGCAACCGCCAAAAGAGAAAGGGTTACATAATTAAGGAACTTCGCGAAAGCGTTGGAAAACCTCCCCTTATCTCTGCACTTACCTGGCCTCTTGATCAGTGTATCTTGAGCCTGTTTCTCGACACAGTTTTGCTTCGACAATCAAGTCTTGGAGCAGGTCTAGCAGACCTAGGTGACTCTAGATCTAGGTGTGAGTGTGCATATCTTGTTTGTGATTGCGTAAAGCCGTAATTCTGTACATATCTCTGTAAACTCTTTCTAAAATAAAAAAAAAGGAAAAAAATCAAAACTTTTATAAAAACTTGCCCTTTGTCGCCACGTTCCATTTTTCACTCCACCACCCATTGCCTTTCTCATTGACGTTTTCTTACCCTCACCTTCTTCGCTTTGACTATACTAAACTCGTTTAGTATATGTCCGCTTGGACTCGGGACACTAGTGCCCGCTTAGTCCGCGTTTCGTTAGTCGCCACCGACTGCGCAATCGACTCAGACGTCGATACTCCATCACCAACCTCTTCTTCCGCGATGTCAGGATTTAATCCTAACATCTCTTTGACTACCCCTGGATTGGCTCCACCTCCTATGGAGACCAATAACACACCACCACCGCCTGTTGTAGCGCCGCAGCGAATTGCGCTCCAGGATCGTTTCTATCCTACCCGTTCTGCACTCCCCACCTGCCTTTCTCTTCCACCGGCCAATGGGGATAATTTTGAAATTAAGCCCCACTTCATCAACATGCTTCCACGTTTTCACGGGCTTGAATCTGAAGATGCCTATATCTTCATTAATAAATTTCAAAACGTGTATGCCATGATGAAAACCACCCAACTGTCGGACGATGCTATACGTCTACGAGTCATTCCATTCACTCTATGCGATCTTGCGGAAAAATGGCTGTATAGCACCGCTTCTCACTCCATAACCAGTTGGGATGAGTTTGTTAAGGCATTTCTCAAAAAGTTCTATCCAAATCATAAAACCGCAAGGATTCGCAATGAAATCAATCAATTCTCCCAGCTTCCTTCAGAACCCTTCTGGAAATGCTTTGACCGGTACAAAGACCTTCTTGTTCAGTGTCCTCACCACGGTATAGAAAGATGGCAACTTTGCCAAACCTTATACGAGGGCCTGAACCCAGCAACCAAACAGTTGTTGGAAACCATTTGTCAGGGCCACTTCCTATCAAAATCTGACGAGGAAGCGTGGCAGTTTTTCGACGACCTTGCGGAGCAAACGCTACAGTGGGAGAGCACCAGACCGACTTCTTCATCTTCCTCTACATCCACTTCTACCGGTCAGTCTAGGGTAGGAATTCACCAACTTGACGTCTCTATTGCGATGAAAGCTGAAATGGCTGCAATAACGAGAAAGCTTGAAGCGATAGAGAGCAAATTTTCTTCTCCTACTCCTAGCCCTGTTCTTCCCCTTCGTACCATCTGCGCTTGTTGTTCCGATCCCTCTCATTTAACCGAAGAGTGTCCCTACAATTCACCATCTCAGGGACAGGATCAGGTCAATGCTGCATTTCAGCAAAGACCAAGGAATGATCCATACTCTTCAACGTACAATCCCGGCTGGAGGAACCATCCCAATTTCGCCTGGAATCAGAATCAGAATCAATTCCAGGGCAACAATTTCCAGAGACCCCCTCCGCTGCAACAACAAGCGCAGCAACAAACTCAATTTCAGCAACCCTTCCAACCCCAACCTTTCCAAAATCAGACGAACAACTTTGCACCCAACAATTCTTTTCCACCAAACAATTTTGTTCCGACAAATAATGATAAGGTTTCCTCGCTCGAACGAAGTCTGGAGACGTTTGTTAAACAATCGACACAATCTACTGCAAACATCCAGTCTTCCATTCAGTCCTTAGTGCAACACACTGCCGCTCACGGGCAGAGCATCAAGACCATCGAGGCTCAGATTGCACAGCTGAATGCGGCCTTAAGCGAGCGAGAGAAGGGGAAGCTCCCGTCCCAACCACTTCCAAATCCCGATCACCCACATAATGCACATGTTGCTCTTGAACAACAGA
The DNA here is from genome assembly GCA_030015575.1 of Agapanthus africanus. Classification (NCBI taxonomy): domain Eukaryota; kingdom Viridiplantae; phylum Streptophyta; class Magnoliopsida; order Asparagales; family Amaryllidaceae; genus Agapanthus; species Agapanthus africanus. Next base: position 357,352,082 of record JASDDO010000012.1, read on the forward strand.
ACCATAATGTGAGTGTCGTGACCACATTGAGATCGGGAAGGATTCTGCAGAACAACATCGGCACACGGATCGACGATGACACCCCGACCGCTTCTTCTTCTTCTTCTCCTACTCCATCGTCTTCTGAGCCTATTCTCCGTTCTTCACACGGCTCTTCTTCCTCTTCTTCTGCTTTGAATGGACCCACTTCTCACTCCACGAAAACACCTGTTCTGGGATCCGTTCCAACTCCACAATCTCCTCCTCCAGCTTTAGACTCAACCAATTTTCAAAACGTCCCATTTCCAAACCGGTTGAGGTCTAATAAACAAAATCCTCAAATGGAGAAAATTCTGGAGTTATTTAAGCAGGTTAACATTAACATTCCTCTTTTAGATGCCATCCAACAAGTCCCATCCTACGCGAAAATCTTAAAGGACTTGTGCACGAAAAAGAGGAAGTCTCAGGTACCAAAGAAAGTTTTCTTGGCCAGTGCTGTGAGTGATGCCCTTACCCAATCTTTACCACAAAAACGGAAGGACCCTGGCTGTCCTACGATTTCAATTACCATTGGGGATAAGAACATCAACCGCACACTATTAGATCTTGGTGCCAGTGTTAACCTGCTTCCGTACTCAGTATACGAGCAATTAGGCATAGGAGAGCTGAAACCTACGCATTGTACTCTCCAAATGGCCGACCGATCGATCACCCATCCTAGGGATGAGCTAGAGGATGTGTTAATAAAAGTCGGGGACTACATCTTCCCCGTTGATTCCATTGTATTAGACACACAACCTGTAGCTAACCCCCGGAATCAAATTCATGTGATACTCGGTCGCCCATTCCTCGCAACCTCAAATGCTGTGATCAATTGTCGCAATGGTTCTATGAACCTATCTTTCGGAAATATGACGATTGAACTCAACATTTTTAGGTTGGGGAATCAGCCCTCTGAACCTAATGCTCATATACTGGACGTCTGCTCGATCCAGGAGATCACCTCAGAAGAGTGTGAATTCGAGGAGTTTCTGTTTGATAATGATAATCTTGACGCCACTAGTGCGTTCCTCTTCGAACCTGCTGCTATTTCTGCGCTCGAAAACGACTACGAGTGTTTCACATTCTCGAACGATCATAGCCGTGCAGAACCCGAGTTTGAATCTTTCGAATTTCTGGATGAGTTACAGGAACCATCCAACTCGGTCGCTTACACTCATTTCGAACCTTTGCTGGAGTCCTTTGAGTTCGAGACATTTTCTCCAATCCCGCCTTCAATCGTTTCACCGCCAGCACTCGAACTCAAGCCTTTGCCTTCTCACCTCAAGTACGCTTACTTGGGTGACAACGAGACCCTCCCTGTCATCATCTCGGCTTCTCTAGCTCCCGAGCAAGAGAAAGCCCTTCTCGCGGTCTTGCACAGCAACAGGCAAGCTTTTGGCTGGTCCATGGCGGACATCAAGGGGATTAGTCCCCTCATCGTTGAGCATCACATTCATCTGATGGATGATGCCAAACCAGCCAGGGATCCACAAAGACGTCTTAATCCAGTCATGAAGGAGGCTGTGAAGAAGGAGGTCGTCAAATGTCTAGATAGTGGTATCATTTACCCTATCTCTGATAGCCAGTGGGTTAGCCCCATTCATGTTGTCCCCAAGAAGTCGGGCATCACGGTCATAACCAACGAGGCGAATGAGTTAATCCCTACTCGAACCCAAACTGGGTGGCGAGTTTGCATTGATTACAGAAAACTCAACGCCGCAACGCGGAAAGACCACTTTCCGCTACCTTTCATTGACCAGATGCTGGAACGATTGGCCGGACACGAGTACTACTGCTTTCTTGATGGCTACTCCGGCTATAATCAGATTCCAATCGCCGAAAAAGACCAGGACAATACCACTTTCACTTGTCCTTTCGGCACGTTTGCATATCGACGCATGCCCTTTGGGTTATGTAATGCGCCCGCTACCTTCCAGCGGTGTATGATGGGAATTTTCTCAGACATGGTGGAAAAATTTCTGGAGATTTTCATGGATGACTTCTCCATCTTCGGCGACTCCTTTTACGAGTGTCTGCTGCATCTTGACGCTGTCCTTACCAGATGTAAGGACAAGAATCTCACTTTAAACTGGGAGAAATGCCACTTCATGGTGCGCGAAGGTATTGTCTTAGGACATATCATCTCGCGAAACGGCATAGAGGTTGACAAAGCAAAGATTGAGGTCATTTCCAATCTTCCTCCTCCCAGTTGCGTCAGAGATATCCGAGCCTTCCTTGGCCATGCCGGTTTCTATAGACGGTTTATCAAGGACTTTAGCAAGATTGCTAGGCCCTTGACTCTTCTACTGGCCAAGCACACGCCATTCGATTTCAACTCGAGCTGTATGACTGCGTTCGAGTCATTGAAAAGCTCACTCACTACTGCTCCCGTTCTCTCTTCTCCTGACTGGACGCACCCATTCGAGATTATGTGCGATGCATCTGACTTCGCCATCGGTGCTGTCCTTGGACAACACATCAACAAGATACCGCATGTAATCTATTACGCCAGCCGAACCCTGAACGACGCCCAACTCAACTATACAACAACTGAGAAGGAATTCTTGGTTGTTGTATTTGCTCTAGAAAAGTTCAGGCCATACCTCATCGGCTCTCCAGTCATTGTCTACACGGACCATTCTGCTCTGCTCCATCTTTTTGCGAAGAAAGATGCCAAATCTCGGCTTATACATTGGATCCTCTTGCTTCAAGAGTTTGACCTTGTCATTAAGGATAAACGAGGATGTGAAAACGTCGTTGCCGACCATCTCTCACGACTTCCTTCTTCGCCGTCGCTTCAAATCCCGATCAATGACGTTTTCCCGGATGAACAACTCTTGACGGTATCTTGCGAACCCTGGTTCGCAGATATTGTGAACTATTTGGCCACAGGGTTACTACCTACTGAATGGTCCAGTCAGGACAGACTTCGCTTCTTATCCCAAGTAAAACACTTTTACTGGGACGAACCCTATCTGTTCAAGTACTGTCCTGACCAGATTATTCGTCGGTGTGTTCCGGACAATGAATTCAAGAGTGTGCTGTCGTTTTGCCACGACCAAGCATGTGGCGGGCATTTTGGCCCCAGAAAGACAGCTGAGAAGATCTTGCAATGTGGTTTCTACTGGCCACAACTCTTCAAAGACGCTTATGATTATTGCAAGACTTGCTCCCGGTGCCAACACATGGGCCGGATATCCCGGAGGAACGAGATGCCGCTCCAACCAATCTTGGTTGTGGAGATTTTCGATGTTTGGGGGATAGATTTCATGGGGCCGTTTCCCAGCTCTTTCGGGAACTTGTACATCCTTCTAGCTGTTGATTACGTCTCTAAATGGGTCGAGGCTGTGCCCAGCCGGACTAATGACAAGAAGGTTGTCGTTAGGTTCCTTAAAGAAAACATTTTCTCTCGTTTTGGGCACCCCCGAGCAATCATTAGCGACAATGGAACTCATTTCTGCAATAAGACTTTCGAAGCCTTGATGCGGAAGTATTCTATTAATCATAAGCTATCCACGCCCTACCATCCCCAAACAAGCGGGCAAGCCGAAGTTTCAAATCGGCAGATCAAGCAGATATTGGAGAAGACGGTTTCCAAGAACCGTAAGGATTGGTCTTTAAAACTGACTGATGCCCTTTGGGCCTTCCGAACCGCTTATAAGACCAACCTTGGCATGTCTCCTTATCGGCTTGTATACGGAAAAGCTTGCCATCTTCCTGTCGAAATAGAGCATCGCGCATTTTGGGCGATAAAAGAGCTGAATCTGTCTCTAGAAGATGCGGGCAGCAATCGGAAGCTGCAACTGAACGAGCTGAGCGAGCTTACGGATGAAGCTTACGATAACGCGGTTGTCGTAAAGAATCGAACGAAGGTGTTTCATGATAAACACCTTGTGCGCAAAACCTTCGTACCTGGTCAGCAGGTACTGCTTTACGACACCCGGCTACACTTCCATCCAAGAAAGCTCAGATCTCGATGGAAAGGGCCGTATTTCGTGCGGAAAGTGTATCCGCATGGCGCTGTGGATTTGGAGAATCCAAAGGACGGTTCATTTTTCAAAGTGAACGGACATCGACTCAAACCGTACCTTAGCGCCGATCCAACAGAGGAGCTCCTGTTTTTACAGGAGCCGGTTTACCCTGAATAACCTTCCTCTCCTCCTACACCCAAACTTCGATAATCCAGCCAAAAACAGTGGAAACACTGTTTCAAATAAGTTTGGGGGTATGTAAATACAATTTTGTTTTTTTTTGTGTGCCTGGAAAATTTTCCCTAATAAATAAAATAAATAAATAAAAAAAACACTAAAAACAAATAAAACAAAAATAAAAATTTTCAGAAAAAAAAAATTTATTTCTAAAATAAATATATATTTGTAAATAATATTTCTATTTATAAGGGGTTTAAATGTAAATAATCAAAAAAAAATTAAATAAATAAAACCCCTTATAAATAGCCCTCTTACCCTTCAGTTTTTTTTCCCTGCCTCATAAATCTCCCCATCAGAAACCCTAGCCGCCACAGAAGTTTGCGCCCCTGATCCCCTGTAACCGCCGCGCTTCCGCCGCCAGACCCCCTCTCCTGCCGCTCATCCGCCGCCTCCTAGCCTCTTCACCCTCTGGAATTTTTTCCAGAGGAGGTTTGCACTGTTCTAAACCCTTTCTCATCTGTAGAATTCTACAATTTACTGAATGGCTACACATTTGCAATATGAGCGAAATTTTTCACAAATTTTTGGACATAATGTGTACGGAAGTTATTTTGGCGACGAGATCCGGAAACGCGGATGGAATTATCTTTTGTATAACCATCCGAATGCATTCGCGCTTCCGGATCTAGTCCAACGATTCTATGCTTACATGGAGGAGGGTAGTTTTCAAAGATATGGATTTATTCGGTTGTTTTGGGGAGATCAAGAAATACGAATAGATAGGGACTTCATTCATGAAGTCACGTTGATTCCAAGAATACCAGCCCATGACCACCCCCTCCAGTTTGAGGATTACACCCCGTTGATGGGAAATGACTGTTATAGGGAGCCACGTAAAGGGATTCAGGCACGTACACTTTACGCAAATGTGCTAACTGTGTGCCGATGGGCACAAAATAACATTTTTGGCAGCTCACACAACACGACAATTTTTACACCATCACTACACATCGTGCACACATTAATGATAAAAACCCCAAGTTATGACATGTGCACGGTGCTACTTCAGTCGATTGATGCTGGCAAGAGTTCAGCTAACCATCCGTGCCCTATGTTGGTGACACAACTGTGTCGCCATTTCATCCCTTCTGACGAGTTTGTGTTACACATGCATGCTGGCACACTCATTCGACCAGTTCTTGAGGGTGTTTCGACATCCTACACTAGACTTCATGATATCTGGTCATGCACCGAGCCGGCCGAGAATGTAATGGCCCAAACACCCAGCTCGAGCTCCACAGCGAGCGATGAAGAGCTTACCCCCGCTGAGCAAGCACGCTTACTTAGACGGACACATAAGGGGGTAGAAAGAATGCTGGGAATAATGACAAACTTCGATCAGAGATTAACGAACCTTGAACAAGGAATGGCCACCCTGTTGGCACGAGAGGACAGATCCAGGGCGAGATCCAGGGCCCCTAGGACAGATACAGGTGAACCAGGGACGAGTGACGCAGCGTCTAGGAGACGACGCAGGGGGCAGTAAAGACACTGCCATCAACAAGTTTGGGGGAGGAATTAGATTGTAAATAGTTATCCTTGCATTGCATCTGCATATTTTATGTTTTATGTAAATATTTGTTTTTACTTTGCATGTTTAAATTCTGCACTGCATTTTTAAATAAAAAAAAATTTGAAAAAATACAAAAATATTGAAAAACTCGAAAATGAAAACAAAAATTTTAAAAAGAAAAAAAAACCAAAAATATTTATTGACTGTTTCTGACTCAAGTCTAATATGACAGTTGACTAGTTAGGAGCTACTAGATCTTAAACATAGTTAATTATGAACCCTAAAAATAACCTTCCTTGAAGTATAACTATAGAAAATTTACGCTCCAGCGGTTTGTTTTGAAATAAGCAAATTTTGAGTCTAGTTCTTAGGCGAAGTCAAAATGAGGGAAAATTATTGAAGCTCTATTTGAAGAATAATTCTGAAAAATAATTCTAAATTTTAAGTCCAAATTTTTGAAAGTATATACCCTACAAAATGCACATACACCACCTTGAAACTCGGAATAGTAGAGGATACCTAGAAATACTCTTGCCTGAAAGCCTAGTATGAAAGAAAAAACGGTATTTGAAGCTAAACACCAAAAGAGCATGCTGAAAAATATATCCGATCTTGAAAAAGAAAAAAAGAAAAAAAAAAAAGAAAAAGAAAAATAGAACAAAGTCAAGACCTGGAAACTGCTATTTACGCTTTAAGTTCACACATCCAGTAATCGGCCGTTAGTGCCTCAAGAAGTATTAATAGTCGCATGAAAGATGTATGAACAAAAACCGTCCATCATTAATAAAAAGAAGTAGTGCTAGGTATTAAGGCAAGGGTATTATAGCTTGAACTGAATTTCCAAGTGTAGGGGTGACAATTACACACACGTAGGGGTATATAATCAGAGTTTGGAGGAGAGATGAGGAATGAAAAATAGGGTTTATTTCTTCGGGAGAGTGGATAAAAATTTCGGATTTGAGATTCCGCTTAAGAAGGAAAACTCGGGAGATGCTGAAATCTTTATAAACTGGCTAGGCGTATAGGGTCTTAAGTTAAATGGAAAGGAAGTGTGAAAAATACGGGTTAGTAATTTCTAAGTTTATGATAATAGGGTTTTCGGCTAGAAAGCTGAAATAGAGGATTAGAGTAGACGGCCAATTTATCGGATTTTGTGGGTGTAATCCGCTGAAAACCCTCAGGAGACAACACTCCTCCTACTAGGGACACCAAGAGGTTTAACGGCTTGTTGCACGTGCTCAGTGCAATCGCGTTCCCTGCGAAAGTGAGGTTAGGAATTTTTTGTGAATAAAATGATTTTGCTCGGGACGAGCAAAAGATAAGTTTGGGGGTATTTGTTCATCACATATTTTTGTATATTTGTACCGCCCATTCTTAATCACATTGCATACAGGTAGGTGCTTTTTATCCGTATTTGCTGCATGTTACAGATTACAGGTTTCCAGTCCAAGAGAGCACAAATCCGACAAAATCACCACATTTACGGCAAAATCCAGAACATCTGTCACAAACAGATAAAAGCCGGGTTCCAGTAGCCGTCCCGTACCAGTTCAGCAGAGGGGACGAAAATAGTCGTCATTTGGGACTAAAGCAAAAAATTGAAGTCAAAGGATGAAAAGGTCAAAAGAAAAGAAATGTAGAAGTCTTGGATCAAAAATCTGGAGATCCTCTGGATGAATTATTGCAGTGTAAAGATTTCAAATATCAGGAAAAAAGATCACAAGACCAGAGAAAAGAAGCAGCCAAGGTTTGGCCACCAAACAGCCACGCATGCGCGGCCAAACCCCTACTTTGGCCGCGGATGCGCGGCTGCCACGTGTCCTTGCAGTGTGAAATTTTGGGGTGTTTTCTGAAATTATGTGTAGGGTTGTGTTTTACTGCTAAACTCTCAGAATCAGGCCTATAAATAGCCCAGAGCAGAACCAAGAATGGGTGCTTAATTTCATGTGTAATTTTTGTATTAGATTTATTTAGTTTATAATAAAAGTCCATTTTCCTCCATCTTCCTCCATTAAAACTTGTGAGAGGTTTTGTTGAGTGTGAAGCATGCAAGAAGTGTTCTTTTTCTATATGTGTAATTTGTAATTCGGTTTCTTATATTGCTTGTAATTTTCATTGTTAAACGTAGTTGTTGTTATTTATTAAAATTGTCGTTTTGATATTTCTTCCATTTTCGGTTATCCTTACAACCATGATGCTTAGTGTGATCCTTGCCTAAGTGAGGTCCCGAACAGCTAGTTGTGATCTTCTACCTCAATTCTTATTACCCTCTTTCTTTGTTTTATTTCATTTAACTTTTCTAATGGGTGAGTAACTTCTCACTTGTTAGGGTAGGAAACGGAAAGTTTGAAAGACGGGAACATCCCTCACTTTTCTCTTTGACAAATATCTTGATTTGAACTCCTGTTAATTGATCCACAATCCGCTCCCTACGGCACCCTATTCTTCATAATAGCGGTGTTACCCTAGTGAGACCGGTTGTGGTTGAATCAACTTGAGGTTGCGACTAAGAGCCAAGAACGGACGGACAAGGACCAAAAAGAGAAAACGAAGTGTTGGAAAGCCTAGCTTATTCTCGCAAGTTTTCTCTTAGTCATGCTAATCCCCGTTGTTGCCGATTACCGTAACATCAATATTAAGAAGTGGCAAAAGAATCAAGTGAGCGATCCTCCCGACCCAAACCAACCAAATCCTACCCTTTACAAGTTCTCTTATCATTCATTTTTCAAATAGCTAAACTCAAACAAACCAAACATATTTGGACTTAACTCGTCAAAACATTAAGAAAAAGACTCACATCTCTCTGTGGATCGACCCGTACTCATCCGGCTAGCTGCAAAGCGAAACCGTCCTGATTGCGGTAATTAAACTAGAACACGCAGAATCGCTGTCAATCAGTTGGTTTGGGACAGTCGTATTACCTTGTTGGCCTTCGTCAAGGGTATGTACGGGTGGGTTCAAATTAACAGGGATAATGATGGGCAGAACTTGACATGTGACTTATGATTTGTTGGCCTTCGTCAAGGTCATAAGAGCATGGGGCAAAAATCCACATCGGGAGTTTCTAAAGAAACTGAAATTTGCTAGCGTTGCATACCATTTGGAGTTTGATAATATTGGTAGGATTCATTCAGCATTATCACACGATGATATTTGGATCCCGATCCTACTGTGAGTATCCGCTACTCATCAGGAGATTCGTCACTTAAGGATCAATGCTATAAACCAAGTAGGTGTCTAGAACAGTGTCAGCGGGGCTACGCCTCCAGAGAAAAGAGGTTATTTAATTAAGGAACTTCGCGAAAGCGTCGTAAAACCTCCCTCGAAGTACCGACACTAGCCTGGCTGAACGGTTAAGCAAGTATTGTACGGTGAGATCAGTCCTGACTAATTCTTCTTTTATGGTTTGAGGAAGGATTCGAGAAACAGTAGGAGCCATCCAGTTTAGATAAATTAAAAACCAATCTAAACTTGCAAGAGCATCATGCTAAAGTGTTCCCTCTCTCTCTCATTGCAGCGACCTTGTGACCATGACTAGGTTACATCTAGATAACAAGTTAACTGAATCTGACTTTTATGATTAGCAAAGGTCTGTCCAGATGTCCATTGCCTATGACAAGATGGGCCACCCTATTACTACTCAAGCCCCCGCCATCCCAGGTCCAGTTTCCGCCGTCACGGATATGGATATCCGTCAGACTAGGGAAAAGGACAGTGCGAAAGCCAAGTGCCTCGTGTTGGCTTCATTTGATGGTGTATACCAGAGGCAGTACGAGAAGATGAACTTAGTTTCCATCTTCCTCCAGAACAAAGATTCATATGGAGAGCAATCTCGTATCGCAAGATATGAGACCTCGAACGAGTTGCTTCAAGCAAGGTTGGCTGTTGGGTCATCTGTAGGGGACGACGTCCTTACGATGACTAGCTATATTGATAAGCTCACGGACCTGGAGACTACGTTGGGAAACAGGTCATATGCTGACTTATTTCCACAGTCCATACCCTCTACTTACACCCTGAAAGAAACCAGGGAGACACCCGCTCTGCTTAATGGGGGACCTTCTTCTTCTACATCCAGGGCGAAAGCAAAGGGTGAAAAGAAGAAGACCTCCACAAAGCCGATATACGGTGTCAGTAAAGTAGAAGGAAAGGGAAGAGTAAAAGTTTCGGGACTTGGTGTAGGGAAGGAGGGATATTCCTATTGTTATGGGAACGGACATTGGCAGAAAGATTGCAGGGCTTTGGAAGCCAGTAGCCAGGGTTCGAAGCATGTTGTGGCTTCGGCCTCGGGTGTGTTTGCAATTGAGAACTGCTTGTCAATTAACTCTACTTCCTGGTTACTAGATACCGGAGCAGGATCTCATATCTGTAATTCATTACATGCTTTGAGAAACCGTAGAGTTATTAGGGTAGGCGATTTGTCTCTCAGAGTTGCGAACGAAATGAGCGTGGACGCTGAATCCGTGGCAGAATATCGCCTAGGTTTAACAAGTGGGCAGATATTGATTCTACGTAACTATTTGTGTGTACCTAGTTTGACTTGTAATATCATATCAGTGTCCTCACTTTCGAGAGAGGGATATGATTTTACATTCGTAAGCGATGTAGTAAACATCAACCTAAATCAAGTTCTGATTGGGTCCTGTACATTAGATGACGGTATATACGTGTTAAATCAAGCTCAGGTTTTCAATGTTTAGAACACACTTAAAAGAAAGTCTCCGGAAATAAATCAGGCTTTCTTATGGCATTGTAGACTAGGTCACATCAATGAAACACGGTTGACTAAGTTACATAGAGAAGGATATTTGAATCCATTCGAATATCAATCTTATGCTACTTGTGAATCTTGTCTCATGGGAAAGATGACAAAGACTCCGTTTACTGGACACGGAGTAAGAGCGAGCGAGCTCTTGGAACTCATACACAGCGATGTGTGTGGTCCAATGTCTACACATGCGCGAGGTGGTTATTCCTACTTCATTACTTATACGGATGATTTCTCTAGGTATGGACATATCTTCTTGATGAAGCATAAATCTGAGGCCTTTGAGAAATTCCGGGAATACAAGAATGAAGTAGAAAACCAAACAGGCAAAAGTATCAAGACACTGAGATCTGATCGAGGTTGTGAATACTTAAGTGTCGAGTTCCTAGGTTACTTAAAAGAGAATGGAATTCTCTCTCAGCTTACTCCTCCATACACACCACAACACAACGGTGTATCAGAAAGGAGGAATCGAACCCTATTGGATATGGTTCGTTCCATGATGAGTAAGGCTGAGTTACCGCGATCTTTCTGGGGTTATGCACTAGAATCAGCTGCATATCTTTTGAACAAGGTTCCAACCAAGACTATGCCTACCACACCATATCAGATATGGAGTGGGAAGAAACCCTAGCTTCAGTACCTGAAGACATGGGGATGTCCCGCTTTTGTTAAAAAGCAGCATACGGACAAGCTCGAGGCACGCTCAGTACAGTGTAAGTTTGTGAGATATCCAAAGAACTCCAAGGGGTATTGTTTCTATTATGCAGAGGAACAAAAGGTTTTTGTTTCTCGTCATGCCCATTTCTTGGATGCTGAATTTTTAGAAAATCAGAAGAGTGGGAGCGCAATAGAACTGGAAGAAATTCCAGAACCACAAGCTGTTACTGAAAGTTTGGTAGAACAAGAAGGTTCAGAAGAAAGGGACATCCCAATGCCTATGCGCAAAAGTAGTAGGCAGTCTCATCCGCCCGAGAGATACTACGGTTTTCTCATAGACGGGGATCGAGAAGATTGCATCATTGATAATGATGACCCTACTAGCTTCATGCAAGCCATTCAGAGCGGCGACTCGGTAAAATGGCTGGATGCAATGTTGACCGAAATGGAGTCCATGTACACTAACAAAGTATGGATTTTGGACATTGCTCCAGATGGGGTAAAACCCGTAGGATGCAAATGGATCTTCAGAAAGAAGATTGGTGTAGATGGACAGGTTGAAATCTATAAGGCTAGACTTGTTGCAAAGGGTTTTCGTCAAAGACCTGGTTTGGACTATGACGAAACCTTTTCTCCAGTGGCTATGCTCAAATCCATTCAGGTCCTTCTTGCCATTGCTGCCTTCCACGATTATGAGATCTGGCAGATGGACGTAAAGACGGCTTTTCTAAATGGTAATTTGGAAGAATGAGTCTATATGTATCAGCCAGAGGGATTCATTCAGAGTGGGAGCAGCGGTAAAGTGTGCAAGTTGCTTAAGTCCATTTATGGACTAAAGCAGGCATTGCGGAGTTGGAACATCTGTTCTGATGATACTGTCAAAGAATTCGACTTTATCAAGAATCCAGATGAACCATGCATATACAGTAAGATTGTAGGGAGAGCTGTAGTATTCCTCGTCTTATACGTGGATGACATTCTCCTAATAGGAAATGATATTCCTATGCTACAGTCAGTCAAAGGATTCTTGTCACAAAAGTTCTCCATGAAGGACCTCGGTGATGCCACCTACATTCTGGGGATCCAGATCTATCGTGATAGATCAAAGAGGATGTTGGGACTTTCGTAGTCCAGGTACATAGACACCATATTGAAAAGATTCGATATGGAAGATTCTAAGCGCGGTAAGCTACCGGCTTGTCACGGAATCACCCTCTCCAAAGAGATGTCTCCCAAGACTGATTTGGAAAGGGCTCGCATGTCAATTATACCCTACGCTTCTGCGGTAGGCTCTATAATGTATGAGATGTTATGTACTAGACCAGATGTAGCATACATATTGAGCATTGTAAGACGGTATCAAGCAAACCCAGGGGAGAAGCACTGGATAGCAGTAAAGAACATTCTCAAGTACCTGAGGAGGACTAAGGAGATGTTCTTGGTGTATGGTGGAAAAGACCTCCATATCGAGGCCTTTGCCGACTCCAGCTTCCAGAGTGACAAGGATGACTCTAAGTCTATGTCGGGTTATGTCTTTACCTTCAATGGAGGGGCGGTCTGTTGGAAAAGTTCCAAGCAGGACACCGTTGCTGACTCAACGATGGAAGCGGAGTACATAGCTGCTTGGGATGCCGCAAAAGAAGCTGTCTGGATGAATAAGTTCCTAACAGAACTTCAGGTGGTTCCTACCAGTGTTGATCCAATACCTCTGTATTGCTACAACAACGGCGTTATAGCTTTAGCGAAGGAACACAAGTCCCATCAGAAGTCCAGACACATCTTAAGACGGTATCACCTGATCAGGGAGATCGTAGATCGCCGGGAGATCGTAGATCGCCGGGAGATCGAAGTGAAGAGAGTAGATACGGAGAATAACACTGCTGATCCATTCACTAAGGTCATTCCTCAGACGCAGTTCGAGAGGCTGTTCGGGATAATAGGTCTGCGATATGCCAGTACATGGCCCTAGTGCAAGTGGGAGATTGTTAGTGTTTATGCCCTAGAGGCCATTACTGTATCATACTAGTTTGTATATTACTTAATGGAAGCTTGGGATATTCACAGTTGTATTAACAGTCTTGCTAAAAATGGTAGTATGCTACTTGGTTTGTTTCTACTTTAATATGTGCATGTGTTTCTTTTAACATATCGCTTATACATATTAGTAGAGCCCTTAGGATCTTTGCTTGATTACCAGCGTTGTAATGGCAGTCACACTAGTGGGGCCAGCGTAGTCTATAAGCAACATCCTATACAGGTCCCTGGTCGTAGGATTATCGAGATAGGGCATCGATACTCCGGAGTATACTGGTGTGTACGCTTCTCATCCCAGTTGGGGAGATAGTCTGTACCACAGCCATCAGTACGTCGTACTGGAGATAGTATGCAGGTGCTCATCAGGTTATGAGTACACCGGACAGGACTCGCCGGGAACTGCAGGTTGGTTTTATACCAATCGTCAGATAGCAGTTCTCAGGTGACATGAGTGCAGCTTAGTCCGTCGACTTGACACTGCTACTTCGCCTCGGGTGTGTTCCCACTGTTCTTAGATTACTACCCTACCACGGCTCAAAGGAGTCATGCAAACAGTTAGTAGTTGGGTACAGCCCCGAAGCACTTGGAGGCAGTGGCGGTTAGACAGGATTCGTCTCTCCCGGTATTGGGGGTTGATATCGCGCTGTGTATGAGAGCCATTACGCAAAGTCCCTGGCCAGAGAAAACGAGATTTACTGGTAGGTTCCAGTAGTTTCTCAAGATGTAATGGGCTTCACACTGACACGACTTATACCGCTATTAGGGGTCTAACGTTTACCGCCCTCCTAGGCCTGATATGAGATAGTCCTTGACGAACATACCGGACTGTACGGAGATTGTCACATCAGACTCGGTTAGAATTCGGATGGGTTTCCTCATCGTCCTTCTTATCGACATCTACCTGGGGACCGTTACGTACAGCTAGTACCGCTTGCGGCCTGTGGTTAAACCCACTGCCAGCGTAGTGTCGAGTCTTTAGAGTCCCACACAGAGAGTTTCCCTGCACCGGTCAAAAGGTATAGAGGCCGTATGGTTTTACGACAGGGCCGCGATCACTTATGTACACTTGTGCACATACTATGATCGGGCAGATAATACTAGCGGGGTTTGGTTTAAGCCAGATTCTAGTATTATACAGATGGATTTATTCAGTCAAAGATTATCTGTGTTTTTCGGAAATACGGATGGGAGGGGCGGTCTTGTAATTTGTCGGGAAGCTTCTAGAAGAAGGTGACCCATTTGTATTTATTTCTTTTGGATTAAACACAAATGAGGTGGAGAGATGAGTTGTAAGTTTTCATTAAATGCTTAATGACTCATGAGGTGATTCACCCTTAGGATTAAATGAAGCTCACAAGATATTTCTAGATTTTTATCAAGAGATATTTGTATGCTTCATTATATTCTTTCATGAGTATTATTCATTTCATTATCACAAAGGCTTTCTCTCTCCTCAAGTCTTCATCTTCTTCCTCAAAACCCTAAATGCTCTCATGAGTTGAGAATCCTAGGGTTTAAGTGACTAAGTAATCCATCTAATTGTAAGTCCACGTTGCCCACCCCTGTGCTTACGGGGAGGCGGAAACGTTATGAAAAATTCGATTTTTACAACACTAGACAACATGGACTATACTAAAGGAGGATCTTTGCTAAACATAAACTAACTACCAAGCTAAAAGAGTTAAGTACTCGGTTAAGGGGTTATACCTAAGTCTTGAAGTCCTTCTCTTCTTGCTCCTTGGAGTGGAAAGAACGGGTTCTCCTTGTCGCCTTCTCTTGCCGAAGAAAGATCAACCCGAGGGCCTCTACCTTTGGCTCCAACCTCAAACTAGAAGTAACTAAGGTGCTTGGTGTGCTAAACCTAGAACCTTAGAAAGAGTAGAGAGTAATTTAGAATGTTTTATCTCAAGCTTAATGGTTCTCAACTCCTGAGAGGGAGAGCTTTGAGAGAGAGGAAGAGGAGGAGAGAGAATGAGAATGATAGAATGAGAAGATAATGACAACCTTCTCACATATATGTGTGAATTATAATAATTAAAAAATTAGAAAAGGATAATTGTGATGGTTAACTTGTAATGACCATTATCATTTCACATTAAATACTTTTGCAAGAATCAAAGAGCATCTTTCATATGAAATGATGATGGTCAATATGTCAACATAGGTCAACAAGTCAACCATAGTCAAATGGTCAACAACCCTAACCATAACACAATTATAATTAACTAATATTTATAATCATATTTCACACATAAACATTAGGGTTAAGAAAAAAACAATGGTCATCAACCCTAGTGAAAGTCCTCTGCCTCAGTCAACTGTGCATACACACCCGTATCCGTGTTCCGAGGAACACGAATACAAAGAGATAAAACCAATCCCAAAACATATACTAGGATCTGGCTTAAACCAATGCCCGCTAGTATAAGATGTCCGGACACCAAACGTGCACAAGTGCGCGGATGTGAACGAACCCTGTCGCAAAACAATGCGACCTCTACTCGTTTTTCCTAAAAGCGAATAACCCTCTGTGTGGGACTCTAAAGACTCGACACTACGCTGGCAGTGGGTTTAACCACAGACCGCAAGCGGTACTAGCTGTACGTAACGGTCCCCATGTAGATGCCGATAAGAAGACCGCCGAGGTAAACCCATCTGAACTCCTACTGAGCCTGAATGTGACAGTCTCCGTACATTCCGGTCTGTTCGTCTAAGAGTATCGCATGGCGGGCCTAGGGGGAGGTAAATGTCAGTCCCCTAATAGCGGTACAAGTCGTGTCGGAGTGTAGCCCAGAACACCCTGAGATAACACTAGAAACCTACCAGTCTATCTCGCTTGCCCTGGCCAGGGACTTTGTGTAATGGCTCTCCTAGACACAGCGCGATATCAACCCCCAATACCGGGAAAGACGAATCCTGTCTAACCGTCATTGCCTCCAAGTGCTTCGGGACTGCACCCAAAAACTACCTGTTTGTACGACTCCTTTCAGCCGTGGTAGGGTAGTAATCAAAGAACAGTGGGAACACACTCGAGGCGAAGTGACAGTGTCAAGTCAACGGACTAAGCTGTACTCATGTCACCTGGAAACTGATAACTGACGATAGGTATAATACCAACCAACAGTTCCCGACGAGTCCTGTCCAGTGTACTCGTAACCTAACGAGCACCCGCATACTATCTCAAGTACGACATACTGACGGCTGTGGGACAGACCGTCTCCCAAGCTGGGATGAGAAGCGCATACGCTAGTCTAATCCGGAGTATCGATACCCCGTCGATAGCCCTACGACTAGGGACCTGCATAAGGATGTGCTTGTGGATTACCCATCCCCCACGAGTGTGACTGCCATCACAACGCTGGTAATCAAGCAAAGATCCTAAGGGCTCCACGAATGTGTAAAGGCGATATGCTAAAAGAAACACATGCACACATTAAAGTAGAAACAAACCAAGTAGCATACTACTATTTTGAGCAAGATTGTCAATACAAGGTAAATATCCCAAGCTTCCATCAAGTGATATACAAACTAGTATGATACAGTAATGGCCTTTAGGGCATATACACTATCAAATCTCCCACTTGCACTAAGGCCATGTACTGGCGTATCGAAGACCTATCATCTCGATCAGACGCTCGGATTGAGTCTGGGGTAAGGCCTTCGTGAATGGATCAGCAGTGTTATCTTCCGTAGCAACTCTCCGAACCTCGATCTCCTGGCGACCCACGATCTTCCTGATCAGGTGATACCGCCTCAAGATGTGTCTGGACTTCTGATGGGACCTGGGTTCCTTCGCTAAAGCTATAGCCCCGTTGTTGTCGCAATACAGAGGTACTAGATCAACAATGGACGGAACCACCTGAAGTTCTGTCAAGAACTTCCTTATCCAGACGGCTTCTTTTGCGGCATCAGCAGCAGCGATATATTCCGCTTCCATCGTCGAGTCAGCAACGGTTTCCTGTTTGGAACTCTTCCAACACACCGCCCCTCCATTGAAGGTAAAGACATAACCCGACATGGACTTGGAATCATTCTTGTCACTCTGGAAGCTGGAGTCAGCAAAGGCCTCGATCTGGAGGTCTTTTCCGCCATACACCAAGAACATCTCCTTAGTCCTTCTCAGGTACTTGAGAATGTTCTTTACCGCTATCCAGTGTTTCTCCCCAGGGTTTGACTGATACCGGCTTACCACACTCAGTGCATAAGCTACATCCGGTCTGTTACACAACATCGAATACATTATGTAGCCTACCGCAGAAGCGTAGGGTATAATAGACATGCGATCCCTTTCCAAATCAGTCTTGGGAGACATCTCTTTGGAGAGGGTGATCCCGTGACAAGCCGGTAGATTACCGCGCTTGGAATCTTCCATACTGAATCTTTTCAGTATGGTGTCGATGTACCCGGACTGTGAAAGTCCTAATATCCTCTTGGATCTGTCACGATAGATCCGGATCCCCAGAATGTAAGAGGCATCACCCAGGTCTTTCATGGAGAACCTGTGTGACAAGAACCCTTTGACAGATTGTAGCATAGGAATGTCATTTCCTATCAAGAGAATGTCATCCACGTATAACACGAGGAATACGACAGTTCTTGCTACAAATCTACTATAGATGCATGGTTCATATGGATTTTTGATAAAGCCAAATTCTTTGACCGTCTCATCAAAATAGATGTTCCAACTCCGCGATGCCGGCTTTAGTCCATAGATGGACTTAAGCAACTTGCACACCTTTCCGCTGCTCTCACTCTGAATGAAACCCTCTAGCTGGTCCATATAGACACACTCCTCTAAATTTCCATTTAGAAAAGCGGTCTTTACGTCCATCTGCCAAATCTCATAATCGTGGAAAGCAGCAATGGTAAGAAGGATCCGAATGGATTTCAGCATAGCCACTGGAGAAAAGGTTTCGTCATAGTCCAAGCCAGGTCTTTGACAGAAACCCTTTGGAACAAGTCTAGCCTTATAGGTCTCAACCTGTCCAACTACACCAATCTTCCTTTTGAAGATCCACTTGCATCCTACGGGTTTTACCCCATCTGGAGCAACGTCCAACTTCCATACTTTGTTGGTGTACATGGACTCCATTTCGGTCCGCATTGCATCCAGCCATTTTACCGAGTCGACGCTCTGAATGGCCTGTTGGAAACTAGTCGGCTCATCACTATCAATGATGCAATCCTCTCTATCCCCGTCTATGAGAAAACCGTAGTATCTCTCGGGCGGATGAGACTGCCTACTACTTCTGCGGAGCGGCGCAGGAATGTCTTGATCTTTCGAACCCTCTGGTTCTACTAAGCTTTCAGCAATAGCTCGTGGTTCTGGAATTTTTTCCAGTTCTATTGCGCTCCCACTTATCTGTTTTTCCAAAAACTGAGTTTCCAAGAAGTGGGCATGACGAGAAACAAAAACCTTTTGATCCTCTTCGCAATAGAAGAAATATCCCTTGGAGTTCTTTGGATATCCCACAAACTTGCACTGTACTGAGCGTGCCTCGAGTTTGTCCGCATGCTGCTTTTTGACAAAAGCTGGACATCCCCATGTCTTAATGTGATTAAGATAGGGTTTCTTCCCACACCACATCTGATATGGTGTAGTAGGCACAGTCTAAGTTGGAACTTGGTTCAAAAGGTATGCAGCTGATTCTAGTGCATATCCCCAGAATGATCGTGGTAACTCAGCGTTACTCATCATGGAACGTACCATATCCAATAGGGTCCGATTCCGTCTCTCCGATACACCGTTATGTTGCGGAGTGTATGGAGGAGTAAGCTGAGAGAGAATTCCATTCTCTTTTAGGTAATCCAAGAACTCGGCACTCAAGTATTCACCACCTCGATCAGATCTCAGTGTCTTGATACTTTTGCCTGTTTGTTTTTCTACTTCATTCTTATATTCCTGGAATTTTCCAAAGGCATCGGATTTATGTTTCATTAAGAAGACATATCCGTACCTTGAAAAGTCATCCGTAAAACTAATGAAATAAGAATAACCGCTTCGTGCATGCGTAGACATTGGACCGCACACGTCGCTGTGTACGAGTCCCAAGAGCTCGCTCGCTCTTACTCCGTATCCAGTGAACGGAGTCTTTGTCATCTTTCCTTTGAGACAGGATTGACAAGTTGCATATGATTGATATTCGAACGGATCCAAATATCCTTCTGTATGTAACTTCGTCAACCTTCTCTCATTGATGTGACCCAGTCTACAATACCATAAGAAAGCCTGATTTGTTTCCGGAGACTTTCTTTTATGTGTATTCTGGACATTGAAAATCTGTGGTTGGTTTAATACGTATATACCATTGCTTAATGTACCTGACCCAATCAAAACTTGATTAAGGTGAATGTTTACAACATTACTTACAAACACAAATTCATAACCTTCTTTAGATATTAAAGATACAGAAATGATATTACAAGTTGCATTGGGTACAAAAAAGCAATTACGTAAAACCAAAACATGTCCATCTGACATTCCCAGGTGATAGTCCCCCACGGCCTCAGCATCCATGCTAGCTCCGTTTGCAACTCTGAGGGTCATATCACCTGCCTTCAAAACCCTACGCTTTCTCAATGCCTGCAAAGAATTACATATATGAGATCCTGATCCGGTATCCAATACCCAGGAAGTAGAGTTTATTGATAGACAGTTTTCAATAACATACACACCTGAAGCTGAAGCCGCAACTTGATTCAGATCCTGGTTTCTGGCCTTCCAAGCTCTGCAATCTTTCTTCCAGTGTCCACTCTTGTGACAGTAACAGCACTCTTCCTTATCCACAAGCTTTCCCGCTACCTTTGTTTCCTTTGCCTTTCCCTTCGTATCCGCTTTACTAACCCCGCCCCTTGGTTTGGCGGGGGTTTTCTTCTTCTTTCCCTTGGCTTTCGTCTTGGACCTAGAAGAGAAAGATCCTCCTACAAACAAAGTGGATGTTTCCCTACCTTTTCTGTAGGGTGCCTTCTGCACTCCTCAGCATGTTGAGGAGTTCTAAAAATTCAACTTCCTTTTCTTGCAAGTTGAAGTTCAAGATAAACTGGGCGTAAGTGGAAGGAAGGTGTCACGACCCGAAAGTACGGAACGTGACCGGCACTTAGATTACGAAGCGTTTAGAGGCGCCACATGACCTAAGTAAGCCGAAGCCCAGAAATCTAAACCATAAAAGAAGAAAAAGAAGAAAAGAAAAGAAAACAAGTATAAAATCATCACCAAATTTTACCAAATATTTCGGCAAAGTCTCCTCTGTAAAAACTGGCCCCCAAACGGGTACAACAAGTATAATATGAATAAACAATAAAAAAAAGCATCCCAAACGGGTGCTAGCTCAACGCCAACAGGTGGAAACAACCACAAAAAACACAATAATATACAACGCCAAAGGGCGAGGCTCAAAACTCAAAAGAAAACAAAACCACCAGATCAGAATAATACATGCGCGACTCTAAGGTCGAAATAACAGACTGGTCCAATAAACTTATCAAGTAATACAAATGTGGTTGATGGAGCTTACTAGATACAAGTGAGTGAATAAAAGTACAATGGTGGTTCGGATACAAGTGAACCAACCTACCGTGCAAGTCACCCTGAAAGAATAAATGTGCCAGCAAGCTGCCAGGGAAACCTGTACACCGAACCTGTAATAAAATTTGGCACAACGGGGGTGAGTTGCCAACTCGTGAGTAGAAGACATCTACGAAAAGAAATCGAATGCACGACGCTATCCTAGGTCATAATAATACACTACTAAGTCTCAAACCTCAAGTAATAGCAGGGTAACAATACGTGTAAGTGCAGATACTCCGTGCTCGTGTCAGTGCCTCATATAGTACCATGTCATATGAATGAAATGCATGCACCATGAATGTAAAGTAACAAATCCTGAAGTCCAGATATATATGTATAAGAAATCTTTAGCTGTTATCATAGTAGAATGTGTATAAGAATCTGAAATCTCAACAATGAAATCCATGGAAATCCGTGTCAAGCATCGACACAACACAGGTAATCTCAAGTCTCAATATCTCGGGCTCCGTCAATCCGGATCGGCCCATATCATCAAATCTCACGACAACGGTCGGTATCCTCCGGATATCCACCGCGCCAGACATCACCGGTAGGTAGTCTTCCCCTGCCAGGCTCATCGTCTACAACTCAATCTTCTTGCCCCGGGGTACCATACCGGGCCCACCATGTACCCGAGACGGTTCATCCACTCCTCGAATCGGGTCTCGAAATCCAACAGAAAACATGAAATACTCATGGTGGACGACTCATACATCACGAGAAAACCGCATCTTATTTAAAAAAGAGAAGAGGAGAGAGAGAGAAGTTTTTATATATTTTTGCGGTTTTTCCCCAAAAATCCAGAAATCTCATAGAAATCCAAATCTCAAAATCATGAGTAAGTATATGATAAGTGTCAGCATATGCCCATACTACTGTGCGATAACATGAAATATGAATGCATGAATGTCTAAGTAATAAATATCATGTCTTATACTAATGTCAGAGAATAATCACAATATTATATCTGTCTAGTTGCTAACTGATTCTATCCATAAACGACAATATGATCTAAAGTGTATGTGACATAGCAATTACCGATGATGATGTGTGTGAGCCGGCAAATAAGTGTGCGTGGAATATGCGCATCATCGGTAATAGTGCTGGTGTCCTAACAGGTAAAGTTTATACTGATTATAGAAACATATAAAAGAACATGCACCATGATGATTACAGTACGAATGTAAATACAGGTGTGCATTATCCACTCCTCTACGAGATACGAGTACAGCTACCACTATGTGAGTCGAACCTAAACCAGTGTCCATCTAATATCCTAAGGAACTAACCTAAGAAACTAGTCAATAAGAAACAAGCATCTACCTAAGGTCTGAACCAATATCTCTAATAGTCGGCGATCCCGCCTCAATAGCGTCGCGTACGTAGTATGGCTTCCTCGAATCAAGAGTGCAGATCAATCATCATATCTAAGCCTCGTACGGTAAAATCCATCGTACGGTATCCTTATATCGGGGTACGGGTCAAGTATCTCCTAGGTGTCTCATTATTAGTAATGGGTCATCATCAACACATCTCATGATCAAGGTTCTAAACTGTGATCGCATACATCAATCATATATCATTGCCATCATGATAAGCATCATTAGTTTATCCTCAGAAATATCATGTCATATGTATCATATTGTGATTAAGTCATACTTATATGATATCGGCATCAGGTCACACCAATATAATGTCGTAATCAAGTTATACATATATCATATCGTGGTCAGTCACAAGTTACAGTCCGGGTACTATTCTAGCGTCCCATGTACATCAATATCACCACCACTCTTTATGATTTATATATATTCATGTTCATTATCTCATTCTCTAATGATTCCGCTAACACTTTAATACGACTGTATAGCCAAGAATTACGGCATCAAGCCCCGCTACATTGTTTCATCATATCTCGGATATCATATCACATCAATGAATCACATATACGTGTTGTATATATATGTATATACCTATACCTCGTTCTATATATATACATATACACGTATACCCCATGTCGAGTTTCAGTGTGTGTGCGTGGGTGTGTTTCTATCTGAAACCTACGAACCTCTTCCAAGGTACTCATTCTCGGATATGGTTTTCCTAAATCAGTCTAGTCCAGCCTAGGGTCAATACTAGGGTCCTACTAGGGTCACATCTGATTTCCTAATGTCAATAAGTACCATTCCTATTCTACGTTGCGGGGGTGCTAAACGCCATCCACCCGACATCCCCCCGTAGATATACATCTACTCACCTGGTCCATGTCTACCGACGACGGTGTCGCCATCCTCCTCTTCATCGCCCGCAGTCCATTTGAAGGGTACCTAAACGCAAACATATAAATATTATCGTAAACCGAATCACATACAAAAGCCAAACGATACAAGGAACAAGCACAGGTTAAAACCTATGTCCCGTCCACGCAAAAGAACCAAATACCGCTCGATATCGGCGTACAAACTCCGATGGATCGAGATAACATCATCAAACAACTTGTAGTTTTAAAACACATTACTTATATTGTAAAACATGATCAATTTCATCGAAACACTAAAATCGATCAAATCATCCGTTTTCGAAAAACCCGAAAATGCCAATTTACCGTTTTTCATCGAAACTTGACATTTAAATGAAACCAATGGTCATAAAACTCATTAAATAGCATTACTAGACTATACAAACCATTACTATATTTTTATTACACAATTTTGCATTTATTTGAAATTTCTAGTTTGCAACTTTTAACAATTTTAACATTTTTCAAGCAAAATACCACAATTCCATCACAAAACAAAATTTTGCATGAATTAATGTATTAAACCACAATTCATGATGATAATGATTTAATGAAACCATAAATTATATTTTTAATCTCCTTTATTTAGGAATTTTCAAAATCTAGTTTACAAAATAATAGCATTTTATTAGTATTTTCCAATTCTCAAAGTAATCTAGTGATCAAACTAAGTTTTTCTTTCCATTTACATGCTAATACTCTCACTAAAACTACAATCTAATGTTAGCAACTTTAATTGGAATTTTATATTACCCACAAACACATTTTAGAAAAATCTAGTTAGCTAATTTCCTTATTTAAAACAATTTTAAATGAAAATTTTACAATTTAACAACCATGCAATATTTTCCAATTCTAAAAGTGTTAAACTAACTATTATAACCCTAATTAATTATTAAAAACCCTAACTTGAATTTACAACCCTAACTTGCATTTTTAAAAAAAAAACATAGAATTAATTCATTAAATCTAATTAAGCTTAAATGATCATCTAATAACAATAAATCAAAAGAAGGAAAATTATACCTCCAAAATGTGAAATCCAAACAAGAAATGAGCCTCCAAAATACATGCTTTCCCACTCCACAATCCATATAAAAAAGGGTACAGAATAAAGGGTATGAAGAGATTAAGATTTTGTGTATTTTTTGTTGAATTTTTGATGTAATTTGATGGATTTTTGTGCAAAAATGAGGTGGGAAATGGGGGGGCAGCCATGGGAGGGTTGTGGCCGGCCTTGAGGGAGTGAGGAAGAGAAAGAAATGATTAAGGAAAAGTGTAGAAGTTTCAAGAGGAGAAATGTCACTTAAAGGTCTTTTCATGGTTTATTTAATTATTTATTTATTTGTTTACTATAGCAACTCAAGAAAGCTCTAGAAAATAGGAAAAATTTGCAAATAATTTTTGCATGATACATACTAAATTATAACATGCCATGGTTCATTTTTACAAATTAAAACCATTTAAATTTGTAATTTACACTAAGTTAGTGTAAAAATAAAGCTTATGTTAATATTTAAAATAATTAATTTAGGAAATTTTTTTTAATTAAACTAAAAATTTATAAGTGGATAAATAAACACTATTTACTAGTAATTACATAATTAAATAGGTATTTTTTAATTTATAATGAAAAACAATTGCGGTTTGATTTTACGAAAAATACATTTTGCTTTACCGAAAATCATAAAATTCACTTAAACAATTTTATTCATTTAATTATTTATTTAATTATTTTTAAAATGTTACAATGGAATGGAGAATCAAGTCCGTATAGAGCTCATTCTCCAACGGGGGTCCCAAGGTCCGCGAGCTCCTCTATGTAGCCAATCATCTTAAACACGTGTTCTGCTACCGATGATCCGACGGCCAATCTCGCCGAAAACAGTTTTTCGAGACTTCGTATCTGGCGATACGGGATTACTCTCCATACAGTTCTTTTGTATGGAGAAATATGGATTCGAGGTCCATATTCTCGTGCCTCCTCTGATGTTCATTGTCCATAGAGGCAAGCACGAGGCACTTGGCCTTCGCGCAGTCGATTTCCCAGGTCTTACAAATTTTCCTATCCGCGACGCTGGTTTTGGGACCTGGGACAGGGGGAGCTTTGGTGGTAAGGAGATACCCCAACTTGTCATAAGTGATTGCCATTTTGACATTCCTGAGCCAATCTTTATAGTTTGGCCCTGTCAGTATGTTTTTATCTAGAAGTAACTTAAGTCCAGTCATGATATTTGGTCGCTGCAATTAGGAGAGAGAGAAGAAACACTTTAGCATGATGCTCTTGCAAGTTTAGAGTGGTTTTTAATTTGTCTAAACAGGATGGCTCCCACTGTCTCTCGAATCCCTCCTCAAACCATAAAGGAAGAATTAGTCGGGATCAATCTCACCGTACAATTCTTGCTTAACCGTTCAGCCAGGCCAGTGTCGGTACTTCGAGGGAGGTTTTCCAACGCTTTCCTTAATTAAATAACCTCATTTCCCTATGGGCGTAGCCCTGCTAACACCTTTCTAGACACCTACTTGGTTTATAGCATTGATCGTTAAGTGAGAAAGTTCCGGAGGAGTAGCATATACTCACAGTAAGATCGGGATCCAAATATCATCGTGTGACAAAATTGAAGGAATCCTACCAGAATCATCACACTCCAAATGGTATGCAGCGCTAGCAAGTTTCAGTTTTTTTTGAAACTCCCGATGTGGATTTTTGCCCCATGCTCTTATGACCTTGACTTTGGCCAACATATCATAAGTCACATGTCAAATTCTACCCGTCATTCTCCTGGTTAATTTGAACCCACCCGTACCTACCCTTGACTTTGGCCAACATGGCAGTACGACTGTCCCAAACCAACACAGATATCTATGCTGCACATGAATACCCAATAGCTACCAATCACTATGCCTTGACTTTGGCCAACATACATAGCTTGAATACTATTGACCATTCATGTGAAACGACGGAGGGCTACGAATGGTTTTAGCGAAACCGTGAACGTAGTGAACTTGATATAATCGATGGAACGAGATAGCTTTCAAAAGGAGTGGTTCAAGCTCCACATTTAAAAGTTGTTTTTGAAAAGAACCGAGTGGTTTTGAAAGTGTTCCAACGACTTTTACTTGGTTTATTTTTCTTGCATTAATTTTAATGCGTCCCATCAATTAATCCTACCATTGCAGAAAACAACGAAAATATGACGTACGCTTATGCTATCCGCATTCGCCACGGGGTCCCGTCATCACCCGTTAGGTTACTTAACTAACGACAGAGCGGGGGCTGGACTAGCGCGGATGCAAAACATAAGCAACGCCTAAATAGATATCATATATAGATATATATACATTCGTCACATGCAATGATAGCCATTCCAGATCACAGATGAACACATTGGATATACTAGGAATCTGAATTTCGTACGAGCCTGTAACGAAGAACGGATTACACGGTCGCGATGAATAGCCAAACCCTACCCTAGACCCCTACGGGTGCGGCAAACTACCCGCCAAGTACCCGAAGTGAAACAACCTCCCTTAACAACGTGAGTAGGCCACTCGGCACTTCGAGATACCCGGTAGTTTGTGCACCCCACCTTGGGTCTATCCTAGGAGCAAAAACAGTAAAAGAAAATATACAATGACGGCTACAACCCCAACCCGGTTGTGCGGCCATACAAATAATATTACATCAATTTACATAATACATGAATTGAAAGAATAAGAAAACTCTCATCTCACAACCCCCCGGCTATTCATCCGCGACAATCCAACGAATTCATATACACAAACCATCAACATTACAGATCACAGATATGTATAACCCCCACTAATCGACGTATAGCGATTAGCAGACGTTCAATACATATATCACATCACAGATATAACCCATTAGCCAAAGTGTAAAGAAGTTCGATCAAAATACGGATTTGTGACCACCCCAAAAACTAACTTGTTCTCTGGAAATTCTGGGCAGAAACAAACCATCTCAAAAATCACAAAACACCAGCAGAAGAAAACTGCAGGAGAAACGATCCACGGCCGAGTCAACTCGGCCGTGGATCCGCGGCAGGAGCAAGATCGTGCCGCGGATCCGCGGTGAGTTGGTCGAATCACTGGATCGTTTTTCTTGCCTGTTCTTAAAAAAGCCTGAGCCGATTTTTAGTACACGATTTATTATTTTTTGAGCAGAAATAAAAATCGGCAGAAACTTGAATTTTAGAAAACGTGTTTTGCGATTTTTTCCGATCGAAGTTCTAGATACTTTGCAAACTTGCTAGTTTGTGTTTAGCTAGGCTCTGATACCACTGTAAGTCCACGTTGCCCACCCCGGTGCTTACGGGGAGGCGGAAACGTTATGAAAATTTTGATTTTTACAACACTAGGCAACATGGACTATACTAAAGGAGGATCATTGCTAAACATAAACTAACTACCAAGCTAAAAGAGTTAGGTACTCGGTTAAGGGGTTATACCTAAGTCTTGAAGTCCTTCTCTTCTAGCTCCTTGGAGTGGAAAGAACGGGTTCTCCTCGTCGCCTTCTCTTGCCGAAGAAAGATCCACCCGAAGGCCTCTACCTTTGGCTCCAACCTCAAACTAGAAGTAACTAAGGTGCTTGGTGTGCTAAACCTAGAACCTTAGAAAGAGTAGAGAGTAATTTAGAATGTTTTATCTCAAGCTTAATGGTTCTCAACTCATGAGAGGGAGAGCTTTGAGAGAGAGGAAGAGGAGGAGAGAGAATGAGAATGATAGAATGAGAAGATAATGACAACCTTCTCACATATATGTGTGAATTATGATAATTAAAAACATAGCTAAAGATAATTGTGATGGTTAACTTGAAATGACCATTATCATTTCACATTAAATACTTTTACAAGAATCAAAAAGCATCTTTCATATGAAATGATGATGGTCAATATGTCAACATAGGTCAACAAGTCAACCATAGTCAAATGGTCAACAACCATAACCATAATACAATTATAATTAACTAATATTTATAATCATATTTCACACATAAACATTAGGGTTAAGAAAAAGACAATGGTCATCAACCCTAATGAAAGTCCTCTGCCTCTGTCTCAGTCAACTGTGCATACACACCCGTATCCGTGTTCTGAGAAATACGAATACAAAGAGATAAAACCAATCCCAAAACATATATTAGGATCTGGCTTAAACCAAAGCCCGCTAGTATAAGTTGTCCGGACACCAAACGTGCACAAGTGCGCGGATGTGAATGAACCCTGTCGCAAAACCATGCGACCTCTACTCGTTTTGCCTAAAGGCGAATAACCCTCTGTGTGGGACTCTAAAGACTCGACACTACGCTGGCAGTGGGTTTAACCACAGACCGCAAGAGGCACTAGCTGTACGTAACGGTCCCCAGGTAGATGCCGATAAGAAGACTGACGAGGTAAACCCATCTGAACTCCTACTGAGCCTGAATGTGACAGTCTCTGTACAGTCCGGTCTGTTCGTCTAAGAGTATCGCATGGCGGGCCTAGGGGGACGGTAAATGTCAGTCCCCTAATAGCGGTACAAGTCGTGTCGGAGTGTAGCCCAGAACACCCTGAAATAACACTGGAAACCTACCAGTCTATCTCGCTTGCCCTGGCCAGGGACTTTGTGTAATGGCTCTCCTAGACACAGCGCGATATCAACCCCCAATACCGGGAGAGACGAATCCTGTCTAACCGTCACTGCCTCCAAGTTCTTCGGGACTGCACCCAAAAACTATCTGTTTGCACGACTCCTTTGAGCCGTGGTAGGGTAGTAATCAAAGAACAGTGGGAACACACTCGAGGCGAAGTGACAGTGTCAACTCAACGGACTAAGCTGTACTCATGTCACCTGGGAACTGATAACTGACGATAGGTATAATACCAACAAACAGTTCCCGACGAGTCCTGTCCAGTATACTCGTAACCTAACGAGCACCCGCATACTATCTCAAGTACGACGTACTGACGGCTGTGGGACAGACCGTCTCCCAAGCGGGGATGAGAAGCGCATACGCTAGTCTACTCCGGAGTATCGATGCCCTGTCTCGATAGTCCTACAACTAGGGACCTGCATAAGGATGTGCTTGTGGATTACCCAGCCCCCACGAGTGTGACTGCCATCACAACGCTGGTAATCAAGCAAAGATCCTAAGGGCTCCACTAATGTGTAAAGGCGATATGCTAAAAGAAACACATGCACACATTAAAGTAGAAACAAACCAAGTAGCATACTACTATTTTGAGCAAGATTGTCAATACAAGGTGAATATCCCAAGCTTCCATCAAGTAATATACAAACTAGTATGATACAGTAATGGCCTCTAGGACATATACACTAACACTAATTACTCTACACCCTCTAGGACTTCTAGATTAGCAATCTAGAAGCCGTAGTTATCTCAGATTCGAGATAGGAGCTCGGACTATAGACTCTCGGGTGGATCGTCTTTGACTCAAAGAGGCCGTTGAGGTGCCCATATTCCATAGAGCCTACGAGATGTGGAGGACAGCGATGAAGACCCGAAGGACAAGTAACGCGAGGTATAACTTCGAATCAGAGTAGTTAAACCTCTCGTAATTTGCTAGTAATGGTTTAGATACGATTCGTGTGCTCAAGTCCGTGTTACGAAGCTTTGATAATTGTTTTTCATATATTTCGCCTCCCCGCGAACACGTGGGGTGCGTGACATGGACTTACATCTACATCGTTTCGCTTGAACTAGGAAAACCCTCTGTGAAGGACTTTAAAGACTCAATAATACGCCGGCAGCGAGTTACTAGATAAAATCCATAACCGCAAGGACGTCAGTGGCACTAGCTGTACGTAACGGCTATCCAGATATGTGTCGAAAGGGAGGTCGACAATCAGGTCTGTCCATACCCTACTAAGCCTATAAGTGACAATCTTCGTACAATCCCGTCTCTTCGTTTAAGAATGTCGCATACCGGGTCTAGAGGATAAAATCCATCAGACTCCTAATAACCCGATAAGTCGTGTCGATGTCAAGCTCATGACCAACCAAGAAACTACTGATCTCATATCCGTAAATCTCATCCGTCCTAACTAGGAACTTATGGTGATGGCTAACCGTGCACATCACAACATCAACTCTCTATAACAAGAGAGACAAATCCCTTCCGATCGTTCACTGCCTCCATGTGATTCGGGACTGTACCCAACTAAAACTTGTTTGCACAACTCTTTAAAACCGTGGTAGGGTAATAATTAAAATACAGTGGGAACTCACACGAGACAAAATGAAGATCTCAGGTCTACAGACTACCCTGTACATATGTCGCCAGAGAACCGCTATCTAACGATAGGTATAATACCATCTAGAAATTCTCGGCGAGTCCGTTCGGTGTACTTATTCTCTAATGAGCACATATATACAATCTTTGGTATCAAACACCAATGGCTGTGAGACCAGCCATCGCCCCTCGTCGGGGTCAAGAAACGCATACACACTAGTAAAATAGGGGGTTGCCCCTACGGATATTGGAATCCGTAGGGGCAGATTTAACTTGGCCCTACGGATTAATCCGTAGGTCTAAAAGGTTGCCCCTACGGGCACAGACGTCCAAGAATAAAAATATTAATTCTTAATTTGGTGTTTTCCCCTACGGAGCCGCAAACAAAGGACCTACGGTATATCCGTAGGGGCAAGTAAATATCGATTTAACAATACCCCAGATCGATCGCCTACTCTCACTTTTTCTCTCTCTCTCTCGATCGCGCGCGAAAAAAATCCCCAAATCGCCACGCCGTCGTCGCCACCATCGTTCTCCTCGTCGCCACCGCAGTTCTCGTCGCCACCGCGGTTCAGGTCGTCGCCACCGCCGTTCAGGTCGTCGCCCCAGCCCCAGCAGCAGCCGTTCAGGTGAGTAAATCTCGAGGTAAATTAAAGAATTTTTGGATTATTTTGGGCTTAGGGTTCATGGCTGGGTCTGGGGTTGCACGCGCGAGTTAGGGTTGGGCAGGGGTCGCGGTCGCGGTCGGGGTCGGGGTCGGGGTAGGGTTAGGGTTGGGGTTCGGCTGCTGCTGGGGTGGGGCTGGGGTTAGGGTTTGCCTTAGGGTTGGTGTTGGGGTTTAGCTGGCTGCGCTGGGGTTAGGGTTAGGTTGGGGCTGGGGGCTGGGGCTGGGGCTGGGTTAGGGTTAAGTGGTGGGGAGTTGGAAAAAAACAAGAAAATGAAAGAGTAATGTATATAAGAAATTAATAATGAGAACAATTGCACAACAAATTTGTTGACAAGAAAATGAGAGAGTAATGAATGTGAGAAATTAAGAATGAGAACAATTGCACAGAAAAAGCTATGCTTGACTAGGGGGGATGGTTCTATGTGCTTTCAGAGAGCAACTTGGGGTTAGGGTTAGGTGGATTGATGACAATAAAATACCATAATTCATAACAATATTACTCATATAATGTGTATGTCATGTGAAAGCTAGATGAAGGTCGAGGCAAGCACAACAAATTTGTTGGATGGGACAATGTCGATAAGAGCTCAATGCTATTTGGAAAAATAATAATTCAAAGACATAGTGGAGTTTCCGATTGGTGGCAAGGACTAGTTTGATGTATGTAGTTGGTTTGATTTATGAAAAAATGGGGAGACAACATGCATGTATGCATATAGGTAACATCTGCCAATATGCCATATCCAGACCGCAATCTATTTTTTCCTATTGGCTAATATGAAAATATCGGCCGGCGTATATGACATAATCAAAGTTGTTAAATCTTGATACGGTTTGTGTTTCGTTTTTTTATTTATCAGTTCTATCAATGTTGCGTATAACGCTTTATGATATCAGTATCCTACATTTGTAGTTTTAATTGTTGATTGTTATAGATGAATACCATTGCAATAATAATTTTTGGTTGATGAATGCTATTGCAATGTAGGATGATCAGTTCTATCAATCTTGATCTCAATGGTTTAAAATCATGTTACACATACAACACGAATGCACAACAAACGCATAATTAGAGAGCGACTCGAGATATTCAGGTTAAAACCAATATATGATACTCGATGATAATATGAAACCTTCATATTCCCATCGATACTCATATATGAAACAAAAAGCGCCACTTAGTCCCCGTCTATCGGTTAACATACGTGCGATGCTCGTCGTGACCTAGAACTATACGAAGGTTGTTAAATATCGGACAGTATAGCTCGATACTAACAACCGTCGTATAGTCTACGCGACGAGAAAATTCAATCATATGGTAACCCATAGATTTGTCCCGTGTGGACAAGTTAAGAATGTATAAAGCAAACGCCTTCATTCACTCATGTTTTTATCCGTTTCGAGATATTTCGTCGGTACCTTTCCGCTGGTTCTCCGTGTACAAAGATAGATTAGATGTTCATTTCAACGCTGTTTCACAGCTTTGAAATGATTATCTATTCTATTACAGTGTACTCGGAGAACAGCGGGGAGGTGCTGCCGAAATTTACTCGAAACGGTTGAAAGCATAAGTGATGGGCGTTCGCTCTATACATTCTTAATGGGATAGAAGCCTACCCTCGACAGCCGGAACACACACATACAACAAGAATACACAACAAACGCATAATTAGAGAGCGATTCGAGATGTTCGGGCTAAAACCAATATATGATACTCGATGATAATATGAAACCTTCATATTCCCATCGATACTCGTATATGAAACTAAAAGCGCCACTTAGTCCCCGTCTATCGGTTAACATACGTACGATGCTCGTCGTGACCTAGAACTATACGAAGGTTGTTAAATATCGTACAGTATAGCTCGATACTAACAACCGTCGTATAGTCTACGCGACGAGAAAATTCAATCGTATGGTAACCCATAGATTTGTCCCGTATGGACAAGTTAAGAATGTATAAAGCAAACGCCTTCATTCACTTGTGTTTTCATCCGTTTCGAGATATTTCGTCGGTACCTTTCCGCTGGTTCTCCGTGTACAAAGATAGATTAGATGTTCATTTCAACAATTTTCACAGCTTTGAAATGATTATTTATTCTATTACAGTGTACTCGGAGAACAGCGGGGAGGTGCTGCCGAAATTTACTCGAAACGGTTGAAAGCACAAGTGATGTGCGTTCGCTCTATACATTCTTAATGGGATAGAAGCCTACCCCCGACAGCCGGAACACACACATACAACAGCATAACTAGAGAGCGATTCGAGATGTTCAGGTCAAAACCAATATATGATAATATGAAACCTTCATATTCCCATCGATACTCATATATGAAACTAAAAGCGCCACTTAGTCCCCGTCTATCGGTTAACATACGTGCGATAATTTATTCTTTTCAACGACAAACGCACACACAAAGCATATACACGGATTTTCTCCTTTGTCAGTAACTATCCCGTTCTTATATTTCTCAATATAGTCAGCATAACTTACAATTTATATGTTATTCAGTCTAACATGGCCCATGAGTACGTCAGAGTTAAGGACTGGATGTATGTGGATTGGAAACAACGTATCCAACCTAAATTTGTCGCAGGAGTTGCTGCTTTCCTTGAATTTGCACGCGCACATAATAAGATCATAATAGAGAAGATTCTCTGTCCGTGCGATAGATGTGGCAATAAGTACTGGCAGAAGGTAGAATTGGCAGAGCTTCATATTGTAAAACATGGGTTTACTAGACTTTATTCAACTTGGAAATATCACGGGGAAGGAGAAGAATGCAGTACTGCGGTAGAAGAAAAAGGAGAACACGATAATGCGGCAGGAGAAGAAGAAGAATTCGGTAATACGGCAGGAGACGGAAATTTATTTCCATCAGAAGAAATGGAGGATATGGTAGAGGCTGCCCTAGGTGAATCTATTCGTACCGAAGATGACATTCCTTCCGGTCAAGGACCGCGTGCGGATAAATATGAAAATTTCATGAATGATGCTAGGAAACCAATTTATGAGAATGCGAAGTATTCCACCCTCTCATGGTTCGTCCAACTTTTCCAGATTAAGTGCCTAAATGGATGGAGCAACAAGTCATTCACAATGCTTCTTTCGTTCTTGAAAGATTCTATGCCTCCGGGAAATAATGTGCCCGAAAGCTGGTACGAAGCCCAGAAGATGATGTCTGATTTGGGTCTAAAGTGCGAGAAGATTCAAGCATGTTCTAAAAATTGTGTGTTGTACCGGAAAGAGAATTCAGATTTGAAAGAGTGTCCAACATGCGGAGAGGCCAGGTATAAGCCGAAAGATTCTGATAAGAAGCCTGATATACCTGTGAAGATAGCACGATACTTTCCCATAACACAGAGGCTACAGAGGCTATTTAGGTGCAAGAAAACAGCCGAGGCAATGAATTGGCATCACCGTGCTCCTCCAAGCGAAAATGGAAAAATGAGCCATCCAAGAGATTCACCGGCATGGAAGGATTTCGATAGGAGGCACGCAATATTCAGTAGCGATCCTCGCAATGTCCGGCTCGGACTGGCTACCGATGGCTTCTGTCCATTCAACTATATGGCTGGAAGTCACAGTACATGGCCCGTTGTAATGATAATTTATAATCTTTCGCCTTGGTTGGCTATGGACCAATCATACTTTATGATGCCTCTTCTTATCGACGGACCAAACTCACCGGGGAACAATATCGACGTCTATCTCCGACCTCTGACAGAGGCCACCCCCGCTCCTCCAGGTATGTTTATATATCATATAGTGTATGTATATTGATTTAGAATGCTATATCATAAATACACACATTCCTTTTGCTCTTACTTAGCAATTTTTATTATTGTCTAGCTGTAGGTGGTGACACCACCGCACCTGCGGGTATGTTTATATATCCTATAGTGCATGCATATTGATTTAGAACGTTGTATTATTGATCTACACATTCTTTTTGCAATTACTTATATAATCTATTTTTAATTGTCTAATTATAGGTGGTGTGTCCACACCTTCCGCAGGGGCCACTCCTGCCGCTTCCATACCCTCCGCATCGTCTGCAGGTTAGTATGAATAAATTTAAAATATTTACTCATTTTACATATGCTCTATAGAATAAATATGAACTTCATGGAAATTTAGCGTCGATGTTTATTTTCTAGTTGGAGGGGATGCGTCCGCATCCGGGACCCCGGTTCTTCCTCACCGGAGGAACTACCGTCCCGCTCGTGCTGCTGCCCGGGCCGAGGCTCGTGCGATAGTCACCGGAGGTATATATCACACTAGAATTTTCGTTTAACCTTGATTTCTTAATACAACTTTGTCTTATTATTGATTGTCTTGATATTTCGTGCAGACACAGGGCCTCCCCATCCCCAGAGGGGGACTCGAGGCCCGAATCAGTCCCATAGGCTGAGGTCTGACAGAGCTAGGGGTGAGGCAGCATTCCCCCTTTTTTTACCCTTGACTATCGCTATACCGGTCCTCATGCCGAGAGGTTCGGCCGGTATTTGGGGGATTAGAGCCGGCTCGTGAAGAACTATCCACTTCACGTTGAGTGGGGCGAGCAGCACCAGCGCTCATTCGCCCTCTTCTTTGATCAGGATCGGGTATGTATTAATATATATTTTCATTTGATCCATCCAATATATTTATTATTAACAGTTGCAATCTAATAACAATGTTCTTTTTGTATTTTCAGTTGGATTACGATTTTCAGCCAGTAGCCGACCCTGATCACCCGGGGAGGGTGCTCGACCTTCATGCTCTGTACAATGGCCTGATGAAGAACATGCAGGCCAAGATCCGATACAACAGGAATGAGCTGAAGGCCGACTGCTACTCCCTGTGGATGGCGACCCCCGAGGCAGAGAGAGCGGCCCTCCTATCTACTCCGGCGTTTGCGAGAGTCGACGTAGAGACATGGCCTCTATTGTGCGCTTATTTCGACTCCCAACGCAAAAAGGTATGTATTTTAAATGTAATTCATTATTTATGATATAATTTATTTCTTTGTGTTTCTTAATTAGAAAACTAAATGTTAATGCGTTGTGCAGAAACAGGCCGCTCAGAATACAGAGAACAGGAAGTCGGCGAAGAGGGGTCGCCCCACTTACACAGGTGGCTCGAGGAACATTACTCGAGCCATGGAGTTATCGGTAAATTACAATAGACCGACCTTCGTGATATTCTGCAATATTAAGAGTTATTTTCTAATATTTCTAATATTAAGAGTTACTTTCTAATATTGCAGACATCTCGGACCGTGGCGTCAGGTGGTACACCGAGCGTGCTGTCCGCATATCTTGCCGTCCACGGCACCTCGACAGATCCCGCCACGGGCGAGCTTCGATATCCCGACGTCGCTAGTCAGGAGTACTGCGTAAGTGTTCATATTTTTTCTACCCAAATTTGAAATTTTAGTTTTGGAAGGTTCAAGTTTAAATCTTATACTTATACTTTACTGCTTAATGTGGGTGTAGGAGCGGGTGGTTGAGCAAGCCCAGGCCTCGGGGATCGATTTTACCGGACAGAGCGATCTGAGGCTGCTGACCCCAGTTCTGGACGCCGCACACGGAGGGCACCACGGAGGTTGGGAGAGAGGCCGGGGACTGGGCCCTAGCAGGGCCCATATGAGGTTGGACTCCACCCCGGCGGTTACTTCCTCCGTCTCCGGTGACCGACGTGTCCATCAGGAACTGGAGAGCTTGAGGGCCACCGTTCAGGAGTTGAAGGAGATGCTGGTATGTATACTGCTTTATAGTAAAATATCATGTAATATTATATAGATATCAACATATCCATAATTAGTACATAGCTTGAGCTTATTTGGTTTTAGACTTAAGTTTGATTAATCATACATACAGATATAATTAAAATAAACAACAAACTAGATATCCAAACGGGGTTTCGAAATAACTTAATAATGATACGAATTCGAATAATACACAGTTCTTACACGCTTATTACACACGTTAGGTCCAGACGCGACAGGGTACATCGGCCGAGCCTCCACATGCATCTCCTTCGGCTGCGGCTCCGCAAGCCACTATATCGGCTGCGGTTCCGCAGACAGCTCCTGTAGCTCTACCGCCCACTCAGACTCCCGCAGCCGCGGCTCCGCAACCGACTACCTCGACGGCGGCTGCGCAGACCACATCGCCAGCTCCACATGCCGCTCAGACTCCCGCTCGCAACGAATTGCAGAGTTTATTGACCGAGGAGCAGGCGCGCGTTATTCTAACGTTATTCAGAAGTGGAGCTGGACCGAACTAGGGTAGCTTTTTGGTTCTTATTTTTTGAAACATGTATTTATTTTTATCATACACATTGTACTACATTTTGAAACGATATTGATATTGGTTTGTATTTATATCATATTCAGTTTTTGGGTTTCTTTTGTATATTATATATATGCGTGAGATGTGATTATGAATACTGCAATATATGATTTGATTGATGTATATAGTATTGTGCACAGGGCGGGAAAAAATCTAGCAGCCCATTTTTAAAAAAAAAATACAGACAATATGTACCTACGGATTAATCCGTAGGTATATATGTTGCCCCTACGGAGTTATCCGTAGGGGCAAAATATCAGGAAACCTGATATTTTCCCCCCTGATCTCAGTGCAGGGTGTTGGGAGTGCCCCTACGGATATATCCATAGGGGCCACTGTCTCACCCCTACGGAGTTATCCGTAGGGGCAAAATATCAGGTTTCCTGATATTGTGCCCCTACGGCATAGTACCTACGGATATATCCGTAGGAGGTAGCACAAGGACCTACGGTTCTATCCGTAGGTACATATAATATATTCAAAAAAATCATAAAAAATATAAAATCTTATACCCTACGGATTACTCCGTAGGGGCAACAGGACCTACATATAAATCCGTAGGGGCAAGAATTTGCCCGTAGGGGCAAGTTCGAGGCCTCAACTTGCACCTGCGGCCTTTGCACCTACGGGGCATTTTTTCGCCCCTACGCATATATCCGTAGGGGCAACCCACTCCCTTATTTGTAGTAGTGACACTGGTCTACTCTGAAATATCGATACCCGGTCTCGATACTCCCACAACTAGGAACATTTAAGAATGTGCTTATGGACTACCCAGTTCTCACAAGTATGAACGACATCATAATACTGATAGTCAAGTAAGGATCTTATGGGTTTTATCATTATGTATTAGCGACACGTAATAATAAGTAAAATGTATACACATGAATGATAAAGACAAGCCAGATAGTATACTATCATCTCGAGAAAGACTGTTCTATATATATAGCTCCTCCTTCAATTACCATAATTGACTTCTTGCAATTACAATAATTGTCTTGAGGACGCTATATCCAACAATGACTTGTCCCAATGCCAACACATGCCTTCAGTGAAATTTGGTGGCATATCATAATAATTATAAAAAATAATTTCCACCAAGGAAAAGAATAAGCAAAAACAGTTAGGATCCACTATCACCACTATCATGCTCATGATTTCTTCAAAGAGAAATACTTTTCCTATCCATATGATAGAGTCCACATCATCTATAAGGATTCTTATAATTTTATGAGTAATACTTTTTCTATTCATGTTGTAGAATCCACATAGGGTATAAAAACTCTAATTGGATATAAGATGGGATATAGAGTACAAGTACCTAGATAGTAGATAACATGCCTCACTTTATATCCAATAGGATATATGGTAGCCTATATAGAATCCACCGAGCCGGCAGAAAAAGAATTGAGCAATATTTTACCTACCGGGCTTAAAATCCTACCACAATCCATCCAAAAGACAAAATGATGTGACCCACAACACCTAAATACTAGTGCCAAACAAGTGGGTCTATGGTCTATCTCTTAGGTGGATTGTGATAGATTTCAAGCCCGGTAGGTTAAGTATTTTTCAAAAGAATTTTCATAATCATATTGGCTTCAATTTGGGATAGAGGGTGCAATTTCCTATGTAGTGGATATCATGCTAAATTTTTTTCCAACGAAAATCCATACAGCCTACATGGATTTTAGCATCCTAATAGAAAAAGTATTTTTCTTCTTCCAATTTTTTTTTTAAAAGAAAAGTGGGGCTTAAATGCCTGTCTCATAAAATTGAAAAGAACGTCCTTGGAAGGAAAAAATAACAAAGATACGATTTCTTCATATGTTTATCGAGCAAATGATTACTACAAGGTAATTTCCAAACAATAGTGTGTCTAACATGATTGTCCACACCATTTGCAGAATGTAATATGGAAGATCAAATTGTTTGAAATGAATTATGTATACATCATCCACTATTTTCAAAATTCTATGGTTGAAATGAAAATCAAGATGTGTACACGACATTTTCAAACAACCTGGCCCAACACTAATTTAGAGCTAGACTAGATTAACTTGATGCATGCATGATCCAAAAAAACAAATTTATACTCCTAATATTTAGATATTCTTGCATAACAAGTATGGGCGCACACACATAATTGTGAATTCATTCCACCATTCTTTCACTAATAAGTTATAAAGAAAATGATTTGTATACAAAAGAGGACACTTTTTAAGGAAAAAAATCTTCTTTATCTTGAATAGGTTTTGAGATTGGTGTAAGGGAAAAAGAGTGTGAGAGTATGTGTAAAAAAATATTTGCAATAACCTAAAAACCCATCCAAGGACGTGAAAGGGGCTTTTAGAGAAATTTTCTCTAGAAGCCCCTTTTAAAGAATTTTTTCTCCCTTCTAAGAAAAAATAAGAGAAGTAAACCAACAAACTTCTTCAGCTTTCCAAAACAACAAGAAATTACCAACACATTTCCTGTATTGTTCCATGTCACTAATTTGCATGGATTGAAATTAAAATTTTCGCAATTTATTGATTTGGATCAAGGATGTGATTACCTCATATTAGACCTAGGACGAATCAAAACTGATAATGAAACGCCTGGTGGGCACATGTAGGGTTGTAAACGAGCCGAACTTAAACGAGCTGGCTTAGCTCGAGTTCGGCCCGTACATTTTTTAGCTCGCTCGACTTTGGTTGGAGTTCGTTTCAAGTTGAATATGTCTGACCCGGGTTTGGTTTGTCTCACCTATCTCGGCTCGAGTTCGGGTTGTTATAGGCTCTGATGATGCTCAATATTGGCGACCTCCAAGATCAGGACACGTGGCAGATGACGTGTCCCAGTACTCAGAAGAAAAGGCCCACAGGGGCCGACCAGGACACCCCTATACCCAACCTGCAAACACAAGCTGGCTCTCCTCAGATCCCCTGAAAATTGGCCTCTTCGGCCTCTCAGCTCGCCCCGAGCTGCCACAGGACCAAGACTCCTCGGCCCTCTCGCTCGTCCCCGAGCTCCCCAGACGAGGCCATCTTCCTCGATCCTCCGACCGACCGACTCCACCACTCACAGGCATAACCGCCGCCCCGCAAATCTCGCCATGCGCAGATTCTTCGCCAGCAACATCCCACGTTCCACGCCATCACGATCCCCATTAACGGGCAATCCGCTCTTTACGCGGGCGTGACATCGGGAGCGTAAATGCCGGCTATATTCTCGCGCATGCTGCAGCGTGCTGCCACCACTATATAAACCCCCATCACAGAGGGGTCAAGTAAGCCATTTTTTACTCCACTTAGCCGTTACTCTGCTCGGATCTTGTGCTAACTTGATCGTCGGAGGGTCCTCGGTGGTACCAAACCATCCCGGGACTTCTTTGCAGATACTCAGCGCTAAATTCCTCAAAATCGCCAGTCTTCTCAAAACCAATTGAGACCCACATGCAACAGGATATCACCTCCAAAATCCACCGGGAGATCGACGGAAGACAACATCTGATGGAGACCCAAAAAGGACCTCCATCAGTTGGCGCCATCTGTGGGAAACTAAACTCCACAAAAACAAAGTTGGCCTTCCGATCTCCATCCACATGGAAAGCGATCACCCTGAAGATCCAAGCACCCGCTACCGCCACCCCCTCAACGGAGGCGCGGGTGAACCTCCACCGAATGTCATCGACTCCTCCGCCGGCCACCGCCTCGCAGACTCCGGCGGTCGCATGCCCCTCGATCCATCCCATTCAACCCCGAAGCCCCGCGTCAGAGAGCCTCGCCTCGAGCCTTGTCTCCCCCCTGCCCATACCGAGGTGGTGGCGGTCAGCTCGCCTGCTTCCAGGCATGACCGGCACCCCCCCTCGACGGGGTCGCTCCCACGAAGCCCGCCAAGGCAGCTCGAGGACCACCTTACCGCGGGGCCAAAGGGACCTCGCCGGAAGGAACCGGGGCCCATCAAGAACTATGGTCATGATGACAGGGTGCCAGTCGAGCTCCCGCGAGGCTCGGCATCCCACGCCGGCAACGGACGCCGACGGCCGCCCGAGCAAAAAGGCCAGGGGCCACGAGCCTATCACCTTTGGCGACGGAGACCTCCACGGCATATCCATTCCCCATAACGACCCTCTGGTAATCACGGCCTGAATCCATCGGTATGAGGTCCACCGGATACTTGTCGACTCGGGCAGCTCGGCAAACAGCCTCTTCCACGACTGCTTTCTGCGCATGGGGCTCACCCCAGCAGACTTGAAACCGACCTCCCACGTCCTTTCCGGGTTCACCAACCACTCCATCCCAGCAGAAGGGGTGGTCACCCTACAGTTCAAAATCGGGGAGCCCGTCCGCACCCGTACGTTGCCTGTGGACTTCATCGTAGCAGAGGTCCCATCGGCCTACAACATCCTCCTCGGCCGCCGGACGCTGAACTCCCTCCAGGCCCAGGTATCGACCTACCACCTGGCGATGAAGTTCCCTCTCGATCAGGGCGGGATAGGTCGGGTCTACGGGAACCAGCGGGTCGCGAAGGTATGCCTTACCGAAACATCTTTGTCCGAGCAGCAGGACGACGACACTGAGGTAAATAACGACATCAAGGGTTCTCTGGACACCCGGGACGAGCGGAAGGAGGTCCGGGGGACGCCGATCGAACCACTGACCGAGGTGCCCCTGACAGAAGGGGACGATGAAAAAACCGTCCAGGTCAGATCACTCCTGACAGGGACTCAACGATACGACCTGGTTAGTTTCCTCAGAAATAACTCCGACGTCTTCGCCTGGGCGCCCGCTGACATGCCTGGGATCGACCCCAAAATAACTCCCACAAGCTCGGGGTTGATCCTACGGCCCGACCCGTTGGACAGAAAAAGTGAAGCTTCGCCCCGGTCAAACAGAAGGCTATCGAAGATGAGGTCGATCGACTCCCCGCCGCCAACTTCATCCGGAATGTACCCTACTCGGAGTGGCTGGTAAACGTAGTTCTGGTCAAGAAGTCAAGCGGAAAGTGGCGCATGTGCGTCAACTTCACCGACCTCAATAAGGCTTGCCCCAAGGACAACTACCCTCTCCCTCGGATACATCAGCTCGTCAATAGCTCGGCCGGCCACGAGCTGTTGACTTTCATGGATGCTTTCTCCGGCTACAATCAGATCCGTATGAATCCGGAAGACGAAGATCTTACCCCATTCACAACGGACCGGGGGGTATATTTCTACAAGGTGATGCCCTTCGGCCTCAAGAACGCCGGAGCCACGTACCAACGGTTGGTCAATCGCATGTTCAAGCCACAGATCGGCAGGAATATGGAGGTCTGCATTGACGATATGCTCGTCAAAGCCATCTCGTCGGCCGACCATGCTAGGGATCTGGGCGAGGCCTTCGAAGTGCTCCGCAAGTTCAAGATGAAGCTAAACCCCGCCAAATGCGCATTCGGAGTCACCGGGGGAAAGTTCTTCGGTTTCATGGTCACTCACCGTGAAATCGAAGCTAACCCAGAGAAGATCGACGCCATCCTCAACATGGCCGCGCCCAAGACCAACGTCGAGATCATGCGGCTCACGGGACGAGTCGCAGCTCTGAGTCGCTTCATGTCCAGGTCGGGGGAGAAATGCCTCCCGTTCTTTAAAGCTCTGAGGAAGATCTCGAGGTTCGAGTGGTCGGAGGAGTGCCAGGACGCCTTCGACCAATTGAAGAAGCACGTCGCGACGCCACCACTGCTCACCCAACCAGTTGAAGGAGATGAGTTGTCGCTGTATCTGGCAGTATCCGACCAAGCAGCAGGCTCGGTGCTCGTCCGAGAGGTCGGTGGAGCGCAGAAGCCGGTATACTATGTGAGCCATGTATTTAAGGACGCAGAAACGAGATACCCGGCTATAGAGAATATTTTCTTATCCCTCAAGGTGGCCTCAAGGAAGCTGCGGCACTACTTCCAAGCACACACCATCATCTTCCTCACCAAGCGCCCGTTGGGGGCTATCCTTGCATCTCCAGAGTCCTCGGGCCGCTTAGAAAAGTAGAGGTCGGAACTATCTCAGTTTGACATAAAATATCGCCCGAGACAGGCCATCAAAGCGCAGGCCCTGGCCGATTTCATCGTTGAATGCACCATCCCTAGCAAAGAGCCG
The DNA here is from genome assembly GCA_030015575.1 of Agapanthus africanus. Taxonomy (NCBI): domain Eukaryota; kingdom Viridiplantae; phylum Streptophyta; class Magnoliopsida; order Asparagales; family Amaryllidaceae; genus Agapanthus; species Agapanthus africanus. The sequence continues at coordinate 357,395,524 of JASDDO010000012.1, forward strand.
GAGTCCACGCCGCCCCTCGCAACTCAATGTCCCATCGCGGAAAGGCCTGGCTCGGTTCTTGAGTGGGTCATCTACGTTGACGGGTCTTCAACCGAGGAAGGCTGTGGTGCCGGCCTCATTATCCGGGGCCCGAATAAGGCGGAAATGGAGTACTCTCTGAAGTTCGATTTCAAAGCCTCGAATAATATGGCAGAGTATGAGGCCCTCCGGCTGGACTGCGCATGGCCACCGGGCTGGGACTGAAGACAGTTCGAATCCGTAGCGACTCGGCCCTTGTCGTCAGTCAAGTGACTGGCCGCTTTGAATCTCGGGAGCCTCTGATGATGAAGTATCTGGACGAGATGAGGAAACTCCGGAGGAACTTTGACGAAGTCCAAGTAGAGCAAATACCCAGGCAGCTGAATGCCCAAGCCAACGCCCTGAGCAAGCTGGCTTCGTCATACTCGGCCAACAATAAGCGGTCTATCCTCTTCGAAACCTTGCCACAACCCAGCGTGGAAGACGGAGCAACAACACTCCACGTATATGCAGCGCAGGAAGGTGACCGAGATTGGAGGAAGCCCCTCGTGGAATTCCTGAAGGATGGTACACTCCTAGAGGATCGGGGAGCCGCCCGCCGTCTCCGGGCCAAAGCCCGCCACTTCATCTAGAGCAATGGGAACCTCTACAAGAAATCCTTCACTCAGCCCCTGCTCCGGTGCATCGACCCCCACGAAGCCGACTACGTCCTTCGGGAAATCCATGAGGGGGTTGGCGGTGCGCACCAAGGGGCCCAAACCTTGATCCAAAAGGCGTTTCTCCAGGGGTACTACTGGCCCACTGTTCATGAGGACGTCCAGAAGCTAGTCAGAAGATGCAAGAGTTGCCAGCTCCACCGCAGCATCCCTCGCCTCCCCGCTACCGAGCTGACCACCCTAACATCCCCATGGCCGTTCGCCCAGTGGGGATTGGACATGATCGGCCAGTTCCCTACTGGTACAGACGGGCACAAATACGTCCTCGTCACAGTAGACTACTTCACCAAGTGGATCGAGGCCGTCCCCATCAGGAAACCGGACGTCGCCACGACCATCAAGTTCCTGCAAAACAATCTGATACTCCGGTTCGGCATCCCGAGATGTATCATCACCGACCATGGGACGAACTTCGAGAACGAGAAAGTGAAGAACTTCTGCAAAGAATACCATATCCTCATGAAGTTCTCCTCGGTCGCGCATCTCCAATGCAACGGGCAGGCCGAAGTCGCTAACCGAGACGTCCTTCGAGGTCTCCGGACCCACCTAGAAGGGCGACAAGGCAGTTGGGTCGAAGAACTGCCCCGGGTCTTATAGGCCCTGCGCACGTCAAAGAAGACCCCTACCAGGGAAACCCCCTTCAGTCTCTGCTACGGGACCGAGGCAATGGTCCCAGCGGAGATCGGGATACATAGTCATCGGGTCGAGCGATGATGCGAACACCTCGGTACTACGGACCAACCTGGACATCTTGTTGGAGAAGAGAAACTGGGCTCAGATCAGGGCTGCCGCTTATCAACAATAAACGGCCCAATACTACAACGCTCGGGTCAAGCACCGCTCCTTCCAGACCGAGGATCTGGTCCTACGACGAAACGAGTTCATTGATCAAGGCAGGCTTCACAAGTTCTCCCCGAAGTGGGATGGTCCCTTCCTCGTCCCTGAGGCGCTCCCCGGCGGAGCCTATCGCCTACAAGACGCGGATGGACGCAAGCTCCCGCGGCCTTACAATGCCGAGAAGCTCAAGCTATACCAATGAGGCCAAGTCCAACAAGTGTGTACCCCTCCTTCGCAAAGACGATGTAAAAGTTTTCTAAAAATCCTGTCCATTCGAATAAAGAAACGTCGGAACATTGCGAATAGAGTTCTGTCTTTGCGATCCAAAGCCCTCACCAAGAGGCGACCGCGCAGCTTCACTGCCCGGATATCCTTAGCAGGCCTCATACGGCCTCTCCAACGCTAAGGATCCAAGTCCTCCTTAGAGGCAGCTCAGCAGCTACCCTGCTCAGCTATCCCCGGCTGGTAGCCTCCTACCACGACCGACAGGGATCAAAAGCCCTCCCAGAGGCAGTCGAGCCCGAGGGTCTCTCGCTCGGCTATCCTTCAGGACAAAAGCCCTCGCCAAGAGGAACCGGGCAGTAACCCTTCCCGGCCAAGGGTCCTTGGTAGGCTTCTTACAGCCCCTCCCATGCTAAGGACCAAAGTCCTCCCAGAGGCAGTCGAGCCCTTGCTCGGCTATCCCCGGCTGGTAGCTTCCTACCACAAGCGACAAGGATCAAAGTCCTCACCAAGAGGCACTGGGCAGTAACCCTACTCGGTCCCCATCCTGAAGGATCAAAGCCCTCGCAAGAGGCAACCGAGCAGCTACCCTGCTCGGTCATCTCCGGCTGGTAGCTCCCTACCCATGACGCCAAGGAACAAAGCCCTCACAAGAGACATCCGAGCGGCTACCCCGCTCGGTCTTCCCAGGCTGGTAATTGCCTACCCACGGCGCAAGAGATCAAAGCCCTCGCAAGAGGCAACCGAGCAGCTACCCTGCTCGGTCATCTCTGGCTGGTAGCTCCCTACCCATGATGCCAGGGATCAAAGCCCTCGCAAGAGGCATCCGAGCGGCTACCCCGCTTGGTCATCCCAGACTGGTAGTTGCCTACTCACGATGCCAGAGATTAAAGCCCTCGCCAAGAGGCAGCCGCGCAGCTTCATTGCCCGATCATCCTTAGTGGGCTTCCTACAGCCCCTCCAACACTAAGGATCAAAGTCCTCCGTAGAGGCAGCTGAGCGGCTTCCATGCTCGGCTATCCCTGGCCGGTAGCTTCCCTACTCGTAACGCCAGGGATCAAAGCCCTCGCCAAGAGAAAGCCGTGCAGCTTCACTGCCCGGATATCCTTAGCTGGCCTCCTACGGCCCCTCCAATGCTAAGGATCCAAGTCCTCCTTAGAGACAGCTCAGCAGCTACCCTGCTCGGCTATCCCCGGCTGGTGGCTTCCTACCACAACCGACAGAAATCAAATGCCCTCACCAAGGGACAACCGAGCAGCTGCCCGGCTCGTTCATCCCAATAGACGCTGCGGGCTTGTAGCCCTCATAACGAGGCCTCTGAGCCTATTCATGCTCGGCGCAAGTACGGCGGACATCCCTTTGCCCATCACATGCAGAGGATCCGAGCCCCCAATAAGGGGCATCAGGTCTATCCAAGTCTGAGCGATCCCCCCTCGACTTTGGGTCCATGGAGATGTACTCATATCATAATATTGCATTATTATATTCCTCAGTCCTAGTTATTTTACAAATAAACAGGTGCTTTTGACCCATGTTTGTTACTTAGTTGCAGGTTACAGGTTCTTGGAATAAAAACAGTGAAAAAGACAAAAGACGATGCAAAAGTGAGACTTCAACCAACAAACAGAGAATCTTGATAAAGCCTACACGAAGAACAGTTCACAAAGTACAAGGCAGTGCAAGGTTCAAGACTTCGTCACGAAGCAACGGTAAAAGTCCACTACAATGTTCACTGAAAGATCTGGAAGAAAACCAGAAGTCGTTTTTAAGAAAGAACTGAATAAAACAAAGGAAAACTGCAAGAAGACAAACCCCAGAAAAAATGAAGCATTGATCTCCCCACTTGGCCGCGGAACCGCGGCCAAGGCATGCTATTGGCCACGGAACCGCGGCCGGGTATGACCCGTGTCGGCGCAGAAAATTTTGGCGGTGCGCGGATCGTTGACTAGGTCTTTTCTTAGGGGGTATTTTTGTAAAATCAGATATGCGAGTCAATTGTAACCCTAGGGTTCCTATCCTCTATAAATAGGAACTCTAAATCTTGTATGAGGCTATGCCTCTTTTCATTTCATAAATTCAGACCTGTACTGCGTTGATGTTTGGAGAGAGCCATCAATAAAAATTAGTAAGTTCTTTTATTTCTTTGTCTTATTTTACTTTTAATTTAGAATGTCTTTTAATCCCCTAATGAGCGAGTAGTCTCCTCGCTTGTTAGGGTTAGCTTTAGGGAAATGTTTGAGAGATGAGATCTCTCACCCCTTTCTTGCCCCTTCACACATAATAATTAGAACTCCATGCATACACGCACACACCGCTCTCTGTGGCACCTTACCCCTCGAGGTAACGGTGATACCGTAGTATAAAGGACCAGTTGCGCATGTTTTTCATGGAGGTTAGGGTAAGGATCGATAAAGGAAGGACAAGAACCTAGAGGAAGAAATATCTTCCCAAATGATTCTAATCCACTTCATTGATAATTACCATAACATCTAATAGATCTAAAATAGGGCATTGAAAGCGATGAGGAAACCTTTAATCTCTCAACTTACCCTCGACCTAACCCTAGCAAGACTTAGATCTAGATAATCTCAGTATAAATCAACTTAGTTTTTAGATTAAAATAATCCGACACCCATCGGAATTAACTCGTTAGAACGATTAGGAAAACACAAAATCCCTGTGGACCGACCCGTACTCACCGGCTAGCTACCAAGCGACACCGTTCTTGATTGCGGTTACTAGAAATATTTTTGATTCATCTTTTAAAAGCGCATAAGCTTAATTAAAATCTCTTTCAATCAAATGGCACTGTTGCCGGGGATGGCGTAGTATTTCCTTTTTGCAATTTCGGGTTAATCTAAATTAAAAAATCATTAAAAAAAATTATAAAAAATTTATCATTTATTGTTTGAAGGGTATTTTTTGTGAATCTTTGCAGGATCGACGGATCTGGAAAAATCCAGAGTGCGAAACAGAAAAAGGGATATCAGAACAGAAAGGGATTGGAACAACAGAACAGCACAATTTTTTCAGAGACCAGCGCCGCCGCTTCTGCTGCTAAACCGCCGCCGTAGCCCCATCATTGCCGCGGATCCGCGGTCCCCATGTGGCATCAGCGCACAAAATTTTCTCGTTTTGTTTCTTTTTTCTCCCCTCTGCAAATCCCCATGTATCTTCTGTCAAATCTTCTGCAGGATTCTTTGCGCTAAAAATCTTCTCCCTTCCAATAATTGATTCTCTGCAGGATTCTTTGCGCCGCGCATAAAATAAAAAGATTTGATTGCAAGTGATTTACTGTTTTGCATATCTTTAATCGGACTTTAAGGGGCTTTTGACCAATTCAGATTGGGTAGGGATTTCATCATCCTTCCCAGGACCCCAGATATCACATAAAGCATTTGCATTGACCAATCTTTAATTAAAAAATACTAGACTCGGCCCTAAGGACTTCGAGCTCAATTGGACAGAGGACTAGTTATAGGCATCGGCCGTTAATCCTAACCTGACTTTGCGGTGTCTAGGCAAGTGTGTCTAAGGCGAGTGGTTACTTAATTAGGACCGCTACTTGTAGCGGGGAGCCTCCCACTCACCTAGCACTCACCTGGCCGCAATTGGCGGTGAAGAGGCGATTTGAGGTCCTATTTCTAGCCCTTTGGAACAGTTAGGAGCTGTCTAGCTGACCTAGGTGACGCTAGATCTAGGCCTGATTGTGCATTTTTGGTTGATCGAAAGTGTGTCTTAGCCCTTTATCGAGAAAAAAAATTTGCAAAAAGTTCCAAATATAAAAAAAAGGAAAAAGGAAAAATCTTTTATAAAAACTTGCAACTTGTCGCTAAAAAAATCCTTGCACCCCACCACCACTAACTTTCTTCTCATTGACATTTTCTTACCCCCACATTCTGTTTTTCATTTTTTTTTACTACACTACCTCCTTAAGTGTATGTCCGGTTGGACTAGGGACACTAGCGCCCGATTAGTCCGTGTTTCTTTGGTACCGACCGACGAACCTTTCGACTCCGAAGTCGAAATTCCTTCCACTTCCTTACCTCCACCTTCAAATTCTTCTTCCGAAGGTATGTCGGGATATAATCCCAACAACACCTTACCCACATGACTGATTCCACCTCCGTTAGGTGCGAATAACCCGAATCTCCCACCTGTTGTAGCGCCCCAACGAATCGCGCTCCAGGATCTTTTCTACCATGTCCTCACCTCTTAACCTACCTGTCTTTCACCCCCATCGGCAAATAGGGACAATTTTGAAATAAAACCCCTCTTCATCAATATGCTGCCAAAATTTCATGGATTGGAATCCGAAGATGCCTATATCTTTATCAATAAATTCCAAAACGTTTGCGCCATGATGAAAACAACCCAATTAAGTGATGACGCTATAAGGCTAAGGGTCATTCCTTTCACCTTATGCGACTTAGCCGAGAAGTGGCTGTACAGCGCCGCATCACATTCAATTAGAAATTGGGACGAGTTTGTCAAAGCTTTTCTTAAAAAGTTTTATCCTCATCACAAGACCGCGAGAATTCGCAATGAGATAATACAATTTTTCCAGCTTCATTCCGAACCATTTTGGAAGTGTTTTGAAAGATTCAAAGACCTACTTGTTCAATGCCCTCACCATGGGATCGAAAATTGGCAACTTTGCCATACATTATTCGAGGGATTGAACCCGGCAACGAAGCAGTTGCTAGAAACCATTTGTCAAGGTCACTTTCTAACCAAATCTAGTGAGAAAGCGTGGCAGTTTCTCGAGGATCTTAGTGAACAAACAATTCAGTGGGAGAGCACAAAGACCACCTCATCTTCTTCTATTGGTCAATCTAGGGCAGGCATACATCAGTTAGATATGTCGATTGCTATGAAGGCCGAGATCGCCACACTTATGAAAAAGCTAGAAGCCATTGAGACCAAAATCTCATCTTCTTCTCCTGCCCCTGCTTTACCCCCACGAACTGTTTGTGCTTGTTGTTCGGATCCATCACACCTTACCGAAGAGTGTCCTTACAATCCACCTGTTCAAGGACAAGATCAAGTCAATGCTGCCTTTCAGCAACGACAACGAAATGATCCTTACTCTTCGACCTATAATCCGGGTTGGAGGAGTCACCCAAATTTTTCTTGGAATCAAAATCAACAATTCCAAGGAAACAACAACTTTCAAAGGCCTCCTCCTACACAACAACAAGCACCCCAACAAACTCAATACCAGCAACCTTTCCAACCACAACCTTATCCAAATCAAACGAACAATTTGGTTCAACCAAATGATGATAAGGTTATCTCGCTAGAAAAAAGGCTAGATGCGTTTCTCAAGCAATCTACAGAATCCGCAGCAAGGTTGGAAAATTCCGTCCAGTCTTTGGTGCACAACAATGCTTCACACAATCAAAGCATCAAACCTATTAAGGCACAAATTGCACAACTAACTACTGCGTTGAGCGAGAGAGAAAAGGGAAAGCTTCCATCTCAACCATTGCCAAATCCCACACACAATGCACATGAATATCACAATGTAAATGTTGTGACCACGTTGAGATCCGGAAGAATGTTGCAAAATAATGTGGGTATTAGTAATGACACCTCCGCCGGTGGTTCTTCTTCATCTTCTCCTTCTCCTTCTTCTTCTTAATCTTCTCCTTCTTCTTCTTCTTCTCCATCCTCTTCTTCACCTTCATCTTCTCTGCTAGAGCCTATTCTCCATTCTTCAAAAGGCTCTTCTTCTTCTAATATGAACGGACCCACTTCTCACTTCACGAACACACCCACACTGGGATCCTTTCCAACTCCACATTCTACTCCATAGACATTGGACTCAACAGATTTTCAAAATGCTCCATTTCCGAACAGGTTGAGTCCCAATAAACCAACTCCACAAATGGAGAAGATTGTAGAGTTATTTAAACAGGTTAGCATAAATATACCTCTCTTGGATGCAATCCAACAAGTCCCTTCATACGCGAAAATCTTAAAGGGCTTATGCACCTCAAAGAGAAAGTCATCTCAAATACCCAAGAAAGTGCTAGTGGCTAGTGCAGTGAGCAATGCTATTAACCAACCTCAACCCTTACCCCAAAAACGAAAGGACCCCGGCTGTCCTACGATTTCAATAACAATTAGGGATAAGAAAATCAATCGAGCACTTTTAGATCTTGGGTCTAGTGTTAACCTGCTTTCCTACTCCGTGTACGAGCAATTAGGGGTTGGAGAGTTGAAAACCACTCGTTGTACTCTCCAAATGGCTGATCGATCAATCACCTATCCTAGGGGTGAGCTAGAGGATGTGTTGATCAAAGTTGGGGATTTCATATTCCACGTTTATTTTTTTGTTATGGACACACAACCTGTTGCTAACCCACGGAACCAAATTCCGATGATCCTCGGTCGACCATTTTTGGCCACTTCCAATGCCGTAATAAATTGTCGCAATGGCTCCATGACTCTATCCTTCGGGAAGATGTCTAGCGAGTTCAATATTTACAAGTTAGGAAGTCTGCCCCCCGTGCCTAAAACTAGTACACGAGAAGTTTGCTCTATTCACGAAATCACGCAGGAGGACTGCGAGCTTGAAAGATTTCTGTTTGATGAAAACAGTTTTGACGCCACTAGTGCGTCCCTCCTTGAATCTACCACAGTTGACACAACCGATATTGATTATGAATGTTTCACTTTTTCGGATGATTTTGACGACTCACCATCCGAATATGAGTCTTTTGAATTTTTGGATGAGTTAGTTGAACCATCCGAATCGGTTGTTTGCAGTGATTTCGAACCAGTGTTGGAGTCCTTTGAGTTCGAGATAGATTTCCCAATTTTGCCTATGATTGTTTCGGGGCTATCCGTCGCGGATAGCCTGCTTCATGAAATAGAGAAATCGGCGGGGGGTAGGGTCCCCGGAGGGACCTTCAGTGCCCAGATGGCATCCATCGCCCAGGAGTCCGTACAGGTAAGTGTTTGGTTTTTTTGCGAGATTCGGTGCCTCCTTCGCCTTTCTGATCTCTTTCCAATTTTTCAGGTTCTTCAGCACGTTGTTCTTGCCTTGCGTATGGAGGCCGAGGTGATAGCCCCCGGCGATGAAGGCTGCGGGCCAGCTTGCCTCGCTGGAAGAGAGCTCCAAGCGGGAGCTGGAGGCAGTGATGGCGAAGGTTGCCGCCCTGGAGGGCGAGATGGAGGCCGGGAAACGGGAGGTTGCCTGGTACCGCGAAGCCGTCGTGGCTGCTGAGGCCAAGCTTGGGGACGCTCAGGTGCTCGCCGGCAACCTGAAGAGGACGGTGAAGACCCTCCGGAAGGAGCTTGGGGCGGCGGCCGAGGCGGCGAAATCGGCCGATCTAAGAACGGCGAAGTTGGCCGACCTCTCGACGGCGAAGGTGGTGGAGGGCTACAAGAAGTTGAAGGACTTCTATGATGATCTGGCCATGGCCACAACCCGTATCTGGCACGAGACGCTCGACGCCGTTAAGGCCCGGATGCCGGAGTTCGCCGATGAAGAGCTCCGGGCTGAATATGTAAGTGCACGGCGGCGCCCCGGCCGTCAATCCGAGGCCAAAATGCGGAAACGATACTTTTACAAAACTTGTAAACCGGCACCACCGCGCACTAAAATCCCGAATCGGGACATTAATCTAATCCTAGCTAACTAGAGAAGGGGTAGAGATATATACCGAGCGATCCGTGTCCTTCGGTCTTCTCGTCGTTGTCCCGATCTCCCCACGGAATCTCCGGTCTTCATCTCCTCGTCGGAAGGGCACCACATCGCCGGGTTCTTTTACGGGCTCCCACCTCTGGACCGAGGCAACTCGGGCACGAAGTTGGCGAGTCGACGTGTCCAAGAATTGCTGTAGAATAGTGTGGAACTCTATGTCTCATGGGGTTGTAAGAAGTTGCCCTTTTTAGTGGAGGAATGAGATGAACTTTTGGAGATGGAGCTATGGGATTTTTACAAAGCCAAAGAGATCAAAAATCCCATACAACAATTTTGGACAGCCCCTCACAAAATGTGGCCAGCCCTTGCTTGAAGAATGAGAGAATGGAATGAGTGAGTATGAATGAGTGAGCCAAAAATAATACATGAAAGAGAAAAGGTTATCATGATGAATAATGATCACAAATAAAATCCAATCCTCATCAACCATCTCATCAAGCAAAAGTCAAGTAATAATGAACAAGAAAGTCAAATGATGGTGGAACCATCATGAAGCAACAACTTGCAAAAACCACCCTCCACTTTGCTAATTTGCACATTTGCAAATAAGCCCCTCCACACCAATTTTCAGCCAAAGAAAGAACAAAGGAAAAATGGCCGAAACGGAAAGCAAACTGGCAACTTCAAAAAACCGATCCCTTAATAAATTACAGGAAAACCCCGCGACTGTATATACATACCCGCATTTGTATTGCGACCGAATACAAATGCAATGAGACAAAATCTACACTGCACAATATTAGGATCCGGCTTAAACCAAAGCCCGCTAGTAGTATCCGTCCGATCATGATCCGTGCAATACCACACGTATATGATCGAACCCTGCCATATCTCCATTCGGCCTCTACAGCGTTTCGCCCGAAACTTGAGAAAACGGTCTGTGGGGGACTCTAAAGACTCGTCAATATTTTGGCTGTGGATTTAACCACTAGCACATCAGAGGTATTAGCCATACGTAACGGGCTACCAGGTATTGACCAAAAGGGACGTCGATGATCGAACTCATCCTGACACCCTACTGAGCCTGTCAGTGACAATATCCGTACAGTCCGGTCCGTTCGTCTATGAGCATCGCATGGCGGGCATAGGGGGTTGGAAAAAGTCAGACCCCCAAAAGCGGTACAAGTCGTGTCGAAGTGTAGCCCAGAACACCCTGAGATACTACTGGAATACCTACCAGTAAATCTCCTGCCTTGGCCAAGGACTTCGTGTAATGGCTCTCCTAGACACAGCGCGACCTCACCCCCAATACCGGGAGAGACGAACCCCTGCAGATCCGCTCACTGCCTCCATGTGGCTCGGGACTGTACCCAACTGAAACCTGTTTGCACGTCTCCTTTAAGCGTGGTAGGGTAGTAATCAAAGTACAGTGGGAACTCACACGAGACAAATGACGATCTCAGGTCGATGAACTAACCTGTACACATGTCACCAGGGAACTGCAATCTGACGTCAGGTATAAGACCAACTAGCATGTTCCCGGCGAGTCCTGTCCGGTGTACTCATAACCCAATGAGCACCTGTATACATCTTAGGTGAACCAACTGACACTAATGGCTTGTGAGACCGGCCACCGCCCCTCGTCGGGGTCTCGACTGTATACACTAGTCTACTCTGGAGTATCGATGCCCTGTCTCGAAACTCCCACGACTAGGGACCTTTTAAGGATGTGCTTATAGACTACCAGCTCCCACGTATATGATCGCCCTCATACTGCTGGCAGTCAAGCAAGAATCCTAGGGGCACTATCAACGCGCAATAGTGACATGTAAGGTCACCTAAAGCAGTACACGATGATAAAGATAAACCGGATAGCATACTATCATCTTGAGTAAGACTGTCCTATCGGGATAGGTCCTCTATCAATCATTGCAATCACGTGCATGTGATCCAATAATTGACTCTGAGGGCACTATCTTCAACAGAATACCCCCTCGTGGACGCCGATGAGCAGGGGGAAGAGATTCCTGACGAAGAGGTCGCCGAGGACCCTGCTCGTCTCGTGGTGGATGTCGAGGACCCCGAGGTCGCGCCCGGCCCCGAGGCCTAAAGCCCCCGTCTTCCTCCTCCTTTTATTTTGTTGCTTTTGGAATTTTTGTAAACCTCCGGGCAGTTTGTAAGGCTGGGGAGCCCAAAATACCCTTTGTAAAGACTTTGCCTTTGGTAATAAAACTTTTTTCTTTGGTTTGCACTTTATCTTCTGTTTGTGAAGAATGCTCGTAAAATATCTGTGCTTGCACTGTTGGGCTTCCATATCAGGTCGGCTATCTGTCTAGCGATCGTTCGTCGAGTTAATTTCGATCATCGATCACTTGCCAAGCGTGCCAAGCGCTGCTGAGAATGAGGCATCTCCATGGCCCCGAAGTCGAGGGGGGATCGCTCAGACTTGGATAGACCTGATGCCCTTTGTTGGGGCCTCAGATCCTCTGCATGTGATGGGCAGAGGGATGTCCGCCGTATTTGTGCCGAGCATGAATGGGCTCAGAGGCCTCGTTATGAGGGCTAAAAACCCACAGCGTTTGTTGGGCATGAACGAGCCGGGAAGCTGCTCGGTTGCCCCTTGGCAAGGGCATTTGGTTTCTGGCGTTTGCGACCACCAGCTGGGGATGGCCGAGCGAGGGTCGAGCTCGACTGCTGTTCAGACCATAATATTGCATTCTTCATTCCCCTATTCTTATCCGTTTTATAAATAAACAGGTACTCTTGACGCACGTTTGTTGCATATTACAGGATACAGGTTTCTGGAGCAAATACAGTGAAAAAGACACAAAACAACAGAAAAAGGGACTTTTGACCAACAATTAGACGGATCCTAGTCAAGCCCAGTTCACATAGGTGCAAGGCAACGCATGTCAAGGTGAAACGGTTAAAAGACCAATACAAGTCTTCACTGAAGATCTGGAGAAGAGTAAGAAGTTAAACAGAGAAATGGGATGCATGAAAGTCAAGCCCGGACAACAACAGAGGAACCCAGGAAATTTGGTGGAATGAACCCACCAAAGGGCCGCGGAACCGCGGCCCAAACCCCCATCATGCCGCGGTTCCGCGGCCATTTAATGCCCGTGTCGGCGCCGACTTCTTTTGTCGGTGCGTCGGCGCGGGTGTTGGGATTTTTCGAGGGCAAATCCGTAATTGCACATCTGCGAGAGTCTGTAACCCTAAATTTTCCTGTTTACTTATAAATTGTAATCGAAAATTGTAAAACCCTATGCCTCTTTTCAATCAATAAAATTCAGAATTGCTGGGAGTATTATTCAGATCTGTTCTATATTGCTTGGAGGGAGCCGTCAACCTAGTAAGTAATTTTATTTCTTTGTTTTAATTCTTTTAATTAGTATGTCTTATCATCCCCTAATGAGCGAGTAGTCTCCTCGCTTGTTAGGGTTAGCCTTAGGGAAAGGTTTGAGAGATGAGATCTCTCACCCCTTTCATGCCATCCACACCTAAGAGTTAGAACTCCATGCATGCACGCACAACCGCTCCCTACGGCATCCTACCCCTCGAGGTAACGATGAACCGTAGTATAAAGGGCCGGTTGCGCGTGTTTTCCATGGGGGTTAGGGTAATTATCGATAAAGGAAGGATAAGAATCTAGAGGAAGAAATATCTTCCCAAAAGATTCTAATCCACTTTATTGATAATTACACCAACATCTAATAGATCAAAAATATGGCAATGAAAGCGGTGAGGAAACCTTTAATCTCCAAACTTCCCCTAAACCTAACCCTAGCAAGACTTTAATTTAGATTAACTTAGTTCATTGATAGATCCAGTTTTTATAGATTTTAGAAACCAACCAAAACATCATTTTGAATCAACTCGTAAAGACATAATAAGAAATCTACCCATCTCTGTGGATCGACCCGTACTCACCGGCTAGCTGCAAAGCGACGCCGTTTCTGATTGCGGTTAACTTAAATTTTTGGACTAATCAAATGGCGCCGTTGCCGGGGATGGCGTAATATTTCTTTTTGTGTATTTTCGGGTTGATATAAATTTTAAAAATTATAAAAATCTGAAAATAAAATAAAGAAATAAAAATTATCAATTTTGATCTGTTTGAAGGGTTTATTGTTTGAATCTTGCAGGAACAGCGAAAACTCTCGGATCTGGAATTTTACAGAGGTCAAATCAGAAAAGTGAACGTCACAACAGAGGAGGAGTGGAACAAAGGAGCAGTAAAATTTTTTCCAGAGAGCGATCCCTCTATAAGACCGCGGAACTGCGGCCAAGGAGCATCCTAGACCGCGGAACCGCGGCTCTTTAGCCGTTTTAGAACCTCAAACTTGCATGGTTTGCTCCCTTGTTCTTCCCTCTACAACCTCATATATCTCTCTGTAAACATTTTCTGCAGGAATTCTTTGCGCTAAAAATTCTTCTCTCCCCTTCTAAATAACAGATTTTCTGCAGGTTTCTTTGCACCACGCTAAAAATTTGATTGCAAGTGAATTTTATTGTTTTGCATAATTTAATCGGACTTTAAGGGGCTAATTGACCAAACTCAGATTGGGTGGGGATTTCATCACCCTTCCCAGGACCCCAGAAAACACCTAAAGCATTTTGCATCGACCACAATTAATTAAAAAAAATACTAAACTCAGACCTAAGGACATCGAGCTCAATAGGAAAAGGACTAGTATAGGCATCGACCGTTTATCCTAACTGACTTTGCGGTGTCTAGGCTAGTGGTTATTAATTAGGCCCACTTTTGTGGTTCCTTCCCACTTACCTGGTCGTACTTGTCCGTGAAGAGGCAGTTTGAGGTCCTATTTCTAGCCCTAGTTAGGAGCTGTCTAGCAGACCTAGACGACCCTAGATCTAGGCCTGATTATGCATGTGTGGTTGATACATTTGTGTCACGAGTCCCTTTTCTGAAACTTCCTTGCAAAACTCTCACATAAATAAAAAAAAGAGAAAAATCTTTTCAAAACTTGCAACTTGTCGCTAAGAAAACTTGCAACTCACTCCCACCACATTCCCTCACCGACGTTATCTTACCCCCACATTCTGTTTTTTCTTTTTTTACTGACTACACTATCCTTTTTAGTGTATGTCACTTTGGACTAGGGATACTAACGCCCGATTAGTCCGTGTTTCGTTGGTACCGACCGACGAACCTTTCGACACCGAAGTCGAAATTCCCTCCATTTCCTTACCTCCACCTTCAAATTCTTCTTTCGTAGGTATGTCGGGATTCAACCCCAACGATACCTTACCGACGGGAATGATTCCACCTCCTCCAGGTGCGAATAACCCGAATCTTCCGCCTGTTGTAGCGCCCGCACGAGTTGCGCTCCAGGATCTCTTCTATCCCGTCCGCACTTCTTTACCTACATGTCTTTCACCCCCACCGGCAAATGGGGACAACTTTGAAATAAAACTACATTTCATCAATATGCTGCTAAAATTTCATGGTTTGGAATCTGAAGATGCATATATCTTTATCAATAAATTCCAAAATGTGTGCGCTATGATGAAGACGACCCAATTAAGTGATGACGCTATAAGGCTAAGGGTCATTCCTTTTACCTTATGTGACCTAGCCGAGAAGTGGCTATACAGCACCGCATCACATTCCATTAGAAATTGGGACGAGTTTGTGAGAGCTTTTCTGAAAAAGTTCTATTCTCATCACAAAACTGCTAGAATCCGCAATGAAATAATTCAATTTTCACAGCTTCCTTCCGAACAATTTTGGAAGTGCTTCGAGAGATTTAAAGACCTACTTGTTCAATGCCCTCATCATGGGATCGAAAGTTGGCAACTTTGCCAAACATTATACGAGGGATTGAACTCCGTAATGAAGCAGTTGCTAGAGACCATATGTCAAGGTCATTTTCTCTCCAAGTCTAGCGACGAAGCTTGGCAGTTTCTTGAGGATCTTAGTGAGCAAACAATTCAGTGGGAGAGTACCAAGACCACATCATCTTCTTCTGTTGGTCAATCTAGGACAGGCATTGTAAGTCTACGCTAGCGCCCCGGCAGTCTACAGACGCCAAATGCGGAACAAAAAACTTTTAACTGGCGCTATCGTATACTTTAACCCGGATCTGCCATTATTGCTAAACTAACAAACTGTAAAGAGTGTAGAAAGGTTATACCGAACGATCCGAGTCCTTCGTTCTTTAACCATCATCCCACGCTCCGTTGCGGCTGCTCCGATCTCGTCGATCTCCGATATCCTCGTCGAGGTAGCACCACATCATCGATTCTTTAAACGGGCTCCCGCCTCTGAATTGAGGCAACTCGATCGTCAAGTTTGCTAAAAGAGACGACCAAGAATGATGTAGAGAATGAGTAGATGACTTTGTCTCACTTCGTCCAAGTCCGTGGACGATCGGTTAATGAAGTTGCCGAGGGAATTGGGTGATGGAATGAAATGAACTGTGAATTCCATACACCCCAAAATCTATCATAATCTTTTTCTACCAAATGAAACATCAAGTGAGAGAGAGAGTGAGGAGAGAGAGGGCCGGCCATATATAGCAAGAGGGAGGTGACCGTAGGAGAGGGGGGTGACCACAAGAGAAAGCTTCTCACTCAAAATATCTTAACCAAAACAAGAATCATTAAAACAAAGCATGACTCACATAAACACCTCATCAAGTCATTAATGAAACCATTAATGTCAAGATGACTCATTAGCCACTTCATCACTTCTAGAACCTTCTAGAATGATGACTCACTCTTATCTGAAGAAAAGATAAATCCGTCTTTAACCGAATGTTAAAAGACGGCTGATAGAAAACTGGAAACTGGCAACTTCCAAAAGTGATCCTGAAACGAATTTCAGGACAACCCCGAAACTGTATAAATATACCCGCATTTGTATTACGACCGAATACAAATGCAACTGAGACAAAGATATTATACCTACTCAATATAATACTCGGATCCGGCTTAAACCAAAGCCGACCAGTATCATCTGCCCGAAAAATAACACGTGCGTAAACGCACGTGCATTTTCCGAACCCTGCCATAAAACCATACGGCCTCTACAACGTTTCGCCCGAACTTGGGAAACTGTCTGTGGGGGACTCTAATGACTCGTCAGTACCCTGGCAGTGGGTTTAACCACAAACCGTCAACGGCACTAGCAATGCGTAACGGCTGCCCATGGACTGACCTCAAGGGATGCCGATGAGCGCACTCATCCGGAAAACCCTACTGAGCCTAACAGTGACAATGTATATACAGTCTGGTCCGTTCGTCAATGAGTATCGCATATCTGCCTAGGGGGCTAGTAACGTCAGACCCCCAATAGCAGTATAAGTCGTGTCGGAGTGAAGCCCAATAACACCCTGAGATACTACTGGAGTACCTACCAGTAAATCTCCTGCCATGGCCATGGACTTTGTGTAATGGCTCTCCTAGACACAGCACGACCTCACCCCAATACCGGGAGAGACGAATCCCCTGCCGATCCGCTCACGTGCCTCCATATGGCTCGGGACTGTACCCAAAAACTACCTGTTTGCACGACTCCTTTGAGCCGTGGTAGGGTAGAAATCAAAGCACAGTGGGAACTCACACGAGACAAATGACGACCTCAGGTCGATGAACTAACCTGTACACATGTCACCAGGGAACTGCTATCTGACGATAGATATAATACTAACTAGCAGATTCCCGGCGAGTCCTGTCCGGTGTACTCATAACCCAATGAGCACCTGTATACATCTTAGGTGATCCAACTGACACCAGTGGCTTGTGAGACCGGCCACCGCCCCTCGTCGGGGTCTCGACTGTACACACTAGTCTACTCCGGAGTATTGATGCCCTGTCTCGAAACTCCCACGACTAGGGACCAAAATCAAGGATATGCATATAAACCACCCAACTCTCACGTATATGATCGCCATCATACTGTTGGTGGTAAAGCAAGATCCTAAGGGCTCTATCAAAGTGTAGCAGTGATCAGTCACCTGAACCTGTACACTACTGATAAAGGCAAACCAGATAGCATACTATCATCTCGAGTAAGACTGTCCTACCGGTATAGGTCCTCCGCAATCATTGCAATCACGTACCTGTGATCCAATAATTGACTATGAGGGCACTATCACCAACAATCTCCCACTTGCACTCAAGGCTAATTATTGCGATGTCGACTACTCACAACCCGTGTGAAACCGAACATCCAACTCCTTTACTAATCAGTTTCACAAAGCCCGTTTGTAAAACTATTGTGTTCGAGAAATAGCCTTAGTGAGTGGATCCGCCTAGAAGTTTCTTTCTATATCTCTCTTAATCTCAAGTTCGTGGAGAAAGCCATCTCCCGAAACGAGTAATACCCGTCTTAGAATATGTCTGGATATCTGATGGGACCTAGTTCATAAATGAACTCCAAATCCAAACTTCTTAGACTGTATCGATCACTGAACCTAATCAGTATCCGGCACCATGCCACCCACAGTATCCTCTTGGACCACCTGTCCATAATACTGTCCCTCTTCGTCAGAGGGAAAAACTATAACTCTGACAATCACTCTGTCATCCATGTCACCTTTGAAGCCTGGAATGATAACCGTCTCCCGAAGGAGGCTGCCGTCATCAAATCCGTAGAACATGTACTTATGTTCTAAAACTGCTTCCTTATATTTCTCCAGGATTGGATTAATACAAACTTATTGCATCTAGTGCAAAACCAACATTTGGTGTGGTACTTGACATCTGATGATTGACTCAATTGCCTAAGCAAGTGATCTGTCAATCATGCACATCCCTCTCCCCTTTAGTCTATACGACACCTTTAGAGAGGGTGACTCCATCACCTGCAGGTACACCACCATGCTAGGAGTCAACTATTCCAAAAACCATTAGAATATCTGTCAAAGTACCCACATTGGGAAACTACCCAAATCCAGATCTAAAACCATAGATCTAGAAACCAGAATGTCAAATATTATATCCATATCCTGTCTGGAGAAACAACTGTGTGACGACCACAGTTCAACCGATCGTAGTATAGGAATTTTACTTCCTACTCTGTGTATGTCATCCAGATACCATGACATCACACCCTACTACCTCCTTAACAGATCCATCCCCTATTCTGATGAAGTCAAACCTATGACTGTCACATCAAAATTAGATGATCTATCTCCGTTATAACTGCTCAAGTCTATAAATAGATATAACCATCTTGCCCACTATGCTTCCGCTGCTCCCACTGACTACGACAACCCTCCCACCGGGTCTCATATCCTGAAACAACAGTAGTGTCAAGTCTTGGTAGATAAGAACCTCCCTGTCACCGTCTCTGAGGCTACCGAAGTACCTCTCGGGCGTCTGAGGTTACCTACCATACCTGCGGAGTAGCTATTGGAATGTCAAACCTGATTGAATATATAGGTCCTATTAAATTTTCCGTAATCGTTTGCGGTTCTAGAATCACTTCCAGTTCTACCATACTCCCACTTCTGTTTTCTGAAAAAAGATCCATTTTACTAAAACTGTGGCGAGTCAAGAACAATATCACTATTGATCTTCCAAATGGTAGAATATCAACCCTTGTCATAGCCAGGGTCAACCCACAAACAGCCATTACAGAAACGTGCCCTGAGTTATCCAGAGTCTGGTTTTAAGCATAAGCTGGACAACTCCCCGTACCTTAATATCTTTTAAGGTACGATCTATTCTATATCCAATATAGAAACTTTGGCACTTATTTAATTGGAACTATATTCAATCCATGCAGCTGTCTCTAGTGCATATCAACTTAATGGAAAGAGGCTAATCAGCATTACTCAACTTAGGAATCCATCCAATTATGAGTAACCTGAAAGAGAAACACGTTTCTCAAAACCATCACTATCATCTGAATACCAATCACAAGAATCTACATCTTCGATCTCTTTGAAGAATCCCGATACTTGTGATACCTGGTTCTCTACTTTATTCTTATACCCATAACTTCTCAAAACTTAGACCTTGTATTTCTACGAAACACTCGTCTAAATACTAGAGAAGTTATAAGTAAACAGAACATAGTATGAGGACCTACCCCTTTGTCCTGATGGACACTGGACAATATACAATACTCTGTATAAGTCCGCTGAGTTGAACAACTCATAACCTGTGCGTTGTAGGTGGAAAACTGTACCCTGGCGATTTCCTCAAATATCACCAATTACAACGAATTCCGATATAATGAGGATAATCACCTAATTCCCAATATCTTACTCCCACTCATCATCTGTAAAACCATACAGATATGAGAATGAAACCTGGTAAATACATACCCTTGGAGTAAGTTTCTAATCGGGAAGACAGTTTTTCCTTTAACAATGCACTGAAACATGAAAATGTTTCGTAGGGGTATCCTGGTATTCATAGCAATGCCTCTTTCATAATCCAATTCATGACTTCAACCGTATATTTTATTGTCATCTCTCCAAATCCCTTTATTTGTCTTTAGTCGTTACCTTCTGTACACCATCGTTAGGCTAAATGGTTTTCTTCCTTCCCTACCGTTCGGCACCAGCCTATGGTTTGGAAGAAGACTATCCAGTAAGCATAATAGGTGTACCCTCCTAAACCAAGGAGTACTCGCATCTCGAGAGAAGGTGATGATAAAAGACAATTGAATAATACCTTATTCTTTTAAAGGTGAAATAGGAGTGGCGATGAAGTACGCGGTTTTGGTCGTGAATGATATCAGTCGCAATTTACTTTGCCCTCTTTCTAATCCCTTTATTTTGTCTTTACATATTACCTTCTGCACACCCTACTTAGGCTAATTGGTTTTCTTCATTCCCTACCTTTCGGCACCAGCCTATGGTTTGGAATAAGACTATCCAATAAGCGTAATAGATGTACTCTCCTAAACCAAGGAGCTCTCGCAACCTGAGAGAAGGTGATAATAAAAGACAACTGAATAAACCAATTCTATTTCTCCTGAACCTGGATCCATCCTCGAAGAAGTCCCTTCGAGTTCGTATATAACCATACAATGGATCTATCCAATGGAAGTGGATATCCGTAGTAATACGGGTGTTCTGAGAAATGCAAAGGGTAAAAGAAGGAGTGGCAATGACTTATGCAACATAGACAATCCAAAAGCCAGTATTTTAAGAAGGTTCGGTCAACCTGGTCACTGAGTCATAGTCTAGGGTCGGTCAAAGGTCGCTGCCAAAGAGAGAGAGAAAAGAAACACTCTGCGTGCACTCTAACCTAGATCAGAATGGTCATCATTTTATCTAATCCAGAAACCTCCCACTGTCCTGTCAAATTCTCCTCCAAACCTAAAGAAGAATCAATCGGGATCACCCGAAGAGTAAACCAACTCATCAGTGGGAATCGGGATCCAACTCTCATCGCATGATAACGTGATGGAATGCATCCACGTTACTCATACTCCAGAAGGTATGCACATACTTGGCAAGTTTCAGTTTCTTTAGAAACTCCCGATATAGTTTTTGCCCCATGCTCTTATGATCGTGACTAAGGGCCAGCCCATCATAAGTCACATGTCAAGTTCTTCCCATCATTATCTTGTTAATTTGAACCCACCCGTACTCGCCCTTGACTAAGGGCCAACAAGGCTGTACGACTGTCCCAAACCAACTCATCTATCTATGCAACATGTGAACACCCCAGCAGCTACCAATCACTATGTCCTAGCTAAGGGCTAGACTTACATAGCTTGAATACTACTGACCATTCATATGAAATGACGGAGGGCTACGGCTGGTTTTTGGCGAAAAACCTTTAACGTAGTGAACTTGATATCGCTGAAGGAACCTGATAGCTTTTTAAAATATAGTGGCGAAAACCTTTTGCTAAAGAGGTCACTCCCGGTAAAGGGATCTAGGCTCTTTCCTCGTGGAATGAGGTGCAGGATATTCCACTGAATACCACTATGCAAAGCAACATGTAATCGACTATAGTGAAGTTATTACCCTGACGCAAACTTCTGTCCAAGGGGTCAGTCCCGGTGAAGGGATATCAACCCTTGCCCCGTCGAATGAGGTGCAGGATATTCCACTGAATACCGCTATGCATAACAAAAGAAAACGTCTTTGCAATAACACTTTTTAAATTTGTTCCAACAACTGTAAACAGGTTTGCTTTACTTTGCATTGATCAGAATCAACGCAGTCCCATCAATTAATCACACTAGAAAAGAACGAAAATAAAATGTACGTATATGCCATCCGCATTCGTCACTGGGTCCCGTCATCACCCGTTAGGTTACTTAACTAACGACAGAGCGGGGACTGGACTAGCGCGGGTGTAAAACATATACAACATCTAATAGTATATAAACTAATATACAATAATCGCTCCAGGCGTGATAGTATGCAACATTACAGAAAAGTAATAAGCATCACAGAACAATACAGATAATCTGGGATCCCCGGGTTTCACAGAGCCGCTGCTGAAACCCGACGTTCCCCTGTCGTGTGGATAGCCTGTGCAATGAAACCTAGACCCCTACGGGTGCGGCAAGTTACCCGCCAAAACCTGAAGCGAGGCAGCCCCCTACAGCATAGTGAATGGACCACCCAGCACTCCACGGAATCCGGTAATCTTGGGCACCCCTCCTTGGGTCAACCTGTACCCCCTACGAGTGCGACGAATAGTCTGCCAATTCTAGAGTGGGACCCCTCTGCCTCTCAAAGCCATGAGATGAGGACCCGTTGCCCCCCAGAACCCGGCTATCCGTGCACTCCGTCTCAGGGCAAAACCTAGTACAGTAATGAAAAATAGTACAATAGGTACATCGACCGCAACCTGGTCGTGCCCCAAAAGAATATTATACAACAGGCAGTGACGGCTGTCCACAAGTTGGACGCTCGCCCCGCAATATCAAATGTACAAATAAACACAAACTGTACTACAATTGCACACTGCTATCCACCACGACAAATCCGCAACATCACAGCACAACACAGAACATCAA
Organism: Agapanthus africanus; assembly: GCA_030015575.1. Lineage (NCBI taxonomy): Eukaryota > Viridiplantae > Streptophyta > Magnoliopsida > Asparagales > Amaryllidaceae > Agapanthus > Agapanthus africanus. The sequence continues at coordinate 357,417,938 of JASDDO010000012.1, forward strand.
CGCGAATGTCACGTTCGCAAACCCGTCTAAAAGAACTATAGCAATCAGACGCGGTTTACCGATCAAATGACATTCCCGGTCGGAGATATAATGTAAGCACTGTAAACTAACATGTTTAAATTTCGATCGACCAAATATCAAAAAAAGTGGGTCCCACGACTTACTGGTGAACAGTAACAAAATCTGGGCCAAAACGATATTTACCAAAAACCACAAAGTCCAGAGAAGAACACACTGACAAAATTTGGGAGCATGTGCTCACCACGTGGCCGCGGATGCGCGGCCAAACCATGGGTTTGGCCGCGTTTCCGCGGCTGTTTGGTGGATTCAAGTCCCCAAATTTCGTCGTAGTTCTTAGAAAAGCCTGCACAGTATTCTGAGATGTGTGAAATATTTTTAGGACACCGTTTAAAATCAACAGAAACTGTCGTAATGTAAAAATGTGATTTTTGATTTCCGGTCGGATCGATGTTTTAAACGTGTTAGCATAAGTTAGTATAGCAAAATGGTGAGGCTTTGATACCACTGTAAGTCTACGCTAGCGCCCCGGCAGTCTACAGACGCCAAATGCGGAACAAAAAACTTTTAACTGGCGCTATCGTATACTTTAACCCGGATCTGCCATTATTGCTAAACTAACAAACTGTAAAGAGTGTAGAAAGGTTATACCGAACGATCCGAGTCCTTCGTTCTTTAACCATCATCCCACGCTCCGTTGCGGCTGCTCTGATCTCGTCGATCTCCGATATCCTCGTCGAGGTGGCACCACATCATCGATTCTTTAAACGGGCTCCCGCCTCTGACTTGAGGCAACTCGATCGTCAAGTTTGCTAAAAGAGACGACCAAGAATGATGTAGAGAATGAGTAGATGACTTTGTCTCACTTCGTCCAAGTCCGTGGACGATCGGTTAATGAAGTTGCCGAGGGAATTGGGTGATGGAATGAAATGAACTGTGAATTCCATACACCCCAAAATCTATCATAATCTTTTTCTACCAAATGAAACATCAAGTGAGAGAGAGAGTGAGGAGAGAGAGGGCCGGCCATATATAGCAAGAGGGAGGTAAACGTAGGAGAGGGGGGTGACCACAAGAGAAAGCTTCTCACTCAAAATATCTTAACCAAAACAAGAATCATTAAAACAAAGCATGACTCACATAAACACCTCATCAAGTCATTAATGAAACCATTAATGTCAAGATGACTCATTAGCCACTTCATCACTTCTAGAACCTTCTAGAATGATGACTCACTCTTATCTGAAGAAAAGATAAATCCGTCTTTAACCGAATGTTAAAAGACGGCTGATAGAAAACTGGAAACTGGCAACTTCCAAAAGTGATCCTGAAACGAATTTCAGAACAACCCCGAAACTGTATAAATATATCCGCATTTGTATTACGACCGAATACAAATGCAACTGAGACAAAGATATTATACCTACTCAATATAATACTCGGATCCGGCTTAAACCAAAGCCGACCAGTATCATCTGCCCGAAAAATAACACGTGCGTAAACGCACGTGCATTTTCCGAACCCTGCCATAAAACCATACGGCCTCTACAACGTTTCGCCCGAACTTGGGAAACTGTCTGTGGGGGACTCTAATGACTCGTCAGTACCCTGGCAGTGGGTTTAACCACAAACCGTCAGCGGCACTAGCAATGCGTAACGGCTGCCCATGGACTGACCTCAAGGGATGCCGATGAGCGCACTCATCCGGAAAACCCTACTGAGCCTAACAGTGACAATGTATATACAGTCCGGTCCGTTCGTCTATGAGTATCGCATATCTGCCTAGGGGGCTAGTAACGTCAGACCCCCAATAGCAGTATAAGTCGTGTCGGAGTGAAGCCCAATAACACCCTGAGATACTACTGGAGTACCTACCAGTAAATCTCCTGCCATGGCCATGGACTTTGTGTAATGGCTCTCCTAGACACAGCACGACCTCGCCCCCAATACCGGGAGAGACGAATCCCCTGCCGATCCGCTCACGTGCCTCCATATGGCTCGGGACTGTACCCAAAAACTACCTGTTTGCACGACTCCTTTGAGCCGTGGTAGGATAGAAATCAAAGCACAGTGGGAACTCACACGAGACAAATGACGACCTCAGGTCGATGAACTAACCTGTACACATGTCACCAGGGAACTGCTATCTGACGATAGATATAATACTAACTAGCAGATTTCCGGCGAGTCCTGTCCGGTGTACTCATAACCCAATGAGCACCTGTATACATCTTAGGTGATCCAACTGACACCAGTGGCTTGTGAGACCGGCCACCGCCCCTCGTCGGGGTCTCGACTGTACACACTAGTCTACTCCGGAGTATCGATGCCCTGTCTCGAAACTCCCACGACTAGGGACCAAAATCAAGGATATGCATATAAACCACCCAACTCTCACGTATATGATCGCCATCATACTGTTGGTGGTAAAGCAAGATCCTAAGGGCTCTATCAAAGTGTAGCAGTGATCAGTCACCTGAACCTGTACACTACTGATAAAGGCAAACCAGATAGCATACTATCATCTCGAGTAAGACTGTCTTACCGGTATAGGTCCTCCGCAATCATTGCAATCACGTACCTGTGATCCAATAATTGACTATGAGGGCACTATCACCAATAGGCATACATCAAGTAGATATGTTGATTGCTATGAAGGCCGAGATGGCCGCACTTATGAAAAAGCTAGAAGCCATTGAGACCAAAATCTCATCGTCTTCTCCTGCCACTGTTTTACCCACACGAACTGTTTGTGCTTGTTGTTCGAATCCATCGCATCTAACCGAAGAGTGTCCTTATAATGCACCTATTCAAGGACAAGATCAAGTCAATACTGCATTTCAGCAACGACAAAGAAACGATCCGTACTCTTCGACATACAATTCGGGGTGGAGGAGTCACCCAAATTTCGCTTGGAACCAAAATCAACAAGTCCAAGGAAATAACAATTTTCAAAGACCTCCTCCTCCACAACAACAACAAGCACCTTCACAAACTCAAAACCAGCAACATTTCCAACAACAGCCTTATACAAATCAAACGAACAATTTGGTTCAACCAAATGATGATAAGGTTATCTCGCTCGAAAAAAGTCTAGATGCATTTCTCAAGCAATCTACAGAATCCGCAGCAAGATTTGAAAATTATGTTCAATCTTTGATGACTAACAATGCTTCACACGATCAAAACATCAAATCTATTGAGGCACAAATTGCACAATTAACTGCTGCGTTAAGCGAGAGAGAAAAAGGAAAGCTTCCATCTCAACCATTGCCAAATCCCGGTCACACACAAAACGCATATCCCAATCATAATGTAAATGCGGTGACCACGTTGAGATCCGGAAGAGTGTTGCAAAATAATGTGGGAACTAGTGATGATATCCCCGCCAGTGGTTCTTCTTCTTCTTCTTCTTCTTCTTCTTCTTCTTCTTTTTCTCCATCGTCATCTTCCCCTTCTTCATTTTCTTCACTTTCTTCTTCACCTTTTTCTTTAGAGCCAATTCTCCACCCTTCACATGGCACTACTTCTTCTAGCTCGAATGGACCCAAGTCTCACAACATGAACACATCTACACCGGGATCCGTTCCTACTCCACATTCTACTCCACAGATATTTGACTCAACGAATTTTCAAAATGCTCCATTCCCGAACAGGTTGAGTCCTAATAAACCAAATGCACAAGTGGAGAAGATTGTGGAGATGTTTAAGCAGGTTAGCATAAATATACCTCTCTTGGATGCAATCCAACAAGTCCCTTCATACGCGAAAATCTTAAAGGGCTTATGCACCTCGAAGAGAAAGACATCTCAAGTACCCAAGAAAGTGCTAGTGGCTAGTGCAGTGAGCAATGCTATTAACCACTATCAAACCTTACCCCAAAAACGAAAGGATCCCGGCTGTCCTACGATTTCAATCACAATTGGGGATAAGAAAATTAATCGAGCACTTTTAGATCTTGGGTCTAGTGTTAACCTGATTCCCTACTCCGTGTACGAACAATTAGGGGTTGGAAAGTTGAAACCCACTCGTTGTACTCTCCAAATGGCTGATCGATCAATTACCCATCCAAGGGGTCATCTAGAGGATGTGTTGATCAAAGTTAGGGAGTTCATATTCCCCGTTGATTTTATTGTTATGGATACACAACCTGTTGCTAACCCAAGAAACCAAATCCCGGTGATCCTTGGTCGACCATTTTTGGCCACTTCCAATGCTATAATAAACTGTCGCAATGGCTCCATGACTCTATCCTTTGGGAAGATGTCTAGTGAGTTCAATATTTATAAGATGGGAAGTCTGCCCCCGTGCCTAAAACCAGTACACGAGAAGTTTGCTCTATTCACGAAATCACGCAGGAGGACTGCGAGCTTGAAAGATTCTTGTTTGATGAAAACAGTTTTGACGCCACTAGTGCGTCCCTCCTTGAGCCTACCACCGTTGACACAACCGACATTGATTATGAATGTTTCACTTTTTCGGATGATGACGACTCACAGCCCGAATATGAGTCTTTTGAATTTTTGGATGAGTTAGTCGAACCATCCGAATCGGTTGTTTGCAGTGATTTCGAACCTGTGTTGGAGTCCTTTAAGTTCGAGGTAGATTCCGCAATGATTCTTTCGCCTCCGAAACTCGAACTCATGTCCTTACCGCCTCACCTTTTGCTTACATAGGTGACAATGAGACTTTTCCCATTATAATATCAGCCTCTCTAGCCTTCGAGCAAGAGAACGCTATTTTAAAAGTCTTACAAGATAGGAGGCAAGTTTTCGGTTGGACTATGGCGGACATCGAGGAAATCAGTTCCCTTATAATTGAATATCATATGCAATTGATGGATGATGCCAAGTCAATAGAGGACCCACAAGAACATTTTGGGGGTATTGTGGTTAGTCGACCTTCTCCTTTGGAAGTTGAACCACCCCCATCTCTTTTAATAAGCTACGAGAATGCCAATATTCCACTGATTACTGATCATTCGCATTCTCGTTTTGATTCATCACCACCTCCTGTCTATTCACCTCCATACCTTCCATACTACCACTTCTATCTTCCCCAATTCTTTTTGGACCGCCACAACTTATTCTTCCACCAACCAATACTCTTTACTGATAAATTTTTCAACTGGTTGGTGTTGACTTTTGGTCGATGCAAAGTTTGGCAGTAATGTCTAACATAGTTTAAATGAAGTTTGGGGGAGGGCCTTTCTGTATATATTTTTGTTTTCCTTAACAATAAAAAAAAAATATAAAAAATTATAAATAAATAAACAGGGGAGTGCCGGTATTTTGACCCTCTTGGTTTAGTATGACAGTGAGGACACTGTCAAGTTCAAGTTTGGGGGTATGCTCGGTACGTCTTCTTCCTTCGCATTCATTTGTACATATTTTTGCATATTTATTTGAAAAACCCATAAAAATTGAAAATTTTCAAAAATTATAAAAATTATTGTATTCAATTTTGGCTTATTTGACTTGAGTTTGATGAATAGGTTAACTAGCTAGGAACAACTAGATCTTAGACTTAGTAAATTAAAAAACCCTAAAAATAACCTTCCTTAAAGTTTAACGGTAGAAAGTATATGCCTTGTAGTTTATTTAGAAATAGGCAAATTTTGGGTTCACTTCTTAGGCTAAGTCGAAACAAGGGAAGAGTATTGACGTTCTTATTAGAGTATAAGTTTGAAAAATAGTCCCTAGCTTAAGTCTAGATTCTGAAAATGTATACCCTACAATTTGCACAATCACGCACCTTGAAACTTGGAATAGTAGAAGAAACCTTGAAATGCTCTTGTCTAAAGTCCTTAGTACGATGAAAATAAAAGAAAAAAAATGTGAATAAAATGGACACTGGTTTTTGTGATTACTTAAGGCTACAAAAAATAGAAAAATATTTAGCGAGGGTGCTTCATCACCTAGTGCCTTAGACCAACTGGTTTGGGAGTCACTGCTAAAACCTTGGGTGTTGCAAAACTAGGAAGTACGCTTTAAAGTGCTAACGCATCTTGTAATCGGTTGTTGGTACCTCAAGAAGTATTAACGGTCGCATGAAGGATGTGCAAGCAAATTTCATTTAAAAATTCACTAATTAATAAGTGCTTTGGACAATGGACGAGAGTACGATTGCTTGATTTGAATTTCCAAGTGTAGGGGTGATCTATACACACACGTAGGGGTATGTGATTGGAATTTAGATAAGAGAGAGGAATGAAAGATAAAACTTGTATCTTTAATAGAGTTGATAGAAATTCCTAAGTAGAGATGAAACCCTAGAAGGAAGACTTAAGAGATGCCAAAAGCTAAGTAGGTCTACATAACATATATAATATTAAGTTAAATAATAAGGAAGTGTGAAGAATGTTGGTGGATAATTTGCGAGTCAAAAGATAATAGAATTCCTTGTTAGAAAACCTAATTGGAGAACAAAAGTCAATGGGCCAAGTTGATAGGATTTTGTGGGTAGTATCCGCTGAAAACCCTCAGGAGACAACACTCCTCCTACTAGGGACACCTAGAGGTTTAACGGCTTGTTGCACGTGCTCAGTGCAATCGCGTTTCCCTGCGAAAGTGCGGTTAGAATTTTATTGAATAAAATAATAAGTTTGCTCGAGGACGAGCAAAAGGTAAGTTTGGCGGTATTTGTTCAGACCATAATATTACATTCTTCATTCCCCTATTCTTATCCGTTTTATAAATAAACAGGTACTCTTGACGCACGTTTGTTGCATATTACAGGATACAGGTTTCTGGAGCAATTACAGTGAAAAAGACACAAAACAACAGAAAAATGGACTTTTGACCAACAATTAGACGGATCCTAGTCAAGCCCAGTTCACATAGGTGCAAGGCAACGCATGTCAAGGTGAAACGGTTAAAAGACCAATACAAGTCTTCACTGAAGATCTGGAGAAGAGTAAGAAGTTAAACAGAGAAATGGGATGCATGAAAGTCAAGCCCAGACAACAACAGAGGAACCCAGGAAATTTGGTGGAATGAACCCACCAAAGGGCCGCGAAACCGCGGCCCAAACCCCCATCATGCCGAGGTTCCGCGGCCATTTAATGCCCGTGTCGGCGCCGACTTCTTGTGTCGGTGCGTCGGCGCGGGTGTTGGGATTTTTCGAGGGCAAATCCGTAATTGCACATCTGCGAGAGTCTGTAACCCTAAATTTTCCTGTTTACTTATAAATTGTAATCGAAAATTGTAAAACCCTATGCCTCTTTTCAATCAATAAAATTCAGAATTGCTGGGAGTATTATTCAGATCTGTTCTATATTGCTTGGAGGGAGCCGTCAACCTAGTAAGTAATTTTATTTCTTTGTTTTAATTCTTTTAATTAGTATATCTTATCATCCCCTAATGAGCGAGTAGTCTCCTCGCTTGTTAGGGTTAGCCTTAGGGAAAGGTTTGAGAGATGAGATCTCTCACCCCTTTCATGCCATCCACACCTAAGAGTTAGAACTCCATGCATGCACGCACAACCGCTCCCTACGGCATCCTACCCCTCGAGGTAACGATGAACCGTAGTATAAAGGGTCGGTTGCACGTGTTTTCCATGGGGGTTAGGGTAATTATCGATAAAGGAAGGATAAGAATCTAGAGGAAGAAACATCTTCCCAAAAGATTCTAATCCACTTTATTGATAATTACACCAATATCTAATAGATCAAAAATAGGGCAATGAAAGCGGTGAGGAAACCTTTAATCTCCAAACTTCCCCTAAACCTAATCCTAGCAAGACTTTAATTTAGATTAACTTAGTTCATTGATAGATCCAGTTTTTATAGATTTTAGAAACCAACCAAAACATCATTTTGAATCAACTCGTAAAGACACAATAAGAAATCTACCCATCTCTGTGGATCGACCCGTACTCACCGGCTAGCTGCAAAGCGACGCCGTTTCTGATTGCGGTTAACTTAAATTTTTGGACTAATCAACTGCCTCTGGGATGACTTTTTGATCCTTAGCGTTAGAGGGGCTGTGAGAAACCCATTAAGGATGATCGGGCAGTGAAGCTGCGCGGTTGCCTCTTGGCGAGGGCTTTGATCCCTGGAGTTGCGAGTAGGGAAGCTACCGACCAGGGATAGCTGAGCAGGGAAGCCGCTCGGCTGCCTCTACGGAGGACTTTGATCCTTAGTGTTGGAGGGGCTATATGAAGCCCACTAAGGATGACCGGGCAGTGAAGCTGCGCGGTTGCCTCTTGGCGAGGGCTTTGATCTCTGGCGTCGTGGGTAGGCAACTACCAGCCTGGGATGACCGAGCGGGATAGCCGCTCGGATGCCTCTTGCGAGGGCTTTGATCCCTGGCGTCATAGGTAGGGAGCTACCAGCTGGAGATGACCGATCGGGGTAACCGCTCGGTTGCCTCTTGCGAGGGATTTGATCCTTCAGGATAGGGACCGAGCAGGGTTACTGCCCAGTGCCTCTTGGCGAGGACTTTGATCCCTGTCGGTTGTGGTAGGAAGCTACCAGCCGGGGATAGCCGAGCAAGGGCTCGACTGCCTCTGGGAGGACTTTAGTCCTTAGCACGGGAGGGGCTATAAGAAGCCTACTAAGGACCCTTGGCCGTGCAGGGTTACTGCCCAGTACCTCTTGGCAAGGGCTTTTGTCCTAAAGGATAGCCGAGTGAGGGTTCGACTCGACTGCCTCTGAGAGGGCTTTTTGGTCCATGTCGGTTGTGGTAGGAAGCTACTAGCCAGGGATAGCCGAGCAGGGTAGCTGCTGAGCTGCCTCTAAGGAGGACTTTGATCCTCAGCATTGGAGGGGCCGCAGGAGGCCTGCTGAGGATAATCGGGCAGTGAAGCTGCGCGGTTGCCTCTTGGCGAGGGCTTTGATCCCTAGCGTTGCGAGTAGGGAAGCTACCGGCCAGGAATAGCTGAGCAGGGAAGCCGCTCGGCTGCCTCTACGGAGGAATTTGATCCTTAGCGTTGGAGGGGCCTTAGGAGGCCTGCTAAGGATAACCGGTCAGTGAAGTTGCGCGGTTGCCTCTTGGCGAGGGCGTTGATCCTTAGCGTTGGAGGGGCCTTAGGAGGCCTGCTAAGGATAACTGGGCAGTGAAGCTGCGCGGTTGCCTCTTAGAGAGGGCTTTGATCCCTGGCGTTGCGAGTAGGGAAGCTACCGGCTAGGGATAGCCGAGCAGGGAAGCCGCTTGGCTGCCTCTACGGAGGACTTTGATCCTTAGCGTTGGAGGGGCCTTAGGAGGCCTGCTAAGGATAACCGGACAATGAAGCTGCGCGGTTGCCTCTTGGCGAGGGCTTTGATCCTTAGCGTTGGAGGGGCCTTAGGAGGCCTACTAAGGATAACCGGGCAGTGAAGCTGCACGGCTGCCTCTTGGCGAGGTGTTTGATCCCTGGCATTGCGACTGGGGAAGCTACCGGCTAGGGATAACCGAGCAGGGTAGTTGCTCGGCTGATTCTTCATGAGGTTTCGCCTGACCATCCAGTTGCAGGTATGGGGAACAGGAACGGTCGTGGCGAACGTGCGCGTAGCATGCGCATTGAATGTGGGGGGAGGCGAAGCGCCAGAGTCGCGTCGTTCTGATTCCGCCAGAGAAGACTCATGATCGCCGCGTGACAGCGACTTCTTGGGCGAGAGCGGGCAACCGTCGAGTTCTGTTGGGGCGCAGTGGGCTATATAAGGCTGAAGGAGCACTGGTCCTTCCTTTCTTAGTAAACAGATCGTTGAGAATGCAAGACTTCCCCTTTACCAACCCCGAAATCATCCACTTCGAAGATGTATACCTCTATGACCAGAACTGCACCGAGGACACGGTGCAGTTGGTCTATGGGAGTATCGAAGACCACTTCGGCCGGTTGCTCCCCCGATGCTCCTCCCTGCTGCAGCTGCTGATGTACTCCATCTGGGGAGCGTCGCTGGGGCTCTACAACCCCTTGTCTGAGCAACTCTATGACGAGGCCGTAGGCAAGCTGCGGTCTCTGAGGCACTTCGGCTTGATCTTCGTGAATCGGCTGGCTCGCTCAGTGGCGCTCATCCGTGAGTGCTACGAACTGAGGCTTAGGGTCAACACGCGCGGGGGGAATCGAGGGCTGAGGGTGGATCTCGCGAGGCCTCGGCTGGCGGAGATCTTTACCGAGTACCATGAGCAGTGCTCTCTGCACCCCCTTCCCCCGCTGCTGTAATTTTCTTTTCGTATGTATGGCTGAGGAGCCCATAATACCTCTTTGAATAAATAAGATCTTTCCTTATTTTTCGCAATGTTCCATTGATCTTTATTAAATTAACAACAGACCCTAGGAAGAGTTTACATTGCCCCAAAAGAAAAGCACATGCTAATAGATGACCTTATTAGCGCGGCCCGAGCTCCCCGGAGGCTTGTTGATCTCCGTACTCGGCACCGGATACGGGACTCCCTGAGCGTCGGACTGGTCATCTGCCGAAACGAGCATGATCTGGCCGATTTTCAGCTCGGTAGGAGGGGGACGCTGCTCCTGCTCGCGGTCGGCCTGCCGTTTGTCCCTCAAGTAGGCGGCGAGGTGCCCCGATCGGATGAGCTCCTCGATGTAGTCCCAGAGTTGCTTACAATCCTCTGTGGCGTGGCCCAGCGTCCGGTGGAAGGCGCAGTAAGGGCCCCGGGTTCACTTCGAGGCCTGACATGGGATTGGAGGGAACTTGAAGAACCCCTCGTCCTGGGCCTCCTCTAGTAACACTGCGAGGGAGACGTTGAGCGGGGTGTACTTCTGGAACCTCGAGTGATAGAGCTGCTGACGCTTCGGCCTCTCTTCCCGAGCTATCTTCTTCTGGTCGGACCGTTCTGCTCGGGGGAGGTTCGCGTTCACCTCGGACTCCAGCTGAACCTCGTGCTCGGTCCACGCCTTGACCTCGGCCATGGTCTTAGGCTGTGCCAACGCAAAAGAGCGCAACCACTCATTGTGCCTAAGACCAGATCTGAGCGTCGTGATGACGGTCTCGTCCCGGTACTCGGGGACCTCGAGGAGGGCGTTGTAGAAGCGGGTGATGTAAGCCTTGAATGTCTCCTTGTCCCCGCTCTTAATTGTGAAGAGGTAGTCGACCGTGCGCTTCTGCCGACGGTTCCCAACGAAGTGACCGAGGAACTGAGTAGCCAACTCGTCGAAGGTCGAGATTGAGCGAGGCTTGATTGATACGAAAAAGTGTGTTTGTAGTTAACCGCAATCAGAACGGTGTCACGTGTAGCTAGACCGAGGTGAGTACGGGTCGTCCTCTGGGAAACATGGAACCTTTTATTCTTACTTTAGATGTGTTGAGAAAGAGAGGAGGGATAAAGAATTTTGAAGAATGGTTTCTAGATCTACGTTAAGTGCTAATGCAAAATATATATCTAGATTATTTTAGAGATGTAATTAATATAATAAGAGGGCTTATAGGGTTCGTTAGGATTTAGTAGTTATGGATGATTAATTAAAAGTTACCCTTTTTATCCTTTAATAGATTTAAAACTAGAACGACGGTGATGCGTGCAGATTAGGGTTTCTGGAGGGAAAAGGAATCCCACTCTTAACCCTTATCTCGACACGAAACTCCGTTCATATCTAGCCTTTACCAAAACAATCATTAATCTAATCTCTAATCGCGGTCGGAACTAACAAAGAATTGGTAGCGTGCCCGATTAGGATGTTAATGATTATTTTGATAAAGTTTATAAACTTTATAGGAATTAAAAAGAGTTTAGAGATGTTCATCATCCATTAGCCTACCATAATCCTACGAACCCTAACAAGCGGAGAATTACTCGCACATGTTGGGAGAAAAAGAGATGGAGAGAAAATGCATAATTAAACTACGAAGAAATAGAATAAGAAAAAGAAAGCTACCTTTATTAATCAACAATATTCATTACACTTTGATTCCTTAGAAAATGATTACAAAGACTAGTTTGCTTCTCGATATCTTCCAAGGAGGTAGATGAACAGTTGATGATCAGTCTGGATGCGTGAGCCGTCTTGGACTTCGTGATCTCGTTGACTTGATGATTTTCCAAGAGGCTCTCGGTCCTTATTTATAGTCACAGAGCCAGAACCCTAGTTTCCTAATATGGAAACTAGTTGTTAGGATCCTAACCACCACAATCCCATATCTCAACTCTTCAAATCCGCGGCGGAACCGTGGCCATTGGATAGATTCAGCAGCGGATCCGCCCCCTTTTGGTGAGATCATGGCCTCTAATTTTTGTAGCTTCATATCTGTAACACTTGGTAATCTTTTGAGTATCTATACTTTGAAAATCTTTTCTACATTTCTACCAGAATTAGTTTCTTGAATATCTTTGGTAGATTTGATTTGCCAACTTTGATTTCCTTGATTTCATCCCTGAAAATTCTGCACAATAACTCAACAAACAATATTAGTAGAGTTTGTTTTATTGAGATATTAACTTAACCATTAAGAATTGGTCAAAGGTATTAACAAGGTAAGCATATTTAAATGGGCCAAATGTTACATGGATATTATATACTTAATTTTTCTTACAAAATGTAATTTATAATATATAAACACATGAAAATAGTATTTTTACAGATAAGCCCTCATATGTATTATATATTATAATAAACACCTTTTATTATATAATAATAGTAGGAAAAATGTCATATTAAATGTGCAGTTTTATCAACTGAACAAATACCCCCAAACTTATCTTTGATCGTCCCGAGCAAACTAGTTTATTCAAGAGAAAGAGAAAAAGAAAGGAGAAAGCTAAGCACACTTTCGTAGGCAACACGATTGCACTGAGCACGTGCAACAAGCCGTTAAACCTCTAGGTGTCCCTAGTAGGAGGAGTGTTGTCTCCTGAGGGTTTTCAGCGGATTACACCCACAAATTCCTATAATAAAAGAGAGATGGTGAAATTTACATATAAAGATAAGAACCATAAAAGAAAGACTTTTGAAAATAAGAGTTTCCAACTATACTAGCTTTTCAGTTGTCATGAGCCCTATCTTAATAGTCATGAAAAGATGTTAGAAATCACATCATCCCTCAATAAAACATCGTCTTTATTCTTCATTCCTACCTTTCATCCAAACATCGATCATATACCCCTACGTGTGTGTATAGAACATCCCTACAATCGGAGAATTCAATTCAAGCTTTCATACTCTTGTCAATTTGCCTTAGTACTTTTTAATTTGATGAATATTTAGATTTGCTCACACATTTTCATGCGACCGTTAATACTTCTTGAGATACTAACAGACCGATTACTCGTGTGCTTGCTGATTTGGTGATAATATTTTCCTCGTCTTGCACCACCTAAGGCTTAGCAGTGACTCCCAGACCAGTTGGCCTTAGGGCACTAGGTGAAGAGGCACCCTCGCTATATTTTTTTATTGCTGCCTTGGCGATAATAAAACCAGTGTTCATTTTTCTCTTTTCACCAATTTTATATTTTCTTCATTTTTTTATTTCCTTCATACTTTGCTTTTAGACAAGAGCATTTCAAGGTATCCTCTACTATCCCGAGTTTCAAGACGTGTGTAAGTGCATATAGTAGGGTATCAACATTCAAATGTTTGGCTTCCAGAATATAAACTATTTTTCAGACTTATTTTTATCCTCAGATTAGTGACTTCCTTCATTTTACTAACCCTTGGGACAACAGCTCATAACTACTTATTACTAGTTCGTTTAAGAAAACTTCTAATTTTCTTGGTTTTCTTAAACTATTCCTATCTTTTGGATGTAATTTTTCACTTTCTATTCTTTTATTATCAAATTTTTTTTAAATTTTTGAAAATGTTGTGCTTATGCAAAGTATGATGCAAATTGATGTGTAAATAAGCACAAACCTCCCCCAAACCTGTTTACAGCAGTGTCCTCACTGATGTCATCCGTTAAGCTCAAACCTGTAGACTTGGGAGGAAATTATTAATGGGGGCAAGAATATATGAAAGTGAAAATCCTCCCCCAAACTTATTTTTGGCTCACAATTTTGTAAAAATCATTTTCTTTCAAGAGCCAAAATATACCCCCTCCCCCAAACTTGAGTTAAACAATTTTAATCTTTTTAAAATCACACGAGGAGTCAAGGTTATTGGTCAATGCCAAGCTTTGCAAAGACCGAAGGTCAATACCAACCATTCAAAAATTTTATCGATGAAGTACCAAGGTTGGTGGAAGAACATGTTACCTTTCGACAAGAAGAAGTGAGGGGGGGTGATAAGAGGTGTAATGGAAAAGGATTGTGTCTCAATTTGGAGAGACGACACAGTGATAGTAATGATGGATTACTCGCATTATCATGATTGTCCAAAAGAAGGGGTGGAGATTCAATTTCTTTATCTTGGAGTTGATTCATCTCAACACCCGTGTCTTTTAAATATGCGAGTTCATCAGCGAAAATTTCCTCAAAGCTTTCATCGATACCCCGAAGAATAATGTCATGAGGAAAAACAGGGTGATCGTCAGACTCTATAAAAAGTTTCTCATCAGCGTTAGATGTTGACCCGGACAACTCGGTGGAAGAATCCGTGTCAAGCAACAGCATATGAAAAGAGTCAGAATTATGAGGTTGATCAAATTCGCTGCTGTCGTCATCCATTAATTCGACAGAACACACATGAGCATAGGGTTCGGAGGGTTCACTTCCCAACTTGTAAATGTTAAGCTCAATTGACTTCTTTCGAAAGGATAGGGTCATAGAGCCGTTTCTACAATTGATTACAGCGTTGGAAGTGGCCAAAAAGGGTCGACCGAGTATCACCGGGATTTGATTGCGTGGGTTTGCCATAGGTTGTGTATCAATAACGATAAAGTCCACAGGAAATATGAATTCCCCGACTTTAATTAACACATCCTCTAGCTCACCCTTAGGTTGGTTGATAGATCGATCGGCCATCTGAAGAGTGCAATGTGCAGGTTTTAACTCTCCGATCCCTAATTTCTCATAAACAGAATACGGAAGCAAGTTAACACTAGCACCTAAATCGAGTAGAGCACGATTGATATTTTTACCCCCAATAGAAATTGAAATTGTAGGACTTCCGGGGTCCTTTCGTTTCTTGGGTAGTTGTTGTGTAAAAGCTGTGCTCACATTACTCGCAAGGAAAACTTTTTTAGGTACTTGAACTTTTCTTTTCCTAGTGCACAAGTCCTTTAGGATTTTCGCATATGACGGAACTTGTTGAATAGCATCTAGGAGAGGAATGTTTATGTTAACTTGCTTAAAAATTTCCACAATCTTCTCCATTTGTGGACTTGGTCTGTTGCCCCTTAACCTGTTTGGATAAGGTGCTTGATCAATAAGTTTTGGGTCCAACGTTTGTGGAGAAGACTGTGGGGACGGATTCGATCCCAAAATTGGAGTGGGAATCGACTTAGATAGATTCGGCGAAATGTTCGAGCCTTGGGGAAAACGGAGAATAGGCTCGGGTGAAGGTGGGAGATTAAACGAATTAGGGGAAGAAGAAGAAGCTGGGGTATCATTGGTGTCACTATCATCACATTTCTTACCCACTCGGTTATTCAGCACTTTTCCCGATCTCAACGTGGTAACATCACACACATTATAACTTTGTGAGTGACCAGGATTAGGTATGGGTTGAGATGGGAGTTTCCCTTTCTCTTTCGCACTCATTGCGGCGTTTAACTGTGCGATTTGGTTTTCTAATGATTTAATACTCTCACCATGGGAGGCGGAGTTTTTCGTTATGGTATCAATAGAAGATCTCATCTCAGCCGAAATTTGCATGGATTGTTTCATGAACATATCCAAAGTTTGCGCAAGTGAGTTGTCAGTACCGGCCACTTGTGGTGTAGAAATGTTGGCCGGATTTTGGAAATTCTATGACTGAAAGGGGGGCTGATTCTGTGGTTGTGGTTGCTGTGGAGGAGGTCTTTGATAATTGCTTTGTTGGTTTTGATTCCAAGCAAAGTTAGGATGATTCCTCCATCCTTGATTGTACGTGGAAGAATAAGGGTCGTTTCTAGGTTACTGCTGAAAAGCAGCATTAGCTTGAAACGATGCATTCATAGGACATTCTTCCGTTAAGTGTGAAGGATCCGAACAGCAACCACAGACGGTCTTAGGAAGCGTGGCCTGATTTAGGGAGACAGATGAAAGTTTGTTCTCAATAGCATCGAGTTTCTTCTGCATCGCTGCCATTTCGGCTTTCACTGCGATGGAAACATCGATCTGGTGAATACCTCCCCTAGACGAAGGTGATCTTACGCTTTCCCACTGCAAAGTGTGTTCAGCGAGATCTTCCAGATACTTCCAAGCTTCGCCGTCATCTTTAGACATGAAATTGCATTGACACATTGTTTCAAGCATCTGCTTTGTCGCTGGATTAATGCCCTCATATATAATCCGACATAAATCCCATCTTTGTATTCCGTGATGGGGGCATTGGACAAGCAGATCTTTGAAACGTTCAAAGCACTTCCAAAATGGTTCATTGGGAAGCTGGGTGAACTGGTTGATCTCGCTCCTAATATGGGCAGTCTTATGGTTTGGGTAAAACTTCTTAAGAAATGCTATGACAAATTCATCCCAATTAGTGATAGAGTGTGCGACAGTATTGTAAAGCCATTTTTCTGCCAAGTCGCACAGTGTGAATGGGAGAAGACGTAAGCGCATAGCATCTAAAGTCAATTGTGAAGTACCCATCATTGCGCATACGTTTTCGAATTTGGTGATGAAAACGTACGCATCTTCCGACTCAAGCCCGTGAAATTTGGGCAGCAGATTGATGTAGTGGGGTTTAATTTCGAAATTATCCCCGTTTGGTGGTGGAAGAGATAGACAAGTGGGAAGAGGACCACGGATAGGATAGCATCTCTCTTGGAGAGAGATGCGCGGTGGATTCTGCGCACCTACGGGCGGTGGCAGCGTAGTGTTATAATCTGATGGAGTACCGTCCATTTCGGTAGTGGTGTGTGGTGGGGGAAAAGAAGATGAAGAAGTACCGACTTCGGCGTCGATAGCAGGAACGCGGACAAGACGGGCACTAGGATCCCGTGTCCAGCCGAGCATGCACTAAGCGGGTTTAGTGCAAGTGGCAGCGTGTGTGTGATTTAAAATTGGCTTGTTTTGAAAAAGTGGGACTCAATACAAATCTCCCTAAGATGCACAAACAACCCTAGAATTAAGGTCACCTAGGTCAGTCTCTAGACCGCTCCTAGACTTCCAAAGGACAAGCCGCAGGATAAATCCTCTACCGCCTCCGTACTACCCTTATAGCAGATAAGTGACAGGTAAGTGGGAAGGAACCACAGTAGTGGGGCTAATTAAAAACCACTAGCCTTAGTCACACTTGCCTAGACACTACAAAAGTAATGCGGATAAGCGATAGATTACCCACGACCTTCCTCTGTCCTTATTGAGCGCGACAGTCCTTAGAGTCTGGTCTAGATATTTTTTAAATTAATGAAGGGTTGATCTAGATGCCCGGTTTGTGATTTGTGGGGCTTAGGAAGGGTGATGAAATCCCCACCTAATCTTGATTTGGTCTTTCCCCCTTAAAGTCCGTATTAAAATATGCAAAACAAAACCAATCACAAAACTTTTGCAAAAAGATTTTTGAGCGGCGCTATTTTGCAAATAATCCTGCAGAAAATAGATTTTATTGGATTTGAGAGGAGAGAGAAGGAGTTAAGAAAGATACCAGAGAAGTTCGGAACCCTAGATCTCCTGTTTTCTCAAGTTCGTGACTCCAGATTCCCTCGCAAAATTCACATACAGATCGTTAAATATGCAATTTGCAGTTTTGTTTTAATAATGATATGAATCGTCTAAGAATTCAACACAAATAATAAGAATAAAAAATTACGCACGTATCCCCGGCAACGGCGCCATTTGATTGATACGAAAAAGTGTGTTTGTAGTTAACCGCAATCAGAACGGTGTCACGTGTAGCTAGACCGAGGTGAGTACGGGTCGTCCTCTGGGAAACGTGGAACCTTTTATTCTTACTTTAGATGTGTTGAGAAAGAGAGGAGGGATAAAGAATTTTGAAGAATGGTTTCTAGATCTACGTTAAGCACTAATGCAAAATATAGATCTAGATTATTTTAGAGATGTAATTAATATAATAAGAGTGCTTATAGGGTTCGTTAGGATTTAGTAGTTATGGATGATTAATTAAAAGTTACCCTTTTTATCCTTTAATAGATTTAAAACTAGAACGACGGTGATGCGTGTAGATTAGGGTTTCTGGAGGGAAAAGGAATCCCACTCTTAACCCTTATCTCGAGACGGAACTCCGTTCATATCTAGCCTTTACCAAAACAATCATTAATCTAATCTCTAATCGCGGTCGGAACTAACAAAGAATTGGTAGCGCGCCCGATTAGGATGTTAATGATTCTTTTGATAAAGTTTATAAACTTTATAGGACTTAAAAAGAGTTTAGAGATGTTCATCATCCATTAGCCTACCCTAATCCTACGAACCCTAACAAGCGGAGAATTACTCGCACATGTTGGGAGAAAAAGAGATGGAGAGAAAATGCATAATTAAACTACGAAGAAATAGAATAAGAAAAAGAAAGCTACCTTTATTAATCAACAATATTCATTACACTTTGATTCCTTAGAAAATGATTACAAAGACTAGTTTGCTTCTCGATCTCTTCCAAGGAGGTAGATGAACAGTTGATGATCAGTCTGGATGCGTGAGCCGTCTTGGACTTCGTGATCTCGTCGACTTGATGATTTTCCAAGAGGCTCTCGGTCCTTATTTATATTCACAGAGCCAGAACCTTAGTTTCCTAATATGGAAACTAGTTGTTAGGATCCTAACCACCACAATCCCATATCTCAACTCTTCAAATCCGCGGCGGAACCGTGGCCATTGGATAGGTTCGGCCGCGGATCCGCCCCCTTTTGGTGAGATCATGGCCTCTAATTTTTGTAGCTTCATATCTGTAACACTTGGTAATCTTTTGAGTATCTATACTTTGAAAATCTTTTCTACATTTCTACCAGAATTAGTTTCTTGAATATCTTTGGTAGATTTGATTTGCCAACTTTGATTTCCTTGATTTCAGCCCTGAAAATTCTGCACAATAACTCAACAAACAATATTAGTAGAGTTTGTTTTATTGAGATATTAACTTAACCATTAAGAATTGGTCAAAGGTATTAACAAGGTAAGCATATTTAAATGGGCCAAATGTTACATGGATATTATATACTTAATTTTTCTTACAAAATGTTATTTATAATATATAAACACATGAAAATAGTATTTTTACAGATAAGCCCTCATATGTATCATATATTATAATAAACACCTTTTATTATATAATAATAGTAGGAAAATGTCATATTAAATGTGCAGTTTTATCAACTGAACAAGGCTCGAGTCCTCGTAACCAGTCCCGACCAGAGCGGATGAGAGTGGCTGGGAAGGCCCTGCACTGGGCGGCGTCGGAATGGTCCTGGAAGCTCATCCCCGCGGTGAAAGCATCCAAATGGTCTTTCGGGTCGGTTTTCCCGTCGAACGGAGAGACCTTCGGGGGCTTGTTGCGCGAGGAGACATGGACAGCGAGCAGTCTCTCGGTAAACGGCTTGGTGAGCGAGTCGGCGGCGTACATAGCCCCGTCGCCCGAGAGGTGACCTTCTCGGCGCATGCCCTCGATCTTCTTTTCGAGGGCGTCGAGTCGGCCATGGTACCCCGAGAATCGGCGCCTTGTGATCCCTGGCCTCTGCTGTGGGAGACCTGCGTCTGGACGCGGACCCGGTTCCTCTCGATGAGGTTCCTCAGATCCTCGGGCGAGGTGTCCCTCGAGCCTTCGTGGCGAGCACCTTCTGTGAGACCCCGTCGAGGGAGGGGGTGTCGATCATGCCTGTGGACAGGCGAGGTGACCGACATATCCTCAGGGGGGTAAGGGTCGCGAGGAGGCTCGAGGCGAGGCGCTCTGGCGGCGGATCTTGGTGTGGAGCCGTGGGGCGCCCACCGGGCCTCAGCGAATATCGGCCCGTGAGATCTGTGGCCAGGGGTCGTATCCTGCAGGTGGTCAGCCGTGCCGACGAGGGCAGAGCCTTCTGGAGGCGGAGGGGCGGCGATCTGGGGCCCTGGCCCGGCCGCTTGGACGCAGACGAGCGCCTACACGAGGGACTGTAGCCGATCCATTCGGCTGGCGTGGGCGTTGATGATGGTCGCTGGGGAGGTTCATCCGCGCCTCCGGTGAGGGGGAGGCGGAGGCTGGTACCTGAATTTTCAAGGTGGTCGCTTGCCATGTGGATGAAGATCGGAAGGCCAACTTTGTTTTTTTGTGGAGTTTAGTTTCCCACAGACGACGCTAACTGATGGAGGTCCTTTTTGGGTCTCCGTCAGATGTTGTCTTCCATCGATCTCCTGGTGGATTTTGGAGGTGATCTCCTGTTGCGTATAGGTCTCAATGGGTTTTGAAGAGACTGATGATTTTGAGGAATTTAGCGCCGAGTACCTGCAAAGAAGTCCCGGGGTGGTTTGGTACCACCGAGGACTCTCCGACGATCAAGTTAGCACAAGATCCGAGTAGAGTAACGGCTAAGTGGAGTAAAAAATGGCTTACTTGACCCCTTTGTGATGGGGGTTTATATAGCGGCGGCAGCGCGCAGCAGCGGCGCAAGAATCTCGCCAGCAGTTACGCTCCCGACGTCACGCCCGCGTAAAGAGCGGATCGCCCGTTAATGGGGATCGTGATGGCATGGAACGTGGGATGTTGCCGGCGGAGAATCTGCGCATGGCGAGATTGGCGGAGCGGCGATTACGCCTGTGAGTGGTGGAGTTGGTCGGTCGGAGGGACCGAGGAAGACGGTCTCGGCTGGGGAGCTCGGGGACGAGCAAGAGGGCCGAGGAGTCTTGGTCCTGTGGCAGCTCGGGGCCAGCTGAGAGGCCGAGGAGGCCAATTTCCAGGGGGCTCTGATGAGAGTCAGCTTGTGCTTGCAGGTCGGGTACAGGGATGGCATGGTCGGTCCATGTGGGCCATTTCTTCTGAGTTATGGGACACGTCATCTGCCACGTGTCCTAATCTTGGAAATTACCAAAATTGAGCATCATCGGTTTGGGTATTAGGTTTGAGTTTACTGAATACATACATGTTCGGATTGTTCATTTGCTATTTGAAAATTAAATATTATTCGTAAATAATATAAAATACTATAGGATCCTCGAGTTTGGCTCGTTAGCCAAACAAACCCAACTTGTTAGCTCAAGTTTGGTGTATTCAGCACGAGCCGTATTTAAGCAAACCCAAACTTTTAGCTCTTCCCGCACCAAGCCGACCCAAACTTGAGCACCCGAGGCCCGCATGAAATATTTTGGACCTATATCCTGCTATCCCTTCTCATCAACCATGGGCATTTCAGTAAACTTGATAGGACAAGGATACGTAAGGCCAAATGGCAGACACTCGTAAATAAACAGAACTGCAATGGCATATTAACACGTTAGCCCTTCCCTCATCTCACACCACACGCGAATCCTACGACTCGAATCCAAACCGCACGCTTTCCTTCGACCCCCGCCGTCCATTCCTCTAACAGAAATCCCCACCGTCCATCTCACCTCCTCCTCTATAAATATCCCACTCCTCTCAATTCTCACGATACCGTTTTCTTTTTTCCCAATCAATCATCGACCAAAATTAAAAAAAAGAAAGAAAGAAAGAAAAAAAATAATCACAAATTCGAAGAGATTTCCCATCCTTTTAACGTAATTAATTTCTAATTTCTCTCTATATATATCTCGAGATCCTAAGGTTAGGGCTCGAGAATTAGGGGTAGGGTTTGCGTAACGGCTAGATCCCTAGATCTACCTAATAATTAGGTTTAGGGATTTACCCATTCGAAGATGAACGATCCCACTCAGATGATGAATCGAAGCTTCCCAATCTGGCAGCAGCCGCCGCTGCCGCCGCCGCCTCCGCCTCAATCGGCTGACGACCCCATGCTCTTTCAAATCCCTAGGCCGATCTTCTCTTCAATCGCCGGATCGAAACCTAATCGAGCCAACTGGAAGGCCAAGAAGGCCGCCGACAACCGCAAGAAGGCGGCGGCCGCAGGAGCCGGAGGCGGGATCGTCGCCGGCGGTTACAAGCCTCCGAGCCTCAACGAGCTCCAGTTCCAGAACCGCGTCAAGGCTCGGAGGTTCTACCCTAAGAAGAAGTTCACCAGATTCGCCCCCTTTGCGCCGAGGAACACGACCTCGTTCATCATCCGAGCGAAGAAATCCGGCGGCATCGCCTCTCTGGTGTCCCCGTGCCCGGTGACGCCGGCGATCCTGCCGACGCCGAAGTTCTCGCCCTCGAGGGAGGGCCTGGTCGACATGGCGAAGGAGGAATGGGGCGTCGACGGGTACGGATCGATGAAGGGCCTCATCCGCCTCAGATCCGGCATGGGACCGGGCCCTGCTGACGAGGACGATGACGAGGACGAGGACGGATCGAGCGAGAGCGACGTCGAGGAGCATTTGGAGGTCGAGCGCAGGCTCGATCACGATCTGAGCAGGTTCGAGATGGTTTACCCTAGCTTTGGAGAGGACCAAGGCGCGGCCGCGACCTATCTCTTAGAAAACAGGGTCGATGATCAGGACACTCATATCGCCCAGCTCGAGGAGGAGAATTTGACGCTAAAGGAGAGGTTGTTTCTGATGGAGAGGGAGATGGGGGATTTGAGGAACCGGTTGCAGCTCCTTGAGACCGAGTGTGGAGGAGCTAGAGACGGCGTCAACAACGACAACGGGGATAGTAATAATAACATTGACGAGCCTAGTTTTAGCGATAACAATAACAATAATAATGTCAATGTGAACGACGGCGATGTGTGCTCGGAGAAAAGCGTTGGTGATTGTGATGTAGATGAGAGTGATCGGACTCCGATGAGCGAGGAGTGAGGGTGGGTTATTGTTATGGTTAGGGCAAGACGAAGGAGAGGGGATTTCGATATCTTTTGGGATGTGTAAATATAGGATCATGATTAGACCTTGTGTAGACTTGTTTGTTGCTATGTTTAGTTTCTGAGCTAAAGAAACATTAATCTGCGTCTCTTTTTTACTTCTTTTTAGGGAAATCAAATCCAACCGGAATGGAACATCCTGAGATGAAATTCATGTTTGTGTTTGCTTTCAAGTTTAGCAGGGGTTCGCATGAGATTGATGAGTTGAATGTCATGCCTATAGTATTGATAAATTATCTTGAATTTTATTTTCTTTTTAGAATTTGGTTGTTGAATTTTGTTTATAGTCCCTGCTGATTGAATTCACGTGCGTGCGGAATCTGAAATAATCTATGGACAACTCATATAAATCTCAACTCATATAAATCTCCATGTTAATTATCATAACCATAAAACTTAGTGGTATTTATGTAATAAACAAAATCTATGGTATTTATTTGAAAACTTTGTGGTATTTATGTAATAAACAAAATTCATGGAATCTATAGAAAGGCTGTATTATTTTTTATTTATAAACAAACTCCCTGGTATTTATATAAAATAACTGCATATGTCTTAGGCACATTGTATTTATTTGTAATAAATAAAATCCACAGTACTTATGTGCAATAATTAAAATTTTATTGTATTTGTTTTTACTATACAAAGTCTATGGTATTTATCCGTGGTATTTATCTGACCAAAGTCGTGGTATTTATTTGTAACAAACAAACTATATGGTATTTATAAGAAAAACGACGAAATTGAAGGTACTTATTTGGAATAAATAAAGTCTGTGGTCTTTATCTAGAATCCGACGAAAGTCGTGGTATTTATTTGTAATAAACACACTCCATGGTATTTATATGAAAAAATTGAAAATCCATGATATTATAGCGAAAACCTAGTGGTGATAAAGAGAGTCCATGGTATTTATTTGTAAAAACAAACTTCATAGTATTTATCTAAAAATATTGAAAATCCATGGTATTTATTTTCAGACAACAAAGTCCACGGTTTTTATTTAAAAAACTATAAAAGCGCACCATATTTAATTGCAACAAAGTCCATTGTATTTATTTGAAAAAACGTTGAATACACATAGTATTTATATGTTACAAACAAAGTACATGGTAGTTATTTGAAAAACGTTCAAAGTTAAAATCGTGAAATCCCATGGTATTATTTGTAGGACAAAATCCATAGTATTTATCTAAAAAAGCTTTGAGAGCTTATGATATTATAGTGAAAACCCCATGGTTTTTATTTTCGATAATGTTGAATATGCATGATATTTCTCCAACAACAACGTTGAATATGCATGATATTTATTTGTAACAAATAAAGTCCATGGTATTTATCTGGAAAATCTTGAAAGAACAGTGAAAGCCAATCCTATTTATATGTAAAAAGAAGTCTATCGTATTTATTTGTAATTGTAAACATCAAACTGCACAATATTTATATGAAAAAATTTAAAAATCCTTAGTATTTCATGTTATTTATTTATAATAAACATAATCCTTTGAAATATGGGTCATTTTTGTTGAACTAATTATAGTGAAGTTTTGCCTTCTTTGTCTTTATTTCATAAATGGGCCTCAAACATAACATATATTACAAATTTACCAAAAGCCGTTCTTCAAATAGATCAGCCACATTTATTAAGGGCCCGTATGAATGATCGGATGTAAAGTAATTTTGAAGTTACTTTAAAAAGAAGTTCAAGGAAGAAGTAATTTCTTGCAATTCTTTTGTTTGTTTTGGTTATGAAGTGGTTCTATTTCAGTAATAAATGCAATTATTATATATTAACTTTTATCTTGAAAAGCATGACAGAGAATGAAAGAAACTTAAAAGTAATTAATGTTATAAATAAAATAATATTTTTCTTGCTATTCTTTTTATGCTCCATGCTGCTTTCAAGCCTAAGAGTTCATGAAAAGAAATGAAGTAGGAACTCCATATAGGATCCACATCATCATATGGAAGTAATTTCAAATATTACTTCTTGTCAAAACAAACACTTGAAGTATCGGAAGTAAGCCTACTTCCGGTACTGCTATGCTACTACATGACAAACAAACATGCCCTAAGTAATGAAATATTTGTGATTAGGAAAGATTTGGGCTGATGGCAGCATCGTAGAAAAGTGAAGTTCTGTCAAATTGGGAATTCCCAATTAACAACCTTGCTAACTTCATAATTTTTCTTAGAAAGGAGCAAAATTGTTAGAAAGGAGCAAAATTGGAAATTTTGAAATTTCCATCCTCCTGTACCACTTCAGGTTGTTATAAAGATGGGTCGATTAGGCACTGTTTTGTTGCCATCCTGTCAACAAAACATTATGGAACCCTTCTTCATTTATTCTTGTGTAAATTGTCAAACCCTCAAGCATTTTTTTCCTATTGTAAAAAAACCCTCAGCCTCAAAAGATTAGCAAAAACCCTTAGAAAAGTTTTTCGTTGTCAAGAAACCACTCATCTGAGATATCTAGTAGTTACCTGCTATATCTAGTTTACGCTACCTGCGATATCTAAATAGACTATATGAATCTGCAATGTCTAAATAGATTGTATGAATTAGTTTGATATAACATGCTACTATGTAGATACTGCAGGAAAATTTTGAGAGGGTTTTTGACTATTGTTTTGAGGCCGGGGGTTTTTACAGCTGAAAAAAGTGCTTCGTTGTTTCATCTTCTTTTTCTTTTTTTGACAATTTACCCTTTATTCTTTAATAATAGGAACAAATTCTTAGAGGGAAGTGAGTTTTTTTTTTGTTTTATATAGCCTTGATCAAAACCACTTGGCATTTGAAAGGGCACTCAAATTTCTTATCACCAAGTTTTCAACAACAATTTGAGCTCCAACTTTTTGCCACAATGTGCATGTATCGATCAGTTGACGGCGTGTGTAATGTGATTTTTTGTGTACTGTTCATTTTAGTTGAGTTCATCTCCAAATGGTCACTAAAACTCAATTTCAATATTTTATAACACAAATCAAATTCAAAACTACACCCTAAAAAAAGATGGGATGCCGTACGTAGAAATCGGCAACATGCAACTTCCGCCCGTGGAGTACACGTGCGACATCGTCGCCATATAAATAGTGTTACACATCATAGGCGAGTGAATCCGTCGACCCTCAATTGCGAACGTCAATGACCGTCAATGACGACAACGGCGAAAATTAACCGATTACATGGGCGGACATAACCGAAAATAAGTTACGACGAATGGGTTGGGACAGAAGTATGTGTCAAAGTTTAGTGTATAGGGAGAAGGAGATCTATAAATGAGAACATGAAGAATTTCCAGTCAGGGAGAAAAAGAAAGAAAGAAAGAAAGAAAAGAGTGGAAGAAGAAATTGTCAAGACAAGCGAAGAAAGGAAGATAGAAATGGTGCTGAGAGAACGAGAGATCGATTTGACAGCACCAATTGTACATTCATAATAGTGCATTTTAAAACTGACACGTGGCATGATCTGATTGGATATACCGGATAAAGTTTTGCAGCCCATTTACCCATGCCAAACTCTAAGGCACACCGAAGAATTAATTTTTCATTTTATGCAACTCACCAAAAGTGTGGCGTGTATGCGTTGACAAGTACTGTTTACGTCCGATGGGAGGATAGGAACAACTTGTTGGTAACCTCCATCTTGTTGTGTACGTTTTCTTCTTTGAATAATAAACATCCAGCATATATATGTGTTTGTCAGTGAACATGTGTTATAGAAACTAGAATTTATACATATGCTATGCACGTAAGAAAGCAAGAAATAAGTGAATCGAATTGTATGAAAGAAATCTGGTTTTCAAATAAATTCGGAACCTTACTCTTATATCGGCTCAAAGGGATGTAACCGTGTAAGTTTTGGAATAGATGGTATAGGTGGCCGCGTGACGGCCGGTTCTCCTCTTGTCATGGTGATCTGGACGGGAGTCGTTAATCTTCATTTGTGTTTTGCCTTCTTCGCGTTGGGAACCAATGTAGAATTTTCTAATAATTTTGAGTTTTTCCGCATGAAAAATGGCAAAATGACACATGACCCCTTGGTGATATAGTTTAATGGTATAAATTTTTATTTAATATATTGGGTTTTTTACTTGAGACCACCCCACCTCTCACTATTTACCGTGTTCCTTCCGACTTCTCACTATTAGTTATCTCAAATCCCCTCCAAACACTACTGTATACCGTACACATTAGAGATCGTACGATATGGACTCTAATACTTGGTGAACGGTCTCCAATGAATGTTAGCGACCGTCCATATTTTAGACGGTCGCTGATACATGGTCGCAACAACTTTGGTTGCTGACACGTGTATTAGCGACCGTTCAGAACGGTCGCCAATACTAACGGTCGTGAATATGAATTTTACCGACCGTTCGTCACGGTCACCAATGCTCTGCCACGTTGCATCCCAACTGATATTTAACTGTTTAGTGTATCAGCAAACGGTCACTAATAGGACTATTAGCGACCGTTCCTAAACAGTAAACGGTCGCTAATAATTTATTTTTAAAGAAACAGCTACATTACACAAAATAATACACAATATCACAAATATATTACGCTAAAATAGTGTTTCACATCCAAAGCAACATATAAACACAATCCACACAAGATATATCCAACAACAACAAATGCATATACTCAAACTATACAAAATAGCTACAAACCAACAAATAAACGCAATCCACGCACGACATATCCAACAACATCGAATGCATATACTCAAACCATTGAAAATAGCTACGAACCAACAAATAAATGCAATCCACACGCACGATACATATACAATATTGTTTTGAATACAAATAATAAATTATGTACTCTATATGTCCAACAATACGTAAAATCCTCTAAATCACGCGCGAGCGCAATCCTAACTCACTCAACCATGCGAATCCTGCAAAGCCAAATAAATAAATAAATATATGAACCGAAATCATAATCTTTGAAATTAAATAACATGCCAGCTACACTAATTAACACATGTATATGCGTACCTCACTAAATCTCACCACTGTCATCGCCATCAGAACCTCGTCTTGACCAGTATCGATCCAATTCATCGATATCTTCTTGCGAAAAAATTAAGATAACTCTCCTTGAGAGGGAGGCTGGGGGTAATAGGGTTCTGGTAGCGAAGGAGGAGGCTGAAGGTGATAGTAGGGTCCCTGTTGCAGAGGCAGAGGGAAGAACGACGACGACGGTCCCTGTGCGGGAGGAGGGTAATATGTACGCTGCGTCGAAGGAGAGTAATATGGCGGTTGCAACGTCCATGGACCCTGTGCTGACCACGGTTACGAAGGCAGACCGTGTTGTTGCGAGTATTGATCCTTCCACGCATCCATACCAGCTCTCCATGTCGTTTCTTCTACCTTCTTCTTCTTTGCTTCTTTACGCATTCTACTGAGCTCCTCCTATAGCGTATGGATTTGCTATGCTTTAGCCGTTTGTTGGTGGGAGCAAACGGTCGACGTACTTGAAGTTCCTCTGACGGAACTCGACCGCACAAGACCACCTAAAACAGGATAACGGCTGTTCACATCAAAATATTGCATTTAATACCGCTCATTCTTCTGCTCGTTTATTTATAGGTAAGTGATTTTGCTACATATTTACAGGTTACAGGTTTCTAGTCCAAAATAATGCAAATCACGCAAAATCTCCACGGTTATACCAAAATCCAGAACATCTGCCAAAAACAGATAAAATCCGGGTTCCGGTCATCCATACCCGTCCAGTGCCGCTTACCAGTTCAAGATACAAGAAAAATAACAGTGGTCATTCGTGTCTCGGATAAGCACAGAGCACGAGAGGGGCAATACAAAGATCAAGATATGCGCGAAGCTCGAGGGAGATAAAGGTCAAAAGGATTAAAAGTTTAGCCATTTTGGACTATTGAAAATCTGAATATCTTTTAGAACCATTGTGATCTGATGTTTATACATGCAAGGGGTGGGTTCTCGTACTTCATCACATTCACTGACGATCTCTCTAGATTCGGATATGTGTATCTTATGAAACACAAATCAGAAGCGTTTGAGAAATTCAAAGAATTCAGAAATGAAGTAGAGAACCAGACTGGCAAAAGTATCAAGATCCTCCGATCAGATAGAGGAGGGGAGTACTTAAACACTGAATTCAGGGACTTTCTAAAAGATAATGGTATTCTCTCTCAGCTTATTCCTCCGTATACACCACAACACGGCGTATCGGAGCGGAGGAACCGTACCCTGTTGGATATGGTTCGCTCTATGATGAGTAATGCTGAGTTACCTCTTTCATTCTGGGGATATGCACTTCAAACAGCAACACATCTTTTGAATCAAGTTCCATCCAAATCCGTGCCTAAGACTCCGTATGAAATATGGAGTGGTAAGAGTTTGTATCTTAAACGTGTTAAGATTTGGGTTTGCCCAGTGTATGTCAAAAAGCAGAACCCAGAAAAACTTGAGGCACGGTCAGTTTTGTATAAATTTGTAGGATACCCAAAAGATTCTAATAGGTATCTATTCTACCATGCAGAGGAACAAAAGATTATTGTTTCTAGGAACGCCACATTTTTGGAAAAAAGAATTTCTTGTTAAAAATATTGGTGGCAGCACGGTAGAACTGGATGAAATTCCAGAAACACAAATTATAAATGAAGATTTGGTGGAATCACTAGATTCAGTAATCCCAAACGAACCTCAGCCACTCCGCAGATCTGGTAGGATTTCTCATCCGCCCGAGAGATACTACGGTTTTCTCATAGACGGGGATCGAAAGGATTGCATCTTGGAAGAAGATGACCCTACCAGTTTCAGGCAGGCCATTATCAGTAGGGACTCTGATAAGTGGCTAGATGCTATGCGATCCGAAATGGAGTCCATGTACACCAATAAAGTGTGGACCTTAGATATTGCTTCACCTAGGATAAAACCCGTTGGATGCAAATGGATCTACAAAAGGAAACTTGGTATAGATGGGCAGGTGGAAACCTATAAGGCTAGACTCGTTGCAAAAGGTTTTCGTCAAAGACCTGGTGTGGACTATGACGAAACTTTTTCTCCAGTGGCTATGCTCAAATCAATCCGGATCCTACTTTCCATTGCAGCCTTCCATGACTATGAAATCTGGCATATTTACGTAAAAACGGCTATTCTAAACGGTATTTTGGAAGAGTGCGTTTATATGGATCGGCCAGAAGGTTTTGTAGACAGTGGGAGCAGCGGGAAGGTGTGTAAGTTGCTTAAATCCATTTATGGATTAAAGCAGGCATCGCGGAGCTGGAACATCTGTTTTGATGAAACAGTCAAGGAATTTGACTTCATCAAGAACGAGGATGAGCCTTATATTTATAAGAAGATTGTAGGACGAACTGTCGTATTCCTAGTCTTGTACGTGGACGACATTCTTTTGATAGGAAATGACATTCCTATGCAACAATCGGTCAAGCTATTCTTGTCACAACGGTTCTCCATGAAGGAACTGGGTGATGCCTCGTGCATTCTAGGGAACAAGATCTACAGAGATAGATCCAAGAGATTACAGGAACTTTCGCAGTCCAGGTACAAAGAGACCGTACTAAAGAGATTTAGTATGGAAGATTCCAAGCACGGTAATATACCCGCATTGCATGGAATCACCCTCTCCAAGAAGATGTTTCCCAAGACTGATGAGGAAAGAGTTCTGATTGATCATCTTTGTATGTATTTGGAAAATTTTTAATCACAACCAAAGAAATTTATACTGCAATCAATTAATGGTGTCGATGTAGCGCGTTAATGAATACGGATCGTCCACTGAGATGTGTGTTTTGATCGATCTTGTCTTAGATGAGTCGAAATGAAAAGATAAGAGAAAATGCAAGAAAATTGATTCAAAATTTATGAGATTTGATTTTAAGAAAACATAAAGAATATAGATCTAGAATCAAGAATCAAGAAATGTCCCAATCAATTTAGTTATCAAGATTTGTAGCATAGCTTGTAGGAATCAATCGAATTGGTAGCAATGATGAATCTAATAATGACTAATCTTATCTATGGATAATTTGTAGCTAGATCGATGGCGATGAATGAAGATTAGGGATCTATTGAAGAAACTAGGGTTTCTCCTTCTCTATCTCTTGTCTTTTCATTGATCATCATTCGGATCTAGCCTCTAGCAAAGAGATTTATCAATCATTTGATCCCTAATTTGCAACGAAATTCACAAGAATGTGATCTCGATCTAAACTAGGTCATTGATGATTCTTTTTCCTAAAGTTCACAAATCTCATAAGACTTAAGATTAGTATTAGAATTTTATCATCACTAGATCTACCAAATCTCTCGATTCCGTAACAAGCGAAGATTTACTCAAGCATCATGAAAATAAAAGATTCAAGATCTAGAAATTTCATAGTGCAAGAATATAAAGAAAGTAAGAATTAACTAATTATCACCTTTATTAAATCGATGACTAATTACACATTCCCTCAATTCGAGATTACAAGATGTTGCTCTCGATCGGTCCTTTGAAGAGGTAACTAGATCCATCGAAGTTCGCTCTGCTCGATCTCCGTGAGACTTGGATCGTCGTGGATCTCGCGCTCTTGATGAAGATTGGCTTCGCGAATAAAGGATCGGTGGTTGCTTGCTTGATTTGCTTCTCAAAATGATCTTGATTTGGCTTTGGATTTGGATTTGGGCTAGGGTTTTTATCCTAATTGATGAACAACCAATGTAATGAAGCCCTAGGTCCCTTTTTATAGTTTTCTCTTTAGCTTCCCCTAGAAGCTAGGTTTAGCTTCCCTTGGAAGCTTGGTTGTTATGAAGCTTGCATGAGAAGCTTGGTAGGTATCAAACTTGCATAAGAAGCTTGGCTGTTAGAAGGGAAGCTTCTGAAGATTTCTAGGAACTGAAGTGTCTTGAAGAATTTTTGTTGTTGAGAAGAAGCCTCTTTAGAAAATTTCTACCGCCGACGAGTCAGATCGGCTGCGCATCCATGGCGGATCGGCCTGATTCGGCCGCGGATCCGCAGCCGTTTGGTGGATTTGCTGCATGAAAGTTCCAGTGTTTATTTGTGTTGGCTTTATGGCACTTTCCTGATGTCTGGAATATTTTTATACTTTCTTGTTTACTGCCAGATCACAAGTCTTGGACTTGATGCATTTTATCAGCACTTTTAGCAGTTCCGGCTCTTTTATCTGAAGAATTTCCTGCACACAATCTCGAGACAAGTGTTGATGCACAAAAGATCATGCGTGTAATAATAAACACACAATTTCCCTCATAATGCTGGTTATAATGTATAACACATGTTATTTGGTATTTTGTAGACAAATTGCTAATATGTGCTATATTTATACCAACCACCTTTTGATGATTACAAAGAATAGGGAAATTGATGTGTTAAGAATGCAATATTTTCGACC
This sequence comes from Agapanthus africanus, assembly GCA_030015575.1. Taxonomy (NCBI): domain Eukaryota; kingdom Viridiplantae; phylum Streptophyta; class Magnoliopsida; order Asparagales; family Amaryllidaceae; genus Agapanthus; species Agapanthus africanus. Next base: position 357,450,237 of record JASDDO010000012.1, read on the forward strand.
GATCAAATTTCCCCAAACATAATTTTGTTTGTCTCGAGCAAACATCTTTTATTCAGGTGAAGGAGAAAATAAAGAAAAAGAAAAACTAACTAGCATACTTTCGTAGACAACACGATTGCACTGAGCACGTGCTGTTAGTTATATGTATGCCCTAGAGGCCATTACTGTACATAGGATGTATATTGTAGTGGATGCTTGGACATATATAGGGAGGACTTTCTTGCTCGACATGATAGTATGCTATCTGGTTACTCTTTGCCTTAACGTGTATACTGATTGTCTTTCTGTTACATGTTGGTAAAGCCCTTAGGATGTGTACTTGACTACCTGGACTATGATGTGGATCATACTAGTGGGGACATGGTAGTCCATAAGTATATCCTTCAAGGTCCCTAGTCGTGGGTGTATCGAGACCGGGCATCGATATACCAGAGTAGACTAGCGTATACCTTCTCGACCCATACAGATGGGCGATGGATGATCCCATATCCATTGGTGTTTGACATCAGAGATGATATACGGGTGCTCAGTAGAGACTGGGTACACTGGACGGACTCGCCGAGAACTCCCAGATGGTATTATACCTTACGTCAGATGGCAGTTCTCTGGTGACACAGGTACAGGTTAGTCTGTAGACCCGAGATCGTCATAGAGTCTTGTGTGATTCCCACTGTGCTTTGATTTCCACCTTACCACGTCCAAGAGGGCGTGCAAAACGGTGGCTTTTGGGTACAGTCCCGAATCACATGGAGGCAATGAGCGATAGGAGGGGATTCGTCTCTTCCGGTATAGGGAGTTGATGTTGCGCTGTGTTCGATTGGCTATAACTGGAAATCCCTGGCCAGGGTTGCTGAGATTTACTGGTAAGTGTTACCAGTAGTATCTCGAACTGTTATAGACCTCATATCGACATGACTTATCGAACTATTGGGGTCTGACGTTTACCACCCCTAGGCGAGATATGCGACATATCAGACGAACAGACCGGACTGTACGGTAAGTGTTACTGGTTGGATTCACAGGAGTATGAGCGGGCTTGCTCGTCGATCTTCTGATCGCTCAATACCCGGGTGGCCGTTACGTTTAGCAGACCGCTTGCGGCTTGTGGGTGTTTGATATGATCATCACCTGCTGCCGGCGTATTGACGAGTCTTTAGAGTCCTACACAGAGGTTTCCTGGCTCAAGCGAAACGAAATAGGAGCGCATATGAGATATGTGCGGGACCGAGAATAATGCGTGTATGTGATACCGTATTCAATTCTCGCGATGAATGTATCGATTGGTTGTATGCGATATAACCTAGTTATCGAATCGAGGATTGATTCGATAAGTCGATACATTGGATACTGGTCGGTCATATGCGATATGACCGGATCGTTAAATCAAGTGTTGATTTAATGATTTAATGTATAATTATATATTTGATGTATTACTTTGCATTAACTAGTATTGGTTCACTTTAAAAAGGATTTTCTCACTTGATGTGCACATTGTATATGTGATATACTTTTGTGCATTTGATTGTATCATGTTTGATGATACATGATAGTTTGTGTGTTTGGTTTAAACCATGGTTGGTCAATGGTTAGGGTTTCTTTTGCTTCATTTACTTATTCATTTATTTATTTATTCATTTAAGAAAGAAATAAAATGGTGGCTAACTTTGGATTATCTTTGAAGCTTCATGAAGCTTTGAAATGGTTGACCATTTTGTTTCTTTCCCTAACCCTAACCATTCACCTAACCTTGGTTCATTCTCTACAACTAACTATGGTTGTAAATATGATAAGTATCATATTATTTCCCATTTTTAAAAGACTGATCATATTCTTTTTCTTCTTCTTCAACAAAGAAGAAAGCTTGCAACCATTAATGGCATCTTAAGAAAAAGAGTGAGAAATCCAATTCTAAAGTGAACCCACTTCCTATTTCTTCATCCTCTACCACTTGCCAAGTAGTATAGGGTGTTTTCTTCACAAGTTTCATGACTTGGTGAAGTTGGAGCTTGATCTTGAGTTGTCTCGACGTAGATCATCTTCGGCATCGAAGTCGACGACCTAGCCCGCCCATTTCTCCGATGAAGCCGACGCTAGAGCCCGGGATCCGAGGATCGCAGCGAGGGGACATCATCACGGAGCTATGGAGGTGGAGGACCGGATCTACAAAGGTTGTATTTCCGTTCACTATTAGTTAAGTTGTTAACTAGTTGCTTGTTTCGCCTTATTCTCTAGTTAACGATCCGTATTAGGGTTTCTCGGCACTTGTAAAATTTGAAATCGGCATGGTTGATACCTTGTGACACCTCATTTGTGTGCCTAGGAACCCTACAGTGGTATCAGAGCCTAGCTAGAGCCTTAGGCGATGCGTAGACGATGTTAGAAACCCGATCGAACCCGAAACCCTAACTCCAAATCACTCTCTGGAAATTTTCTGGAATTTTGGATTTTTGTGAATTAAAAATTACTAAAAAATATAGCAGGGTTTTATAGGAGTCACTGTAAAGTACGTGCACCTAATTCGACTAAAGCGCCGCAGAACCGCGGCCCCACCCTATCATTTGCGGCGGTTCCGCGGCCAAAAGGTTGCTTCTTCGCACGTGCTTTGCACAGTAATGTACTATATTGAGTGCTGTATTTTATGGGAATGTTTAATTAATACTCAACAGTTGAGTTTTTTGGGGTTGTATTGGGACTTCTTAGATTCGATCGGATTGTCTAATCTTGTCTATGTGTTTTCCGGATAATTATTGAATATGTTAAAAAGTTCGACCGGATATAAATACCCAATTTTCCCCTGTCGGGAAATTTCCAAGTGTTGGATTTTTCCATGGTTTAAAGACGTTCTAAGTAGTGCAAGTAACGCGATGGACCCTCTAGAAGACAACAAACCTTAACTCGATTATGTGACCGTCTTGAACTGCCCTTTGAACCTTAGGGTTTTGGGCAGTACGGCGTGCCACATGTGAGGCGTTGGCTTGACCCTTCTACGGCTGGACCGTTGGTACTGAGGCATGAACTGGATGTTTTTTAAACCTATTTCATGTGTTGATTTGTTTCGGGAAAACTTGGGTGTTTGAATGTTTGATCGGAAAGTTTAACATTTTCTATTTATCTGGAATGGGATACAATAATTGGAATTCACAAGTAGTTATGAGATAACTGAATGAATGTTATAAACATAGCAGTTTAATCTCACTTGATCGGTTGCCACGGAATTTTGATGTGATCAAAATTCCGTCGCAATCACGTAGCGTACGCGGATACTCGCCGGGTAAACTTAATAGACAGCCTCACCCCATAGCCCCGATCAAGTGACTGTAGGAGAACCCCGTCGTCGAAAGCATCTGTTCGGGTGCTCGCGGCAGCGGTGTTCCGCCTTGGTGCACTTCGTCGACGGCATCGGGGGTGCAGCCGCCTACTAAAGTTTGTGACGAGCATTCGATCAGGATGTCGGGAATCTTGTTGAATTGCCCGACTTGATATTGAAAAGAGTTTTCGATAATGAGACTAAAATGCGGGGTTTATAATTGTTAGGCATGCGATGTCTAAGGAATTCATTTGATTAGGCATGCGATGTCTATGGAGGTTGCGGATTCCAACTGTTGTAGTTTTACACTTTCTTTTCTATGACCGTAAGCGTAATATGTGATATCGCCGGTTTCGTTGCTATATGTCAACGACAATTGGGATACGCATGTTTACTTACGTTGATGACATGTGATGTTATGTGTTGCTGGATATGTTATATTGGATCGTCGCGTTTGAATAGCCGGGGGTTTTTATGTGAGATGAGTGTTTTTCATTTTTATTCATATAAAAACTTGTATGTAATATTCTTTTATTGGGGCACTTCCAGGTTGCGGAAGTTGTCACCGTTGATGTATATTATTTACTTTTCCGCACTAGGATAGACCCAAGGAGGAGAGCACAAGTAACCGAGTTCTGGAGTCCAGTGGGAGACCAACTCGAGGAGTCGAGTCCGGGTCTCCTAACTCTAGAATTGGTAGGGTTGCTTGCCGCTCTCGTAGGGGTCTAGGGGTGTGGGTTTGGCTATTCATCGCGACCGTAGAATCCGTGTTTTATACTGGCTCGTATTGAAAACACGGACGTCCTAGTATATCCAATATTTCATATGATATTTTCTGCTATGATATCTGTGATGTGATCATTTGATATGTTCTGTGATAAATACTGTATATAGTATATATGATATATTATATAGGCGTTACTTATATTGTACACCCGCGCTAGCCCTGCCCCGCTCTGTCGTTAGTTACCTAACCTAACGGTGCACGAGGGGACATCGAGGCGAATGCGGATGGCATAAGTGTACGTCGTATTTATCTGTGATGTTTAGGTAATTTAAATGATGGGACTTCATTAATATGATTAATGAAATAAACGAAACCTAAGATGTTGTGGAATCGAATTTTCAATAAAACAGGTAGCTACAGTTCTTGCTTTGCATCGAGGTGTTCCTTGTAGAACATCCTGCACCTTATTCGATAAGGAAAGGACCGAGATCCCTTCACCGGGAGTGACTCCTTTAGCAATAACTGGCAGATGCTACAACTCTCGGTTTGTCTTTTGATTGCTTCTATAGTTTCTGCTTTGCATAGTGATATATATGATATATCCCGCACCTCATTCGACGAGGAAAGGACCGACGATCCCTTCACCGGGAGTGACTCCTTTAGCAAAACTAGAAAAGCCTCAGAAACACTCCATTTTAAAATCATTTGATTCTACAACGATATCAAGTTCATTACGCAATAGGTTTTCAGAAAAACCTGTCGTAGCCCTCCGTCATTTCAGATAAGTCCTACTTAGTATTCGTGCTACGTTTATTGGCCTGCGTCAAGGCGTAGTGTGCGGTAGCTAACTAGTATTTATCTGCTTATGCATATGATGCAGATTGGATTAGGGTAGTCGTGCGACTTTGTTGGCCTGCGTCAAGGGTCGTGCGGGTGGGTTTAATTCAATCAGGAAATGACGGGTTGAACTTGACTAGCGCACTATGGTTTGTTGGCCTGCGTCAAGGTCATAGGACGCTAGGGGCAAAGTATTATCGGGAATTTCAAGTGTTGAAATTTGCAATGAGATTGCATACCTTCTATGAGATAGTTGGATCCCGATACCCGCTACGAGTAATTGTTACACCTGGGAGATTTACACATTACAATTAGCCGATCAAGTAGGTGTTTAGAAAGGTGTCAACGGGGTTACGCCTCTGGGAAAACGAGGTTTACAGTAGTTAGGTCCGTGCGAAAGCACGGGGAACCTCCCTCAAACTACCGACACTGGCCTGGCTGAAAAATTGGCGAACTTGTAGCGTGTAATTAATCTCGGCTAGTCTTTCCTTTTAGGGTTTGAAGGAAGATTTGATAAAAACAGTGGGAGCCATCCTGATTAGATAAAATAATAACCAATCTATTCTTGCAAGAGCGCACGCAGAGTGTTTTCTTCTCTCTCTCTCCAGGTAGCGACCATATCACGCCTTAATCAAGATAATAAAACGGATATATTGACCAAACCCGCTTGTTATACTGAGCTGGGGAACGTTGGTCCCGCTCCAACTTATAATTGTTATAAGACAGAGCAGGAAATAGGAGAATACCAAGATTCCCATGCCGCCCAAACGAAGAAAGTGCATATGATGCATCATCTTCGGGTGTGTTCATTACAGAGAACCGTTTCTCAGTATCCTTTACGTCCTGAGTATGTGATACCGGATCAGGATCCCGCATATGTAATTTGTTACATAGGGTTACAGATAGGTAAAGAACTGAGAACGGGTGATAAGTTTCATGAGGCAGAAAACGGTGCAAGTGTTGCAGCCAAGTCTGTTGGTCACTATCACCCTGTATGACCAGTACATTGATTCTGAACGAATGTTATTAGATACCGAACCTGATATACAAAATCATATCAGTCTCTTTATTAGTAAAGAAATGATAAAATTTTGTATTGTTGGAAAATGTTTTGAACATTTCCTATATCAAAAGTTGATCGGTTCAGGCACGTTATCTAAAAGCATTGATGTTCTAAATCAAACTACAGTTCTTAGTATACGGAACACACACAAGAGGAAGAGTTCAGAAATGAACGGATCCTTCTTAAGGTATTATAGACTAGATAATATCAATCCGACCCGACTAGCTGGAGTTACATAAAGATGCATATTTAAATTTGTTTGAATTTACATCTTGTGAAACTCGCCAGTCATGTCACAAAGATAAGATGACCATATCTCCGTTTACTGGAAACAGATAAAGAGTTAGTAAACTCTTGGGATGATACATGTTGATGTATGAAGGTCCCCAGTCTACACATGCCAAGACCGGTTCTTTGTACTTCATTACATTCTCTGATAATCTCTCAAGATTCAGACATATGTTCCTGTTGAAACACAAGTCCGAATCTTTTGAGATATTCACAGAATATAAGTTAGAAGTAGAGAACCAAAATACGGGTATAAGTATTATGTCCTTTGATGTGATCAGGGAGGAGAATACTTGAGCACAGAAATCCTGGATTATTCTAAAGGAGAATGGGATTCTCTCTCAGCATTACTCCTCCGTATACACCATAGCACGATGGTATATCGGGGCGGAGCAATCACACCCTATATGATAAGGTGTGCTTTATGATGAGTACTACTGAGTTACCTATTTCCTTTTGGGAGTTATGCACTTATGAAGTTGCGTACCTATCGAAAAGGGTTCCAATCAAATCAGTTGCCTACCGCTTCATATGTGATATGGAAAGGGAAGAGCCCATATCTTAAGTTGGTTAAGATTTGGGGTTGTCCGGGCTATGTCTAAAAGCATAATCCGGACAAGCTCGAGGCAAGGTCAGTTTTGTAGAACTGGAAAGGTTCCAGCTATACAAACTACAACAGATGATTTGGTAGAACCAAAGGATTCAATAGTTTCCAACGAACCTCAGCCTCTCCGCCGATCTAGTAGGGTTCCTCATCCACCTGAGAGATACTTCGGTTTCTCTATGACAGTGGGAGCGAGGAATGCATCATGAGATGATGACCCAACTATTTTCGAGCTGGCCATCAGGAGTGGGACTCTGTAAGAATGGCTGGATGCTTAGCGATATGAGATGGAATCCTTATACACCAACAAAGTATGGACTTTGGTTGCTTTATCTGAAGGGTTAAATGCCCATCAGGAGCAAGTATATCTTGAGAAGATTACTTGGTGTACATGGAAAAGTTGAGACTTTCAAAGCTAGACTTGTTAAAGGTTTTCGTCATCAACCAGGCGTGGATAATGGTGAAACCTTTTTCAAGTAGCTATGCTTAAGTCCATCCAGATCCTACTTGCCACGGCTACATACCATGACTATGACATCTGGCGGTTGGGTGCCATGACTGCTTTTCTAAATGATGTTTTGAAAGAGTGCGTCTATAAGTACACAGTCAGAGGGCTTCATAGACAGTGGGAGCAGCGGAAACGTGTGCAAGATGTTTTATGTTATAAAGCAGGCATCGCGGAGTTGGAACGTCTGTTTTGATGTGTTAGTCAAAAAGTTTGACATCATCAAAATGGTAGATGAACCTTGTATATACAAAAAGGTAGTAGGGAGTATGGTGGTGATCCTCGTAGAGTACATGGATGACATACTCTTGATAAGAAAGGAGTTTCCTATGCTACGCTCGGTCAATCTCCGCTTATCACAAGGATTCTCCATAGAGGATCAAAGTGATACCTACTAAATCCTGGGTTTTGGATCTATGAGATAGATCTAATTGGATATTAGGATACTCACTAGTTGTAGTGAGTTGGTATCAATTGATCCTGGGGAGAATCACTGGAAAGGTTCCAGAGTGATAAGGACGACTGAACGTCAGTCACATGCATTGTCTTTACCCTCAGTGAAGGGACGGTATGTTGGAAGAGTTCCAAGCTAGATACCGTGGCATACTAGACGATAAAGGCTGGATACATCGCTACTTAAGATGCTACCAAAGAGGCAGTCTGGATGTATATTTGTTCATGAGATGAACTTAGTTCCTCCCATTGTGTGACAATGGAGTTGTGGCTTATGCAAAGGAACGTTCGTCCCATCAGTGATCCAGACATATTCTAAGGCAGTATCACCTGATCATGGAGATGGTTGATCTCCAAGGAGATCGAGGTTAGGAGAGTAGACCCTGAGGACAACACGGTGGATCCACTCACAAAGGCCTTTTCCCAGAGAGAGAATTTTAGCGGATGGTTGAGTATGAGATACTGCAACCACTGCTACAGATGGCCCTAGTGCAAGTGGGAGATTGTTAGTTATATGTATGCCCTAGAGGCCATTACTGTACATAGGATGTATATTGTAGTGGATGCTTGGACATATATAGGGAGGACTTTCTTGCTCGACATGATAGTATGCTATCTGGTTACTCTTTGCCTTAACGTGTATACTGATTGTCTCTCTGTTACATGTTGGTAAAGCCCTTAGGATGTGTACTTGACTACCCGGACTATGATGTGGATCATACTAGTGGGGACATGGTAGTCCATAAGTACATCCTTCAAGGTCCCCAGTCGTGGGTGTATCGAGACGGGGCATCGATATACCAGAGTAGACTAGCGTATACCTTCTCGACCCATACAGATGGGCGATGGATGATCCCATATCCATTGGTGTTTGACATCAGAGATGATATACGAGTGCTCAGTAGAGACGGGTACACTGGACGGACTCGCCGAGAACTCCCAGATGGTATTATACCTTACGTCAGATGGCAGTTCTCTGGTGACATTGGTATAGGTTAGTCGGTAGACCCGAGATCGTCATAGAGTCTTGTGTGATTCCCACTGTGCTTTGATTTCCACCTTACCACGTCCAAGAGGGCGTGCAAAACGGTGGCTTTTGGGTACAGTCCCGAATCACATAGAGGCAATGAGCGATAGGAGGGGATTCGTCTCTCCCGGTATAGGGAGTTGATGTTGCGCTGTGTTCGATTGGCTATAACCGGAAATCCCTGGCCAGGGTTGCTTAGATTTACTGGTAAGTGTTACCAGTAGTATCTCGAACTGTTATAGACCTCATATCGACACGACTTATCGAGCTATTGGGGTCTGACGTTTACCACCCCTAGGCGAGATATGCGACATATCAGACGAACAGACCGGACTGTACGGTAAGTGTTACTGGTTGGATTCACAGGAGTGTGAGCGGGCTTGCTCGTCGATCTTCTGATCGCTCAATACCCGGGTGGCCGTTACGTTTAGCAGACCGCTTGCGGCTTGTGGGTGTTTGATATGATCATCACCTGCTGCCGGCGTATTGACGAGTCTTTAGAGTCCTACACAGAGGTTTCCTGGCTCAAGCGAAACAAAATAGGAGCGCATATGAGATATGTGCGGGACCGAGAATAATGCGTGTATGTGATACCGTATTCAATTCTCGCGATGAATGTATCGATTGGTTGTATGCGATATAACCTAGTTATCGAATCGAGGATTGATTCGATAAGTCGATACATTGGATACTGGTCGGTCATATGCGATATGACCGGATCGTTAAATCAAGTGTTGATTTAATGATTTAATGTATAATTATATATTTGATATATTACTTTGCATTAACTAGTATTGGTTCACTTTAAAAAGGATTTTCTCACTTGATGTGCACATTGTATATGTGATATATACTTTTGTGCATTTGATTGTATCATGTTTGATGATACATGATAGTTTGTGTGTTTGGTTTAAACCATGGTTGGTCAATGGTTAGGGTTTCTTTTGCTTCATTTACTTATTCATTTATTTATTTATTCATTTAAGAAAGAAATAAAATGGTGGCTAACTTCGGATTATCTTTGAAGCTTCATGAAGCTTTGAAATGGTTGACCATTTTGTTTCTTTTCCTAACCCTAACCATTCACCTAACCTTGGTTCATTCTCTACAACTAACTATGGTTGCAAATATGATAAGTATCATATTATTTCCCATTTTTAAAAGACTGATCATATTCTTTTTCTTCTTCTTCTTCTTCAACAAAGAAGAAAGCTTGCAACCATTAATGGCATCTTAAGAAAAAGAGTGAGAAATCCAATTCTAAAGTGAATCCACTTCCTATTTCTTCATCCTCTACCACTTGCCAAGTAGTATAGGGTGTTTTCTTCACAAGTTTCATGACTTGGTGAAGTTGGAGCTTGATCTTGAGTTGCCTCGACGTAGATCATCTTCGGCATCGAAGTCGACGACCTAGCCCGCCCATTTCTCCGATGAAGCCGATGCTAGAGCCCGAGATCCGAGGATCGCAGCGAGGGGACATCATCACGGAGCTATGGAGGTGGAGGACCGGATCTACAAAGGTTGTATTTCCGTTCACTCTTAGTTAAGTTGTTAACTAGTTGCTTGTTTCGCCTTATTCTCTAGTTAACGATCCGTATTAGGGTTTCTCGGCACTTGTAAAATTTGAAATTGGCATGGTTGATGCCTTGTGAGACCTCATTTGTGTGCCTAGGAACCTTACACGTGCAACAAGCCTTTAAACCTCTAGGTGTCCCTAGTAGGAGGAGTGTTTTCTCCTGAGGGTTTTCAGCGGATTACACCCACAAAATCCCATGATAAAAGGAAGACCATGAAAATTACATATAAAGGTAAGAATTGTAAAAGAAAAACTTTGAAAATCAGAGTTTCCAACTATACTAGCTTTTTGGTTGTCATGAGCCCTATCTTAATAGTCATGAAAAGATGTTAGAAATCACATCATCCCTCAATAAAACATCGTCTTTTTTTCTTCATTCCTATCTTTCTTCCAAACACCGATCATATACCCCTACATGTGTGTATAGAACATCCCTACACTCGGAGAATTCAATTCAAGCTATCATACCCTTGTCCATCAACCTCGGTACTTTTTTAATCGATGAATATTTAGATGGATTTGCTCATACATTTTTCATGCGACCGTTAATACTTCTTGAGGTACTAACCGACCGATTACTCATGTGCTTGGTTATAAGGCGTATTAGCATTTTCCTCGTCTTGCAGCACCTAAGGCTTAGCAGTGACTCCCAAACCAGTTAGTCTAAGGCACTAGGTGATGAAGTACCCTCGCTATATTTTTTTATTGCTGTCTTGGTGATAACAAAACCAGTGTTCATTTTTCTTTTCACCATTTTATCTTTTATTTCCTTCATACTTTGGCTTTTAGACAAGAGTATTTCAAGGTATCCTCTACTATCCCGAGTTTCAAGACGTGTGTAAGTGCGTATAGTAAGGTATCAACGTTCAAATGTTTGGCTTCCAGAATATGAACTAATTTTCAGACTTATTTTTATCCTCAGATTAGTGACTTCTTTCATTCTACTAACCCTTGGGACAACGGCTCATAACTACTTATTACTAGTTTCGTTTAAGAAAACTTCAATTTTCTTGGGTTTCTTAAATTTTTCTAATCTTTTGGATGTAATTTTTTCACTATCTAATCTTTTATTATCTTATTTATACATACAATTTTTTTTTAATTTTTTATTACACATTTTTTATATTTTTTATTATATGTTTTGTGCTTATGCAAAGTATGATGCAAAGTGATGCGTAAATAAGCACAAACCTCCCCCAAACTTGTTTTCAACTGTGTCCTCACTGTTGTCTTCTGCTAGATCACAAAAATCTGTAAACTTGGGAGGAAATTTATTAACGGGGACAATAATATATGATCGTGAAAATCCTCCCCCAAACTTATTTTTGGCTCACAATTTCGAGTAAAAATTTTATTTTCAAGAGCCAGATTATAACCCCTCAAAACTTGAGTTAAACAATGTTAATCTTTTAAAATCACAAGAGGGGGTCAAAGTTATTGGTCAATGCCAAGCTTTGCAAAGACCGAAAGTCAACACCAACCATTCGAAGATTTTATCAGTGTAGTGCACCGGTTGGTGGAAAACATGTTGTAGAGAGCCAGGAAGAAGTGGGGAAAAGGTAAGTGGTGGGATAGAATGTGTTTGCGTCTCGTTTTGGAGAGATGACACAGTGATTGTGATGGATTACTCGCATTCTAATTATAGTCCAGAAGAAAGGGTGGAGGTTCAATTTCTTCGTTTTGGAGATGATTCATCTCAACACCCGTGTTTGCTAAAATTGCGAGCTCATCAGCGAAAATTTCCTCAAAGCTTTCATCGATTCCCCGAAGAATAATGTCATCAAACAGTGCGGGGTGATCTTCAGACTCCCAAAACGGTTCATACTCAGTGTTAGATGTTGACCCGGACAACTTGGTGGAAGAGTCCGTATGTGTATGATACATAGTTGGGTCAAACAACAACATATGAAAAGAGTCTAGATCAGTATCATGAGGCTGATAAAATTCTCTGCTGTCGACTTCTATTAATCCGACAGAACAGACCTGAGCAGAAGGTTCGGAGGGTACACTTCACAACTTGTAAACGTTAAGCTCAATTGACATCTTCCCGAAGGATAGGGTCATAGAGCCGTTACGACAGTTGATTATAGCATTGGAAGTGGCCAAAAAGGGGCGACCAAGGATCACCGGAATTTGATTCCATGGGTTCACTACAGGCTGTGTATCAAGAACAATAAAGTCCACAGGGAATATAAATTCCCCGATTTTTATTAACACATCCTCCAGCTCACCCCTAGGTTTGGTGATTGATTGGTCGGCCATCTGGAGAGTGCAGTGAGCTGGTTTCAACTCTCCAATCCCTAACTGCTCATAAACTGAGAAAGGAAGCAGATTAACATTTGCGCCCAGGTCAAGTAGAGCATGGTTAATGTGTTTATCCCCAATAGAAATAGAAATTGTAGGACAGCCAGGGTCCTTACGTTTTCTAGGTAATTGTTGGGAAAAAGCTGTGTCTACAGTACTCGACATGAACACCTTTTTGGCACTTGAGTCTTCCTCTTCCTTGTGCACAAGTCCTTGAGAATTTTCGCATAAGACGGGACTTGTTGTATAGCTTCTAGGAGAGGGATATTGATGTTAACCTGTTTAAAAATTTCAGTGATCTTCTCCATTTGCGGACTTGGTCTGTTTCCCCTTAACCGATTCGGATAAGGAGCTTTAGCAATAAGAGCGGGGTCCAACATTGGAGAAGATCGTGTGGGTAGGAAAGATCAAAGAATAGGAGTGATGATCGTCTTTGGTGGACTAGAAGAGGTGTGCTGAGGGTTCGAGCCTTGGGGAAAACGGAGAATATGCTCGGAAGAAAATGGTGGGGTAGACGAACTGGGGTCAGAAGTAGAAGTGGAAGTGGAAGGAAAAATCTCAGCCGGGGTATCATCGATTGATTCTTCATTATTATTAACCTCTTCACCAACATGGTTGTCAAGCACTCTTCCAGATCTCAACGTGGTAATAGCATTCACATGATGTGAATAGCCAGGATTTGGTAGGGGTTGAGCTGGAAGTTTCCCTTTCTCTCTAGCACTCAATTCGGCATTTATATGGGCAATTTGTGCTTCCATCGATTTAATACTCTCACTTTGGGAGTCAGATTTTTTCTGGATTTTATCGATGGAAGACTTCATCTCAGCCAAAACTTGCATGATATTTGTCAGAAGCAAATTCATGGATTGTTCGAGTGGAGAGGAGTTATCAGTACCGGTCAGTTGCAAAGAATTGTTGTGTAGTGCAGAAGTGTTGACCGGATTTTGAAAATTTTGTGATTGATAGGGGTGCCGACTCGGTTGTAGTGGTTGCTGTTGTGGTGGAGGAACCCTTTGGAAATTATTTTGGTTTGGAACCGTGTTTTGAGTTTGTGATTGGTTCCAAGCAAAGTTAGGGTGATTCCTCCAACCCTGATTATAAATGGAAGATTACGGATCGTTTCTAGGTCTTTGTTAGAAAGCAGCATTGGTATGCTCTTGACCTTGAAACAGAGAATTTAAAGGACATTCTTCTGTAAGATGAGATGGATCAGAACAACATCCACAGACAGTTTTGGAGAGTGATATCTGATTTAGGGAGACTGCTAAAAATTTATGTTCCATAGCTTCGAGTTTCTTTTGCATTGCTGCCATTTCAGCTCTAACTCCTATGGAAATATCAGATTGGTGGTTACCACCCCTAGACGATGATTGGTTAACACTCTCCCACTGTAATGATTTTTCAGCGAAATCTTCTAAAAATCCCCAGGCTTCACCATCATCTTTATTCATGAAGGTGTATTGACACATGGATTCAAGGGTCTGTTTTGTTGTAGGATTAATGCCCTCATATATGATTATGCACAGATTCCATCTAAGAATTCCGTGATGAGGACATTGAACTAACAGATCCTTGAAGCGTTCAAAATACTTCGAAAATGGTTCATTTGGAAGCTGGGTAAATTGATTTATTTCGCTACGGACTCGAGCTGTTTTATGATTAGGGTAGAATTTCTTTAGGAAAGCTGTTACGAATTCCTCCCAGTTCGAAATAGAATGTGCGGCTGTGTTATAAAGCCACTTCTCGGCTATATCGCACAAAGTGAATGGAAGAAAACGTAATCTCATAGCATCCACAGAAAGCTGTGAAGTATCCATCATAGCGCATACATTTTCAAATTTGGTAATAAAGACGTATGCATCTTCAGACCCGAGACCGTGATATTTTGGTAAAAGATTGATGTATTGTGGTTTGATTTCAAAATTGTCCCCATTGGCTGGTGGAATGGTGAGACAGGTCGAAAGAGGACCTTGCATAGGGTAACATCTCTCTTGGAGTGAGATGCGGGGCGGATTATGCACACCTGCGGGCAGTGGCAGAGTAGTGTTAAAGAAGTTCGATGGAAATGGGTGTGGTAGTGGGTGAAGAAAAAGTAGACGTAGAAATACCGACTTCGGAGTTGATAGGAGGAACGCGGACAAGACGGGCACTAGAAACCCGTGTCCAGCCGAGCATGCACTAAATGGTTTAGCATAAGTGGCAGCGTTATAATATTAAAGAAAATGTGGATTGGTGTTTGTTTTGAAAAAGACGGATTTTGAAAAATTCACACAAACAATGCACAAGCAACCCTAAATCTAGTGGTTACCTAGGTCAAGTCTCTAGACCGCTCCTCGACTTCCAGAAGACAAGTCGCAAGATAGATCCTCTACTGCCTCTTTTCCCCTTCTGTGGCAAGGTAAGTGCCAGGTAAGTGGGAGGTTCTCCACTATGTAAGTAGTGGGCCTAATTAAGTAACCACTTGCCTTAGACACAGTTTCCTTAGACACCATAAAAGAAACGCGGATAAGCAATAGATTACCCATGACCTTCTTCTGTCCTAAATGAGCGCGACGGTCCTTAGAGTCATGTCTAGATATTTTTTAATTAATAAGGGTGATGCGGATGCAAGTTTGTGATTTTTGGGGCTCAGGAAGGGTAATGAACTCCCCACCTAATCTGAATTTAGTCTTTGCCCCTTAATTTCCGTGTTAAAAATGCAAAAAACCAAGGTCAAACACGCAACAATTTTTTCTTTTTGCGGCGCGGCGAATTTTTGCAAAGAATCCTGTAGAAATTGGTTATTGGACAGAGTGGGGAGGAGATAAGAAAGACAGAGATGGACCTAAGAAAATTTGGAACAGTGAAGCCTTCAAAGCACCGCGTTTCCGCAGCAAACTGCTGCAATGTGCTGCGGTTCCGCGCTCTGTTGAACAGTTCTCTGCAAAAAAAATTTGTACAGATGCTCCTGTTGACTCACTGAGCTCTCTGGAATGTCCAGAAAATTTTTCCTCTTGCTCCACAGATTCCAGATCTCCTTACAACAAATCACAACAAATCGTTAAGCGCTTGTGCGAATTTTGATCTAAAAATTCTGATGGAATAATAATTTTTTTCAACTCAATTAACAAAAACGAACAAATTAGCACACGATCCCTGGCAACGACGCCATTTGATTGATCATCTTCGTGTGTATTTGGAAAAGTTTTAATCACAACCAAAGAAATTTATACCACAATCAATTAACGGTGTCGATGTAGCGCGTTAATGAATACGGATCGTCCACTGAGATGTATGTTTTGATCGATCTTGTCTTAGATGAGTCGAAATGAAAAGATAAGAGAAAATGCAAGAAAATTGATTCAAGATTTATGAGATTTGATTTTAAGAAAACATAAAGAATATAGATCTAGAATCAAGAATCAAGAAATGTCCCAATCAATTTAGTTATCAAGATTTGTAGCATAGCTTGTAGGAATCGATCAAATTGGTAGCAATGATGAATCTAATAATGACTAATCTTATCTATGGATAATTTGTAGCTAGATCGATGGCGATGAATGAAGATTAGGGATCTATTGAAGAAACTAGGGTTTCTGCTTCTCTATCCCTTGTCTTTTCATTGATCATCGTTCGGATCTAACCTCTAGCAAAGAGATTCATCAATCATTTGATCCCTAATTTGCAACGAAATTCCCAAGAATTCGATCTTGATCCAAACTAGGTCATTGATGATTCGTTTTCCTAAAGTTCACAAATCTCATAAGACTTAAGATTAGTATTAAGATTTTATCATCACTAGATCTACCAAATCTCTCGATTCCGTAATAAGCGGAGATTTACTCAAGCATCATGAAAATAAAAGATTCAAGATATAGAAATTTCATAGTGCAAGAATATAAAGAAAGTAAGAATTAACTAATTATCACCTTTATTAAATCGACGACTAATTACACATTCCCTCAATTCGAGATTACAAGATGTTGCTCTCGATCGCTCCTTTGAAGAGGTAACTAGATCCAGCGAAGTTCGCTCCGCTCGATCTCCGTGAGACTTGGATTGTCGTGGATCTCGCGCTCTTAATGAAGATTGGCTTCGCGAATAAAGGATCGATGGTTGCTTGCTTGATTTGCTTCTCAAAATAATCTTGATTTGGCTTTAGATTTGGATTTGGGCTAGGGTTTTTATCCTAATTGATGAACAACCAATGTAATGAAGCCCTAGGTCCCTTTTTATAGTTTTCCTTTTAGATTCCCCTGGAAGCTAGGTCTAGCTTCCCTTGGAAGCTTGGTTGTTATGAAGCTTGCATGAGAAGCTTGGTAGGTATCAAACTTGCACAAGAAACTTGGCTGTTAGAAGTGAAGCTTCTGGAGATTTCTAGGAACTGAAGAGTCTTGAAGAATTTTTGCTGTTGAGAAGAAGCCTCTGTAGAAAATTTCTGCCGCCGACGAGTCGGATCGGCCGTGGATCCGCGGCGGATCGGCTTGACTCGGCCGTGGATCCGCGGCCGTTTGGTGGATTAGCTGCATGAAACTTCCAGTGTTTATTTGTGTTGTCTTTATGGTACTTTCCTGATGTCTGGAATATTTTTATACTTTCTTGTTTACTGCCAGATCACAAGTCTTGGACTTGATGCATTTTATCAGCACTTTATCAGTTCTGGCTCTTTTATCTGGAGAATTTCCTGCACACAATCTCGAGACAAGTGTTGATACACAAAAGATCATGCGTATAATAATAAACACACAATTTTCTTCATAATGCTGGTTATAATGTATAACACATGTTATTTGGTATTTTGCAGACAAATTGCTAATATGTGCTATATTTATACCAAACACCATTAGATGATTACAAAGGATAGGGAAATTGATGTGTTAAGAATGCAATAATTTCGACTGATCAAGTTCGCATGAGCACTATACCCTATGCTTCGGCGGTAGGATCTATAATGTATGCGATGCTATGTACAAGACCAGATATAGCTTATGCGCTAAGCGTGGTGAGCCGGTATCAGTCAGACCCAGGTGAGAACCACTGGACAACAGTGAAGAACATTCTCAAGTACTTGAGAAGGACTAAAGAGATGTTCCTCAACGGAGGGGTGGTAATGGAGACCTCCGGATCGAATCCTTTACCGATTCAAGTTTCCAGAGTGACAAGGATGACAGCAAGTCTGTCTCGGGTTTTGTGTTTACCCTCAACGGAGGGGCGGTGTGTTGGAGGAGTTCCAAATAGGATACCGTCGCAGACTCGACGATGGAGGCTGAATACATTGCTGCTAGCGATGCCGCAAAAGAGGCGGTCTGGATGAAGAAGTTCATTAATGAACTTCAGGCAGTTCCGTCCATTGTTGACCCAATACCTTTGTATTGCGATAACAATGGGGCTATAGCTTTAGCAAAGGAACCACGGTCCCATCAGAAATCCAGAAACATCTTAAGGCAGTATCACCTGATCAGGGAGATCATTGATCGCCACGAGATCGAGGTACGGAGAGTGGACACTAAAGATAACACGGTGGATCCATTCACAAAGGCCCTCCCTCAAGCACAGTTCGAGCGTCTTTTTGAGCTATTGGGTATGCGGTACGCCGGCAGCAGGCCTTAAGTGCAGACGTTGGGTATGCGGTACACCAATTACTGGCCTTTAGTGCAAGTGGGAGATTGTTGGATATGTATGCCTTAGAGGCCATTATTGTATAATACTAGTTTGTATATTACATTTTGGAAGCTTGGGATATATACATGGATTGACGACAGTCTTGCTCAATATTGTAGTATGCTACTTGGTTTGTTTCTATCCAAATATGTGTATATGTTTCTTTTAACATATCACTAATACATATTGATGGAGCCCTTAGGATCTTTGCTTGACTACCAGCGTTGTGATAACGATCACACTAGTAGGGGCTGGGTAGTCTATAAGAAAATCCTTATACAGGTCTCTAGTCGTAGGATTATCGAGACAGGGCATCGATACTCCAGAGTAGACTAGTGCATACGCTTCTCATCCCAGCAGGGGAGATGGTCTGTCCCACAGCCATCAATAGGTCGTACTGGAGATAGTATGCAGGTGCTCGTTAGGTTACGAGTACACTGGACATAACTCGTCGGGAACTGTTGGTTAGTATTATACCTATCGTCAGTTAGCGGTTCCCAGGTGACATGAGTACAGCTTAGTCCGTTGACTTGACACTGCTACTTCGCCTCAAGTGTGTTCCCACTGTTCTTTGATTGCTACCCTACCACGGCTCTATTGAGTCGTGCAAACAGGTAGTAGTTGGGTGCAGTCCCGAAGCACTTGGAGACAGTGGTGGTTAGATAGGATTCGTCTCTCCCGGTATTGGGGGTTGATATCGCACTATGTTTAGGAAAGCCATTACACAAAGTCCCTGGCCAGGGTATTTTGGGCTACACTCCGACACGACTTATACCACTATTAGGGGTCTGACGTTTGCCACCCCCTAGGCCCGATATGCGATACTCTTAGACAAACATACCGGACTATACAGAGATTGTCACATTAAGGATTAGTAGGAGTTCGGATGGGTTTTCCTCATCGGCCTTCTTATCGACATCTACCTGGGGACCGTTACGTACAGCTAGTACCGCTTGCAGCCTGTGTTTAAACCCACTGCCAGCGTAGTGTCGAGTCTTTAGAGTCCCACACAAAGGGTTGTTCTCCTTTGGGCGAAACATAGTAGTGGTCGTATGGTTTTACGACGGGTTCGTTCACATACGCATACTTATATGCGTTTGGTGTTCGGGCAGTTGATACTAGTGGGCTTTGGTTTAAGACAGATCCTAGTATTTGATTTTGGGTTGGTTCAGTCTCGTTGCATCCGTGTTCTTCGGAACACGGATGCGGGTATGTATATACAGTTTACGGAGGCAGAGAAGGAGACACCTTATTAGGGTTTTAACCATTGACTTGATTAAAACCATTATGTGGTGGAGGAAATTGATTACTAATTTTTATTTGAGATAATTGTATTATGGATAATTTGGTTTGACCATTTGACCATGTTGACCATTGCTGACTTAGATATTTTTGATGAGCAAAAGATATTTTGCTTAGCATTAAATATGACATGATAATGGTCAAATCAACATAAACCATGAAAATTATCTAAATAAAACTTATTATTCTTTTTCCTAATATGAGAGCTCACTCTTCATTTATCAAGTAGATATTCTCTCTCTTAAGCTCTCTCCTCTCCTTCTTCCTCTCTCAAGCCCAATATGTCTCATGAGTTGAGAACCATGGGTTGTTGAGATCAAGCCACCAGAATCCTTCTCTACTCACTCCAGGGTTCTTAGTTTAGCACACTAAGCACTCTAGTTACTTCATTATAGAAGTTGGAGCTCAAGGTAGAGACCTTCAGGTGGATCTTCTTTGACGTTGAGAAATCGGTGAGGAGGCATCATCCACAACCACTCCAAAGAGCTCACTACAAGGAGAAGCACAACAAGGAGAAGAAGGAGTTCAAGCTTGAGGTATAATCATCTAACCTAGCAGTTAACACTCCTATTTAGTTTGTTAGTTAGTGTTTAGCAAAGATCCTTATGGCTTGTCTATGTTACCTTACTATGAAAATTTTGATTTTTACCTATTCCGCCTCCCCGTAAACTACCGGGATGGGTAACATGGTCTAACAAAAAGTACATGAAAACTATGCCGAAAGCACAAGTCAAATCACATGCATATCATCGGTATGAAATCAAAATCAACCTCTCGAATGACATCAAATCGAAGCCGAGTGCAACCGTGGTGCATGAAAACTCAATCATGCAAATAAATTGCCCAAAATACCGAAATCCAAAATGACGGATACGTGATATTTGAATCACCAAATCCCAAATCGTAAACACTGTCGTCGATATGTCCATCCTTCGCACTCGAGAAGGTGTCGGTGCATCCAATGCTAGCAAAGCATGATATTTTCTTGCCTCCTGTTCACGTTCTGGCGCCTGGTGCCTTTAGGCTTTCATCTCTCCCTGCGAATTGCTAGTTATATAGCTCTTCGGCTCAATGGCCTAATATGGAATGACGACGGAAATAGTCCCGCTCTGGCACATCCTCTAAAGATCTCTGGCCAACTGTCATAGTCACTCATAACATGTCTCGTCGACGATGCCGAACTCTGGCCTACTAGGTGTGCGTAATATGACCGATCCTGGGTCTAAGTCTTCTCGTATTGTATCCCAGAAAGGCTCTGTCAAGTCTCCTTCAAAATCTCATTTCTGCCGAACTACCCAGAAGTTATCACCCTTTACTAAGTCTATTTCTTGTTCCGGAACGGCTGCATACTCATCGCGACTCCTTCTGGAAGGTATATACATATACAACGCCTCTGCATGCATATCACATCTTTGATGTCAGTGGAGTGGTATGTCATCTCATCAAGATCTCGCACGAATCTCTTTCTCCACTTTTCTCTAATGTCGACTGATTCGGACTCGTCTCTTCGTGGCTGCATGGACTGCGCTCTAACGACTATACTCATATCTGGAGTCTCTCAAGTATTGTATCCCATCACATGATATCCGAATGATGTCGAACCTTTTGATCGATTCATCAAAGTTCCATAATCCCCCAAGAGCTCAACATCTTGAGTACAGTTAATAATATCGAGTACATGCCACAGCACCTATGGACCAGCCGTAGAAGGGCAAACCCAAGCCTCATTAATAGCACCGTTGAACTGTTGCAAGCCCTAAGGTTTCAAAGTGTTCTCATGGTCATTATATCGAGTTAGGGTTTCATTCTTCTAGTGGGTCCACGGAATTACTTGCATGTTTTTCCGAATACTTTAAAATTGGAAAATGTGTTTCTGACATTCGATCGTTTTCCTTCGACTCCCAACATACCTGCGTGAAGTCTGCTCTAGCTGGAATCAATCAATCTGATGACTTCGCATCGGGGTAGGCAAAGAATCACATGTCATAGTCATTCCTCCTTGGGTGACTAGCGATCTTCTATCATATCTCTAAGTACAACTCGTGCGGCAATAGTTCCAAACATCTGGGGCGATATCTCGTCATTCGCAGCAACAACTGGCTCATTCATCCTTACGCTGAACAGTGCCTAAATCATCAAGAATAATCGGTGCATTGGCGGTCATCACATTCTGGCTGGCCTTTAGCAGTGGCCCAATCCTCTGGTGCTGATCTGCACGTCCGAGAAATCTTTTAAAAGCGATCCATCAAACGCTCATGGCATGAAAACATAATAAAATGACACATCTATACAATCGTGTGTCCCTGGAATCACGCCCTGGTCAGTCCTCGTCCGTAACGAGCTCGTGCTGACCGCAACTCTAGCGGTAGCTCTCCCTGCCCGTGAAATCGTGGCAGCAAAACCATAAACCTATATCGATGAGCATAGATCATAAGAATGAATATAATGCTGTGCAAGGAAATGTATATCCTAAGGCTTCTTAAGCGGAGTAGCGTATCGTAAGTATGCCGCGGAACATACACACGGTACGTCACTCTCCTTAAGTCACCTACTCCATCAACCAAGGTCAACATACGTGACTAAAGTTCGGATCCAATACCCCCTCGACTAAGTCTAAGTTCCGTAAAGTCAAGCCTAGGTTCCGAATATATATATATATATATATACGCCCTAGACTCCGTATAGTCAAACGTAGACTCGAACCGAGGTTAACCTAGCGCTCTTATACCAACTTTGTCACGACCCGAAATGGCACGTGACTGGCACTTGAATCATATGAAGTCTATAGGACCCCATCTAATTCAAGTAAGCCAAAAATCCCAGAAATCTAAACCATTTTAAAGAAGAAGTGAAGAAAACTTATTTTAAAGCAAGTGGTTTTAATAACATAATCCGAAGTATGCATTTTTAAAATCTCAAGTCTTTTCTAAAAATTTCGGCAGAGTTTCCTTTGTAAATACTGGCCCCAAAAGGGGTACAACATGCATAATATGAATAAAGGCATCCCCAAGCGGGAGCTAGCTCTTCGTCAATTGATGGTCACAACCACGCAAGCAATATAATATACAACGCCGAAGGGCGAGGATCAAAGCTCAAAAGGAAATTCAAAATCATCAAGAAAACCCATAATAATACAACGCGCGACTCTAAGGTCGAAATAATATACAACTGGTCTTCTAAGTCTATAAATAAAACAAGTCTGGTTGATGGAGTTTCTAGATACAACTGAATATATATAAGTAAAATGGTGGTCACGATGCGGGTGAACCCAACTACCAAAGCAATCACCCGAAATGAAGTAATGTGCCAGCAAAGCCGCCAAAGAAAACCTGTACGGCAAAACCTGCAAGAAACTGTAGCACAACAGGGGTGAGTTACCAACTCGTGAGTAGAAAACATCACAGAGCAGAAATCGTATGTATGACTCAATCCTAGGTCAATACGATCATAATATATCCTCAAATGATAAAGTCTGAAGCATGATAAGGTGGAAAGGGTAAACATCTATATATAAGTGTAATACCAAGTGCTCGTGTCAGTGCCTCATGTAGCAACATATCATAAATATGAGGTATAAATACAATATAATGAAAATAGAATACATCATGAATGTGAAAACTGTTTTCTTACTTTAGTGAGATTTCTGTATATATAAATCGAGGTATCATCAATCAAATCAACATGAAATCAATGTCAAGCATAGACACAAAACATAAATCCCAATATCTCAATATCTCAGGCTCCGGCAATCCGGACTGGCCTGTAACCTCGAATCTCAATATCTAGGGCTCCGGCTATCCAGACTGGCCCATATCCTCAAATCTTAAAACCTCAGGCTCCGGCTATCCGGACTGGCATGTACTTCGATCGGTATCCTCTGGATATCCGTCGAGTCACAATACAATCACCAGTTAGTAGTGCTCCCCTGTCTCAGGCTCAACGCCATCATCTGCGACCTTCTCGCCCCGGGGTACCGCACCGGGTACACCATGCACCCACAGACGGTTCTTCCTCCTCCTCGAATCGGGTGTATGATATCGCTCAAGAGCCGAGAAAACTCATGGTGGACATATCTCAAATCATATCATGAGAAAACTGCAATTTTATCTTTAAAAATGATAATTAATTTATAAAATCCTTGCAGTTTCTCCAAATCCATAAATCTCATAGAAATCCAAAATCAACAAATCACGATGTAAATAAATAATGAATACTGGGCTCCGGCAATCCAGACTGGCCCATACTATCGCATGGCAAATGAATATATGAATATACATGCATGAGATAACACGGTAAATAAATGCAATATCTGATTTAGCACAATAATAATATATCAGAACTATCATCTAACAAGCGATATCAATGAATTAATATTCTCTAAAGTGTACGTGACATGGCAATTACCGATGATGATGTGTGTGAGCCGGCAAGCAGGAGTACGTGGAGCATACACATCATCGGTAATGGTGCTGGTGTCCTGACGGCATGGGTTTCATAATAATTACGAAAACACAAATAAGCATGCAATGCGATGCGAATAATAGAATATGCGAAAAATGAATGGTAAACACAGCAATATAGAATATACATTACTATATATGTGAGTCATACAGTTTTGACATTTGAAATAATACGAATCGTGGCGTTTATAAAATAAGGGCTATGGTGTTTTAAGAAAGGTATGTCCTTTGAAATATCCGTAGAATCCCTTGGCCTGTCTTTAAAATACTCACGATTCGTTAGTTTTGAAATAGGTATGACTCGAGTCTAGTCTAACATCTATAAGTAAACTACAGGACTAAACTAACAGGCTAATCGAAAAGGTAAGGAAACCACCTAAATCTGAGTCGATATATATATATATATATATATATATATATATATATATATATATATATAACATATAATAGTCGGTGATCCCGCCTCAATAGAATCACATATGATAATATATATAACATGACATCCTCGAGTCAAGAGTGCGGATCTATCATCAATATATAGCTTGCACGGTAAATCCATCGTACGACATCCCAAATCTGGGTACGGGTCGAATATCACATTTATCTCATTATTCATCTGGTATCCTTATCATCATATCCTGTATTAAGGGTACTGATCTAAGTCTAGTACATACTGATACCATCTATATATATATATATATACGTGTGTATGAAAACACATCGCCCAAGGACCCGCTATAATATTATGCCGTATCTCATAATACGAACCATGTCTCATCACTGATCTCATGGCATCATGCCCAATCACATCGACTCATCTCCAAGTACCATGTAATATCCTCATCATCCATGTATATGTATACGTATATATATATACATAGTCCCATACCTATGTGTGTGTGTGTGTGTGTGTGTGTGTATGCATATATATCCCCATATAAGCATAAGAAAATAAAATGCATGCAAGTGTGTGTGTGTGAGTGTAAACCTTATTCTAGGGTTCGCGACTACAGCTAACTAACGACGCTATCAATCAATTACACTAAAATTTAACCCATGAACTCCTAAATCTTACTTGCTAACTATCCGTGTTTCACATAACACATAATCATATATATCGTATACTATACTTCGAACTGGGGGGGTGCTATACGCCATCCACCCGACTTCCCCCGTAGATATATATCTACTCATCTTGATCCTTGCTTGCCGAAGTCGATGACGCCACGCTCGTCCTTGTCGTCCCGAAGTTCACGCGGGGGTACCTACATGTCATAACACATCGTATCGCATTAAAATCCAATTCGCAATTGAAACGACACACGAACCACTCATAGGTTAAAACTTATAGTCTACTCACGCAAATCAACCAAATAACATTCGATATAGACATACAAACGTCAAGTGACCGATACCAAACACAAATACCAACTCTTTAAGTCATGAATACCAAGAAATGCAAGGCAGCAACTCATGAAAATGGTCCCAGATTTTTGTTCAGGTGAAAACAAGGTGCACAAACAGTACGGGGTGCTATATAGGAGGTATGTGAGCCACAGAAGAAACCTGGTCCCTAACCCCCACCACTTGGCCGGCCGCAAGCCCCCAAATTCCAGTCTCCTCGGTTCAATAGGGTCAGAATGTGTTCGTATTGGTAGGGTGGCCTCCTAGTGGTCCATCTAGGTCAATGGTATTGTTTGCTTTTCTAGTAATGGTCCCGAATCACTCCAGATTCCTTGTAGGCACTAAATCATACACAAACCGATATTGGAAAGTTTCAGATTTGGGTTTTCAGGTTTTTTTCCGGGTTTGGTCTGGGTTTCTAACATCATGGGGGGTTCAAGGTCACCAATAAAGCTCATTAGCACAAACACAACTCAAGAATTTCTCATCCCTCTTCTAGGAAATTTCAAGTTCACAAAACTACACTAAATCGATTTTAAACTTAAATAGAGGCTATAGGAATTCAAATGCTACACTAAATGTGAAGAAAGTACCTCATTTGGCAACTCAAGAATTTCCTTGAGTTTCCCAAAGTGCCTAAAATCCATCATTTCTTGGTCCAAAGTGCTTGTTGTGAGCTTGTGCATGTTTTTTTGTGAAAGGGAGATGAAGTTTTAAGTTGTTTTGGGGTGTGTTGGAGGTGATAGAGGAGGGGGAAGGAGTGAGGCAGCCATGGAGAGAAAGAAGAGAGAAAGATGAAGATGATGAATGAAACAAATGGGTCTTGGTCAATGGAAGACCCCTTACCTCTCTCTCTCTCTCTCATGCCCATCCCTCTTTGTTTATTGTTTTTCTTTTTCTTTTTCTTTTCTTTTCTTCTCATTATCTTTTCATCTCAATTAAAAAAAAGACAAAGCCATGCAAGAAAAATGTAACAAATGTGAAATGTGACATAGTGCATGTCATGTGCACAAAACCAGATTAATGCACTCTTAGTGAAATTTAATCAAGTTTAGGAATAAACTTGTATATAATTTATTATAGAAATTTATAATTTGCCTAACTCACATAAATACCTTCAAAATCACCATTAAATTTAATTTTCCAATATTTTCCAATTTATCGGTATTTAATTGTGCCACATCATTAAAATATTCATAATATTTATTATTTAATTATATAAATTCCCAAAAAATAATATTTTATTTTTCTGAAATGTTACACTCTCGCAACCTGAGAGAAGGTAAAGAGAAAAGACAACCGAATAATCCTATTCAATTTCTTCAGAACCATAATCCATTCTAGAACGAGAACAAGTTTCTTCGAGTTCGTATGTAACTATACGATGGAATATCCAAGCAATGGAGATTTTCGTCTAGTCCATTTTCTTCCGAGCTTATTCTTCGTTTCCCCCTAGGCTCGAGCCCTCCGCCCGCCTCTTTGAGTCAACCTGAAACAATCCCCACTCCAATTCTGGGATCCGTTCTACCCACACGAACTTCTCCACAATTGTTGGACCCACCTATTATTGATAAAGCTCCTTATCGAAATAGGTTGAGGGCCAAAAAACTTAATGCAGAAATGGAGAAGATTATGGAAATGTTTAAACAGGTTAACATAAATATCCTTCTCCGAGATGCTATCTAACAAGTTCCAGCTTATGCGAAAACACTTAAGTTCTTATGCACTAGGAAGAGAAGAATGCAAGTGCCGAAAAAAGTGTTCATGACGAGAAATGTTAGCACAGCTTTTACCCAGCAATTACCAAAGAAACGTAAGGACCCTGGCTGTCCTACAATCTCTATTTCTATTGGGGGTAAAAATATCAATCGTGATCTACACGACCTTGGCGCTAGTGTCAACCTGCTTCCTTACTCTTTTTACGAGCAGTTAGGTGTTGGAGAGTTGAAACCTGCCCACTGCACTCTCCAGATGGCAGATCGATCTATCATCAAACGTATGGGTGAGCTTGAGGATGTGTTGATAAAAGTCGGGGAATTTATATTCCCTGTGGACTTTATTGTTCTAGATACATAGCCTGTAGCAAACCCACGGAACCAAATTCCGGTGATTCTCGGTCGACCCTTCTTAGCAACTTCTAATGCTATCATTAATTGTCCTAATGGTTCAATGAACTTATCATTCGGGAAAATGAAAATTGAGCTTAACATTTACAAGCTAGGAAGTCAACCATCTGAACCTTCTGCTCATTTACTTGATGTCTGTTCTGTCCACGAGATAGCTCCCGAAAGCAGCAAGGTTGGGGAACTTTTCTATAATAATCTCGACGACATTAGTACATCATTGTTTGATCTGGCAAATTATTATAGTGAGGATACCTTCGATAAGTCCACCTTTGAGTTCGAACCTTTTGACTCATCACAAAAGTCAGTAGAGCTTTCCGAGTCAATATCTTATGCAGGTTATGAACTTCTTAGGGAATCCGAATATAATTCTCTTTCCCCACCTTCTATTGTCTCTCCGCCGACATTAGATCTCAAAATGCTACCTTCTCTTCTTAAATATGCATATTTAGGTGAGAATGAGTCTTTGCCCGTGATCATATCCGCTTCTCTAGATTTAGAGCAAGAGAACACTCTTTTAACGGTCTTGAGATCAAATAGGCAAGCATTTGGTTGGACAATGGCAGACATCAAAGGGATTAGTCCCTTGATTGATGAACATCATATACATTTGATAGATGAATCCAAACCAACCCTAGACCCACAAAGACGGTTAAATCCCGTCATGAAGGAGGCAGTAAAGAATGAAATCGTCAAGTGCTTAGATAGTGGTATAATTTACCCAATCTCCGATAGCCAATGGGTAAGTTCTATTCATGTGGTCCCTAAAAAGTTTGGCATCACGGTCATAACTAATGAGGATAATGAGTTGATCCAAACACGCACCCAAATTGGGTGGCGTGTATGTATTGATTATAGAAAACTCAATACCGCAACAAGGAAAGATCACTTTCCTCTACCTTTTATTGACCAGATGTTGGAACGATTAGCTGGACATGAATATTATTGTTTCATAGAAGGATACTCTAGCTATAACCAGGTCCCTATCGCCGAAAAGGATCAAGATAAAACAACATTTAATTATCCTTTCGGTACCTTTGCTTATAGACTCATGCCCTTTGGGTTATGCAATGCTCTCGCTACATTTCAGCGGTGTATGATGGGGATATTCTCAGACATGGTCGAGAAGGAGATTTGTATGGACGATTTCTCTATATTTGGGGATTCTTTTGAGGATTGCCTATGTCATCTTGACGCAGTTCTTACCTACTATAAGGATAAGAACTTAACATTAAATTAGGAAAAATGCCATTTCATGGTCTAAGAAGGTATCGTGCTTGGGCATGTCATTTCACGAAAAGGCATTGAAGTAGACAGAGCTAAAATAGATGTCATCCATAACCTTCCTCATCCCAAATGCGTCAAAGATATACGATCTTTCCTTGGTCATGCAGGATTTTATAGGAGATTCATTAAGGATTTTAGCAAAATTTCTAGACCATTAACTCTTCTCTTGGCCAAGGATACAACATTTCACTTCGATTCGGATTGTGAGGCTGCTTTTGACTTACTTAAAAGCTCTCTCACTACAACCCCCGTTCTATCATCTCCTGATTGGAACCACCCATTTGAGCTTATGTGTGATGCATCAGATTTTACTGTTGGTGCAGTCCTAGGACAGCACATTGATAAGATGCCACATGCAATTTATTATGCAAGTAAGACCTTGAATGATGCCCAAATTAATTATACAACTACCGAGAAAGAACTCTTGACAGTTGTATTTGCATTAGAAAAAATTCAGGCCTTACTTGATTGGCTCACCGATAGTGGTTTACACCGATCACTCTGCCCTAAAACATCTTTTATTGAAGAAGGATGCTAAGGCTAGGTTAATACGTTAGATCCTATTATTATAAGAATTTGATCTTGTCATACAAGATAAGAGTGGA
Source organism: Agapanthus africanus (assembly GCA_030015575.1). Taxonomy (NCBI): domain Eukaryota; kingdom Viridiplantae; phylum Streptophyta; class Magnoliopsida; order Asparagales; family Amaryllidaceae; genus Agapanthus; species Agapanthus africanus. Next base: position 357,479,749 of record JASDDO010000012.1, read on the forward strand.
TGTGAAAACGTAGTGGCCGACCATTTTTCACGCATCTCTTCTTGACCTACTGTGACCTTTCCAATATACGACTCTTTCCCTGACGAACAACTCTTGACCATATTCTTCGAACCTTGGTTCGTGGATATTGTGAATTATTTAGCAACAGGACTAATACCTAGCGAATGGTCTAAACAAGACAATCATCGATTTCTATCCCGAGTAAAGCACTTTTACTGGGATGAACCTTATTTGTTTAAGTATTGTCCTGACCAAATCATTCGCAGATGTGTCCCTAATGATGAATTCAAGAGTGTTTTGTCTTTCGGTCATGATCAGGCATGTGGTGGTCACTTTGGTCCACGTAAAACAGCGGAGAAAGTTTTGCAAGGTGGTTTTTACTGGCCTACATGATTCATAGATGCATTTGATCATTGCATAACTTGTCCACGGTGTCAACACACGGGTCGGATTTCTCGAAAAAATGAGATGCCACTTCAGCCTATCTTAGTTGTAGAAATTTTCGAAGTTTGGGGTATTGATTTTATGGGCCCTCTTCCGAACTCTTTTGGCAATTTATATATCTTCTTAGCGGTTGATTACATCTCAAAATAGGTGGAAGCGATACCATGTCTCACAAATGACAACAAGGTTGTCATTAAGTTCCTTAAAGAAAATATCTTTTCGCGATTTGGACACCCTCATGCTATAATTAGCAACAACGGGACGCATTTCTGCAATCGGTCTTTCGAGACTTTGATGCGAAAATATTCAATCAACCATAAGCTTTCTACGCCCTATCATCCCCAAACGAGCGGGCAAGCTGAGATTTCCAATAGGCAGATAAAACAAATTTTGGAGAAAACAGTTTCTAAAAATCGTAAAGATTGGTCAACCAAATTGATGGATGCTCTTTGGGCATTTCGTACCACTTATAAGACTGATCTTGGTATGTCTCCTTACCGCCTAGTGTTTGGAAAGACTTGCCACCTTCCCTGTAACATTTTGAAAATCGTTTCGGTGAAATTTCGAAAAAACGGTAAAATAAGGGGGTTTTCTGTAAAAAGTCAAAATGCAAATATTTTTATTATAAAATTAAATATACATATTCTAGCTATGTAATTGCTAGTATTTGGAGTTTATTGAGCCACTGCTGAAATTTCAAATTTTCTGAAAAAAAAATTATTTTATTATTATTTTAAGCCGTCACTAATACATTTAATTAGGGAAAATTACAAATTGGAATGAGTTGAAACAAATTTTGTGCATCATAAAACATTAAATAAAATTTTATCATGTGGTTTTTGAAAGGAAATCGTTTGCCAAAACGGTTTAGAAAATATTGAAGAAAAAAGCTTATTTTGTGAAAATAAAAGGGTTTTGGTGCATATTGTATTGGTGTTTGGTGTTCATTGCTCCACACACACACCCTCTCATCCTCACCCACTCACATGGCCGGCCCCACCACCACATTCCAGCAGCCCTCTCTTTAAAAAAATAAAATAAGGTAAGAGTGAACATATTAATTAATGAATGGGTAATGAAGTGTTATGGAATTAGATATATATGGAATGGGCTTTGTTGACTTTCACACCCACCCCAATCTTTCTCTCTCCCCTCATCTCCAATTCCAGCCGAGCCCCTCACCTCCCCATTCCTGCCTCAGCCCTCCCCAAAATTCCCCCTCATTTGCCACTAAAATCCATCAAATTTTGCATCAAAAATCCAACAAAACCCCTACAAATTCCAACTCCATTCTCTACCCATTATTCTTTGGCCTATCTAGTTTGGATCTTGATGAAAAGTTGGCACTTTGGAGGCTACGATTTGCATGTTTGGTCTCTTGTTATTGAGGTATAAAATTTCATCCAAATTTGTTACTTGCTAATTGTATGTTTGAATCTAGTTTTAATTAGATGTTTAATTATGGAATTAATTAAACATTAACTTTCAAGAGAAGGGTTTAATTGCTAGTTAGGGTTTTGGGTAAGGAGATTATGTTTGTGTGATGCATTAGACATATTAATGTTATGTTAAAACTAATTTAGTTGCTATTTTGCAATTTGTTAATTTAAATTTGTAATAATTATATAAATTGCAAACTAGGTTTTTAATATATATATATATTTTGGTGAGATAAAATTTCAATTAGTTTTTCATGACATCATTAACATTATAATGAGTGGTTTAATATCTTAGGTTATGCAAAACTAAGCTTAACGGTTGAATTGTGAATTTTGCTTTAAAAGGTGTTAAAAATTGATATTTTTGCAAACTAGGATTTTGGAATTTATGCAAATTGATAAGAATAAATTATAGAAATGGTTTATATGAATTAGTTATGATATTTAGTGGATATTGTGGCCGCTAGTTTTGTTTAAACATCGAGTTTTGTACTAAAACGGTTAATTTTGCCTGCTAGGTTTTCGGAAAAATAGCTTTTAAAGTGAGTTTGAGATTTTTGTTAGTTTTAACCTATTTTATATTAAAATTAGTGTTCGTGAATGTGCAAATGAGTGTATTTGGGTTTTTCTCGATGGTCTGGCGTTTGTACACCGACGTCGAGAGTTTTTGGGTTGATTTGTGAAAGCAACCATAGGTTTTGACCTATGCGGGATTCGTGTGTCGTTTTGGTCATGAGTCGGATTTTAATACGACACGGTGCGTTATGATACGTAGGTACCCCATGTGGACTTCGAGACGACAAGCAAGCGCGTGGCGACGTCGGCACCGGCGAGCGAGGACCAGGTGAGTAGATTTATATCTACGGGGAGAGGTCGGGTGGATGGCGTATAGCACCCCCGCAGTCCGTGGTGGTGTATACGGATGCATATACACACCAACAATTACTTTATGTTATTTCGGATTAATAACGATGTCTAGGATGGATATTGGTGTGTTGGATTATTTTTAGTGTTGCGAACCCTAGGGTAGTATTGCACTACACATACACACATACATACTTGCATACATTCCTATTTATATGTGCTCATGGGATTCTTTGTAGTTATGTGTTCACATGGGTATGGGACTATGTGTTCACATACGGATTTGAGGATGATACTTGGGATTGAGCTGAGTCGATGAGATTTGTTTTGTGATCGTGATATGAGGCATGATATGCTTGGATATTGATATTAGGCCGTATCGGGCGATGTATACCCCTTGATGATGATATGTGCTGACGATATCGGTTTGTACGAGATTGTCGATCAGTAGTCAGATCATGAGTATATTGAGAATATTAGTATTGTACTAGACATAGGTCAGTACCCTAGACTATGATCTTGGATAAAGAGGATACCAGAGGAATAGTGTGATGAATATGATATTAAACCGTACCCAGATTTGGGGATGCCGTACGACGGATTTACGTACGAGCTATATCTTGATGATTGACCCGCACTCCTGACTTGGGATGTCTGATTATAGATATGGTATCGGATATGATATTATTGAGGCAGGATCACCGTCTAATTTATATACAGGTATGTATATGGATCGACTCAGATGTTAGGCGGTTTCCTTACCTGTAGTCCAGCTTGTTAGCTTAGCCCTTTAGTTTAGTTTAGTTGTTATATTAGAGTCGATTCTTACCTATTTCAAAAACTAACGAATCGTGGGTATTTTAAAGGACAGCCCAAGGGATCCTACGGATATTTCAAAAGACGTTTCTTTTCTTTAAAACACCGTAGCCCTTATTTTCAAAACACCGCGATTCGTGTTATTTCAAAAGGCACTATTGTAGGACTTATATTAGGGTAATGCAGTTTAGTTATCGTTGTGTCTAATGTTCAGCTCCCGCATATTATTTTTGTTGCTCCGCATCGCATACTTATTATGTTTCATACTCCATTATTGATATCATACTGTTAGGACAGCAGCACCATTACCGATGATGCGTATGTACCACGTACACTTACTTGCCGGCTCACACACATCTTCATCGGTAATTGCCATGTCACGCACACCTTAGAAAATATTATTGCCTAATGTAGCTTGTTAACTAGTAGTTTAGACATTGTAGTTGTTACTTGTCACTTCATGCATACTGTTATTCATTATATGCTGCATTCATGGATGCTCATGCTTATATTCATGGTTTTACATGCTATTGATGATTCGGATTTCCATGATATTTTCTGGATTTGGAGGAAAACCGCAAAACATATATAAACTGTTTTCTTTTTTTTAAAATAAAAATGCGGCTTTCCCATGATGTATGAGTCGTCCACCATGAGTTTGCTGATAGATTTCGAGACCCGATTCGAGGAGTTGGATGAACCGTTTCGGGTACATGGTGGGCCCGGTGCGGTACCCCAGGGCAAGAGGAATGTGTTGTTGACGTTGAGCCCGGCAGGGGAGCACTACCGACCGGTGATATTACCCGACGCGTCAGATATCCGGAGGATACTGTCGTGGTCTTGAGATGGATGGTAGGGGCCGATCAGGATTGACGGCACCCTAGATATTGATTTTGAGATATTGAGGCACAGAGATTGTGATACAGAGATATCAAGATATTTGGACACTTGTTTTGTGTCGATGCTGGGCACTGTTTTATGCTGATTTCATTATGATACCTCATTTTAAAAATACAAAGGAAATCTCACTAAATTATGAAAACAGTTCTTCATTTACATGTATTCTGTTTTCATGCATTCATACCTCATTCATATGATATATTGCTACCCGAGGCACTGACACGGGCACATGAGATTACGCTCGGGTTAGATATTCACCCTAGCTTTGTTATAGGCTGCATGTTATTCATATATTTCAGGATATATTCTGATCATTGACCTAGGTTGCGTTATTTATGCGATTTATTTCCGTAGATGTTTTTCTATTCACGTGTTGGCAACTCACCCCCGTTGTGTCCCAGTTTCTTGCAGGTTTGCCGTACAGCTTTCATTACGGCTTTGCGGGCATAGTTTCGTTCGGGTGATTTGCTAGTAGGTGGGTTTACTTGTATCGTACCCCCATTATATAACTTGTATATTATTACTCTATTGTATCTAGAAGTTCCATCAACCAAACATGTATTTATTTTGAGATAGAGACTAGTGATGTTATTCCTTCGACCTTAGAGTTGCGCGTTATATTTCTGCGGTTTTCTTGTGGTTTTGAGTTTCCTTTTGAATTTTGATCCTCGCCGTTGGCGTTGTATATTATATTGCTCGTGTGGTTGTGACCGTCGATTGACGAAGAGCTAGCACCCGCTTGGGGATGCCTTTTATTGATTTCGTATACTATTCATGTTGTATCCCGTTTGGGGGCCAGTATTTACAAAGGAGACTCTGCCGAAATTTTCAAGAAATATTTGATGTTTTTAAAAACGCATAATTCGGCTTATGCTATTAAAACTACTTGTTTTAAATTGGTTTTCCTTCACTCTACTACTTTTCTTGGTTTGGATTTCTGGGTTTTCGGCTTACTTAGATTACGTACGCCTCGAGACGTTTCGTAGTTTAAGTGCCGGTCATGTTCCATCTTTTAGGACGTGACAAAGTTGGTATCAGAGCGTTAGGTTTTACCTTCGGAGCATAGGATGACCCTTGGTTGATGGAATAGGTGACTAAAGTAGAGTGACGTACCGTTGGTATGTTCCGCGGCATATTTACGATACGCTACTCCACTTAAGAAGCCTTAGGATGTACATTTCTTTGCTCAGTATTATATTCATTCCTGATCTAGCCTCATCGGTACCAGTTATGGTTTTGCTGCCACGATTACTGAGAGGGAGAGCTACGGCTAGAGTGGCGGTCTGCATGAGCTCGTCACGAACGAGGACTGACCAGGGCGAAATTCCGGCAACACACGATTGCGGAGATGTGTCTTTTTACTGTGTTTCCGCGCCACGAGCGTTTGGTGGATCGCTTTTATGAGATTACTCGGATGTGTTGATCGACACTAGAGGATTGAGCCAATGATAGAGGCCAGCCAGATTTTGATGACTGTTGGTGTGTTGCTTACTCATGATGATTGAGGCACTGTTCAGCGTGCAGACGAGTGAGCCAGTTATTGCTGCGAACGACGAGATATCGCCCCATATGTTGGAGCTATTGCAGTACAAGTTGTACTGAGAGATGATAGAAGGTCGCTAGTCACCCGAGGATGAATGACTAGGACATGTGGTTCGTTCGCCTAACCGATGAGAGGTCATCAGATAGATTGATTCCAGCAAGAGACGACTTCACGCGGAGACGTTGAGAGTCGACAGAGACGATCGAATGTCAGAAACCTATTATTCCAAGTTTAAAGTAGTCGGAAAGACATGCAGGCAATTCTATGGTCCCTCTAGAATAATGAAACCCTAACTCGACTTAATGACCGTGTGAAAGCCTGTGAACCTTAGGGTTTGCGGCAGTTCCGCGGCGCCATTAGTGAGGCTTGGGTTTTCCCTTCTACGGCTGGACCACCGATGCTGTGGTATGTACTCGATACTATTAAACTGTGCCCAAGATGTTGATCTCTTGGGGGATTATGAGGTTTTGACGACTCGATCGGATGGCTCGACTTAATTCGGATGCTAGGTGGTGAGATGCATTCCTTGGGAGACTCCCGATACGAGGATAGCCGTTGGAGCTCAGTCCATGTAGCCACGATGAGACGAGTCCGAAGCAGTCGACATTTGAGAAAGTGGAGTAAAGAGGTCCGTACAATATCTGGATAAGACGACGTTCCACTCTGCCTACATCAGAGATGCGATACGCATGACGAGGCATTGTGCTTGGATATACCTTCCCGAGGAGTCGCGATGAGAATGCAGTCGTTCCAGAGCAAGATGCAGATATAGGAAAGGACGATGACTTCCGGACAGTTGGCAGAGACGAGACATGGAAGAGACCGTAAGCAGGATTCCTTCCAGGACACTGCTGCAATGATACTTGCACCCAGGATCAGATGTGTTACGTACATTCAGAGAGCCAGAGGCCGACGCCAGTGATATGCTGTCTTACGAGTGGTCGCGATGAGTGACCGAGAGATGACCAGAGAAGTGCCAGAACGGGATCATCTCCGTTAGCACACCTGACAGGGCCGATGAGCCGATGGACCGAGAGATTGGTAATTCACAGTGAAGACCTTGACCCAGGAGTGGTCATTGTTACGCACACCAGCAGGCCAGAGTTCATGATCATCGACGAGACGTCCCATTAGTGACCGCGACAGTTGGCCCGAGATTCTTAGAGGATGCACTTGAGTGGTACTATTCCGCCATTATTGATTTCGATGTTTTGGGTGATTTATTCGCATGATTTGATTTTGATGATTGAGGATTTACGATCTTTGCACAGTGTTGCACTTGATATCGTTTTCGTGCTTGGTTTCACATGTTTGTGATTTTACGGTTTTAGACATTTGAGTTGATTTTGTGCGTATATACGCACACGATTTGGTTTTGCACGCGGTATAGTTCATATATGCTTGCAGTGCAGTGTTACGTATGTTGTGCATTTAGATGCCCTGGACTTTGATTTCGATGGTGATGTTCGATATTTGTTTTGTGTACCTTGTGCACCTGATTTTATTTTGCGCATGTTCGGCACTTGATATTGGATTTCATGATTTCGTGCACGATGGATGCACCTGATTTGGATTTTCGCGCATGTTGGGCGCATGTTTTGAAGTGTGATTTTGGTGCACACCAGATGCACTAAATCGAGATTTTTTTTTCGTGCATGTCAGATGCACCTGATTTTGCTGTCAGGCACACACGTTGCCTACGACAGATGCTTTGTGCACACCCGATGCACTTAGATCTTGTTTCTGTGCACTTGTATGGCACATATTTGGATTTTGATTTCCGTGCGCACAAGACGCATGTAGTATTCATACGCGTATTTTGGGATTGATTTTTCTTATAGAGCAGTACGTTTTTATGATATTGCTATGTGTTTTCGTACTGAGCAGGACTAGTCAGAGGACAGTACCTGAATATATTTTACATGTATAGTTTCGAGTTATATTATATTGGTTTAGCTTTGGATTTGGTATTGATGTCTTCCCCATGACTCCGATGATTGCGGGATGCTTGACGGAGTTCTGATTTGAGTTATATGCTCATTTTTCATGCGCATGCGTTGCGCTACGATTTGTTTTATGTATTTATGATTTCGGAGCCCCGGCGATTTGATGGTTTTGGCTGAAATATTTTAGTATTTGGGGGAAGTTTTAATTTAAATTCGGGGACCGAATTTCTTTAAGGGGGGAAGATTGTAACGTTTTGAAAATCGTTTCGGTGAAATTTCGAAAAAACGGTAAAATAAGGGGGTTATCTGTAAAAAGTCAAAATGCAAATATCTTTATTATAAAATTAAATATACATATTCTAGCTATGTAATTGCTAGTATTTGGAGTTTATTGAGCCACAGGTGAAATTTCAAATTTTCTGAAAAAAAAATTATTTTATTATTATTTTAAGCCGTCACTAATACATTTAATTAGGGAAAATTACAAATTGGAGTGATTTGAAACAAATTTTGTGCATCATAAAACATTAAATAAAATTTTATCATGTGGTTTTTGAAATGAAATCGTTTGCCAAAACGGTTTAGAAAATATTGAAGAAAAAGGCTTATTTTGTGAAAATAAAAGGGTTTTGGTGCATATTGTATTGGTGCATATTGTATTGGTGTTTGGTGTTCATTGCTCCACACACACACCCTCTCATCCTCACCCACTCACATGGCCTGCCCCACCACCACATTCCAGCAGCCCTCTCTTTAAAAAAATAAAATAAAGTAAGAGTGAACATATTAATTAATGAATGGGTAATGAAGTGTTATGGAATTAGATATATATGGAATGGGCTTTGTTGACTTTCACACCCACCCCCATTTTTCTCTCTCCCCTCATCTCCAATTCCAGCCGAGCCCCTCACCTCCCCATTCCTACCTCAGCCCTCCCCAAAATTCCCCCTCATTTGCCACTAAAATCCATCAAATTTTGCATCAAAAATCCAACAAAAACCTCACAAATTCCAACTCCATTCTCTACCCATTATTCTTTGGCCTATCTAGTTTGGATCTTGATGAAAAGTTGGCACTTTGGAGGCTACGATTTGCATGTTTGGTCTCTTGTTATTGAGGTATAAAATTTCATCCAAATTTGTTACTTGCTAATTGTATGTTTGAATCTAGTTTTAATTAGATGTTTAATTATGGAATTAATTAAACATTAACTTTCAAGAGAAGGGTTTAATTGCTAGTTAGGGTTTTGGGTAAGGAGATTATGATTGTGTGATGCATTAGACATATTAATGTTATGTTAAAACTAATTTAGTTGCTAGTTTGCAATTTGTTAATTTAAATTTGTAATAATTATATATATTGCAAACTAGGTTTTTAATATATATATATTTTAGTGAGATAAAATTTCAATTAGTTTTTCATGACATCATTAACATTATAATGAGTGGTTTAATATCTTAGGTTATGCAAAACTAAGCTTAACGGTTGAATTATGAATTTTGCTTTAAAAGTTGTTAAAAATTGATATTTTTGCAAACTAGGATTTTGGAATTTATGCAAATTGATAAGAATAAATTATAGAAATGGTTTATATGAATTAGTTATGATATTTAGTGGATATTGTGGCCGCTAGTTTTGTTTAAACATCGAGTTTTGTACTAAAACGGTTAATTTTGCCTGCTAGGTTTTCGGAAAAATAGCTTTTAAAGTGAGTTTGAGATTTTTGTCAGTTTTAACCTATTTTATATTAAAATTAGTGTTCGTGAATGTGCAAATGAGTGTATTTGGGTTTTTCTCGATGGTCTGGCGTTTGTACACCGACGTCGAGAGTTTTTGGGTTGATTTGTGAAAGCAACCATAGGTTTTGACCTATGGGGGATTCGTGTGTTGTTTTGGTCATGAGTCGGATTTTAATACGACACGGTGCGTTATGATACGTAGGTACCCCATGTGGACTTCGAGACGACAAGCAAGCGCGTGGCGACGTCGGCACCGGCGAGCGAGGACCAGGTGAGTAGATTTATATCTACGGGGAGAGGTCGGGTGGATGGCGTATAGCACCCCCGCAGTCCGTGGTGGTGTATACGGATGCATATACACACCAACAATTACTTTATGTTATTTCGGATTAATAACGATGTCTAGGATGGATATTGGTGTGTTGGATTATTTTTAGTGTTGCGAACCCTAGGGTAGTGTTGCACTACACATACACACATACATACTTGCATACATTCCTATTTATATGTGCTCATGGGATTCTTTGTAGTTATGTGTTCACATGGGTATGGGACTATGTGTTCACATACGGATTTGAGGATGATACTTGGGATTGAGCTGAGTCGATGAGATTTGTTTTGTGATCGTGATATGAGGCATGATATGCTTGGATATTGATATTAGGCCGTATCGGGCGATGTATACCCCTTGATGATGATATGTGCTGACGATATCGGTTTGTACGAGATTGTCGATCAGTAGTCAGATCATGAGTATATTGAGAATATTAGTATTGTACTAGACATAGGTCAGTACTCTAGACTATGATCTTGGATAAAGAGGATACCAGAGGAATAGTGTGATGAATATGATATTAAACCGTACCCAGATTTGGGGATGCCGTACGACGGATTTACGTACGAGCTATATCTTGATGATTGACCCGCACTCCTGACTTGGGATGTCTGATTATAGATATGGTATCGGATATGATATTATGGAGGCAGGATCACCGTCTAATTTATATACAGGTATGTATATGGATCGACTCAGATGTTAGGCGGTTTCCTTACCTGTAGTCCAGCTTGTTAGCTTAGCCCTTTAGTTTAGTTTAGTTGTTAGATTAGAGTCGATTCTTACCTATTTCAAAAACTAACGAATCGTGGGTATTTTAAAGGACAGCCCAAGGGATCCTACGGATATTTCAAAAGACGTTTCTTTTCTTTAAAACACCGTAGCCCTTATTTTCAAAACACCGCGATTCGTGTTATTTCAAAAGGCACTATTGTAGGACTTATATTAGGGTAATGCAGTTTAGTTATCGTTGTGTCTAATGTTCAGCTCCCGCATATTATTTTTGTTGCTCCGCATCGCATACTTATTATGTTTCATACTCCATTATTGATATCATACTGTTAGGACACCAGCACCATTACCGATGATGCGTATGTACCACGTACACTTACTTGCCGGCTCATACACATCTTCATCGGTAATTGCCATGTCACGCACACCTTAGAAAATATTATTGCCTAATGTAGCTTGTTAACTAGTAGTTTAGACATTGTAGTTGTTACTTGTCACTTCATGCATACTGTTATTCATTATATGCCGCATTCATGGATGCTCATGCTTATATTCATGGTTTTACATGCTATTGATGATTCGGATTTCCATGATATTTTCTGGATTTGGAGGAAAACCGCAAAACATATATAAACTGTTTTCTTTTTTTTAAAATAAAAATGCGGCTTTCCCATGATGTATGAGTCGTCCACCATGAGTTTGCTGATGGATTTCGAGACCCGATTCGAGGAGTTGGATGAACCGTTTCGGGTACATGGTGGGCCCGGTGCGGTACCCCGGGGCAAGAGGAATGTGTTGTTGACGTTGAGCCCGGTAGGGGAGCACTACCGACCGGTGATATTACCCGACGCGTCGGATATCCGGAGGATACCGTCGTGGTCTTGAGATGGATGGTAGGGGCCGATCTGGATTGACGGCACCCTAGATATTGATTTTGAGATATTGAGGTACAGAGATTGTGATACAGAGATATCGAGATATTTGGACACTTGTTTTGTGTCGATGCTGGGCACTGTTTTATGCTGATTTCATTATGATACCTCATTTTAAAAATACAAAGGAAATCTCACTAAATTATGAAAACAGTTCTTCATTTACATGTATTCTGTTTTCATGCATTCATACCTCATTCATATGATATATTGCTACCCGAGGCACTGACACGGGCACATGAGATTACACTCGGGTTAGATATTCACCCTAGCCTTGTTATAGGCTGCATGCTATTCATATATTTGAGGATATATTCTGATCATTGACCTAGGTTGCGTTATTTATGCGATTTCTTTCCGTAGATGTTTTTCTATTCACGAGTTGGCAACTCATCCCCGTTGTGCCCCAGTTTCTTGCAGGTTTGCCGTACAGCTTTCATTATGGCTTTGCGGGCATAGTTTCGTTCGGGTGATTTGCTAGTAGGTGGGTTTACTTGTATCGTACCCCCATTATATAACTTGTATATTATTACTCTGTTGTATCTAGAAGTTCCATCAACCAAACATGTATTTATTTTGAGATAGAGACTAGTGATGTTATTCCTTCGACCTTAGAGTCGCGTGTTATATTTCTACGGTTTTCTTGTGGTTTTGAGTTTCCTTTTGAATTTTGATCCTCGCCGTTGGCGTTGTATATTATATTTCTCGTGTGGTTGTGACCGTCGATTGACGAAGAGCTAGCACCCGCTTGGGGATGCCTTTTATTGATTTCGTATACTATTCATGTTGTATCCCGTTTGGGGGCCAGTATTTACAAAGGAGACTCTGCCGAAATTTTCAAGAAATATTTGATGTTTTTAAAAACGCATAATTCGGCTTATGCTATTAAAACTACTTGTTTTAAATTGGTTTTCCTTCACTCTACTACTTTTCTTGGTTTGGATTTCTGGGTTTTCGGCTTACTTAGATTACGTACGCCTCGAGACATTTCGTAGTTTAAGTGCCGGTCATGTTCCATCTTTTGGGACGTGACATTCCCGTCGAGATCGAACATAAAGCAATGTGGGCTATTAAAGAGCTTAACTTCAATTTAAATCAAGCCTGCAACTTTCGGAAGCTGCAATTAAATGAGCTAAGCGAACTCCGTGATGAAGCTTACGATAATGCAGTTATAGTAAAAAACTGGATTAAAGCATTCTACGATAAAAATATTTTTAGAAAAATTTTTACCCCGGGACAACAAGTCCTTCTTTACGATTCCCGTCTCCATCTTCATGCGGGTAAGCTAAGATCTCGTTGGAAAGGACCATTTGTGCTGCGATATGTATACCCACACGGGGCAGTTGAAGTTGAAAATATTAAAAACTGTTATATTTTTAAAGTGAATGGACACAGATTAAAACCGTATTTTTCCACTGACCCCACGGAGGAGCTCCTGTTTTTACAGGAGCCGCTTTATTATAACTAAATTCCTTCCGCCTCACATCTATGTCTCGATAATATTGTCTCATTCTAAGAATGGAGGTGAGTAATCAAAAATAAGTTTGGGGGAGATTTTAACGATGATTTATTCTTGTCCCCGTTAATAACTTTTCCTCCCAAGTCTACATGTTTTAAGATTTAAAAGATGACAACAGTGAGGACACTGCTGTAAACAGGTTTGGGGGAGGTTTGTGCTTATTTACGCATTATTTTGCATTATACACTTTGTATAAGCACAATTTTTTTTCTTTGATTATGAAAGATTAGAAAATGAAAAATTACATTTAAGAGATTGGAAGAGTTTAAGAAAAACAAGAAAGTTAGATGTTTTCTTTGTTAGTTATGTATTTGCCCTAGAGGCCATTGTTGTACATATGATGTATATTATAGTGGATGTTTGGATATATATATATATATATATATATATATATATATATATATAGGACTTTCTTGCTCGATATGATAGTATGCTATCTGGTTTCACTTTGTCTAAACATGTTGACTTGTATTAGTTTACTGTCTTACTCTCACATGTTGATAAAGCCCTTAGGATATGTACTTGACTACTGGGACTATGATGTAGATCATACTAGTGGGGTAGGGTAGTCCAAGAGTACATCCTATAACTGTTCCTAGTCGAGGGTGTATCGAGACAGGGCATCAATACTCCAGAGTAGACTAGCGTATATGCATATTGACCCATATGATGGGCGATGGATGATCCTATATCCATTGGTGTTTGACATCAAAGATGGTGTACGGGTGCTCAGTGGAGACTGGGTACACTGAATGGACTCGCTGAAAACTCCTAGATGGTATTATACCCATCATCAGATAGAAGTTCTCTAGTGACACTGGTACAGGTTAGTCTGAGACCCGAGATGGTCATAGAGTCTTATGTGATTCCCACTGTGCTTTGATTTCCACCTTACCACGTTCATGAGAACATGCAAAACGGTAGCTTTTGGGTACAGTCCCGAATCACATGGAGGCAATGAGCGATAAGAGGCGTTTCGTCTCTCTCGATATTGGGGGTTGATGTTGCGCTGTGATCGATTGGCTATAACTAGAAGTCCCTGGCCAGGGCTGATATGGAGACCTACTAGTAAGTGTTATCAGTAGTTTTTCAACCCGTTATGAGCCTCACATCGACACGACTTATCGGTTACTGGGGTCTGTCATTTACCACCCTTAGACTAGATATGCGACATATCAGACGAAGAGACCGGACTGTACGGTAGTGTTACTGATTGGATTCACAGGAGTGTGCGCAGGCTTTCTTGTTGATCTTCTGATCGCTCAATACCCGGGTGGCTGTTACATTTAGCTGACCGCTTGCAGCTTGTGGGTGTTTGATATGATCATCACCTACTGCCGGCGTATTGACGAGTCTTTAGAGTCATACACAGAGGTTTCCTGGCTCAGGCGAAATGGAGTAGGAGCACATATGTGATATGTGCGAGACCGAGATTAATATGATATGAGATAACACATTCTATTCTCGTGATATATGATATGGGCCGGGTATATATGATATAGCCGGGTTATCGGATCAAGTGTTGATTCGATAATATGATACATATTATATTAGTCGGTTATATGTAATATAGCCGGATTATCGGATCAAGTGTTGATTCGATAATTTAATGTATAATTATATATTTGATATATTAAATTGCATTAACTAATAAATGCTAACTTAAGTATTTCATTTTTTCACTTTGGATACAATTAACATATATGTGATATATGTTTATTGTATTCTTTTCTTTTGTTACAAAATTGTATATATGTAATATGTATAATTGTAACATGTTAGGATACAAATGCAACTAGAGTTTATGATATTAAACCATGCTAGGGTTTATGGTTGGATTTATATTTATTTTGGTAATTCAAATTGATTGGATTAAGTCATGGATGAGCTTTGTAGAAACTTCATGATGCTTTGACTAAGTCCACCTCTTTGGATATTTACTAGATATTTGTTAACCTAACCTTTTAACCCTAGCCCATGGTTTATTCTCTATAAGGGTTAAGCATGCCATGCTTAACCCATGGTTGCATTTCTAACCACACACATGAATTCATTTCATTACTTGTTCTTCTTCTTCTTCACAAAAGCTTGCTTAATTTTTCCAAGTGATGAAAGATTGTGAAAAATAGAAAACTAAAGAGAGTAAAATTCCTACTTCATCGTCCTTTTCTATACTAGCCATAGTGTGTTATCTTCACTAATCTCTAATTAGTTAAGTCATAGCTTGGGTTTGTGATTCCTCAAGATAGATCATCTTTGATTGTGAAGACTTCAAGTTAGCATGGATCATTCACCTCATGGAGCCTCTCTAGAGTCTGGGAGCATGATGATTGCAGTGAAGGGACCTCAACCCGGAGCTTATGAAGCGAAGAAACGAACTACAAAGGTTGTAATCCCCAGCACTTAGAAGTAAAGATGTTTGCTTTATCTTTTAGTTTAATTCTCTAGTTAAAGATCTAGGGTTTGGGTTGTTAAACATGACAAAATTTTAAATTGGCACGGATGATGCCACCCGAAACCTTGCTATCGTGATAAATAACCTAACAGTGGTATCAGAGCCTAGGTAGAGAATTAGACGGATAAGTGTAGGATTACGAAACCGAAACAACTCCGAAACATCCGAACCAAAACCCTAGTTTCTGTCGAATTTTTCAGGTGTCAAATTCTTTTTTAAATAGTTGCAGAATGATGTATGAGATACATAATGAACACTATACAAAATTCACCCCATTCCCTCGGAATTGGGCCGGCCACACTATGTTCAAAACCGGCCACCTCGGACTGTACAGGGTTGAAATTTTTACAGTGTTTAAGGCTCTGGGTTTTGGTATTTCAGGTGTTGTTTGTTTTTGCTAAATTTGCATGTGATGTTATCTTTCTACAGAGGCAATTCAGAGTGTTTCGTATTCGTAATTCTAGTTTTATTTCGGGTTATTTAGACGGTGTTAAAAAGTTCGATCGGATATCAAATACCCACTTTAACCCTTACCGGAAAATTTTCAAGTGTTGGATTTTTCCTTAGTTAAATAACATTCAAATATCGTATAAGTCATTCGGTGGACCCTCTAGCAGAACGAAATCTTAACTCGATTATGTGACCGTTAGAACCACCACTAAACCCTAGGGTTTGTGGTAGTTCAGCGGTGCCACATGTGAGGCATTGGTTGGCCCTTCTACGGCTGGTTCATTGGTACTGTGGCATGTACTGAGTATTTTTAAACTACGCTCAAGTGTTGAGCTTTTGGGAAATTTTGGGTGTTTGTTGATTCGATCGGAATGTTTAACGTCGTCTAACTTTTTCTGGAATGTGATACAATATGTGGAATTCATATACTTCGGCATGAAATCCGTAATATGTGATATTTCAGATTTACGATGTCTAAGGTGATTATGGATTCCAAATGTTGTAGTTTTTCACTTTCTTTTCTGCGACCGTAAGTGTAATATGTGGTGTATCGCCGATTTCGTTTCTATACATCAACGACAATTGGGATACGCATATTTACTTACGTTGATGACATGTGATGTTATGTGTTGCTGTGATATGTTGTATTGGATCGTCGTGTTTTGAATAGCCGGGGGTTTTATGTGAGATGAGGGTTTTTATTTTCATTCATGTAAAATTCATTGTATGTAATATTCTTGTATTGGGGCACTTCCGGGTTGAGGATGATGTCACCAATGTATATTATTTACTTTTCCGCATTAGGATAGAACCAAGGAGGAGAGCACAAACAACCAGGTTCTAGGGTCCAGTAGGAGGCCATCTCGAGGAGTCGAGACTGGGTCTCCTAACCCTAGAATTGGCAGGGTTACTTGCCGCTCTCGTAGGGGTCTAAGGTTGTGGGTTTGGCTATTCATCGCGACCGTGGAATCCGTGTTTTATATAGGCTCACAATAAAACACGGACCTCCTAGTATATCCAATATTTTATATGTTATCTTCTGCTGCTGATATACTGTGATGTAACCATTTTATATGCGTGAGACGAATACTTTATTATTGTATATATGATATATAATAAACGTTGCTTATGTTTTGCACCCGCGCTAGTCCCGTCCCGGTATGCCGTTAGTTAAGTAACCTAACGGTGCATAACGGGACACTGTGGCGAATGCGGATGGCATAAGCGTACTTTGTATTTTCGTTTCTTCTGTGATTCTTAGGAAGCATAAATGATGGGAATTCATTAATGAGATTAATGAAATAAAAGAAACCTAAAAGATGTTGTAGAATCATATTTTCAAAAAGGGTAGCTCTAGTTTTTGCTTTGCGTAGTGGTATTCCTTGTAGAATATCCAACACCTTATTCGATAAGGAAAGAGCCGAGATCCCTTCACCGGGAGTGACATCTTTAGCAATACTAGCAGATGCTACAATTCACACTGTTATGTTTTTGATTGCTTCTATAGTTCTTGCTTTGCATAGCGGTATTTGTGAAATATCCTGCACCTTATTTGATAAGGAAAGAGCCGATATCCCTTTATCGGGAGTGATCTCTTTAGCAAAACTAGTAAAAGCCTCAAAAACACTCCTTTTTCAAAAATCACTTGTTTCTACAACGACATCAAGTTCATTACGCAATAGGTTTTCTGAAAAACCTGTCGTAGCCCTCCGACATTTTAGATAAGTAATATTTAGTATTCTTGCTACGTTTGTTGGCTTTCGTCAAGGCGTAGTGTGCGGTTGCTACTTACTGCTTATCTTCTGCATATGATGCGATTGGATTAGGGAAGTCGTACGGCTTTGTTTGCTTTCGTCAAGGGTCGTGCGGGTTGGTTTAATTTAATCAGGAAATGTACGGGTTGTACTTGACTAGCGCACTATGGTTTGTTAGCTTTCGTCAAGGTCATAGCACGTTAGGGGCAAAAGTATTATCGGAAATTTCAAGTGTTGAAATTTGCAATGAGATTGTATACCTTCTATGAGATAGTTGGATCCCGATACCCACTGCGAGTAAGAGTTACTCCTGGGAGAGTTTTACACATGACAATTAGCCAATCAAGTAGGTGTCTAGAAAGGTGTTAACGGGGTTAAGCCTCTGGGAAAACGAGGTTTATTTTAATTAGGTCCGTGCGAAAGCACGGGGAACCACCCTCAAAGTACCAACACTGGCCTGGCTGAAAGATTGGCGAACTTGTAAGGTGTAATTAATCCCGGCTAGTCTTACCTTTTAGGGTTTGAAGGAAGATTTGATGAAAACAGTGGGAGCCATCCTGATTAGATAAGATAATAACCAATCTAATCTTGCAAGAGCATACGCTAAAGTGTTTTCTTCTCTCCCTCTCCAGGTGTTGACAATGTCAGGCCTTAATCAAGATAATAATATGGATGTATTGACCGAACACGCTTATTAAACTAAGCAGGGGAACGTTGGTCCCGTTCTTTCTTATAACTGTTATAAGACAGAGCAGGAAATAGGGGAATATCCGGATTCTCACACCGCCCAAACGAAGAATAAGCATGTTGATACATCTTCTTCGGGTGTGTTTGTTATCGAGAACTGTTTTTCAACTCACTCTACGTCCTGGGTATCAGATACCGGATCAGGATCCCACATATGTAATATGTTACATGGGCTAAAGAAAGGTAGGGAACTGGGAATGGGTGATCATTCCGTAAGAGTAGGGAATGGTGCAATTGTTGCAGCCAAAGCAGTTGGCGAATATCACCTTGTATTACCAAATGGTAATATATTGATTCTGAACGAATACTATTACATTCTGACCCTGATATGCAATCTTATATCAGTTTCTTTATTGAGTAAAGAAGGATATAATTTTCGTACAGGATAATGTTATGAACATCTTCCTGAATCAAAAGTTGATTGGATCAGGCTCGTTAAATAATGGCATATACGTTCTAAATCAAACCACGATCCTTAATGTACAAAACACACACAAGAGGAAGAGTTCAGAAATGAACGAATCCTTCTTATGGCATTGTAGACTAGGTCATATCAATGCGACACGACTGGCTAAGTTACATAAGGATGGATATTTGAATCCGTTCGAATTATCATCTTATGATACTTTCCATTCATGTCTCAAAGGAAAAATGACCAAAACTCCATTTAGTAGACACGGAGAAAGAGTTACGGAACTCTTGGGACCGATACATAGTGATGTATGCGGTCCCATGTCTACACATGCCAGAAATGGTTCCTTGTACTTCATTACATTCACTGACGATCTCTCAAGATACAGACATGTGTTCCTGTTGAAACACAAGTCTGAAGATTTTGAGAAATTTAAAGAATATAAGCACGAAGTAAAGAACCAAACGGGTAAAAGTATTAAGATCCTTCGATCTGATCGAGGAGGAGGATACTTAAGCAATGAGTTCCTAGACTATCTAAAAGAGAATAGGATTCTCTCTCAGCTGACTCCTCCATATACACCACAGCACAACGGTGTATCGGAACGGAGGAATCCCACCCTATTAGATATGGTGCGCTCTATGATGAGCACTGCTGAGTTGCCTATTTCCTTCTGGGGGTATGCGCTTGAGACAGCCATACACCTATTGAATATGGTTCCTACCAAATCAGTGCCTACCACTCCATATGAGATATGGAAGGGGAAGAGACCATCTCTTAATTATGTTAAGATATGGGGTTGTCCGGCCTATGTCAAAAAGCACAACCCGGACAAACTCGAGGCAAGGACTGTCCTGTGCAAGTTTGTAGGATATCCCAAAAACTCACAAGGGTATATCTTCTACCACACTGAGGAACAAAAGGTGTTTGTTTCTCGACATGCCACCTTTTTAGAAAAGAAATTTCTTGCAAAAGAAATTAGTGGCGAGGAGGTAGAGCTGGAAGATGTTTCAGTAACACGAACTACGATAGATGATTTGGTGGAACCAGAGGATTCAGTAGTTCCCGACGAACCTCAGCCGCTCCGCTGATTTAGTAGGGTTTCTCATCCACCTGAGAGATATTACGGTTTCTCATTGATGGTGGGAGCGATGATTGCATCATGGAAGATGATGACCCGAATAGCTTCGAGCAAGACATCACGAGTGGAGACTCTGTGAAGTGGCTGGATGCAATGCGATCTGTGATGGAATCCATGTACAACAACAAAGTATGGACTTTGGAAGTTGCTCCTGAATGGGCAAAACCCATTGGGAGAAAATGGATCTTTAAGAAGAAACTTGGTGTAGATGGAAAAGTTGAGACTTTCAAAGCTAGACTTGTTACAAAGGGTTTTCGTCAACGACCAGGTGTGGATTATGACGAAACCTTTTCTCTAGTGGCTATGCTTAAATCCATCCGGATCCTACTTGCCATTGCTGCGTACCATGACTACGAAATCTGGCAAATGGATGTTAAGACCGCCTTTCTAAATGGTGATTTAGAGGAGTGGGTGTACATGACTCAGCCAGAGGGCTTCATAGACAGTGGGAGCAGCGGAAAGGTGTGCAAGCTTCTTAAATCCATGTACGGGTTAAAGTATGCATCACGGAGTTGGAACATCTGTTTTGATTTAGTAGTCAAAGAGTTTGACTTCATCAAGAACGTAGATGAACCTTGTATTTACAAGAAGGTAGCAGAGAGAAAGGTCTTCTTCCTCGTATTGTACGTGGATGACATACTCTTGATAGGAAATGATGTTCCTATGCTGCACTCGGTCAAGCTCTTCTTATCACATAGATTCTCAATGAAAGATCTAGGTGATGCCTCCTGCATTTTGCGAATTAAGATCTATAGAGATAGATCAAAGAGGATACTGGGATTGTTCCAATCCAGGTATATTGACACCATACTAAAGACGTTTAGTATGGAAGAATCCAAGCATGGGAATTTACCCATGATCTCTGGACTCACTCTCTCCAAAGAGATGTCTCCCAAGACTGATTTGGAGAGAGCTCGCATGCAAGGGATACCCTATGCTTCGGCAGTAGGCTCTATCATGTACGCGATGCTATGTACCAGACCCGATGTAGCATATTCACTAAGTATAGTGAGTAGGTATCAAGCAGATCCAGGAGAGAGTCACTGGACAGCTGTGAAGAACATTCGCAAGTACTTGAGAAGGACTAAAGATATGTTCTTGGTGTATGGTAACGGAGAACTCCAGTTGGAGTCCTTTACCGTTTCGAGCTTCCAAACTGATAAGGACGACTCTAAGTCGCACTCGGGATTTGTCTTTATCCTAAATGGAGGGGCGGTTTGTTGGAAGAGTTCCAAACAGGAAACCGTGGCAGACTCGACGATGGAGGCTGAATACATCGTTGCCAACGATGCTGCTAAAGAGGCTGTCTGGATGAAGAAGTTCATCACTGAACTTGGAGTGGTTCCATCCATTTAGCATCCAATACCTTTGTATTGTGATAACAATGGAGCTGTGGTTTTGGCCAAGGAACCCAGGTCCCATCAGAGATCCAGGCATATTCAGAGGCGGTATCACCTGATCCGGAAGATAGTTGATCGCCGCGAGATCGAGGTCAGGAGAGTTGACACGAAGGACAACACTGCGGATCCACTCACGAAGGCCATACCCCAGAAACAATTTGAGAGACTCTTCGGGATGTTGGGTATGAGATACTACAATAGCTGACCTTAGTGCAAGTAGGAGTTTGTTAGTTATGTATATGCCCTAGAGGCCATTGTTGTACATATGATGTATATTATAGTGGATGCTTTGATATATATAGAGAGGACTTTCTTGCTCAATATGATAGTATGCTATCCGGTTTCACTTTGTTTAAACATGTTGACTTATATTGGTTTACTGCCTTGCTCTCACATGTTGATAAAGCCTTTAGGATATGTACTTGACTACTGGGACTATGATGCAAATCATACTAGTGGGGCCAGGGTAGTCCAAGAGTACATTCTATAACTATTCCTAGTCGAGGGTGTATCGAGACAGGGCATCGATACTCCAGAGTAGACTAGCGTATACGCATCTTGACCCATATGATGGGCGATGGATGATCCCATATCCATTGATGTTTGACATCAAAGATGGTGTACAGGTGCTCAGTGGAGACTGGGTACACTGAACGGACTCACCGAGAACTCCTAGATGGTATTATACTTATCGTCAGATAGCAGTTCTCTGGTGACACTAGTACATGTTAGTTTGTAGACCGGAGATCCTCATAGAGTCTTGTGTGATTCCCACTATGCTTCGATTTCCACCTTACCACGTTCATGAGAACGTGCAAAACGGTGGCTTTTGGGTACAGTCCCGAATCATATGGAGGCAATGAGCGATAGGAGGGGTTTCGTCTCTCCCGGTATTGGGGGTTGATGTTGCGCTGTGATCGATTGGCTATAACTGGAAGTCCCTGGCCAGGGATGATATGGAGACCTACTGGTAAGTATTATCAGTAGTTTCTCAACCCGTTATGAGCCTCACATCGACACTACTTATCGGTTACTGGGGTCTGACGTTTACCACCCCTAGACTGGATATGCGACATATCAGACGAAGAGACCGCACTGTACGGTAGTGTTACAGATTGGATTCATAGGAGTGTGTGCAGGCTTGCTTGTTGATATTCTGATCGCTCAATACCCGGGTGGATGTTACGTTTAGCTGACCGCTTGCAACTTGTGGGTGTTTGATATGATCATCACCTGCTGCCGGCGTATTGACGAGTCTTGAGAGTCTTACACAGAGGTTTCCTGGCTCAGGCGAAATGGAGTAGGAGCACATATGTGATATGTGCATGACCGAGATTAATACGATATAAGATACTGTATTCTATTCTCGCGATATGTGATATCGGCTTGGTATATGTGATATAGCCGGGTTATCTGATCAAGTGTTAGTTCCATAATATGATACATATTATATTAGTCGGCTATATGTAATATAGCTGGATTATCGGATCAAGTGTTGATTCGATAATTTAATGTATAATTATATATTTGATATATTAAATTGCATTAACTAATATATGCTAACTTAAGCATTTCATTTTCTCACTTTGGATACAATTAACATATATGTGATAAATGTTTATTGTATTCTTTTCTTTTGTTACAAAATTGTATATATATGATATGTATAATTGTAACATGTTAGGTTACAAATGCAACTATGGTTTATGAGATTAAACCATGCTAGGGTTTATGGTTGGTTTTATATTTATTTTTGTAATTCAAATTGATTGGATTAAATCATGGATGAGCTTTGTAGAAACTTCATGATACTTTGACTAAGTCCACCTCTTTGGATATTTACTAGATATTTGTTAACCTAACCTTTTAACCCTAGCCCATGGTTTATTCTCTATAAGGGTTAAGCATGCCATGCTTAACCCATGGTTGCATTTCTAACCACACACAAGAATTCATTTCATCACTTGTTCTTTTTCTCTTTCTTCACAAAAGCTTGCTTGATTTTTCCAAGTGATGAAAGATTGTGAGAAATAGAAAACTAAAGAGAGAAAAATTCCTACTTCATCATCTTCTTCTATACTAGCCATATAGATTAGTGTGTTATCTTCACCAATTTCTAATTAGTGAAGTCATAGCTTGGGTTTGTGATTCCTCAAGATAGATCATCTTTGATTGTGAAGACTTCAAGTTAGCATGGATCATTCAACTCATGAAGCCTCTCTAGATTCTGGGAGCATGATGATTGCAGCGAAGGGACCTCAACTCGGAGCTTATGAAGCGAAAGAACGGACTACAAATGTTGTAATCCCCAACACTTAGAAGTAAAGATGTTTGTTTTATGTTTTAGTTTAATTCTCTAGTTAAAGATCTAGGGTTTGGGTTGTTTAAACATGACAAAATTTTAAATTGGCATGGATGATGCCACCCAAATCCTTGCTGTCGTGATAAGTAACCTAACAGTTTCTTAAATGAAATTAGTAATAAGTAGTTATGAGCCGTTGTCCTAAGGGTTAGTAAGATGAAGGAAGTCACTAATCTGAGGATAAAAATAGGTCTAAAAAATAGTTCCTATTCTTGAGGCCAAATATTTGAACATTGATACCCTACTATATGCACTTACACACGTCTTGAAACTCGGGATAGTAGAGAATACCTTGAAATGCTCTTGTCTAAAAGCCAAAGTACAAAGAAAATAAAAATGAAAAATAAAAGTATAAAATGGTGAAGAAAAATGAACACTAGTTTTGTAATCACCAAGGCAGCATAAAAAATATAGCGAGGGTGCTATATCACCTAGTGCCTTAGACCAACTAGTTTGGGAGTCACTGCTATGCCTTAGGTGTTGCAAGACGAGAAAATTTCTAATTACGCCTAATCAGGAAGCACATTCAGTAATCGGTCGGTTGGTACCTCAAGAAGTATTAACGGTCGCATGAAGAATGTGTGAGCAATTCCATCCAAAATATTCACCGACTAAAAAAAGTACTGAGGTAGATGGGCAAGAGTATGATAGCTTGAATTGAATTCTCTGAGTGTAGGGATGTATTTTAAACACATGTAGGGCTATATGATCAGTGTTTGGAAGAAAGGTAGGGATGAAGAATAAATGCGATGTTTTATTGAGGGATGATGTGATTTCTAACATCTTTACATGACTATTAAGATAGGGTTCATAGCAACCGAAAAGCTAGTCTAGTTGGAAACTCTTATTTTCAAGTTCTTTCTTTTATCATTCTTATCTTTATATGTAACTTTCACCGTCTTTCTTTTATTATGGGATTTTGTGGGTGTAATCCACTGAAAACCCTCAGCAGACAACACTCCTCCTACCAGGGACACCTAGAGGTTTAAAGGCTTGTTGCACATGCTAAGTGCAATCGTGTTGCCTACGAAAGTGTGCTGGTTAGTTTTTTCTTTTTCTTTTCCATTTTTCTCCTTCTCTTGAATAAATAAAGTTTGCTCGGGACGATCAAAGTCAAGTTTGGGAGAATTTGTTCAGTCGAAAATATTGCAATTTTAACATAACAATTTCCTTACTTTTCTTAATCATATAAAGGTGTTTGTTATGAATATAACACATATTAGAAGTTCATTTGCAAAATATCATTTACCATGTGTTATACATTATAATCAACATTTTTGAAGGAAATTTTATGTTTAATATTTTAGGCATAATATTTTTGTATCTTTAACATTCTTCATTGAGATCTTGTACAAAGATAGCTCAGGTCAGATATCGGGAATCAGAAATATGCCAATAAAATACAGGAAACCGAAGAATTAAATTCTGGCAGAGACTCAGAAAAGATTAGAAGATTCCAGTTATCACAAGAAGACCCAAAGACCAACAGAAGAAAACACCTGAAGTTTCAACCAATGAAGCCACCAATTGGCCATGGAACCGCGGCCGAGTCAGGCCGATTCGCTGCGGATCCGAGGCCGATTCATGGGCTTCGGGGTCGGGAACTCTGTGGAAACATCTTCTCAACGTCCTAACTTGTTGGGGAAGCCTCGTTGTAGCAACCTTGTTCTGGAAACTTCACTACAACAATCTAGCTTGTTGTGGAAGGTTGAAAAGGGGGCTATAAAAAAGACCAAGGGCTTAAGAGAAAAGGTCTGGAATTTCATCCAATTTTTCATCCAATTCAACACAAATCCAAGAACAACATCAAATCCAAAATCCAAAATCAAGAATCATCGAGAAGTTCAACAAGAGATTCAACAAAAGATCCTTTAAATGAAGCCGGTCATCATCAACGAGCAAGCGATCCACGACAAGTCCAAGACTCATGGTGATCGAGCGATGTGAAGATCGACGGAAAAATTACCACTTCAAGGGAGTGATCGAGAGCAATTCTTCTTGTAATCTCGGATTGAAGAAATTGTAATTTGAAGTTGAATAATAAAGGTGATAATTAGTTTCAATTTCGCTTTCTTTTAATTTCCGCATTTTGAATTCTTTCTCTAATCTTTCTTCGATTTTCATGATGCGTGAGTAAATCTCCGCTTGATAGGATTCGCAGGATTATAGTAGATCGATGGATGATAAAATTCTATACTCTTTTTAAGTTTTATGAAGTTTACAAACTTTCTCAAAAGAATCGTCAACATTCTTATCGGGCACGATATCAAATTCTTGATACTCTTGAGCACGATTTGAGATACGATTGATGATCTTTTTGTGAAGGGCTAGAAAATGAATGGGATCAATGAAAGGACAAGGGACGATAGTGAAGAAACCCTAGTTTCTTCCAGAAAAACCCTAATCCGCATTCATCGCCATCAATCTAGTGGTAAACTGTCAATAGATAAGATTAGTCATCGTTATTAGTCATCCATGGCTACTAAGTCTGATCGAATCCTGCAAGCCTTCTTCATATTTTCTTGATAATTAGATCTTGAGCATTTTCTTGATTTCCTTTCTTGAAAACAATTTCTTGATTTTCTTGAAACTATTAATTCAATTAAATTTTGAACCATTTCTTGAAATTCTTTACTAGTTCTTTCGACTCATATAAAGCAAGAATTTACAAATTCCTCGAATCCCAGAGGATGACCCGTGCTCACTAACGCTTACTACACGCGACACCGTTATTGATTGCGGTTACTACTACTGCCTTTTTCTTTTTGAGTCAATCAATTGGCGCTGTTGCCGGGGATACGTGCGTAATTTGTTCTTTCTTGCTATTTGGGTTGAAATATTATTATTCCATCAAAATATAAATCAAGAACGCATCCTGTGCTTAACGATTAGTGTGTGAATTTTTGCAAGGGAATTTGGAATCACTGTAGTAAAGAGATAAAGATTTAGAGCATTTCATCAAAACCAGAGGAGTAAGTGAAGCAAGTGCAGAAAAAATATTTTCAAGAACTCTCATATTGGCCACGGAACAACGGAATTAAGGCTATTTTCGCGGCGGAATCGCGGTAGGATAAGCGATTCTTGGCTTCATCTTTCTCTGGTATATTTCCTATCTTCTTCTCTCTCCTCTGCAAAAGTCCAATAACAATTTCTCTGCAGGATTCTTTGGAAAAATTCGCCGCTTAAAAAATTCTTGTTGCGTGTTTTGATATTGGTTGTTTTTGCATATTGTAATACGGAAAATTAAGGGGCAAAAACCAAATTCAGATTACGTGGGGATTTCATTACCCTTCCTAAGACCCGCAAATCACAAAACTAGCATCCGCATCACCCTTCATTAATTAAAAATATCTAGACCAAGACTCTAAGGACTGTCGCACTCAATTAGGACATAAGAAGGTCGTCGGTAATCTACTGCTTATCCGCATTTCTTTTGTGGTGTCTAGGCAAGTGTGTCTAAGGAAAGTGGTTACGTAATTAGTCTCGCTATTTACATAGCGGATACCTCCCACTTACCTGGCCACAAGAGGGATAAAAAGGTAGTAGAGGATTGATCCTGCGATTTGTCTTCTGGAAGTGTAGGAGCGGTCTAGTGACTTGACCTAGGTGACCTTAGATCTATGGTTGATTGTGCGTTTTTGTGATTTGTCTAAATCAGTCTTTTTCAAAAACAGTCCTTTCTTTTAATTTACACATACGCTGCCACTTGCGCTAAACCCTCTTTGTGCATGTTCGGCAGGACCGGGATTCTGGTGCCCGTCTTGTCCGTGTTTCTTCTATCGACTCCGAAGTCGGTACTTCTTCATTTTCTTTTTCCTCACCACCCACCACAACTACCGAGATGGACGGTTATCCATCAAATTTTAATAACACCACTCTGCCACCATCCGCAGGTGCGTAGAATCCACTGCGTATATCTCTCTAAGAGAGATGCTACCCTATACGTGGTCCCCTTCCTACTTGTCTTTCTATTCCACCAGCCAATAGGGATAATTTTGAAATCAAACCACACTTTATCAATCTTTTATCTAAATTTCACGGTCTTGAGTCTGAAGACGGATACGTTTTTATCACCAAATTCGAAAATGTATGTGCTATGATGGGCACTTCACAACTTTCTGTGGATGCTATGCGTTTACGTCTTCTCCCGTTTACTTTGTGCGATTTAGCCGAAAAATGGATTTATAACACGACCGCACACACTATTTCCAATTAGGATGAATTCGTTATAGCATTCCTTTGTAGGGTTGCTAGGCATGCATACATGGGTCTACGAGGCATCAACCATGCCCGATTAAAATTTTAGCCGTACCGAACAACCCGAAGCCGGATCTTTAAACTAGAGATTAGGTGAAAACAAGCATGTTAAACTCTTTAACACTAAGTGAGAGGGATTGCAACCTTTGTAGATCCGGTCCTTTACTTCTTAAGCTCCGTGTTGAGGTCCCTTCGCTGCGATCATCGTGTTCCGGACTCTCGAGAGGCTTCACGAAGAGAAAGATGCAGTCTTGCTTCCGATCTTCGATAACAAGATCTACCTTGAAGTTTCATTAACACAAGCTAACACTCACTAAATGAAGTGAACACTCTCATCTAAAGGGCAAGGATAGATGAGAATGATGAAGTAGGATTTTTGCTCTCTTTTATTTTCTTATTTTCACTCATTTTCATCACTTGGAAAAAAGCTAGAAAGCTTTTTCCATGGAAGAAAGAAGAAAGAAGAAGAAGAATAATATCATTAGAATCCGTTTGTGATGAATAATGAAAGGATAAAGATGATGAATAATGCAACCATGGTTGAATAAACCTTTGTATAGAATTAACCAAGGCTAGGGTTTGGGTTAGGTTAAGAATGAGTCACTTGAAAATATCTTTACAAAAACAAAAGAAAACCTTCTAGAAACATCTAGAAAGCATTAACCCAAATCAAACCCTAATCTTTTTTAATCTCAACTAAACATATTGCATTAGTTATCTTATCATGTTACAATATTATATATCATACATATAATATTTATTGTAACAAAAGAAAATAATACAATTAACATATATCGTATATATATCAATGTATTACCCGAGTGAGAAAAAGAATCTTTTAGTGAGCTAATATTAGTTAATGTAATTTAATATATCATATATATTATTATACATTAAATTATCGAATCAACACTTGATCCGACAATCCGGCTATATCGCATATAACCGACTAATACGATGACCCAGCTATATCACATATACCCGGCCGATATCTCATATCGCGAGAATCCAATACGGTATCACATACCGCATTATCTTCGGTCCCGCATATATCACATATGTGCTCCTACTCCGTTTTGCCTGAGCCAAGAAACCTCTGTGTAGGACTCTAAAGAATCGTCAATACGTCGGCAGTAGGTGATGATTATATCAAACACCTACAAGCTGCAAGCGGTCAGCTAAACGTAACAGCCACCCAGGTATTGAGTGCTCAGAAGATCAATAAGCAAGCCTGTACATTCTCCTGTGAATCCAATCAGTAACACTCCCGTACAGTCCGGTCTCGTCGTCTGATATGTCGCGTATCTCGCCTAGGGGTGGTAAACGTCAGACCCCAGTAGCTTGATAAGTCGTGTCGATTTGAGGTCTATAACAGTTCGAGAAACTACTGATAACACTTACCAGTAAGTCTCAGCAACCCTGGCCAGGGATTTCCAGTTATAGCCAATCGAACACAGCACAACATCAACTCCCTATACCGGGAGAGACGAATCCCCTCCTATCGCTCATTGCCTCCATGTGATTCGGGACTGTACCCAAAAGCCACCTTTTTGCACCCCCTCTTGGACGTGGTATGATGGAAATCAAAGCACAGTGGGAATCACACAAGACTCTATGACGATCTCGGGTCAACAGACTACTCTGTACCAGTGTCACCGGAGAACTGCCATATGACGTGAGGTACAATACCATCTGGGAGTTCTCGGCGAGTCTGTCCAGTGTACCCAGTCTCTACTGAGCACCCGTACACCATCCTTGATGTCAATCACCGATGGATATAGGATCATCCATCGCCTATCATATGGGTCAAGATGCGTATACGCTAGTCTACTCTGGTGTATCGATGCTCTGTCTCGATACACCCTCGACTAGGAATAGTTATAGGATATACTCGTCGACTACCGTGGCGCCACTAGTATGATCTCATAATAGTCCTAGTAGTCGAGTACATATCCTAAGGGCTTTATCAACATGTAACATAGAGACAGTCAGAGTACATGTTAAGATAAAGTACAACCAGATAGCATACTATCACGTCGAGCAAGAAAGTCCTCCCTATATATGTCCAAGCATCCATTACAATATACATCGTATGTACAGTAATGGCCTCTAGGGCATACATATAACTAACAATCTCCCACTTGCACTAGGGCCATCTGTTGTGGTATCACATACCCAACAATTAGCTATGGTTGAAGTATCTCATACTCAACCATCCCATAAAAGTCTCTACTGGGAAAAATGCCTTTGTGAGTGGATCCGCGCTGTTGTCCTCTGTGTCTATTCTCCTAACCTCGATCTCCCTGGAGATCAACTATCTCCATGATCAGGTGATATTGCCTAAGAATTATATCTGGATTTCTGATGGGACGGGGGTTCCTTGGCATAAGCCACAACTCCATTGTCACACAATGGTAGGAACGAAGTTCATCTCATGAACTTATATATCCAGACTGCCTCTTTGGTAGCATCCTTGTAACGATGTATCTTGCCTTTAATCGTCTAGTAAGTCATGGTACCTAGCTTGGAACTCTTCCAACATACCCTCCTGCCACTGAGGGTAAAGACAATGTCTGCGACTGACATTCAGTCGTCCTTATCACCCTGGAACCTTTCCAGTGATTCTTCCCAGGATCGATTGATACCATATCACTATAACTAGTGAGAATCCTATCATCCAATTAGATCTATCTCATAGATCCAAAACCCAGGATTTAGGAGGTATCACTTTGATCCTATATGGTGAATCCTTGTGATAAGCGGAGATTGACCGAGCGTAGCATATGAAACTCCTTCCCTATCAAGAGTATGTCATCCACGTACTCTACGAGGATCACCACCATACTCTCTACTACCTTTTTGTATATACAAGGTTCATCTACCATTTTGATGAAGTCAAACTCTTTGACTACTGCATCAAAACAGACGTTCCAACTCCGCGATGCCTGCTTTATCACATAAAACATCTTGCACACGTTTCCGCTGCTCCCACTATCTACGAAGCCCTCTGGCTGTGTACTTATAGACGCTCTTTTCTAAAACGTCATTTAGAAAAGCAGTCATGACACCCAACCGCCAGATATCGTAGTCATGGTATGTAGCCGTGGCAAGTAGGATCTGGATAGACTTAAGCTTAGCTTTGAAAGTCTCAACTTTTCCATGTACACCAAGTAATCTTCTCAAGATATACTTGCGCTCCTGATGGGGATTTAACCCTTCAGATAAAGCAACCAAAGTCCATACTTTGTTGGTGTATAAGGATTTCATCTCAGATCGATAAGCATCCAACCATTCTTACAGAGTCTCACTCCTGATGGCCAGCTCGAAACTAGTTGGGTCATAATCTCATGATGCAATCCTCGTTCCCACTATCATAGAGAAACCGAAGTATCTCTCAGGTGGGTGAAGAACCCTACTAGATCGGCGGAGAGGCTGAGATTCGTTGGTTACTATTGAATCCTTCGGTTCTACCAAATCATCTGCTGTAGTTTGTATAGCTGGAACTCTTTCCAGTTCTACCTCATGACCACTAATTTTTCCACAAGAAATTCCCTTTCACAAAGGTGGCATGTTGAGAAATAAAACACTTTTGTTTCTCGGTTTGGTAGAAGATATTCCCTTGCGAATGCTTTGGATATCCAACAAACTTCCACAGATCTGACTTTACCTCGAGCTTGTCCGGATTTTGCTTTTCAGACATAGGCCGGACAACCCCAAATCTTAACATACTTATGATATGGGCTCTTCCCATTCTATATCACATATGAAGTGGTAGACATGATAGGTATGCAACTTCTCAAGTGCATAACTCCCATAAGGAAATAGGAAACTCAGTAGTACT
This sequence comes from Agapanthus africanus, assembly GCA_030015575.1. Taxonomy (NCBI): domain Eukaryota; kingdom Viridiplantae; phylum Streptophyta; class Magnoliopsida; order Asparagales; family Amaryllidaceae; genus Agapanthus; species Agapanthus africanus. The sequence goes on from JASDDO010000012.1 coordinate 357,511,776, forward strand.
CATTATAGAGCACACCATATCATATAGGGTGCTATTGCTCCGCCCCGATACACCGACGTGCTGTGGTGTATACGGAGGAGTAATGCTGAGAGAGAATCTCATTCTCCTTTACAATAGTCCAGGAATTCCGTGCTCAAGTATTCTCCTCCTTGATCTCATCAAAGGACATAATACTTATACCCTTATTTTGGTTCTCTACTTTTAACTTACATTCTGTGAATATCTCAAAAGGTTCGGACTTGTGTTTCAATAGGAACATATGTCTGAATCTTGAGAGATCATCAGAGAATGTAATGAAGTACAAAGAACCGGTCTTGGCATGTGTAGACAGGAGACTTTCATACATCAGCATGTATCAATCCCAAGAGTTTACTAACTCTTTCTCTGTTTCCAATAAACAGAGCTATGGTCATCTTATCTTTGTGACATGACCGGCAAGTTTCACAAGATATAAATTCAAAAAGGTTTAAATATGCATCTAAATATAACTTAGCTAGTCGGGTCGTATTGATATGACCTAGTCTACAATGCCTCAAGAAGGATTCGTTCATTTCTGAACGCTTTCTCTCGTGTGTGTTCTGTATACTAAGAACTGTAGTTTGATTTAGAACGTCAATACTTTTAGATAACGTGCCTGAACCGATCAACTCTTGATATAGGAAATGTTCAAAACATTATCCAACAATACAAAATTATATCCTTCTTTACTAATAAAGGGACTTATATCATTTTGTATATCAGGTTCGGTATCTAATAACATTCGTTCAGAATCAATGTATTCTGGTAATACAGGGTGATAGTGACCAACAGACTTGGCTGCAACACTTGCACCATTTTCTGTCTCATGAAACTTATCACCCGTTCTTAGTTCTCTACCTTTCTGTAGCCCATGTAACAGATTACATATGCGGGATCCTGATCCGGTATCTCATACGCAGGACGTAAAGGATACTGAGAAACAGTTCTCTGTAATGAACACACCCGAAGAAGATGCGTCAGTATGCGCTTTCTTCGTTTGGGCGGCACGAGAAATCTGGTATTCCCCTATTTCCTGCTCTGTCTTATAACAATTATAAGTTGGAGCGGGACCAACGTTCCCCCGTTCAGTATAACAAGTGGGTTCGGTCAATTCATCCGTTTTATTATCTTGATTAAGGCGTGATATGGTCGCTACCTGGAGAGAGAGAGAAGAAAACACTCAGCGTATGCTCTTGCAAGATTAGATTGGTTATCTAATATATCTAATCAGGATGTCTCCCACTGTTTTAGTCAAATCTTCCTTCAAACCCTAAAAGGAAAGACTAGCCGGGATTAATTACACGCTACAAGTTTGCCAATCTTTCAACCAGGCCAGTGCCGGTACTTTGAGGTAGGTCCCCCGTGCTTTCGCACGAACCTAATTAAAGTAAACCTCGTTTTCCCAGGGGCGTAACCCCGTTAACACCTTTCTAGACACCTACTTGATCGGCTAATTGTAATGTGTAAAACTCTCCCAGGAGTAACTCTTACTCGCAGCGGGTATCGGGATCCAACTATCTCATAGAAGGTATGCAACTTCATTGCAAATTTCAACACTTGAAATTCCCAATAATATTTTACCCCTAGCGTCCTATGACCTTGACGCATGCCAACAAACCGCAGTGCGCTAGTCAAGTTCAACCCGTCATTTCTTGATTGAATTAAACCCACCCGCACGACCCTTGACGCAGGCCAACAAAGTCGCACGACTACCCTAATCCAATCTGCATCATATGCATAAACAGATAAATACTAGTTAGCTACCGCACACTACGCCTTGACGCAGGCCAACAAACGTAGCACGAATACTAAGTAGGACTTATCTGAAATGACGGAGGGCTTCGACAGGCTTTTATGAAAACCCTTTGCTTAATGAACTTGATATCGTTGTAGAATCGAGAGATTTTAAATGGAGTGTTTTTGAGGCTTTTCTAGTTTTGCTAAAGAGGTCACTCCCGGTGAAGGGATCGTCGGCTCTTTCCTCATCGAATAAGGTGCAGGATATTTCACAAATATCACTATGCAAAGCAAGAACTATAGAAGAAATCAAAAGACAAACCGAGTTTGTAGCATCTGCTAGTTTCACTAAAGAGGTCACTCCCGGTGAAGGGATCTCGGCTCTTTCCTTATCGAATAAGGTGCTGGATATTCTACAAGGAACACCGCTATGCAAAGAAAGAACTAGAGCTACCTGTTTTTAAACAAGTTTCTACAACATCTTTAGGTTTCTTTTATTAAATTAATCTCATTAATGAAGTCCCATTTTTATTATGCTTCACAAGCATCACATTTGAAACGAAATCTGCAATATAACATATATCTCATATATATAATATAAACATTCGTCTTAGGCAGTAATATGATCTCATCACAGAACATCGCGATGAATAGCCAAACCCATATCCCTAGAATCCTATGAGAGCGGCAAGCAACACTGCCAATTCCAGGGTTAGGAGACCCGGTCTCGACTCCTCGAGATGGTCTCCCACTGGACTCCAGAACCCGGTTACTTGTGCTCCCCGCCTTGGGTCTACCTAATGCGGAAAAATAAATAATATACAATGGTGACATCATCCTCATCCCGAAAGTGCCCCAATAAAAGAATATTACATACAAATGAATTTTACATGAATGAAAAAGAAAAAACTCTCATCTCACATAAAACCCCTGGCTATTCAGAACACGATGATCCAATATAACATATCACAGCAACACATAATATCTCATATCATCAACGTAAGCAAGTATGCGTATCCCGATTGTCGTTGATGTATAGCAACGAAGCCGGCGATACACCACATACTACGCTTACGGTCACAGAAAAGAATGTGTAAAACTACAACAGTTGGAATCTGCAACCTCCTTAGACATCGCATGCCTAACCAAATGAATTTCTTAGACATCGCATGCCTAACAATTATAAACCCCGCATTTTAGTCTCATTATCGAAAACTCTTTTCAATATCAAGTCGGGCAATTCAACAAGATTCCCGACATCCTGATCGAATGCTCGTCGCAAACTTTAGTAGACGGCCGCACCCCCAGATGCCGTCGACGAAGTGCACTAAGGCAGAACACCGCTGCCGCGAGCACCCGAACGGATGCTTTCGGCGACGGGGTTCTCCTACAGTCACTTGGTCGGGGCTTGGGGCGTGGCTATCTATTAAGTTTACCCCGCGAGTATCCGCGTATGCTACGTGATTGCGATGGACTTTTGATCGCATCAAAATCCCGTGGCAACCGATCATTTGAGACTAAACTGCTATGTTTATAATATTCAAATTAGTTATCTCATAACTAAATGTGGATTCCAATTATTGTATCACATTCCAGATAAATAGACAATGTTAAACTTTCCGATCGAATAATCAAACACCCAAGTTTTTCCAAATAGCTCAACACTTGAGCGGAGTTCAAAAATATCCATCACATGCCACAGTACCGATGGTCCAGCAGTAGAAGGGTCAAGCCAACGACTCACATGTGGCACGCCGTACTGCCACAAACCCTAAGGTTTAGAGGCAGTTCAAGACTGTCACATAATCAAGTTAAGGTTTGTTGTCTTCTAGAGGGTCCACCGTGTTACTTGCACTACTTAGAACATTTTTAAACTCGAGAAAAAAATCCAACTTTTGAAAAAATTTCCGACAGGGGAAAAGTGAGTTATTGATATCCGTTCGAACTTTTTAACACGTTCTAAAAATTACCCGGACAAACTAAACGAAGTTAAATTATCCGATCGAATCAACGAGTCCCCAATACAACCCAGATAACTCAACACTTGAGTATAATTAAAAGTACTCAGAAACATCAGGAAACACATACGGATGAAACTGTACAAAAATGAAACCCTGACTCTACTGTTGCGCCGCGGAACCGCCGCTAATGGTATGTCATTGCCGCGGTTCCGCGGCCGTTTAAGTGAGTTAGTGGCTCGTTTTTCACATATGTCCATAGAATTTCCTGCTGATTTTTTTGAGTATTTTTAATGTGGAAAAAAACACATTTTCAGAAAATGTCCAGAGAAGAGTTCAAATTAGGGTTTCGGGGTTCGATCGGACTTTAAACTTCGTCTAGAGTTTGCCTAAAGCTCTAGCTTGGCTCTGATACCACTGTAGGGTTGCTAGGCACGTACACAAGGGTCTACGAGGCATCAACCATGCCCGATTAAAATTTTAGCCGTGCCGAACAACCTGAAGCCGGATCTTTAAACTAGAGATTAGGCGAAAACAAGTATGTTAAACTCTTTAACACTAAGTGAGAGGGATTACAACCTTTGTAGATCCGGTCCTTCACTTCTTAAGCTCCGTGTTGAGGTCCCTTCGCTGCTATTATCGTGTTCCGGACTCTCGAGAGGCTTCACGAAGAGAAAGATGCGGTCTTGCTTCCGATCTTCGATAACAAAGATGATCTACCTTGAAGTTTCATTAACACAAGCTAACACTCACTAAATGAAGTGAACACTCTCATCTAAAGGGCAAGGATAGATGAGAATGATGAAGTAGGATTTTTGCTCTCTTTTATTTTCTTATTCTCACTCATTTTCATCACTTGGAAAAAAGCTAGAAAACTTTTTCCATGAAAGAAAGAAGAAAGAAGAAGAAGAATAATATCATTAGAATCCTTTTGTGATGAATAATGAAAGGATAAAGATGATGAATAATGCAACCATGGTTGACTAAACCTTTGTAGAGAATTAACCAAGGCTAGGGTTTGGGTTAGGTTAAGAATGAGTCACTTGAAAATATCTTTGCAAAAACAAAAGAAAACCTTCTAGAAACATCTAGAAAGCATTAACCCAAATCAAACCCTAATCCTTTTTAATCTCAACTAAACATGTTGCATTAGTTATCATATCATGTTACAATATTATATATCACATATATAATATTTATTGTAACAAAAGAAAATAATACAATTAACATATATCGCATATATATCAATGTATTACCCGAGTGAGAAAAAGAATCTTTTAGTGAGCTAATATTAGTTAATGTAATTTAATATATCATATATATTATTATACATTAAATTATCAAATCAACACTTGATCCGACAATCCGCCTATATCCTATATAACCGACTAATACGATGATCCGGCTATATCACATATATTCGGCCGATATCTCATATCGCGAGAATCCAATACGGTATCACATACCGCATTATCCTTGGTCCCGCACATATCACATATATGCTCCTACTCCGTTTTGCCTGAGCCAAGAAACCTCTGTGTAGGACTCTAAAGAATCGTCAATACGCCGGCAGTAAGTGATGATCATATCAAACACCCACAAGCTGCAAGCGGTCAGCTAAACGTAACAGCCACCCAGGTATTGAGCGCTCAGAAGATCAACAAGCAAGCCTGTACATTCTCCTATGAATCCAATCAGTAACACTCCCGTACAGTCCGGTCTCGTCGTCTGATATGTCGCGTATCTCGCATATGGGTGGTAAACGTCAGACCCCAGTAGCTCGATAAGTCGTGTCGATTTGAAGTCTATAACTGTTCGAGAAAATACTGATAACACTTAGCAGTAAATCTCAGCAACCCTGGCCAGGGATTTCCAGTTATAGCCAATCGAACACAGCACAACATCAACTCCCTATACCGGGAGAGACGAATCCCCTCCTATCGCTCATTGCCTCCATGTGATTCGGGACTGTACCCAAAAGCCACCTTTTTGCACGCCCTCTTGGACATGGTATGATGGAAATCAAAGCACAGTGGGAATCACATAAGACTCTATGACGATCTCGGGTCAACAGACTACTCTGTACCGGTGTCACCGGAGAACTGCCATATGACGTGAGGTACAATACCATCTAGGAGTTCTCGGCGAGTCCTTCCAGTATACCCAGTCTCTAATGAGCACCCGTACACCATCCTTGATGTCAAACATGGATATGGGATCATCCATCGCCCATCATATGGGTCAAGATGCGTATACGCTAGTCTACTCTGGTGTATCGATGCCCTGTCTCGATACACCCTCGACTAGGAATAGTTATAGGATATACTCGTCGACTACCGTGGCCCCACTAGTATGATCTCATCATAGTCCCAGTAGTCGAGTACATATCCTAAGGGCTTTATCAACATGTAACATAAAGACAGTCAGAGTACATGTTAAGATAAAGTACAACCAGATAGCATACTATCATGTCGAGCAAGAAAGTCCTCCCTATATATGTCCAAGCATCTTTTACAATATACATCGTATGTACAATAATGGCCTCTAGGGCATACATATAACTAACATCCTTAAGAAATTTTATCCCAATCATAAGGCCGCCCGTGTTCGGAGCGAAATCAACCAGTTTACCCAGCTTCCAAATGAACCATTTTAGAAATGCTTTGAACTGTTTAAGGATCTGCTTGTCTAATGTCCTCATCACGGAATCCATAGATGGGATCTGTGCCGAATTATATATGAGGGCATTAATCCAGTGACAAAGCAGATGCTTGAAACCATGTGTCAAGGAAATTTCATGTCTAAAGACGATGGTGAAGCTTGGAAATTTTTGAAGATTTTGCTGAAAACACTTTGCAATGGAAAAGCGTTAGTCCATCATCTAGGGGTGGTATTCATCAGCTCGATGTTTCGATCACAGTAAAAGCCGAAATGGCAGCGATGCAAAAGAAACTCAAAGCTATGGAAAACAAATTTTATTAGCCTCCCTAAACCAGGTGACGCTTCCTAAAACCGTGTGTGGATGCTGTTCTGATCCATCACATCTGACGGAAGAATGTCCTTTGAATTCTCCGTTTCAAGGTCAAGAACACACTAATGCTGCTTTTTAGCAACGACCTAGAAACGATCCTTATTCTTCCACATATAATCAGGGTTGGAGGAATCACCATAATTTTTCTTGGAACCAACACCAAACTCAAAATACGGTTCCAAACCAAAATAACTATCAAAAGGCTCCTCCACAGCAACAACAGCCATCACAGAGTCAGCACCCCTTTCAACCACAAACTTTTCAAAATCCGGCCAACAATTCTACACCTTATAATAATTCTTTGCAAACGACCGGTACCGAAAACTCCTCTGCACTCGAACGGACCTTGGATTTGTTTATGAAACATACCATGCAAATGTCGACTGATATAAGGTCTTCCTTCGACACTATAAAGAAGGAATCCGCCTCCCACGGTGAGAGTATAAAATCGATGGAAGCACAAATTGCACAATTAAATGCCGCAATTAGTGCTAGAGAGAAAGGTAAACTTCCATCTCAACCCTTACCAAATCCTGGCCACTCACAATATCATAATGTGAATGCCATTATCACGTTGAGATCTGGAAGAGTACTGAATAACCAAGTTGGAGAACAGGTTGATAATGATGAATTAATCAATGATACCCCGGCTTCCACTTCTGACCCTATTTCATCTAGTCCATCTTCTTCCGAGCCTATTCTCCGTTTTCCCCTAGGCTCGAGCCATCCGCCCGCCTCTTCGAGTCAACCTGAAACGATTCCCACTCCAATTTTGGGATCCGTTCTACCCACACGAACTTCTCCACAAATGTTGGACCCAACTATTATTGATAAAGCTCCTTATCCAAATAGTTTGAGGGACAACAAACCTAACGCACAAAAGGAGAAGATTATGGAAATGTTTAAACAGGTTAACATAAATATCCCTCTCATAGATGCTATCCAACAAGTTTCGGCTTATGCAAAAATACTTAAGGACTTATGCATTAGGAAGAGAAGAACGCAAGTGCCGAAAAAAGTATTCATGACGAGTAATGTTGGCACAACTTTTACCCAGCAATTACCAAAGAAACGTAAGGATCCTGGCTGACCTATAATCTCTATTTCTATTGGAGGTAAAAATATCAATCGTGCTCTACTCGACCTTAGCGTTAGTGTCAACCTGCTTCCTTACTCTGTCTACGAGCAGTTAGGTATTGGATAATTGAAACCTGTCCACTGCACTCTCCAGATGGCAGATCGATCTATCACCAAACCTAGGGGTGAGCTTGAGGATGCGTTGATAAAATTCGGGGAATTTATATTCCCTGTGGACTTTATTGTTCTAGATACACAGCCTGTAGCGAACCCACGGATACCAAATTCCGGTGATTCTCGGTCGACCCTTCTTAGCAACTTCCAATGCTGTCATTAATTTGTCGTAACGGTTCTATGAAATTATCCTTCGGAAAAATGACAATTTAGTTTAACATTTACAAGCTAGGAAGTCAACCATCTGAACCTTCTTCTCATTTACTTGATGTTTTTTCTGTCCACGAGATAGCTCCCGAAAGCAGCAAGGTTGAGAAACTTTGCTATAATAATCTCGACGACATTAGTAAATCATTGTTTCATCTGGAAAATTATTATAGTGAGGATACCTTTGATAAGTCCATCCTTGAGTTCGAACCTTTTGACTCATCACAAAAGTCAGTAGAGCTTTCCGAGTCAATATCTTATGCAGGTTATGAACTTCTTAAGGAATCCGAATATCATTCCCTTACCCCACCTTCTATTGTCTCTCCGCCGACATTAGATCTCAAAATGCTACCTTCTCATCTTAAATATGCATATTTAGGTGAGAATGAGTTTTTACCCGTGACCATATCCGCTTCTCTAGCTTTAGAGCAAGAGAACGCTCTTTTAACGGTCATGAGATCAAATAGGCAAGCATTTGGTTGGACAATGGCAGACATTAAAAGGATTAGTCCCTTGATTGTTGAACATCATATACATTTGATGGATGAAGCCAAACCAACCCGAGACCCATAAAGACGGTTAAATCCCCTCATGAAGGAGGCAGTAAAGAAAGAAATCGTCAAGTGCTTAGATAGTGGTTTAATTTACACAATCTTTGATAGCCAATGGGTAAGTGTAATACTTCAGGAAAATAAAATATTATTTTATAATTTAAATAATTTAAATAATAAGTTTCAGGAATATTATTAAGTACAAGGATTTGTTTTGATGAAAGGGTAAAACTATATACCGGTAACTTGGAAAATATTCTGAAAACTAATAAGAATTTCTGATTTGAAGGTGTTTATTTGATTTAGACATTCTATGAATTATTATATAATTATTTGTAAGTGGGTTATTTACTAAACTCGATTAGTGTTTACTAATTATGCATTCATCATGCTTATGCATATGACATGCACCATGTCATGTTTCAAAACACATTGTTTTTTATCATTCTATGAACTATGGCATATTTGTTTTTCTTTTATATATATGGGTTTTTGGTTTTAATTGAAAAAGGAAAAAAGAAAAGAATAAAGAAATGGTGGCATGGCATGGAGGTATGGGCAAGAGAGAGGGTGAGGGGACTATTTGACCTTGGCTCATTGTTCCATCTTCATCATTCTTTTTCTCCTTCACCCTCTCCATGGCTACCCTCTCCCTCCACCTCCTCCACCTCCTTACAACACCCCCAAATCCACATCAAAACCTTTCATCCCCTTCATTAAATTTGTGCACAAGCTCACCACAAGCATGGTGGACTAAGCAAGTTAGGATTTTGAGCACTTGGGGCAACTCAAGAAAATTCTTGAGTTGCCAAATGAGGTATTTATTTAACCATTAGTGTAGTAATTGAGTTCCTTTTGCTTCTATTTTAGTTTAAAATTGATTAAGTGTAGTTTAGTGATCTTGGAAAATTCCAAGATGAAGTTTAGGGGATTCTTGAGTTGTGATGGTGCAAATGAGTGTAATTGGTGACTACAACCCCCCTTAGTGTTAAAAACCTAGATCAAACCAGAGCCTAGACCATGGAACTTGAATTTAGATGTTTCAATGTCGGTTTTGTGAATATTTTGTGCCTACAGGAAATCTGGAGTGACCTGATACCTTTACAGAAAAAACTAGCAACTCTATTGACCTAGATTAAACACTAGAAGACCATCCTGAGAAGATGAACCCAAACAAAGAAGCTAGGGCCAACCAGGCCGGATTTTGGGTAAATGTTGCCGGGTCATCTGTGGGTATTGGTGTTAAGGTTGATTTTGTAGCTCACATACCCCATATACTACCCCACTGTACTGTTTGTTTATCCCCATTTCACCTGACCAAAATTCTGGAACCTTTTTCTTGTGTTGTTGTTTTGTTTTGTAACTTTCAATGACTTGAACTTTTGATACTTGTGTTTTGTCTCGGTCACTTGACGTTTGTACGTCGATATCGGGAGTTTTTTGGTTATTCTTGCATGCGTAGACCGTAGGTTTTAACATATGTGCGATTCGTGTGCCGTTTTAGTTTTCGTACGCGATTCTGTTTACGATACTATGTGTTTATATATGTAGGCACCCTCATGTCGACTTTGAACAACAAGGAAGAGCGCGGCGTAATCGACTTCGGTAAGTAAGGATCAAGGTGAGTAGATGTATATCTACGGGGGAAGTCGAGTGGATGGCGTATAGCACCCCTGCAGTTTCGTAATGTAGCATGCGAATATGTTATATATATAAATATGCGTATTGTGAGACGTGATTAATTTGCAAGAAAGGCTTTGGGAGACCATGGGTTCGTTTTGGCGTAATTAGAAGAGAGTGCTTTTAGTTTATTTCTTAGTCGCGAAACCCTAGAGTAAAGGTTGACACACACACACACGCACACACGTGACATGATTATGGGTGTATATGTTTATATGTATGTGTGTGTGTGTGTGGATGCATTGGTACATATATATATACATATACATATACGTATATGTATACACGAGTGATGAGGATAATATATGATACTTGGAGGTGGGTCGATATGATCGGGAATGATGCCGTGAGATTGTGATATGTGATTGGGTCGTGATACGATATACGACATAATGTTATAGTGGATCGATGGGCGATGTGTTTTCATACACACGAGTATATATATATATATATATATATATATATATATATATGTTTGATGATATTGGAATGTACTAGAATTTATAACGGTGCCCCTAATTCATGATTTTACGATAATGATACCATATGAATAATGAGGTATATGTGATATTTGACCCATACCCCGATTTTGGGATGTCGTACGATGGATTTTACCGTACGAGGTAAAGAAATGATGATTGATCCTCACTCTTGACTCGAGAATGTCGTATTATGTATTTTTACCATACATGACGCTATTGAGGCGGGATAGCCGACTACTAGATATATCGACTCGGAATTTAGGTGGATTTCTTACCCTTTCGACCAATTCCTTAGTTTAGTCTTTTAGTTGATTAGGAAAATGTTAGAAAAGGCTCGAGTCATACCTATTTTCAAAAACTAATGAATCGTGAGTATTTTCAAAAGACAACTCGAGGGATATTATAGATTTTCTTCAAAGGACGTACCTTTTCTTAAAATACCATAGCCCCTACATTCTACAAACTACGATTCGTGCTATTTCAAATGCCAAAACCGTATGACTCGTATATAGAAATGTATATTCTTCAATGTTGCATTTACTATTCATTCGCCGTTATATTCATGTTCTCATTGCATTGCATGTTTATACATGTGTTTCCTTAACTATTATGATATCGATTGTTAGGACACCAACACCATTATCGATAATGCATATGTCCACAAATACTTGCTTGCCGGCTCACACACATCATCATCGGTAATTGCCATGTCACGTACACTTTAGAGAATATTACTTCATTGATATATTTTGCTAGCTGATAGTTCCAATATATGATTACTATGCTAGTTTAGATATTGCATTCTTTACTTAGATACCCATGCATGTGTATATTCATTGTCATGCAATATTATGGGGCTTTATGCCGGTAATTCACTGTTTATTGACTCTCGATTTTGGGATTTCGATATTCCATGAGATTTCTAGATTTGGAGAAACCGTAAGGATTTTATAAACTCATTATCATTTCTAAAAATAGAAATTTGCGGTTTTCTCGTGATATGATGTGAGAGGTGTCCATAATGAGTTTTCTCGGTTCTTGAGCGATATTATACACCCGATTCGAGGAGGAGGATGAACCGTTTGCGATTGCATGGTGGACCCAGTACGGTACCCCGGGGCAAGATGGTCGCAGATGATGGCGTTGAGATTGGCAGGGGAACACTACCGACCGGTTATTTGTGACGTGGCGGATATCCGGAGGATACCGACGTAGTTGTGAGATTTGATGATATGGGCCGATTCGGACTGAGGGAACCCGAGATATTGAGATATTGAGACATTGAGATATTAGGATATATATTATGTGTCGATACTTGACACGGATTTTCTGTTGATTTCGTTGATGATACTTCGGTTTATACACTAAAATCTTACTGAGATAAGAAAACTGTTTTCTCGTACAAAATGTATTCTGCTTTTATTCTTAATGCATTCGTATATCATATATGTGACATGTTGCAACCTGAGACACTGACACGAGCACTTGGTGTTACACTTATGTTTAGATGATTACCCTTGCCATTATTAGATATTTCAGGGTATATTATGAGGACATTACTGTATGACCTAGAAGATAGTCATACTTCCGATTTCTACTCGGTGATGTCTTCTACCTATGAGTTGGAAACTCACCCCCGTTGTGCCATAGTTTCTTGCAGGTTTGGCCGTACAGGTTTCGTTGTGGCTTGTTGGCACACTGCTTCCTTCCGGGTGATTACTTTGGTAGGTGGGTTCACTTGCATCGTGACCACCATTGTACTTTTATTTATTTCAGTTGTATCTAGTGAGCTCCATCAACCAGACTTGTATTATTTGATAGACTTAGAAAACTAGTTGTTATTCTTTCGACCTTAGAGTCGCGCTCTTGTATTATTATGGTTCTTCTCTGGTTTTCTGGAGGATGTTGGTTTTCTTTCTGAGTTTTGACCCTCGCCCTTCGACGTTGTATATTCATTTTATCTTGCGTGGTTGTTCCGTCATTTGGCGAAGAGCTAGCTCCCACTTGGGGATGCCTTTATTATATTGCTTGTACCATTTTCGGGTTAAAATATACAAAAGAGGTGCTGCGGAAATTTTCAACGGCGAAAAGTGTTTTCAATTAGTTACAAAATGTTGTTTTCATATTTTATTACTTATGTATTTAAAGAAGGAACCTGATTTCGTTAAACCTTATTCCAAAACTTCACCTCCACTATTTTCCCTAAAAGATTTAGATTTCTGGGCTTTTGGCTTAGATGAATTGGGAGGGGTCCAATAGACTTCACATGATTCAAGTGCCAGTCACGTACCATTTCGGGTCGTGACAGTAAGTCCTATTCATGTGGTCCCTAAAAAGTCTGGCATCACGGTCATAACTAATGAGGCTAATGAGTTGATCCAAACACACATCCAAACTGGGCGGCGTGTATATATTGATTACAGAAAACTCAATGCCGCAACAAGAAAAGATCACTTTCCTCTACCTTTTATTGACCAGATGTTGGAACGATTAGCCGGACATGAATATTATTGTTTCATGGACGGATACTCTGGCTATAACCAGGTCCCTATCGCTGAAAAGGATCAAGATAAAACAACATTTCCTTGTCCTTTCGGTACCGTTGCTTATAGACGCATGCCCTTTGGGTTATGCAATGCTCTCGCTACATTTCAGCGGTGTATGATGGGGATATTCTCAGACATGGTCGAGAATTTTCTGGAGATCTTTATGGACGATTTCTCTATATTTGGGGATTCTTTTGAGGATTGCCTATGGCAACTTGACGCATTTCTTACGCGCTGTAAGGATAAGAACTTAACATTAAATTGAAAAAAATGTCATTTCATAGTCCAAGAAGGTATCGTGCTTGGATATGTCATTTCACGAAAAGGCATTGAGGTAGACAGAGCTAAAATAGATGTCATCTATAACCTTCCTCATCCCAAATGCGTCAAAGAAATACGATCTTTTCTTGGTCATGCAGGATTTTATAGGAGATTCATTAAGGATTTTAGCAAAATTGCTATACCCTTAACTCTTCTCTTGGCCAAGAATACAACATTTCACATCGATTCGGATTGTGAGGCTGCTTTTGACTCACTTAAAAGGTCTCTCACTACAGTCTCCGTTCTATCATCTCCTGATTGGAACCACCCATTTGAGCTTATGTGTGATGCATCGGATTTTGCTGTTGGTGCAGTCCTAGGACATCATATTGATAAGATGCCACATGCAATTTATTATGCAAGTAAGACCTTGAATGATGCCCAAATTAATTATACAACTACCGAGAAAGAACTCTAGGCAGTTGTATTTGCATTAGAAAAATTCGGGCCTTACTTGATTGGCTCACCGATAGTGGTTTACACCGATCACTCTGCCCTAAAACATGTTTTATCGAAGAAGGATGCTAAGGCTAGGTTAATACGTCGGATCCTATTATTACAAGAATTTGATCTTGTCATACGAAATAAGAGTGGATGTGAAAATGTAGTGGCCGACCATCTTTCACGTATCTCTTCTTCACTTACTGTGACCTTGCTAATAAACGACTCTTTCCCTGACAAACAACTCTTGACCATATCCTGCGAACCTTGGTTCATGGAAATTGTGAATTATTTAGCAACGAGACTTATACCCAGCAAATGGTCTAGAAAAGATAATCATCGATTTCTATCCCGAGTAAAGCACTTTTACTGGAATGAACCTTATTTGTTTAAGTATTGTCGTGACCAAATCATTCGCAGATGTGTCCCTAATGATGAATTCAAGAGTGTTTTGTCTTTCTGTCATGATCAGGCATGTGGTGGTCACTTTGGTCCACGTAAAACGGCGGAGAAAATTTTGCAAAGTTGTTTTTACTGGCCTACATTATTCAAAGATGCATTTAATCATTGCAAAACTTGTCCACGGTGTTAACACACGGGTCAGATTCCTCGAAAAAATAACATGCCATTTCAGCCTATCTTGGTTGTAGAGATTTTCGATGTTTGGGGTATTGATTTTATGGTCCCTTTTCCCAATTATTTCGTGAATTTATATATCTATTTAGCGGTTGATTACGTCTCAAAATGGGTGGAAGCGATACCATGTCGCACTAATGACAACAAGGTTGTTATTAAGTTCCATAAAGAAAATATCTTTTCGCGATTTGGACACCCTTGTGCTATAATTAGCGACAACGAGACACATTTCTGCAATCGGTCTTTCGAGACTTTGATGCAGAAATATTCAATCAACCATAAGCTTTCTACGCCATATCATCCCCAAACGAGCGGGCAAGATGAGATTTCCAATAGGCAGATAAAACAAATTTTGGAGGAAACGGTTTCAAAAAATCGTAAAGATTGGTCAACCAAATTGGCGGATGCTCTTTGGGCATTTCGTACCGCTTATAAGACTGATCTTGGTATATCTCCTTACCGCCTAGTGTTTGGAAAGGCTTGCCACCTTCCTATCGAGATCGAACATAAAACAATGTGGGCTATTAAAGAGCTTAACTTCGATTTAAATCAAGCCTGCAATTTTCGGAAGCTGCAATTAAATGAGCTAAGTGAACTCCGTGATGAAGCTTTCGATAATGCGGTTATAGTAAAAAACCAGACTAAAGCATTCCACGATAAAAATATTTTTAGAAAAAGTTTTACCCCGGGACAACAAGTCCTTCTTTACGATTCCCGTCTCCATCTTCATGCGGGTAAGCTAAGATCTCGTTGGAAATGACCATTTGTGGTGCGGTATGTATACCCGCACAGGCCAGTTGAAGTTGAAAATATTAAAAACGGTTATATTTTTAAAGTGAATGGACACAGATTAAAACCGTATTTTTCCACTAACCCCACGGAGAAGTTCCTGTTTTTACAGGAGCCGCTTTATTATAAATAAATTTCCTCCACCTCACCTCCATGTCTCGATAATATTGTCTCATTATAAGAATGGATGTGAGTAATCAAAAATAAGTTTGGGGGAGATTTTCACGATCATTTATTCTTGTCCCCGTTAATAACTTTTCCTCCAAAGTCTACAAGTTTTAAGATTTAAAAGATGACAACAGTAAGGACACTGCTGTAAACAGGTTCAGGGGAGGTTTGTGCTTATTTACGCATTACTTTGCATTATACACTTTGCATAAGCACAAATTTTTTTCTTTGATAATGAAAGATCAGAAAATGAAAAATTACATTTAACAGATTGGAAGAGTTTAAGAAAAACAAGAAAGTTAGATGTTTTCTTAAACGAAACTAGTAATAAGTAGTTATGAGCCGTTGTCCCAAGGATTAGTAAGATGAAGGAAGTCACTAATCTGAGGATAAAAAGAAGTCTGAAAAATAGTTCCTATTCTTGAGGTCAAACATTTGAACATTGATACCGTACTATACGCACTTACACACGTCTTGAAACTCGGGATAGTAGAGGATAACTTGAAATGCTCTTGTCTAAAAGCCAAAGTACAAAGAAAATAAAAATGAAAAACAAAAGTATAAAATGGTGAAGAAAAATGAAAACTGGTTTTGTAATCACCAAGGCAGTATAAAAAAATATAGCCAGGGTGCGTTATCATCTAGTGCTTTAGACCAACTGGTTTGGGAGCCACTGCTAAGCCTTAGGTGTTGCAAGACGAGGAAATTGCTAATTACGCCTAATAAGCAAGCACATTTAGTAATCGGTCAGTTAGTAACTCAAGAAGTATTAACGGTCGCATGAAGAATATGTGAGCAATTCCATCCAAAATATTCACCGACTAATAAAAGTACTGAGGTAGATGGGCAAGAGTATGATAGCTTGAATTGAATTCTCCAAGTGTAGGGATGTATTTTACACACATGTAGGGGTATATGATTAGTGTTTGGAAGAAAGGCAGGGATGAAGAATAAAGGCGATGTTTTATTGAGTGATGATGTGATTTCTAACATCTTTTCATGACTATTAAGATAGGGTTCATAGCAACCGAAAAGCTAGTGTAGTTGGAAACTCTTATTTTCAAGTTCTTTCTTTTATCATTTTTATTTTTATATGTAACTTTCACCGTCTTTCTTTTATTATGGGATTTTGTGGGTGTAATCCGCTGAAAACCCTCAGGAGACAAAACTCCTCCTTCCAGGGACACCTAGAGGTTTAAAAACTTGTTGCAAATGCTAAGTGCAATCGTGTTGCCTACGAAAGTGTGCTGGTTAGTTTTTTCTTTTCCATTTTTCTCCGTCTCTTGAATAACTAATGTTTTCTCGGGACGATCAAAGTCAAGTTTGGCCGAATTTGTTCAGTCGAAAATATTGCACTTTTAACATAACAATTTCCTTATTTTTCTTAATCATATAAAGGTGTTTGTTATAAATATAACACATATTAGAAGTTCATTTGCAAAACATCATTTACCATGTGTTATACATTATAATCAAAATTTTTGAAGGAAATTGTATGTTTAATATTTTACGCATAATATTTTTGTATCTTTAACATTCTTCATTGAGATCTTGTGCAAAGTTAGCGCAGGTCAGATATCGGGAATCAGAAATCATCCAATAAAATACAGGAAACCGAAGAATTAAATTCTGGCTCAGAAAAGATTAGAAGATTCCAGATATCACAAGAAGACCCAACGACCAACAGAAGAAAACACCTGAAATTTCAACCAATGAAGCCACCAATTGGCCGCGGAACCGCGGCCGAGTCAGGACGATTCAAGGCGGATCCGCGGCCGATTCGTGGGCTTTGGGGTCAGGAACTCTGTGGAAACTTCTTCTCAACGTCGTAGCTTGTTGGGGAAGCCTCGTTGTAACAAGCTTGTTTTGGAAACTTCTTTATAACAACCTAGCTTGTTGGGGAAGCTTGAAAATGGAGCTATAAAAAGTACCAAGGGCTTAAGAGAAAAGGTCTAGAATATCATCCAATTTAACATAAATCCAAGAACAACATCAAATCCAAGATCCAAAATCAAGAATCATCGAGAAGTTCATCAAGTAATTCAACAAAAGATTCTTTACACGAAGCCGATCATCATCAACGAGCAAGCGATCCATGACAGGTCCAAGACTCACGGTGATCGAGCGACGTGAAAATCGACAGAAAAATTACCTCTTCAAGGGAGTGATTGAGAGAAATTCTTCTTGTAATCTCGGATTGAAGTAGTTGAAATTTGAAGTTGAATAATAAAGGTGATAATTAGTTTCAATTTTTCTTTCTTTTAATTTACGCATTATGAATTCTTTCTCTAATCTTTCTTCGATTTTCATGATGCACGAGTAAATCTCCGCTTGATAGGATTCATAGGATTAGGATAGATCGATGGATGATAAAATTCTATACTCTTTTTAAGTCTTATGAAGTTTACAAACTTTCGCAAAAGAATCGTCAACATCCTCATCGAGCATGATATCAAATTCTTGATACTCTTGACCATGATTTGAGATACGATTGATGATCTTTTTGTGAAAGGCTAGAAAATTAATGGGATCAAATAAAGGACAAGGGACGATAGTGAAGAAACCCTAGTTTCTTCCAGAAAAACCCTAATCCGCAATCATCGCCATAAATCTAGTGTTAAACTGTCAATAGATAAGATTAGTCATCGTTATTAGTCATCCATGGCTACTAAATCTCATCGAATCCTGCAATCCTTCTTCACATTTTCTTGATAATTAGATCTTGAACATTTTCTTGATTTCCTTTCTTGAAAACAATTTCTTGATTTTCTTGAAAATATTTATTCAACTAAATTTTGAACCATTTCTTGAAATTCTTTACTAGTTCTTTCGACTCATCTAAAGCAAGAATTTACAAATTCCTCGAATCCCAGAGGATGACCCGTGCTCACCAACGCTGGCTACACGCGACACCGTTATTGATTGCGGTTACTACTACTACCTTTTTCTTTTTGAGTCAATCAGCAGTCCAAATGTCGGACGCTCGCCCCGCAATATCGAATATACAAATGAATCTGAACTGTACTACTACCATTGCACCGCAAGCTATCCACCACGATAAATCGATCCATAATATCAGCACAACACAGAACATCAATGTGAATATCACGTTCGCAAACCCGTCTAGTCGAACATATAAAAACTAGTCGGGTTGTACCGCTCAAATGATATTCACGGTCGCAGATATATCACATGCACTGATAAACACACACACTTAAAATTTCGATCGACTAAACTTTCCTAAATTGGCCCCAAATGCAAATCCAACACTCAAATAAATCTGGGCCAAAAGCATATATCAAAAAAATTATATTTCCATGAACACGAGCCCCAAAATAAATTTGGGGCACTGTAGCCCAAAAAGAGCGGCGGTTCAGTGGCAAAATGTGCCATTTTGTTTCGGTTCCGTGGCGCAATTTTCGAGTTAGGTGCCCATATTTTTTTTCTTAGATCTAGTTTTGCTTGCACATATTTTTAAGATGCTCTGAAAAATTTTTTGAACAAGTTTTAAAATCGACAGCAAATATGGCAACATGGAATTACGATTCGGAAAAAAGAGTCGATCGACATTTTAACCTTGTGCAAACTAGGTAGTAAGGTTTATGGGGTGGCTTTGATACCATGTTGGGTTGCGCCGTTGCCCTGGCCATCTAACGAGGCTAGTGCGGAACATAAACTGGCGTTTAAAAATTTGGCGCTAACGAATCCTGCCGAACCGAACCATAAACCCTAAACTTGCAAACTGGAAAAGAGCTAAACTAAGTGATAGAAGTGTTATACCGAATGAACCAAGTCCTTCGGTATTCTACCATCATCCCAAGCTCCTTGAGGCGTCATGGATCGAGTTTGGCCTCCGATCTTTCTCCATCAAAGATGATCCACCTGAGGATTTGTAATTCGAGCTCTAACCTCATAACCGAGGTAACTAGGTTACCAAGTTCGCCAAACTAGATAGCTTATAGGATGTAGAGTCTAATGATGGATTACTTTGTCTCCAAACACCTTAGGATTCTCAACACATGAGACTTTTAGGGTGGAGGTGGCAGAAGAAGCTTGAGGGAGATGAGATTGTTGTGTGAAGCAACTTAAGAAAATGGCTAAGTGTTGTTAGCTAAGAATAAAACTCCAACCTCACAAAAATATCTCACAACACAAATAAATATCAAGCATGCTTTAATAGTGAATCCATGAGTCACCAAGTGAGCCATGCTGATTAAAGCCAAACAACACCTCATCTGCTCCACCTCATTAACCATTTAATCGAAATGGTTATAACTAAATTAGGTGGCATCTTCTAGAAGCAATCTTGTAATAAATTAAAAGAATACCCATCATCCGTATATACATACCCGTATCCGTATTCCGAAAAATATGAATACAAAGAGACTAAAATAATCCAACAATATAATACTAGAATCGGCTTAAACCAAAACCTACTAGTATAATCCGTTCGAATCATGATACGTGCACAAGTGCACGTATATGATCGAACCCTGCCGTAAAACTATATGGCCTCTACATCGTTTCGTCCGAAGCAGGGAATCCCTCTGTGTGGGACTCTAAAGACTCATCAATATGCTGGCAGTGGGTTTAACTACAAGCACGTCAACGGCACTACCTGTACGTAACGGCTACCCAGGTATTGAGTAAAAGGAAGGCCGATGAGAAAAACTCATCTGAACCCTTACTGAGCATGTCCGTGACAATCTCCGTACAGTACGGTCCATTCATCTAAGAGTATCGCATATCGAGTCTAGGGGATGGATAAAGTCAGACCCCTAATAACATGATATTTCGTGTCGGTATGAAGCCCATCACCAACTGAGAAACTACTGATTCAAATCAGCAATTCTCGTCCACTTTGGCTAAGGATTTCTGGTGATGGACACCCATGCACAACGCGATATCAACCCCCAATACTGGGAGAAACGAATCCCCGACGATCCGCTCACTGCCTCCATGTGGCTCAGGACTGTACCCAACTAAAACCTGTTTGCATGACTCCTTTGAGCCGTGGTAGGGTAGTAATCAAAGCACAGTGGGAACTCACACGAGACAAATGACGATCTCAGGTCGACAGACTAACCTGTACACACGTCACCTGGGAACTGCTATCTGACAATAGGTATAATACCAACTAGCATGTTCCCGGCGAGTCCGTCCAGTATACTCATAACCTAATGAGCACCTGCATACTATCTTAGGTGACTGACTAACACCAATGGCTTGTGAGACTGGCCACCACCCCTCGTCAGGGTCTCGATAAGTATACACTAGTCTATGCTAGAGTATCGATGCCCAGTCTCGATACTCCCTCGACTAGGGACATTTAAGGATGTGCTTATAGACCACCCAGCTCCCATGTATATGATCCCCATCATAATGCTGGTAGTCAAGCAAGAATCATATGGGCTCTATCAACATGTAATAGTGATCTACAATATCGCATAATGCATGTACATTATGATAAAATTAAACCAGATAGCATACTATCATTTTGAGTAAGACTGTTCTATCCATATTGGTCCTCCCTCAATCATCATAATCACCTGCCTGCGATTACAATAATTTCCTTGAGGGAACTATAGCCAACACTAAAACTTTTTTTCTTGCTCCTGTGTAGAGAAATCGATGGCTTCCCAATGCACTTCATGCAACGACAACTCTCTCTCCACCCCAACTGGAGGAGTGACCTATGGGCCTAACACGGCCTCTATTTTTTCAATGCCAGTGAGGCAAGTCACATAAGCCACTACTGGATTGTTCTTCGAGACCACGCTTCCACCAGTGATTTTCGGTGCCTCAATGCCGCAAGAAGAAGCTCCCAAAAGGTCGGTCTTCGATTAATTGGCAACCACAACGACCCCTCTCAATAGGCCGTCCAAATCTGGCAACTCAGTCTTCAACAGGCTGACTAAAAGCACAAACGGGCCCGCAAAGAAGCTCATGATACCTGAAAGGCCTACCCCAAAATGGCTAGCTCTCCCAACTCCTGCTACAGGCGAAGCCGTCAAAAATGCTTCCACCATCAGAAAGTCGGTCTTCGAAAGATTGGCTGCCCCTCCTCAAACTTTAACAAGGACGTCGGTCTTCAACAGGCTGACACCAATTACAGCTCCTCAACAAAACCAAAGGCGTGATGAAGCCGCTTCCAAAACTGAAGCGGTCCTTTCAACAAGGCACGCTTTACGTCGCCACTGGCGCCGAGTGAGAGAAGCTGGGGGCAACTCCTCCTCTGGACTCACCCCACCAGCTCTAATGGTGGAAGTCGACGCTGCTGTTCCAACTAGGAACAGTTTTGAACCGCTTAAGAGGGTGCACAAAAACTCTCCAACAGCGGTGCTAAAGAAATCACCCCTGCCTGCATAAGTTACAGTGCAGGTAAAGCCGGAGCAACCTCATCAGCGACTCTCCTCGCAAATTCATAGGGCCTGGCAAAAAGTCTAGGACTCTGTGATTGACCAGAACTACTCTCGTCGACCGAAGAAATCGAAGGTTCGGCAAGAAAAAGATCACTCCTCCACCATACAACGGAGGACTTCTCCTAAGCAGGTGTCTGTTATAACGGCTCCTTCAACTCCAATCTTCCATAAAAGAACGAGGTTGGAAAAAACACTTTCGCTCCCGGCAAATTCCAAAGGCGATAGACCTAAATGCTCCAAGGCTAGGGGCATAACAATACATATGGTCTACATGGCTTTGTGAAAAGAAGAAAGCCGTGGTTCGGTTAGTCACCGACCGCAAACTCGATCGCTGACTAAGGCTCTGGACCAACAACAGAAGCTCCAGGAAATGCTGACCAAAATGGCAGCACTTACCATGCAGAAAGAAAGTCCGGAGAAAGAAGCTGAACAGCGCCAAGAGCAGGAGACCGATACAGAGTTTCTGCGAAGGGTGCTCGATAGAAAGGACAAGGAAGCCGTTGAGCAAGTTGCTAACATAAAACAGATGGCTCTCCTGTTCCAAGACATGATTGGAATGATGATCCAGCCAGAACCCCCGGCCGAAGAGCCGCCGATAATCATCGAGGATGACAGAAGGGAAACATCAAACCCTCCCCTGGCCTTATCAGCAGCCAAGGAAGAAACGATCCCCAAGGCCACCCTTGATGATTATATTGCTCAATAAATAAGAGCTCATCACGCTAATGAAGATACTGGCCAAATTGTCAGAATCGGGCAACCATATCCATGCTGGTATGATCAAATCAAGTACCCGTTGGGATATATGATCCCCAAATTCCATGTATACAAAGGGACATGCAACCCTCACCAGCACATTGCACAGTTTAGAGGTCTGTGCGGCAACACTGGAGGTGACGACAAACTGTTGCTTCGCCATTCGTTAGGAGCTTTTCAGAAACAGCCTTTGAATGGTACTCGGAGCTCCCAAATGACTCCATAAAACAAAATTCACAGAGATGGAACTGCTGTTCACGCAGTGTTTCTCCAGCGCAAGCGAACGTACTCCAATCACCGCATTAATTAATGCCAGGGTAAAGCCGGGAGAAACCTGGGTGCAATACGCGATCCAGAGGCGGAACCTGTGCATTGAAGAATCCCCTGCCGTGGGCAAGTTCATCGGGACCCTTGATCCTCAAACGACTGTGTCCCGGTTCATGACATTTTTCAAACCAACTACCTTCCAGGCTCTGATAGATAAACTGGCTCAAATGGACCAGATGGGCCACGGGCCTTCCTCCTCAAATAAGGACCCTCGAAATGCCAAGGGTAAAAGGAAAGCAGCCTTCGTTGTCAATACGCAACAACAGCCGAGCAGACCAAAACCGGTTGTTCGCCAAAACAACGCGCGTCCGCGCTCATACTTGGAGGAAAGACTAGGACGCTTACTCGTTTCCCCGTGACAAAACGATGAGACTGTTCAAATTGGCAATGTATAATAAACTCATCACATTGTCAGACCCACGGCGTCCACCGCAACCCGTCGACGTCAACAACCTTAACTACTGCTCCTATCACAAAATGGTGAGCCACCCAATTTAAGATTGCGATGTCTTCAAGAACTGGGTCGAAGACCAGTATCAATAGGGGAAATTCACGCTATCTGATAACTGGAAGGTAAACCCCCCCCGAAGTACACTCCAAAAAAGGTGGATGCACAGGGGGCATCATGTTCACTCGTGGAAGAAACTCCACGGGAAGTCGTTCTTTCAGCAAAAACCAAAAGATTGCTGAAGGATCTACAAGCATGTCCGGCAGTCAGGTGGAAAAGCCTACTTAAACCCGAAATCATCGAAGGGTTGCTGAAACCACATCCCGCACCGAAAATTATTGACGAGGGGAAAAACACCCAAGTCAAGACTTCGAAGTCTTCGAAGAAAAAGAAGAAGACCAAGAAGTCTGTTGTAATATTTTCAAATATTTTAGATACTTAATTATTTTATTTATTTAATTAAAAATGTTATTTTATTTTTATAAAAAGACCTTTTAATATGTGGTAGACTAATTTAGTAAAGATTGTAGTTTGTTTATATAATAATAAGTGTCATTAGGGGTTTTGTGGAAAGTTTAATTCTTTGTGGAAATTGGATATTGTGTGAGGGTTTTTATGTAAATATGTTTGGCCATGGTTTAGACTAAGTTAAACCTCATTCAAACCACACCTTAGGTAGAACCTCAAGCCTACACTTCATGCTTGCATGAAAGCTTAGCACCTCTTCAAGGTGACACCTCCTCCTCCTTTTATCCATGTATATCTCCTTATTGGTTCAGTTATCACACAAATTATATAGAAAATACTTGGTATAGAAATCTCTCCACCCCACTTAAGAAAAGAAATGGAATAGAGAAGCTTGTGTTCTTAGGTTTTCTTGACTCAATCCATCAAGTTAGGATTCTCATGATCTTGAGCATCCCTTGAGGAACTACTTCAATTGATTCTTCAATTTGGTATAAATTCCAATCCTGCATATCTAAATTTTCAGTATGGTTAGTATAGAAATGACAGTATAACTAATATCGTATTCTTGCTTAAATTCTTACTCTGTTTTGTTCTGCTATAATTTAGTTAATCTATAACAAAATCAAGTAGTACAATAGCCTTACAAATTAGACCTAGAATATACACAAGAAACACGAACCCATTCTATGGATTTTCGACCGACGACTTTACCCAAATTTCCGAGCTCGCCGGTTTTTGTAGGAAGTTGGGTGTTGGTTTTTCTAGGGTAGCTCTTTGTTTATATTTTAAGGTGACTGGTATAGTTAGTTTATGTTATATATTCAGTATATAAATCTGGAAGCAAATTCCTGTTTTGGGGTTAAAATTATAAATACGATTCAGATATTTCGTGTCACGATTCTGTTTTTCCTGTTACGAACAGCGAAGGGTTAGATCAGGTTAGTATAAGTTTTAGCTAGTTGAAAATACTCGCACGTAGCATGTTTAGTATGTAAATCTTGTTGTTTTATGTTTTCGCCGTATCGGAGTTTAGTGATTTCTTACGAAAGTTAAATTCGATGTTAGGTTCGACCACGGGATTTTGGAGACTGCAAGGAAGGGAAAAGGATTGATGACATTCAAGTAACTTCGACGTATTCCGGTGAGTAGATTAAACATCTACCGGGGTATTTTTTATGGATGGCGTAATACGCCCGTAATTAGAAGTTTGGCTAATAATTTCCTTTGCAATGTGTATATGTTTAAAACTAAGAAACTTCATCGTATGCAATCATATCTATAAAATTCCATTGTTTAACTCTTGCTAGGACACTACACTAATTATCGATGACTCATGTTGCACGCGCACATACCTACATATTACACTACACCTCATCGGTAATTCATGTCACGTATCACTTAGAACTTGCCATATCTTATATGATTCCCTTCATACCATAAGCATCAATATTAGTAGTTGTTTGCATCATTGTTATTAATTGCTACCTATCATGTTTTACTTTCAAATTGTTATAATTGTAGCACAAGATGTATTGGATTTGAGAATTTCTGGTTTTGAGTTTTATATACTATTAAGTTATATTCATTGGTTCTTCATGATTAATGTGATATGTCCACCATGAGATGTCGTTTTTATGATTTGGATTTACTCTGAACTGAGTGGGGGGGGGGGACTATACGGTTGTGGATTTATACGTAATCCAGACTGAGTGGGGGATATACGGTCGGATACATGGTGGATCCGGTCGAGACCGAGGGGCAGGATAGCCGCATGTGAGGCGGGGAGCCTAGCGAGGATACTCGATACTGGAGATAGTAATGAAACACGGCGGATATCTAGAGGATACCGACCGATGTTATGGATTGAAAGAATCGTTCGGGGAACGATGTCTGTTAAAAACAGAAGATTTGTGTCGATGTTGGACATGGAAAAATGAATCTTATCTGGAAATTTATGATGTTGGAAATACTTGATGAGATTTCAGTGTTGTTTTATACATTTAGTTAATACATATTCACGCTTCTACATGTTATCATACATTATATCTTTATTTCTATTAACTCTAGTTCGTCAAACTCACATTATCAGCTGTTAGATGTTAGTTTTATTCACTGAGTTGGCAACTCACCTCGTTGTGCCTTAGTTCCTTGCAGGAGACACGCGGACGCATAGCAGCAGTGCGGATCCACTTGTCAGCTTATATCGCTTATTTTGCTAGGTGGGTTACCTACGTAGTAACCTCCTATTTTGGTATATGTATGTTGGATCTAGTAATTCTCCATCAGACCCTATATATTTGACTTAGAACGAAATTTTTGTATATGTTTTGTTTTGATCGAGTGAGATCGTTTAGTCGTGTTAAGTTATGTTTCTTTTACTTATGCATGAAATTCTTCGCTTGAGCGTCGTATTGTTGTTGCGTATTGATTTTCGATGTTTGGCGTTATTTTGCTCCCAACTAGGGACGCAACTCATTTAAACATTTTGTAACTTCTTTTATTAACGATTAAAAAGGAGGTGCTGTCAAAAATTTTAAATGCTAAAAATCAGTTGTTTAGATTTAATTTCTTAAAAATCATTCGACATGCTACTTCATTCTTTTACTTAAAAACTAAAATTTCCTTAATTCCGCAAATGAGTTTTTGATCTTGGTTTCTGGCTTGCTCAGATTGTGTCGGCATCTTTAGATGACATAAAATCTAAGTGCCGGTCACGTCCGAATTTCGGGTCGTGACAAAGTTGGTATCAGAGCTTAGGATTAATCTTACGGAACCGAGTAGTGAATTGAAGTTAGTAGGTTTTAATTTCGTTATGTAGGTTGACCCTTGGTTTGACAGAGTAGGAGATTTAGGATGAGTAGAGTACCGTTCATATGTTCCGCGGCATATTTACGCTACGATACTCAGCCTAAGTAACCTTAGGATGTATATCTTGATTAATCCTTCCTTTGACTCTCTATTATTGTTGTTCCTATTCGTACGCCTTATCAACTCTCGTTTCTTGTTCCAGTTGCTACGGCTATGCGAGTTAGGCGAGCCGTAGCCAGGAATGCAGCACGGACAGATCCGCCTGTGACGGCGACTGATGCGCAGGACATTCCGGCGGTACCAGATCATGTTGATCCTCCTCCTCCAGATAGACCGACTAGGATAGAGGAGGTCATGTTGGGCTTACAGCAGATGGTGGGGAAGTTGACTGAGGCCACCCGTGTTCAGAGACAGGATCAGGCATCGAAGATGGTAGAGCCTGTAAGTCGATACTATACACCCCGCGGAATTGTAGGGAGGCGGAAGGTGTAAAAAACGATAATTTTAGCATCATAACATCGACTATTAATCATGATTGTAATCTAAACTGTATCTAGCAACAAACATATGAAGTATAAATTTAAGTACAAAAATTATACCTCAAGAATATGGTCCTTCTTCTCCTTCTCCCGCTGTCCTCCTTTCCTGCATGAACTCTTCGGAGTGATACGGATGTCGCCTCCTCGTCGGCTTTCTCGAATCTAAGATGATCCACCCGAACGTTTGTGCACCAAGCTTTCTCTTCTATAACAAAGAAACTAGATCAACTAGTATGCTAAACTAGATGACCTAGAGTGTGTAGATGATGTAGATGGATTGAGGAGTCTACTATTTCTCAAGGTTACTCAATTCATGAGTGTTCTTGAGCTTGAGGGAATTGGAGATGGCAAAGGAAATTTTGTGAACTTAAAAGATGAAGAAGGAAATGGTTTTCTCTCTCTTGTCTAAAC
Organism: Agapanthus africanus; assembly: GCA_030015575.1. Classification (NCBI taxonomy): domain Eukaryota; kingdom Viridiplantae; phylum Streptophyta; class Magnoliopsida; order Asparagales; family Amaryllidaceae; genus Agapanthus; species Agapanthus africanus. Next base: position 357,539,771 of record JASDDO010000012.1, read on the forward strand.
TGAACTCTCACCCATTATCTCATAGATAATCTATTTCAATAATAGATATGAGATTCAATTAACAAAACAATGACTCATGGGTCAAATGATCACCATGTGTTCTCAAAACCCAAGTCCTTATTCATGCATAATACACATCATTTCCAATTACTTAAATGTATTAATTATTTAAAACTAAAATGATTAATACAATTAGGTCATGCTATCTACAAAAATGTTTTGTACAAATTACAAAAACGCCCCTCGTCTGTATATACATACCTGTATTCGTATTCCGAAAAATACGAATACCGAAGACGAAGACAATCCATCAGTACAATACTAGGATCCGGCTTAAACCAAAGCCCACTAGTATTGTCCATCTGAATCATCATGCGTGCATAAGTATACGCATGTGATCGAACCCTTTCGTAAAACCATACGATATCTACACGTTTTGCCCGATGCAGGGAAACGCTCTGTGTGGGACTCTAAAGACTCGACTCCACGCTCGCAGTGGGTTTAACCACAGGCCGCAAGCGGTACTAGCTGTACATAACGGTCCCCAGGTATTTTCGATAAGAAAGCCGATGAGCATAACTCATCCGAACTCCTACTGAGTGTGTATATGACAATCTCCGTACAGTCCGGTCTGTTCGTCTAAGAGTATCTTATATCGGGCCTAGGGGGTGGTAAACGTCAGACCCCTAATAGCGGTATAAGCTGTGTCGGAGTACAGTCCAATACACCTTGAGAAACTACTGGAGCACCTACCAGTAAATCTCACTTGCCCTGGCCAGGAACTTTGTGTAATGGCGTTCCGAACACAGCGCGACATCAAACCCCAATACCGGGAGAGACGAATCCTATTTGACCGCCACTGCCTCCAAGTGCTTTGGGACTGCACCCAACTACTACCTGTTTGCACGACTCAGCAGAGCCGTGGTAGGGTAGTAATATAAGAACAGTGGGAACACACTTGAGGCGAAGCAGCAGTGTCAAGTCAACGGACTAAGCTGTACTCATGTCACCTAGGAACTTCTATCTGACGATAGGTATATTACTAACCAGCAGTTCCCAATGAGTCCGTCCAGTGTAACTCATAACCTAATGAGCACCTGCATACTATCTCCAGTACGACATACTGATGGCTGTGGGAGAGACCATCTCCCCTCCTGGGAAGAGAAGTGTATACACTAGTCTACTCTGGAGTATCGATGCCCTGTAATTATAATCCTGCGACTAGGGATCTGAATAAGGATGTGCTTGTAGACTACCCAGCCCCGACTAGTGTGACTGCCATCACAACGCTGGTAGTCAAGCAAAGATCCTAATGGCTCTACCAATATATGTATTAGCGATACATTAAAAGAAACATATACACATATTTAGATAGATACAAACCAAGTAGCATATTACTATATTGAGCAAGAATGTCATAAATCCGTGTATATATCCTAAGATCCCAAAATGTAATATAAAAAATGGTATGATACAATAATGGCCTATAGGGCATATATCACCAACAATCTCCTACTTGCACTAAGACCATGTGCTGGCGTATCGCAGACCTATCATCTCGAATAGCCTCTCGAACCGCGTCTAAAAGATGGCCTTTGTGAATGGATCTGCAGTGTTGTCCTCTGTAGAAACTCTCCGAACCTCGATCTCCCGGCGATCCACAATCTCCCTGATCAGGTGATACCGTCTTAAGATGTGTCTGGACTTCTGATGGGACCTAGGTTCCTTTTCTAAAGCTATAGCCCCGTTGTTGTCACAATACAGAGGTACTGGATCAACAATGGATGGAACCACCTGAAGATCTGTTAAGAACTTCCTCATCCAGACTGCTTATTTTGCGGCGTCAGAAGCAGCAATATACTCCGCTTCCATCGTTGAGTCAGCAACGGTATCCTGTTTGGAACTCTTCCAACATACCGCCCCTCCATTGAGGGTAAAGACATAACTCGACATGGACTTGGAGTCATCCTTATTACTCTGGAAGCTGGAGTCAGCAAAAGCCTCGATCTGGAGGTCTTTTCCGCCATACACTAAGAACATCTCCTTAGTCCTTCTCAGGTACTTGAGAATGTTCTTTACCGCTACCCAGTGGTTCTCTCCTGAGTTTGACTGATACCGGCTTACCACGCTTAGTGCGTAAGCTACATCTGGTCTGGTACATAACATCGCATATATTATAGAGTCTACTGCAGGAGCGTAGGGTATAATAGACATGCGATCCCTTTCCAAATCAGTCTTGGGTGACATCTCTTTGGATAGGGTGACTCCGTGATAAACCGGTAGGTTACCGCGTTTGGAATCTTCCATACTGAATCTTTTCAGTATGGTGTCGATATACCTCGACTGTTAAAGTCCAATCATCCTCTTTGATCTATCACGATAGATCCGGATCCCCAGAATGTAAGAGGCATCACCCAGGTCTTTCATGGAGAAGCTTTGTGACAAGAATCTTTTGACAGATTGTAATGTAGGAATGTCATTTCCTATCAAGAGAATGTAATCCACGTATAATACGAGGAACACAATAGTTCTCCCTACAATCTTACTATATAAGCATGGTTCATCTGGATTTTTGACAAAGTCAAAATCATTGACTGTTTCATCAAAACAGATGTTCCAACTCCGCGATGCCTTCTTTAGTCCATAGATGGACTTAAGTAGCTTACATACTTTCTCGCTGCTCCCACTCTGATTAAAACCTTATGGCTGATCCATATTGACACACTCTTCCAAATGTCCATTTAGGAAAGCTGTCTTTACGTCCATCTGCCAGATCTCATAATCGTAGAAGGCAGCAATGGCAAGAATAATCCGAATGGATTCGAGCATAGCCACTGGAGAAAAGGTTTCATCATAGTCCAAACCAGGTCTTTGATGAAAACCTTTTGCAACAAGTCTAGCTTTATAGGTTTCAACCTGTCCATCTACACCAATCTTCTTTTTGAAGATCCATTTGCAGCCAACGGGTTTTACCCCTTTCGGAGCAAAGTCCAAAGTCAATTCTTTCTTAGCATACATGGACTCCATTTCGGTCCGCATTGCATCTAGCCATTTTACCGAGTCAGCGCTCTGAATGGCTTGTTGGAAGATAGTCGGCTCATCATTATCAATGATGCAATCTTCACTATCATCGTCTATGGGAAAGCCGTAGTATTTCTCGGGCGGATGAGACAGCCTACTATTTCTGCGGAGTGGTGCAGGAATGTCCTGTTCATTTGAAACTTCTGGTTCTGTCAAGCTTTCAGTAATAGCTTGTGGTTCTGGAATTTTTTCCTGCATGTGTAGACATTGGACCACACACGTCACTATGTATTAGTCCCAAGAGCTCGCTCGCTCTTACTCCGTGTCCAGTGAACGGAGTCTTTGTCATTTTTCCTTTGAGACAAGATTGACAAGTTGCATAAGATTGATATTCGAACGGATCCAAATATCCTTCTCTATGTAATTTAGTCAACCGTGTTTCATTGATGTGACCCAGTCTATAATGCCATAAGAAAGCATGATTTATTTCTGGAGTCTTTCTTTTGTGTGTATTCTGGACATTGAAAACTTGCGGTTGGTTTAATACATATATACCGTTGTTTAATGTACCCGACCTAATCAAACCATGATTAAGGTGGATGTTTACGACATCGCTTACAAATGTAAAATCATAACCTTTTTTAGACATTAAAGATACGGATATGATATTACAAGTCAAACTAGGTACATAATAACAGTTGCGTAAAACCAAAACATGTCCACTAGTCAATCCTAAGTGATATTCCCCTACGGAAACAGCATCCATGCTTGCTCCGTTTGCAACTCTGAGGGTCATATCACCCACCTTCAAAACTCTACGGCTTCTTAGTGCCTGCAAATAATTACAGATATGAGATCCTGATCCGGTATCCAATACCCAGGAAGTAGAGTTGATTGACAGACAGTTTTCAATTACATACACACCTGAAGCCGAAGCCACAACTTGCTTCGGGTCCTGGTTCTTGGCCTTCCAAGCCCTGCAATCTTTCTTCTAATAGCCATTCTTGTGTCAATAAAAGTATTATTCCTTTCCAACTGTCGGTCCTGCCACTTTTTCCTTTCCTTTCGTTTCCACCTTACTAACACCGCCTCTCGATTTGGTGGGGGCCTTCTTCTTCTTTCTTTTGGCTTTCGCCTTAGATCTAGAAGAGGAAGCTCCACCAACAAACATAGCGGGTGTTTTCCTGACTTTCTGCAGGGTGCCATCAGCACTCCTCAACATGTTGAGAAGTTCCGGAAGTTCAACTTCTTTACCTTGAATATTAAAATTCAAGATAAACTGGGCGTAGGTGGAAGGAAGGGATTGGAGAATTAAGTCTGTATACAGCTCATTCTCTAACGTGGTCCCGAGGTCCGCGAGCTCCTCAATGTAGCCAATCATCTTAAGGACGTGTTCCCCTACAGATGATCCGACGGCAAACCTCGCTTGAAAAAGTTTCTTCGAGGTATCGTATCTTGCGATATGAGATTGCTCTCCATATAATTCTTTGGTATGGAGGAATATGGATTCTATATCCATATTCTCGTGCCGCCTCTGATGTTCATTGTCTATCGAGGCTAGCACGAGGCTCTTGGCCTTCGCGCAATCAATCTCCCAGGTCTTACGGATTTCCTTATCCGTGACACTGGATTCTGGACCTGGGATGGCAAAGGCTTTAGTGGTGAGAAGATAGCCCAATTTGTCATAAGTGATTACCATCTTGGCATTCCTGAACAAATCTTTATAGTTTGGCCCTGTCAATATATTTTTATCTAATAGCAATTTAAGGCCCATCATGTTTGGTCGCTGCAATTAGGAGAGAGAGAGAAGAAACACTTTAGCATGATGCTCTTATAAGTTTAGAATGGTTTTTAGTTTATCTAAACAGGATGGCTCCCACTGTTTCTCGAATTCTTCCTCAAATCAGAAAAGAAGAATTAGTCGGGATCAATCTCACTGTACAATACTTGCTTAACCGTTCAGCCAGGCCAGTATTGGTACTTTGAGGGACGTTTTACGACGCTTTCGCGAAATTCGTTAATTAAATAACCTCTTTTCCCTGGATACGTAGTCCCACTAACACTATTCAAGACACCTACTTGGTTTATAGCATTGATCGTTAAGTGGAAATACTCCTGAGGAGTAGCATATACTCATAGTAGGATCAGGATCCAAATATCATTGTGTGATAAAGCTGAAGGAATCCTTCTAAAATTATCACACTCCAAATGGTATGCAACACTAGCAAGTTTCAGTTTCTTTAGAAACTCCCGATGTTGGTTTTTGCCCCATGCTCTTATGACCTTGACGAAGGCCAACATATCATAAGTCACATGTCAAGTTCTATCCGTCATTATCCAGGTTAATTTGAACCCACCCGTACATACTCTCGACGACGGCCAAAATAGCAGTACGACTGTCCCAAACCAACACATCTATCTATGCTACAGATGAATGCCCAGCAGCTACTAATCACTATGCCTTGACGAAGGCCAACATACTACCGAACATTCAACTGAAATTACGGAGGGCTACGAATGGTTTTGGCGAAACCGTGAACGTAGTGAACTTGATATAATCGAAGGAACCTGATAGCTTTTAAAAGGAGTGGTTTAAGCTCTGTATTTTAAAAGTTTTTCTGTTTTGGAAAAAAAAACCGAGTGGTTTTCAAATTTGTTCCAACGATTTAACTTTGGTTTATTTGCTTTGCATTAATCTAATGCAGTCCCATCATTTACTCCTATCATTACAGAGAGAATTGAAAAAAATATCACGTCCTCTTATGCCATCCGCATTCGCCACGGGGCCCCGTCATCACCCGTTAGGTTACTTAACTAACGACAGAGCGGGGACTGGACTAGTGCGGATGTAAAACATAAGTGACGCCTACTATATACCATATATACATATTTTACAATCATCTCATGCAATAATAATCATTCCAGTCACAGATAAACATTTCAGATATGCTAGGAATACCGCGTTTTCATCTAAGACTGCAACGAAAGACGGATCCCACGGTCGCGATGAGTAGCCAAACCCTACCCCAGACCCTTACGGGTACGGCAAACTAGCCGCCAAATTCTAGAAGTGAAGCAACCTCCCTCAACAAAGTGAGTAGGCCACTCGGCACTTCAAAGAACCCGGTAGTTTGTGTACCCTACCTTGGGTCTATCCTAGCAGCAGAAAATAGTAAAAAGAAAATAATATAACAGTGGCTACAAGCTCAACCCGGATGTGCCCTGCAAAATAATATTACATCAATTTTACAATTTACATGAATGAAAGATTAAAAAAACGCTCATCTCACATCCCCGGCTATTCATCATCGACGATCAGAAAATGTTTATATACACAAACCAACAGATATGTGCAACCCCGACTAATCGACATATAGCAATTAGCCGACGTTTAAAACACATATAACAATACTGAAGAACCAATTAGCCAAGTACAATAGAAATTCGATCGAAACATATTTTCCATATCTACCCCAAATGCAAACCAGCACTCAAAAACTTACTGGGTAGAAACTAAATATTCCAGAAACCAAAATACCAAAATTAAGATATAACATAAGAAATACGAGTTGAATCGGCCTTGACTCGGCCGCGGTTCCGCCGCAGAATAACGATTCTGCCACGGATCCGCGGTTGTCTTGGTGATTCAGTAGATAGAATTTCTTGTGTCATCTTAGAAAACCCTGCATGTATTTTTCATGGTACTGAAATAATTTTACAAACAGTTTTGAAAATCGACAGAAACTAAGGTTTTCGGTATTTAGTTTTCGGGTTTTTCCGACGATCGAAATGCTACTACTTGCTAATATGCTAGATTAGGTTTAGTTGGCTCTGATACCACTGTAAGTCGATGCTATGCACCCCGCGGAATCGCGGGGAGGCGTAAGGTGTAAAAAACGATAATTTTAGCATCATAACATCGACTATTAGCCATGATCGTAATCTAAACCGTATCTAGCAACAAACATATGAAGTATAAAGTTAAGTACAGAAATTATACCTCATGAATCTGGTCCTTCTTCTCCTTCTTCCGCTGTCCTCCTTTCCTACACGAACTCTTCGGAGTGATACGGATGTCGCCACCTCGTCGGCTTTCTCGAATCTAAGATGATAACCCAAATGTTTATGCACCAAGCTTTCTCTTCACTACCAAAGAAACTAGATCAACTAGTGTGCTAAACTAGATGACCTAGAGTGTGTAGATGATGTAGATGGATTGAGGAGTCTACTATTGCTCAAGGTTACTCAACTCATGAGTGTTCTTGAGCTTGAGGGAATTGGAGATGGCAAAGGAAATTTTGTGAACTTAAAAGATGAAGAAGGAAATGGTTTTCTCTCTCTTGTCTAAACTGAACTCTCACCCATTATATCATAGATAATCTATTTCAATAATAGATATGAGGTTCAATTAACAAAACAATGACTCATGGGTCAAATGATCACCATGTGTCCTCAAAACCCAAGTCCTTATTCATGCATAATACACATCATTTCCAATTACTTAAACGTATTAATTATTTAAAACTAAAATGATTAATACAATTAGGTCATGCCATCTACAAAAACGTTTTGTACAAATTACAAAAACGCCCCTCGTCTGTATATACATACCTGTATTCGTATTCCGAAAAATATGAATACCGAAGACGAAGACAATCCATCAGTACAATACTAGGATCCGGCTTAAACCAAAGCCCACTAGTATTGTCCGTCCGAATCATCGTGCGTGCATAAGTATACGCATGTGATCGAACCCTTTCGTAAAACCATACGATATCTACACGTTTTGCCCGATGCAGGGAAACACTCTGTATGGGACTTTAAAGACTCGACTCCACGCTGGCAGTGGGTTTAACCACTGGCCGCAAGCTGTACTAGCTGTACATAACGGTCCGCAGGTATTGTCGATAAGAAAGTCGATGAGCATAACTCATCCGAACTCCTACTGAGTCTGTATGTGACAATCTCCGTGCTGTCCGGTCTATTCGTCTAAGAGTATCGCATATCGGGCCTAGGGGGCGGTAAACGTCAGACCCCTAATAGCGGTATAAGTCATGTCGGAGTACAGTTTAATACATCCTGAGAAACTACTGGAGCACCTACCAGTAAATCTCACTGGCCCTGGCCAGGGACTTTGTATAATGGCGTTCCGAACACAGCGCGACATCAACCCCCAATACCGGGAGAGGCGAATCCTATCTGACCGCCACTTCCTCCAAGTGCTTCGGAACTGCACCCAACTACTACCTGTTTGCATGACTCAGCAGAGCCATGGTAGGGTAGTAATCTAAGAACAGTGGGAACACAGTTGAGGCGAAGCAGCAGTGTCAAGTCAACGGACTAAGCTGTACTCATGTCACCTGGGAACTGCTATCTGACGATAGGTATATTACCAACCAGCAGTTCCCAATGATTCCGTCCAATATAACTCATAACCTAATGAACACCTGCATCCTATCTCCAGTACGACGTACTGATGGTTGTGGGACAGACCATCTCCCCTCCTGGGAAAAGAAGCGTATACACTAGTCTACTCTGGAGTATCGATGCCCTGTATTGATAATCCTGCGACTAGGGACCTGAATAAGGATGTGTTTGTAGACTACCCAACCCCTACTAGTGTGACTGCCATCACAATGCTGGTAGTTTAGAAATGATCCTAAGGGCTCTACCAATATATGTACCCACTTGCCTTCGACACACTTGCCTAGACACCGCAAAAGTCAGGATAGGATAAACGGCCGATGCCTGTAACTAGTCCTCTGTCCTATTGAGCGCGAAGTCCTTAGGGCTGAGTCTAGTATTTTTTAATTAACAATGGTCAATGCATATGATTTTTGTGATTTCTGGGGTCCTGGGAAGGGTGATGAAATCCCCACCTAATCTGAATTGGTTTCAAGCTCCTTAAAGTCCGTATTAATAAATGCAAAGTAGTAACAAATCAACTGCAAACAATTTTTATTTTTTTAGCGCGGCGTAAAGAATCCTGCACAAGAACAGTTTATTGGAAGGGGGAAGAGAATTTGCTCAACGAATGCTGCAGAAAACACAGTTTAGTGGAGTTCAGAGGAGTGGGGGAGAGGATAGAGACTTACCCAGAGATTTTGGCACCCTGAAGGCACTATATGGCCGCGGTTCCGCGGCCAAACACCAGCATTAGGCCGCGGTTCCGCGGCTGGAAGAGAGAGTTGGGCCTTCAAATTTTGTGTAGGTGCTGGTCTGGGTCTCCTCTGCTTGTCTGGATGTCCTGAATATTTATTTACTCACTGTATCTGCTCCAGATTTTACAGTAGACCGTTGGCTTCGTTTTGATCCGTCGCGGTGTAGCCGCGAGATGTGGGTCTAACTTCCCACGTCTTTGGCACTGAACTCGACTGCTTTTTGTTCCTGCACACTTGCACAAAAACTAATCAAAAATAACAAGATGATTTTTTTACAATGTATATTTTTTTTTTGTTTTTCGGTTATATTTATATTCACAAATTAACCCGAAATTACACAAAGAAATAAACTACCGTCTCCCCGGCAACGGCGCCATTTGATTGGTAGAGTTTTTGCGTGCTAAGTTTGTTACCGCAATCAAGACGGTTTCGCTTGTAGCTAGCCGGTTGAGTACGGGTCGTCCGTAGGGAGATATGAATCTTTTAACGAGTTAAGTCCAATTTTCCAGATTTGTTTGTGATTAACAAAGTAATGATATGTAAAGAGAGCCTGTTAGGGTTAGGATTAGGTTAGTTTGAGTTAGGAGTCGCTCACTTCTTTCGTTGCCACTCTTAATATCGGTGTTACGGTAATCGGCAACAACGGGGATTAGCACGACTAGGAAGGAACTTGCGAGTATAAGCTAGGCTTTCCAACGCTTAAGTTCTTCCTTTTGGTGCTTGTCCGTCCGTTCTTGGCTCTTAGCCATAACCTCTGTTTAATTCAACCACAACCGGTCTCACCATGGAATCACCGCTATCATGTAGGATAGGGTGCCGTAGGGAGCGGATTGTGGTTCAATTAACGGGAGTCGATTTAAGATGTTGGGCAAGGAAAGAGTGAGAGAGATTTCCTTCTCTCAAACTTCCCTTATCCTACCCTAACAAGTATGGAAATTACTCACCCATTACAAGAAGAACGAAAAATAAAACAAAGGAGGAAGACAGAAAGAAAGAGATTAGAAGATAACAACTAGCTATTTGCGACCTCACCTTGGCAAGGATCAAGCGTAAGAATCATGGTTGTTTAAGGATAAAGGAAAAGAGAAAAGAAAGAAACAACAATAAATAACAACAACTAAATTATCAATTAAAGATTACAAGCAATTAACATAACAAGAGCAAGACAAGTATAATAACAAAATGAACTTCTTTATTCATCATTCTTCACTCACAAAAGCTCACTACAAGTTTTTCAATGGAGAAGAGATGCGAAGAGGAAGAAGAACAACAAGTATTCTAAAACCTAAAATACAAGATTAAGCACCCTTGGCTTCACAAGGTTCTGGGCTATTTATAGGCAGGGAAAAGGAAATCTAGGGCAACATTCTGAACCCTCATGAAAATACCAATATACCCTTGAAAACCCATCAATTGAGGCGCCAGTACGGCCGCGGATCCGCGGCCTAGACCCCCTATTGGCCGCGGATCCGCGGCCCTATAAAGGAGTTAGGTCATGGGCTCTTCTGTACTTCCCTGGTCTGCTGTGCCTATTACTCTGGTATATGTTTTTTCTCAGATTTTCTTCACGATTTTTCCAGAATTTCTGTTGATCAAAAGGTGATGTGATGTGGATCTTTTTGCCATGATTTTCTCGAGCTCCGTGTAGATTTCTTGGATCTTGTGTTGCCATTGAGCCTTGTGCATGAAAGTGACATTGATTTGCCATTTTGTCTCTTAAACTGGTGTGTGGCAACATACGGATAGAGAGCGGAGTCCCGTGTTTTATCTGTGGTTGGCAGTAATCTGGATTTTGACGTGTTTTTCCATGAATTTCACTGTTTAGAGCCGAGAACCTGTATCCTGCAATTGACTAGCAAACACGGCTCAAGAGTACCTACCGATAAGCAATGTGATAAAAATTGGGCGGTATAAAAATGCAAAAATCTGATATGAACAAATACCCCCAAACTTATCATTTGCTCGTCCCGAGCAAAGCCAATTTATTCACAAAAAAATTCCTAACCTCACTTTCGCAGGTAACGCGATTGCACTGAGCATATGCAACAGGCCGTTAAACCTCTAGGTGTCCCTAGTAGGAGTGTTGTCTCCTGAGGGTTTTCAGCGGATACTACCCACAAAATCCGGTCAAGCTAGTTTTGTAAAATAACTATGATTGAAACCCTAAAGTTTTGTTTCAGAAAATAACAATTCTATTATCCTAAGTCTAGACTATCGAACCTTTATTTTTCACATCTCGCTTCTTATTTAACTTAAGATTTTATATGTCTTTACGTGCAGTGTAAATAGTGTCGTTAAGTTCCAGAAGGATCGATTAAAGTCATCATGTCACACAATAAAGCCCAGATAACAATTTTAAAAGGATCACATAAGTTTTATAAAGAGTTAAGTATTTTTCAAGTTTCGGTTTCCAGTAAGGTTTCAACTTCAGAATTTCTATCTTCCTTAACAGGAAACTAGGTCTTATTTTTCACTCCACCTTTTTCTTGTTTTCATTTCATACACACCTCTGTGAACGTGCAATAGTCTTTATCATAGAATAAAACCTTCATATCTCCGCTAGAAATATTTTTTATAAAAATTTGTCTTTTGTCAAGATTATTCTCACACAAAGTGTAGGGTTCCTAGGCACTCTCAAGAGGTCTCACAAGGCATCAACCATGCCAATTTCAAAAATACGGTGCCGAGAAACCCTAGACTACGGATCGTTGGCTAGAATTCTAGGCGATAAAACAAACTAGTTAACTACTTTAACTATGAGAACGGAAATACAACCTTTGTAGATCCGGTTATCCACCTCCATAGCTCCGCAATGAAGTATCCTCGCTGTCCAAATGGAATCCTGGGCTCTAGCGTCGGCTTCATCGGAGAAATGGGCGGGCAAGGTCGTCGGCTTCGTGCCGAAGATGATCTACGTCGAGGCATCGCAAGATCAAGCTCCCACTTCACCAAGTCATGAGACTTGTGAAGAAAACACACTCTACTACTTGGCAAGAGGTAGAGGATGAAGAAATAGCAGGTGGGTAGACTTTAGAATTGGATTTCTCACTCATTTTCATCAATGTTTCTCTTCTTGAAGAAGATGATGAAGAAGAAGAAGATAATATGATAAGTATTATGATAAGAATAAGAATAGAAAAGAAAAATGAATTCTTATCATAATTGTAACCATGGTAAAGTGTAGAGAGCTAACTATAGTTCAATGAATGGTTAGGGTTAATGAGATGAAGACAAAAGGTTTCTTTGGTCAAAGCTTCATGAAGCTTCAACAAGCTTCATGAAGAAAAGCAACCTTTTGTTTTCTTTATCTCTTATCTTTTTAATACGAATTAAAAGATAAAAGAATTAATAAATATATCAAAACCCTAACCATTTACTTAACTAAGGTTTAACTCTTTACACAAACCCTAGCTATCATATATCATCAAACATGATACAATCAAGTGCACAAAATATATCACATATACAATGTGCACAAGCGAGTGAGAAAATCCATCTTAAGTAAACCGATACTAGTTAATGCAAAGTAATATATCAAATATATAATTATGCATTAAATCATTAAATCAACACTTGATTCAATGATCCGGTCATGTCGAACATAACCGACTAGTATTCAATGTATCGACTTATCGAATCAACGCTTGAATCGATAACTAGGTTACATAGCATACAACCATTCGATACATTCATCGCAAGAATGGAATACGGTATCACATACACGCTTATTCTTGGTCCCGCACATATCTCATATGCGCTCCTATTTGGTTTCGCTTGAGCCAGGAAACCTCTGTGTAGGACTCTAAAGACTCGTCAATACGCCGGCAGCAGGTGATGATCATATCAAACACCTACAAGCCGCAAGCGGTCTGCTAAACGTAACGGCCACCCGGGTATTGAGCGATCAGAAGATCGACGAGCAAGCCCGCTCACACTCCAGTGAATCCAATCAGTAACACTACCGTACAGTCCGGTCTCGTCGTCTGATATGTCGCATATCTTGCCTAGGGGTGGTAAACGTCAGACCGCAATAGCTCGATAAGTCGTGTTAATATGAGGTCTATAACAATTCGAGAAACTACAGGTAACACTTACCAGTAAATCTCAGCAACCCTGGCCAGGGATTTCTTGTTATAGCCAATCGAACACAGCGCAACATCAACCCCCTATACCGGGAGAGACGAATCCCCTCCTATCGCTCATTGCCACCATGTGACTCGGGACTGTATCCAAAAACCACCGTTTTGCACGCCCTCTTGGACGTGGTAAGATGGAAATCAAAGCACAGTGGGAACCACACAAGACTCTATGACGATCTCGGGTCAACAGACTACTCTGTACCAGTGTCACCAGAGAACTGCCATCTGACGTGAGGTATAATACCATCTGGGAGTTCTCGGCGAGTCCGTCCTGTGTACCCAGTCTCTACTGAGCACCCGTATAACATCTCCGATGTCAAACACCAATGGATATGGGATCATCCATCGCCCATCTGTATGGGTCGAGAAGGTATACGCTAGTCTACTCTGGTATATCGATGCCCCGTCTCGATACACCCACGACTAGGGACCTTGAAGGATGTACTTATGGACTACCATGTCCCCACTAGTATGATCCGCATCATAGTCCAGGTAGTCAAGTACACATCTTAAAGGCTTTACCAACATGTAACAGAGAGACAATCAGTGTACACGTTAAGGTAAAGATCAACCAGATAGCATACTATCATGTCGAGCAAGAAAGTCCTCCCTATATATGTCCAAGCATCCACTACAATATACATCCTATGTACAGTAATGGCCTCTAGGGCATACATATAACTAACAATCTCCCACTTGCACTAGGGCCATCTGTAGCAGTGGTTGCAGTATCTTATACTCAACCATCCCATAAAAGTCTCTCTCTGGGAATAGGCCTTCGTGAGTGGATCCGCTGCGTTATCCTCTAAGTCTGCTCTCCTTGCCTCGATCACCCTGGAGATCAACCATCTCCATGATCAGGTGATACTGCCTTAGAATAAGTCTAGATCACTGATGGGACCGGCGTTCCTCGGCATAAGCCACAACTCCATTATCTCACAATGGTAGGAACGTAGTTCATCTCATGAACTAATATACACCCAAACATCCTCTTTGGTAGCATCTTAAGTAGCGATGTATCCAGCCTTTATCGTCTAGTATGTCACGGTATCTAGCTTGGAACTCTTCCAACATACCGTCCCTTTACTGAGGGTAAAGACAATGCCTGCGACTGACATTCAGTCGTCTTTATCACTCTGGAACACTTCCAGTGATTCTCCCCAGGATCGATTGATACCATCTCACTACTACTAGTGAGTATCCTAATATCCAATTAGATCTATCTCATAGATCCAAAAACCAGGATATAGGAGGTATCTCTTTGATCCTATATGGAGAATCATTGTGATAAGCGGAGATTGACCGAGCGTAGCATGGGAAACTCCTTTCTTATCAAGAGTATGTCATCCACGTACTCTACGAGGATCACCACCATACTCCCTACTACCTTTTTGTATATACAAGGTTCATCTACCATTTTGATGATGTCAACTTCTTTGACTAATCCATCAAAACAGATGTTCCAACTCCGCGATGCCTGCTTTATCCTATAAAGTATCTTGCACACGTTTCCGCTACTCCCACTGTCTACGAGGCCCTCTAGCTGTGTACTTATAGACGCACTCTTCTAAAACATCATTTAGAAAAGCAGTCATAACACTCAACCACCAGATATCGTAGTCATGGTATGTAGCCGTGAAAAGTAGGATCTGGATGGACTTAAGCATAGCCACCGGAAAAAGGTTTCATCATTATCCACGCCTGGTTGATGACGAAAACCTTTAAAAAGTCTAGCTTTGAAAGTCTCAACTTTTCCATGTACACCAAGTAATCTTCTCAAGATATACTTGCTCCTGATGGGGATTTAACCCTTCAGATATAGCAACCAAAGTCCATACTTTGTTGGTGTATAAGGATTCCATCTCAGATCGATAAGCATCCAGCCATTCTTACAGAGTCTTACTCCTGATGGCCAGCTCGAAGCTTGTTGGGTCATCATCTTATGATGCAATCCTCGCTCCCACTGTCATAGAGAAACAGAAGTATCTCTCAGGTGGGTGAGGAACCCTACTAGATCGGCGGAGAGGCTGAGGTTCGTTGGAATCTAATGAATCCTTTGGTTCTGTCAAATCATCAGCTGCAGTTTGTATAGCTGGAACGTTTCCAGTTCTACAGAACTGACCTTGCCTCGAGCTTGTCCGGATTTTGCTTTTAGATATTGGCCGGACAACCCCAAATCTTAACTGTCTTAAGAGATGAGCTCTTCCCTTTCCATATCACATATGAAGTGGTAGGCTACTGATTTGATCGGACCTAATTCAATAGGTATGCAACTTCATAAGTGCATAACTCCCAAAAAGGAAACAGGTAACTCAGTAGTACTCATCATAGAGCACACCATATCAAATAGGGTGTATCTGCTCCGCCCCGACATACCATCATGCTATGGTGTATATGGAGGAGTAATGCTGAGAGAGAATCTCATTCTCCTTTAGAATAGTCCAGAAATTCCGTGCACAAGTATTCTCCTCCCTGATCTCATCATAGGACATAATACTTTTACCCGTATTTTGGTTCTCTACTTCTCGCTTATATTCTGTGAATATCTCAAAAGGTTCGGACTCATGTTTCAACAAGAACATAGATCTGAATCTCGAGAGATTATCAGAGAATGTAATGAAGTACAAAGAACCGGTCTTGGCATGTGTAGACAGGGGACCTACATACATCAACATGTATCATCCCAAGAGTTCACTAACTCTTTCTCTGTTTTCAATAAACAGAGCTGTGGTCATCTTATCTTTGTGACATGACTGGCGAGTTTCACAAGATGTAAATTCAAACTAATTTAAATATGCATCTAAATGTAACTCCAGCTAGTCGGGTCGCAGTGATATGACCTAGTCTACAATACCTCAAGAAGGATTCGTTCATTTCTGAACTTTTCCTCTTGTGTGTGTTCAGTATACTTAGAACTGTAGTTTGATTTAGAACATTAATGCTTTTAGATAACGTGCCTGAACCGATCAACTTTTGATATAAGAAATGTTCAAAACATTATCCAACAATACAAAATTTTATCGTTTCTTTACTAATAAAAGAGACAGATATGATTTTGTATATCAGGTTCGGAATCTAATAACATTCGTTCGGAATCAATGTATTGTAATACAGGGTGACAGTGACCGACAGACCTGGCTGCAACTCTTGCCCCGTTTTCTGCCTCATGAAACTTATCACCCGTTCTCAGTTCTTTACCTATCTGTAGCCCATGTAACATATTACATATCTGGGATCCTGATCCGGTATCATATACCCAGGACGTAAAGGACATTGAGAAACAGTTCTGTATAATGAACACACCCGAAGATGATGCATCAGCATGCACTCTCTTCGTTTGGGCGGCACGGGAATCTTGGTATTCCTCTATTTCCTGCTCTGTCTTATAACAATTATAAGTTGGAGTGGGACCAACGTTCCCCAGCTCAGTATAACAAGCGGGTTCGGTCAATAATCCGTATTATTATCTTGATTAAGGCGTGATATGGTCGCTACCTGGAGAGAGAGAGAAGGAAACACTCAGCGTGCGCTCTTGCAAGAATAGATTGGTTATTATTTTATCTAATCAGGATGGCTCCCACTGCTTTTTATCAAATCTTCCTTCAAACCCTAAAAGGAAAGACTAGCCGGGATTAATTACACACTACAAGTTCGCCAATCTTTCAGCCAGGCCAGTGTCGGTACTTTGAGGGAGGTGCCCCGTGCTTTCGCACGGACCTAATTAATGTAAACCTCGTTTTCCCAGAGGCGTAACCCCGTTGACACCTTTCTAGACACCTACTTGATCGGCTAATTGTAATGTATAAGACTCTCCCAGGAGTAACAATTACTCGCAGCGGATATCGGGATCCAACTATCTCATAGAAGGTATGCAATCTCATTGCAAATTTCAACACTTGAAATTCCCGATAATATTTTTCCCCTAACGTGCTATGACCTTGACGAAAGCCAACAAACCATAGCCCGCTAGTCAAGTTCAACCCGTACATTTCTTGATTGAATTAAACCCACCCGCACGACCCTTGACGAAAGCCAACAAAGACGCACGACTACCCTAATCCAATCGCATCGTATGCTAGCAGATAAGCAGCATATAGCTACCGCACACTGCACCTTGACGAAAGCCAACGAATGCAGCACGAATACTATATACAACTTATCTGAAATGACGGAGGGCTACGACAGGTTTTTCTGAAAACCTATTGCGTAATGAACTTGATATCGTTGTAGAATCAAATGATTTTAAAAAATGGAGTGCTTTTGAGGCTTTTCTAGTTTTGCTAAAGGAGTCACTCCCGGTGAAGGGATCGTCGGTCCTTTCCTCGTCGAATGAGGTGCGGGATATGTCATATATATCACTGTGCAAAGAAAAACTCTTAAAAGCAATCAAAAGACAAACTGAGTGTGTAGCATCTGCCAGTTATTGCTAAAGGAGTCACTCCCGGTGAAGGGATCTCGGTCCTTTCCTTATCGAATAAGGTGCAGGATATATCGTATATACCGCTGTGCAAAGCAAGAACTGTAGCTACCTGTTTTATTTTGAAATTCGATTCTACAACATCTTTAGGTTTCTTTTATTTCATTAATCATATTAATGAAGTCCCATCATTTAAGTACCTAAACATCACAGATAAATACGACGTACACTTATGCCATCCGCATTCGTCTCGATGTCCCCTCGTGCACCGTTAGGTTAGGTAACTAACGACAGAGCGGGGCAGGGCTAGCGCGGGTGTAAAACATAAGTAACGTCTATATAATATATCATATATACTATATACAGTATCTATCACAGAACATCACATGATCACATCACAGATATCGCAGCAGAAGAATCATATGAAATATTGGATATTCTAGGACGTCCGTGTTTTCAATACGAGCCAGTATAAAACACGGATTCCACTTTCGTGATGAATAGCCAAACCCACACCCCTAGACCCCTACGAGAGCGGCAAGCAACCCTACCAATTCTAGAGTTAGGAGACCCGGCCTCGACTCCTCGAGTTGGTCTCCCACTGGACTCCAGAACCCGGTTACTTGTGCTCCCCTCCTTGGGTCTATCCTAGTGCGGAAAAGTAAATAATATACAAAGGGTGACATCTTCCGCAACCTGGAAGTGCCCCAATAAAAGAATATTACATACAAGTTTTTACATGAATGAAAATGAAAAACACTCATCTCACATAAAACCCCCCGGCTATTCAAACACGACGATCCAATATAACATATCCAGCAACACATAACATCACATGTCATCAACGTAAGTAAATATGCGCATCCCAATTGTCGTTGACATATAGAAACGAAACCGACGGTATCACATATTACACTTACGGTCACAGAAAAGAAAGTGTAAAACTACAACAGTTGGAATCCGCAACCACCTCAGACATCGCATGCCTGACCAAATGAATTACTTAGACATCGCATGCCTAACAATTATAAACCCCGCATTTTAGTC
Source organism: Agapanthus africanus (assembly GCA_030015575.1). Taxonomy (NCBI): domain Eukaryota; kingdom Viridiplantae; phylum Streptophyta; class Magnoliopsida; order Asparagales; family Amaryllidaceae; genus Agapanthus; species Agapanthus africanus. The sequence continues at coordinate 357,558,556 of JASDDO010000012.1, forward strand.
TCATTATTGAAAACACTTTTCAATGTCAAGTCGGGCAATTCAACAAGATTCCAGACATTCTGATCGAATGCTCGTCGCAAACTTCAGTAGACAGTCGCACCCCCGATACCGTCGACGAAGTGCACCAAGGCGGAACACCGCTACAGCGAGCACCCAGATGGATGCTTTCGGCGACGGGGTTCTCCTACGGTCACTTGGTCCGGGCTAAGGGATGTAGCTGTCTATTAAGTTTACCCGGCGAGTATCCGCGTACGCTACGTGATTGCGACGGAGTTTTGATCACATCAAAATTCCGTGGCAACCGATCAAGTGAGACTAAACTGCTATGTTTATAACATCCATTCAGTTATCTCATAACTTCTTATGAATTCCAATTATTGTATCCCATTCCGGATAAATAGAAAATGTCAAACTTTCCGATCGAACAATCGAACACCCAAGTTTTCCCGATACAGATCAACACATGAAACAAGTCTAAAAACATTCAGTTCGTGCCTCAGTACCAACGGTCCAGCCGTAGAAGGGTCAAGCCAACGCCTCACATGTGGCACGCCGTACTGCCCCAAACCCGAAGGTTCAAAGGGCAGTTCAAGACGGTCACATAATCGAGTTAAGGTTTGTTGTCTTCTAGAGGGTCCATTGCGTTACTTGCACTACTTAGAACGTCGTTAAACTACGGAAAGTTCCAACACTTGGAAATTTCCCGGCAGGGGAAAAATTGGGTATTTATATCCGGTCGAACTTTTTAACATATTCAAAAAATATCCGGAAAGCCAAATAGACAAAGTTTAAATAATCCGATCGATTCATCGAACCCCCAAAACAAACCCAGAAAATTCAACTCTTGAATAAATATTAAAAATTCCCAGAAAACACAACACCTGAAAACATGAATTACTGAGCAAAAAGTAAACAGTGATATCAATTATTGGCCGCGGAATCGCCGCAGAAGCCAAGCTTCTGCCGCGGTTCCGCCGCACTGTAGCAGCTTCACTCAAAACATTTTGCATCGTAATTCTTAGTTTTTCCTGCTGAATTTTTTAAGAATTTTTAATCTGGAAAAAACCCAGTTTTTAGAAAAAGTCCAGAGAGCAATTTAGAGTTGGGGTTTTGGGTCGATCGGACTTCAAACTCCGTCTAGACTTCGCCTAAGGCTCTAGCTAGGCTCTGATACCACTGTAGGGTTCCTAGGCACTCTCAAGAGGTCTCACAAGGCATCAACCATGCCAATTTCAAAAATACGGTGCCGAGAAACCCTAGACTACGGATCGTTGGCTAGAATTCTAGGCGATAAAACAAACTAGTTAACTACTTTAACTATGAGAACGGAAATACAACCTTTGTAGATCCGGTTCTCCACCTCCATAGCTCCGCAATGAAGTATCCTCGCTGTCCAAATGGAAACCCGGGCTCTAGCGTCGGCTTCATCGGAGAAATGGACGGGCAAGGTCGTCGACTTCGTGCCGAAGATGATCTACGTCGAGGCATCGCAAGATCAAGCTCCCACTTCACCAAGTCATGAGACTTGTGAAGAAAACACACTCTACTACTTGGCAAGAGGTAGAGGATGAAGAAATAGGAGGTGGGTAGACTTTAGAATTGGATTTCTCACTCATTTTCATCAATGTTTCTCTTCTTGAAGAAGATGAAGAAGATGAAGAAGAAGATATTATGATAAGTATTATGATAAGAATAAGAATAGAAAAGAAAAATGAATTCTTATCATAATTGTAACCATGGTAAAGTGTAGAGAGCTAACTATAGTTCAATGAATGGTTAGGGTTAATGAGATGAAGACAAAAGGTTTCTTTGGTCAAAGCTTCATGAAGCTTCAACAAGCTTCATGAAGAAAAGAAACCTTTTGTTTTCTTTATCTCTTATCTTTTTAATACAAATTAAAAGATAAAAGAATTAATAAATATATCAAAACCCTAACCATTTATTTAACTAAGGTTTAACTCTTTACACAAACCCTAGCTATCATATATCATCAAACATGATACAATCAAGTGCACAAAATATATCACATATACAATGTGCACAGGCGAGTGAGAAAATCCATCTTAAGTAAACCGATACTAGTTAATGCAAAGTAATATATCAAATATATAATTATGCATTAAATCATTAAATCAACACTTGATTCAATGATCCGGTCATGTCGAACATAACCGACTAGTATTCAATGTATCGACTTATCGAATCAACGCTTGAATCGATAACTAGGTTACATAGCATACAACCATTCGATACATTCATCGCGAGAATGGAATACGGTATCACATACACGCATTATTCTCGGTCCCGCACATATCTCATATGCGCTCCTATTTCGTTTCGCTTGAGCCTGGAAACCTCTGTGTAGGACTCTAAAGACTCGTCAATACGCCGGCAGCAGGTGATGATCATATCAAACACCTACAAGCCGCAAGCGGTCTGCTAAACGTAACGGCCACCCGGGTATTGAGCGATCAGAAGATCGATGAGCAAGCCCGCTCACACTCCAGTGAATCCAACCAGTAACAGTACCGTATAGTCCGGTCTCGTCGTCTGATATGTCGCATATCTTGCCAAGGGGTGGTAAACGTCAGACCCCAATAGCTCGATAAGTCGTGTCGATATGAGGTCTATAACAATTCGAAAAACTACCGGTAACACTTACCAGTAAATCTCAGCAACCCTGGCCAGGGATTTCCTGTTATAGCCAATCGAACACAGCGCAACATCAACCCCCTATACCGGGAGAGACGAATCCCCTCCTATCGCTCATTGCCTCCATGTGAATCGGGACTGTACCCAAAAACCACCGTTTTGCACGCCCTCTTGGACGTGGTAAGATGGAAATCAAAGCACAGTGGGAACCACACAAGACACTATGACGATCTCGGGTCAACAGACTACTCTGTACCAGTGTCACCAGAGAACTGCCATCTGACGTGAGGTATAATACTATCTGGGAGTTCTCGGCAAGTCCGTCCAGTGTACCCAGTCTCTACTGAGCACCCGTATAACATCTCCGATGTCAAACACCAATGGATATGGGATCATCCATCGCCCATCTGTATGGGTCGAGAAGGTATACGCTAGTCTACTCTGGTATATCGATGCCCCTTCTCGATACACCCACGACTAGGGACCTTGAAGGATGTACTTATGGACTACCATGTCCCCACTAGTATGATCCGCATCATAGTCCAGGTAGTCAAGTACACATCCTAAGGACTTTACCAATATGTAACAGAGAGACAATCAGTGTACACGTTAAGGTAAAGATCAACCAGATAGCATACTATCATGTCGAGCAAGAAAGTCCTCCCTATATATGTCCAAGTATCCACTACAATATACATCCTATGTACAGTAATGGCCTCTAGGGCATACATATAACTAACACAAAGAACCGTTAAGAATTTTAACTCGGAGAGAACACTTGCTTGACTTTGTTTTAATCTGGACTTTCTAGGCTTCTTAGCGAGCTTTGGGCCAATGCACCCAAACTAGTTGGTTTTAGGGCATTAGGTGTAGAAATACCCCAGTGGACTTAATTACTCAAGTTTCCTAGGTCCAAAAACAAAAGACAGTTTGGCATGAAAATCATGATGATTTAATACGAACGGAGATATAACCGGCAGTTCAATTATTTTTTTGGATAAAAGACATGTTTAGTGGGTTCGGTGTGTAATCATTCCAATCAAGTTCCAGATGCGTTATTTTTCAGACTTAGTTCCAATTAAGGCATCAATAACATTCCTTCATATTCACTTCACTTCATAAACTATTCTTGGTATTACTTATTTCAGAACAAACCTATTTGATCCTTAGAAAATCATTTATCTATTTTAAAAGTTTTTAGACATAAAAGACTTGTCATCTAATTTCCAAAACTCACGACACGTGTAGTGTGATGTAAAGACGTATATCAGCTATAGTTAACTTCAAAGGAGAGTTATCTTTCAGGTTTTCAAAATCTAAACATAAGATTTAGTTATTCTTATTTTATCAAACAAAACCGTCGAAATGTTGAATCAGAGTCTTCCCACTAGCTAACTTGACAGAAAAGTTTTTATGTTTTTAGAAAATTTTCAGATTTTTATGGATTTTATGGATTTTAATATGCAAATGCAAAATATACATATGAATGCGAAGGTTAGAAATGCGTACCGAGCGTACCCCCAAACTTAAACTGGACAGTGTCCTCACTGTCATCGCATGAAGAGATCATTTGAAGGGTCAAAATTGTCGGTTAGATATACACAATTTTTTTTTATGTTTTTAAAGAGTAAAGAAAAAGGAAAAGAATATCCACAAATAAATACAAAAAGGTATATACATACCCCCAAACTTATTTGGAACAGTGTCCACTGTTCTTGGCTGGATAACCGAAGTTTGGTGGTAGGCAGAGGAAGATTATGCAGGGTAAACCGGCTCCTGTAAGACCAGGAGCTCCTCTGTTGGTTCGGCGCTAAGGTGCGGTTTTAGTCGGTGTCCATTCACTTTGAAAAATGAACCGTCCTTTGGATTCTCCAAATCCACAGCGCCATGCGGATACACATTCCACACAAAATACGGCCCTTTCCAGCGAGATCTGAGCTTTCCTTGATGGAAGTGTAGTTTGGTGTCATAAAGCAGTACCTGTTGACCAGGTACGAAAGTTTTGCGCAAAAGGAGTTTATCGTGAAACACCTTCGTTCGATTCTTAACGAAAACCACGTTATCGTAAGCCTCATCCCTAAGCTCGCTTAATTCGTTCAACTGCAGCTTCCGATGGCTGCCTGCATCTTCGAGAGACAGATTCAATTCCTTTATCGCCCAAAATGCGCGATGCTCTATTTCGACAGGTAGGTGGCAAGCCTTTCCGTACACAAGCCGATAGGGAGACATGCCAAGATCGGTCTTATAAGCCGTTCGAAATGCCCAAAGGGCATCAGTGAGTTTCAGCGACCAATATTTTCGATTCTTGCAAACCGTCTTCTCCAGTATCTGCTTGATTTGCCGATTTGAAACCTCGGCCTGCCCACAGGTTTGGGGGTGGTAGGGAGTAGATAGCTTATGATTAATGGAATATTTCCGCATCAAGGCCTCGAATGTCTTATTGCAGAAATGTGTTCCATTGTCGCTAATGATCGCTCTGGAGTGCCCAAACTGGGAGAATATGTTTTCTTTAAGAAACCTAACGACAACCTTGTTGTCGTTAGTCCGGCTGGGCACAGCCTCAACCCACTTAGAGACGTAATCAACAGCGAGAAGGATGTACAAGTTCCCGAAAGAACTGGGAAACGGCCCCATGAAATCTATCCCCCAAACGTCGAAAATCTCCACAACCAAGATTGGTTGGAGCGGCATCTCGTTCCTCCGGGATATCCGGCCCAAGTGCTGGCACCGGGAGTAAGTCTTGCAATAGTCATGAGCGTCTTTGAAGAGTTGTGGCCAGTAGAAATCACATTGCAAGATCTTCTCAGCTGTCTTTATGGGGCCAAAATGCCCGCCACATGCTTGATCGTGGCAAAATGACAGCACACTCTTGAATTCATCGTCAGGGACACACCGACGAATAATCTGGTCAGGACAGTACTTGAACAGATAGGGTTCGTCCCAGTAAAAGTGTTTTACTTAGGATAAGAATCGAATTCTGTCCTGACTTGACCATTCAGTTGGTAGTAGCCTTGTGGCCAAATAGTTCACAATATCTGCGAACCAGGGTTCGCGAGATACTGTCAAGAGCTGTTCATCCGGGAAAACGTCGTTGATCGGAAGTTGAGGCGACGACGAAGAAGGAAGTCGTGAGAGATGGTCGGCGACTATGTTTTCACATCCTCTTTTGTCCTTAATGACAAGGTCAAACTCTTGAAGCAAGAGGATCCAACGTATTAGCCGAGATTTTGCATCTTTCTTCGCAAAAAGATGGCGCAAAGCAGAATGGTCTGTGTAGACAATGACTGGAGAGCCGACGAGGTAGGGACTGAACTTTTCTAAAGCAAATACAACAGCTAAGAATTCCTTCTCAATTGTTGTATAATTAAGTTGGGCGTCGTTCAGGGTTCGGCTAGCATAATAGATTACGTGCGGCATCTTGTTGATGTGTTGTCCAAGGACAGCACCAATGGCAAAGTCGGATGCATCGCACATAATCTCAATTGGGTGCGTCCAGTCAGGTGAAGAAAGAACGGGAGCAGAAGTGAGTGAGCTTTTTAATGACTCGAACGCAGTCACACAGCTCGAGTTGAAGTCGAATGGCGTGTCCTTGGCCAGTTGAAGAGTCAAGGGCCTAGCAATCTTGCTAAAGTCCTTGATGAACCGTCTATAGAAACCGGCATGGCCAAGGAAGGCTCGGATGTCTCTGACGCATCTGGGAGGAGGGAGATTGGAAATGACCTCAATCTTCGCTTTGTCAACCTCTATGCCATTTTGCGAAATGATATGTCCTAAGATAATACCTTCGCGCACCATGAAGTGGCACTTCTCCCAATTCAAAGTGAGATTCTTGTCCTTACATCGGGTAAGGACAGCGTCAAGATGCATCAAACACTCGTTGAAGGAATCGCCGAAGATGGAGAAATCGTCCATGAAGATCTACAGAAATTTTTCCACCATGTCTGAAAAGATTCCCATCATACACCGCTGGAAGGTAGCGGGCGCATTGCATAACCCAAAGGGCATGCGACGATATGCGAACGTGTCGAAAGGACAAGTGAATGTGGTCTTGTCCTGGTCTTTTTCGGCGATGGGAATTTGATTATAGCCGGAGTAGCCATCAAGAAAGCAGTAGTACTCGTGTCCGGCCAATCTTTCAAGCATTTGGTCAATAAAAGGTAGCGGAAAGTGGTCTTTCCGCGTTGCGGCATTGAGTTTTCTGTAATCGATGCAGACTCGCTACCCAGTTTAGGTGCGAGTAGGGATTAACTCATTTGCCTAGTTAGTATTGACCGTTATGCCTGATTTCTTGGGGACAACGTGAATAGGGCTAACCCACTGGCTATCAGAGATAGGGTAAATGATACCACTATCCAGACATTTTACGATCTTCTTCTTCACAGCCTCTTTCATGACTGGGTTGAGACGTCTTTGTGGATCCTGGCTGATTTGGCATCATCCATCAGATGAATGTGATGTTCAACGATCAGGGCACTAATCCCCTTGATGTCCGCCATGGACCAGCCAAAAGCTTGCCTATTACTGTGCAAGACCGCAAGAAGGGCTTTCTCTTGCTCTGGAGCTAGAGAAGCCGAGATGATGACAGGGAGGGTCTCGTTCTCACCCAAGTAAGCGTACTTAAGGTGAGACGGCAAAGGCTTGAGTTCGAGCGTTGGAGGAGAAACGATGGAAGGCAAGATTGGTGAAGAGGTCTCGAACTCAAAGGACTCCAACAAAGGTTCAAAACGAGTGTAAGCGACCGAGTTGGATGGTTTAGGTAACTCATCCGGAAATTCGAAGGATTCAAACTTGGGTGGTGAGTGGCTAAGATCGTTCGAGAAAGTGAAACACTCGTAGTCATTGTCGGGCGCAGAAACAGCAGCAGGTTCGAAGAGGAACGCACTAGTGGCGTTAAGGTTATCGTGATCGAACAGAAACTCCTCGAATTCACACTCTTCAGGGGTGATCTCCTGGATTGAGCAAACGTCCAGTATATGAGCATTAGGTTCGGAGGGCTGATTCCCCAACCTAAAAATGTTGAGTTCAATTGTCATGTTTCCAAAAGAGAGGTTCATCGAACCATTGCGACAATTGATCACAGCATTTGAGGTTGCACGAAATGGGCGACCAAGTATCACCGGAATTTGATTCCGGGGGTTAGCTACAGGCTGTGTGTCTAATACAATGAAGTCAACGGGGAATATGAAGTCTCCGACTTTGATTAACACATCCTCTAGCTCACCTCTAGGATGGGTGATCGATCGGTCGGCCATTTGGAGAGTGCAGTGTGTGGGTTTCAGCTCTCCTACGCCTAATTGCTCGTATACTGAGTATGGAAGCAGGTTAACACTGGCACCAAGATCTAATAGTGCGCGGTTGATGTTCTTATCCCCAATGGTAATAGAAATCGTAGGATAACCAGGGTCCTTTCGTTTTTGTGGTAAAGATTGGGTAAGAGCATCACTCACAGTACTAGCCAAGAAAACTTTCTTTGGTACCTGAGACTTCCTCTTTTTCGTGCACAAGTCCTTTAAGATTTTTGCGTAGGACAGGACTTGTTGGACGGTATCTAAAAGAGGAATGTTAATGTTAACCTGCTTAAATAACTCCAGAATCTTCTCCATTTGTGGATTTTGTTTGGTGGACTTCAACCGGTTTGGAAATGGAACGTTTTTAAAATTGGTTGAGTCCAATGCTGGAGGAGGAGATTGTGGAGTTGGAACGGATCCCAGAACTGGTGTTTTCGTGGAGTGAGAATTGGGTCCGTTTTGAGCAGCAGAAGAAGAAGGGCCTTTTGAAGAATGGAGAATAGGATTAGAAGACGAAGAAGCAGCAGAGGAAGAAGAAGTAGAAGAAGAAGAAGCGGCCGGGGTGTCATTGTTCCGTGTGCCGATGTTGTTTTGCAGCATCCTTCCCGATCTCAATGTGGTCACGGCACTCACATTATGATTCTGTTGTTCAAGAGCAACATGTACATTATGTGGATGACCGGGATTAGGGAGTGGCTGGGACGGGAGCTTCCCCTTCTCTCGCTCGCTTAAGGCCGCATTCAGCTGTGCAATCTAGGCCTCGATGGTCTTGATACTTTGCCCGTGAGCGGCAGTGTGTTGCACTAAGGACTGAATGGAAGACTGGATGTTGGCGGTGGACTGAGTTGATTGTTTAACGAACGCCTCCAGACTTCGTTCGAGCGAGGAAACCTTATCGTTGTTTGACGGAACAAAGTTGTTTGGTGGAAAAGAATTGTTGGGTGCAAAGTTGTTCGTCTGATTTAGAAAAGGTTGGGGTTGGAAGGGCTGCTGAAACTGATGTTGAGTTTGTTGTTGCGCTTGTTATTGCGAAGGAGGTGGCCTCTGGAAATTGTTGCCTTGGAATTGATTCTGATTCTGATTCCAAGCGAAATTAGGGTGGCTCCTCCAACCGGGATTGTAGGTGGAAAAGTATGGATCATTCCTCGGTCTTTGCTGAAATGAAGCATTAACCTGATCCCGTCCTTGAGATGGTGGATTGTAAGGACACTCTTCGGTTAAGTGAGAAGGATCGGAACAACAAGCGCAAATGGTACGAAGGGGAAGAACAGGGGTAGGAGCAGGGGAAGAAAATTTGCTCTCTATCGCTTCAAGCTTTCTCGTTATTGCAGCCATTTCAGCTTTCATCGCAATAGAGACATCAAGTTGGTGAATTCCTACCCTAGACTGACCGGTAGAAGTGGAGGTAGAAGAAGAAGAAGTTGGTCTGGTGCTCTCCCATTGTAGCGTCTGTTCCGCAAGGTCGTCGAAGAATTGCCACGCTTCCTCGTCAGATTTCGATAGGAAGTGGCCCTGACAAATGGTTTCCCACAACTGCTTGGTTGCTGGGTTCAGGCCCTCGTATAAGGTTTGGCAAAGTTGCCATCTCTCGAAACCATGGTGAGGACACTGAAAAAGAAGGTCTTTATACCGGTCAAAACACTTCCAGAAGGGTTCAGAAGGAAGCTGAGAGAATTGGTTGATTTCGTTACGGATCCTTGCGGTTTTATGATTCAGATAGAATTTTTTGAGAAACGCTTTAACAAACTCGTCCCAACTGGTTATGGAGTGGAAAGCGGTGCTATACAACCATTTTTCAGCAAGATCGCATAAAGTGAACGGAATGACCCGTAGCCGTATAGCATCGTCCGGCAGCTGCGTAGTTTTCATCATGGCACAAACGTTTTGAAATTTATTGATGAAGATATAGGCATCTTCAGATTCAAGCCTATGAAATCGCGGAAGCATGTTGATGAAGTGATGCTTAATTTCAAAATTATCCCCATTGGCCGGTGGAAGAGAAAGACAGGTGGGAAGTGCAGAACGGGTGGGATAGAAACGATCCTGGAGCGCTATTCGCTGCGGCGCTACAACAGGTGGTGGTGGTGGGTTAGTTGCCTCCATAGGAGGTGGAGTCAATCCTGGGGTAGTCAAAGAGATGTTTGGATTAAATCCTGACATCGCGGAAGAAGAGGTTGGTGATGGTGAAGGTGAAGATGTATGAACAGAATTTCGGTCAACGTCGGTGTTGGCCGGCAAAGGTAAGGGCGAAAGAGGCGTGGACGGAGTTTCGACGTCTGAGTCGATCGCGTAGTCGGTAGCGACTAACGTAACGCGGACTAGGCGGGCGCTAGTGTCCCGAGTCCAAGCGGACATACACTAAACGAGTTTAGTATAGTCAAAACGGAGAAGGTGAGGGTAAGAAAACGTTAATGGAGAAATACGATGGGTGGTGGGTAAAAAAATGGATTTTTGGCGACAAAGGGCAAGTTTTTATAAAAGTTTTTGAGTTTTTTCTTTTTTTTTTTAGAAAGAGCTTTACAGAAATATGTACGGATTTACGGCTTTAAGCAAACAAGATATGCACAATCACACCTAGATCTAGGGTCACCTAGGTCAGCTAGACAGCTCCTAACTATTCCAAAGGGCTAGAAACAGGATCTCAAACCGCCTCTTCTCCAACAATTGCGGCCAGGTAAGTGCCAGGTAAGTGGGAGGCTCCCCACTACGTAAGTAGTGGTCCTAATTAAGTAACCACTTGCCTTCGACACACTTGCCTAGACACCGCAAAAGTCAGGATAGGATAAACGGCCGAGGCCTATAACTAGTCCTCTGTCCTATTGAGCGCGAAGTCCTTAGGGCCGAGTCTAGTATTTTTTAATTAACAATGGTCAATGCATATAATTTTTGTGATTTTTTTGGTCCTGGGAAGGGTGATGAAATCCCCACCTAATCTGAATTGGTTTCAAGCCCCTTAAAGTCCGTATTAATAAATGCAAAGCAGTAACAAATCAACTGCAAACAATTTTTATTTTTTTAGCGCGGCGCAAAGAATCCTGCACAAGAACAGTTTATTGGAAGGGGGAAGAGAATTTGCGCAAAGAATGCTGCAGAAAACACAGTTTAGTGGAGTTCAGAGGAGTGGGGGAGAGGAGAGAGACTTACCCAGAGATTTTGGCACCCTGAAGGCAAACACCAGCTTAGGCCGCGGTACCGCGGCTGGAAGAGAGAGTTGGGCCTTCAAATTTTGTGTAGGTGCTGGTCTGGGTCTCCTCTGCTTGTTTGGATGTCCTGAATATTTATTTACTCACTGTATCTGCTCCAGATTTTACATTAGACCGTTGGCTTCATTTTGATCCGTCGCGGTGTAGCCGCGAGATGTGGGTCTAACTTCCCACGTCTTTGGCACTGAACTCGACTGCTTTTTGTTCCTGCACACTTGCACAAAAACTAATCAAAAATAACAAGATGATTTTTTTACAATGTATATTTTTTTTTTCGGTTATATTTATATTCATAAATTAACCCGAAATTACACAAAGAAATAAACTACCGTCTCCCCGGCAACGGCGCCATTTGATTGGTAGAGTTTTTGCGTGCTAAGTTTGTTACCGCAATCATGACGGTTTCGCTTGTAGCTAGCCGGTTGAGTACGGGTCGTCCGCAGGGAGATAGGAAACTTTTTCTATGTGCTTTAACGAGTTAAGTCCAATTTTCCAGATTTGTTTGTGATTAACAAAGTAATGATATGTAAAGAGAGCCTGTTAGGGTTAGGATTATGTTAGTTTGAGTTAGGAGTCGCTCACTTCTTTCGTTGCCACTCTTAATATCGTTGTTACGGTAATCGGCAACAACGGGGATTAGCATGACTAGGAAGGAACTTGCGAGTATAAGCTAGGCTTTCCAACGCTTAAGTTCTTCTTTTTGGTGCTTGTCCATCCGTTCTTAGCTCTTAGCCATAACCTCCGGTTAATTCAACCACAACCGGTCTCACCACGGAATCACCGCTATCATGTAGGATAGGGTGCCGTAGGGAGCGGATTGTGGTTCAATTAACGGGAGTCGATTTAAGATGTTGGGCAAGGAAAGAGTGAGAGAGATTTCCTTCTCTCAAACTTCCCTTATCCTACCCTAACAAGTATGGAAATTACTCATCCATTACAAGAAGAACGAAAAATAAAACAAAGGAGGAAGATAGAAAGAAAGAGATTAGAAGATAACAACTAGCTATTTGCGACCTCACCTTGGCAAGGATCAAGCGTAAGCATCATGGTTGTTTAAGGATAAAGGAAAAGAGAAAAGAATGAAACAACAATAAATAACAACAACTAAATTATCAATTAAAGATTACAAGCAATTAACATAACAAGAGCAAGACAAGTATAATAACAAAATGAACTTCTTTATTCATCATTCTTCACTCACAAAAGCTCACTACAAGTTTTTCAATGGAGAAGAGATGAGAAGAGGAAGAAGAACAACAAGTATTCTAAAACCTAAAATACAAGATTAAGCACCCTTGGCTTCACAAGGTTCTAGGCTATTTATAGGCAGGGAAAAGGAAATCTAGGGCAACATTCTGAACCCTCATGAAAATACCAATATACCCTTGAAAACCCATCAATTGAGGCGCCAGTACGGCCGCGGATCCGCGGCCTAGACCCCCAATTGGCCGCGGATCCGCGGCCCTATAAAGGAGTTAGGTCATGGGCTCTTCTGTACTTCCCTGGTCTGCTGTGCCCATTACTCTGGTATATGTTTTTTCTCAGATTTTCTTCACGATTTTTCTAGAATTTCTGTTGATCAAAAGGTGATGTGATGTGGATCTTTTTGCCATGATTTTCTCGAGCTCCGTGTAGATTTCTTGGATCTTGTGTTGCCATTGAGCCTTGTGCATGAAAGTGACATTGATTTGCCATTTTGTCTCTTAAACTGGTGTGCAGCAACATACAGATAGAGAGCGGAGTCCCGTGTTTTATCTGTGGTTGGCAGTAATCTGGATTTTGACGTGTTTTTCCATGAATTTCACTGTTTAGAGCCGAGAACCTGTATCCTGCAATTGACTAGCAAACACGGCTCAAGAGTACCTACCGATAAGCAATGTGATAAAAATTGGGCGGTATAAAAATGCAAAAATCTGATATGAACATTTCCTCGGAGAAATGAGCGAGCTAGGTCGTTGACTTCGAGGCCGAAGATGATCTACGTCGAGGAGACTCAAACTCAAGCTCCATCTTCACTAGGTCATGAACTTTGTGAAGAGAACACCCTAAACTAAATGTCAAGTAGTAGAAGATGATGAAATAGGAAGTGGGTTCACTTTGGATTTGGGTTTCTCACTTTGTTTCTTCATTTGAAAATTTTTCTAGCATGCTTTCTTCTTCTTGAAGAAGAAGAAGAAGAAGAAAAGAATGAGAAAGAAAAATGAATTATCTAAAATGAATAATCAAGTGAAGTCTATCATAATGCAACCATAGGTGAGCTAATCTTTGTAGAGACTAAACCATAGTTAATTATAATGGTTTGGTTAATGAATATCTTAATCAAGACAAAATGAGTGGACTTTGTCAAAGTTGCTTGTAGCTTCATGAAGCTTCAAGCCATGACAAAAGAATCCACCATTTTGAATAATTAAGATAATTAAAAACCCAAATTATAATTAACATGGTGTATGTCACCCACCCACCCATGTTTGCATGTATCATCAATCATGATACAAACTAGTGCACAAACATATATCACATATGCAACTTGTGCACATCAAGTGAGAAAATCAATCTTAAGTGAACCAATACTAGTTAATGTAAAGTAATATATCAAATATATAATTATACATTAAATCATTAAATCAACACTTGATTTAATGATCCGGTCATATCGCATATAACCGACTAATATCTGGTGTATCAATGTATCGAATCAACACTTGATTCGGTAACCCGGCTATATCACATATAACCGACCGATGATACAAATCGCGAGAATAGAATACAGTATCACATACTGGTATTATTTTCGGTCCCGCACATATCTCATATGCGCTCCTATTTCGTTTTGCTTGAGCCAGGAAACCCCTGTGTAGGACTCTAAAGACTCGTCAATACGCCGGCTGTAGGTGATGATCATATCAAACATCCACAAGCCGCAAGCGGTCTGCCAAACGTAACGGCCACCCGGGTATTGAGCGATCCGAAGATCAACGAGCAAGCCTGCTCACACTCCTGCGAATCCAATCAGTAACACTTACCGCACAGTCCGATTTGTTCGTCTGATATGTCGCATATCTCGCCTAGGGGTGGTAATTGTCAGACCCCAGCAGCTTGATAAGTCATGCCGATGTAAGGTCCATAACAAGCATGAAACTACTGAAAACACTTACCAATAAATCAGTGCAACCCTGGCCAGGGATTTCCAGTTATGGCCAGTCGAGCATAGCGCAACATCAACCCCCAATACCGGGAGAGACGGATCCCCTCCTATCGCTCATTGCCTCCATGTGAATTAGGACTGTACCAAAAACCACCTGTTTGCACGACTCAGTAGAGCCGTGGTAGGATGGAAATCAAAGCACAGTGGGAGACACACAAGACTCTATGACGATCTCGGCTCAACAGACTAAGCTGTACCAGTATCACCAGAGAACTGCCATCTGACGTAAGGTATAATACCATCTGGGAGTTCTCGGCGAGTCCGTTCAGTGTACGCAGTCTCCACTGAGCACCCGCATACCGTCTCTGATGTCAAACACCAATGGATATGGGATCATCCATCTCCCATCTCATGGGTCAAGAAGATATATGCTAGTCTACTCTGGAATATCTATGCCTCGTCTCGATATTCCCACGACTAGGAACATTGAAGGATGTACTCATGGACTATCCAGGCCCCACTAGTATGATCTACATCATAGTCCTGGAAGTCGAGTACACATCCTAAGGGCTTTATCAACATGTAACAAAGAGATAATAAGTATACATGTTAAGATAAAGAGCAACCAGATTGCGTACTATCATGTCGAGCAAGAAAGTCCTCCCTATATATGTCCCAGCATCAACTACAATATACATCTCATATACAGTAATGGCCTCTAGGGCATACATATAACTAACAATCTCCCACTTGCACTAGGGCCATCTGTAGCAGTGGTTGCAGTATCTCATACTCAACCATCCCATAATAGTCTCTCTCTGGGAAAAAGCCTTTGTGAGTGGATCCGCCGTGTTGTCCTCTGAGTCTACTCTCCTAACCACGATCACCCTGGAGATCAACTATCTCCATGATCAGGTGATACTGCCTTGGAATATGTCTGGGTCACTGATGGGACCGTGGTTCCTTGGCCAAAGCCTCACCTCCATTGTCATACAATGGTAGGAACCTAGTTCATCTCATGAACTAATATACACCCAAACTGCCTCTTTGGTAGTATCATTGATAGCGATGTCACCAGCCTTTATCGTCTAGTTTGCCACGGTATCTAGATTGGAACTCTTCCAACATACCGTCCCTCCACTGATGGTAAAGACAATGCCTGCGACCGACATTCGGTCGTCCTTATCACCCTGGAACTTTTCCAATGATTCTCCCCAGGATCAACTGTTACCATCTCAATACTGTTGGAGATAGTGCCCTCAGAGTCAATTATTGGGTCACAGGCACGTGATTGCAATGATTGAGGGAGGACCTATCCCGGGAGGACAGTCTTACTCGAGATGATAGTACGCTATCTGGTTTACCTTTATCATCGTGTACTGTTTTAGGTGACCTGACAGGTCGCTATTACACGTTGATAGAGCACCTAGGATTCTTGCTTGACTGCCAGCAGTATGAGGGCGATCATATACGTGGGAGCTGGTAGTCTATAAGCACATCCTTAAAAGGTCCCTAGTCGTAGGAGTTTCGAGACAGGGCATCGATTCTCCAGAGTAGACTAGTGTATAAAGTCGAGACCCCGACGAGGGGCGGTGGCCGGTCTCACAAGCCACTGGAGTCAGTTGGTTCACCTAAGATGTATACAGGTGCTCATTGGGTTATGAGTACACCGGACAGGACTCGCCGGGAACATGCTAGTTGGTCTTATACCTGACGTCAGATAGCAGTTCCCTGGTGACATGTGTACAGGTTAGTTCATCGACCTGGGGATCGTCATTTGTCTCGTGTGAGTTCCCACTGTGCTTTGATTACTACCCTACCACGGCTCAAAAGAGTCGTGCAAACAGGTTTTAGTTGGGTACAGTCCCGAGCCACATGGAGGCAGTAAGCGGATATTCAGGGGTTCGTCTCTCCCGGTATTGGGGGTGAGGTCGCGCTGTGTCTAGGAGAGCCATTACACGAAGTCCTTGGCCAAGGCAGGAGATTTACTGGTAGGTATTCCAGTAGTATCTCAGGGTGTTCTGGGCTACACTCCGACACGACTTGTACCGCTTTTGGGGGTCTGACTTTTACCAACCCCCTAGGCCCGACATGCGATGCTCATAGACGAACGGACCGGACTGTACGGATATTGTCACTGACAGGCTCAGTAGGGTGTCAGGATGAGTTCGCTCATCGACGTCCCTTTTGGTCAATAGCTGGTGGCCCGTCACGTATTGGCTTATACCTCTGACGTGCTAGTGGTTAAATCCACAGCCATAGTATTGACGAGTGTTTAGAGTCCACCACACTTTCAGTTACTCAAGCTTTCGGGCGAAACGCTGTAGAGGCCGTATGGAGATATGGCAGGGTCCGATCAGATACGTGCGGTATTGGACGGATCAGGATCGGACGGTTAGTACTAGAGGCCGTATAGATATATGGCAAGGTTCGATCTGATACGTGCGGTATTGCACGGATCAGGATCGAACGGATATTACTAGCCGGCTTTGGTTTAAGCCGGATCCTAGTATAGTACAGTGTAGATTTTGTCTCATTGCATTTGTATCCGGACGGAATACAGATGCAGGTGTGTATGCACAGTATGGGGTTTTCCTGTAATTTATTACGGGACCAGTTTTCTGGAGTTGCCAGTTTGCATTCCGTTCCGGCCGTTTTTCCTTTGTTCTTTCCCGGCCGGACTTTTTCGATGGAGGGGGTTATTTGCAACACATTGTGGAGGGGTTTCTTGCAAATGTATTGATTATGATAACATCTTTTTGATACCATTCTTTTCTATCATCATTTCTTGCTTTTGTGAGATTAGAAAGGATTTGAGGTTGATTTGATTTTGTGATCATGATGTTTAGGCTATGGTCACCCTTTCACTTTTACTACCATCACCTCCCTTCTTATTTTGGATTCATATTCTTTCCTCCACCATTCTAACACGATAAGGTTTCATTTGAGAAAAGAGAAGAAGTGAGTTTCATTTGTGAGAGTGTGGCATTCTTGATCTCATTTCATGCTAGAAAATGCAAGCACCATTTTTCTTATCTTGATTCCTCCATCATCTTCAAAGGCAACAAACCCCAAATGAGACATAGCCTCAACCCTACACATTCTACAGCATATCTTGGACGCGTCGGCCAGCCAACTTCGCGCCCGAGTTGCCTCGGTATCGAGGTGGGAGCCCGTAAAAGATGCAGGCGATGTGGTGCCCTTCCGGCGAGAAGGCGACGACCGGAGTTTCCGCAGGAGATCGGGACGACGACGAGAAGACCGGAGGACTCGGATCATTCGGTATATCTCTAACCCGTCTTGTAGTTAGCTAGAACTAGTTTAATGGTCCGATCCGGGTGTTTAGTGCGCGGTGGTGCCGGTTTGCTAAGTTCGCAAAATTAAAGTTTATCTTCGCTTCCGCATTTGGCCGTCGGACTGACGGCCGGGGCGCCGCCGTGCACTTATAGTGGTACCAGAGCCTCGCCATTAACTTCGTCTAGCTTTGTTTGATTTTTTTGCATTTCCGATCGACCAAAATTCCAAAAACTCGCGTTTTTCCTCACATCAGTTTTCTGTCGAATTTTTTCTGTCTCCAAAAATTTTTCATGTTGTAAAAAACTAATGTACTGGAAATTCTAAGACTACTGGAAAAATTCGATACAGTGAATCGACCAACTAAGCGCGGAACCGCGGCCAAACCCCCCCTTGGGCCGCGGTTCCGCCGCACATTGGTGTCCTCACTGCATCAATTTTTTCCAGTGGGCTTCTGGGCTGATTTTGGGGATTTTGGAATATTAAAATTGGGCCCAGAATTTCTGTGAGTGCTACAGTATTGCTTGGGGGCCCACTTGTTAATTATTTATCGATCGGATATTTTAAACACATTTTTCACAGCATTTACATTATATCTGCGACCGTGAATGTCACTCGATTGGTAAATCCGGTCTAACTGCTATAGCCCGGTTAGACGGATTTGCGAACGTGACTTTCACGTTGATGTTCTGTGATTTTGCTGTGATGTTGCGGATCGGTCGTGGGCATAGCCTGGATGCAATGCTAGTACAGTTTTGTTGTATTATGTACATTTGGTATTGCGGGGCGAGCGTCCGACATGTGGACTGCCGTCACTGCCTGTTTGTATTATTCTTTTGGGGCACGACCTGGTTGCGGTCGATGTACCCGTTGTATGTATATTTTACTTTCTGTACTAGGATTACCCCGCGGAGGGGTGCACGGATAGCCGGGTTCTAGAGGGCAACAAGCCCGCATCTCATGGCATTGAGACGGAGGGGGCTTCACTCTAGGATTGGCGGGCTATTCGCCGCACTCATAGGGGGTACAGGTTGACCCAGGAGGGGTGCCCAAGTTACCGGATTCCGTGAAGTGCTGGGTGGTCCATTCACGGTGCTGAAGGGGGCTGCCTCGCTTCAGGTTTTGGCGAGTAACTTGCCGCGCCCGTAGGGGTCTAGGATTTCATTGCACAGGCTATCCACACGACCAGAGGAACGTCGGGTTTCAGTAGTGGCTCTGTGAAACCCGGGGATCCCAGATATCTGTATTGTTCTGTGATGCTGTACATTTCTGTGATGTTGCATTTTTATCACGCCTTGAGCGAATATAATATATTGGTATATATATTAGTAGATGTTGTATATGTTTTACATCCGCGCTAGTCCAGTCCCCGCTCTGTCGTTAGTTAGCTAACCTAACGGGTAATGACGGGACCCAGTGGCGAATGCGGATGGCATATACGTACATCAGTATATTTTCGTTCTTTGTGGTGTGATCAATTGATGGGACTGCGTTGATTCGGATCAATGCAAGTTAAAAGAAACCTATTCTGATGTTGTTGGAACACTTTTCAAAAAGCTGTTATTGCAAGGACGTTCACTTTTGTTTTGCATCGTGGTATTCATTTGGAATATCCTGCTCCTCAGTCGACGAGGCAAGGGCCGAGATCCCTTCACCGGGAGTGACCCCTTGGACAGAAGTTTTGCGTCAGGGCATTAACTTCACTATAGCCGATTACTTTTGCTTTGCACCGTGGTATTCAGTTGGAATATCCTGCACCTCATTCTACGGGGAAAGAGCCGAGATCCCTTCATCGGGAGTGACCTCTTTAGCAAAAGTTTTCGTCACTATATTTTCTAAAAGATATCCGTTCCTTCAACGATATCAAGTTCATTACGTTAAAGGTTTTCGCCAGAAACCATTCGTAGCCCTCCGTCGTTTCAGACGGGTAGCACGTAGTATTCATGCTATGTTTGTTGACCTTCGTCAAGGCATAGTGCATGGTAGCTGCTTGTTGCCTTTCTGCTGCATAGATAGATGTGTTGGTTTGGGACAGTCGTATAGCCTTGTTGACCTTCGTCAAGGGCTTGTACGGGTGGGTTCAAATTAACCTAGACAATGACGGGTGGAACTTGACATGTGACTTATGATTTGTTGACCTTCGTCAAGGTCATAAGAGCATGGGGCAGAAATCACATCGGGAGTTTCAAAAGAACTGAAACTTGCCAGATATGCGCATACCTTCTGGAGTGTGATGACGTGAGCGGATTCCGTCACGTTATCATGCAATGATAGTTGGATCCCGATTCCCACTGATGAGTTGGTTTACTCCTCGGGTGACCCCGACTAATTCTTCTTTCAGGTTTGGAGGAGAATTTGAGGTACAGTGGGAGGTTTCCAGATTAGATAAATTGGTAACCATTCTAATCTAGGATAGAGTGCACACTGAGTGTTTCTTTTCTCTCTCTCTCTGGCAGCGACCATTGACCCGACCCTAAGACTATGACTCAGTGACCAAGTTGACCGAACCTTCTAAACACTGGCTTTTGGATTGTCAGAGTTGCAGACCTCGTTCCCACTCCTACTTTTACCCTTTTCTCCAGGACACCCCGTATTACTACGAACGTCCACTTCCATTGGACAAAACCATCGTATGGTTAGATACGAACTCGAAAGAATTCGAGGATGGTTTCCGGTTCTGGAGAAAACGGATAGGATTATTCAGTTGTCTTTTCCCTTTTACCTTCTCTCAAGTTGTGAGTACTCCTTGGTTTAGGAGATAGTACACCTATTATGCAAATTGGATAGTCTTCTTCCAAACCTTAGGCTGGTGCCGACCGGTAGGGAATGAAGAAAACCAATTAGCCTAAACGGTGTGCAGAAGGTATTAAGATTAAGACAAAGCAAGGGATTAGTAAGAGGGCAAAGTAAATTGCGACTGATATTCACGACCAAACCAAGTATTTCTTCGCCAATCCTAAATCACCTTTGTATTTCTCCAGGACACTCCGTATCACTACGAAGATCCACAGTTTATTGGATAATCCATCGTATGGTTATATACGAACTCGAAAGGAACTTGTTCTAGTTCGGGGATGGATTCTGGTCCAGGAGAAATAGGAATAAGGTTTATTCGGTTGTCTTTTATCTTCACCTTCTCTCGCATTGCGAGTGCTCCTAGGACTAGGACAGTACACCCATTATGCTTATTGGATAGTCTTCTTCCAAACCATAGGCTGGTGCCGAACGGTAGGGAAGGAAGAAAACCATTTGGCCTAAAGGGTGTGCAGAAGGTAATGACTAAAGACATATAAAGGGATTTGGAGAGATGGCAAAGAATTATACGGTTATAGTTGTGAATCTGGATAATGGTAGAGGCATTACTAGGAATACCAGGATACCCCATCGAAACATTTCAATGTTTTAGTTCAACTGTGTACTGTTAAAAGAAAACTGATTTCCCGATTAGACACTTGCTCCAGGGTATGTATTTACCAGGTTTGTTTGTCACATCTGTATGGTTTTACAGATGATGGGTGGGACTAAGTTATTGGGAATAGGGTGATCATCCTCATTATATCGGGATTCGTTGTAATCGGTGATATTTGAGGAGATCACCTGGGCTGTTTGCCGGTCGACAAATATTTGGTATTGAATATCCGCTGTTGTGCACCAATTTCAAATTGATATATCTGTACGTCTATTTTTATAGAGTGAGATATACCTTTTGATATTATGTCGATGACATTTACCTATATCAGTGGATGGTTAGGTGAGGAGCATTAAACAGCGGTGTAATTCTTCTTAACCATAAGTACAGTTTTCAACCTACGACACACAGTGAAAGAGTTGTTAGACTCAGCGGACTTATACAG
Organism: Agapanthus africanus; assembly: GCA_030015575.1. Taxonomy (NCBI): domain Eukaryota; kingdom Viridiplantae; phylum Streptophyta; class Magnoliopsida; order Asparagales; family Amaryllidaceae; genus Agapanthus; species Agapanthus africanus. The sequence goes on from JASDDO010000012.1 coordinate 357,579,992, forward strand.
AGTATTGTATGTTGTCCAGTGTCTATTAGGACAGAGGGGTTGGTCCTCACGCTATATTCTGTTTACTTTTAACTTCTCTAATTCTTAGACATGTGTTTCGTAGAAACACAGGGTCTAAGTTTTGAGGAGTTATAGGTATTTGAATAGAGTAGAGAACCAGGTGTAGCAAGTATCGGGATTCTTCAAAGTGATCGAAGATGTAGATATTTGTGTATGGTATTCAGTTGATAGTAATGATAAAGAGAAATTGCTTCTCTTTCAGGTTACTCATAATTGGAAGCATTCCTAAGTTGAGTAACGCTGATCGGCCTCTCTCCATTTAGTTGACATGCACTGGAGATAGCTGCATGATTTGAATCTGGTTAAATTAAATCAGTGCCTCTGGTTCTATATTGGATATAGAACAGTTCATATCTTAACGATATTAAGGTACGGGGAGTTGTCCGGCTTATGATTAAAACCAGACACTGGACAACTCTAGGCACGTTTCTGTAATGGCTGTTTGTGGGTTGACCCAGGCTATGACGAGGGTTGACTTTCTACCATCTGGGAGATCAATAGTAATATTGTTCTAGACTCGCCACAGTTTTATTAAAAATGGATTTTTTCAAAAACAGTAGTGCGAGTATGGTAGAACTGGAAGTGATTCCAGAACCGCAAACAATTACTGAAGATTTAATAAGGAACCTAAAGATTCAATCTGATTTGACATTCCATTGGCCACTCCGCAGATACGGTGGGTAACTTCAGGCACCCGAGAGGTACTCCGGTAGCCTCAAGGACGGTGACAGAGAAGTTCTTGTTTACCCACACTTTCCATTGCTGTTGTTCCAGGCTGCGAGACCCGGCAGGAGGATGAGTATAGCGTCGTTCTAAACTAGCTTTAGAAGTGCACGTCTATATGACTCTGCCAGAGGGTTGTCGTAGTCAGTGGGAGCAGCGGAAGCATTGGTGGACATCAGGCTCATGTCTATAGACTGAAGCAGATGTAGCGGAGATAGATCATCTATTTCTGATGTGACAGTCATAGGTTTGACTTCATCAGAATAGGGGATGGATCTGTTGAGAAGGTAGTAGGGTGTGATGTCCTGGTATTTGATGACATATACAGATTAGGAAGTGATATTCCTATACTATGATCGGTTATACTTTGGTCGTCACACAGTGTTTTCTCCACAAGGGCACTTTGACAGCATTCTAAGAGTATTTAGAATGGACGACTCCTGGCACGGTAGTGTACCTGCAGGTGATGGAGTCGCCCTCTCTAAAGGTGTCTTATAGACTAAAGTAGAGAGGGATGTGCATGATTGGCAGATCACTTGCTTAAGCAATTGAGTCGATCATGAGATGTCAAGTACCACACCAGATGTTGTTCTTGCACTAGATGCAATTAGTTGATATTGATCCAATCCTGGAGGAACAGTCGGAAGCAGTTTTAGAACATAAGTGGATGTTCTAAGGATATGATAACGACAGCCTCATTCGGGAGGCAGTTATCATTCCAAGCTTCCAAGGTGACCTGGACGACAGGGAGGTTGTCAGAGTTATAGTTTTCCTTCTGACGAGGGGCAGTATTTTGGACAGGTGGTCCAAGGCAATACTGAGGGTGGCATGGCGCAGGATACTGATTAAGTTCAGTTGACGATACAGTCTAAGAAGTTTGGATTTGGAGTTCATTTATGAGCTAGGTCCCATCAGACATCCAGACATTCTAAGGCAGGTATTGCTTATTTCGGGAGATGACTTTCTCCGCGAACTTGAGATAGAGAGAGACATAGAAAGAAACATCCAAGCGGATCCACTCACTGAGGCTATTCCTCGAACGCAATAGTTTCGCAAACGAGTTTTGTGAGACTGACTAGTAGGGGAGTTGGGTGTTCGGTATCACACGGGCTGTGAGTATGCGACATCGCAATAATTATCCTTGAGTGCAAGTGGAAGATTGTTGGAGATAGTGCCCTCAGAGTCAATTATTGGGTCACAGGCACGTGATTGCAATGATTGAGGGAGGACCTATCCCGGGAGGACAGTCTTACTCGAGATGATAGTACGCTATCTGGTTTACCTTTATCATCGTGTACTGTTTTAGGTGACCTGACAGGTCGCTATTACACGTTGATAGAGCCCCTAGGATTCTTGCTTGACTGCCAGCAGTATGAGGGCGATCATATACGTGGGAGCTGGTAGTCTATAAGCACATCCTTTAAAGGTCCCTAGTCGTAGGAGTTTCGAGACAGGGCATCGATTCTCCAGAGTAGACTAGTGTATACAGTCGAGACCCCGACGAGGGGCGGTGGCCGGTCTCACAAGCCACTGGTGTCAGTTGGTTCACCTAAGATGTATACAGGTGCTCATTGGGTTATGAGTACACCGGACAGGACTCACCGGGAACATGCTAGTTGGTCTTATACCTGACGTCAGATAGCAGTTCCCTGGTGACATGTGTACAGGTTAGTTCATCGACCTGGGGATCGTCATTTGTCTCGTGTGAGTTCCCACTGTGCTTTGATTACTACCCTACCACGGCTCAAAAGATTCGTGCAAACAGGTTTTAGTTGGGTACAGTCCCGAGCCACATGGAGGCAGTGAGCGGATCTTCAGGGGTTCGTCTCTCCCCGTATTCGGGGTGAGGTCGCGCTGTGTCTAGGAGAGCCATTACACGAAGTCCTTGGCCAAGGCAGGAGATTTACTGGTAGGTATTCCAGTAGTATCTCAGGGTGTTCTGGGCTACACTCCGACACGACTTGTACCGCTTTTGGGGGTCTGACTTTTACTAACCCCCTAGGCCCGACATGCGATGCTCATAGACGAACGGACCGGACTGTACGGATATTGTCACTGACAGGCTCAGTAGGGTGTCAGGATGAGTTCGCTCATCGACGTCCCTTTTGGTCAATAGCTGGTGGCCCGTCACGTATTGGCTTATACCTCTGACGTGCTAGTGGTTAAATCCACAGCCATAGTATTGACGAGTCTTTAGAGTCCACCACACTTTCAGTTACTCAAGCTTTCGGGCGAAACGCTGTAGAGGCCGTATGGAGATATGGCAGGGTCCGATCAGATACGTGCGGTATTGCACGGATCAGGATCGGACGGTTAGTACTAGAGGACGTATAGATATATGGCAAGGTTCGATCGGATACGTGCGGTATTGCACGGATCAGGATCGAACGGATATTACTAGCCGGCTTTGGTTTAAGCCGGATCCTAGTATAGTACAGTGTAGATTTTGTCTCATTGCATTTGTATCCGGACGGAATACAGATGCATGTGTGTATGCACAGTATGGGGTTTTTCTGTAATTTATTACGGGACCAGTTTTCTGGAGTTGCCAGTTTGCATTCCGTTCCGGCCGTTTTTCCTTTGTTCTTTCCCGGCCGGACTTTTTCGATGGAGGGGGTTATTTGCAACACATTGTGGAGGGGTTTCTTGCAAATGTATTGATTATGATAGCATCTTTTTGATACCATTCTTTTCTATCATTATTTCTTGCTTTTGTGAGATTAGAAAGGATTTGAGGTTGATTTGATTTTGTGATCATGATGTTTAGGTTATGGTCACCCTTTCACTTTTACTACCATCACCTCTCTTCTTATTTTGGATTCATATTATTTCCTCCACCATTCTAACAAGATAAGGTTTCATTTGAGAAAAGAGAAGAAGTGAGTTTCATTTGTGAGAGTGTGGCATTCTTGATCTCATTTCATGCTAGAAAATGCAAGCACCATTTTTCTTATCTTGATTCCTCCATCATCTTCAAAGGCAACAAACCCCAAATGAGACATAGCCTCAACCCTACACATTCTACAGCATATCTTGGACGCGTCGGCCAGCCAACTTTGCGCCCGAGTTGCCTCGGTATCGAGGTGGGAGCCCGTAAAAGATGCAGGCGATGTGGTGCCCTTCCGGCGAGAAGGCGACGACCGGAGTTTCCGCAGGAGATCGGGACGACGACGAGAAGACCGGAGGACTCGGATCATTCGGTATATCTCTAACCCGTCTTGTAGTTAGCTAGAACTAGTTTAATGGTCCGATCCGGGTGTTTAGTGCGCGGTGGTGCCGGTTTTCTAAGTTCGCAAAATTAAAGTTTATCACCGCTTCCGCATTTGGCCGTCGGACTGACGGTCGGGGCGCCGTCGTGCACTTACAACTACACCCAGTGAGAATCCTAATATCCATTTAGATCTATCGCATAGATCCATAACCCAGGATTTAGGAGGTATCACTTTGATCTTATTTGGAGAATCCTTGTGATAAGCGGAGATTGACCGAGCGTAGCATAGGAAACTCTTTCCCTATCAAGAGTATGTCATCCACGTACTCTACAAGGATCACCACCTTACTCTCTACTACCTTTTTGTATATACAAGGTTCATCTACCACTTTGATGAAGTCAAACTCTTTGACTACCACATCAAAACAGATGTTCCAACTCCGCGATGCCTGCTTTATCACACAAAGCATCTTGCACACGTTTCCGCTGCTCCCACTGTTTACGAGGCCATCTGGCTGTGTTCTTATAGACACTCTCTTCTAAATTAATATTTAGAAAAGCAGTCATGACACCCAACCACCAGATATCGCGGTCATGGTATGCAGCAATGGAAAGTAGGATCCGGATGGACTTAAGCATAGCCACTGGAAAAGGTTTCATCATTATCCACGCCTGGTCGATGACGAAAAACTTTAACAATTCTAGCTTTGAAAGTCTCAACTTTTCCATCTACACCAAGTAATCTTCTCAAGATATACTTGCTCCTGATGGGAATTTAACCCTTCAGATATAACAACCAAAGTCCATACTTTGTTAGTGTACATGGAATCCATCTCAGATCGCTAAGCATCCAGCCATTCTTACAGAGTCCCCACTCTTGATGGCCTGCTCGAAACTAGTTGGGTCATCATCTCATGATGCAATCCTCGCTCCCACTGTCATCGAGAAACCGAAGTATCTCTCAGGTGGATGAGTAACCCTGCTAGATCGGCGGAGAGGCTGAGGTTCGTCGGAATCTATTAAATCCTTTGGTTCTACCAAATCATCTGCTATAGTTTGTATAGCTGGAACTCCTTCCAGTTCTACCTCATGACCACTAATTTCTTCATAAGAAATTCCCTTTCACAAAGGTGGTATGTTGAGAAACAAAACATATTTTGTTCCTCTGTTAGGTAGAAGATATTCCCTTGCGAATGCTTGGGATATCCAACAAACTTCTATAGAACTAACTTTGCCTCGAGCTTGTCCGGATTTTGCTTTTAGACATAGGCCGGACAACCCCAAATCTAAACAAACTTAAGATATGGGCTCTTCCCATTCCATATCACATATGAAGTGGTAGGCAATGGATTTGATTGGAACCCCATTCAATAGGTATGCAGCTTCTCAAGTGCATAATTCCAAAAGGAAATAGGAAAATCAGTAGTACTCATCATAGAGCGCACCATATCACAGAGGGTGTGATTGCTCCGCCCCGATACACCGACGTGCTGTGGTGTATACGGAGGAGTAATGCTGAGAGAGAATCTCATTCTCCTTTAGAATAGTCCAGGAATCCCGTTCTCAAGTATTCTCCTCCCTGATCACATCAAAGGACATAATACTTATACCCGTTTTTGGTTCTCTGCTTCTAACTTATATTCGGTGATTATCTCAAAAGTTTCGGACTTGTGTTTCAACAGGAACATGTGTCTGAATCTTGAGAGATCATCAGTGAATGTAAGGAAGTACAAAGAATCAGTCCTGGCATATGTAGATTGGGGACCTTCATACATCAGCATGTATCAATCCCAAGAGTTCACTAACTCTTTCTCTATTTACAGTAAATGGAGCTATGGTCATCTTATCTTTGTGACATGACTGGCAAGTTTCATAAGATGTAAATTTAAACTGATTTAAATATGCATCTAAATGTAACTTAGCTAGTCGGGTCGTATTGATACGACCTAGTCTACAATGCCTCAAGAAGAATTCGTTCATTTCTGAACTCTTCCTCTCGTGTGTGTTTTGTATACTAAGAACTGTAGTTTGATTTAGAACGTCAATCCTTTTAGATAACGTGCCTGAACCGATCAACTCTTGATATAGGAAATGTTCAAAACATTATCCAACAATACAAAATTATATCATTTCTTTATTAATAAAGAGACTGATATGATGTTGTATATCAGGTTCGGTATCTAATAACATTCGTTCAGAATCAATGTATTCTGGTAATACAGGGTGATAGTGACCAACAGACTTGGCTGCAATACTTGTACCATTTTCTGTCTCATGAAACTTATCACCCGTTCTCAGTTCTCTACCTTTCTGTAGCCCATGTAACAGATTACATATACGGGATCCTGATCCGGTATCTCATACCCAGGACGTAAAGGATACTGAGAAACAGTTCTCTGTAATGAACACACCCGAAGAAGATGCATCAGCATGCACTTTCTTCGTTTGGGCGGCACGGGAATCCTGGTATTCCCCAATTTCCTGCTCTGTCTTATAACAATTATAAGTTGGAGCGGGACCAATGTTCCCCAGCTCAGTATAACAAACAGGTTCGGTCAATACATCCATATTATTATCTTGATTAAGGCGTGACATGGTCGCTACCTGGAGAGAGAGAGAAGAAAACACTCTGCGTGCACTCTTGCAAGATTAGATTGGTTATATATATTTTATCTAATCAGGATGGCTCCCACTGTTTTTATCAAATCTTCCTTCAAACCCTAAAAGGAAAGACTAGCCGGGATTAATTACACTCTACAAGTTCGCCAATCTTTCAGCCAGGCCAGTGCCGGTACTTTGAGGGAAGTTCCCCGTGCTTTCGCACGGACCTAATTAAAATAAACCTCGTTTTCCCAGGGGCGTAACCCCGTTGACACCTTTCTAGACACCTACTTGATCGGCTAATTGTAAAGTGCAAAACTCTCCCAGGAGTAACAATTACTCGCAGTGGGTATCGGGATCCAACTATCTCATAGAAGGTATGCAATCTCATTGCAAATTTCAACACTTGAAACTCCCGATAAAGGTTTTTACCCCTAGCACTTATGAAGTTAACTATGGTCAACAAATCATAAGCACTAGTCAAGTTCTACCCGTCATTTCGTGATTAATTAGACCCACCCACATGACCCTTAACTAAGGTCAACAAAGTCACGCGACTGTCCTAACCAATCGCATCATATGCTATGTAGGAAAACATCACTTAGCTACCGTACACTGTGCCTTGACTATGGTCAATAAACACAGCACGAATACTAAGTACTCTACTTCCTAAAATGACGGAGGGTTGCGGATGGTTTTTAAGAAAACCTTTAACGCTTCGAACTTGATCTCGTTGCGGAATCAAATGGTTTTAAATGGAGTGTTTTTGAGGCTTTTGCTAGTTTCGCTAAAGAGGTCACTCCCGGTGAAGAGATCTCGGCTCTTTCCTCGTCGAATGAGGTGCAGGATATACACAATACCACCATGCAAAGCAAGAACTATAAAAGCAATTAAAAGAAAAACCGAAGGTTTTAGCATCTGCTAGTTATTGCTAAAGAGGTCACTCCCGGTGAAGGGATCTCGGCTCTTTCCTTATCGAATAAGGTGCTGGATGTTCTATAAGGAACACCGCTATGCAAAGCAACAACTAGAACTACCTAATTTTGAAATTCGATTCCACAACATCATTTAGGTTTATTTTCTTTCATTAATCTCATTAATGAATGTCCCATCATTTAAGTCCACCTAAACATCACAGATAAATACCACGTACACTTATGCCATTCGCATTCGCCTCGATGTCCCGTCTGCACTGTTAGGTTAGGTAACTAACGGCAGAGCGGGGCAGGGCTAGCGCGGGTGTAAAACATAAGCAATGTCTATACAATATACCATATATACTATATACAGTATCTATCTGAACATATCACATGATCACATTACAGATAACGCAGCAGAAAACATCATATGAAATATTGGATATACTAGGACGTCCGTGTTTTATTTTGAGCCTGTATAAAACACGGATTCCACGGTCTTGATGAATAGCCAATCCCACACCCCTAGACCCCTACGAGAGCGGCAAGCAACCCTACCAATTCTAGAGTTAGGAGATCCGGACTCGACTCCTCGAGATGGTCTCCCACTGGACCCTAGAACTCGGTTACTTGTGCTCCCCTCCTTGGGTCTATCCTAATGCGGAAAAGTAAATAATATACAATGGTGACATCATCCTCAGCCCGGAAGTGCCCCAATAAAAGAATATTACATACAAGTTTTTACATGAATGAAAATGAAAAGCACTCATCTCACATAAAAAACCCCGGCTATTCAAACACGACGATCCAATATAACATATCCAGTAACACATAACATCACATGTCATCAACGTAAGTAAATATGCCCATCCCAATTGTCGTTGACATATAGCAACGAAACCGGCGATATCACATATTACACTTACGCTCGCAGAAAAGAAAGTGTAAAACTACAACAGTTGGAATCCGCAACCTCCTCAGACATCGCATGCCTAACCAAATGAATTCCTTAGACATCGCATGCCTAACAATTATAAACCCCGGATTTTAGTCTCATTATCGAAAACTCCTTTCAATATCAAGTCGGGCAATTCAACAAGATTCCCGACATCCTGATCGAATGCTCGTCGCAAACTTTAGTAGAAGGCCGCACCCCCGGATGCCGTCGACGAAGTGCACTAAGGCGGAACACCGATGCCGCAAGCACTCGAACGGATTCTTTTGGCAACGGCGTTCTCCTACAGTCACTTGGTCGGGGCTATGGGGCGTGGCTGTCTATTAAGTTTACCGGCGAGTATCCGCGTACGCTACGTGATTGCGACGGACTTTTGATCACATCAAAATTCCGTGGCAACCGATCAAATGAGACTAAACTGCTATGTTTATAACATTCAAATTAGTTATCTCATAACTACTTGTGGATTCCAAATATTGTATCACATTCCAGATAAATAGATAATGTTAAACTTTCCGATCGAATAATCAAACACCCAAGTTTTCCCAAATAGCTCAACATTTGAAATAAGTTTAAAAACATCCATTTCATGCCACAGTACCAACGGTCCAGCCGTAGAAGGGTCAAGCCAACGCCTCACATGTGGCATGCCGTACTACCCCAAACCCTAAGGTTCAAAAGGCAGTTCAAGACGGTCACATAATCGAGTTAAGGTTTGTTGTCTTCTAGAGGGTCCATCGTGTTACTTGCACGACTTAGAACGTTCTTAAACTACGGAAAAATCCAACACTTGGAAATTTTCCGGCAGGGGAAAAAGTGAGTTATTGATATCCGTTCGAACTTTTTAATACTTTCTAAATTATCCGGAAAAACAAAACAAAGTTATAATATCCGATCGAATCAACAAGTCCCCAATACAACCCAGAAAACTCAACACTTGAGTATATTAAAAAGTACCCAGAAACATCAGGAAACACATACGGATGAAACTGTACAGAAAAGAAACCCTAACTCTACTATTGAGCCATGGAACCGCCGCTAATGGCATGTCATTGCCGCGGTTCCGCGGCCGTTTAAGTGAGTTAGTGTTTCGTTTTTCACTTATGTCCATAGAATTCCCTGCTGATTTTTTGAGTATTTTTAATTTGGAAAAAATCACATTTTCAGAAAATGTCCAGAGAGGGGTAAAATCGGGGGATTCCGGGTTCGATCGGACTTTAAACTTCGTCTAATGCTCTATCTTGGCTCTGATACCACTGTAGGATTCCTAGGCACTCTAACAAGATTCTACAAGGCATCAACCATGCCCGATTCAAAAAAAATTAGCCGTGCCGAACAACCCTAACCAAGATCGTATACTAGAGATTATGCGAAAAACTAGCAAGTTAAACAATTTAACACTAAGTGAAAAGGGGTTACAGCCTTTGTAGATCCGGTCCTTCACTTCTAAAGCTCCGTGTTGACGTACCTTCGCTGTGATCATCGAGATCCCGGACTCTAGCGATGGTTTCCTCGGAGAAATGAGCGAGCTAGGTCGTTGACTTCGAGACCGAAGATGATCTACGTCGAGGAGACTCAAACTCAAGCTCCATCTTCACTAGGTCATGAACTTTGTGAAAAGAACACCCAAAACTAAATGGCAAGTAGTAGAGGATGATGAAATAGGAAGTGGGTTCACTTTGGATTTGGGTTTCTCACTTTGTTTCTTCACTTGAAAATTTTTCTAGCAAGCTTTCTTCTTCTTGAAGAAGAAGAAGAAGAAGAAGAAAAAAATGAGAAAGAAAAATGAATTATCTAAAATGAATAATCAAGTGAAGTCTATCATAATGCAACCATGGGTGAGCTAACCTTTGTAGAGACTAAACCATAGTTAATTATAATGGTTTGGTTAATGAATTTCTTAATCAAGACAAAATGAGTGGACTTTGTCAAAGTTGCTTGTAGCTTCATGAAGCTTCAAGCCATGACAAAAGAAGCCACCATTTTGAATAATTAAGATAATTAAAAACCCAAATTATAATTAACATGGTGTATGTCACACACCTACCCATGTTTGCATGTATCATCAATCATGATACAAACTAGTGCACAAACATATACACATATACAACTTGTGCACATCAAGTGAGAAAATCAATCTTAAGTGAACCAATACTAGTTAATGTAAAGTAATATATCAAATATATAATTATACATTAAATCATTAAATCAACACTTGATTTAAAGATCCGGTCATATCGCATATAACCGACTAATATCTAGTTTATCAATGTCTCGAATCAACACTTGATTCGGTAACCCGGCTATATCACATATAACCGACCGATGATACAAATCGCGAGAATAGAATACAGTATCACATACTGGTATTATTCTCGGTCCCGCACATATCTCATATGCGCTCCTATTTCGTTTCGCTTGAGCCAGGAAACCCCTGTGTAGGACTCTAAAGACTCATCAATACGCCGGCAGTAGGTGATGATCATATCAAACACCCAGAAGCCGCAAGCGGTCTGCTAAATGTAACGGCCACCCGGGTATTGAGCGATCAGAAGATCAACGAGCAAGCCTGCTCACACTCCTGCGAATCCAATCAGTAACACTTACCGTACAGTCCGATCTGTTCGTCTGATATGTCGCATATCTCGCCTAGGGGTGGTAAACTTCAGACCCCAGCAGCTTGATAATTCATGCCGATGTAAGGTCCATAACAAGCATGAAACTAATGATAACACTTACCAGTAAATCAGTGCAACCCTGGCCAGGGATTTCCAGTTATGGCCAGTCGAGCATAGCGCAACATCAACCCCCAATACCGGGAGAGACGAATCCCCTCCTATCGCTCATTGCCTCCATGTGAATCGGGACTGTACCCAAAAACCACCTGTTTGCACGACTCAGTAGAGCCATGGTAGGGTGGAAATCAAAGCACAGTGGGAGACACACAAGACTCTTTGACGATCTCGGGTCAACAGACTAAGCTGTACCAGTGTCACCAGAGAACTGCCATCTGACGTAAGATATAATACCATCTGGGAGTTCTCGGCGAGTCCGTTCAGTGTACCCATTCTCCACTGAGCACCTGCATACCGTCTCTGATGTCAAACACTAATGGATATGGGATCATCCATCGCCCATCTCATGGGTCGAGAAGATATATGCTAGTCTACTCTGGAATATCGATGCCCCGTCTCGATATTCCTACGACTAGGAACATTGAAGGATGTACTCATGGACTACCCAGGCCCCACTAGTATGATCTACATCATAGTCCTGGAAGTCGAGTACACATCCTAAGGGCTTTATCAACATGTAACAGAGAGATAATAAGTATACATGTTAAGATAAAGAGCAACCAAATAGCGTACTATCATGTCGAGCAAGAAAGTCCTCCCTATATATATCCCAGAATCCACTACAATATACATCTCATGTACAGTAATGGCCTCTAGGGCATACATATAACTAACAGATTGTAACATTTTCAAAAGTATAAAATATTAATTTTGGGAATTTTTATAATTTAATATTATTTTATTGAATATTTTAATATTTTGGTATTATTAAATGCAAATAAATAGGAAGAATGTTAGAAAAATTATGAAAAATTATGGAAAATTCTAAAATAGGATAAATTAGTGAATTTTGACATTTTTAAGTTTTTGTGATTAGTTTGACACTAATTTAGTGCTAATCGCGATTAAAATCGCTAATCGGGTTTTTTGGCAATTTTGTGCAAAACTTGCACATATCACTTTTCTACACTTGTGCATTTTTCTTGCCATGAACTATCATTTGGGTTTACTATTCTTGTAAGAAGGTTAGGGATTTAAAAGAAAAAGGAAAAGAAAAGAAAAAGAAAAGGAATTAAGAATGGAGTTGGTGAGAGAGGGTATGGGCATCTTTGACAAACCCTTAGCCATTGTTTTCCTTTCATTTTTTTTCCTCCCACTTCTTCCCCTTGCTGCTGCTGCCTCTTCCTCATCATTCTCCCCCTCTTCAATCCCTCTTTTCATCTCTAAAACAACACCAAAACCTCATGTCCGTTTCATTAAAAATATGCACGAGCTCGAGATCTACAAGATGGACCAAGAAAGCGTGGATTTTGGCCACTAGGGGCAACTCAAGAAAATTCTTGAGTTGCTAATGGAGGTAATTACTGAACCCTTAGCTCAATTGTAGCATTTCCTTTAACCCCAAGTTAAGATTATATCGATATTGTGTGATATTATGGACTTGGTGATAACCTAGTTAGGGTTTGAGAGAAACTTGAGTTGTAATGTGAAATTGAGCTCAGTAGAGGACTTGTAAACACCCTAGTGCATGAATTGAGACCCTAACCTGAAACTAGAAACCATAATACGGATTTTGGAAACCGATATCGGGGAAAATGTGAAATCTGGGAAGGTTAATTTGAATCTGCTAACACCCCGAGAACCCTAAAATAATATTGAGTGGAAATTGAGATGTGCAGGCACCATAGAGGCAACACCCAAAACCCTAGCTCCCCACTCCACCTTGAGGCCACCAAAATCTCCATTCTGGCCGCAAATTGCGGCCAGACCAGTGAGGAATTTTCTCGTTTTCTGTGCACAGCCCCAGTTCCTCTAGTGTTGACCCAGGGTACTTCTAGTTTTGACAGATTCTATCTAGGGTGAAATCTGGGGCATATATCCTAAGTTGCTGTTTTGGATTCGTATTTCCGTATTCCGTATTTTTGATTCTGAAATGGTGGAATGTGTTTTGCCTCGACTATTTGTCGTTTATACGACGATATAGAGGATTTATTGATGGTTTTGAAGGCGTGCCATAGGTTCTCACCTATAGGCCCCCTTATCGTATCGTTTTGGATTTCATGCGCCGTTTTAGTTTGGATTTGGTTTTAATGCGCATATACGATATTTGATGTGTAGGTACCCATGAAGACTTCGGGACGACAAGCAATTGCGGGATGACGTCCGCAAATGATGATGCAAGGTGAGTAGATTATATCTACAGGGGGAAGTCGGGTGGATGGCGTATAGCACCCCCGCAGTCCGTAGTTAGTATACTATATATAGTAGATGTGTGATAGTTTTAGTGTGTTGTAGCTTTGTGTTAGAAGTATTATGGGTAGTTAGGGTTAGAAGTGATTAGTGTAGTTCCTAGTTGCGAGCCCTAGGATAGAATTGCACCTACACGCCTACACTTGTATATCTCTTATACCTACCCTTGATGGATGATGTTTGATGACGTTGGTAATGAGTCGATGATGTGGGCTTGATGGCGTGAGATCGGTGATTGGATACGATTCATTGTGGGATATGACTTGTGATTTCTTGCGGGCTTGGGATATGTGTTTACCCCGCATGCATACTTCACTGATGGTATCGTTTGGTGTTAGACATAGAGTAGTACCCCAGGCTATGTGATATTGATGATAGTGATACCTGTTATGTGATGAGATAGTGAGATGTTGACCCGTACCCAGCTATTGGGATGCCGTACGATGATTACCGTACGAGCCGATATTGATGATAGATCCGCACTCATAACTCGAGGATATCTTATGATTTGACATTGAGGCGAGATCACCGACTATATACCTTGATATATGTATCGACTCAGATTTAGGCGGTTTCCATACCCCTCCAGCCTTGCTTGATACTTAGATCAGTAGTTGCATAGTAGATGTTAGATTAGACCAGAGTCATACCTATTTCAAACTAACGAATCGGGAATATTGCAAGATAGGAAAAAGGGGATTCTACGGATATTTCAAATGTGTTGCGTCTATTTTCTAAACACCGTAGCCCTTGTTTTACCAAAGACCCCGGTTCGTCTTATTTCAAAAGGCAAGGTTGCATGTTGTAGATTTTGATGTAGTTTCTTCACTGTTGCGTTGATTATTTCGATTGCACCTGTTTATACTATTTGCATGGCATTACTTGTGCTTATTGTTATATTACCATCATGCTGTTAGGACACCAGCACCATTATCGATGATGCGTATGTTCCACGTACACTGATTGCCGGCTCACACACTTCATCATCGATAATTACTATGCCACTACACTGTAGTACTGCTGCATTCATGGTATGATTTCCGCATGGCATATTGTACACATAGACCTGTACACAAACATATATGATTTTGACTTGATATTCATACCTGATACATATGCCACATCGCATCAAAATATTGTAGCTCATTTATATGTGACATGACTTGATACTCACATTTGATGCTTATATCACACCTGATCATTATATTGTAGCTCATTTATATGCGACATGACTTGATACTCACATTTGATGCTTATATCACACCTGATCATTATATTGTAGCTCATTTATATGCGACATGACTTGATACTCACATTTGATGCTTATATCACACCTGATCATTATATTGTAGCTCATTTATATGCGACATGACTTGATACTCACATTTGATGCTTATATCACACCTGATCATTATATTGTAGCTCATTTATATGCGACATGACTTGATACTCACATTTGATGCTTATATCACACCTGATCATTATATTGTAGCTCATTTATATGCGACATGACTTGATACTCACATTTGATGCTTATATCACACCTGATCATTATATGGTAGCTCATTTGTATGTGACATGACATGATATTTATGTTTGACGCACATATCATATCAGATTAGTGACTTACATTTTGGTTGGATTATATATGATTTCTGGATTTGGGAACCGTGGCTATTTCAAATATGTAATCATTTAAAACCCGGTTCCCTTGATATGATATTTCGGTGCGTCCACCATGTGTTTTCTCGGTGCTAGAGTGATATATAAAAACCCGAATCGAGGAGGCGGTTGAGGCCGATTACGGGTACATGGTGGACCCAGTATGGTACCCCGGGGCGAGAACGGTTTCGCTGTGTGATAGACGGTGAGCCCGGTAGAGGGACTACTACCTACCGGTGATTGTATTTGAGCTCGGCGGATATCTGGAGGATTCCGACCGGAGTTGAGAGATGGATATGGGCTGACCCGTACTGCCGGGGCCGAGGGCCGATACCGCAGACGGAGCCCAGAGATGGACATGGGTTGACTCGTACTGCCGGGGCCGAGGGCCGATACCGCAGACGGAGCCCCATATGGATGAGGATTTACGTGTCGATGATTGGCACGGGTTTCATGATGTTTTACCATGATTTGGTTTATATCCTCATATTGCATACATGATGCTTATTGTCATGGGGTGACGGGTGGACGGGTTCCACGTATATACAGACATAGATCATATACAGATATGGATCATATACAGACTGGATTTACACTGATTATACCTCATTTGTATATATAACAGGGTATGAGGGCGCTGTTATATATACCCTTACACCAATATTAGTGGTATGGGACGCTAATATATGTGTATTGATATCATTTGATACTTCATCATATTTACTTCCTGCAGACATACCTGATACTGATGACATGTTATTACCTGAGTACCTGGCACTACATACATATTTAGATGTTACCTTGCCACCTTATCACACTCAGATGTACTCTTGTGGATTATATTACTGATTGTTGACTTAGGTTTATGTCTTGCATTCGGTTTCTGCTTGTAGATGTTTCTATTCACGAGTTGGCAACTCACCCCCGTTGTGCCGCAGTTCTTGCAGGTTCTGCCGTACAGGTTTCATTGCGGCATTTCTGGCACACTACTTTCTTGCGGGTGGCTTGCTTTTGGTAGGTGGATTCTTTCGCATCGGGAACCACCCTTGTATTCATTTTATTCATTGTATCTAGAATTTCCATCAACCAAAAACTTGTATATTCTTTCAGACTTAGAGACAGTGTTGTATTATTTCGACCTTAGAGTCGCGCTTAGTAGTATTGCGGTTTTCTTGTTGTTTTTGAGCTTTCTTTGGATTTGATCCTCGCCACTTGGCGTTGTATATTATCATATCATTGTGTGGTTGTGACCGTCGATTGACGAAGAGCTAGCTCCCGCTTGGGGATGCCTTTATCATTGCATATATATCGTTATTCTTGTTTTACCCCATTCGGGGCCATTTTTACAAAAGAACTCTGCCGAAATTTCTGGAAAAGATTGTACTGTTTTTAAAATGCACATTCGGCTTAGTTATTTAAAAACCTTGATTTCAAACATGTTTTCTTCACTTCTTTAAACCAGTTCCTTTACTTATTCTTAAAAATGGTTTTAGATTTCTGGGTTTTCGGCTTACTTAGCCGCGTTACGCCTGTAGACGTTACGGGGTTAAGTGCCGGTCACGGGCCAAACTTTGGGTCGTGACACAGATACGTTAGAAGAAACATATACACATATTTAGATATATACAAACCAAGTAGCATACTACTATATTGAGCAAGAATGCCATAAATCCGTGTATAAATCCTAAGCTTCCAAAATGTAATATACAAACTAGTATGATACAATAATGGTCTCTAGGGTATATATCACCAACAGAGCCCGTTGTATAGCCCGTGCAGACTGTTGCACTTGTAGACTCGAGGGTGATTGAGGTATCACTTCCGGAGTTTATGAGGTTGAGACCTTTGGTGTTTACGGGGACAGACACATCATAGGATCCTCAGTCATTTCTTGATAGGATGGCTTGGATCGGCAGGTCATTGAGATGTTCAGATGCGAGGTCGATGGAGCTGACCAGTTTTCGATTAGAGGGACTTGAACAGACATGGTGTGAGTCGATAGAGAGAGGGCGAGCCACAGGTCTTCCTCCGATGTCATGGACAGTGTTTTCTGAGGTTTTCCTTGCCAGATTTCTTCCATAGAGCGTGAGAGATGCCAGAGCCAGTAGTTTCGAGGCATTGCGGAAATCTGCAGATATGCCGGTGGCAGAGTATGACTTGCAGTTCACCCAGATATCACGCTATGCTCCATACTTAGTTCCTTTGGAGGAGCTCCGGGTGAAGAGGTTTGTGAGGAGTCTGGATAAACAGCTGTTCCTTGCTATAGGCTCCCATCATTTCGATACTTATACGCAGGCCATGGACGCAGCTATGCTAGTAGAAGAGCGTCTGAATGAGAGAGCGATCGTTCCGGAGCCAAAGAGGACCAGACCTATTGGGTCAGTTACCAGGCAGTTTGGGAGAGGTGGAGGCAGACACATTCCAGGCCGCAGTTTTGGTCGAGGTTGGGCTCAGAGCCAGATGTTCAGCTCGTACCCCATGGAGCAGAAGCCCCTATTTACATGTTTTAGTTGTAGACTTCCAGGGCATTTAGCTAGAGAGTGTAGACGCCATGGAGGGACTATTGTTCCACAGGCTGCTCTACCCCCTCCACCTTCTACTTTGATAGCATTACTTCCTCCACCAGTTGGTACTATGAGCCAGGCCGTTGCACCGCGAGGTCAGGGATTTGCAAGACGTTTTCAGAGAGGGCGAGGAGACCGAGGGAGAGGACGTCAGGATGCTGGTAGGGGCCTGGCTCAGGTTTTTGCTTTCACTCCATAGGATGCCCAGGCATCCAATGCAGTTGTGACAGGTACTCTTTCCATATGTTCCTTATATGCACATATTTTATTTGATCCCGGTTCTACGCACTCTTGCGTGTCTCCACACTTTGCACTTTCTCTGGGGAGAGAATTGTCGTTGTTAGAATTACCGCTTGTTATGATTACTCCTGTGGGAGATTCTTTTGTAGCCCGACACGTATTCAGGTCCTGTTCAGTACGTATTGGTGATAGGGATTCGTTAGTCGATTTGATTCTCCTGGATATGCTAGATTTTGATATACTTCTCAGTATGGATTGGCTGGCCGCTTTTCATGCTTATGTTGATTGTCGGGGGAAAGCGGTCAGATTCTGTTTACCAGGAGAACCGATTTTTGTTGTGCAGGGAGGCTGCAGTATAACTCGTGCCAACCTGATTTCTGCTCTTTGTGCGGGACGACTCTTGAAGAAGGGTTGTTGTGTGTTCTTAGCGTTTGTTCAGGACGTAGGAGCCACTGAGGTCCCGTTGGACCAGGTTCCGATCGTACGAGAATTTCCTGATGTGTTCCCTGCTAAGTTACCAGAATTGCCGCCTGATCGCGATGTCGAATTTTGCATTGACTTGATTCCGGGTGCGGGGCCTATTTCTATACCGCTTTATCGGATGGCCCCGACGGAGCTGAAGGGGCTCAAGGGTCAGTTGCAAGAATTGCTTGATAGGGAGATCGTTCGTCCAAGTGTATCGCCGTGGGGAGCTCCTGTCTTATTCGTTAAAAAGAAGGACGACGACGTGAGATTGTGCATCGACTATAAGCAGCTGAATCGAGTTACAGTGCGAAATAGGTATCCATTACCTTGTATTAATGACCTATTCGATCAGCTGCAGGGAGCTGGCTATTTCTCGAAGATCGATTTGAGGTCAGGGTATCACCAATTGAGAGTTCGGTTGGATGACATTCCGAAGGCTGCTTTTCGCACACGATACGGCCATTATGAATTTTTGGTGAGGTCGTTCGGCCTCACCAATGCCCCAGTAGCTTTCATAGATATGATGAACCGAATTTTCAGGCTATTTCTTAATCAGTTCATTATTGTATTCATTGATGATATTCTTGTATACTCCCGTAGTCGAGAGGAGGATGAGCAGCACTTGCGAATTACATTGCAGATTTTGAGGGAACACCAGTTGTTCGCTAATTCTCCAAGTGTGCTTTCTGGCTGGATAGTGTGGATTTCTTGGGTCACATAGTTACGAGATACGTTATACGTGTAGACCCAAAGAAGATTGAGGCAGTACATCACTGGCCCAGACCTGTATCAGTTATGGAGATTCGCAGCTTCTTGGGTTTGGCTGGTTACTACCGACTTTTTGTGCAGGATTTTTCTCGTATTGTTGTACCGCTAACCGGGTTGACCAGGAAGGAAGTTCCATTTCTTTGGACAGAGGCATGCGAGCAGATTTTTCAGCAGTTAAATACTCGCTTGACGACTGCACCAGTCTTATCTTTACCTTCTGGGTCAGGTGGTTTTGTTGTCTATTGTAACGCCTCTCGAGTGGGTTGAGGCTGTGTATTGATGCAGCACGGAAGGGTCGTCGCTTATGATTCTCGGCAGTTGAAGAAGCACGAGCAGAACTATCCCACGCATGACTTAGAGATGGCCGCGGTGGTCTTCGCACTCAAGATTTGGAGGCATTACTTATACGGTGAGTCGTGCCAGATATTTATAGACCATAAGAGCTTAAAATATATCTTTCAGCAGCGGGATCTGAATTTGAGGCAGCGTCGTTCGATGGAGCTCGTGAAGGACTATGACTGTGAAATTCTTTATCATCCGGGCAAGGCGAATGTTGTGGCAGATGCTTTGAGTCGGAGGCCAGGAGGTAGCTTATCTTATTTGAGCACAGTGCATAGACAGTCTTCCGCAGATTGGCAGATTCTATGAGACAGCCGAGTACAGTTTGAGTTTATGTCGATCGGAGGACAGCTTGCTCATATCTGCACCCATCCACAGTTACTTGATCGCATCCGAGAGGCATAGCCCGCCGATGCTCACTTGTCCGAGATCATAGAACAGGTTAGACATGGTAGAGATTCTGAATTCGTGATCGATGACCATGGAGTGTTACAGTTTGGGACTCATCTTTGTGTGCCAGATTCTGAGGGACTGAGACACGAGATCTTAGAGGAGGCGCATCGGTCATCATATAGTATTCATCCGGGTTCCACCAAGATATATCATGACTTGAGAGATGTTTACTGGTGGGAAGGGATGAAGAGGGATGTTACGGAGTTTTTTTCGAGATGCTTGACTTTCTATCATGTCAAGGCCGAGCACCAGAGGCCGGCAGGAGAGTTACAGCCCTTGCCCATTTCGGATTGGAAATGGGAGCGGATCTCTATGGATTTCGTTGTGGGTCAGCTCAGATCCAGCAGAGGGTATGCCTCCATCTGGGTGATTGTTGATCGATTGCCGAAAGCAGCTCATTTTCTTCCGGTGAAGACTACTTATAGATATGCGCAGTGTGCCCAGATCTACATTGACGAGATTGTGCAATTGCATGGAGTTCCGACTTGCATTGTATCAGATAGGGGCACATAGTTCACTAGCCGATTGTGGCAGAAACTTCATGAGGCTCTAGGCACTCGATTGAGTTTCAGTACAACTTTCTACCTGCAGACCGACGGTCAGTCAGAGCGGACCATACAGACTCTTGAGGATATGCTCCGAGCCTGCAGTCTAGATTTCGGTGGCAGTTGGGATCGTCACTTACCCTTGATAGATTTCTCCTACAATAATAGCTTTCAGGAGACGATTCAGATGGCCCCCTTCGAAGCATTATATGGGATGAAGTGTCGATCACCCATTTGTTGGACAGAACTAAGCGAGAGCAGCATTTTAGGACCGCAGCTAGTGCAGGAAATTACAGAAAAGATCCAGTTGATACGGGACAGGATGAGAGCGGCCCAGAGAAGGCAGAAATCCTATGATGATTGACGTCACCGCAGACTTGAGTTTGATGTGGGAGACCATGTGTTCCTCCGTGTCTCTCCGATGAAGGGTGTGATGCGTTTCGGGAAAAAAGGGAAGCTCAGTCCCAGATATGTCGGACCCTATGAGATTCTGGAGAGGGTGGGTGCTGTAGCTTATCGTTTAGCACTTCCACCAAGTTTTCCTGATGTACATCCAGTGTTCCATGTGTCTATGCTTCACAAGTATCTTCACGATACTTCTCATGCCATCCAGCATCTGTCTTTACAGCTTGAGCGAGATTTATCCAATATTGAGCAGCCGATAGCTATTCTAGACCGGCAGGTAAAGAAACTAAGATCAAGGGTACTTCCATCCGTAAAGGTTCTTTGGCGAGGACCAAATAGCGAGGAGGTCACTTGGGAGGCTGAGGATGACATACGGAAGAAATTCCCGCATCTTTTTGAAGGTACGTGTACTTAAGTTTTAAATTCGGGGACCGAATTTTTCTTAAGGGGGAATATTGTAACATTTTGAAATATTTTAGATACTTAATTATTTTATTTATTTAATTAAAAATGTTATTTTATTTTATTGTAATAAAAAGACCTTTTAATATGTGGTAGACTAATTTAGTAAAGATTGTAGTTTGTTTATATAATAATAAGTGTCATGAGGGGTTTTGTGGAAAGTTTAATTCTTTGTGGAAATTGGATATTGTGTGAGGGTTTTTATGTAAATGTGTTAGGCCATGGTTTAGACTAAGTTAAACCCCATCCACACCACACCTTAGGTTGAACCCCAAGCCTACACTTCATGCTTGCATGAAAGCTTAGCACCTCTTCAAGGTGACACCTCCTACTCCTTTTATCCATGTATATCTCCTTATTGGTTCAGTTATCATACAAATTATATAGAAAATACTTAGTATAGAAATCTCTCCACCCCACTTAAGAAAAGAAATGGAATAGAGAAGCTTGTGTTCTTAAGTTTTCTTGACTCAATCCATCAAGTTCGGCTTCTCATGATCTTGAGCATCTCTTGAGGAACAACTTCAATTGATTCTTCAATTTTGTATAACTTCCAATCCTGCATATCTAAATTTTCAATATGGTCAGTATAGAAATGATAGTATCACTAATATCGTATTCTTGCTTAAATTCTCACTCTGTTTTGATCTGTTATAATTTAGTTAATCTATAGTAAAATCAAGTAGTACAATAGCCTTACAAATTAGACCCAGAATATACACAAGAAACACGAACCCATTCTATGGATTTTCGACCGGCGACTTTTCCCAAATTTCCGAGCTCGCCGATTTTTGTAGGGAGTTGGGTGTTGGTTTTTCTAGGGTAGCTCTCTGTTTATATTTTAGCGTGTCTGGTATAGTTAGTTTATGTTATATATTCAGTATATAAATCTGGAAGCAAATTCCTGTTTTGGGGTTAAAATTCTAAATACGATACGGATATTTCATGACACGATTCTGTTTTTCCTGTTACGAATAGCGAAGGGTTAGATCAGATTAGTATAAGTTTTAGATAGTTCACGATACTCGCACGTAGCATGTTTAGTATGTAAATCTTGTAGTTTCACGTTTTCGCCGTATCGGAGTTTAGCCGTTTCTTACGAAAGTTAAATTCGATGTTAGGTTCGACCGCGGGGATTTCGGAGACCGCAAGGAAGGGAAAAGAATTGATGACATCCGAGTAACTTCGACGTATTCCGGTGAGTAGATTAAACATCTACCGGGGGATTTTTTATGGATGACGTAATACGCCCGTAATTAGAAGTTTGGGTAATAATTCCTTTGCATTCTGTATATGTTTAAAACTAAGAAACATCATCGTATGCATTCATATCTATAAAATTCCATTGTCTAACACTTGCTAGGACACTGCACTAATTATCGATGAGTCATGTTGCATGCGCACATACCTACATATTACACTACACTTCATCAGTAATTGACATGTCGCGTATCACTTAGAACTTGCCATATCTTATATGATTCCCTTCATACCATAAGCATCAATATTAGTGGTTGTTTGCATCATTGTTATTAATTGCAACCTATCATGTCTTACTTTCAAATTGTTATAATTGTAGCATAAGATGTATTGGATTTGAGAATTTCTGGTTTTGAGTTTTTTATACTATTAAGTTATATTCATTGGTTCTTCATGATTGATGTGATATGTCCACCATGAGATGTCATTTTTATGATTTGGATTTACTCCGAACCAAGTGGGGGCTATATGGTTGCGGATTTATACGTAATCCAGACCGAGTGGGGGGGGATATGCAGCCGGATACATGGTGGACCCGGTCGAGACCGAGGGGCAGGATAGCCGCATGTGAGGCGGGAAGCCTAGCGAGAATACTCGATACCAGAGATAGTAATGAAACACGGCGGATATCTGGAGGATACCGACCGATGTTGTGGATTGACAGAATCGTTCGGGGAACGATGTCTGCTAAAAATAGAAGATTTGTGTCGATGTTGGACACGGAAAAATGAATCTTATCTGGAAATTTATGATGTTGGAAATACTTGATGAGATTTCAGTGTTGTTTTATACATTTAGTCAATACATATTCATGCTTATACATGTTATCATACATTATATCTTTATTTCTGTTAACTCTAGTTCGTCATACTCACATTATCAGCTGTTAGATGTTAGTTTTATTCACTGAGTTGGCAACTCACCCCCGTTGTGCCTTAGTTCCTTGCAGGAGACACGTGGATGCATAGCAGCAGTGCGGATCCACTTGTCAGCTTATATCGCTTATTTTACTAGATGGGTTACCTATGTAGTAACCTCCTATTTTGGTATATGTATTTTGGATCTAGTAATTCTCCATCAGACCCTGTATATTTAACTTAGAACGAAATATGTTTGTATATGTTTTGTTTTGATCGAGTGAGATCGTTTAGTTGTGTTAAGTTATGTTTTCTTTACTTATGCATGAAATTTTTCGCTTGAGCATCGTATTGTTGTTGCGTATTGATTTTCGCTGTTTGGCGTTATTTTCTCCCAGCTAGGGACGCAACTTATTCAAACATTTTGTAACTGCTTTTATTAACGATTAAAAAGGAGGTGCTGTCGAAAATTTTAAATGCTAAAAATCAGTTGTTTAGATTTCATTTCATAAAATTCATTCGACATGCTACCTCATTCTTTTACTTAAAAACTAAAATTTCCTTAATTCTGCAAATGGGTTTTTGATCTTGGTTTCTGGCTTACTCAGATTGTGTCGGCATCTTTAGATGTCATACAATCTAAGTGCCGGTCGCGTCCGAATTTCGGGTCGTGACACCTGTGCAGCCTGCCGAGTATGACGACAAGCGCACAAACTTATAAAAATACATTGACGCGCTGAAGAAGTACAACTAGAAGGCGCGGACACCGGTCACGCTCGAAGATTTCCTCAAGCATATTCTTGAGGACGAAGATAGTGATTACGATGAGGAAAATGACTCATCAAAAGTCACTGAAGACCATGTAGAAAGTTGCCACATGGTCTCCCATTCGTCCTTATATGGAGAAGAAGCTCCCTCAGGGTTAGAAAACAATGCAGAGGAACTGGGGGCAGAATCGGCGCTAAAATCCCCAGAACTGCCAGAAGAACCGATCGATAGGCTGATAAACGAAGCCTTTCAAAAAAGCAAAGTTGACCGAAAATGCGAGACAGCCATATACGAAAAGGCTAAGCATCAGCGTCAGGACAAAGAATCTGCGGCAAGGATGAGTCATAAAGTACTCCAACCAAACTAAAGCAAACCTGCTACAAATAAGAGCAGGATCCAAACAGAGAAGCAGTTCGCCAAAGACCTGTCAATAAGGATGAAGCTGCCACCTCTCGTAAGGAACACTCCCGGGATCATATATATCGATGGAGAAGATGCATGGCCAAACTACTTCTTATATCATCAGAGGGTCACCCACCCCACCGAGGAATGCAGTGCCTTCAAGAAGTGGTGGAAAAGATATGTTGCCCATCAAAAACACTTCAAGAGGATGAAGCACGAAACTCGTGCTCATCGACGGCAAAATAGTGTGACAAATGCGCATGAAGAAACGGCTGGTACTGTCATATGGTTGGTACCAGTTTGGAAGGGGAAAACCCCGAGTTCTTACCTTCGGTAGCGATTCTAAGGAAGAAATACCCCTCAGCACTCTCTTCAAAGACTCTACCTCCGAAAAAGAAGAGGAGGAGAAGAACTGCGAGAATATTCGCTGCGCAACTGCATGCTGCCTGAGAGGAAAACCTCGGACCTACAAACAAAGGTTCGAGCAAAAAAGACAAAGGAAAAGAAAAAATCTCTGAGGAAATTACTGTTGGTTATAGTGCCCTCAAGTCAATTATTGTGATCGCATGCATGCGATTGTGATGATTGAGGGAGGACCTATACGGGTAGAACAGTCTTACTCGAGATGATAGTATGCTATCTGGTTTGCCTTTATCATCATGTACATGCATTATGTGGTATTACAGATCACTATTACATGTTGATAGAGCCCATAGGATTCTTTCTTGACTACCAGCATTATGATGGCGATCATATACGTGGGAGCTGGGTGGTCTATAAGCACGTCCTTAAATGTCCCTAGTTAAGACTGGGCATTGATACTCTGGAGTAGATTAGTGTATACTTATCGAGACCCTGACGAGGGGTGGTGGCTGATCTCATAAGACATTGGTGTCAGTTAGTCACCTAAGATAGTATACAGGTGCTCATTAGGTTATGAGTACACTGGATGGACTCGCCGGGAACATGCTAGTTGGTATTATACCTATTTTCAGATAGCAGTTCCCAGATGACTGTACAGGTTAGTCTTTCGACCTGAGATCGTCATTTATCTCGTGTTAGTTCCCACTGTGCTTTGATTACTACCCTACCACGGCTCAAAGGAGTCATGCTAATAGGTTTTAGTTGGGTACAGTCCCGAGCCACATGGAGGCAGTGAGCGGATCGTCGGGGATTCGTCTCTCCCGGTATTGGGGGTTGATTTCGCGCGGTGCACAGGTGGCCATCACCAGAAATCCTTGGCCAAGGTAGTCGAGAATTACTGATTTGGATCAGTAGTTTCTCAGTAGGTGATGGGCTTCATACCGACACGAAATATCGCGTTATTAGGGATCTGACTTTATCCACCCCTTAGACTCGATATGCGATACTCTTAGACAAAAAGACCGGACTATACGGAGATTGTCACTAATAGGCTCGGTAGGGGTTTGGATGAGTTTGCTCGTCGGCTTTCCTTTCGCTCAATACCTAGGTAGCCGTTACATACAGCTAGTGTCGTTGACATGCTTGTGGTTAAATCCACTGCAAAAGTATTGACGAGTCTTTAGAGTCCTACACAGAGGGTTGTTAAGGTTCAGGCGATATGATGTAGATTATGTATGTTGGTACATCCAGGTGTCCGATTAAATATGTGTACAGGCTACGCAGACTTTTATCGGACGGTTGATAATACTAGCGACTTAGGATTGAGCCGGATTATTAGATCAAGTTTTGATTGAATAATATATATATATATATTTGTACTCTAGTATTATTGTTCACTATTCATTTTCTCTCTTGGCTATTCGTATTTTTATACGAATACGCGTATATCTATTTCGATACGTACACCGGGTTGTATTATCTATTTATATGGAATATCTTCTAGAAGATTGACACCTCATTATATGATTTTCCTTTTTAGAAAATCATTAGGAAATGAGGTGGAGAGGTGAGGTGGCATGAGCATGTTGAGGTATGTAGAGATGTATGGCTCTTCATTTGTTTATTGCAAAATGAGATGAGATATTTTTCCATGGTTCAAAAGACTTAGCCATTCTTTCTACACACAACAACACACTCACATTCATTCATACACACACTCTTAGAGACTTAGTTTTTTCTTGAGTTGCTCATGCCATAGTTTTCCTTACCTCCTCTTTCTTATTCTTTGATTGCTCATTTGAGCATGAGGTATGAGAGAAAAAGACAGTGAGATATTCCTACACCCCACACTCTATTACTAGCAACCTTGGAGCATCGATTGCTTCGCTAGGCGAAGCTGGAGCCTACATCGTCTCCCTTGGATGGATCATCTTCAACGGAGGAAGACCGGACGCGAATCTCGATTGTGGACACCTCAAAGAGCTAAGGATGATGGTGGAAGACCGAAGGATATGGATCGTTCGATATAACCTACTATCACTATAGTATAGCACTTTGTAGTTATCTACTAAAGGTTTATGGTTCGATCTCGACGGATTCGTTAGCACTAAAATTTTTAAACGCCGATTTTTGTTCCGCACCGGCCACGGCAGATGGCCAGGGCGCTATCGTAACCCAACAATTGCCCCCGACGATGGAGTTAACAAAAAGCTCGCAACAAGGGACCCGCCTAAGAAAAACAAATTGGATTACAACGTCCTAGCACATCTGAGGAAAATACCCTCTCAACTGAGATATTGGATGCCCTCCTCCTGTCCAAAGAGGCACGAGATTCCCTGATCAAGGCGCTGCAAGAGCCCGATTAGTTCCATGCTTTATTCGCTGAAGAGAAAATGAAAGATGAGCTGGCGGAGGTCCGCACGACTGACATTACATTCACTGATGAAGATCTCCTCCTCGGTACGTGCGAGCATAATCGCCTGTTATACGTCACCGGGTACTGCCATGACATCAAGATAGGGAAAATCCTTGTCGACAACGGATCCTTCGTCATCCTTCTCAATGTGAGAGTGCTGAAGGAAATTTGCATGAACGTTCAGCACCTTCCCCGAGATAAAATTACCATCTCTGGGTTCGACTCACAGTCATCACGGACACTTGGGTCCGTAATACTGACGTTACGCTTCGAGCTGCTCGTCACTGACATCAAATTTCATGTCATCGACACCAAGACTTGCTATAATGCTTTGCTCGGCAGGCCTTGGTTACACGAGTACAACGTCATCCCTTCTACACAACATCAATGCTTGAAGTATTTCATGGACGGCTCGGAGTACACCATCATGGAAGAGATAAATCCGTTCTACGTAAACGAAGTCCGGAAATACGAAGACGCCAAGTACTTCCTACCAGACTTCGAGGATACTGAAAGGTGGCACAAGCCGGAGAATAAATAGAAATCAATCGCCACTATCCCCATCTTTGGGAGCGATACCGAGGAAGGTGAAGAAACAGTCTACTCGGGGCAACCTCAGAAAGAAAACAATAAGCTCGGACTATCTACTCCTATTTTGGTCTTTGGCAGCGTCTCTAAGGACGAGGCCAACGCCGTGTTCTCCATCCGCCCGTCAATACAAACCTTCGCCAGAGCAGATCAGAGTCTACAAATTACAATGGCTCTGCCTCAGCATTATAAGGAACTTGATGCGCTCTATACCTACAGCGTATAAGAAATGCACACTTTCTACGTACCTCCCAGGAGAAGAGGTGAAAAGGCGAGCCTCTTATACCAATCTACGGAGACCAAAGTAGAAAAAGAAATTTGGCATGGTGCCGATTTTGCACTCGACAGGATTCAACCCATTCGTCTGCCAAGATACTATGCGGAAAGATTGAAAAGGCTGTTAAGCTGCCAAGGTGTACCTTTCGAACAAACTGTTCGACAAGCCCAATTCTACAAAAAAATTTAGGATATTCCTGGGACTCAGCGAAAGATGCCCAATGGGAAGATTGAGACAACCAGGCTCGGATACATTCGGTCCAAAAAATGGGAGCAAATCCAATGTTGCCGTGTCATAAATAGCTCAAGTGAAGGGGAAAATGCTCTTCCAAATAGCCGTGACGTCAAATCGGAGCGAGATCCCACTCTAAAAACGTTAAATCCGTCGCTGGAAGAACAAGTTGACAAGTTAATAAAAGAGGCTTGTCAAAGGAGCCAGGACAATCACAGCCGTGAAATAGCCATTTATGAAAAGGCCAGGACGCAGTGTCTCAGTCGGCAATCTGTAGAGAAGATACACTATAATGCTCTTCATCCCCGGCTCGCTACATGTTCTCACGAAAAGCGAAAGCCCTAAAATGGAGGCAAAAAGAGGCAAAGAACGCAAACAACGTTCGAAAACAACAAAGCGGATCCAAGACCTCGTGCAATCGAGAAAAACTCGATTGGAGCCCGTCCTTTATAAAGAAGATGGGTCGGGAATATTCTTTCCCTCAAGAGAAGACAAGGAAAATATTCAAACTTGTCATGAAGCACCAAATAATGATACTTATGGAGTCTCGGCATCCCGAACAAATAAAAGAGGTTCATCATTCGGACTATTGCTCTTGTCACCGAGTAATAGGTCATCCCTTTGAAAACTGCTTCACCTTCAAAGACTGGGTAGAAGACCAGTATCAACAAGGCAGGTTCGCTTTATCCGACAGCTGGAGGTTAACCCTGCCGCAAAAACATAAGCCAAAGAGGACCTATACCGTGAGGATGGGACCGGCTCAACATTAAGAATGGAAGCGAACCCATACTTTCCATATGATAAAACTCTCAAAAGAGGGAGGGCGCGAGACTATGGATGACCTCTACATGTGCTTTGCAAATGAATACAAGGAAGGGGTGATCTCAGAGTTTCCAACAACACCAAAAGAGTTGGAAGATGGGATACATACCACGGCGGACAACCTAAAAATAATTGACTTAGGGACGGAAAATGATCCGAGACCAACGTTCGTCAGTGAACTGCTATCTAAAAAATAGGTGGCCATGTTAAAAGACGTGCTCATGCAGTATAAATATTGCTTCGCCTAGAACTACTCGGAAATCCCAGGCCTAGATCCAAAGGTGGCAGTACATGAACTGGCTATATCGCTGGGTATAAAACCAATCAAATAGGCGCCAAAAAGGATGCGACTCGAATTTGAGATGTGCATCAACGCTGAAGTCAAGAAACTAATCAACTCTGGCTTCATCCAAGAAGTTCAATATACCGATTGGATCGCTAATATCGTTCCAGTGATGAAGAAAAATGGGACAGTCCGCATCTGCGTAGACTTTCGGGATCTCAACATGGCTTGCCTGAAGGATGATTTCCCAGTACCTATTACCGAGTTGATGATCAATAACAGGTCTACCCAAGAGGTATTCTCCTTCATGGATCGATCTTCAAGATACAACTAAATAAAAATGCATCCGGAAGACCAAAAGCATACCGCCTTCCAAACCCCACTGGGCATATTCTGTTATAAGGTGATGCCCTTTGGTCTGAAGAACGCTGGCACTACCTACCAGAGGGCCATGACAAAGATCTTCGATGATCTCATCCATGAGATTGTTGAATGCTACATCGACGACCTTGTGGTAAAGAGAAAATCTCACGAGGAACATTGGGAAAATCTAAAAATAGTGTTCCAACGTTTTCGGAAGTATAATCTGAAGTTGAATCCTCTAAAATGTGCGTTTGGAGTTTCCTCAGGAAGTTGCTAGGATTCATTTACGTCACTGTTAGTTATATGTATGCCCTATAGGCCATTATTGTACATATGATGTATATTATAGAGGATGCTTGGATATATATAAAGAGGACTTTATTGCTCGACATGATAGTATGCTATCTGGTTGCTCTTTGTCTTAACATGTAGAATTGTATTGAGATGATGTTTTTCTCTCACATGTTGATAAAGCCCTTAGGATGTGTACTTGACTACTAGGACTATGATGGAGATCATACTAGTAGGGCCAGGGTAGTCCACAAGTACATCCTTTAATTGTTCCTAGTCGAGGGTGTATCGAGATAGGGTATCGATATTCCAGAGTAGACAAGCGTATACGCTTCTTGACCCATATGATGGGCGATGGATGATCCCACATACATTGGTGTTTGACATCAAAGATGGTATACGGGTGCTCAGTGGAGACTGGGTACACTGAACGGACTCGCCGAGAACTCCTAGTTGGTATTATACCTATCGTCAGATAGCAGTTCTCTGGTGACACTGGTACAGGTTAGTCTGTAGACCCGAGATCGTCATAGAGACTTGTGTGATTCCCAGTGTGCTTTGATTTCAACCTTACCACGCTCAATAGATTGTGCAAAACAATGGCTTTTAGGTACAACCCCGAATCACATGGAGGCAATGAGCGATAGGAGGGGATTCGTATCTCCCGATATTGGGGGTTGATGTTGTGTTGTGCTCGATTGACTATAACAGGAAGTCCCTAGACCGGGCTGATATGGAGATTTACTGGTAAGTGTTATCAGTAGTTTCTCGACCCGTTATGAGCCGCACATCGGCACGACTTATCGGTTACTGGTGTCTGACGTTTACCACCCCTAAACTGGATATGCGACATATCAGACGAAGAGACCAGACTGTACGGTAGTGTTATAGACAGGATTTACAGGAGTATGAACAGGCTTGCTTGTTGATCTTCTGATCGCTCAATACCTAGGTAGCCGTTATGTCAATCTAGTACCGCTGACGGATTGTGGATGCTTGATATAATCATCACCTACTGCTGGCGTATTGACGAGTCTTTAGAGTCTTACACAGAGGTTTACTAGCTCAGGCAAAATGAAGTAGGAGCACATATGTGATATGTGCGGGACTAAGATTAATACGAGTATGTGATACCGTATTCTCTTCTCGCGATTTATTCATATCGGTCGGTTATATGTGATATAGCCAGGTTATCGAATCAAGTGTTGATTCGATAAGTTGATACAAATAATATTAGTCGGTTGTATGTGATATAGCCGGATTATTAAATTAAGTGTTGATTTAATGATTTAATGATTTAATGTATAATTATATATTTGATATATTAATTTACATTAACTAATATTTGCTCACTTAAGCATTTCTTTTTCTCACATGTGCACACTTAATATATATGTGATATATATTATTTGTGTTTTCTTTTTTGTGTCATGCTTGATGATACACACTACATGGGTGTATGAGACTCACACCAAGCTCATGATAATGCAAGGTTTATTTATTTAAGGTAAATCCAAATTAGTTGGAAATTAGTCACATGGGTGAAGCTTGTGGAAGCTTGTAGACCCATTGACTTAGTCAACTAGTTTTGTCTTACCTTAGATATTTTTTAACCTAACCATTATCTAAACACATGGTAAAGTCTCTACATGTGTTATATGAGATATTTCTCACCCATGGTTGCCACAACATGTAAGTCCATGCTACCTCTCCCGGTACTTTCGGGCATGCGGAATTTGGTGAAAAACAATTTTTCTAGAGGTGGTAACGTGGACTCAAAACCGGATCTTTGTTAAACATCTAACTAACAACCTAACTAGGAGTTGTTAACTACTCGGTCAGGGGGTTATACCTTACTTTCTTGAACTCCTTCTTCTTTGACTCTCGATGGTTGTCCGGATCGGCTTCACTCCGTCGTCTCCTTGCGCCGAAGATAGATCCACCTCGAAAGCTTCTACCTTTGGCTTCTTCTTCGGTCTTTGAAGAAACTAGTTCACTTGGTTTGCTAAACCTTGTGAACTAGAGTGAGTAGAGAAGAGTGTGTTGGGATTTTCTCTATGGTTCTTGATTCTCAACTCATGAGACAAGTGAACCATAGTCTAAGAGAGGGAGAGCAAGAGGAAGGAGATGAGAGCTCAAGAACAAGAGAGAGAATGAGAATGATAGAATGAGAGAAGACTTTTCTCTCTTGGCTCTCATAATCCATAACCATCATAACACATCATAGCAATCAAGTATTATGTGATGGTTTAAGCAACAATAGCCATATCATTTCATGCACTCATTTTGCACAAGAGAGCAAGCAAGCAAAAAGTCTTTACCATGAAATGATAGCTATTGTTATCATGATGGTCAACTAGTCAAGCCTAGTCAACCGGTCAACAAAACCAACAAGTCAACAAAGTCAACAAGTCAACAAAGTAAACCCCTCAACAACCATGTCACCATAATACTTAATTAATATAATTGTTAACCATATATCATATTCTCATTAGGGTTGAGCAAAAAGTCAATAGCAAAAACCATGCGACCTCTACTCTTTTGCCACAAGGCGAATAGCTTTCTGTGTGGGACTCTAAAGACTCGACACTACGCTGGCAGTGGGTTTAACCACAGACCGCAAGCGGCACTAGCTGTGCGTAACGGTCCCCAGGTAGATGCCGACAAGAAGACTGACGAGGTGAAACCCATCTGAACTCCTACTGAGCCTGAATGTGACATTCTCCGTACAGTCCGGTCTGTTCGTCTGATACATCGCATGGCGGGCCTAGGGGACGGTAAACGTCAGTCCCCTAATAGCGGTACAAGTCGTGTCGGAGTGAAGCCCAAAACACCCTGAGATAACACTGGAAACCTACCAGTATATCTCGATTGCCCTGGCCAGGGACTACTCGTGTAATGGCTCTCCTAGACACAGCACGATGTCAACCCCCAATACCGGGAGAGACGAATCCTGTCTAACCGTCACTGCCTCCAAGTGCTTCGGGACTGCACCCAACTACCACCTGTTTGCACGACTCCTTTGAGCCGTGGTAGGGTAGTAATCAAAGTACAGTGGGAACATACTCGAGGCGAAGTGACAGTGTCAAGTCAGCGGACTAAGCTGTATTCATGTCACCTGGGAACTGATAACTGACGATAGGTATAATACCAACCGGTCAGTTCCCGACGAGTCCTGTCCAGTGTACTCGTAACTTAACGAGCACCCGTATACTATCTCCAGTACGACGTACTGATGGCTGTGGGACAGACCATCTCCCATACTGGGATGAGAAGCGCATACGCTAGTATACTCCGGAGTATCGATGCCCTGTCTCGATAGTCCTGCGACTAGGGACCTGTATAAGGATGTGCTTATAGATTACCCAGCCCCCACTAGTGTGACTGCCATCACAACGCTGGTAATCAAGCAAAGATCCTAAGGGCTCCACTAATGTGTATAGGTGATATACTAAAATAAACACATGTACACATTGAAGTAGAAACAAACCAAGTAGCATACTACTATATTGAGCAAGATTATCTATACAAGGTGAATATCCCAAGCTTCCATTAAGTAATATACAAACTAGTATGATACAGTAATGGCCTCTAGGGCATATACACTAACAATCTCCCACTTGCACTGAGGCCATGTACTGGCGTATCGAAGACCTATCATCTCGATCAGCCGCTCGAACTGAGTCTGGGGTAAGGCCTTGGTGAATGGATCTGCAGTGTTATCTTCTGAAGCGACTCTCGGAACCTCGATCTCCTGGCGATCCACGATCTCCCTGATCAGGTGATACCGCCTCAATATGTGTCTGGATCTCTGATGGGACCTGGGTTCCTTCGCTAAAGCTATAACCCCATTGTTGTCGCAATACAGAGGTATTGGATCAACAATGGACGGAACCACCTGAAGTTCTTTCAAGAACTTCCTTATCCAGACAGCTTCTTTTGCGGCATCAGATGCAGCGATGTATTCCGCTTCCATCGTCGAGTCTGCAACGGTTTCCTGTTTGGAACTCTTCCAACACACCGCCCCTCTATTGAGGGTAAAGACAAAACCCGACATGGACTTGGAATCATCCTTGTCACTCTGGAAGCCGGAGTCAGCAAAGGCCTCGATCTGGAGGTCTTTTCCGCCATACACCAAGAACATCTCCTTAGTCCTTCTCAGGTACTTGAGAATGTTCTTTACCGCTATCCAGTGTTTCTCCCCAGGGTTTGACTGATACCGGCTTACCACACTCAGTGCATAAGCTACATCCGGTCTGGTACACAACATCGCATACATTATAGAGCCTACCGCAGAAGCGTAGGGTATAATAGACATGCGATCCCTCTCCAAATCAGTCTTGGGGGACATCTCTTTAGAGAGGGTGATCCCGTGACAAGCCGGTAGGTTAGCGCGCTTGGAATCTTCCATACTGAATCTTTTCAGTATGGTGTCGATGTACCTGGACTGTGAAAGTCGTAATATCCTCTTGGATCTATCACGATGGATCCGGATCCCTAGGATGTATGAGGCATCACCCAGGTCTTTCATGGAGAACCTATGTGACAAGAACCCCTTGACAGATTGTAGCATAGGAATGTCATTTCCTCTTAAGAGAATGTCATCCACGTATAAAACGAGGAATACTACAGTTCTCGCTACAAATCTACTATAGATGCATGGTTCATCTGGATTTTTGATAAAGCCAAATTCCTAGACCGTCTCATCAAAACAGATGTTCCAACTCCGCGATGCCTGCTTTAGTCCGTAAATGGACTTAATCAACTTGCATACCTTTCCGCTGCTCCCACTCTGAATGAAACCCTCTGGCTGGTCCATATAGACACACTCCTCTAAATTTCCATTTAGAAAAGCTGTCTTTACGTCTATCTGCCAAATCTCATAATCGTGGAAGGCAGCAATGGCAAGAAGGATCCGAATGGATTTCAGCATAGCTACTGGAGAAAGGTCTCGTCATAGTCCAAACCAGGTCTTTGACGAAAACCATTTGCTACCAGTTGTTTCCTGATTTAAAATCAGGAAAGCTTCTGGGAAAAGCTTCAGAAGAGGGTCACGTGCTTACACGTGACCAGCGGTCACATGTTGACACGTGACACCTAAACGCATCATCAAGGCAAGTTCAGTTTCCTGGCTACATTGAAGAAAAGGGGCTTCAGAAAGAGTCACGTGCTCCCACGTGACCAGGGTCACGTGTCGACACGTGACATTTAAATGCAAACGGCAAAGACACAACGGTTCCCTGATCGAATCAAGAAGAAGGCTCCATGCCAGGGTCACGTGCTCACACGTGACCAGTTGCTACGTGGTGGCACGCGACAGTTAAACAGAGAACAGAAAGCAACCAGAAGACAGAGCGCAAAAAGAAAGAGGAAGGCTCGTTCCAAGAGAGTAACGTGTCCACACGTGACCATGGGTCACGTGGTCACACGTGACCGGCTTTCAAAGCCCATTTTGTCAACAGAATTAAATTCTAAAGGAGAATCAAATCTTTCCAAAGGAAAGTGATTATCTGGAGCAGATCGAATTAAAGATTCAGAAGTGATTAAATATCATCCATCTATGGAAAATCTCGAGTTTGGAAAGATTTCCCCTTTAAATCTAACCGAAATAACAAAGGAGAATCCCGGGACTTGAAATCCAATGGTGAATAAAATTCACCTAATAATTCAAAGGTCAAAAACGAATGATGGATGCAAATCAAATCTCTTAATGAAGATTCATCAAAAACTAATTGATTCGGCTGCTTCTCCTATAAATAGGAGCCAAGAGACAAAAAAAAAGGAGAGACGCAGAGGGAGAGAATAAGGAGAGAGCCTTGATATTTTGAGGAATTTGGAGTTTCTGCAAAAGAAAAGCCTAGGTAAGAAAGGGAAGGCTTTTTGAAAGAAAGAGAATTTAATTCTCAACAGAGTTTAACTCTGATAATATAAAACAGAAGAACACATTTCTTCTCTCTTTGATAGAGGATCTGCAAAGTGCACATCTCCCCTTTAGGTTGAGAATTTAATTATCAATAGGTTGAGATCCTGCCATGCAGATCCAAAACATAGAGAGGGAATGGAAGCACGGGAATTTAATTCTCATAGAACTATAGGAATTTAATTCCTTTAAAATAAAATTAGGGCTTGACCCTGTGTCATGGGAATTTAATTCCTTCAGAACAGAGAAAGACAGGGTTTAACCCTAATTGAGAACCTAGTTCTGTTGGAACAGCGGGGATTTAATTCCCTTGATCATAATTTAACAGAGAATGGGAGTCCAATTCCTTAAAAGTTTTTATTAGGGTTTAACCCTATTCAGTTCTTCACATATATGAGGAATTTAATTCCTACAGAAAATTCAAAACTCTATTCCAGAAGATAAGTCTTCAAAGGGAAGTAGGAATTTAATTCCTCTGAAATTTAAAGCTCGAGGAATTTAATTCCTAAAAAAAGGATCAACAGATTCTCTAAACAACATGCATAGAGGCAGGGTCACGTGCCACCACGTGACCCCCCAAGAGATCTACAGAAAGCCCCTTTGCGGCAGTGCCCCACGTGACCTACGTGACCCTCGGCAGAAGCTCTAACATATAAGCGTTTGAATGCCCATCACGTGATGGCACGTGATGCTCTGAAAGATGCAGTAATCTCAGCAGAATAAATGAAGGGAGGGCGCTCTCACGTGCTGCCACGTGACCCCTCTTGCCTTAGTGTTTAACACTAAATCGAAACTCCTGAATCCGGTGTTAAAACAACTGTTGGGCCTTAGTGTTCAACACTAATCAAGAACTTTATTCGCAGTGTTCAACACTGATGACTTTAGTGTTTAACACTAATTTGAAATCTATGCTACCAGTGTTTAACACTGATTTGCTTTAGTGTTTAACATTAATTTGAAAGCCTTTTCACTGGTGTTTAACACCAACCATCTTTTAGTGTTAAACACTAACTTGTCAATCTCATTCCCAGTGGTCAACATTGATTGCTCTGCAGTGTTTGACACTAGGCTTTAGCCCAATCGGCTAAATGGATAGAGGCAAAGCCTCTCCTGATTGGACTTAGCCCAAGTTGGCCATAAGTCCTCAATTCGTAATTAACTGGGCCAATGGGCTCATAATATAATTAATGGGTCTTGATCCCAAATTGGGCTAAGGACTATTTAATCCATCCCGGTTCTAGGGTACATCTCTTCACTCCTTTGATACTTGGCATTGTAATCCCTCAATGTCTTCAAAGAAGTGACGGGTCCCGATGACCACCCATGATATGGACTGTTGGGTCCTTAAACCCATGTCTAATGCAAA
This sequence comes from Agapanthus africanus, assembly GCA_030015575.1. NCBI lineage: Eukaryota > Viridiplantae > Streptophyta > Magnoliopsida > Asparagales > Amaryllidaceae > Agapanthus > Agapanthus africanus. Next base: position 357,617,614 of record JASDDO010000012.1, read on the forward strand.
ATTCCTGGTTACTTGGAACGCGGATAATGTCACTCTTTGACCCCGTGGAAAACGTCCAGAGCGGAGCCTAGTCCTCGCCGAGCACGACAGTGAACCCGTGTGAAGCATCTAGTGCGAAATTCCTGGTTACGTGGAACGCGGATAATGTCACTCTTTGACCCCGTGGAAAACGTCCAGAGCGGATCCTGGTCCTCGCAGAGCACGGCAGTGAACCCGTGTGAAGCATCCAGAGCGGAGCCTGGTCCTCGCCTAGCACGGCAGTGAACCCGTGTGAAGCATCCAGAGCACATACCGGACTGTGGAGTCCTTAAACCCATGGACTACGACGTCCTTAACCTTGACCGAGATGTATTAAAACTAACAATGGACCACAATGTCCTTAAACTACCCATGGACCGCAATGTCCTTAAACTACCCATGGACCGCAATGTCCTTAAACTACCCATAGACCGCAATGTCCTTAAACTACCCATGGACCGCAATGTCCTTAAACTAGAACAATAGAGCCCCGCCTGCTCTTTTGTCGGATCTAAACGGTCCCGTTTAAGTTGATCTTAGCCTCAAAGATGGCTAACGTATCCTTAAACCTTCAAACAGACTAGACTATGAATCCCCCCAAATTAACTCTGGCTCGAGGGTACATCTCTGAACTCCTCTGACATCCGTCGTTGTAATCCTTCAACGTCGTCAGAGAGGTGACGGGACCCGACGGCCACATATACGATGGACCATTATGTCCCTAAACTGGAACAATGGAGCCTAAAATACTCCCTTGTCGGATCTAAATGATCCCGTTAGGTTGATCTTAGTCTCAACATTAGACTAACGTATCCTTAACAAACGTTTGAGTTGATCTTAGCCTCAAGTATGGCTGACGTATCCTCAAACCAAACCCCCAAACCCAAATCTAAGATAAACACGGATTTGGACTAGTCCACGCCCTATGGGCGACGACATAACTCAGTCTCCGTAAACAATCCACGGGTAATAAAACATGAAACAAACACCCACGACACGAAGTGACCAGCTGGAGAAGGAGAAAGTTGTTACCGCGATGCGGTAGCGTAATTAACTGCAGGGGCTTGCGCCTGTAGGGAAGAGCGTCCCCACAATCAAAAACCCCTCCACGAGGGGGAATCTAACGAAGTCTGCTACATCGGCCGCATCCGTCTAAGCCTCCGATGCACGGCGCCATGGATCAACTTGGCATCTTGGGAGAGGTAGACGGATAACACCAATTAGCATCTGCCCCGAACCCCAGGCATGGACGCCCGAGTCCAGGCCGCCGTTCGGAGGGGAACAGATTCTGGCACGCCCGGTGGGACCTTTTCCTCTTTCCACTCCACACTTCGTGTGTCGTGATTCGCGAACCAATCGCGGTTCGCTAATGGTTGCCCTTGGGTTTCAAGATACTAAGAATTGGCGTCTTGCTTTTTGCAGAAAGCAAAGGATCGATGGCTTCTACTTCTGCGAAATCCTCCAACTGCTCAGACTGCAATTGCGACCAACGCTTTACCTCGCCAGGAGGTATAGCCTATGGACCCCAAGCTGCTTCGTTGTTCACAATGCCGGTGGACCAGGTGACTCAAGCCACTACCGGATTGTTCTTTGGGACTATACTCCCATCATCACGCTTCGCGGCGCCGGTACTGACAAAGGAAGCTCTCAAGAAGTCGGTCTTTGATCGTCTTACCCCAGCCGCGGCTCATCTCAACGAGTCGCCCAACGTCAACGCCTCGGTCTTCTCTAGATTGGGCCAGAAATCCTGCGAACTCATCATAGGGCCTACAATCTAAGAGGAGCCTGCTTCTAAGAAAGTGGCCGCTCCTGCCCCCGAAATCGCTAAGGCGGCTTCTCCGGCCAAAAAGTCGGTCTTTACAAGATTGACGGCTTCAGCTCCTGCTCCTGCTGCCCAAAGGACATCAGTCTTTGATAGGCTAACACCAACAGCGACCCCCACCCACACAGGGGGCAAGACGAAACCATTCTTACCGCTGACCCAACGCCGTCCGCTCGACACGCTCGACGTCGCCATTGGCGCCGAGTAAGGAAGGCTGGGGGCAACTCCCCCTCCGGGTTGACTCCATCAGCCCCGATGGTAGAAGTTAATGCTGCTGTTCCAACTGGGAACAGCTTCGAAATTCTAAATAAGGTGCGAAGGAATTCCCCTACTGCAGTGCTAAAGAGGTCTCCTCCCCCATTAAAAAAGGTTGTGGAAATAGAATCAGAACAGCCCCGATCTCCTCAACGGCTGTCTTCCAAAATCTATAAGGTTTGGCGGCAGGCCCGAGACTGGATCATCGATCCAAACTTCTCCCGCCAGCACAAGAAGCTGAAAATCCAACCGGAGGTTGGTCACCAGGCTAAACCCCGAAAGGCTGTCTGGACGCCCACCTCAACGGCCCCCTCAACCTCCATGGCTCATAAAAGGAGGAGGCCAGAGAAGACCCCCCAACGTGCAACGACGGCTAAAAGCACTAAGCCCAGACGCCCTAAGTCTGGGGGCATGGTGGTGCACACTGTTTACATGGCCTCTGGAAAAGAGGAAAGCCGCACTTCTACAGGCCATCGACCGCTTACCCGATCCGTGACAAAAGCCCAGGAGCAGCAACAAAAGCTTCAAGAAATGATGAATGCTATGGCCGCACTTACCGGGCCAAAAGAAAGCCCGAAAACGTCCTCAGACGCACGCCAGGAGGAAGAAACCAACGCTGAATTCCTTCGCCGAATACTGGAGAAAAAGGACAAAGAGGCTGCTGAACAAGCAGCCAACATACAACGTATGGGCCTTCTCTTCCAAGATATGATAGGAATGATGATCCAGCAGGACTTACCCGCCGAGGATCCCCCGATCGTTCTTGAAGACGACCGAGGAGAAACGTCAAATCCACCACCAGCCCCCTCAACGGCCAAGGAGGAGGCAATCTCTAAGGCTGACTTGGTTGACTACATAGCCCAGCAAATCCGGGTTCATCATGCGACTGAGGCAGCTGGTCAAGTCGTAAAAACGGGGCGGCCGTATCCGAGCTGGTACGACCAAATCAAATACCCGCAGGGTTATACGATACCAAAATTCCACGTGTATAAGGGGACCGGCAACCCCCATCAACATGTCGCCCAGTTCCGGGCCCTCTGCGGTAACACCGGCGGTGATGATAAACTGTTGCTCCGCCAGTTCGTGGGTAGCTTATCAGAAACAGCGTTCGAATGGTATTCGGAACTCCCGAACGATTCTATCAAAACGTTCGCTGAAATAGAGCTGTTATTCACTCAGCGATTCGCAAGTGCCAGCGAGCGCACTCCAATAACTGCATTGATTAACGCCAGGGTAAAACCAGGCGAAACCTGGGTCCAGTATGCTATACGCTGGCGGAATTTGTGGTCGAGATGCGAACATCGCATTGAGGAAGCACCCGCAGTGGGCATGTTCGTGGGAACCCTAGACCCCCACGCAACTATCTCCCAGTTTATGATGTTCTTTAAGCCAACCACATTCCAGGCTTTAATCGACAAGTTGGCTCAGATGGACCAGATGGGTCATAGACCACCTCCCCCGAAGTCGGAACCGCGGAATGACAAGGGTAAAGGAAGGGCAACCTTCGTCGCGAATGCCCAACAGCAACCTAACGCCCCGAAACCGGCAGATCAACTGGAAGAAAGACGTCGGTACTATAATGAGAAGATGAAGCGTCCTTACTCGTTCCCACGAGACAAGACGAAACGGTTATTCGAGCTGGCAATACGCAACAGACTTATAAACCTACCAAATCCAAGGCGACCGCCGCAACCCACCGAGGTGAATAACCCTAACTATTGCCCTTACCATCAAACGGTAAGTCATCCGATTGAAGATTGCTTCGTCTTCAAAGGATGGATTGAAGATCAATACCTCCAGGGGAAGTTTGTACTATCCGAAAAGTGGAAGGTGAACCCACCACAGCCGCATACTCCTAAGAAAGCAGATACACCGGGGGCAACCTACTCCTTTATTGAAGAAGCTCCATGGGAGGTCGTGCTATGAACTAAAACCAAAAGAATGCTGAGAGACCTTCATGCATGCCCTGCGATCGGATGGGAGGACCCTCTTGAACCTCAAATTATCGAAGGGATGTTGAAGCCCCGCCCAACTATGAAGACTCGCGATAATGGCCCAAATACTCACGCCTAACCGTCAAAATCTTCAAAGAAAAAGAAGAAGAAATCCAAGAAGCCCATGAAGCCTGGAGACGAGCACACGAACTTGCAGAAGCAAATCGACGCGCTGGAAAAGTACAATCAAAAAGCGCGAACTCCTGTCACACTGCAAGAGTTCCTCAACCACATCTTTCAAGAGGGAGATGATGAAGAGAGCTCATCGGATGAATCCGAAGAGTATGTGGCGAGTTGTAACGTGATCTCCCACTCGTTTACCGATGATGAGAAAACTCCTAGCACTAAGAAGCTGGAGGCAGAACCTGAACCAGAGCGTGCGTGGCTGACAAATGAAATGATCAATGCCTTTCTAGACGAGATTCGTCTAAAAAGTAAAGCGGATCAGGAGCGTGAGATGGCAACGTCAGAAGGAACCAAATGCAGGCGACTGAATGAAAGAGTTGAACTACCCCCGCCAGATCAAAAGGCATCCGAAGTAGACAAGAAGATATTCAAGACGAGGAAAAGGTTTGCCAAAGCCATGTCCATGGGAATGAAGCTACCACCCTCGGAAGGATGGGGCGGAGAGGCACCCTGATTATTGCGCATATCATCGAAAAATCTCACACCCCACAGAGGAGTGCGACGCTTTTAAGATATGGTGGCAAGCATATGTTGCTCGTCGGCAACATTTTAAGCGCATGAAACGCAAGAGTCGTCGGGAACGAAGAAGCACTGTCGACGGGCGCAACAGAACTACTGGCAGCTGTGACATGGTTAACATCGGGGGGTCACAAGTTCTCACCTTTGGGAGCAACTCTGATGAAGAAATGGCTCTAGGCCCTCTCTTTAAAGAATCCGTGTTAGGGAAAGAGAAGGAATCGGAGGCCTGCGAGAACATTCAGCTACGCAATCGTATGCTCCCGGAAAAGAATCTCGGGCCCATAAGTAGAAAAGATAAAGGAAAGGAAAAGGTCACTGAAGATATCACTTTAGATAACCAAGTCATGAAAGAACTGGCTGCCAAAGACCCTCCTAAGAGGAGTAAAGTGGACTATAACATCCTCGCGCACCTAAGGAAGCTACCTTCTCAGCTTAGCATTCTCGATGCCCTCCTATTATCAAAAGAAGCGCGAGACTCACTAATTAAGGCGTTACAAGAACCTGAGCAATTCCAAGCCTTCCTCGCCACTGAAAAGATGAAGGATGAACTGGAGGAAGTGCATACGGCCGATATCACTTTCGGTGATGAAGACCTCCTTCTAGGGACGTGCGACCACAACCGTCCCCTATATGTCTCCGGATACTGCCATGATATCAAGATAGGCAAGATCCTGGTGGATAATGGATCCTCCGTCAATCTCCTTAATGTTCGGGTGTTGAAGGAAATCTGCATGAGTGTGCAACACCTCGCTCGTGACAAAATTACTATCTCCGGTTTCGATTCACAATCGTCACGGACTATCGGATATGTGATACTAATATTACGCTTTGGACTTCTCATCACACACATCAAATTCCATGTCATTGACGCCAAGACCTGCTACAATGCCTTGCTCGGCCGTCCTTGGCTACACGAGTACAACATCATCCCTTCTACGCAACATCAGTGTATGAAGTACTTTAAGGATGGTTTCGAGTATACTGTAACAGGTGAGTTGAACCCATTTTCCGTGAACGAAGTCCGCAAATACGAAGATGCGAAGTACTTTTTGCCAGATTTCGAGGATACAGAAAGGTGTCGCAATCCGGAGAACAAAACCGCCGCCACCATCCCTGTTTTCGGGAGCGATACCGAAGAAGAGGAAGAGATAGTTTATGCAGGGCCATCTCAACGCAACAATCTGGGGGCACCCGCCCCCATGTTGTTCTTCGGAAGTGATTCAGAAGATGAAGTTAATGCCGTGTTCTCCAATCGGCTGTCAATACAAGCACCCCCTGGCGATGACCATAGTTTGCAAATCACCATGGTACAGCGAGAACACTACAAGGATCTCGACACGCTTCAAGCTCACAGTGTGCAGGACCTGCAGACATTTTACGTCCCTCCCAGGCAAAGGGGTGAGAAGGTGATCCTATTCTACCGATCCTCAGAGTCGAAAATAGAGAAAGAGATCTGGCATGGCGCGGATGCTACACTCGACAGGCTCCAACCCATCCGTCTGCCCAGATACTATACAAATGGATTAAAGAAGCTATTGAAGCGCCAAGGAGTACCTTTAAAATAGACTGTTCGGCAGGCTCGGTTCTACCACAGGATTTGGGATGTCCCTAGGACTCAACGCAAATTGCCCAATGGGAAAATGGAAACACTTGGGCTTGGATACGCGAGAGCCGGAAAACGGGAACGGGCTCACAGCAGCTACACTATATATACCTTTGATGAAGAAGAGGACGCCCTGTCAGGAGATGCCAACCCCACATCAAAACTAGACCCCGCAATTGAAGCGCAGAGTCCGTCGTTTGAAGAACGAACGGACAAGCCTATCAGGAAAATGGGTCAGAAAGCTCGGGAAGACCACAACCGCGAGATGGCCATCCACGAGAAGGCCGGGACGCAACGTCTATTTCAACAGGCTACAAAAGACAAAGATGCTCATCTTTGTCAACCCGTTGTACGAAAGGCCCGATGCGGAGACGGAAATAAATTAAGAAGTGGGAAGAGGAGCCGACAACAACGACGCAGGATTAGAGGGTTACGGGTACTGCGCGGCTCGGATTCGTCCCTCATGGAGAAGATGAGTCGAGCGTACTCCTTCCCCCGAGACAAGACGGAGAAGTTACTCAAGCTCTCTTTAAAACATCGAATGATCGCGCTTCCAGAGTCTAGACACCCTGAGCAAGCTAACAAGGCTTCTCGTTCGAGCTATTGCTCTTATCACCAAGCCATAGGACATCCTACCGAAGACTGCTTCACCTTCAAGAACTGGGTCGAGGACCAGTACCAACGGGGGCAGATTCGCTTTATCCAACAGCTGGAGGGTAACGCCGCCACAAAAGCATGAACCCAAGGCCGCAAGAGCAAAAACGGATCCACCTCAGTCCTGGGAGCGGATTCGCACGTGTTATACGATCGCGATATTAAAAGAAGGGCGTGAGAACGTGGATGACCTTCCCCGGTGCTTTGAGAACAGCGATGATGAGGTGATCTCAGAATTTCCGCCAGCTCCGAAAGAACTGGAAGATGGTATACATACTACGGCGGATAACCTCAGGAAGATTGAGTTGGGATCGGCAGATGACCCGCGACCGACATTTGTCAGCGAGCTACTCTCTGAAGAAAGGGTGGCCGCGTTAAAGAACGTGCTTCTACGGCATAAAGACTGCTTCGCGTGGAACTACTCTGAGATGCCAGGATTAGATCCGGAGGTTGCTGTGCATAAATTAGCAATATCCCCAGATATCAAGCCAGTCAAGCAAGCGCCAAGAAGGATGCGACTCGAGCTTGAGATGAGCATCAACGCCGAAGTCAAGAAGCTGATCGATTCTGGATTTATCCAAGAAGTCCAATATCCCGATTGGATCGCCAATATCGTCCCGGTAATGAAAAAGAATGGGACGGTACGCATATGCGTGGATTTCAGGGATCTCAATAAAGCCTGTCCAAAGGATGATTTCCCAGTACCGGTAACCGAGCTGATGATAGATAACACGTCCACTCACGAGGTTTTCTCCTTTATGGACGGTTCGTCAGGATACAATCAGATAAAGATGCATCCCGAAGACCAGAAGCACACCGCTTTCCGGACCCCTTTGGGTATATTCTGCTACAGGGTTATGCCCTTTGGTCTAAAGAACGCTGGCGCTACCTATCAAAGGGCCGTGACAATGATCTTCGACGACCTCATACATGACGTCGTCGAGTGCTATATCGATGACCTCGTAGTAAAAAGCATGTCATACGAAGAGCATTTAAACCATCTAGAGACTGTATTTCAACGCCTTCGGCAATATAATTTGAAAATGAATCCCCTCAAATGCGCGTTTGGAGTCTCCTCGGGCAAATTCCTGGGATTCATCGTTCGACACCGAGGTATCGAAATAGATCCGTCAAAGATTAGAGCGATCATGGAAATGCCTCCGCCAAGAACCCTCAAACAGTTGCGGTCTCTCCAAGGGAAGCTCGCATACATCCGGCGATTTATCGCCAATCTTTCCGGCAAATGCCGTCCTTACAGCCACCTGATGAAAAAGGGAACTCCGTTCGTTTGGGATCACAAATGCCAAGGTGCACTAGACGAGATCAAGCAATACCTGCAGAACCCTCCGGTGTTGGCCGCGCCGGTCAAAGGAAAACCCCTCATTCTTTATACAACCGCCCTCGAAGGTTCCTTGGGCGCATTATGGGCGCAAAAGAACGATCAGGGAAAAGAGAGAGCACTCTACTACTTAAGTCGAGTTCTGCTGGGGGCAGAAAGCAACTACTCTCCCATTGAAAAACATTGCTTGGCATTAATCTTCGCGATAACAAAGCTCAGACACTATGCGTTGGCGCATGAAGTCCGTCTCATTTCAAAAGTGGACCCCTTTAAATACTTGATGTCAAAAGCCATATTGACGGGACGACTCGCTAAATGGGCCCTACTCTTGATGGAGTTCTTGGTAACATATCAACCTCTCAAGGCAGTGAAAGGCCAGGACATTGCCGACTTCCTCGCCGAGCACCCGATACCGGCCGATTCTTCTCTGAACTGTGCTTTGCCGGACGAGCATGCATTTGATGCGATTGGCGGCGGAAGCACCCGATGGGAACTCTATTTCGATGGAGCATCCTCCATAAAGAAACAGAAACAAGGTATCCCAATGATCAAATCGGGGATAGGCCTCATCTTTGCAACTCCACAAGGAGGGATAATGCGCTTCGCCATCTCCTTAACAGAGCCGAGGACAAACAATGAAGCTGAATACGAAGCTCTGATAGCAGGCCTCGAAATCGCCATTGACCTGGGAATTGAAGACCTCCTTATATACGGGGATTCTCAACTAGTTGTTAGTCAAGTAAATGGTGATTACCAAACGTGCAAACCGGAGTTGGTGAAGTACGGCAAAAAGGTGCAACAACTATTGACCCAAATTCCCTCCTATACTTTGGAGAATATACCGCACACGGAAAACAGTAAAGCAGACGCGTTAGCCAAACTTGCTAAAGAACCGGCGGACGAAAACCTCGATGATGTAAGAATCGTGGTACAAAGCCGTCGAGTGCTTGCTCCGGCAGAAATACCTCCGGAATTATATAAAGAAAAGGGAGCGACTGAGCAGACGACCCTACAAATAAAAGACCATGAGAAGGCCGAGGACTGGAGGGAAGTCTTCATAGACTACTTTAAGTCCCACCGAATGCCCAAAGATACATCCTCAAGGCATCAGCTCATGAAACGATCTCTATCTTTCGCCTTCGTCAACGATACTCTATACAAGAGATCGTTTGATTCTCTATGGCTGAGATGCTTAGGACTTGACGAAGCGGAAAGAGTCATTCAGGAAGTTCACGACGGACTTTGCGGTTCTCACCAAGAAGGCCCAAAGATGAAGTTAAAAATTAAACGGATGGGTTACTACTGGCCTACGATGATCCAGGACTGCCTCGAGTATGCGAAGCAATGCCACTCGTGCCAGATCCACGGAGACTTTATCCACCAACATGCGAATCTACTACATCCAACGGTGGCTAGTTGGCCATTCGAAATGTGGGGGACTGACATAGTCGGCCCCATCGAGCCAGCATCATCCCGGGGATATCGTTTTATCCTGGCGACGACTGATTACTTCTCCAAATGGGCAGAAGCAATACCACTGAGGGAAGTGAAGATGGAGAATATCCTCCATTTCTTCAAGACGCACGTCATCTATCGGTTCGGAACCCCACGGCGGATTATCTCCGATAACGGGCCAGCCTACAGAAGCCATAAGATTAGCCGCTTCGCGCAGCAATACAATATAGACTGGAGATATTCTTCAGTTTACAACCCACGAGCTAACGGTCTGGCCGAGGCCTTCAATAAGACCTTGACGAAGATCATAAAAAAGACTGTTTCCCGGAATAAGAGAGACTGGCACGAGAGGCTGCAAGAGGCCCTTTGGGCTTGTCGAACTACATTCAAGACGGCCACGAACACAACGCCGTACGCGTTGGTATTTGGGACGGAAGCAGTACTCCCCCTCGAGATATAGTTACCCTCTCTGCGAGTGGCAGTCCACCACGAGCTGACGGACGAAGAAAATGCTCACCTTCGGCTTGAGGAGCTTGATGCCCTCGACAAAACCCGGCTCATAGCGCAACAACATCTAGAAGCCTACAAAGCAAAGATGACGCGCTCATACGAAAGATTGACCAGGCCGAGGACATTCCACCAAGGCGAACTCGTACTAGTGGTCAAAAGACCTATGATCCCCAATCGTGCCAAGCGGGGGAAATTTGAGCCAAACTACGAAGGCCCTTACATCATAGACAAGGTCTACTAGGGTGGAGCCTATCTACTCATGGACATGCACGGTGAAAGGCCTTTCAGGCCAATAAACGGCCGCTTCTTAAAGAAATACTATGCTTAATGAGCCATAGCCTGGGTCAATGATAGATGACGACGACTAGGTTCGTTCGCTATCTTCCTAGGCTCAGACTTTGCAAGCAGCGGCTGGCCTTCCCATATCGACGGACCGAAACGTCCTTAAACTAACAACGGACCGAAACGTCCTTAAACTATCGACGGACCGAAACGTCCTTAAACTATCGACGGACCGAAACGTCCTTAAACTAACAACGGAACGAAACGTCCTTAAACTTTCGATGGACCGAAACGTCCTTAAAACTATCGACAGACCGAAATGTCCTTAAACTAACGACGGACCGAAACGTCCCTAAAACTACTACCGCAGCATCCTTAGGCTGACGAGATAAAAAAAAAGAAAAGAAAAAGAATAAAAAAAAACGGTATGTCCACAAGCAAAATGGGCACGGATGAAAACCCGAAAGGGCTCCGTGAGTAAAAACAGCAGGACTACCGGCGAGTGTTTGTGAAAACCCGAAAGGGCGCAACCTCGTTAAAAGACACTTATAGGGTCCTCTCGACCCTGTAAGGAGAAACCACCTGCGTGAGATCCTTACGACTCACAAAGGAGCAACACACTTAGGGGTCCTCACGATTCCTAAGGAGAAAATGCACTTGCGAGATCCTTACGACTCGTAAGGAGAATTCTCTTGTGGGACCCTCACGGCTCATAAGATTTGAAAGTCTTAAGTTACAGAAACTTAAACCTGTTCTTAAGCAAATCCTCCACAACCTTCGATATTGCCCTACAAGCGGCTCATACTGACCCTTGTATACAATCCACGGGCGCGAATAAACATTTCCCCAGCAAAGTCCAACCCTTGTAGGTCCTCTCGATCCATAAGGAGAAAGCCCTCTTGTAGGATCCTTAGGACTTACAGAGGAGCACACACTTAGAAATCCTCACGATCCCTAAGGAAGAAATACACCTGCAAGATCCTCACGACCTGTAGGGAGAAATACGTTTGTGAGACCCTTACGGCTCATGAAGTCAAAAGCCTTGGTCGACAGGACCTTTAACCCTGTTTGCTGAGCCACCTTTGTTCGTCGTCGACAAAGGAAAATGATGATTCGCTCCTGGCAACATTCCAGTTATAGCGGTGTTGATGCCGGAATCGGTGCCTAAAATCCAGGCTGGCAGCGAAAAAGCTAGAAAGCCACACATGCCTACAAAATAGCCGAAATGATGGGGCAACTTGCAATAAAAAGAAGCAAGTAAAAATGAAGGCATGAAAAAAATAGCCGAAATGATGGGGCAACTCGCAATAAAAAGCAGCGAGTAGAAAATAAATAAACAGCCGAAATGATTGGGCACCGCGGAAAATAGCCGAAAGGATGGGGCAATCGCGACCTTCGCGATATAAAAGCTGAAATGATAGAGCATCGCGGAAAAAGAAATAAAATAAAAGTGAAATCCTCGCCCTACAGGTGATGTTACATCTATCCCTGTATACAATCCAGGGGCGCAAACAAAAAGGGATCATACTCCTCCCCCAGGTTTCATCAAGAGAGGAAGCCAAATCTCGACAGTTCACGGATAGCCTGGAGATCATCTCGACGCAGCAGACACAACATCAAGCGAAACGGAACAGCAGCAACTCCCAGTTCCATGGCTCGGTGGTATACATATCGCCAACAGTCAAACCTCCATCCCGTGAAATGCGGATACAATCAGCAAAATTCCTGGTTACGTGGAACGCGGATAATGTCACACTTTGACCCCGTGGAAAACGTCCAGAGCGGATCCTGGTCCTCGCAGAGCACGGCAGGGAACCCGTGTGAAGCATCCAGAGCGGAGCCTAGTCCTCGCCTAACGCGGCAGTGAACCCGTGTGAAGCATCTAGTGCAAAATTCCTGGTTACGTGGAACGCGGATAATGTCACTCTTTGACCCCGTGGAAAACGTCCAGAGCGGATCCTGGTCCTCGCAGAGCACGGCAGTGAACCCGTGTGAAGCATCCAGAGCGGAGCCTAGTCCTCGCCTAACGCGGCAGTGAACCCATGTGAAGCATCTAGTGCAAAATTCCTGGTTACGTGGAACGCGGATAATGTCACTCTTTGACCCCGTGGGAAACGTCCAGAGCGGATCCTGGTCCTCGCAGAGCACGGCAGTGAACCCGTGTGAAGCATCCAGAGCGGAGCCTAGTCCTCGCCTAACGCGGCAGTGAACCCGTGTGAAGCATCTAGTGCAAAATTCCTGGTTACGTGGAACGCGGATAATGTCACTCTTTGACCCCGTGGGAAAAGTCCAGAGCGGATCCTGGTCCCCGCAGAGCACGGCAGTGAACCCGTGTGAAGCATCCAGAGCGGAGCCTAGTCCTCGCCGAGCACAGTAGTGAACCCGTGTGAAGCATCTAGTGCAAAATTCCTGGTTACGTGGAACGCGGATAACGTCACTCTTTGACCCCGTGGAAAACGTCCAGAGCGGATCCTGGTCCTCGCAGAGCACGGCAGTGAACCCGTGTGAAGCATCCAGAGCGGAGCCTAGTCCTCGCCAAGCACGGCAGTGAACCCATGTGAAGCATCTAGTGCAAAATTCCTGGTTACGTGGAACGCGGATAATGTCACTCTTTGACCCCGTGGGAAACGTCCAGAGCGGATCCTGGTCCTCGCAGAGCACGGCAGTGAACCCGTGTGAAGCATCCAGAGCGGAGCCTAGTCCTCGCCGAGCACGGCAATGAACCAGTGTGAAGCATCTAGTGCAAAATTCCTGGTTACGTGGAACGCGGATAATGTCACTCTTTGACCCCGTGGAAAACGTCCAGAGCGGACCCTGGTCCTCGCAGAGCACGGCAGTGAACCCGTGTGAAGCATCCAGAGCGGAGCCTGGTCCTCGCCAAACACGGCAGTGAACCCGTGTGAAGCATCCAGAGCAAATACCGGACTGTGGAGTCCTTAAATTACACGGACTATGACGTCCTTAACCTCGACCGCGATGTCTTAAAACTAACGATCAACCACCCCGATTCCCTACAGATTTTGCCTTGGTTTAAGGGTACATCTTTTCACTCCTTTGATACCTGGCGTTGTAATTCTTCAACGCCTTCAAAGAGGTGACGGGTCCCTGCAACCAAACATCGGACCGTGGAGTCCCTAAATCCACGGACTATGAGGTCCTTAACCTTGACCGTGATGTCTTAAAACTAACATCGGACTGTGGAGTCCCTAAATCCACGGACTATGAGGTCCTTAACCTTGACCGTGATGTCTTAAAACTAACATCAGACTGTGGAGTCCCTAAATCCACGGACTATGAAGTCCTTAACCTTGACCGTGATGTCTTAAAACTAACAGCGGACGGTGGAGTCCTTAAATCCACGGACTATGAGGTCCTTAACCTTGACCGCGACGTCTTTAAACTACAATACCTGGAGAAACCCCTGACTCCGTAAAACACGGACAAGGGCGACCACATCCAGCACTTACAAGTCCTCACGACCTGTAAGGAAGAAAAATCTCTCTCGTGAGATCCTTGCGACTCTCAAGGGAAAACCCGCTTAAGAATCCTCACGAACCTTAAGAAAAACTTACACCTATGGGATCCTCTCGACCTGTAGGGAGAAAAACTCTTTATGAGACCCTCGTGGCTCATAAAATGCAGAAGTCTTAGGAAGCAGATCTTAACCCTGAACCCTGAGCCATCGCTGTCCTGCAAGGAGATCAAGATATAGTATCCGCAGAATGCATTCAATAAAAAGGGGACATATCATTGAGAAGAAAAATGTATCTTTTATTCATAAACCAAAATGGATACAAAGTACAATTCATGAAAGAAACAAAAAGAAAGATACTCTCATCCATGAGTATGTACTAAAAGGGGAAAAAAGATACAAGTCCTCAAGCCGGCGGGCGGTGCAATAATTTTACCAGCTCATCATTCTGTTGCTGAGCCACGGCTTCATGACGCAAGATCTCCAGAAGACGAGCCTCCGCCTGAGCTTGATACGAAGCGAGCCGAGCTTCGAGCTCTTTCTCGGTGGCCTTATGAGCCTCGACCCTCTCACGAGTGAACGCGGCAGCTTTATCGAGATCCACCACCTCTTTGATGGACTCCTGAAGCACCCGCCAGAGTTCATACGCTTTGTTGGCCTTGACTGTGAGGCTGGCGTGAAGCTCGCTCAGTGCCTTAGAAGCCAGCTCCCTCACCGAGAACTTGCGGCCAAGCCTCTTCTCGCATGACGTCATGTTGGCCGCACATCGTGCTATCAGACCCCGCAACTCCGCTTTTGCAGCCACGGCTTCCGAGGAGAGGCGAGAACATTCGAGAGCGTACAAGCAGGCCTCCACCTTTCTGCAGAACTCCACCCAGACCTGCACCACCTCCTCGCTATGATAAGTGGCGAGAAAAGGAAGAGAGCCGTTAGCTTCAGCGGAAAACGCTTCGGCTGTAGTCGCGCTACCAGCACGGAGCTCCTCGATGAAAGATGATAGGGAGACAAGGCTCAATTGGGCCAAGCGTTCTGAAGCCCGCAAAGCATAAGGACCGGGCGGCATCACAATGCGTGATTCCAAAGCCATGGAGACTGGCAGGGCTGTTCAAATTTGGCAAATGTTAGTAAAACTCTTAAACGCAGAACGAACGGGACTATAATAAAATGTCACTCACCGACAGTCATGCAAGCAGGAGCTGAAGGTTCCCCTGACCCTTCAACGACCTCGACCTCATCGTCGGCTTGCAAAACTATAAGAGACATCAACGTCATTTCGCAAAATAGTAACAATGCTATGGTAAAAAAAAGGGGCGAATGACACTAACCTTGCCCAGAGGAAAGGACAATACGCTGAGGGGAGATCGCCTGCGGAGCTGCCATCTCCAATAAACGCTGAAATGACTGTCGAGGCGACAGATCCGCGATCGTGGCCGCCAAACCGCGCAATTCTGGGAAAGATAAAAAGGGTTCAGGCTATGAAGGGGTTGCTAAATTAAAACGCAGAGGGATACCTTCAACACTCCTCCCATTCTGAGCCGGGGGGATAGCGGCTTCAACGGTCTCCGCCGTGACCTTAGGCTCCAACAAAGGGAGAGTAGTCCCGACTACCTCGCTTCCAGCCTTTGGGCCGCCCTCAGTAAGAGTCATTGGGGTGGCGGCCTCCAAAGGAGCCTCCCCCAAAGGGGCAAGCACTCCCTGATCAAGAACCGCCGCTGGAGGTTCTATCATGAGAGGAGCAGCCTCATCAGCCCCCTCCACATCCAGCAAGGCTTCATTGAGAATTTCGGCGGGCTTTAGCTTTAATGGGCCAGTAGGGAGCTCCCCCAGCGTCGAAGATTCTGCACGATTCAAACAAAAATAATGATACATACCCACGAGCATAAATAATCGAAAAGACTACAAAAGAAGCACAACGTACCTATACGCAAAGAAGCCCTCAATATGGCTTCTTCAAGCCGCTTCTCCTTCTCAAGGAGGTGAGCTCGCCGGGGTTTAAGGGTAGATTCATGACCGCCGGTCCATAAAGAAAGCGCATCAGCGGCGTCTTCTGAAGCGGCCTGCTTCAAAGCCCTTTCCCCCCATTCCTCCAAAGGGCCGATAAATCGCCGCCGAATCCACAAAGGGTCTTCGTAAAAAATTACAGCGGGATAAGACTTCTTCAGGACCTGGGCGTTATGGGACGCGTCTTTTGAACGCCGTATGGCCTCAGCCAACTGTGCAGCCTCCTCATCAGCCGAACTCGGGAAGAGAAGTCCAGCGTTTGACTCTTGCAAGGCCAATGGTTCGTCTTCAAGGATAAGCTCAGACTCCACCACAGAATCAAGCGGGGTGGTAGCCGCTTTCCTCCGCCGTTTAGACCCGGAGCCGGTCGCTGAGGACGACCGCTTCCTCCCTCGTGAAGCCTTAGGGCGGCGCTGGCCCACATCGCCCTCAGCACCCTCATCCCTGTTACTCTCGCTCGGTGCCACAACCGAGGACGACATCGCCATTGTCGACGCTACGGGGGGCGGTGCCGCCATCGGCAAAGGTGCTACTACTGGGGCCCGTCTACCCCGCGATCGGGAACCCAAGGGCATACCAGCTGTCGGAGTAAGGTCGACCCCTGACTCCCCCGGAATGAGGGCGGCGCCAATCTCCCTCAAAGGGAAGCAGACTGGAACCCTCGGTCGCAGCTTAGCTCCCGAAACCTGAGGAGGGGCGTCGTGACCAAGAAGAACCCTTCTTTCTTCAGCAATAATTGGGGTGATCCGATGAAGATACCAGCCCGTAAATGCACCTACGCATCGGGGCATGTGCTCGGCTTCAGGGACCATGAAATGAGAGCCGGTGTTCAGCCTCATGAAATGATGAGCGGCATCGCGAACAGCATCAAGCGAAGGGATCGGGGCGACTATAAAAGCCTCAAAAGGAACACCCTGGTCGTATCCAAGCTGCCGGGCAAATCGATGCGGATTGTACCGCATGAAAAGAGCCGCACTGTCCTGGCGAAACACCAAGTAGCCCGGTCTAATTGTATACAAATGCGTGGCCTCCCGGGGCTTCAGAGAAGGCGCGTTGTCTTTCGACTGGTCCCAGAGTTGTTGAACGGGACCTGAAGGAGTAGACAAAACCCGATCATTAAAAACCAACCCGCCAGCGGTGGCATGAGGAGAAATCAGCACCCGAATAGCCCCAAATTGAGTTGGGTCGGCAGCAGAAGCACCCACCAGTCGCATAAGTCGCGGGAAGGGATAAGCGTCGTAAAAGGCGGGCCTCTGATGCATAGCAAAAGACCCCAGCACATGCATTTCGATCCACGACGTGAAATAATGAAGCGAAAAGTTCACTACGTCCACGCCAGGCGCAGAGGTATTAGCTGCGGTACCCAATCCGTTATAGAGGTGCGCCAAGGCCGGGATGCCGATGGCCAACCGCATCCCCTCAGCAATACGATGAGCCGGGTAGACGACCGAGACTCTCATGAAGCGGCGATGCATGGGGATAACGAACCAACTAAGCCAGACACTAACAAACCCCACAAAGAACGTCTCCTCCTCCATGCCTGGGACAGTAATGGATTCAAAAGAGATCGGCGATATAATAGGGATGTAATACTGAGGTAGATCTGATTCGTTGGTCGGCAACCTCTTCGGACCGAACCCAAAGGGGTCCCCAATGTTGGCAAACTTCGGGGCTGTCTTCGATAAGGCGTCCTCACGAAGGAAACGAGCAATGAAGCTCTTGAAAGTGACACCCTGCTCCTCGGACTCGATGAATAATCGGTCGAAGATGCCTAGGGCCTTAATTAAACTGGGGCGCTTATGGCGAACAGCATTCTCAGCAGACAGGCCGTCAACTGGGGCAGGCTCGGGCTCAAAAACGTACTCGTCAAGAGGCAACAACTCCTCATACAGATTACCCCTTATCGGCAACCCCGAGATATCATAAAATTCGGCCAGAGAAATCGAAACCTCGCGATCTCCCAGAATGAAAGTATTAATGGGAAGATTCCACTGGATCAAAAACGCCTTGACCCACCAGACATGCGGGGACTTGTAATGGAATAGTGACGCGTATATGGCCTGATAAAGCCCGACTTTCTGCAACCGCGCCCGATGGGCAGAAAGGATGTAGCGAGCCCAGAGAAGGTAGCCCGTAGGATGCCTAGGAGTGAGCCCTATCTTATAAATTTGCCCCCACGGGTGGGCCTCACCCTGGCAGATACGCCGTCCCAAGATGTCTATGGCCGGGATCGGATGGTTCGGAATGCCGGTCGTCGAAGGCTCCAGCCTCCCCGTTGGAGTCCAGTTGGGCATCTCCACAGCAAAAGCTGTCCTTGGAGGATCCATCGGTAAAAATGGGAAAGTGGGCTCCGTCGGCACCGCGCAAAGAAAGCTCCGGCGACCCTGAATAATCTGATTGTACCAAGGTCCCCATTGAAGAAGGTTGGTGCAGTTCGGGTCATGGGCCCGAATCATCGCCATCGCATCCTCATCAGACGGCGACTGAGGAAAAGCAGCCTCTGAGCGAGAAAAGGGAAAGCGCGGAACAGAAGCCATCGCACCTGAAATCCAATAAAGGAAGACCGTTAGAAGAAAAGTCAGCAACGTATATTCATGCATAAACATGAAGAATAGTTAAAGAAAGCAACAACAGAGTTTTCTGGGGTCATTAACTACAAAACATATGGGCCCCACAGAATCCGGATGACGGCTCATTAATAATGAGGCCGAATCGTTACAATAAAACAAAGGGAATATCCTCATTTAATAAAGAATGATGACCATGCACATCCCCCCCCCCCAACAGAAGCTGTCTCGGGCTCATCAATGAATCCAGCAAAATCAAAGGAATTAAATTCCCACAGAAGACATCATTTCAAAACCCCTATTTCATTAATTGCAGAAGAACAACCTCGGGCCAAGAGACCTCAGGAAGCCTCCGCGTGAAGAAATCAAGTCCTTCATTGGAATTAAATTCCTTTCTGAGAAAAGGGAATTAAATTCCCTGATACATTTTTGATGGAATTAAATTCCATGGGGTTGAAACGCCATCATCATCTCCCCAAAGATCATCTAAACCCTAAGAGATCTACAGTTTGAAGGTTAAGCGGTTTCATGTTCTTATGGAAAATATGAAGGAAAAAGGGTAAAAACCCTTGTTTTGGATTTAAAATCCATAGAAATGTGAAGGTCCATCGTTGTCCAAGAACATTACCTGAGAAAAAGGATTCTTTTCGAATAGAGTTAAACTCTGAAGATTGTTTCAAGACAGAGAACTAAGCTCTAAAAGCGAGAATTAAATTCTCAAGGAAGAAGAAGAAGATGAGCAAAGTGAAGGCTCCTATGAAGAGACAGAGGTATTTATAGAAGGCACTGGAAACGTTTCATCTCCCCAGATCCCTAGAGGAATCCAACGGTCACAAGAGGTGACAGCGTTGCACTCACGTGCAGACACGTGAGAACAACGCTGTGGGGGCATTTGTTTCCTGATTTAAAATCAGGAAAGCTTCTGGGAAAAGCTTCAGAAGAGGGTCACGTGCTTACACGTGACCAGCGGTCACATGTTGACACGTGACACCTAAACGCATCTTCAAAGCAAGTTCAGTTTCCTGCCTACAATGAAGAAAAGGGGCTTCAGAAAGAGTCACGTGCTCCCACGTGACCAGGGTCAGGTGTCGACACGTGACATTTAAATGCAAACGGCAAAGACACAACGGTTCCCTGATCGAATCAAGAAGAAGGCTCCATGCCAGGGTCACGTGCTCACACGTGACCAGTTGTCACGTGGTGGCACGTGACAGCTAAACAGAGAACAGAAAGCAACCAGAAGACAGAGCGCAAAAAGAAAGAGGAAGGCTCGTTCCAAGAGAGTCACGTGTCCACACGTGACCATGGGTCACGTGGTCACACGTGACCGGCTTTCAAAGCCCATTTTGTCAACAGAATTAAATTCTAAAGGAGAATCAAATCTTTCCAAAGGAAAGTGATTATCTGGAGAAGATCGAATTAAAGATTCAGAAGTGATTAAATATCATCTATCTATGGAAAATCTCGAGTTTGGAAAGATTTCCCCTTTAAATCTAACCGAAATAACAAAGGAGAATCCCGGGACTTGAAATCCAATAGTGAATAAAATTCACCTAATAATTCAAAGGTCAAAAACGAATGATGGATGCAAATCAAATCTCTTAATGAAGATTCATCAAAAACTAATTGATTCGGCTGCTTCTCCTATAAATAGGAGCCAAGAGACAAAAAAAAGGAGAGACGCAGAGGGAGAGAATAAAGAGAGAGCCTTGATATTTTGAGGAATTTGGAGCTTCTGCAAAAGAAAACCCTAGGTAAGAAAGGGAAGGCTTTTTGAAAGAAAGAGAATTTAATTCTCAACAGAGTTTAACTCTGATAATATAAAACAGAAGAACACATTTCTTCTCTCTTTGATAGAGGATCTGCAAAGTGCACATCTCCCCTTTAGGTTGAGAATTTAATTCTCAATGGGTTAAGATCCTGCCATGCAGATCCAAAACATAGAGAGGGAATGGAAGCACGGGAATTTAATTCTCACAGAACTATAGGAATTTAATTCCTTTAAAATAAAATTAGGGCTTGACCCTGTGTCATGGGAATTTAATTCCTTCAGAACAGAGAAAGACAGGGTTTAACCCTAATTGAGAACCTAGTTCTGTTGGAACAGCGGGGATTTAATTCCCTTGATCATAATTTAACAGAGAATGGGAGTCCAATTCCTTAAAAGTTTTTATTAGGGTTTAACCCTATTCAGTTCTTCACATATATGAGGAATTTAATTCCTACAGAAAATTCAAAACTCTATTCCAGAAGATAAGTCTTCAAAGGGAAGTAGGAATTTAATTCCTCTGAAATTTAAAGCTCGAGGAATTTAATTCCTGAAAAAAGGTTCAACAGATTCTCTAAACAACATGCATAGAGACAGGGTCACGTGCCACCACGTGACCCCCCCAAGAGATCTACAGAAAGCCCATTTGCGGCAGTACCCCACGTGACCCACGTGACCCTCGGCAGAAGCTCTAACATCTAAGCGTTTGAATGCCCATCACGTGATGGCACGTGATGCTCTGAAAGATGCAGTAATCTCAGCAGAATAAATGAAGGGAGGGCGCTCTCACGTGCTGCCACGTGACCCCTCTTGCCTTAGTGTTTAACACTAAATTGAAACTCCTGAATCCGGTGTTAAAACAACTGTTGGGCCTTAGTGTTCAACACTAATCAAGAACTTTATTCGCAGTGTTCAACACTGATGACTTTAGTGTTTAACACTAATTTGAAATCTATGCTACCAGTGTTTAACACTGATTTGCTTTAGTGTTTAACATTAAGTTGAAAGCCTTGTCACTGGTGTTTAACACCAACCATCTATTAGTGTTAAACACTAACTTGTCAATCTCATTCCCAGTGGTCAACATTGATTGCTCTGCAGTGTTTGACACTAGGCTTTAGCCCAATCGGCTAAATGGATAGAGGCAAAGCCTCTCCTGATTGGACTTAGCCCAAGTTGGCCATAAGTCCTCAATTCGTAATTAACTGGGCCAATGGGCTCATAATATAATTAATGGGTCTTGATCCCAAATTGGGCCAAAGACTATTTAATCCATCCCGGTTCTAGGGTACATCTCTTCACTCCTTTGATACTTGGCATTGTAATCCCTCAATGTCTTCAAAGAGGTGACAGGTCCCGATGACCACCCATGATATGGACTGTGGGGTCCTTAAACCCATGTCTAATGCAAAATTCCTGGTTACGTGGAACGCGGATAATGTCACTCTTTGACCCCGTGGAAAACGTCCAGAGCGGAGCCTAGTCCTCGCCGAGCACGGCAGTGAACCCGTGTGAAGCATCTAGTGCGAAATTCCTGGTTACGTGGAACGCGGATAATGTCACTCTTTGACCCCGTGGAAAACGTCCAGAGTGCATCCTGGTCCTCGCAGAGCACGGCAGTGAACCCGTGTGAAGCATCCAGAGCGGAGCCTGGTCCTCGCCTAGCACGGCAGTGAACCCGTGTGAAGCATCCAGAGCACATACCGGACTGTGGAGTCCTTAAACCCATGGACTACGACGTCCTTAACCTTGACCGAGATGTCTTAAAACTAACAATGGACCGCAATGTCCTTAAACTACCTATGGACCGCAATGTCCTTAAACTACCCATGGACCGCAATGTCTTTAAACTACCCATGGACCGCAATGTCCTTAAACTAGAACAATAGAGCCCCGCATGCTCTTTTGTCGGATCTAAACGGTCCCGTTTAAGTTGATCTTAGCCTCAAAGATGGCTAGCGTATCCTTAAACCTTCAAACAGACTAGACTATGAATCCCCCCAAATTAACACTGGCTCGAGTGTACATCTCTGAACTCCTCTGACATCCGTCGTTGTAATCCTTCAACGTCGTCAGAGAGGTGACGGGTCCCGACGACTACATATACGATGGACCATTATGTCCCTAAACTGGAACAATGGAGCCTAAAATACTCCCTTGTCGGATCTAAATGATCCCGTTAAGTTGATCTTAGTCTCAACATTAGACTAACGTATCCTTAACAAACGTTTGAGTTGATCTTAGCCTAAAGTATGGCTGACGTATCCTCAAACCAAACCCCCAAACCCAAATCTAAGATAAACACGGATTTGGACTAGTCCACGCCCTACGGGCGACGACATAACTCAGTCTCCGTAAACAATCCACGGGCAATAAAACATGAAACAAACACCCACGACACGAAGTGACCAGCTGGAGAAGGAGAAAGTTGTTACCGCGATGCGATAGCGTAATTAACTGCAGGGGCTTGCGCCTGGAGGGAAGAGCGTCCCCACAATCACAAACCCCTCCACGAGGGGGAATCTGACGAAGTCTGCTACATCGGCCGCATCCGTCTAAGCCTCCGATGCACGGCGCCATGGATCAACTTGGCATCTTCGGAGAGGTAGACGGATAACACCAATTAGCATCTGCCCCGAACCCCAGGCACGGACGCCCGAGTCCAGGCCGCCGTTCGGAGGGGAACACCAGTCTAGCTTTATAGGTCTCAACCTGTCCATCTACACCAATCTTCCTTTTGAAGATCCACTTGCATCCTATGGGTTTTACCCCGTCTGGAGCAATGTCCAATGTCCATACTTTGTTGGTGTACATGGACTCCAATTCGGTCCGCATTGCATCCAGCCATTTTACCGAGTCGACGCTCTGAACGGCTTGCTGGAAGCTAGTAGGCTCATCATAATCTATGATGCAATCCTCTCTATCCCTGTCTATGAGAAAACCGTAGTATCTCTCGGGCGGATGAGACTGCCTACTACTCCTGCGGAGCGGCGTAGGAATGTCCTGTTCTTTTGAACCTTCTGGTTCTACTAAGTTTTCAGTAATGGTCTGTGGTTCTGGAATTTCTTCCAGTTCTACCGCGCTCCCACTTATTTCCTTTTCTAAGAACTGGTGTTCTAGAAAGTGGGCATGACGAGAAACAAGAACTTTTTGTTCCTCTTCGCAGTAGAAGAAATATCCCTTGGAATTCTTTGGATATCCCACAAACTTGCACTGTACTGAGCGTGCCTCGAGCTTGTCCGCATGCTGCCTTTTAACAAAAGCTGGACTTCCCCATGTCTTAATGTGTTTAATATAGGGTCTCTTCCCACACCATATTTCATATGGTGTAGTAGGCACAGTCTTAGTTGGAACTCGGTTCAAAAGGTATGCAGCTGATTCTAGCGCATACCCCCAGAATGATCGCGGTAACTCAGCGTTACTCATCATGGACCGTACCATATCCAATAGGGTTCGGTTCCGTCTTTCCGATACACCGTTATGTTGCGGAGTGTATGGCGGAGTAAGCTGAGAGAGAATTCCGTTCTCTTTTAAATAATCCAGGAACTCGGCACTCAAGGATTCTCCACCTCGATCCGATCTTAGAATCTTAATACTTTTGCCGGTTTGATTTTCTACTTCATTCTTATATTCCTGGAACTTTCCAAAGGCTTCAGACTTATGTTTCATTAAGAAGACATAACCGTACCTTGAAAAGTCATCCGTAAAAGTAATGAAGTAAGAATAACCGCTTCGCGCATGTGCAGATATTGGACCGCACACATCGCTGTGTACGAGTCCCAAGAGCTCGCTCGCCCTTACTCCGTGTCCAGTGAACGGAGTCTTTGTCATCTTTCCTTTGAGACAGGATTGACAAGTGGCATACGATTGATATTCGAATGGATTCAAATATCCCTCTATATGTAACTTCGTCAACCTTCTCTCATTGATGTGACCCAGTCTACAATGCCATAAGAAAGTCTGATTTATTTCTGGAGACTTTCTTTTGTGTGTATTCTGGACATTGAAAATCTGTGGTTGGTTTAATACGTATATACCATTGCTCAATGTACCTGACCCAATCAAAACTTGATTAAGGTGAATGTTTACAACATTACTTACAAACGCAAATTCATAACCTTCTTTAGATACTAAAGATACAGAAATGATATTACAAGTTGCGTTGGGTACAAAAAAGCAATTACGCAAAACCAAAACATGTCCATCTGACATTCCCAGGTGATAGTCCCCCACGGCCTTAGCATCCATGCTAGCTCCGTTTGCAACTCTGAGGGTCACGTCACCTGCCTTCAAAACCCTACGGTTTCTCAATGCCTGCAAAGAATTACAGATATGAGATCCTGATCCGGTATCCAATACCCAGGAAGTAGAGTTTATTGAAAGACAGTTTTCAATAACATACACACCTGAAGCTGAAGCCGCAACTTGCTTCAATTCCTGTGTCCTGGCTTTCCAAGCCCTGCAATCATTCTTCCAGTGACCTTTCTTATGACAATAGAAGCATTCTTCTTTATCCACAAGCTGCCCCGCTTTCTTTGTTGCTTTTGCTTTTCCCTTCGTATCCACTTTACTAACACCGCCCCTTGGTTTGGCGGGGGCTTTCTTCTTCTTTCCCTTGGCTTTCGCCTTGGACCTAGAAGAGGAAGATCCTCCTACAAACAAAGTGGATGTTTTCCTACCTTTCTGTAGGGTGCCCTCTGCACTTCTCAGCATGTTGAGGAGTTCTGAAAGTTCAACTTCTTTTTCTTATAAGTTGAAGTTCAGGATAAACTGGGCGTAAGTGGAAGGAAGGGACTGGAGAATCAAGTCCGTATAGAGCTCGTTCTCTAACGTGGTCCCAAGTTCCGCGAGCTCCTCAATGAAGCCAATCATCTTAAGCACGTGTTCCGCTACCGATGATCCGATGGCCAACCTTACCGAAAATAACTTCTTCGACACTTCGTATCTTGCGATACGAGATTGCTCTCCATACAGTTCTTTTGTATGGAGAAATATGGATTCAAGGTCCATATTCTCGTGCCTCCTCTGATGTTCGTTGTCCTTCGAGGCAAGTACGAGGCACTTGGCCTTCGCGCTATCAATCTCCCAGGTCTTACGGATTTTCTTATCCACGACGTTGGAGGTGGGACTTAGGACAGGGGGAGCTTTGGTGGTAAGAAGATACCCCAGCTTGTCGTAAGTGATTTCCTTTTTGACATTCCTGAGCCAATCTTTGTAGTTTGGCCCTGTCAGAATGTTTTTATCTAGCAGTAACTTAAGTCCAGTCATGTCGATTGGTCGCTGCAATTAGGAGAGAGAAGAAGAAACACTCAGCATGATGCTCTTGCAAGTTTAGAGTGGTTTTTAGTTTGTCTAAACAGGATGGCTCCCACTGTTTCTCGAATCCCTCCTCAAACCAAAAGGGAAGAATTAGTCAGGATCAATCTCACCGTACAATACTTGCTTAACCGTTCGGCCAGGCTGGTGTCGGTACTTCGAGGGAGGTTTTCCAACGCTTTCACGAAGTTCCTTAATTTAAGAACCTCTTTTCCCTTGGGGCGTAGCCCCGCTAACACATTTCTAGACACCTACTAGGTTTATAGCATTGATCGTTAAGTGAGAAATTTCCCGAGGAGTAGCATATACTCACAGTAGGATCGGGATCCAAATATCATTGCGTGAAGAAACTGAAGGAATCCTACCAGAATCATCACACTCCAAATGGTATGCAACACTAGCAAGTTTCAGTTCTTTTGAAACTCCCGATGTGGATTTTTGCCCCATGCTCTTATGACCTTGACTTTGGCCAAAATATCATAAGTCACATGTCAAGTTCTACCCGTCATTCTCCAGGTTAATTTGGATCCACCCGTACCTACCCTTGACTTTGGCCAAAATGGCAGTATGACTGTCCCAAACCAACGCATCTATCTATGCTACACATGAATACCCAATAGCTACCAATCATTATGCCTTGACTTTGGCCAACATACATAGCTTGAATACTATTGACTATTTATGTGAAACGACGGAGGGCTACGAATGGTTTTGGCGAAACCGTGAACGTAGTGAACTTGATATAGTCGATGGAACGAGATAGCTTTTAAAAAGAGTGGCTCAAACTCCGCATTTAAAAGTTAGTTTTGAAAAGAACCGAGTGGTTTTTCGAAAGTGTTCCAACGACTTTTACTTGGTTTATTTTCTTGCATTAGTTCTTTTAATGCGTGATATTCTTGCATTAGTTCTTTTAATGCGTCCCATCATTTCATCCTACCATTGCAGAAAACAACCAAAATATGACGTATGCTTATGCCATTCGCATTCGCCACGGGGCCCCGTCATTACCCGTTAGGTTACTTAACTAACGACAGAGCGGGGGCTGGGCTAGCGCGGCTGGAAAACATAAGCAACGCCTAAATAATATCATAT
Organism: Agapanthus africanus; assembly: GCA_030015575.1. Taxonomy (NCBI): domain Eukaryota; kingdom Viridiplantae; phylum Streptophyta; class Magnoliopsida; order Asparagales; family Amaryllidaceae; genus Agapanthus; species Agapanthus africanus. The sequence goes on from JASDDO010000012.1 coordinate 357,644,467, forward strand.
ATAGATATATTGCAATGATAGACATTTCAGATCACAGATGAACACATTGGATATACTAGGAAGCTGCAATTCGTACGAGCCTGTAACGAAAAGCACATTACACGGTCGCGGTGAATAGCCAATACCCCACCCAAGACCCCTACGGGTGCGGAAAACTACCCGCCAAGTACCCGAAGCGAAGCAACCTCCCTCAACCCCGTGAGTAGGCCACTCGGCACTTCGGCATACCCGGTAGTTTGTGCACCCCCTCCATGGGTCTATCCTAGGAGTAAAAATAGTAAAAAGAAATTATACAATGACGGCTACAACCCCGACCCGGTTGTGCGGCCATACAAATAATTATTACATCAATTTACAAATTTACATGAATTGAAAGAAAAGAAAACTCTCGTCTCACAACCCCCGGCTATTCACCCGCGACAATCCAATGAATTCATATACACATTCCAATGACATTACAGATCACAGATTTGTATAACCCCCACTAATCGACATATAGCGAAGAAAAACCCGTCAGCTTAAGTATTTTAGAAGTTCGATAAAAAATACGGATTTATAGGCCCCAAACACAAAATTTTCGTTCTGGAAAATCTGGGCAGAAAATACATATTCCAAAAATCCCAAAATACCCCTATGAACAAACTGCAAAAGAGAAACCCCATGACCGAGTCAACTTGGCCGCGGTTCCGCGGCGGGAGCAAGCTCCCGCCGCGGAACCGCGGCGCTTTGATCGAATTAGGGGGTCGAATTTTTGCAGTTTCTTCAGAAAACCCTGAGTCGATTTTTGGTGTATCTAAAATAATTTTTGCAGTACTCTGAAAATCGACAGAAAGTTTGAAATCCGGGTGTATTTCGCGACTTTTTCTCCGATCGAATTTCTAGTTACTATGCTAACATGTTAGGTAGAGTTTAACTAGGCTATGATACCACTGTAAGTCCATGCTACCTCTCCCGGTACTTTCGGGCATGCGGAATTTGGTGAAAAACAATTTTTCTAGAGGTGGTAACATGGACTCAAAACCGGATCTTTGTTAAACATCTAACTAACAACCTAACTAGGAGTTGTTAACTACTCGGTTAGGGGGTTATACCTTACTTTCTTGAACTCCTTCTTCTTTGACTCTCGATGGTTGTCCGGATCTGCTTCACTCCGTCGTCTCCTTGCGCCGAAGATAGATCCACCTCGAAAGCTTCTACCTTTGGCTTCTTCTTCGGTCTTTGAAGAAACTAGTTCACTTGGTTTGCTAAACCTTGTGAACTAGAGTGAGTAGAGAAGAGTGTGTTGGGATTTTCTCTATGGTTCTTGATTCTCAACTCATGAGACAAGTGAACCATAGACTAAGAGAGGGAGAGCAAGAGGAAGGAGATGAGAGCTCAAGAACAAGAGAGAGAATGAGAACGATAGAATGAGAGAAGACTTTTCTCTCTTGGCTCTCATAATCCATAACCATCATAACACATCATAGCAATCAAGTATTATGTGATGGTTTAAGCAACAATAGCCATATCATTTCATGCACTCATTTTGCACAAGAGAGCAAGCAAGCAAAAAGTCTTTGCCATGAAATGATAGCTATTGTTATCAAGATGGTCAACTAGTCAAGCCTAGTCAACCGGTCAACAAAATCAACAAGTCAACAAAGTCAACCCCTCAACAACCATGTCACCATAATACTTAATTAATATAATTGTTAACCATATATCATATTCTCATTAAAGTTGAGCAAAAAGTCAATAGTCAACGGTCAACGGTCAACAACCCTAATGAGAATCCTCTGCCTCTGTCTCTCCGTCAACTGTGCATACACACCCGCATCCGCGTTCCGAGGAACACGAATACAAACTGGATAAATCCAATCCAAATACGTACACTAGGATCTGGCTTAAACCAAAGCCTGCTAGTGTTAACTTTCCGGACACTGTACGTGCATAAGTGCACGGATGTGACCGAACCCTGTCGCAAAACCATGCGACCTGCCGCAAAACCATGCGACCTCTACTCTTTTGCCTGAAGGCGAATAGCTTTCTGTGTGGGACTCTAAAGACTCGACACTACGCTGGCAGTGGGTTTAACCACAGACCGCAAGCGGCACTAGCTGTGCGTAACGGTCCCCAGGTAGATGCCGACAAGAAGACTGACGAGGTGAAACCCATCTGAACTTCTACCGAGCCTGAATGTGACATTCTCCGTACAGTCCGGTCTGTTCGTCTGATACATCGCTTGGCGGGCCTAGGGGGGCGATAAACGTCAGTCCCCTAATAGCGGTACAAGTCGTGTCGGAGTGAAGCCCAAAACACCCTGAGATAACACTGGAAACCTACCAGTATATCTCGATTGCCCTGGCCAGGGACTACTCGTGTAATGGCTCTCCTAGACACAGCGCGATGTCAATCCCCAATACCGGGAGAGACGAATCCTGTCTAACCGTCACTGCCTCCAAGTGCTTCGGGATTGCACCCAACTACCACCTGTTTGCACGACTCCTTTGAGCCGTGGTAGGGTAGTAATCAAAGTACAGTGGGAACATACTCGAGGCGAAGTGACAGTGTCAAGTCAGCGGACTAAGCTGTACTCATGTCACCTGGGAACTGATAACTGACGATAGGTATAATACCAACCGGTCAGTTCCCGACGAGTCCTGTCCAGTGTACTCGTAACCTAACGAGCACCCGTATACTATCTCCAGTACGACGTACTGATGGCTGTGGGACAGACCATCTCCCACACTGGGATGAGAAGCGCATACGCTAGTCTACTCCAGAGTATCGATGCCCTGTCTCGATAGTCCTGCGACTAGGGACCTGTATAAGGATGTGCTTATAGATTACCCAGCCTCCACTAGTGTGACTGCTATCACAACGCTGGTAATCAAGCAAAGATCCTAAGGGCTCCACAAATGTGTATAGGTGATATACTAAAATAAACACATGTACACATTGAAGTAGAAACAAACCAAGTAGCATACTACTATATTGAGCAAGATTGTCTATACAAGGTGAATATCCCAAGCTTCCATTAAGTAATATACAAACTAGTATGATACAGTAATGGCCTCTAGGGCATATACACTAACACAACATTATCTCTTCATCTTCTTCTTCATCAGGAGCTTAGCTCTCCAGCTTTTGAGGAAGTGGGGAAAAATAGTGAGAAAAGGAATTCTAAAGTAAGCAAAATTCTTACTTCATCATCCACTACTAGATTAGCCATTTAGTTTAGGTGTTAGCTTCACTAATACCTAATTAGTGAAGAGGTAACTTGGGTTAGTGTCTCCTCCACGTAGATCATCTTCGGCCTCGAAGACTTCGTGCAAGCTTGTTCCTTACGTCTTGTGGAGCCATTCTAGAGTCCGGAAGATCACTACTAGGAGCGAAGGGACTACTACACGGAGCTATTGAAGTGAAGGACCGGTCAACAAAGGTTGTATTCCACATTCACTTAGATGTAAAGTAGTTTACATGTTGTATCGTCTAAATCCCTATTTAAGATTCTAGGGTTAGGGTTGTTTAGCATGGAAATTTTTTGAAAATGGCATGGACGATGCCTCCCGAAACCTTGCTGTCGTGCTAGGCATCCCTATAGTGGTATCAGAGCGAGGTTAGCGAATTAGACGATGATTGTAGAATTACGAAACCGAAACAACTCCGAAACACTCGAAACTAAAACCCAGTTTCTATCAAAAATTTTAAGTCGTCAAAATTTCTTTTAAGCAACTGCAGAATGTTATATGAGATGTAACATGAACACTGAACAAATACGAACCCATTTCGTCGATTTTGACCCAGTGACATGCCCAGAATTTTCCGAACTGGCCTGCCCCCTCTGGTCTATTTTGGTTCGTATTCGTTTGGTGTTCTGCTCTTTAGGATTTGGTGTTTCAGGTGTTGCTTGTTTTTTCTAAAATTACATGAGATGTTAATTTTCTATAAAGGCAATTCGGAGTGTTTCATTGTCACGACCCGAAAGTACGGAACGCGACTGGCACTTAGATTACGAGACGTCTAAAGGCGTACCGTAACCTAAGTTAGCCAAAGCCCAGAAAAATCTAAACCAAATTCAAAAGAGAGTGAAGGAAAACCTTTAATGAAAACGATTTTTCAAATCAAGTAAGTTGCAAAGAATCCCTTTTTAAAAACATCATAAATTTCTGAAAATTTCGGCAGAGTCTCCCCTGTATTTTCTATCCTCCAAAATGGGTACAACAAGATAATAAACCTGAAATCATAAAATGGCATCCCCAAGCGGGAGCTAGCTCTTCGCCCAAGGCGGATCACAACCACATGCAATATATAAGTAATATCAAGAAAAAGAGCATAAAAGAAATGCAAAATATCAGAAAACACACGTCGGCTCAAGTGAGCTCGACTTAAAAGAAACCACAAATATACAACCTCTCAGTCTCACCACTAGGTCACATATACAATATAAAGTGGTAGATGGAGAATACTAGATACAATGATAAAGCAAAAGAAATAAAGTGTGCTCGCAACCCACCTACGGACGATGTCGCGAGTCTGAGCAAAAGGAGCCGATGATAAGATAGTCGCTGCTACAAGACTGATGAGTCCGACCTGCAAGACACTGTGGCACAACGGGGGTGAGTTGCCAGCTCGTGAGTAAATATAACATCTAGTAAGGCAATCGTAAGAATGCACGCAATGCGGCACAACATGTATGTCCAAATGTGATATAATATCTCTAGTATGCATGCACAGGTATGCAATGTCATTACTAAATGTTTAAGTGTTTTAAAAACTAAGGGTATTGAATTCTTAACTTTAGAAAATGAATATCTGTATAATAGCTAAGTACCATCAAGAAATCATCTGAAAACCCGTGTCAAGCATCGACACCAAATATGAAATCATATATGTCTCAATATCTCAAATATCGGGCTCCGTCAGTCCGGATCGGCCAATGTCATCAAATCTCACGACAACGGTCGGTATCCTCCGGATATCCGCCGCGCCAGACATCACCGGTAGGTAGTCTTCCTCTGCCAGGCTCATCGTCTACAACTCGATCTTCTTGCCCCGGGGTACCATACCGGGCCCACCATGTACCCGAGACGGTTCATCCACTCCTCGAATCGGGTCTCGAAATCCAACAGAAAACATGAAAACTCATGGTGGACGACACATACATCACGAGAAAACCGCAACTTTGTTTTAAAAATGATAAATATAAGCTTTTGTTAAATTCTTGCGGTTTTCCCCAAAAATCCAGAAATCGCAGCAATACTGAAATCCTCAAGAAAATCATAATGTTCACATATTATATATGATAAATGTCTATGATATCAATGTATATGATGTGAGTTTTGGCTAGAGATCTATGTAAATATGATGATGATGCGAGATATATGCATGCGATGCAATTTCATATATCAAGTATGAATGCAGGTGACGATATTAAGATAAACAGGTTCTATAGTGCACGTGACATGGCAATTACCAAAGGCGTGTGTGTCACATAAATAGTGCGCGTGCAGCAAATGCCAATGGTAATGGTGTTCGTGTCCTACAAAGTGTTACCGCATTTGTGTATATGAATGTTATATGAATGTCCATGCAATCTAATATACTGTTCGCTATAAGGGTATGCAGTGTACAAGAATGGATAAGCTAGCTAACAAAATAAGTCTTGCAAAAAGTAGGGTAATCCTAACTAGGGGGGGCGCCTCGCGCCTTTCAGACGATTCCCCCATAGATGAATACATCTACTCACCTGAAAGCCCCGCTATTCCGATCCGACCATCGCCTTGCCTTTACGTGCCGTGTCCGATGTATCCCCAACCGATCCTATATTTGTACAACACCATGCATAAGATTAAAAAACCTAAAATGATGCAAGTCACAATATACAATTATCGACGCTCTCGAATTAAACATAGCATACACTCGGTGCGCGGGAAAACGCACGAAAATCGCTAATCGTTAACTAGAATCGTCATTTCGGGGAAATCGGCAAAACTAAAACCTGACTAGACAAAACCCCGCGTTCGCGCACTATAATAGTCCTATACGAAGCTAATTATATCGTTAACATAACGCAATTTGATCGCATTCTAATTTTTGCAAAAATCTAGTAAGCAATTTACTTACCGATTCGATACAAACATCGCAAATTTGTCGATTTAGCGAGCATAACACTACACAATTAACCACTCCAATCAATTAGATAACAAAACCCTAACTTAAATCCAACCACCATACTACAAACCCTAATTTAAAATCAAAACCTTCTCTTGATTTTCCTAAACAAACATTTACTACTAAACTAATACTTCAAATTTCAATTCTAGCATATTTAAACTATAAGTTAACAAAAAGATTAGAATCTTCACCTCACAAGCTTGAACCCTAGCTTGATCAAGTCACCAAGAAGCCTCCTTTCATCAAGTTTTTGAACTAATTTGGGTTGAAGAGAGAGTGGATTAGGGTTTGGCTTTGAATGGGAGAGTGAAATTGTGGATTTATTGAATTTTTTAGCAAGAAAAAGAAGCAAAAATGAAGTGAGAAGAGGGGGTTGCTGCAGAATTGGGGTCGGCTGCAGGTAAGGGAGGGAGTTTTGGGGAAATTTGGAGAAGTTTCTAGGTCAATAAACACCCCATGTTGTCATTTAATGCTTTCATATCAACAATTTACAAAAAAAACCTCATTTTACACCATTTTTCCATTAAATTTCCCACCCTAAAACCAAAAGTTTGCAAGACATGATATAATTTTATTAACACCATATTTTAGCTTATAAAGACTCCTAATTATGAAATTTACCCAATTAAATTTGTATTTATCACTAATTTAATGTATTTAAAAAGGCTTAAAATAATAAAAAAAAATTAATTACGAATTTTTTTTTATTTAACTAGAAAATTATAAGTGACATTTTAGTGACAAAATTATAGTAATATCTTATCTAAATTTTGTATAATTAGGTCTACAATGAAAAATACCTATTTTGACTTTTTACGGAAAAAGCCGAAAAATTAGCCGATTACCGAAAAACTACCTAAACGATTTTCGAAGGGTTACAATCTTCCCCCCTTAAAGAAATTCGGTCCCCGAATTTAGAATTTAACTACGCGTACCTTCAAAAAGATGGGGATATCTCTTCCTCATCTCGACCTCGGTCTCCCAGGTGCCCTCCTCGCTGTTCGGGCCACGCCAAAGGACCTTGACGGACGGTATAACCTTCGACCTCAATTTCTTTACCTGCCGATCCAAAATGACCACCGGCTGCTCGGTGAAAGAAAGATCACGCTCTAGCTGGATCGTCTGGTGCTGAATCGCATGGGAAGGATCATGAAGGTACTTGCGGAGCATCGAGACATAGAATACGGGGTGAACATCGGGGAAGCTGGGCGGAAGAGCTAACCGATAAGCGACTGGACCAACACGCTCTAGGATCTCGAAAGGACCAACATATCTAGGACTCAGTTTCCCTTTCCGCCCAAATCTCATCACACCTTTCATCGGAGAGACCTTCAGGAAAACATGATCGCCAACAGCGAACTCGAGTCGGCGACGGCGCCTGTCAGCATATGATTTCTGCCTGCTCTGTGCCGCTCTCATCCTGTCCCGAATAAGCTGTATCTTCTCGGTCTCTCCTGTACGATCTGCGGCCCTAAAATACTGCTCTCCCTGAGCTCTGTCCAACATACATGCGATCGACATCTCCTCCCATATAAAGCCTCAAAAGGTGCCATGTGAATCGTCTCCTGGAAGCTATTATTGTAGGAAAACTCGATCAAAGGCAAATGACGATCCCAGCTACCACCGAAATCTAAAACACAAGCTCTGAGCATGTCCTCAAGAGTCTGAATCGTACGCTCCGACTGACCGTCAGTCTGCGGATGAAAGGCTGTGCTAAAACTCAATCGGGTGCCCAAAACTTCCTGAAGTTTCTGCCACAATCGGCTGATAAACTGGGTGCCACGGTCTGACACGATGCAAGTCGGAACGCCATGCAGTCGCACTATCTCATCAATATAAACCTGGGCGTACTGAGAAAATCCAAAAGTGGTCTTCACTGGCAGGAAGTGAGCCGCTTTCGTCAGTCGATCCACAATCACCCAAATAGAGTCGTACCCTCGACTGGTCCTGGGTAGACCCACAACGAAGTCTATGGAGACCTGCTCCCACTTCCACTCAGGGATGGGCAAAGGCTGTAACTCGCCGGCTGGCCTCTGGTGCTCGGCCTTGACTTGCTGACAAGTCAGGCATCTCGATACAAAGTCTGTAATATCCTTCTTCATCCCGTCCCACCAGTAAACCTCTCTCAAATCACGGTACAATTTGGTGGAACCCGGATGCACACTGTATACTGATCTATGTGCCTCCTCGAGAATATCACGCCTCAGTCCCTCTGAATCTGGCACGCACAGTCGAGTCCCAAATCGAAGTATCCCCTGATCATCAATCACGAACTCGGAAATTCTGCCCTGCCGAATCTGCTCAATAATCTCTAATGTACGGGCATCGCCGGACTGTGCCTCGTGGATACGGTCAAGTAACTGTGGGCATGCTCTGAAATGGGCCAGCTGTCCCCATGTAGGAGTAAACTTGAACTGCACTCTGCTGTCACATAACACCTGCCAATCCGCCGTCGACTGCATCTGCGCTGCGCTCAAACAAGATAAGCTACCTCCGGGCCTCCTACTCAAAGAATCTGCCACCACATTCGCCTTGCCCGGATGGTATAGAATCTCGCAGTCATAATCCTTCACCAACTCCATCCAACGGCGCTGTCTCAGATTCAGATCTCCCTGCTGAAAGATATACTTCAAACTCTTGTGGTCAGTGAATATCTGGCACGACTCACCGTATAGGTAATGTCTCCAGATCTTAAGTGCAAATAACACTGCAGCCATCTCTAAATCATGGGTGGGGTAGTTCTGTTCGTGTTTCCTCAGCTGCCGAGAAGCATACGCGATAACTCTGTCGTTCTGCATCAATACACATCCCAGCCCCACTCTAGAAGCATCACAATATACCACGAACCCACCTGATCCTGAAGGCAATGCTAACACTGGTGCAGTAGTCAGACGAGTCTTCAACTGCTGGAAACTATCCTCACATGCCTGGGTCCAATCAAAAGGAACCCCCTTCCGGGTCAACCCGGTCAACGGTGCAGCAATGCGGGAGAAATCCTGGACAAAACGTCGATAATAGCCGGCCAGACCTAGAAAGCTGCGAACCTCTGGAACTAATACTGGTCTAGGCCAACGCTGAACTGCCTCGATCTTCTTCGGGTCCACACAAATACCATCTCTAGTCACCACATGACCCAAGAAATCGACACTGTCTAGCCAGAATGCGCACTTGGAGAATTTGGCGAACAGCTGATGCTCCCTCAAAGTCTGCAATGTGATATGTAAGTGCTGCTCATGTTCCTCCCAGCTTCGAGAATAAACCAAGATGTCGTCAATGAACACAATGATGAACTGATCGAGATACAGCCTGAATACGCGGTTCATCAAATCCATAAATGCTGCCGGGGCATTGGTGAGCCCGAACGACATCACCAAGTACTCGTAATGACCATAACGAGTACGGAAAGCGGTCTTCGGAATATCCTCCTTCTGAACCCGCAACTGGTGATAACCTGACCGTAAATCAACCTTCGAGAAAAACCCTGCACCCTGGAGCTGATCAAATAAGTCATCAATGCGGGGTATGGGATACCTGTTTCGCACAGTAACCCGGTTCAGCTGACGATAATCGATGCATAAACGCATACTTCCGTCCTTCTTCTTAACAAACAAGACGGGAGCACCCCAAGGTGACACACTCGGTCGGATAAGCCCTTTGTCCAGCAAGTCCTGTAACTGATCCTTTAGCTCTCTCAGCTCCGCCGGGGCCATCCGATAAGGCGGTATAGAGATAGGCCCCGTGCCAGGGATCAAGTCAATACAGAACTCAATCTCGCGCTCTGGTGGCAGGCCAGGCAGCTCGTCAGGGAATACATTAGGAAACTCTCTCACAACAGGGACCTGGTCCAACGGAACCTCTGTGGAGCTAGTATCACAAACATAAGCTAAGAATCCCTGACACCCTTTCCTTAAGAGCTGACCAGCGCGAAGAGAAGAAATCAAGCTGGGAAGGGTAGCACTACGATCTCCCTGAATAATAAGAACCGGCTCACCAGGAAAACTGAATCTGACTGCCTTTTCACGGCAGTCCACGGATGCATAACAGGTGGCTAGCCAGTCCATACCAAGAAGAACGTCAAAGTCAAGCATATCGAGGAGAATCAAATCAACTGAAGAATCTCTCTCCCCGATACGAACGGAACACGATCGGTGCACAAAACGGGCAACAAAAGACTCGCCTACTGGGGTAATAACGACAAGCGGCTGATCTAACGGAGAAGACTCTCGGCCCAACCTCGGTGCAAAATACGTGGAAACATAGGAATGTATGGAGCCTGGATCAAATAATACCCGTGCATCAAAAGAACATACTGGCAGAGTACCTGTCACGACGACATTAGATGCCTGTGCATCCTGAGGAGTCAACGCGAACACTCGGGCCTGTCCACCACTAATAGCTGGCTGTGCTCTGCCTCTACCTCGGCCTCTGCCTCTGCCTCTGTCGCCTCGTCCTCTCTGAACTGGACCGCCACGCCCACGGCCTCTAGAAGCATCTGGCTGGCGTGAAGCATCATCAGGAGTAGGAAGTAAAGCTCTCTGAGAAGGTGGTGAGGGTGGTAATGTCACATGCGGGACTGTCGCCGCGCCCTGGCGTCCCATGGTACAGTCTCTGACACGGTGGTACTGACTCCCACACCGAAAACATCCTGGAGACGACTGCTGGGTCTGTGGATATGAACCAAACAACTGACCTCGTCTCAATCCACTACCTCCACCATCTCCCGGAAATAATCTATCGCGGTGTCTACCCATCTGCCGCTGAGCTGGCGTATCAGTACGGATCCTCTTCGGCCCAGAAACGAACGGAGTCTCAGAAATACGCTCCTCCAAAAGTAAGGCTGCATCCATCGCGGCTGCGTATGTATCAAAGTGCTGGGTGCCGATGGCAAGGAATAGCTGTGTATCAAGCCCTCGTACAAACCTATTTATTCTCTTCTCTTCTGTGTCGACTAGGTACGGAGCATATCGAGACAACTGGGTAAACTGTATATCATACTCCGACACTGTCATCCCAGGAGTCTTGCGCAAAGACTCAAAGCTACGGGCTCGAGCATCTCGGACACTCTCCGGAAGAAAACGGGCAAGAAATGCAGATGTAAACTCATCCCAGGTCATAGAAAGCAGACCTGCAGCTCGGCCTCTCTCTACTGAGTCGTACCATGTCTAGACAAGACCCTCCAGACGAAAACTCGCAAACTCCACTCAGAAAACCTCAACGAACGGCAAATCCGAGCCATCCTATCAAGAAATCCCTGTGGGTCCTCTGTCGCATCTGTACCGGTAAAAGCTGGAGGTCTCAATCTCATGAACTCCTGTAGTGAAACAGGGATAGTCTCCGTAGTAGCAGCAGGAGTGACCATCTGTGCAGCAGGTACGATCGTGGTCTGTGCGGTGGAAGGAACGTCCTCGGATCTATATGCCCGGCTGGACTCAACTAAAGATCCCATCATCTGTCGACTCTTGCAAGCCGGCCTCTAATCTGGCAATACAGTCAGGATAAGGCAGATCAGTATGACCCTGAGGGGTAGGCGTATCCTCCCGCTCGATCCTCGCCTCAGACGAGCCCGCTCGAATCTCATCCCTAGCGGCAGCCCGCTGAGCTCTCGTAGTCCTTGGTGGCATCGAAGCTAGAATAAGAAACAGGATCGATAAGAACATTTCAATTGAATCAAGGAATGCAAGGAATCAAGAAAGGAAATACAAGCAATTATGTCCTAAGGTACTTAGGCGGAGTACCGTATCGTAAGTATGCCGCGGATCATACCCACGCTACGCCACTCTGCTTAAGTCACCTACTCCATCTACCAAGGTCGTCCTACACTCAGAAAGGTAAAACCTACACTCTGATACCAACTTTGTCACGACCCGAAAGTACGGAACGCTACTGGCACTTAGATTACGAGACGTCTAAAGGCGTACCGTAACCTAAGTTAGCCAAAGCCCAGAAAAATCTAAACCAAAATCAAAAGAGAGTGAAGGAAAACCTTTAATGAAAACGATTTTTCAAATCAAGTAAGTTGCAAAGAATCCCTTTTTAAAAACATCATAAATTTCTGAAAATTTCGGCAGAGTCTCCCATGTATTTTCTATCGCCCAAAATGGGTACAACAAGATACTAAACCTGTAATCATAAAATGGCATCCCCAAGCGGGAGCTAGCTCTTCGCCCAAGGCGGATCACAACCACATGCAATATATATGTAATATCAAGAAAAAGAGCATAAAAGAAATGCAAAATATCAGAAAACACACGTCGGCTCAAGTGAGCTCGACTCAAAAGAAACCACAAATATACAACCTCTCAGTCTCACCACTAGGTCACATATACAATATAAAGTGGTAGATGGAGAATACTAGATACAATGATAAAGCAAAAGAAATAAAGTGTGCTCGCAACCCACTTACGGGCGATGTCGCGAGTCTGAACAAAAGGAGCCGATGATAAGATAGTCGCCGCTACAAGAATGATGAGTCCGACCTGCAAGACACTGTGGCACAACGGGGGTGAGTTGCCAGCTCGTGAGTAAATATAACATCTAGTAAGGCAATCGTAAGAATGCACGCAATGCGGCACAACATGTATGTCCAAATGTGATATAATATCTCTAGTATGCATGCACAGGTATGCAATGTCATTACTAAATGTTTAAGTGTTTTAAATACTAAGGGTATTGAATTCTTAACTTTAGAAAATGAATATCTGTATAATAGCTAAGTACCATCAAGAAATCATCTGAAAACCCGTGTCAGGCATCGACACCAAATATGAAATCATATATGTCTCAATATCTCAAATATCGGGCTCCGTCAGTCCGGATCGGCCAATGTCATCAAATCTCACGACAACGGTCGGTATCCTCCGGATATCCGCCGCGCCAGACATCACCGGTAGGTATTCTTCCTCTGCCAGGCTCATCGTCTACAACTCGATCTTCTTGCCCCGGGGTACCATACCGGGCCCACCATGTACCCGAGACGGTTCATCCACTCCTCGAATCGGGTCTCGAAATCCAACAGAATACATGAAAACTCATGGTGGACGACACATACATCACGAGAAAACCGCAACTTTGTTTTAAAAATGATAAATATAAGCTTTTGTTAAATTCTTGCGGTTTTCCCCAAAAATCCAGAAATCGCAGCAATACTGAAATCCTCAAGAAAATCATAATGTTCACATGTTATATATGATAAATGTCTATGATATCAATGTATATGATGTGAGTTTTGGCTAGAGATCTATGTAAATATGATGATGATGCGAGATATATGCATGCGATGCTATTTCATATATCAAGTATGAATGCAGGTGACGATATTAAGATAAACAGGTTCTATAGTGCACGTGGCATGGCAATTACCAAAGGCGTGTGTGTCACATGAATAGTGCGCGTGCAGCAAATGCCAATGGTAATGGTGTTCGTGTCCTACAAAGTGTTACCGCATATGTGTATATGAATGTTATATGAATGTCCATGCAATCTAATATACTGTTTGCTATAAGGGTATGCAGTGTACAAGAATGGATAAGCTAGCTAACAAAATAAGTCTTGCAAAAAGTAGGGTAATCCTAACTATGGGGGGTGCCTCGCGCCATTCAGACGATTCCCCCATAGATGAATACATCTACTCACCTGAAAGCCCCGCTATTCCGATCCGACCACCGCCTTGCCTTTACGTGCCGTGTCCGATGTTTCCCCGACCGATCCTATATTTGTACAACACCATGCATAAGATTACAAAACCTAAAATGATGCAAGTCACAATATACAATTATCGACGCTCTCGAATTAAACATAGCATACACTCGGTGCGCGGGAAAACGCACGAAAATCGCTAATCGTTAACTAGAATCGTCATTTCGGGGAAATCGGCAAAACTAAAACCTGACTAGACAAAACCCCGCGTTCGCGCACTATAATAGTCCTATACGAAGCTAATTATATCGTTAACATAACGCAATTTGATCGCATTCTAATTTTTGCAAAAATCTAGTAAGCAATTTACTTAACGATTCGATACAAACATCGCAAATTTGTCGATTTAGCGAGCATAACACTACACAATTAACCACTCCAATCAATTAGATAACAATACCCTAACTTAAATCCAACCACCATACTACAAACCCTAATTTAAAATCAAAACTTTCTCTTGATTTTCCTAAACAAACATTTACTACTAAACTAATACTTCAAATTTCAATTCTAGCATATTTAAACTACAAGTTAACAAAAAGATTAGAATCTTCACCTCACAAGCTTGAACCCTAGCTTGATCAAGTCACCAAGAAGCCTCCTTTCATCAAGTTTTTGAACTAATTTGGGTTGAAGAGAGAGTGGATTAGGGTTTGTCTTTGAATGGGAGAGTGAAATTGTGGATTTATTGAATTTTTTAGCAAGAAAAAGAAGCAAAAATGAAGTGAGAAGAGGGGGTTGCTGCAGAATTGGGGTCGGCTGCAGGTAAGGGAGGGAGTTGTGGGGAAATTTGGAGAAGTTTCTAGGTCAATAAACACCCCATGTTGTCATTTAATGCTTTCATATCAACAATTTACAAAAAAAAACTCATTTTATACCATTTTTCCATTAAATTTCCCACCCTAAAACCAAAAGTTTGCAAGACATGATATAATTTTATTAACACCATATTTTAGCTTATAAAGTCTCCTAATTATGAAATTTACCCAATTAAATTTGTATTTATCACTAATTTAATGTATTTAAAAAGGCTTAAAATAATAAAAAAAACAATTAATTACGAATTTTTTTTTATTTAACTAGAAAATTATAAGTGACATTTTAGTGACAAAATTATAGTAATATCTTATCTAAATTTTGTATAATTAGTTCTACTATGAAAAATACCTATTTTGACTTTTTACGGAAAAAGCCGAAAAATTAGCCGATTACCCAAAAACTACCTAAACGATTTTCGAAGGGTTACATTCATAGTCGTAATTCTAACTTTATTTCGGGTTATTTAGATGATGTTAAAAAGTTCGAACGAATAACAATATGTCACGACCCGAAAGAGCACGTGACTGGCACTTGAATCATACGAAGTTTATAGGACTCCATTGATCCAAGTAAGCCAAAAGCCCAGAAATCTAAAACCATTTTAAGGAGTAAATAGAGAAAACTGGTTTTTTTGAAGAAGGAAAATAGCTTTTAAAAGTGAAGAAAACATGTTTGAAAATCAAAGTTTTTAAATAACTAAGCCGAATATGCATTTTTAAAAATCACATATCTTTTCTGAAAATTTCGGCAGAATTCCTTTGTAAATACTGGCCCCGAACGGGGTACAACATAAATAATATATATGCAATGATAAAAGGCATCCCCAAGCAGGAGATAGCTCTTCGTCAATCGACGGTCACAACAACGCAAGAAATATAATATACAACGCCGAAGGACGAGGATCAAAATTCAAAGGAAAACTCAAATACCATGAAAAGCGTAATACTACAACGCGCGACTCTATGGTCGAAATAATACATAACTGGTTTCTAAGTCTGAAACAATATACAAGTTTTTGTGTTTGGTTGATGGAATTACTAGATACAACTGAACAATACATGTATAATGGTGGTTCTGATACAAAAGAACCCACCTACCAAAGCAAGTCACCCATATGGAAGCAGTGTGCCAGAAAAGCCGCAATGAAACCTGTACAGCAAAACCTGCAAGAACTGTGGCACAACGGGGGTGAGTTGCCAACTCGTGAATAGAAGATATCTATAAGTAGAAATCACATGCATGACCTAATCCTAGGTCAATACGATCAGATATATAAACCTCAAATAAATAAGTCTGAAGCATGATAAGGTGGCAATATAACATCTAAACATGTATGTAGTGCCAAGTGCTCGTGCCAGTGCCTCAGGTAATAACATGTCGTGAAGTCTATAAGTATGGGGATATCATCCAACTATATGATCAATGTCAACTATATCAGGAAATCTATGAGTATGTGGATATCATCCTACTACGAAATCAATGTCTGTATGTATGTGGATCCCGTCCACCTGTCACCCAATGACAGCAAGCATCATGCATGTAAATATCATAAAGCATATGCATGGAAGTATGAGGATATAATCAAAATCATGGAACCTGAGTGCCTAGCATCGACACTCGAAAACATCAAGAAACCTGTGCCTAGCATCGGCACGTAAATCCTCATCTATCAAGCGTTGTCACCACGACTGGCCCTGATAGGTACGCATCATACGCCATTTCGAAATCCCGAGTGCCTAGCTTCGACCTTCGAATTCCGACGTATCCATACGTACACAATCTCCGGTCGGTATCCCCATGATAACCGCCGAGTCCAAATACTATCACTGGTAGGTAGTACTCCCCTGCCAGGCTCACCGTCTAACATATATGAGTCATCTTGCCCTGGGGCACCTCACCAGGTCCACCATGTTAGTTATATGTATGCCCTAGAGGCCATTACTTTACATAGGATGTATATTGTAGTGGATTCTTGGACATATATAGGGAGGACTTTCTTGCTCGACATGATAGTATGCTATCTGGTTACTCTTTACCTTAACGTGTATACTGATTGTCTCTCTGTTACATATTGGTAAAACCCTTAGGATGTGTACTTGACTACCAAGAATATGATGCGGATCATACTAGTAGGGACATGGTAGTCCATAAGTACATCCTTCAAGGTCCCTAGTCGTGGGTGTATCGAGACAGGGCATCGATATACCAGAGTAGACTAGCGTATACCTTCTCGACCCATACAGATAGGCGATGGATGATCCCATATCCATTGGTGTTTGACATCAGAGATGATATACGGGTGCTCAGTGGAGACTGGGTACACTGGACGGACTCGCCGAGAACTCCCAGATGGTATTATACCTTACGTCAGATGGCAGTTCTCTGGTGACACTGGTACAGAGTAGTCTGTTGACCCGAGATCGTCATAGAGTCTTGTGTGGTTCCCACTGTGCTTTGATTTCCACCTTACCACGTCCAAGAGGGCATGCAAAAAGGTGGTTTTTGGGTACAGTCCCGAATCACATGGAGGCAATGAGCGATAGGAGGGGATTCGTCTCTCCCGGTATAGGGAGTTGATGTTGCGCTGTGTTCGATTGGCTATAACCAGAAATCCCTGGCCAGGGTTGCTGAGATTTACTGGTAAGTGTTACCAGTAGTTTCTCGAACTGTTATAGACCTCATATCGACACGACTTATCGAGCTATTGGGGTCTGACGTTTACCACCCCTAGACGAGATATACGACATATCAGACGAACAGAACGGACTGTACGGTAAGTGTTACTGGTTGGATTCACAGGAGTGTGAGCGGGCTTGCTTGTCGATCTTCTGATCGCTCAATACCCGGGTGGCCGTTATGTTTAGCAGACCGCTTGCGGCTTGTGGGTGTTTGTTATGATCATCACCTGCTGCCGGCGTATTGACGAGTCTTTAGAGTCCTACACAGAGGTTTCCTGGCTCAAGCGAAACGAAATAGGAGCGCATATGAGATATGTGCGGGACCGATAATTATACCAGTATGTGATACCGTCTTCTATTCTCGTGATTTGTATCGTTGGTCGGTTATATGCGATATAGCCGGGTTACCGAATCAAGTGTTGATTCGATACATTGATACACTTGATATTAGTCGGTTATATGCGATATGACCGGATCGTTAAATCAAGTGTTGATTTAATGATTTAATGCATAATTATATATTTGATATATTACTTTGCATTAACTAGTATCGGTTCACTTAAGATTGATTTTTTCTCACTCGATTGTGCACATTGTATATATGATATAGTTTTGTGCACTTGTTTGTATCATGTTTGATGATACATTCAAACTTGGATTTGTGTAAAGACTTAAACCATGTTTAGTGAACATTTCACTTATTTATTTATCTATTCTTTTTGGTTAAAAGATAAAAGAAAAACAAAATGGTTTCTTTAAAACATGAAGCTTGTTGAAGCTTCATGAAGCTTTGACCAAGTGACCATTTTGTCTTCATCTCCTTAACCTAACCATTCAACCTAACCCTAGTTTAGTCTCTACACTTAACCATGGTTGCTATATGATAAGAATCACTCATTTTCTATTTTCCACATAATTCTTATCATATTCTTTATCTTCTTCTTCTTCTTCTTCAAGATGAAAGCTTGCCACCATTAATGGCATCTTGAGAAAAAGAGTGAGAAATCCAATTCTAAAGTGAACCCACTTCCTATTTTTTCATCCTCTACCTATTGCCAAGTAGTATAGGGTATTTTCTTCACAAGTTTCATGACTTGGTGAAGTGGGAGCTTGATCTTGTGTTGCCTCGACGTAGATCATCTTCGGCATCGAAGTCGACGACCTAGCCCGCCCATTTCCCCGATGAAGCCGACGCTAGAGTCCGGGATCCGGTGATCGCAGCGAGGGTACACCGTCACAGAGCTATGGAGGTGGAGGAACGGATCTACAAAGGTTGTATTTCCGTTTACTCTTTAGTTAAGTTGTTTACTAGTTCTTGCATCGCCTATAAATCTAGTTAACGATTCGTATTAGGGTTTGTAGGCACATGAAATTTTTTGAATTGGGCATGTTTAATGCCTTATGAGACCTCTAGTGAGTGCCTAGGAACCCTACAGTGGTATCAGAGCCTAGCTAGAGCCTTAGGCAATGCGTTGACGAAGTTAGAATTCCGATCGAACCCCGAAACCCTAAAAATGACCCCTCTCTGTACATTTTTACAAAACTCGGTTTTTTCCAGATTAAAAATGCTTAAAAAATTCAGCAGGGAATTCTAAGAATTACGGTGCAAAAATTACCTAATGATGTGTCTAAAGCGCGGCGGAACCGCGGCAGAAGCCTGGCTTCTGCGGCGGTTCCGCGGCGATATTATGAGATTAGCCTATAATTTTTGCACAGTAATTTGTTTATTCAGGTGCCGAGTTTTCTGGGAATTTTTAATTTGCACTCAAGAGTTGAGTTTTCTGGGGTGTTTTGGAGCTTCGATGATTCGATCGGAAATTTCAAACTTTGTCTTTGAGCTTTTCCGGGTAATTTTAGAATATGTTAAAAAGGTTCGACTGGATATAAATACCCACCTTTTCCCCTGTCGGGAAATTTCCAAGTGTTGGATCTTTCCGTGGTTTAATAACGTTCTAAGTAGTGCAAGTAACGCGATGGTCCCTCAAGAAGACAACAAACATTAACTCGATTATGTGACCGTCTTGAACTGCCCTTTGAACCTTAGGGTTTGGGGCAGTACGGCGTGCCACATGTGAGGCGTTGGCTTGACCCTTCTTTGGCTGGACCGTTGGTACTGAGGCACGAAGTGAATGTTTTAAAACTTGTTTCATGTGTTGAGCTGTTTCGGGAAAACTTGGGTGTTTGAATGTTCGATCGGAAAGTTTAACATTTTCTATTTTATCTGGAATGTGATACAATAATTGGAATTCACAAGTAGTTATGAGATAATTGAATGAATGTTATAAACATAGCAGTTTAGTCTCACTGGATTGGTTGCCACGGGATTTTGATGTGATCAAAAGTCCATCGCAATCACGTAGGGTACGCGAATACTTGCCGGGTAAACTTAATAGACAGCCTCATCCCATAGCCCCGACCAAGTGACTGTAGGAGAACCCCGTCGCCGAAAGCATCCGTTCGGGTGCTCGCGGTAGCGGTGTTCCGCCTTAGTGCACTTCGTCGATGGTATCGGGGGTGCAGCCGTCTACTAAAGTTTGCGACGAGCATTCGTACCGGGTGTCGGGAATCTTGTTGAATTGCCCGACTCGATATTGAAAAGAGTTTTCGATAAAGAGACTGAAGTGCGGGGTTTATAATTGTTAGGCATGCGATGTCTAAGAAATTCATTTGTTTAGGCATGCGGTGTCTAAAGAGGTTGCGGATTCCAACTGTTGTAGTTTTACACTTTCTTTTCTGTGACCGTAAGTGTAATATGTGATATCGCCGGTTTCGTTGCTATATGTCAACGACAATTGGGATGCGCTTATTTACTTACGTTGATGACATGTGATGTTATGTGTTGCTGGATATGTTATATTGGATCGTCGTGTTTGAATAGCCGGGGGTTTTTATGTGAGATGAGTGTTTTTCATTTTCATTCATGTATAAACTTGTATGTAATATTCTTTTATTGGGGCACTTTCAGGTTGCGGAAGATGTCACCTTTTGTATATTATTTACTTTTCCGCACTAGGATAGACCCAAGGAGGAGGGCACAAGTAACCGGGTTCTGGAGTGCAGTGGGAGACCAGCTCGAGGAGTCGAGTCCGGGTCTCCTAACTCTAGAATTGGTAGGGTTGCTTGCCGCTCTCGTAGGGGTCTAGGGGTGTGGGTTTTGGCTATTCATCGCGACCGTGGAATCCTTGTTTTATACTGGCTCGTATTGAAAACACGGACGTCCTAGTATATCCAATATTTCATATGATTCTTCTGCTGCGATATCTGTGATGTGATCATGTGATATGTTCTGTGATGTATACTGTATATAGTATATATGATATATTATATAGACGTTACTTATGTTTTACACCCGCGCTAGCCCTGCCCTGCTCTGCCGTTAGTTACCTAACCTAACGGTGCACGAGAGGACATCGAGGCGAATGCGGATGGCATAAGTGTACGTCGTATTTATCTGTGATGTTTAGGTACTTAAATGACGGGACTTCATTAATGTGATTAATGAAAGAAAAGAAACCTAAGATGTTGTGGAATCGAATTTCTAAATAAAACAGGTAGCTATAGTTCTTGCTTTGCACAGCGATATATGTGATATATCCTGCACCTTATTCGATAAGGAAAGGACCGAGATCCCTTCACCGGGAGTGACTCCTTTAGCAATAACTGGCAGATGCTACACCCCTCGGTTTGTCTTTTGATTGCTTCTATAGTTTCTGCTTTGCACAGTGATATATATGATATATCCCGCACCTCATTCGACGAGGAAAGGGCCGACGATCCCTTCACCGGGAGTGACCCTTTTAGCAAAAATAGAAAAGCCTAAAAAACACTCCATTTCAAAATCATTTGATTCTACAACGTTATCAAGTTCATTACGCAATAGGTTTTCAGAAAAACCTGTCGTAGCCCTCCGTCATTTCAGATAAGTAGTAGTTAGTATTCGTGCTGCGTTTGTTGGCCTTTGTCAAGGCGTAGTGTGCGGTAGCTAACTGGTGCTTATCTACTTATGCATATGATGCAGATTGGGTTAGGGTAGTCGTGCGACCTTCTTGGCCTTTGTCAAGGGTCGTGCGGGTGGGTTTAATTCAATCAGGAAATGACGGGTTGAACTTGACTAGCATCCTATGGTTTGTTGGCCTTTGTTAAGGTCATAGGAGCTTAGGGGCAAAATTATCGGGAATTTCAAGTGTTGAAATTTGCAATGAGATTGCATACCTTCTATGAGATAGTTGGATCCCGATACCCGCTGCGAGTAAGAGTTACTCCTGGGAGAGTTTTACACATTACAATTAGCCGATTAAGTAGGTGTCTAGAAAGGTGTTAACGAGGTTACGCCTCTGGGAAAACGAGGTTTACATTAATTAGGTTCGTGCGAAAGCACGGGGGACCTCCCTCAAAGTACCGACACTGGCCTGGCTGAAAGATTGGCGAACTTGTAGTGTGTAATTAATCCCGGCTAGTCTTTCCTTTTTGGGTTTGAAGGAAGATTTGATAAAAATAGTGGGAGCCATCCTGATTAGATAAAATAATAACCAATCTGATCTTGCAAGAGCGCACGCTGAGTGTTTTCTTCTCTCTCTCTCCTGGTAGCGACCATGTCACGCCTTAATCAAGATAATAAAACGGATATATTGACCGAACCTGCTTGTTATACTGAGCTGGGGAACGTTGGTCCCGCTTCAACTTATAATTGTTATAAGACAGAGCAGGAAATTGGGGATTACCAGGATTCTTTTGCCGCCAAAACGAAGAAAGTGCATGATGATGCATCTTCTTCGGGTGCGTTCATTACACAGAACTGTTTCTCAGTATTCTTTACGTCCTGGGTATGTGATACCGGATCAGGATCCCGCATATGTAATCCGTTACATGGGCTACAGAAAGGTAGAGAACTGAGAACGGGTGATAAGTTTCATGAGGCAGAAAACGGGGCAAGTGTTGCAGCCAAGTCTGTTGGTCACTGTCACCCTGTATTATCTATACATTGATTCTGAACAAATGCTATTAGATATCGAACCTGATATACAAAATTATATCAGTCTCTTTATTTATTAAAGAAGGATATAATTTTGTATTGTTGGATAATGTTTTGAACATTTCCTATATCAAAAGTTGATCGGTTCAGGCACGTTATCTAAAAGCATTGATGTTCTAAATCAAACTACAGTTCTTAGTATACGGAACACACACAAGTGGAAGAGTTCAGATATGAACGGATCCTTCTTGAGGCATTGTAGACTAGGTCAGATCAATGTGACCCGACCAGCTAAAGTTATATTTAGATGCATATTTAAATCAGTTTGAATTTACATCTTATGAAACTTGCCAGTCATGTTACAAAGATAAAATGACCATAGCTCCGTTTACTGGAAACAGAGAAAGAGTTAGTAAACTCTTGGGATGATACATGTTGATGTATGAAGGTCCCCTGTCTACACATGCCAAGACCGGTTCTTTATACTTCATTACATTCTCTTATGATCTCTCAAGATTCAGTCATATGTTCCTGTTGAAACATGAGTCCGAACCTTTTGAGATATTCACAGAATATAAGTTAGAAGTAGAGAACCAAATACGGGTATAAGTATTATGTCCTTTGATGTGATCGAGGAGGAGAATACTAGAGCACGGAAATCCTGGACTATTCTAAAGGAGAATGAGATTCTCTCTCAGAATTACTCCTCCGTATACACCACAGCACAATGGTGTATTGGGGCGGAGTAATCACACCCTATATGATAAGGTGTGCTCTATGATGAGTACTACTGAGTTACCTATTTCCTTTTGGGAGTTATGCACTTGAGAAGTTGCATACCTATTGAATAGGGTTTCAATTAAATCAATTGCCTACCGCTACATATGTGATATGGAAAGGGAAGAGCCTATATATTAAGTTAGTTAAGATTTGGGGTTGTCCGGCCTATGTCTAAAAGCAAAATCCGGACAAGTTCGAGGCAAGGTCTGTTATGTAGAACTGGAAATGTTCCAGCTATACAAATTGCAGCTGATGATTTGGTAGAACCGAAGGATTCAATAGTAACCAACGAACCTCAGCCTCTCCGCCGATCTAGTAGGGTTCCTCACCCACCTGAGAGTTACTTCGGTTCCTCTATGACAGTGGGAGTAGGGTTCCTCACCCACCTGAGAGTTACTTCGGTTCCTCTATGACAGTGGGAGCAACGGAAACATGTGCAAGATGTTTTATATGATAAAGCAGGCATCGCGGAGTTGGAACGTCTGTTTTGATGTAGTAGTCAAAGAGTTTGACTTCATCAAAATGGTAGATGAACCTTGTATATACAAAAAGGTAGTAGGGAGTATGGTGGTGATCCTCGTAGAGTACGTGGATGACATACTCTTGATAAGAAAGGAGTTTCCAATGCTACGCTCGGTCAATCTCCGCTTATCACATGGATTCTCCATGTAGGATCAAAGTGATACCTCCTAAATCCTGAGTCTTCACATATATTGTAGTGGATGCTTGGACATATATAGGGAGGACTTTCTTGCTCGACATGATAGTATGCTATCTGGTTACTCTTTACCTTAACGTATATACTGATTGTCTCTCTGTTACATGTTGGTAAAACCCTTAGGATGTGTACTTGACTACCTAGACTATGATGCGGATCATACTAGTAGGGACATGGTAGTCCATAAGTACATCCTTCAAGGTCCCTAGTCGTGAGTGTATCGAGACGGGGCATCGATATACCAGAGTAGACTAGCGTATACCTTCTCGACCCATACAGATGGGCGATGGATGATCCCATATCCATTGGTGTTTGACATCAGAGATGATATACGGGTGCTCAGAGGAGACTGGGTACACTGGACGGACTCGTCGAGAACTCCCAGATGGTATTATACCTTACGTCAGATGGCAGTTCTCTGGTGACACTGGTACAGAGTAGTCTGTTGACCCGAGATCGTCATAGAGTCTTGTGTGGTTCCCACTGTGCTTTGATTTCCACCTTACCACGTCCAAGAGGGCGTGCAAAATGGTGGTTTTTGGGTACAGTCCCGAATCACATGGAGGCAATGAGCGATAGGAGGGGATTCGTCTCTCCCGGTATAGGGAGTTGATGTTGCGCTGTGTTCGATTGGCTATAACCAGAAATCCCTGGCCAGGGTTGCTGAGATTTACTGGTAAGTGTTACCAGTAGTTTCTCGAACTGTTATAGACCTCATATCGACACGACTTATCGAGCTATTGGGGTCTGACGTTTACCACCCCTAGGCGAGATATGCGACATATCAGACGAACAGACCGGACTGTACGGTAAGTGTTACTGGTTGGATTCACAGGAGTGTGAGCGGGCTTGCTCGTCGATCTTCTGATCGCTCAATGCCCGGGTGGCCATTACGTTTAGCAGACCGCTTGCGGCTTGTGGGTGTTTGATATGATCATCACCTGCTGCCGGCGTATTGACGAGTCTTTAGAGTCCTACACAGAGGTTTCCTGGCTCAAGCGAAATGAAATAGGAGCGCATATGAGATATGTGCGGGACCGAGAATTATACCAGTATGTGATACAGTCTTCTATTCTCGCGATTTGTATCATTGGTCGGTTATATGTGATATAGCCGGGTTACCGAATCAAGTGTTGATTCGATACATTGATACACTTGATATTAGTCGGTTATATGCGATATGACCGGATCGTTAAATCAAGTGTTGATTTAATGATTTAATGCATAATTATATATTTGATATATTACTTTGCATTAACTAGTATCGGTTCACTTAAGATTGATTTTCTCACTCGCATGTGCACATTGTATATATGATATAGTTTTGTGCACTTGTTTGTATCATGTTTGATGATACATGAAAACTTGGATTTGTGTAAAGACTTAAACCATGTTTAGTGAATGGTTAGGGTTTCATTTCACTTATTTATTTATCTATTCTTTTTGGTTAAAAGATAAAAGAAAAACAAAATGGTTGCTTTAAAACATGAAGCTTGTTGAAGCTTCATGAACCTTTGACCAAGTGACCATTTTGTCTTCATCTCCTTAACCTAACCATTCAACCTAACCCTAGTTTAGTCTCTACACTTAACCATGATTGCTATATGATAAGAATCACTCATTTTCTATTTTCCACATTATTCTTATCATATTCTTTATCTTCTTCTTCTTCTTCTTCAAGATGAAAGCTTGCCACCATTAATGGCATCTTGAGAAAAAGAGTGAGAAATCCAATTCTAAAGTGAACCCACTTCCTATTTCTTCATCCTCTACCTATTGCCAAGTAGTATAGGGTGTTTTCTTCATAAGTTTCATGACTTGGTGAAGTGGGAGCTTGATCTTGTGTTGCCTCGACGTAGATCATCTTCGGCATCGAAGTCGACGACCTAGCCCGCCCATTTCTCCGATGAAGCCGACGCTAGAGTCCGAGATCCGGTGATCGCAGCGAGGGTACACCGTCACGGAGCTATGGAGGTGGTGGACCGGATCTACAAAGGTTGTATTTCCGTTTACCCTTTAGTTAAGTTGTTTACTAGTTCTTGCATCGCCTATAAATCTAGTTAACGATCCGTATTAGGGTTTGTAGGCACATGAAATTTTTTGAATTGGGCATGTTTGATGCCTTGTGAGACCTCTAGTGAGTGCCTAGGAACCCTACACACGATGTACCCGCAGACGGTGCCTACCGCTCCTCGAATCGGGTTTCACATGCCACTCTCAGAACTGAGAAAACACATGGTGGATGCACTGAAATACCATATCAAGGGTAACCGGGTTTTAAAACAATATATATATTCTCCTTTAAAATACCCACGGTTCCCAAATCCTAAAATATCATGGAAACAATATATCCCAATGCGTCAAATCAAAAGCATGATGTATGCGACATATAACCAAAATGTAAGCATATCAGTATATCATGCAACATGGAGTAGCAATATGCATATAATTAGGGAAGACCGCTTCTTTAAAATGAATCATTTTTTAAAAGTATCTTGCGGTTCCCAATCTGCGAGTCAAGCCAGAATCATCTATGTATGCGCAATATGTAAGTGTACAAGTATAAGTGTGCAACAGGTAGGTGCACGAGTATGAGTGTACAATATGTGAGTACATGAATATGAATGTACAATAGTTATGTGCATAAGTATGGGTGTACGCTATGTAGGTACACGAGTATGCCATGAAAGGAATTATATTATGAATGCAAAAGTACTACAGTGTAGTGGCATGGCAATTATCGATGATGAAGTGTGTGAGCCGGCAAACAGTGTACGTGGAACATATGCATCATCGATAATGGTGCTGGTGTCCTAACAACATGATGGTAATATAGCAATAACACACGAAATGCAATGCGAATAGAAATGAAAATGCGGAATCGAATAAATCAACGCAACAGTGAAGAGTCTACATCAATATGTAAGTGTCATGCAGTTTTGCCTTTTGAAATAAGATGAATCGGGTTTTTTAGTAAAATAAGGGCTACGGTGTTTTTAAGAAAAATTGTGCCTTTTGAAATTATCCGTAGAATCCCTTTTTGCCAATCTTTAAAATATTCCCGGTTCGTTAGTTTTGAAATAGGTATGTCTCGGGTTTAGTCTAATGTCTACTAAGGAATCTACAGACCTAACTAACAAGCTAAGCAGGAGGGGTATGGAAACCACCTACATCTGAGTCGATATATATATATATATATATAAGTCGGTGATCTCGCCTCAATAGTATCGCGTACGATACAGTATATCATATGACATCCTCGAGTCATGAGTGCGGATCTATCATCAATATAAAGCTCGTACGGTAAATCATTGTACGGCATCCCAATAGCTGGGTACGGGTCAATATCACAATTGTCTCATCAATTATCTGGTATCCTTATCATCATATCACATGATCTGGGGTACTGATCTAAATCTAATACAAATCGATATCATCTATATAAATATAAGTGCGTGTGTGAAACACAAGTCTAAAGGCCCGCTAACAATCACATGTCGTATCCCAAATACGAATCACATCATATCACCGATCCCGTGGCACTATGCCCAATGTCATCGACTCACCTCAATATATCATCCACTATCCTCATCATCAATGTATAAGTATAGCAATAAGTACGTGTGTGTGTATGGGTGTAAACCTGCTCTAGGGTTCGCGACTAGGAACTACACTAGTTTACTTCCAACCCTAATCTATCTATAGTACACCTAACACATCTCAAATATCCACGACACTATAAGCTATCATGAGTATATATTTATATACTATACTAATATCGGACTGCGGGGGTACTATACGCCATCCACCCGACTTCCCCCTGTAGATATAATCTACTCACCTGTATCCTGCGTGTCGGTGTCGATGTCGCCTTCATCTTCTTCAGCGTCTCGGATCACCGTGGAGGTACCTACATATCACACGTATCGCATCGCATCAAAACCAAATCGAAACTTAAAACGACACGCGAAAACCAACACGATACGCTAAAAGACCTATAGGTTAGAACCTATAGTTAGCCTTCGCAAAACAACCTGAAATCATTCGATATAGACGTACAAACGTCACACGATCGAGATAACGCACAAATACCAAAATCTGGAAATCAAAATACGCAAAACCAAAACTAAATTCAAAGCAGCAACTCAAGAAAATGATCCCAGATTTCGTCTCAGGCCAAACAAAGGCAAGCAAACAAGTCTAGAGTGATGTATAGGGTGTATGTGACCTACAGTAGAAGCCTGGACCCTACCCTACACTAAGTGGCCGAGACCCCTGCAGTGAAAACCGGCCTGGCCGGCCCAGGGTACTCCAGTGGGGTTCGTCTGGCAACAGGGTGTTCCTAGGGTCTCAAATGGGCCTCTGAACTTGTTTAATTTTCCAACAAAACTCCCAGCACATTCCAGATTTTCCTGCACACTAAAACATCTCACAAACCGACATGGTAGTCCCGTAATTCCGTATTTTTTGGTTTCAGGTCTTTCTAGGTCAGGGTCTTAGTCAAAATAGGGTCTAAGGTCACCATTAGAGTCCAATTGCATAGCTACAACTCAAATTTACCCTAACCATCTCTAGGTTTGTCCAAAGTGCACAAAACTTCGACAAAACGACACTAAACTTTAAAAGAGGCTAAATTACTTGAAATTCTACAACAATTATGAAAGAATTACCTCCATAGAGACTCATGAATCTTCCCACAACACCAAAACACCATCTTTCTTGGTCCATTCTAAAGCTTGTGAGCTTGTGCACACTTTTTGTGAAATGGGTGTGAGGTTTTGTGTTTGTTTTAATGGTGTTTGAGAGGCTTGAAGGTGGAGGAGGAAGTGAGGGAAGAGGCAACAGCAGGAGATGGGGAAAGACGGAGAGAGAAATGAGAGAATAAAATGATGGGAGTATGGTTCAAAAAGTAAAAGTTGACTTACCCTTTCTCTCTCTTCATCATACCATACATTTTTCCTTTTCTTTTCTTTTCTTTTCCTTCTCACTCAAATAGTAAACCCAAAACACCCATGGTAGAAAAATGTAACACAAGTCCAAAAATGATATGTGCATGTTTTGCACAAAAAAGCCAAAAATCCGATTAGCGATTTTTAATCGCGATTAGCACTAAATTAGCATATAAATGCTCATAAAAACTTAAAAATGATAAAATTCCATAGAATACATTATTTTTGAATTTTCCATAATTTTTTTAAATTTTTTCCCATTTATCCGTATTTAATTATAAATTTAATATTAAAATAATCAATAAATAATATTAAATTATAAAAATTCCCAAAATAATATTTTATTATATTGAAATGTTACAATCTTCCCCCTTAAAGAAATTCGGTCCCCGAATTTAAATTTAAATCCCCAATTTCTAAAACATTTCAATAAGAAATCCAAGTTGTCGGGGCTCCGAAATCATCAATACATAAAACGCATCATAGCGCAATGCATGTGCATGAGTAATGAGCAGATAACTCAAAAACAAAACTATGTCAAGCATCCCTCAATCATCGGAGTTATGGTAAAGACACGAATGCCAAATCCAAGAAAGACCAATATGATATAAATCAGAACTATACATGTAAATAGCTGAAGTAAATGCATGCCAAATCCCTTTTAAGTCGCTGTGCGATGCGCATAGCACTGCACAGTGGCGGACGTCCATTATAATAAAATACCCATATACATATATATCCTTTGCTTGATATGCACGTCCCGCATTTTCGAAAACAATTTAGAAGGGTTTCCTTGTTTTAAACGTTTCGTGTCATATAAGACACGTAGGCATTTACTGAGACTATAGCTCGCTTTTTGGAAATCCCTTCGATAACTATCAATTCATGCAAAATATATCCAGGTACTGTCCTCTGACTAGTCCTGCTCAGTATGAAAACACATAGCAAATATCATAAAAAAAATGTACTGCTCCATAAGGAATCAATCCTAAGAATGTATGTAAGAATACTCTGTGCGTCTGGTGCGCATGGAAACCAAAATCCCTATATGTGCCATACAGGTGCACAAAACTACATCTAGGTGCAACGGGTTTGCTTCAAAACATCTGTCATGGGCAACGTGTGTGCCTGACAGCAAAATCAGGTGCATTTGACATGCACGAAGAATCCCGATTTAGTGCATCTGGTGTGCAATAAAATCGTATCTCAAATCATGTGCTCAATACGCGTGAAAATCCAAATCAGGTGCATCCATCATGCACGAATAAAATCTAAATCATGCGCACTCAACATGCACGAAATCACGAAATCCAATATCAAGCGTCGAACATACGCAAGTCCAATCAAATGCACGGAGTGCAGGAAATCAACATCAATATCAGGATCAAATCGACGGTATACAATACGGCTCAATAAGATCAGGTATACCGCGGTGGATAATCTCACAATCGTATGCATCGGCGTGCACAATTCAAATCAAAACACTAAAAGTGCATGTAAACGATGCCGAAGGCATAATTCAAATCGCATGCACAACACAGGCATGAAATCAAAATCGACATATCGAATGACATCAAATCGAAGTCAGGTGCAACTGTAGTGCACAAAATATAAATCTGGTGCAACAAAGGCACGGAATATAAATCTGGTGCGTTAAACGCACAAAACATAAAACTGGTACGACAACGCACGAAATATAAAACTGGTGCATCCTGTGCAAGAAATACAAATACGGTGCATCCTGTTCACAAAACCCAAACAATAACTCAAATGCGTAAATAGCAACACCGAGTGTACCAAGGTGTAAAAATCATAAACGTGTGCAACTGCGTGCACAAAACACATATCAAAGCACTACAAGCACATATAAGCTATACCGAGTGCAAGAATCAATTCGGGTGCGTATGATATGCACAAAATCAACTCAACTGTATGAAATCCATGAAGTCATAAGCAGGTGCAGCCAAGGAACGAAAACGATATCGGGTGTAATAACCGTGCACAAATCATAAATCAACACAACGGTGTGTAAAGCACATCTCAAGTGTAAAAACTATGCCCAAGATATAAATGCCCCGTAGGTGCAACCATGGTGCTCGAAAACAAATATCATGGAACTCAGCCATCAGACCAAATCATGCGAATAAATCACCCAAAATACCGAAATCCAAGGTGACGGATACGTGATAATCGAATCAAAAAATCACAAATCATAAATACCGTCATCGGTATATCCTCTTTCAAAGACGAGAAGGTGCCGATGCATCCAATGATAGTAGCGCAAGATATCTACCTGCCTCTTGCTCGCGGTCTGGCGTCCTTATATTCTCTATGGATTACCAATCTCGCAATCCATCGGCTCATCGGCCCTGTCAGGTGTGCTAACGGGAGCGATTCCGTTCTGGCACTTCTCTGGTCATCTCTCGGTCAATTCTCACGGCCACTCGTAAAGCAGCACATCACTGGCGTCGGCCTCTGGCTCTCTGAATACACGTGACACATTTGATCCTGGGTGCAAATCACATTGCAGCCGCGTCCTGGAAGGAATCCTGCTCAAGGTTTCTTCCGATCTTGCCTATACCGAACTATATGGAGGCCGGTACTCTTGCGTAATCTCTTCTCACTCTCTGGACATCTGTGTCCTCAGTACGGCTTTTCCTCGGCAACTGGTCGCATTCTAACGCCTCTGTAGACATATTCGACCATAATTACAATGGGGAAAATAACAATAGCTCATCAGCATCTCGTACGAACCTCATGTCCCGCTTGTCTGCATCATCGTCCATTTCGACGTCGCGTCTCTATCTGCACACTGCAATTGTTCTCGGCTACGGTCCATTCGAAGTCTCTCACACGGACTCGAAATCACGAACTCGGTATCTCCATCACTTTGTGGAAGATATCTAGCCGAACACATCCTCCGGAACTCGTCCCATCCTGCGGAGATATACTCAATACACGTCCGTTCTTGACCAATTCACAACGCATCTGGGTGAGGTCCTCTATCCGAACCTGGTCAACTGTCTTGTCGACGATGC
The DNA here is from genome assembly GCA_030015575.1 of Agapanthus africanus. Lineage (NCBI taxonomy): Eukaryota > Viridiplantae > Streptophyta > Magnoliopsida > Asparagales > Amaryllidaceae > Agapanthus > Agapanthus africanus. Next base: position 357,676,272 of record JASDDO010000012.1, read on the forward strand.
CGAACTCTGGCCTGCTGCGTGTGCGCAATATGACCACTCCTGGGTCCAAGTAATCTCGTATAATATTCCAGAAAGGTCCTGTCGAGGTTTCTCTCAAATCTCGTTTCTGCCGAATTTCCCGGAATTACCACCTTCACTATATCTGGATCTTGTCCCGAAACGGCTGCATACTCCTTGCAACTCCTTCTGGAAGGTATATCCATATACAACGCCTCTGCGTGCGTATCACATCTCTAATGTCAGCGGAGTGGAACGTCCTCTCGTCAAGATCTCATACGAATCTCGTACTTCACTTTTCTCTGCTGTCGACTCCTTCGGACTCGTTTCATCGCGGCTGCATGGACGACGCTCCAATGGCTATACTCGTATCTGGAGTCTCCCAAGCAATATGTCCCATCACATGATATCTGAATGATGTCGAACTATCCGATCGATTTGTCAAAAACTCATAATCCCCCAAGAGCTCAACATCTTGGGTACAGTTTAATAGTATCGAGTACATACCACAACATCGGTGGTCCAGCCGTAGAAAGGCAAACCCAAGCCTCACTAATGGCGCCGCGGAACTGCCGCAAACCCTAAGGTTCAAATGATTTCACACGGTCATTATGTCGAGTTAGGGTTTCATTCTTCTAGAGGGTCCATAGACTCGCTTGCATGTCTTTCCGAATACTTTAAACTTGGAATCGGGTTCCTGACATTCGATCGTCTCTATCGACTCTCAACGAATCTGCGTGAAGTCGTCTCTAGCTGGAATCAATCTATCTGATGACCTCGTATCGGGTAAGCGAATGGACCACATGTCCTAGTCATTCATCCTCGGGTGACTAGCGACTTACCATCATATCTCTAGGTATATGCTCATGCTGCAGCGGCTCCAATCACCTGGGCGATATCTCGTCATTTGCAGCAACAACTGGCTCATTCGTCTGTACACTGAACAGCGCCTCAATCATCCTGAATAAGCGATATATCATCGGTCATCATATCCTGGCTGGCCTCTAGCAGTATCCTGATCCTCTGGTGCTGATCTGCACGTCCGAGAAGTCTCGTAAAAGCGATCTGTCAAACGCTCATGGCGCGAAAACACAATAAAATGATGCTTCTCTATGCAATCGTATGTCTCCGGAATCACGCCCTGGTCAGTCCTCGTCCACGACGAGATCATGCTGACGCAACTCTAGCCGTAGCTCTCTCTCTGTCCGTGTAATCATGGCTGCAAAATCATAACCAGTATCGATGAGGATAGATCATAGGAAAGAATATAACACTGTGCAAGGAAATGTACATCCTAAGGTTTCTTAAGCGGAGTAGCGTATCGTAAATATGCCGCGGAACATACATATGGTATGTCACTCTACTCAAGCCACCTACTCCATCAACCAAGGGTCATCATATGCGATGAAAGTTCGGGTATAATACCCCCTCGACTAAGTCTAAGTTCCGTATATATATAGACGCTCTAGGCTCCACATAGTCAAACTTAGACTCGAATCAAGGTTAACCTAGCGCTCTGATACCAACTTTGTCACGACCCGAAAGAGCACGTGACTGGCTGTAAGTCCATGCTACCTCTCCCGGTACTTTCGGGAATGCGGAATTTGGTAAAAAACGATTTTTACGGAGGTGGTAACATGGACCTAAAACCCGGATCTTGCTTAAACATCTATTTAACAACCTAACTATGAGTTTCTAGCTACTCGGTTAGGGGGTTATACCATGCTTGTCTTGAACTCCTTCGTCTTCAAGCTCCGATGGTGGTCCGATTGGCTTCTTCTCGTCGTCTCCGTACGCCGAAGATAGATCCACCTGAAAGCTCCAACCTTTAGCTCCTTCTTCGTTCTTTGAAGAAACTAGTTCACTTGGTATGCTAAAGCTAGTGAACTAGAATGACTAGAGAAGAATTATAATGGGATTTTATCTATGGTTCTTGATTCTCAACTCATGAGAGATATGAACCATAGAGTCAAGAGAGGGAGCAAGAGGACGAGGGTGAGAGCAAAGCAAGAGAGCTCAAGAACAAGAGAGAGAATGAGCAAGAAAGAATGAGCAAGTCTTTTGTCTCTCACCCTCTCATAATCCAAAGTAATGATAACTCATCATATCAAAAAAGTCTTATGTGATGGTTGAAGCAACCATAACCATATCATATCATGCACTCATTTTACACAAATGAGCAAACAAGTAAAAGCCTTTGCCATGAAATGATGGCTATGGTTATCATGATGGTCAACTAGTCAAGCCTAGTCAACCGGTCAACAAAGTCAACAAGTCAACAAAAGTCAACAAGTCAACAAAGTCAACTAGTCAACGGTCAGCTGTCAACAACCCTAATGAGAATCCGCTGCCTCTGCCTCCCTATCAACTGTGCATACACACCCGCATCCGCGTTCCGAGGAACACGAATGCAAACTGGATAAATCCAATCCCAAAAGGTACACTAGGATCTGGCTTAAACCAAAGCCCGCTAGTGTAAACTGTCCGGACACTGTACGTGCACAAGTGCACGGATGTGACCGAACCCTGTCGCAAAACCATGCGACCTGTCGCAATACCATGCGACCTCTACTCTTTTGCCTAAAGGCGAAAAGCTTTCTGTGTGGGACTCTAAAGACTCGACACTACGCTGGCAGTGGGTTTAACCACAGACCGCAAGCGGCACTAGCTGTGCGTAACGGTCCCCAGGTAATGCCGACAAGAAGACCGACGAGGCGAAACCCATCTGAACTCCTACTGAGCCTGAGTGTGACATTCTCCGTACAGTCCGGTCTGTTCGTCTGATACATCGCATGGCGGGCTTAGGGGGCGGTAAACGTCAGTCCTCCAATAGCGGTACAAGTCGTGCCGGAGCGAAGCCCAAAACACCCTGAGATAACACTGGAAGCCTACCAGTATATCTCGTTTGCCCTGGCTAGGGACTAATCGTGTAATGGCTCTCCTAGACACAGCGCGATGTCAACCCCCAATACCGGGAGAGACGAATCCTGTCTAACCGTCACTGCCTCCAAGTGCTTCGGGACTGCACCCAATCACTACCTGTTTGCACGACTCCTTTGAGCCGTGGTAGGGTAGTGATCAAAGTACAGTGGGAACACACTCGAGGCGAAGTGACAGTGTCAAGTCAGCGGACTAAGCTGTACTCATGTCACCTGGGAACTGATAACTGACGATATGCATAATACCAACTAGTCAGTTCCCAACGAGTCCTGTCCAGTGTACCCGTAACCTAACGAGCACCCGCATACTATCATAAGTACGACGTACTAATGGCTGTGGGACAGACCGTCTCCCACACTGGGATGAGAAGCGCATGCGCTGGTCTACTCCGGAGTATCGATGCCCTGTCTCGATAGTCCTACGACCAGGGACCTGCATAAGGATGTGCTTATAGATTACCCAGCCCCACTAGTGTGACGGCCATCACATCACTGGTAATCAAGCAAAGATCCTAAGGGCTCCACTAATGTGTATAGGCGATATACAAAAATAAACACATGTACACATTGAAGTAGAAACAAACCAAGTAGCATACTACTATTTTGAGCAAGATTGTATATATAAGGTGAATATCCCAAGCTTCCATTAAGTAATATACAAACTAGTATGATACAGTAATGGCCTCTAGGGCATATACACTAACAATCTCCCACTTGCACTAAGGCCATGTACTGGCGTATCGAAGACCTATCATCTCGATCAGCCGCTCGAACTGAGTCTGGGGCAGGGCCTTGGTGAATGGATCTGCAGTGTTATCTTCTGAAGCGACTCTCCGTACCTCGATCTCCTGGCGATCCACGATCTCCCTGATCAGGTGATACCGCCTCAAGATGTGCCTGGATCTCTGATGGGACCTGGGTTCCTTCGCTAAAGCTATAGCCCCGTTGTTGTCGCAATACAGAGGTATTGGATCAACAATGGACGGAACCACCTGAAGTTCTTTCAAGAACTTCCTCATCCAGACAGCTTCTTTTGCGGCATCAGATGCAGCGATGTATTCCGCTTCCATCGTCGAGTCTGCAACGGTTTCTTGTTTGGAACTCTTCCAACACACCGCCCCTCCATTGAGGGTAAAGACAAAACCCGACATGGACTTGGAATCATCCTTGTCACTCTGGAAGCTGGAGTCAGCAAAGGCCTCGATCTGGAGGTCTTTTCCGCCATACACCAAGAACATCTCCTTAGTACTTCTCAGGTACTTGAGAATGTTCTTTACCGCTATCCAGTGTTTCTCCCCGTTGTTTGACTGATACTGGCTTACCACACTGAGTGCATAAGCTACATCCGGTCTGGTACACAACATCGCATACATTATAGAGCCTTCCGCAGAAGCGTAGGGTATAATAGACATGCGATCCCTCTCCAAATCAGTCTTGGGAGACATCTCTTTAGAGAGGATGATCCCGTGACAAGCCGGTAGGTTACCGCGCTTGGAATCTTCCATACCGAATCTCTTCAGTATGGTGTCGATGTACCTGGACTGTGAAAGTCCTAATATCCTCTTGGATCTGTCACGGTAGATCCGGATACCCAGAATGTACGAGGCATCACCCAGGTCTTTCATGGAGAACCTGTGTGACAAGAACCCCTTGACAGATTGTAGCATAGGAATGTCATTTCCTATTAAGAGAATGTCATCCACGTATAAAACGAGGAATACTACAGTTCTCGCTACAAATCTACTATAGATGCATGGTTCATCTGGATTTTTGATAAAGCTAAATTCTTTGACCGTCTCATCAAAGCAGATGTTCCAACTCCGCGATGCCTGCTTTAGTCCATAGATGGACTTAAGCAACTTGCACACCTTTCCGCTGCTCCCACTCTGAATGAAACCCTCTGGCTGGTCCATATAGACACACTCCTCTAAATTTCCATTTAGAAAAGCTGTCTTTACGTCCATTTGCCAAATCTCATAATCGTGGAAGGCAGAAATGGCAAGAAGGATCCGAATGGATTTCAGCATGGCTACTGGAGAGAAGGTTTCGTCATAGTCCAAGCCAGGTCTTTGACGAAAACCCTTTGCTACCAGCCTAGCTTTATAGGTCTCAACCTGTCCATCTACACCAATCTTCCTTTTGAAGATCCACTTGCATCCTACGGGTTTTACCCCGTCTGGAGCAATGTCCAACGTCCATACCTTGTTGGTGTACATGGACTCCATCTCGGTCCGCATTGCATCCAGCCATTTCACTGAGTCAACGCTCTGAACGGCCTGCTGGAAGCTAGTAGGCTCATTATAATCTATGATGCAATCCTCTCTATCCCCGTCTATGAGAAAACCGTAGTATCTCTCGGGCGGATGAGACTGCCTACTACTTCTGCGGAGCGGCGTAGGAATGTCCTGTTCTTCCGAACCCTCTGGTTCCACTAAACTTTTAGTAATAGTCCGTGGTTCTGGAATTTCTTCCAGTTCTACTGTGCTCCCACTTATCTGGTTTTCCAAAAACTCAGTTTCCAAGAAGTAGGCATGACGAGAAACAAGAACTTTTTGTTCCTCTTCACAGTAGAAGAAATATCCTTTTGAGTTCTTTGGATACCCCCACAAACTTGCACTGTACTGAGCGTTCCTCGAGCTTGTCCGCATGCTGCTTTTTGACAAAAGCCGGACATCCCCATGTCTTAATGTGCTTAAGATAGGGTCTCTTCCCACACCACATTTCATATGGTGTGGAAGGCACAGTCTTAGTCGGAACTCGGTTCAAAAGGTACGCAGCTGATTCTAGCGCATACCCCCAGAATGATCGCGGTAACTCAGCGTTACCCATCATGGACCGTACCATATCCAATAGGGTGCGGTTCCGTCTCTCCGATACACCGTTATGTTGCGGGGTGTATGGAGGAGTAAGCTGAGAGAGAATTTCGTTCTCTTTTAAATAGTCTAGGAACTCGGCACTTAAGTATTCTCCACCTCGATCCGATCTTAGAATCTTAATACTTTTGCCGGTCTGTTTCTCTACTTCATTCTTATACTCCTGGAATTTTCCAAAGGCCTCGGACTTATGTTTCATTAAGAAGACATAACCGTACCTTGAGAAGTCATCCGTAAAAGTAATGAAGTAAGAATGTCCGCTTCGGGCATGTGTAGACATTGGACCGCACACGTCACTGTGTACGAGTCCCAAGAGCTCGCTCGCTCTTACTCCATGTCCAGTAAACGGAGTCTTTGTCATCTTTCCTTTGAGACAGGATTGACAAGTGGCATACGACTGATATTCGAACGCATTCAAATACCCTTCTGTATGTAACTTCGTCAACCTTCTCTCATTGATGTGACCCAGTCTACAATGCCATAAGAAAGTCTGATTTATTTCTGGAGACTTTCTTTTGTGTGTATTCTGGACATTAAAAATCTGTGGTTGGTTTAACACGTATATACCATTACTCAATGTACCTGACCCAATCAAAACTTGATTAAGGTGAATGTTTACAACATTACTCACAAACGCAAATTCATAACCTTCTTTAGAAACTAAAGATACAGAAATGATATTACAAGTTGCGTTGGGTACAAAAAAGCAATTACGCAAAACCAAAACATGTCCATCTGACATTCCCAGGTGATAGTCCCTACGGCTTTAGCATCCATGCTAGCTCCGTTCGCAACTCTGAGGGTCATGTCACCTGCTTTCAAAACACTACGGTTTCTCAACTCCTGCAAAGAATTACAGATATGAGATCCTGATCCGGTATCCAATACCCAGAAAGTAGAGTTTATTGAAAGACAGTTTTCAATAACGTACACACCTGATGCTGAAGCTGCAACTTGGTTCAATTCCTGTGTCCTGGCTTTCCAAGCCCTGCAATCATTCTTCCAGTGACCTTTCTTATGACAAAAGAAGCATTCTTCCTTATCCACAAGCTTCCCCGCTATCTTTGTTGCTTTGGCTTTTCCCTTCGTATCCACTTTACTAACACCGCCCCTTGGTTTGGCGGGGGCTTTCTTCTTCTTTCCCTTGGCTTTCGCCTTGGACCTAGAAGAAGATGATCCTCCTACAAACAAAGTGGATGTTTCCCTACCTTTCTGTAGGGTGCCCTCTGCGCTCCTCAGCATGTTGAGGAGCTCTGAAAGTTCAACCTCTTTTTCTTGTAAGTTGAAGTTCAGTATGAACTGGGCGTAAGTGGAAGGAAGGGACTGGAAAACTATATCCGTATAGAGTTCACCCTCCAATGTGGTCCCTAGGTCCGCGAGCTCCTCAATGTAGCCGATCATCTTTAGCACGTGCTCGGCTACTGATGATCCGACGGCCATCTTTGCCGAAAATAACTTTTTCGACGCTTCGTATCTTGCGATACGAGATTGCTCTCCATACAGTTCTTTTGTATGGAGAAATATGGATTCAAGGTCCATATTCTCGTGCCTCCTCTGATGTTCGTTGTCCATCGAGGCAAGTACGAGGCACTTGGCCTTCGCGCTATCAATCTCCCAAGTCTTGCGGATTTCCTTATCCGCGACGCTGGAAGTGGGACCAGGGGCAGGGGGAGCTTTGGTGGTAAGAAGATACCCCAGCTTGTCGTAAGTGATTGCCATTTTGACATTCCTGAGCCAATCTTTGTAGTTTGGCCCTGTCAGTATGTTTTTATCTAGGAGTAACTTAAGTCCAGTCATGTTGATTGGTCGCTGCAATTAGGAGAGAGAAGAAGAAACACTCAGCATGATGCTCTTGCAAGTTTAGAGTGGTTTTTAGTTTGTCTAAACAGGATGGCTCCCACTGTTTCTCGAATCCCTCCTCAAACCATAAAGGAAGAATTAGTCGGGATCAATCCCACCGCACAATACTTGCTTAACCGTTCAGCCAGGCCGGTGTCGGTACTTCGAGGGAGGTTTTCCAACGCTTTCGCGAAGTTCCTTAATTAAAGAACCTCTTTTCCCTAGGGGCGTAGCCCCGCTAACACCTTTCTAGGCACCTAGTAGGTTTATAGCATTGATCGATTAGTGAGAAATTTCCCGAGGAGTAGCATATACTCACAGTAGGATCGGGATCCAAATATCATCACGTGACGAAACTGAAGGAATCCTACTTCTCATCACAGAATACTACATTTTATACCGCCCATTCTTACGCTCGGTTGTTTATAGGTAGGTGCTTTTAATCCGTGTTTGTTACATATTTGCAGGATACAGGTTCTCGGTTCTAAAACAGTGAAATTCATGGAAAACACGACAAAATCCGGGTTCCTGCCAACTACTGAGAAAACACGGTCTCCGCTCGTCATCCGTATGTTGCCAGATACCAGTTTAGGAAGACAAAATGTCAAATCAATGTCACCTTCATGCACAAGGCTCAATGGCAACAACAATTTCCAAGAAATATACGCGGAGCTCGAGGCAATCATGACAAAAGACATCCACAAAAAGTCCACCTTTCCTCAACAGAAATTCTGGAAGAATTGTGAATGTATTTTCAGAAAATACATATACCAGACAACAAAGGACAAGAAACCAGGGAAGCACAGAAAATCAGAGCCCCTAAACCCTCTATAGTGCGGCGGATCCGCGGCCAATAGGGGGTATTGGCGGCGGATCCGCGGCCAAGTGGGTCCCTCTCTCTGTCGTTTTTTCTGGGTAGTTTGGTAATTGCATCTATGTGCAGATGGTTGCCCTAGGGTTTCATTTCCCTGCCTATAAATACAGCAGTTTTGAGCTAAGCCAAGGGTCCAATTTTGGTGTCCACTCTTTTGTAGTTTTTTGTATAGTTTTTCTTCTTCTTCTTCATTCTTTTTCCATGAAATTGTAGTGAGAGCTTTTGAGTGGGAGATTAATGAAGATGAGGGTTTTGTATCATTCTCTTGTGTTTCTTCTTCCCCTTGAGATTTTTGCTTTCTCTTGCTCATTCAACCTCTTCATTGAGCTTGAATGGTTAAGGGTTAGTTATTGATCTCAAGGGTCGTATTTTCTCACGGGACTAGCACTTAATTTCACATGCGTTCTCTACCCTTCCCTTGATCTTGCAACCTCTTCATTGAGCTTGCAAGTTTAAGGGTTGGCTATTGATCACATGCTTGTCTTGAGTCCTAGTTTCGTATTCTTTTTATCGCTTTTTATTATTCGCAATTTATTACCTTGTCTTTTATTACTTGCAATTTACTTACTTGCGATTTTATTCCTTGTACTTTAATTACTTGTATCTTTTCTTTTCTTTGTGCTTTTCTTTTTGTCCTCTCTTTTTGGTTCTCTTTTATGAATGTATGTAATTATTGTTGTTAAGATAAAATACGGTATTATAAGTTAACATTTCTTTGCCAATTCTTTTTCCCGTTATTTTCCATTTGAACTTCGCCCAAACCATACGCAAGCGCTCCGTTTGGCACCGTACCCTGACAAGGTAACGGTGATTCCTAACCGCGACCGGTTGTGTTCGGTTTGGCCGGAGGCGAAAGCAAGAGACAAGAACGGAAGGACAAGGGTAAATAAGCCGGATTCCACGAATACCGCGCTTAAATCCCCTAATCCACGTTGTTGCCAATTGCTTAGCTTCAATTGGTCAAGACTCGGCTCAAAGGTTTTGAGTACGGATTTCTTTAGCTTATAATCTCGTATCTTTTCTTAACAACTTTATACTTGCAGATAAACACATAGGTTAAACAAACTCATACAGATTCTTTATTGACTCGTCTAAGACAAGAAGGTAAGATACCACCATCTCCCTGTGGACCGACCCGTGCTCAACCGGCTAGCTGCAAAGCGACACCGTCCTGATCGCAGTTACACTTAAATTCTTTGAACATCCGATACGCCAAAAGCGTGCGATCAAATGGCGCCGTTGCCGGGGAGACGGTAGCGTATTTTCTTTCTTGTTATTCGGGTTAATATTCTTTTTGTATATATATATATAAAAAAATTCTTTTTGTTTTTTTTTTTTGATAATTTTTGTGGGCAAGAGTGCAGATTTTTGCAAGTTTGCAAACTGCGATTGTGGGGAGCAAAGCGTGGGAAAAGGTGATTACGAATTACAGTGCCAAAGATCCGGGTAGTTTGACCCGCGCAAGCGAACCTTTCAAGCTTACCGGATTTGATTCAACGGTGGTTTCCTAACCCAAAACTTAACGGTACGTATTTTACTAACACCTTCTTCTCAAATCCGACGCTTCCAATATACTATTCTTTTGCAGGATTCTTTGCAAGTTCGCTAGCAAACGCTAAAAATTGACTAACCCGTATTTGTTGCAGCGCCGCGCTTAAACTAAAAAACGATTGTTTGATTCTTTAAAGAATTTTTGAATTGCGCATTGCATACATTAATACGGACTTAAGGGCAAGCGAACCCCACAACATACGGTAAAGGATTTCATCACCTTTTCCGTGGCCCATAAATCACGAACTGCGCATAACGTTTACCCGCATAAATTTAAAAGAAACTAGACTTTAAGCCTTAAGGACTTCGCGCTCACTAGGAGAAGTTAACTGTGTTTAGAACCTTGCTTAACGGTATATTGTTTACGGGGTGTCTAGGAAAGTGTTAACGGCGAAACCGCCAAAAGAGAAAGGGTTATTTAATTAAGGAACTTCGTGAAAGCGTTGGAAAACCTCCCCTTATCTCTGCACTTACCTGGCCTCGTGATCAGTGTATCTTGAGCCTGTTTCTCGACACAGTTTTACTTCGACAATCAAGTTCTGGAGCAGGTCTAGTTGACCTAGGTGAACCCTAGAACGATTAGGTGTGTGGTATTTTTGAGTCGTGATTATTTTTGTCCATATTCTTTTTATGTATATTTCATTCTTTTGTTAATAAAAAAGAAATCACATTCTTTTTCCTCTCCTTTTCTCTTCCTTTCTTTCATTCTCTCTTCATATCATGGGTACTCCACCTCGCAAAACTCTTGCCGAACTTTGGTACCCATAACCAGACATTACTTCCTACGGTTCTTGTTTTGGTAGAACTTCAAACGATCCATCCATGCCAAAAATTTCTTTGAAAGATCGGATAGACGCGTCTAGGACGAACAACTGGACCCCGCAATCCACTTCGTATCAACCGTTTCAAACATTCACACCTTCTTGCGTTGATACCCCTTTTGAAAATCCAGTTGTAACCCCGAGACCTATGTCTATTGCTGAACGTATTGAACAATCTCGTAGCCGATCTTTCACTCCTTTCACCACTACAAATTCTTGGGATCAACAATTCCATTCACCTCCTTATCCCAATGTTGATCCCACTCCTGTCCAGCCATTCAATTCCTACCAGTCCTACCCAACTTTTACACCTTCCCTAGACATTGCTTCTACACCGCCTTTTGGGAGTTTTCAGTATCCAAACAACTTTGAATCTTTTACTGAAACCCCTTCACAACCAATGTCTAGTCTAGAACAATCGTTGGAAGATTTTAGGGTAGCGTCAAGCCAACAGATGATGGATTTGAATGCGTCCATGGCCGCCCTCATGCAACCTAGTGACCCGGTAGCTAGTTTTCAACCAGCTCCAACTTTTTCAATGTATGATGAGGCAGCATGACAGGCTGTGAATTTGAGTGGAGAGAGTGAGATGTGCCCCCTTCCAAATCAAACCTACCCATTCCAAATTGAATCCCACACCTACTGTTTCGAAAGTCTATCGAGTATCCCACATGATTTATCAATAGAAGATAGAATGATGAATGAGTTGTGCGACTTCGTAGTGTTTGATTTGGCCGATTGTGAAGGGTCCCTTCCAAGTGAAACCATACCTAATCCTTCTGACCTCTACACCTCCACTCTAGAACCAGAATCGATTAATATCCATGCTTTTGTTGAGGTGTTAGAGAATTTTGATTTTCACTTGATTGAGGATATTGACGCAGGGAACATTTTGGATAATGAACCCGTAGATTTGGCTGAGTTTGTCTCTTCAAATCATCATCCCGAGTCTTTAACTGTTTTTCCCGAACTTCATATGCGTCTGGATTTTGAAGAAAAATGCATGGATGAGCTTAATTTTGAGGAGAACATTGAGGATAGTTTTGAGGATGAACCAGTTTTAATTGATGAGTCGGATTTTCCAATTCATCCTATTCCTTCCACCAACTGTGTACACCCTCCTGCACCTTTAACCGATAACCTTCCTCAACCACTTCCCTCTATCCTTTCCATCGTTCCAACCTTGTAAGAACCCGTATCACTTACATTTCATATGTCTGGTTTACCAAGTTCGGCGTACCCATGGTTTCTTACGAATCTTGAGGGATTCGACCCAATTTCTCGGCGAGTAAATATATTAGCACAATCACTTTTCACACGTCGGTCATCACAAATTGTGCTAATCTATTTACTCCATTTGCACCCTCAAGTTCGTATTCCACCTCTTACTCCCTTCCGCCATTCTTCTTCTTCTGATATACCGAGACCGTATCCTGCTTCACTCCAAATACGGTCTCGCGTATTCTCTCTCTCTTTTCCCTACACCTTCTTTCACCAGCCACTGCTTTACAGAGATAAGATTTTTGAATGGTTGGTGCTCACTTTTGGCCTGTGTAAGGCCTTGTATAGCTTGACACTGTTCTTTCCCCCCTAATCCTGATCTTCATCGCTTAAACAGTGGAAGCACTGTTTCACTTAAGTTTGGGGGGGACACTTTTTGGTGTATATATTTTTTTTTGTTTTGTTCTTTCTCCATTTGTATATAATTTGTTTTTTAAGGAGCGCCGGCAATTTTGACCCTCTTGGTATAGCCTGACAGTGAGGGCACTGTCAAGTTTAAGTTTGGGGGTGTGCTCGGTAAGCTTTCTTCCTTCGCATTCATTTGTATATTCTGCATTTGCATACTTTATTAAAAACCCATAAAAATCAAAAATTTTCCAAAAATATAAAAAAAAAACTTTTCTGTCAAGTTAGCTTGTGGAAGAACTCTGATTCAACATTCGACGTTTTTTATTTGAAAAGATAGGAATAACTAAATCCTATGTTTGGATTTTGAAAACCTGAAAGATAACTCTCCTTTGAAGTTAACTATAGCTGATATACGTCTTTACATTACACTACACGTGTTGTGAGTCTTGGAAATTAGATGACAAGTCTTTTATGTTTAAAAAACTTTTAAATAGATAAATGATTTTCTGAGGATCAAATAGGTTTGTTCTGAAATAAGTAATATATCAAGAATAGTTTATGAAGTAAGTGAATATGAAGGAATGTTATTGATGCCGTAATTGGAGCTAAGTCTGAAAAATAACCCATCTAAAACTTGATTGGAATGATTACACACCGAACCCACTAAACACGTCTTTTATCCAAAAAAGATTGAACTACCGGTTATATCTCCGTTCGTATTGAATCATCATGTTTTTCACGCCAAAATGTCTTTTGTTTTTGGACCTAGGTAACTTGAGTAATTAAGTCCGCTGGGGTGTTTCTACACCTAATGCCCTAAAACCAACTGGTTTGGGTGCATTGGCCCAAAGCTCGCTAAGAAGCCTAGAAAGTCCAGTTTTAAAACAAAGTCAAGCAAGTGTTCTCTCCGAGTTAAAATTCCTAACGGTTCTTTGTGTGAGAATAATCTTGATAAAAGACAGGCTTTTATAAAAATTTTAACGGAGATATGAAGGTTTTATTCTATGATAAAGACTATTACACGTTCACAGAGGTGTGTATGAAATGAAAACAAGAAAAAGGTGGAGTGAAAAATACGACTTAGTTTCCGTTAAGGAAGATAGAAATTCTGAAGTTGAAACCTTACTGGAAAACGAAACTTGAAAAATGCTTAACTCTTTATAAAACTTATGTGATCCTTTTAAAATTGTTATCTGGGCTTTATTGTGCGACATGATGACTTTAATCGACCTTTCTGGAACTTAATGGCACTATTTGCACTACACGTAAAGACATATAAAACCTGTAGTTAAATAAGAAGCGAGGTGTGAAAACTAAAGGTTCGATAGTCTAGACTTAGGATAATAGATTTGTTATTTTCTGAAACAAAACTTTAGGGTTTGAATCATAGTTATTTTGCAAAACTAGCTTGACCGGATTTTGTGGGTGTAATCCGCTGAAAACCCTCAGGAGACAACACTCCTCCTACTAGGGACACCTAGAGGTTTAACGGCTTGTTGCACACGCTCAGTGCAATCGCGTTCCCTGCGAAAGTGCGGTTATCATTTTATTTTTGTGAATAATTGGTTTTGCTCGGAACGAGCAAAAGTTAAGTTTGGGGGTATTTGTTCATCACAGAATACTACATTTTATACCGCCCATTCTTACGCTCGGTTGTTTATAGGTAGGTGCTTTTAATCCGTGTTTGTTACATATTTGCAGGATACAGGTTCTCGGTTCTAAAACAGTGAAATTCATGGAAAACACGACAAAATCCGGGTTTCTGCCAACTACTGAGAAAACACGGTCTCCGCTCGTCATCCGTATGTTGCCAGATACCAGTTTAGGAAGACAAAATGTCAAATCAATGTCACCTTCATGCACAAGGCTCAATGGCAACAACAATTTCCAAGAAATATACGCGGAGCTCGAGGCAATCATGACAAAAGACATCCACAAAAAGTCCACCTTTCCTCAACAGAAATTCTGGAAGAATTGTGAATGTATTTTCAGAAAATACATATACCAGACAACAAAGGACAAGAAACCAGGGAAGCACAGAAAATCAGAGCCCCTAAACCCTCTATAGTGCGGCGGATCCGCGGCCAATAGGGGGTATAGGCGGCGGATCCGCGGCCAAGTGGGTCCCTCTCTCTGTCGTTTTTTCTGGGTAGTTTGGTAATTGCATCTATGTGCAGATGGTTGCCCTAGGGTTTCATTTCCCTGCCTATAAATACAGCAGTTTTGAGCTAAGCCAAGGGTCCAATTTTGGTGTCCACTCTTTTGTAGTTTTTTGTATAGTTTTTCTTCTTCTTCTTTATTCTTTTTCCATGAAATTGTAGTGAGAGCTTTTGAGTGGGAGATTAATGAAGATGAGGGTTTTGTATCATTCTCTTGTGTTTCTTCTTCCCCTTGAGATTTTTGCTTTCTCTTGCTCATTCAACCTCTTCATTGAGCTTGAATGGTTAAGGGTTAGTTATTGATCTCAAGGGTTGTATATTCTCACGGGACTAGCACTTCATTTCACATGCGTTCTCTACCCTTCCCTTGATCTTGCAAGCTCTTCATTGAGCTTGCAAGTTTAAGGGTTGGCTATTGATCACATGCTTGTCTTGAGTCCTAGTTTCGTATTCTTTTTATCGCTTTTTATTATTCGCAATTTATTACCTTGTCTTTTATTACTTGCGATTTTATTCCTTGTACTTTAATTACTTGTATCTTTTCTTTTCTTTGTTCTTTTTTTTTTTGTCCTCTCTTTTTGGTTCTCTTTTGTGAATGTATGTAATTATTGTTGTTAAGATAAAATACGGTATTATAAGTTAACTTTTCTTTGCCAATTCCTTTTCCCGTTATTTTCCATTTGAACTTCGCCCAAACCATACGCAAGCGCTCCGTTAGGCACCGTACCCTGACAAGGTAACGGTGATTCCTAACCGCGACCGGTTGCGTTCGGTTTGGCCGGAGGCGAAAGCAAGAGACAAGAACGGAAGGACAAGGGTAAATAAGCCGGATTCCATGAATACCGCACTTAAATCCCCTAATCCACGTTGTTGCCAATTGCTTAGCTTCAATTGGTCAAGACTCGGCTCAAAGGTTTTGAGTACGGATTTCTTTAGCTTATAATCTCGTATCTTTTCTTAACAACTTTATACTTGCAGATAAACACATAGGTTAGAACAAACTCATACAGATTCTTTATTGACTCGTCTAAGACAAGAAGGTAAGATACCACCATCTCCCTGTGGACCGACCCGTGCTCAACCGGCTAGCTGCAAAGCGACACCGTCCTGATCGCGGTTACACTTAAATTCTTTGAACATCCGACACGCCAAAAGCGTGCGATCACCTACCAGAATCATCACACTCCAAATGGTATGCAAATCTAGCAAGTTTCAGTACTTATGAAACTCCCGATGTGGATTTTTGCCCCATGCTCTTATGACCTTGACTTTGGCCAACAAATCATAAGTCACATGTCAAGTTCTACCCGTCGTTCTCCAGGTTAATTTGAATCCACCCGCACATACTCTTGACTTTGGCCAACAAGGCAGTACGACTGTTCTAAACCAACGCATCTATCTATGCTGCACATGAACACCCAATAGCTACCAATCACTATGCCTTGACTTTGGCCAACAAACACAGCTTGAATACTATTGACTATTCATGTGAAACGACGGAGGGCTACGAATGGTTTTGGCAAAACCGTAAACGTAGTGAACTTGATTTGGTCGATGGAACGAGATAGCTTTTAAAAGGAGTGGCTCAAGCTCCGTATTTAAAAGTTGGTTTTGAAAAGAACCGAGTGGTTTTTCGAAAGTGTTCCAACGACTTTAACTTGGTTTATTATCTTGCATTAGTTCTTTTAATGCGTGATATTCTTGCATTAGTTCTTTTAATGCGTCCCATCATTTAATCCTACCATTGCAGAAAACAACCAAAATATGACGTACGCTTATGCCATTCGCATTCGCCACTGGGCCCCGTCATTACCCGTTAGGTTACTTAACTAACGACAGAGCGGGGGCTGGGCTAGCGCGTCTGTAAAACATAAGCAACGCCTAAATAATATCATATATAGATATACTGCAATGATAAACATTTCAGATCACAGATGAATACATTGGATATACTAGGAATCTGTAATTCGTACGAGCCTGTAACGAAAGGCAGATTACACGGTCGCGGTGAATAGCCAATACCCCACCCAAGACCCCTACGGGTGCGGCAAACTACCCGCCAAGTACCCGAAGCGTAGCAACCTCCCTCATCTCCATGAGTAGGCCACTCGACACTTCGGCATACCCGGTAGTTTGTGCACCCTCTCCATGGGTCTATCCTAGGAGCAAAAACAGTAAAAAGAAATTATACAATGACGGCTACAACCCTGACCCGGTTGTGCGGCCATACAAATAATTATTACATCAATTTACAAATTTACATGAATTGAAAGAAAAGAAAACTCTCGTCTCACAACCCCCGGCTATTCACCCGCGACAATCCAACATATTCATATACACATTCCAGCACATTACAGATCACAGATTTGTATAACCCCCACTAATCGACATATAGCGATTAGTAGACGTTCAATACAAATATCACATTACAGAAAAACCCGTTAGCTTAAGTCTTTTAGAAGTTCGATCAAAAATACGGATTTTCGGGACCCCAAAATAAAATTTTCGTTCTGGAAAATCTGGGTTGAAAATACATGTACCAAAATTCCCAAAATACCCCCAGATGCACACTGTAGCAAAGAAACACCAGAGAGGCGCCAAGGAGGCCGCGGAACCGCGGCAATAGCAAGCTATTGCCGCGTTTCCGCGGTCGTTTAGGGGGATCACGTGGTGATTTTTCTACAGTGGCTTTTAAAAACCCTGAGCCGATTTTAGGTGTTAAAATAATCAACTTTTGAACAGTAAAAAAATCGACAGAAACTCGAATTTTTGGGGTTCGTTTTTGGGACTTTTTCTTTGATCGATCTTCTAGTTACTTGCTAACATGTTAGATAGAGTTTAACTAGGCTCTGATACCACTGTAAGTCCATGCTACCTCTCCCGGTACTTTCGGGAATGCGGAATTTGGTAAAAAACGATTTTTACGGAGGTGGTAACATGGACCTAAAACCCGGATCTTGGTTAAACATCTATCTAACAACCTAACTATGAGTTTCTAGCTACTCGGTTAGGGGGTTATACCTTGCTTGTCTTGAACTCCTTCGTCTTCAAGCTCCGATGGTGGTCCGATTGGCTTCTTCTCGTCGTCTCCGTACGCCGAAGATAGATCCACCTGAAAGCTCCAACCCTTAGCTCCTTCTTCGTTCTTTGAAGAAACTAGTTCACTTGGTTTGCTAAACCTAGTGAACTAGAATGAGTAGAGAAGAATTATAATGGGATTTTATCTATGGTTCTTGATTCTCAACTCATGAGAGATATGAACCATAGAGTCAAGAGAGGGAGCAAGAGGATGAGGGTGAGAGCAAAGCAAGAGAGCTCAAGAACAAGAGAGAGAATGAGCAAGAAAGAATGAGCAAGTCTTTTGTCTCTCACCCTCTCATAATCCAAAGTAATGATAACTCATCATATCAAAAATGTCTTATGTGATGGTTGAAGCAACCATAACCATATCATATCATGCACTCATTTTACACAAATGAGCAAGCAAGTAAAAGTCTTTGCCATGAAATGATGGCTATGGTTATCATGATGGTCAACTAGTCAAGCCTAGTCAACCGGTCAACAAAGTCAACAAGTCAACAAAAGTCAACAAGTCAACAAAGTCAACTAGTCAACGGTCAGCTGTCAACAAGCCTAATGAGAATCCGCTGCCTCTGCCTCCCTGTCAACTGTGCATACACACCCGCATCCGCGTTCCGAGGAACACGAATGCAAACTGGATAAATCCAATCCCAAAAGGTACACTAGGATCTGGCTTAAACCAAAGCCCGCTAGTGTAAACTATCCGGACACTGTACGTGCACAAGTGCACGGATGTGACCGAACCCTGTCGCAAAACCATGCGACCTGTCGCAATACCATGCGACCTCTACTCTTTTGCCTAAAGGCGAAAAGCTTTCTTTGTGGGACTCTAAAGACTCGACACTACGCTGGCAGTGGGTTTAACCACAGACCGCAAGCGGCACTAGCTGTGCGTAACGGTCCCCAGGTAATGCCGACAAGAAGACCGACGAGGCGAAACCCATCTGAACTCCTACTGAGCCTGAGTGTGACATTCTCCGTACAGTCCGGTCTGTTCGTCTGATACATCGCATGGCGGGCCTAGGGGGCGGTAAACGTCAGTCCCCCAATAGCGGTACAAGTCGTGCCGGAGCGAAGCCCAAAACACCCTGAGATAACACTGGAAGCCTACCAGTATATCTCGTTTGCCCTGGCCAGGGACTACTCGTGTAATGGCTCTCCTAGACACAGCGCGATGTCAACCCCCAATACCGGGAGAGACGAATCCTGTCTAACCGTCACTGCCTCCAAGTGCTTCGGGACTGCACCCAACCACTACCTGTTTGCACGACTCCTTTGAGCCGTGGTAGGGTAGTGATCAAAGTACAGTGGGAACACACTCGAGGCGAAGTGACAGTGTCAAGTCAGCGGACTAAGCTGTACTCATGTCACCTGGGAACTGATAACTGACGATAGGCATAATACCAACTAGTCAGTTCCCGACGTGTCCTGTCCAGTGTACCCGTAACCTAACGAGCACCCGCATACTATCTCAAGTACGACGTACTGACGGCTGTGGGACAGACCGTCTCCCACACTAGGATGAGAAGCGCATGCGCTGGTCTACTCCGGAGTATCGATGCCCTATCTCGGTAGTCCTGCGACCAGGGACCTGCATAAGGATGTGCTTATAGATTACCCAGCCCCACTAGTGTGACGGCCATCACATCGCTGGTAATCAAGCAAAGATCCTAAGGGCTCCACTAATGTGTATAGGCGATATACAAAAATAAACACATGTACACATTGAAGTAGAAACAAACCAAGTAGCATACTACTATTTTGAGCAAGATTGTATATACAAGGTGAATATCCCAAGTTTCCATTAAGTAATATACAAACTAGTATGATACAGTAATGGCCTCTAGGGCATATACACTAACAACTGGCACTTGAATCATACGAAGTCTTTAGGACTCCATCTGATCCAAGTAAGCCAAAAGCCCAGAAATCTAAAACCATTTTAAGGAGTAAATAGAGAAAACTGGTTTTTTTGAAGTAGGAAAATAGCTTTTAAAAGTGAAGAAAACATGTTTGAAAATCAAAGTTTTTAAATAACTAAGCCGAATATTCATTTTTAAAAATCACATATCTTTTCTGAAAATTTCGGAAGAGTTTCCTTTGTAAATACTGGCCCCGAACGGGGTACAACATAAATAATATATATGCAATGATAAAAGGCATCCCCAAGCGGGAGCTAGCTCTTCGTCAATCGACTGTCACAACTACGCAAGCAATATAATATACAACGCCGAAAGGCGAGGATCAAAACTCAAAGGAAAACTCAAATAGCATGAAAAGCGTAATACTACAACGCGCGACTCTAAGGTCGAAATAATACATAACTGGTTTCTAAGTCTGAAAAAATATACAAGTTTTTGTGTTTGGTTGATGGAATTACTAGATACAACTGAATAATACATGTACAATGGTGGTTCTGATACAAAAGAACCCACCTACCAAAGCAAGTCATCCATATGGAAGCAGTGTGCCAGAAAAGCCGCAATGAAACCTGTACGGCAAAACCTGCAAGAACTGTGGCACAACGGGGGTGAGTTGCCAACTCATGAATAGAAGATATCTACAAGTAGAAATCGCATGCATGACCTAATCCTAGGTCAATACGATCAGATATATAAACCTCAAATAAATAAGTCTGAAGCATGATAAGGTGGCAATATAACATCTAAACATGTATGTAGTGCCAAGTGCTCGTGCCAGTGCCTCAGGTAAGACACCTACTTGGTTTATAGCATTGATTGTTAAGTGAGAAAATCTCCCGAGAGTAATCCTACTCATCAGTGGGATCGGGATCCAACTATCATTACATGATGTCCTAGATAGAAGCCACTCTAGTCACCACAATCCAGAAGGTATGCTAAATCTGCAAGTTTCCTTTATATTTGAAACTCCCGATGTGATTTTTACCCCAAGCTCTTATGACCTTGACGTAGGCCAACAAATCTTAAGATGCAAGTCAAGTTCTACCCGTCGTTGTCCTGATTAATTTAGATCCATCCGTACTCGTCCTTGACGTAGGCCAACAAGGCTGTACGACCGTCCTAAACTAATGCATCTATCTTTTCAACAAATAAGCAACACATTGCTACCATACACTATGCCTTGACGTAGGCCAACAAACATAGCATGAATACGATGTGCTGTTTATTTGAAACGACGGAGGGTTACGGCTGGTTTTTGGCGAAACCGTTAACGTAGTGAACTTGATATGATCGAAGGAACCATGATAGGTTTTTAAAAGGAGTGGTTTAAGTTCCGCATTTCAAATTTGCTTTTTGAAGAAAACCGAGTGGTTTTGAAATTGTTCCAATGATTTAGTTTAGGTTTATTTTCTTTGCATTAATGAATTAATGCTGTCCCATCATTTAATCCTACCATTGCAGAAAACAACGAAAATACAACGTACGCTTATGCCATCCGCATTCGCCACTGGGCCCCATCATCACCTGTTAGGTTACTTAACTAACGACAGAGCGGGGGCTGGACTAGCGCGGGTGTAAAACATAAGCAACGCCTGATAAATATCATATATAGATATATCCATTCGTCGCACGCAATAATAAGCATTCCATATTACAGATGAACATATTGGATATACTAGGAATTCCGCACTTCGTTTAATCCCATAACGAAGGACGGGTTCCACGGTCGTGATGAATAGCCAAAACCCCACCGTAGACCCCTACGGGTGCGGCAAACTACCCGCCAAGTACCAGAAGTGAAGCAGTCTCCCTCAACAACGTGAGTAGGCCACTAAGCACTTCAAAATACCCAGTAGTTTGTGCACCCCTCCTTGGGTCTATCCTAGGAGCAAAAACAGTAAAAGAAATAACACAACGGTGGCTACAACCTCATCCTGGATGTGCCCCGCAAAAATAATATTACATCAATTTTACAAATTATATTGAATGAAAGAAAAGAAAACACTCGTCTCACACCCCCCAGCTATTCATCACGACGATCCAATAAGATTCATATACATAAACCAATCATCACAGATATGTGCAACCCCCACTAATCGTCATATAGCGATTAGCGGACGTTTCAAAACATATAAAACATTACAGAAGAACCGATTAGCTAAAGCAATTAGAATTTCGATCGATTAAGAAATTTTGAATCTACCCGAAGTTAAACACAGTAGACAAAATATCTGGGCAGAAACAAAATATTCCAAAAATCACAATTCCAGAAAATAAGAATAACAGAAAAAATTTGGACTGAATCTGAGTCGACTCGGCCGCGGATCGGCGGCAGAACGCATGGTTCGGCCGCGGATCCGCGGCGGTCTGACCGATTCATGAGCCCAAATTTCTTCTGTGTTCTTAAAAAAGTCTGCACGAATTTTTAAGCTCTCTGGAAAAAAATTTAGAACAGTTTTCAAAATCGACAGAAAACGACATTTTTGGACTTGATTTCGGGATTTTTTCGGCGATCGAATTTCTAACACTTTGCTAACAAGTTAGTTAAGGTTTAAATAGGCTCTGATACCAGTGTAAGTCCATGATGCACATCCCACGGCATGCGGGGAGGCGAAATACTTGAAAAACGATTTTCTCACCTCAAAAGAAACATGTTTTAGCTTTGCATCATGAACTTGTTCCACTTTAGGATCTTGTTTAAAGCTTAACTAACAAAACTAAACTAAGAGAGAGAGAGCTAACTACTATGTAAAGGAGTTATACCCTCGTTCCTAGTCCTTCGAGTCTTCAAGTTGCTCCTTGCTCCTTGGTTCAAGCTCCTTCTTCTTGATCTCCTTTCTTTGGCTTCTTCTAGGTCTTGGAAGAGTTCGGTTGCCGGTCTCCTTTGCGTCGAAGATGGATCCACCCGAAGGGCCTATGATCAAGCTTCAACCTCCATGAGATACTTTATTGATCTAACTTGCTAGGAGAGATTACTAAGTGGATGTAGAGAGAGTGTGTATTGGACTAGTTGATCTCAAAGCTCATTATTTTGCAACACATGCAAGTGCATGAGCTTGAGGAAGAAGGAGAGAATGAAATCTAGGAGAGAGAAAGCTTTTTGTGAGAATGATAGAAAGAATGAGAAGAGAGAATGGTTAAGTCTTGAGCCAATAATTCAACCATGGTATTATAAAATCATATAATCTACAACCATGCTTGAATAGTGGCTCCAAAAGAAATAAACAATTACTTAGCCATTCTTCAACCCATGCCTCCTAATTTCCACCTCATTAATTCTTTAATGAAAAATAATAAAACAATAATGAGGTGTCTCCTTCTTGAAGGTCAATCTTGTGAATTTACAAGAATGCCCTTTTTCCATATTTTCATACCCGTATCCGTATTCCGAAAAATACGGATACACTGAGATCTGTATAATCCAATACTACAATACTAGTATCCGGCTTAAACCAAAGCCTACCAGTATTATCCGTCCGATCTTCATTCGAGTAGCCAGTACACGAATGCGATCGAAACCCTGCCGTAAGACCATACGGCGTCTACATCGTCTCGCCTGATCCAGGGAAACCCTCTGTATGGGACTCTAAAGACTTGACAGTACGCTGGCAGTGGGTTTAACCACAATTCCGTTAGTGGCACTAGCTGTACGTAACGGCAACCTAGGTACGTGTCGAAAAGGGGGCCGACGAGCGAACTCGTCCGTAACCCCTACTGAGCCTGTCCGTGACAATATCCGTTCAGTACGGTCTGTTCGTCTTAGAGTACCGCATGCATGGTCTAGGGAGGTGGTGAACGTCAGACCCATAACAACCGTACAAGTCGTGCCGGTGTGGCTCAAGACCATCCGAGAATCTACTGGTCAGTCCTCCAGTAATTCTCTATCAGCCATAGCCAGGGACTTATAGTAATGAACAACTGATCACAGTGCGATATCGACTCCCTATACCGAGAGAGACGAATCCCTAACAGTCGCTCACTGCCTCCATGTGGCTCGGGACTGTACACAACTAAAACCTGTTTGCACGACTCCTTTGAGCCGTGGTAGGGTAGTAATCAAAGTACAGTAGGAACTCACACGAGACAAATGACGACCTCAAGTCGACAGACTATCTGCACACATGTCACCTGAGAACTGCTATCGGACGCTATGTATAATACAATCCAATCAGTTCTCGGCGAGTCCTGTCCGGTGTACTCACACTCAGTGAGCATCTGTATACAATCTTAGGTGCACATCACCAATGGCTGCGGGACCAATCCATCGCCCCTCGTCAGGGTCTAGATATGTATACACTAGTCTACTCTGGAGCATCGATGCCCAGTCTCGATACACTTGCGACCATGGACATTAAAGGATGTGCCTATTGACTATCCAGCTCCCACAAGTAAGACTGCCATCACAACGCCGGTAGTCAGCCAAACACCTTACGGGCTTTATCAACATGTATATAAATACAAAGTAAAATATATCACATTTTAAGATAAAGACAAACCAAATAGCGTACTATCATATCAAGCAAGATTGTCATGTACATACATATCCCTAGCATCCTATACAATGAAGGTCTCTAGGGCATATATATCCAACAACTTGGTCAACGGTTCCACAAGATTCTACAAGCTTCAACCATGTCACTAATTTCCAACTAATTTGATTTACTTTATATAAATAAAACCCATCATTATTATAAGTATGGTGTGAGTCTCATACACCCATGTAGCATGTGGCATCAAGCATGACACAAAAGATGTACATTAATATATATCACATATATACTAAGTGTACAATAGTGAGAAAAAGAATACTTAAGTGAGCTAATATTTGTTAATGTAAGATAATATATCAAATATATAATTATACATTCAATTATTAAATCAACACTTGATTTAATAATCCGGTTATATCACATACAACCAACTAATATCCTATGTATCAACTTATCGAATCAACACTTGATCCGATAACCCGGCTATATCACATATAACCGAACGATATCACATATCGCGAGAATAGAATACGGTATCACATACACGTATTAATCTCGGTCCCGCACATATCACATATGTGCTCCTACTTCGTTTCACTTGAGCCAGGAAACCTCTATGTAGGACTCTAAAGACTCGTCAATACGCCGGCAGTAGGTGGTGATCATATCAGTCACCCACAAGCCGCAAGCGGTCTGCTAAACGTAACGGCCACCCGGGTATTGAGCGATCAGAAGATCAACAAGCAAGCTTGCTCATACTACTGCGAATCCAATAAGTAACACTACCGTACAGTCCGGTCTCTTCGTCTGATATGTCGAATATCACAGCCTAGGGGTGGTAAACGTCAGACCCCAATAGCCCTAATAAGTCATGCCAATATGAGGCTCATAACGGTTCGAGAAACTACTGATAACACTTACCAGTAAATCTATGCAACCCTGGTCAGGGATTTCCTGTTATGGCCAATCGAGCATAGCGCAACATCAACCCCCAAAACCGGGAGAGACGAATCCCCTCCTATCGCTCATTGCCTCCATGTGACTCGGGACTGTACCCAAAAACCACCGTTTTTCACGATCTCTTGAACGTGGTAAGGTGGAAATCAGAGCATAGTGGGAATCATACAAGACTTTATGACAATCTCGGGTCGACAGACTAACCTGTACCTGTGTCACCAGAGAACTGCTATCTGACGATAGGTACAATACCATCTAGGAGTTCTCGGCGAGTCCGTCCAGTGTACCCAGTCTCCACTGAGCACCCGTATACCTTCTCTGATGTCAAACACCAATGGATGTGGGATCATCCATCGCCTATCATATGGGCCAAGAAGCGTATACGCTAGTCTACTCTGGAATATCGATGCCTCGTCTCGATACTCCTACGACTAGGAACATTAGAAGGATGTACTTACCGACTACATCTGCCCCACTAGTATGATCTGCATCATAATCCTGGTAGTCAAGTACTCATCCTAAGGGCTTTATCAACATGTAATAGAGAGACAATAAGTGTACATGTTAAGATAAAGAGCAACCAAATATTATAATATCATGTCGAGCAAGAAAGTCCTCCCTATATATGTCCAAGCATCCACTATAATATACATCACATGTATAATAATGGCCTCTAGGGCATACATATAACTAACAATCTCCCACTTGCACTAAGGCCATTTGTTATAGTATCTTATACTCAATGCCCCATAAAAGTCTCTCTAGGGAAAGGCCTCAGTGAGTGGATCCACCGTGTTTTCCTTCGCGTCAACTCTCCTTACCTCGATCCCTTGGAGATCAACCATTTCCCTGATCAGTTGATACTATCCTCAGAATATGTTTGGATCGCTGATGGGACCTGCATTCCTTGGTGAAAGCCACAACTCTAATGTTGTCACAATAATAGTTATTGGACTCTCAATGGGAGGAACCATGTTCATCTCATGAACAAGAAATATCCAGACATCCACTTTGGTAGCGATGTATTCAGCCTTTATCGTCTAGTTTGCCACGGTATATAGCTTGGAGCTCTTCCAACTTACCATCTCTCCACTGAGGGTAAAGACAAAGCCCGTGACTGACTTTCAGTCGTCCTTATCACTCTGGGAACTGGAATTGGTAAAGGACTCCCACTGGAGTTCACCTTTACCAAACCCTAAGAACATTTCTTCAGTGCTTCTCAAGTACTTAAGAATGTCCTACACAGCTGTCCAGTGATTCTCCCAAGATCCGATTGATTCCTGATCACTACACCTATTGAGTCAGCTATATCTGGTTTGGCACATAACATCACATACATGATAGAGCCTATTGCCGAAGCATAGGGTATCCCTTGCACGCAAGCTCTCTCCAAATAATTCTTGGAAGACATCTTTTTGGAGAGAGTGATTCCTGAGTAAGTGGGCGAACCACCACGCTTATAATCTTCCATACTAAACCCCTTTAGTACGGTGTTAATGTATCTGAATTTAGGACACTCCCAACATCCACTTAGATCTATCATCATAGATCATAATCTACAAGATGTAGTAGGTATCATCCAGATCTTCCATGAAGAATCCTAGTGATAAGAAGATCTTGACCGAGTGTATCATAGGAAACCATTTCCTATCAAGAGTATGTCATCTACGTATAATACGTGGAAGACAACCTTACTCTCTACAACCTTCTTTTATATATAAGGTTCATCTACCTTTTTGATGAAGTCAAACTTTTTGACTGCCATAACAAAACAGATGTTCCAACTCCGCGATGCCTGCTTTAATCTTGATGGACTTAAGCATAGCCACTGGAGAAAAGTTTTCATCACAATCTACACTTGGTTTCATGACGAGAACTTTTTACTACAAGTCTAGCTTTGAAATTTTCAACTTTTCCATCTACACTAAGAATCTTCTCAAGATCCATTTGCTCCCAATGAGTTTTACCCCTTCAAGAGCAACATTCAAAGTCATATTTTGTTGGTGTACATGGATTCCATCTTTGATCGCATGGCATCCATCCATTTCGCAGAGTCGCCACTCGTGATGGCCTGCCTGAACCTAGTTGGGTCATCATCTACTTGATGCAATCCTCACTCCCACCGTCACCGAGGAAACCGTAGTATCTCTTAAGGGGATGAGGAACCCTACCAAATTCGCGGAGAGGCTGAGGTTCGTTGGAGACTATTGAATCCTTTAGTTTCACCAAATCATTAGCTGTTAGTTTGTCTAGCTGGAACCCCTTCCAGTTCTATCTCATGACCACTAATTTCTTCATAAGAAATTCCTTTTCTAAAAAGGTGGTATGCTGAGAAACAAAACATATTTTTCTCCTCAGTTAGGTAGAAGATATACCCTCGCAAATGTTTGGGATATCCAAAAAACTTATACAGAACTGACCT
Organism: Agapanthus africanus; assembly: GCA_030015575.1. Taxonomy (NCBI): domain Eukaryota; kingdom Viridiplantae; phylum Streptophyta; class Magnoliopsida; order Asparagales; family Amaryllidaceae; genus Agapanthus; species Agapanthus africanus. The sequence goes on from JASDDO010000012.1 coordinate 357,703,826, forward strand.
TGCCTCGAGCTTGCCCGGATTTTGCTTTTTAACATAGGCCGGACAACCCTATATCTTAACTCGTTTAAGACATGGTCTCTTCCCATTCCATATCTCATATGAAGTGGTAGGCAGTGATTTGGATGGAACCCCATTCAATAGGTATGCAACTTATCAAGTGCATAACTCCAAAAGGAAAAAGGCAACTCAGCAGTTCTCATCATAAAGCGCACCATATCTAATAGGGTGCGATTCCTCCGCCCCGATCCACCATTGTGTTATGGTGTACTCGAAGGAGTAAGCTGAGAGAGAATAACGTTCTCCTTTTAGAAACTTCAGGAACACCATGCCCAAGTATTTTCCACCTCGATCACATCGAAGGACTTTAATACTTCTACCCGTCTGGTTCTTAACCTTCAGCTTATATTCCTTGAATTTCTTAAAAGTTTCAGACTCGTGTTTCAACAGGAACACATGTCAGAATCTTGAGAGATCATCGATGAATGTTATGAAGTACAAAGAACCAAGTCTGACATGTATAGACATAGGACCATATACATCATCATGTATCTGTCCCAAGAGTTCAATAACTCTTTCTCCATTTCCAATAAATGGAGTATTGGCCATTTTACCTTTGAGAGAAGACTGGCAAGTATCATAAGATGAAAATTCGATCATATTCAAACATTCATCCTTATGTAACTTAGCTAGTCGTGTCCAATTGACATGACCTGGTCTACAATGCCATAAGAAGGATTCGTTCATTTCTGAACTACTCCTCTTGTGTGTGTTCCAATTACTTTGAACTGTGGTTTGATTTAGAACGTATATGCCATTACATAACGTGCCTGATCCAATCAACTATTGATTAAGGAAAATGTTCACAACATCATCCTATAATACAAAATTATATCCTTCTTTAACTTAATAAGGAAAACTGATGTAATATTGTATATCAGGTTCAACATGTAATAACATTTGTTCAGAATCAATGTATTTACCATTTGCTAATACAAGGTGATATCTGCCAACTAATTTGGCTGCAACAATTGCACCATTCTCTAACACTTAGAAATATATCACCCTTTCCCAGTTCTCTACCTTTTTGTAGCCCATGTAACAGATTACATATATGGGATCCTAATACAGTATCTCATACCTAGGACGTAGAGGACTCTGAGAAATAGTTCTTGGTAATGAACACACCCGACGAATATGCATCAACATGCTTATTCCTCAATTGGGTTGCGTGGAAATCCGGATAATCCCCTATTTCATGCTCGGACTTATAACAATTATAAGATAGAGCGGGACCAATGTTCCCCAGCTCAGTATAATAAGCAGGTTCGGTCAATTCATCCATATTATTATCTTGATTAAGGCGTGACATGGTCACTATCAGGAGAGAGACAGAAGAAAACACTCTGCGTATGCTTTTGCAAGATCAAATTGGTTATTATTTTATCTAATCAGGATGGCTCCCACTGTTTTTATCAAATCTTCCTTCAAACCCTAAAAGGTAAGACTAGTCGGGATTAATCACACCCTACAAGTTCGCCAATCTTTCGGCCAGGCCAGTGTCGGTACTTTAAGGGAGGTTCCCCGTGCTTTCGCATGGACCTAATTAAAATAAATCTCGTTTTCCCAGGGACGAAACCCCGTTAATACCTTTCTAGATACCTACTTGATCGGCTAATTGTAATTTGTAAAACTCTCCCAGGAGTAACTCTTACTCGCAGCGGGTATCGGGATCCAACTATCTCATAGAAGGTATGCAATCTCATTGCAAATTTCAACACTTGAAATTCCCGATAACATTTTGCCCCTAGCATCCTATGACATTGACGGAGGTCAACAAAACATAGGCTGCTAGTCAAGTTCAACCCATACATTTCATGATTGAATTAAACCCACCCGCACGACCCTTGACGGAGGTCAACAAGGTCGTACGACTACGCTAATCCAATCGCATCATATGCAGCAAATAAGCACTAGTCAGCTACCGCACACTACTCCTTGACGAAGGTCAACAAACGTAGCACGAATACTAAGTAGCACTTATCTGAAATGACGGAGGGTTACGACAGGTTTTTTAAGAAAATCTTTTGCGTAATGAACTTGATATCGTTGTAGAAACAAGAGATTTGAAAAGGAGTGTTTTTGAGGCTTTTAATAGTTTTGCTAAAGAGGTCACTCCCGATGAAGGGATCTCGACTCTTTCCTCATCGAATGAGGTGCTGGATATTTCACAAATACCACTATGCAAAGCATGAACTTTAAAGGCAATCAAAAACAAAACCGAGTGGGTTGTAGCATCTATCAGTTTCGCTAAAGCGGTCACTCCCGGTGAAGAGATCTCGGCTCTTATCTTATCGAATAAGGTACTGGATATTCTACAAGGAATACCGCTATGCAAAGCAAGAACTAGAGCTACCAGCTTTTTTAAAAAAAACGATTCTACGACATCTTTAGGTTTCTTTTATTTCATTAATCTCATTAATGAAGTCCCATCAAATTATGCTTCCTAAGCATCACAGAAGAAATGAAAGCAGCAATATTTATTATATATCATATATATAATATAAGAATTCATCTCAGAATATCAAGTGATCACATCACAAAATATCAGCAGCAGAAGAACACGTATGAAACATTAGATATACTAGGAATTCCGTATTTTAATTAAGCCAATAAAAAACATATGAAATAATGGATATAATAGGAGGTCCATGTTTTAAATTAAGCTAGTAAAATACACGGATTCCACGGTCACGATGAATAGCCAAACCCACATCCCTAGACCCCTACGATAGTGGCAAGCAACCCTACCAATTCTAGAGTTAGGAGACCCGGTCTCGATTCGTCGAGATGGTCTCCCACTGGACTCTAGAACCCGGTTACTTGTGCTCCCCGCCTTGGGTCTATCCTAATGCGGAAAAGTAAATAATATACATCAATGGTGACATCAACCACAAACCGGAAGTGCCCCAATAAAAGAATATTACATACAAGTTTTTACATGAATGAAAATGAAAAACTCTCATCTCACGCAAAAACCCCCGGCTATTCAAACACGACGATCCAATATAACATATCCCAGCAACACATAACATCACATGTCATCAACGTAAGTAAATATCCGTATCCCAATTGTCGTTGACATATAGCTACAAAACCGGCGATACACCACATATTAAACTTACGGTCGCAGAAAAGAAAGTGAAAAACTACAACAATTGGAACCCGGGACCATCTTAGACATCATAAACCCAATGTATCACATACTTTGGATTTCATGCCTAATCCATGATTTCCTTAGACATCGCATGCCTAACAATTATAAACCCCGCATTTTAGTCTCGATATTGAAAAAAAATTTCAATAACCAGTCGGGTAATTCAACAATATTCCCGACATCCTGATCGAATGCTCGTCGGAAACTTTAGTAGACGACGGCACCCCCGATGCCGTCGACTAAGTGCACTTAGGCGGAACACCGCGGCCGCAAGCACCCGAACGGATGCTTTTGGCGACGGGGTTCTCCTACAGTCACTTGGTCGGGGCTATGGGGCGTGGCTATCTAGTAAGGTTACCCGGCGAGTATTCGTGTACGCTATGTGATTGCGACGGACTTTTAATCCACATCAAAATTCCATGGCAACCGATCATATGAGACTGAATTTCTAGATTTATAAAATTCAAATTAGTTTTCACAAAACTAAATATTGTAGATTCCAAGTATTGTATCACAATCACGGATAGCTAGATGATGTTAAACTTTTTGATCGAATCAACAAACACCCAAAATTTCCCAAAGAGCACAACACTTGAATGGAGTTTACAAATACCCAGAACATGCTACAGCACCTATGGACCAACCGTAGAAGGGTCAATCCTTGCCTCACCAATGGCAACAAGGAACTACTACAAACCCTAGGCTTTGGTGGCGGTTCCGACGGTCACAGAATCGAGTTAGGCTTTCGTTCTTCTAGAGGGTCTATAGAAAACACATGCATGATTTTCTGAAGATTTCAAACTTGGGAAAATCCAACTCTTGGAAAATTTCCAGAGAGGGAAAAATTGGGTTATTGATATCCGTTCGAACTTTTTAACGTCGTCTAAATAACCTGAAATGATGTTAGAATTACGATTACGAAACACTATGAATTGCCTTTACAGAAAGATAACATCACATGCAATCTTAGCAAAAACAAGCAACACTTGAAATATCAAAACCCGGAGACTGGAACACCAGAAAAATACGAAGCCCAGACTCATGAACAGGGAAGACCAGGCCGGTTTTTCCCTTCATGTCGCCGGCAAAAATCCGCCGAAGGGGGATCGAATTTTTGTGGTGTTCATGTTACATCTTATATAACATTCTACAATTGCTTAAAAAAAATTTAGACACTCTGAAAAATTCGACAGAAACGGGGTTTATGTTTCGAGTGTTTCAGAGTTGTTTCGGTTTCGTAATACTGCAACATCGTCTAATTCTATAGCATGGCTCTGATACCACTGAAGGGTTCCCTAGTGTCGCCGCTGGGTTTCGGGAGGCATCGACCATGCCGTTTACAAAAAATCGGCGCGCTAAAGAACCCCAACGCTAGAATCTAAACTAGAGAATTAGACGAACAAGCATGTAAACATCTTTACATCTTAGTGAACGAGGAATAAAACCTTTGTAGACCGGTCCTTCACTTCAATAGTTCCGTGTAATAGTCCCTTCGCTCCAAGTAGTGATCTCCCGGACTCGAGTGAGGCTCTACAAGGTGAAATGAACAAGCTTGCTTGAAGTCTTCGAGGCCGAAGATGATCTACGTCGAGGAGATACTAACTCAAGCTACCTCTTCACTAAGTGATGAACTAGTGAAGAAACAATCCAATCCAAATGGCTAATAGAGAAGAGGTTGATGAAGTAGGAATTTTGCCCAATTAAGAAATAATTTTCTCACTAATTTTCTTCTCCTCTCATGAAGCTAGAAAGATTGTGGAAGGAGATGAAGAAAGCTCTCATGGAATGAAGCAAGTGAAGAATGAATCAAGTGGTGAGAATAGCAACCATGGGTGAATTAGTATCATATACTAACTCATGTAGAGACTAAACCATGGCTAAAAATAATGGTTAGGTTAATAAATATCTTCAGGTAAAACAAAATTGGTGGACTTGGTCAATGGTTCCACAAGCTTCTACAAGGTTCAACCATGTGACTAATTTCCAACTAATTTAATTTACATTAAATAAATAAAACCCATCATTATTATAAGCATGGTGTGAGTCTCATACACCCATGTAGCATGTGGCATCAAGCATGACACAAAAGATGTACATTAATATATATCACATATATACTCAGTGTACAATAGTAAGAAAAAGAATACTTAAATGAGCTAATATTAGTTAATGTAAGATAATATATCAAATATATAATTATACATTAAATTATTTAATCAACACTTGATTTAATAATCCGGCTATATCACATACAACCAACTAATATCCTATGTATCAACTTATCGAATCAACACTTGATCCGATAACCCGGCTATATCACATATAACCGACCGATATCATATATCGCAAGAATAGAATACAGTATCACATACGCGTATTAATCTCGGTCCAGCACATATCACATATGTGCTCCTACTTCGTTTCGCTTGAGCCAGGAAACCTCAGTATAGGACTCTAAAGACTCGTCATTACGCCGGCAGTAGATGGTGATCATATCAGTCACCCACAGGCCGCAAGCGGTCTGCTAAACGTAACTGCCACCCGGGTATTGAGCGATCAGAAGATCAACAAGCAAGCATGCTCATACTCCTACGAATCCAATCAGTAACACTACCGTACAGTCCGGTCTCTTCGTCAGATATGTCGCATATCACAGCGTGGGGGTGGTATAACGTCTGACCCCAATAGCCTGATAAGTCATGCCGATGTGAGGCTCATAACGATTCGGGAAACTACTGATAACACTTACTAGTAGATCTCAGCAACCCTGGCCAGGGATTTCCTGTTATGGCCAATCGAGCATAGCGCAACATCAACCCCCAATACTGGGATAGACGAATCCCCTCCTATCGCTCATTGCATCCATGTGACTCGGGAATTTACCCAAAAAACACCGTTTTGCACGATCTCTTGAACGTGGTAAGGTAGAAATCAAAGCATAGTGGGAATCACATAAGACTCTATGACGATCTCAGGTCAACAGACTAACCTGTACCAGAGTCACCAGAGAACTGCTATCTGACGATATGTATAATACCATGTAGGAGTTCTCGGCGAGTCCGTCCAGTGTACCCAGTCTCCACTGGGCACCCGTATACCTTCTCTGATGTCAAACACCAATGGATGTGGGACCATCCATCGCCTATCATATAGATCAAGAAGCGTATACGCTAGTCTACTGTGGAATATCGATGCCCCGTCTCGATACTCCCATGACTAGGAACATTTGAAGGATGTACTTACCGACTACCTCTGCCCCACTAGTATGATCTGCATCATAATCCTGGTAGTCAAGTACTCATCCTAAGAGCTTCATCAACATGTAATAGAGAGACAATAAGTGTAAATTTTAAGATAAAGAGCAACCAATAGCGTACTATCTTGTCGAGCAAGAAAGTCCTCCCTATATATGTCCAAGCATCCACTATAATATACATCACATGTATAATAATGTCCTCTAGGGCATACATATAACTAACAGAGGTATCACATCCTATTAGATATGATGCGCTCTATGATGAGTACTCCTGAGTTGCATGTTTCCTTTTGGAGTTATGCACTTGAGAAGCTGCATACCTATTGAATATAGTTCCATCAAAATCAGTGCCTGCCACTCCATATAAGATATGGAATGGGAAGAGACCATCTCTTAAACGAGTTAAGATATGGGGTTGTCCGGCCTATGTTGAAAAGAAAAATCCGGACAAGCTCGAGGCAAGGTCAGTTCTGTAAGTTTTTTGGATATCCCAAACATTTGCAAGGGAATATCTTCTACCAAACCGAGGAACAAATGGTGTTTTGATTCTCAACAAGCCACCTTTTTAGAAAAAAGAAATTTCTTGAAAAACAAATTAGTGTCCATGAGGTAGAATTGGAAGGAGTTCCAGCTATAAAAACAAGGACTGATGATTTAGTGGAACCAAAGGATTCGATAGTTCCCAACGAACCTCAGCCTCTCCGTGAATCTGGTAGGGTTCCTCATCCACCTGAGAGATACTACGGTTTCATTAGTGACGGTGGGAGCGAGGAATGCATCATGGTAGATGATGACCCAACTAGGTTTAGGCAAGCCGTCACGAGTAGGGACTCTGTGAAATGGCTGGATGGAACATCTATTTTGATATGGAACTCAAAGAGTTTGACTTCATCAAAAGTACAGATGAGCCTTGTATATACAAGAAGGTTGTAAAGAGTAAGATTGTCTTTCTCGTATTGTACGTAGATGACATACTCTTGATAGGAAATGGTGTTCCTATGCTACACTCGGTCAAGCTCCTTTTATCACGAGGATTCTCCATATAAGATCTGGGTGATACCTACTACATCTTAAGGTTTAGATCTAAGCGGATATTGGGAGTGTCCCAAATCCAGGTACATTAACACCATACTAAAGGGGTTTAGTATGGAAGATTCTAAGCGTGGTGGTTCGCCCACTTACTCAGGAATCACTTTCTCCAAAAGGATGTTTTACAAGACTGATTTGAAGAGAGCTCGCGTGCAAGGGATACCCTATTCTTCGGCACTAGGCTCTATCATGTATGCGATGTTATGTACAAGACCAGATGTAGCTAACTCACTAGGTGTAATGATCAGGAATCAATCGGATCTTGAGAGAATCGCTGGACAGCTATGGAGAACATTCTTAAGTACTTGAGAAGAACTAAATAAATGTTCTTGGTGTTTGGTAATGGTGAACTCCAGTGGGAGTCCTTTACCAATTCGAGCTTCCAGAGTGATAAGGTCGACTGAAAGTCAGTCTCAGGATTTGTATTTATCGTCAGTGGATGGAAGGTATGTTGGAAGAGTTCCAAGCTAGATACCGTGGCAAACTAGACGATAACGACTGAATACATCGCTAGCAACGATGTTGCCAAAGTGGTTGTCTGGATATTTCTTGTTCATGAGATGAACGTAGTTCCTACCATTGAGCGTCCATTAACTTTATTGTGACAACAATGGAGTTGTGGCTTTGGCCTAGGAACCCCGGTCCTATCAGCGATCCAGACATATTCTGAGATAGTATCACCTGATCAGGGAAATGGTTGATCTCCAGGGGATCGAGGTTAGGAGAGTTGACGCGAAAGATAACACGGCGGATCCACTCACAAAGGCTTTTCCCTAGAGAGACTTTTATGGGACGTTGAGTATAAGATACTACAACAAATGGCCTTAGTGCAAATGGGAGATTGTTAGTTGTATGTATGCCCTGGAGGCCATTATTGTACATATGATGTATATTATAGTGGATTCTTGGAGATATAAAGGGAGGACTTTCTTGCTCGACATGATAGTATGCTATCTGGTTGCTCTTTATCTTAACATGTACAATTATTGTCTCTCTGTTAGGATGAGTACTTGACAACCAAGATTATGATGCAGATCATACTAGTGGGGCCAGGGTAGTCTATAAGTACATCCTTCAATTGTTCCTAGTCGTGGGAGTATCGAGACGGGCCATCGATATTCCAGAGTAGACTAGCGTATACGTTTCTTGACCCATTTGATGGGCGATGGATGATCCTACATCCATTGGGGTTTGACATCAAAGATTGTATACGGGTGCTTAGTGGAGACTGGGTACACTGAACAGGACTCGCCGAGAACTCCTAGATGGTATTATACCTCGCGTCAGATAGCAGTTCTCTGGTGACACTGGTATAGGTTAGTCTGTTGATCCGAGATTGTCATAGAGTCTTGTGTGATTCCCACTGTGCTTTGATTTCCACCTTACCACGTTCAAGAGAACATGCAAAACGGTGGCTTTTTGGTACAGTCCCGAGTCACATGGAGGCAATGAGCGATAGGAGGGGATTTCGTCTCTCCCGGTATTGGGGGTTGATGTTGCGCTGTGCTCGATCGGCCATAACAAGAAATCAATAGCCAGGGTTGCTGAGATTTACTGGTAAGTGTTATCAGTAGTTTCTCGAACCGTTATGGGCCTCACATCGGCATGACTTATCAAGCTATTGGGGTCTGACGTTTACCACCTCCAGGCTGGATATGCGACATATCAGACGGAGAGACCGGACTGTATGGTAGTGTTACATATTGGATTCACAGGAGTATGAGCATGCTTGCTTGTTGATCTTTTGATCGCTTAATACCCAGGTAGCTGTTACGTCCAGCTAGTCCTGCTGACGGCTTATAGGTGACTGATATGATCATCACCTACTGCCTGCATATTGACGAGTCTTTAGAGTCCTACACAGAGGTATCCTGGCTCAGGAGAAACGAAGTAGGATCACATATGTGATATGTGCAGGACCTAGATTAATACGCATATGTGATACCGTATTCTAATCTCACGATATGTGGTATCGTTCGGTTATATGTGATATAGCCGGGTTATCGAATCAATTATTGATTCGGTAAGTTGATGCAAATGATATTAGTCGGTTATATATGATATAGACAGATTATTAAATCAAATTTTGATTTAATAATTTAATGTATGATTATATATATTTGATACATCAATTTTACATTAACTAATATTAGCTCACTTTAGCATTTCTTTTTCTCACTTCTATATAATATGTATGTGATATATATAATTGTGTCATGCATGATGATACATGCTACATGGGTGTATGAGACTCATACCATAATTAAAATAATGTGGGTTTTTATTATTTAAGGTATATACAAAATTAGGTGGAAATTAGTCATGGTTGGATGCTTAGTGGAAGCTTGTAGAACCATTGACTTAGTTTACTAATATTGTCTTACCCTAGATATTTATTAACCCAACCATCATCTTAAGACATGGTTAAGTCTCTACATGAGTTAATATGAGATATTAACTCACCCATGGTTGCTATTCTCACTCATTGATTCTCATTCCATTCACATCTTCATCTTCTTCTTCATTCCAATTTTGCTCTCTAACTTTTTGGAAAGTGAAGAAATATAATGAGAAAAATTATTCTAAAGTGAGCAAAAATCCTACTTCATCAACCTATACTAGATTAGCCATTTAGTTTAGATTGTTTGCTTCACAAATTCCCAATTAGAGAAGAGGTAGCTTGAGTTGGAGTTTCCTCAACGTAGATCATTTTCGGCCTCAAAGATTTCAAGCAAGCTTGTTCCTTTCGCCTTGTGAACCTTTACTAGAGTCCGGGAAATCACTACTTGGAGCGAAGGGACTATTACACGGAGCTTTAGAAGTGAAGGACCGGTCTACAAAGGTTGTATTCCTCATTCACTTAGTATAATGTTTGATTACATGCTATATTACTCCTAATTTTCTAGTTAGATCCTTGGTATGGGTTGCATAGCTCTCTAGGTTTTTAAAAAACTGCATACTTAATGTCCTATAAATCGTAGTTAGGGTGCTATGGAACCCAGCAATATCAACTCCCAATACCTGGAGGGACGAATCCCTGACAATCACTCACTGCCTCCATGTGGCTTGGGACTGTACCCAACCAAAACCTGTTTGCACAACTCATTAGAGCCATGGTAGGGTAGTGATCAAAGCTCACACGAGACAAATAACGATCTCAGGTCCAAAGAGTAACATGTACACATGTCACAAGAGAACCGCTATCTAACGATAGGTATAATACCATCTAGAGGTTCGCAGCGAGTCCGTCCAGTGTATTCACCCCCAGTGAGCACCCGTATACAATCTTAGGTGATCACACCAATGGTTGTGGGACCAACCACTGCCCCTCGTCGGGGTCTAGAAACGTACACGCAAGTCTACTCTGGAGTATCGATGCCCGATCTCGATACTCTTGCGACTTGGGACATTTAAGGTTGTGCTTATAAACTACCTAGCTCCCACAAGTATGATCGCCATCACAATGCAGGTAGTCAAGAAAGATCCTACGGGCTTTATCAACATGTAACCGCAATATGTAATAACGTGTATAACATATGCCATGTTAAGATAAAGTCAAACCATAATAGTATACTAGTATATCAAGTCTTTATCAATATGTGCAAACTGGATAAAGCATCAATAAAAACAAATACACATATCCTGATAAAGACAACTGAAATAATATACTATATAACTGAGCAAGATCGTCCTAAAGATACATATCCCCAGGATCCACATGTATACATATACAATAATGGTCTCTAGGGCATACATATCCAACATTATGCACTAGAATCAGCGGCATATCTTTTGAACAAGGTTACTACTAAGTCAGTGCCTACCACACTATATCAGATGTGGAGTGAGAAGAAGCCCTATCTTAAGTATCTAAAGATATGGGGATATCCAGCTTTTATAAAAAATCAGCATGCGGTCAAGCTCGAGGCACGCTCAGTACCGTGTAAGTTTGTGGGATACCCAAAGAACTTCAGGGGGTATCTTTTCTATTTCACGGAGGAACAAAAGGTCTGTGTTCCTCAGCATGCCCACTTTTTGGAAACTCAATTTCTTGAAAAAGAAATAAGTGGGAGTATAATAGAACTGGAAGAAATTCCAGAACCATAAGCTATCAGAAGTTTTGAAAGAACCGGACATCCCTGCGCCACTCCGCAGGACTAGTAGGTAGTCTCATCCGCCAGAGAGATACTATGGTTTTCTCATAGATGGGGATAGAGGGGATTGTATCATCGACGTTGATGAGCCAACTAGTTTCCAGCAAGCCATTAGGAGCAGAGACTTTGTAAAATGGCTGGATGCAATGCAGACCGAAATGGAGTCCATGTACACCAATAAAGTATGGACTTTGGACATTGCTCCAGAAGGGGTAAAACCCGTAGGCTGCAAATGGATCTTCATAAAGAAGATTGGTATAGATGGACAGGTTGAAATCTATAAGGCTAGACTTGTTGCAAAAGGTTTTCGTCAAAGACCTGGTTTGTACTATGATGAAACCTTTTCTCCAGTGGCTATGCTCAAATCCATTCGGATCCTTCTTGCCATTGCTGCCTTCCACGATTATGAAATTTGGCAGATGGACGTAAAAACCGCTTTTCTAAATGGAAATTTGGAAGAGTGTGTTTATATGGATCAGCCATAGGGTTTCATAGAGAGTGGGAGTAGCAGAAGAGTATGCAAGTTGCTTAAATCCATTTATGGATTAAAGTAGGCATCACGGAGTTGGAACATCTATTTTGATGAGACGGCCAAGGAATTCGACTTTATCAAAAATCCAGATGAACCATGCATTTATAATAAAATTCTAGCAAGAACTATGGTATTTCTCATCTTGTACGTGGATGACATTCTCCAGATAGAAAATGATATTCATATGCTATAATCAGTCAAAGGATTCTTGTCACAAAGGTTCTCCATGAAGGACCTGGGTGATAACTCCTATATTCTGGGGATCCAGATCTATCGTGATAGATCAAAAAAGATATTGGAACTTTCACAATCAAGGTACATCAACACCATACTGAAAAGATTTAGTATAGAAGATTCAAAGCACGATAATCTACCGGCTTGTCACGGAATCACCCTCTCCAAAGAGATGTCTCCCAAAACTGATTTGGAAAGGGATTGCATGACTATTATACCCTACGCTTCTGCGGTAGGCTCTATAATGTATGCAATGTTGTGTACCAGACCAGATGTAGCTTACGCACTGAGCGTTGTAAGAAGGTATCAGTCAAACCTAAGGGAGTGGCATTGGACAACAGTAAAGAACATTCTCAAGTACCGAAGAAGGACTAAGGAGATGTTCTTGGTGTACGGCAGTGAAGACCTCCGATCGAGGCCTTCGCCGACTCCAGCTTCCAGAGTGACAAGAATGACTCCAGGTCCATGCCGGGTTATGTCTTTACCCTCAATGGAGGGGCGGTCTGTTGGAAGAGCTCCAAGTAGGACACCGTTACTGACTGGACGATGGAAGAGGAGTATATCGCTGCATGTGACTCCGCGAAGGAAGTATTCTGGATGAAGAAGTTCATTACAGAACTTCAGGTGGTTCCGTCCATTGTTGATCCAATACCTCTGTATTGTGACAACAACGGGGCTATAGTTTTAGCGAAGGAACTAAGGTCCCATCAGAAGTCCAGACATATCTTGAGACAGTACCACCTGATCAGGAAGATCGAGGTGAGAAGAGTAGAGACAGAGAAAAACACTGCAGATCCACTCACAAAGGCCATCTCTCGGACACAGTTCAAGAGGCTAATCGAGATGATAGGTCTGCGATATGCCAATACATGGCCTTAGTGCTAGTAGGAGATTGTTAGTGATATATGCTCTAGAGGCCATTATTGTATAGTATTGGATTGTATATTACATTTTGGAAGCTTAGGATATTCACAGATATAATAACAGTCTTGCTCAAAATGGTAGTATACTACTTGGTTTGATTCTACTTCAATATGTGTATATGTTTCTTTTAGCATATTGCTAATACATATTGGTAGAGCCCTTAGGATCTTTGCTTGACTACCAGCGTTGTGATGGCAGTCACACTAGTGTGGGCTGGGTAGTCTATAAGCACATCCTTATAAAGGTCCCTTGTCGTAGGATTATCGAGACGGGGCATCGATACTCCAGAATAGACTAGTGTATACGCTTCTCATCCCAGCAGAGGAGATGGTCTGTCCCACAGACATTGGTATGTCATATCGGAGATAGTATACAGGTGCTCATTAGGTTATGAGTTATACTGGACGGACTCGTTAGAAACTGCTGGTTGGTATTATACCTATCGTCAGGTAGCAGTTCCGGGGTGGCAAGAGTAAAGTTAGTCCGTTGACTTGACATCACTATTCGTCTCGAATGTGTTCCCACTGTACTTAGATTACTACCCTACCACGGCTCAAAGGAGTCATGCAAACAGGTAGTAGTTAGGTGCAGTCCCGAAGCACTTGGAGGCATAGCGGTTAGATTGGATTCGTCTCTCCCGGTACTGGGAGTTGGTATCGCGTTGTGTTCGGAAAGCCATTACACAAAGTCCCTGGCCAGGGCAAGCGAGATTTACTGGTAGGTACTCCAGTAGTTTCTCAGGGTGTATTGGGCTCTACTCCGACACGACTTATTGCTCTGTTAGGAGTCTGACGTTTACCGTCCCCCTAGATCCAATATACGAGTATGTTAGACGAACAGACCGGACTGTACGGAGATTTTCACAGATAGGCTCAGTAGGAGTTCGGATGAGTTTGCTCATCGGCCTTCTTATTGACAGATACCTGGGTAGCCGTTAAGTGCAGCTAGTACCGCTGACAGACTTGTGGTTAAACCCACTGCCAGCATACTGTCGAGTCTTTAGAGTCCCAAACATAGGGTTTCCCTGCTTCGGGCGAAACGATGTAAAGCCGTATGGTTTTACGGCAGGGTTCCGATCATATACGTGTACTGGCTACACGTTGGTTTAAGCCGGATCCTAGTATTATATTATTGGATTATTATTATCTCATTGTATTCGTATTTTTCATAATACGAATATGGGTATGTATATACGGTGAGGGCATTCTTGTAATTTCACAAGACATGCTTCTAGAAGGGGACACCTCATTATTTGGATTTATCTATTTTGAGAAATAGATCAATGAGGTGGAAAATTGAGATATTTGTAGCATGGTGAAGCATGGCTCATTTGCATTTGTTTATTGGTTTGGACTTACTATTCAAGCATGGTTGATATTTTCAATTGGAAAATATTGCATGCTTGAGTGAGATGAGTGTAGGAGCCATTCTTCACTTGCCTTCTCACTTGCTCATTTGCATTTTCACTTTTTCTCACCATTTTTCTCTCCTTCTTCCTCAAGACCCTAATCCCTCACATGAGTTGTGAACCATAGAGTCAATTGAGATTATATACTCCATTAGATACTCTACATCTTCTAAGCTACCTAGCTTAGCGAACCAGGTACCTTAGTTACCTCAGTTTAGAGGTTGGATCTTGAAGTATAGACTCTTGGGTGGATCATATTCGACATGAGAAGGACGACGATCAAGCTCGATCCGGATCTTCGAGGATTTCAAGAAGAGGAGGAGGAGAAGACCCAAAGGACTAGAATCCAAGAGGTATAAATCCTAACATAGTAGTTAGAACCTCCTAGTAGATATAGCTAGTTAAGGTTTTTGTTAAGATCCTGGAGTTTAGCCGATATTGCATAGTATGAAAAAAATCGATTTTTGAAAATTCCGCCTCCCCAAAAGTGCGTGGGGTGTGCGACATCGACTTACAGTATATACATAGGGATATAACCATAAAGTAAATTATTAGATGATATGAGGAGATGAGAATGTGATGGAATAAAATGACATGAGTCGATAGGTTTGAAATGAGGATGCGAGGCGACACACACTCATACACACACACATATAATAAGATATGCTATAAGATGATATATATATATATATATATATATATATATATATATTGTCACGACCCGAAATTGGCACGTGACGGCCCTAATACTACGCAACGCCTAAAGACGTAACGCAGTAAAAGAAAGCCAAAACCCAGAAATCTAAACCATGAAAATACGGAAAAGACAATATAAGTTTTTGAAATACTTGAAATCACAACCCAAATTCTTTAAAAGTCCAGTTCTCTTTCTTTAAAATTTTGGCAACACCCTTTTTGTAAAAACTAGCCCAAAGACGGAAAACAATCACATCATAAATATACGACGCCGTAGAGAAGAAATAAGAGACAATAGGAAAGAAACTGTATATAAAAGATAACAAATCCACAAATAATATACAATAACGTCCTCACCAAGTCTCTAAGTCAACAATACAATAGTAGATGGAGAGTACAAAATACAACGAATGTACAATATGAAATACAGATAATCATCTAACCCACCTAAGAAAAACGGTATACTGTGAGCTGATGCGATATCTGTAGTAAAAGTTGATAATGAGAAGCCGAACAGCCTGCCTCGACTACTCTGGGGAAAAACCTGAAACACCTGTGGCACAACGGGGGTAAGTTGCCAACTCGTGAATAGTAGATAACATATGCAGGTAATCGCAGGAATGTACGTACAGCATGAATCTAAGATATACAATTGCAGTAATAACATGTCATGTGAATGCAGAATAATAGAAAGTACAATAGCAGGTACAATCGATATGTGAAGCAATAATGACATGATAATAGTATGCAATAACTATGCAATAGGGGTATGAGAAAGTAGATATGTAATGATCATAAGGGTACACTAACAGGTACTACCAATATATGAAACTGTGCATAAAAAATAGATGAGTGTGAGGTATGGGGTAGAATGTGTCATTTCCACGGAAACCTAACATCGTGGCAGGATCATAATCCATCAAGACACTCAAATCCACAATTTCCCAAATCAGCCCCCAAACTGGGCTCTCACATCATATAAGTCTCGCATCACCTCAATGTACAATATCGAATAGCTCTCCTATATCTCGAATGTACAAATCAACAATCTCGTCATATCCAATATCCAATCTTAATGAATCACCTATATCCCAAGTCGAATCTCAAGTAAATTTCTAACATCCTAAATATATATATGCAGAAGTAAATATGATGGGGTCAATACACATATATTAGCGTCCCACGCCACTAATATTGGTGTAAGGGTATATATAACAACGGCTAAATCCCCTGTTATATATACAAAGGTATTAAAAGAAATATCATGAAAACAATGTGCCAAGCATCGACACAGAAATGCTGATAGGTACGTATCATACGCTATCCCGAAAGCACGAGTGCCTAGCTCTGACCCTCGCCTTTCGATGTATGCATACGTACAAGACTCCGGTCGGTATCCCCAAGATAACCGCCGAGCAAAAGGTAATATCACCGGACGGTATGGTTCCTCTGTCAGGCTCACCGTCTAACAAATCCAGCGATCCGTTCTCACCCCGGGATACCTCCGGGCCCCACCATGTACCCTCATGCGGCCTCTACGGCTCCTCGCATGGAGTATAAATAATCAGCACCGATAAAACCCATGGTGGATGCGCAAATATCATATCAAGGAAACCGGGCTTTTCAATGTATGCATAATTTCATGAACGTCCGCGGTTCCCAAATCCAGAAAACATCATGTAAAATCCAAATAGCAATGCGAAAATCCAGGAATAAATATGTGCAATATATATATGAAATGCGAGCATATAAATGAAAATATGTAGCTGAAACAAGATGTATGCGAAACCACTAAGGTACAGCTAAGTAACATCAGTAAAGGTAAATATGTGACTGCAACTGAACATGTGTGTAACATACAGGTGTAGCAATGTATAGGTATCTACCTATAAGAACTGATGTCGTATACCCCCCTGGGTATAAGTAAAATATGTAGGATATAACCCCAGTATCAGTAAAATATGTGCAAGGTATACCTGTAGCTGTATCGCAAGGTGTATATGTACCTATCATTAAAGGTATGATACACTATAGGTATACCGATAAGCTAAATGTCATGTGTGATAAGCAATAGTATCTATAATGGTTAGTGTGTGACATGGCAATTATTGACGGTGTGTGTGTAGCATACAATCCGTGCTCGTGCAACATGAACCGTCAATAATGTGTGCAGTGCCCTACGGCTACTAGTCACAGTACAACTATATCTAAGTAAAAAGGTAAAGGCGCAATTCTAACAATGACGTAGAATATGCGACAAGTATTGAATCCTAGCCCAGACGCATAACGCCATGCGGGCGATTCCCCTGTAGATGTTAAATCTACTCACCTACACTCCACGCTAGGTGAATCCTACCATCTGCTCCCCCCTTAAGATGTGTCCGTAGTCCCTGCCTGCAAACCTGCAATTAAGACATGGAAATCATATATAAGCCAAATATTCCGCAAAACGCGATATCGAACCAAAACGAGAAACTCGCGTCGCGAACCAAACGCGCGTGTGCACGATACGCTAAAACGTACGTGTACACGTCATAAACTATCGCGACACGCCGCGATACGCTGGATCACAGAACCCACTCACGTATCGCGCGTATCGCGCAAACACAACGGACTTGAAATACGATATTTAGTCACAGATTTTCCTACAGGTCAAATCTTACAAAACTAGACATGCCAAAACACTACAATACACTGCAGACAACCCTACCCAAAACCTCAAGACCCAACACCCTACCCTGGACGCAATTTGCGGCCAATAAGATTAAATCTGCGGCCAGGATATTGAATGAGGGGCTCGTGTTCTGGTAGTGGTATCTAGACCTAGTGAGCATGCCCCAGTTTTCTCAATTTTGTTCTGAAGGATCTGGGTCAAAAGCAGATCACACAAATGCTAATATATCGCATTAAAACGCCAATTTGCACAAAACACAACCCTATGGTATTTTAGTGTAATCCAGGGCTAAGCTCAGTTCAACTGACCCTAATAACACTTAAATAGATAGGGTTTGCTAACAAAATCATCAATTTGACACAACATCTCACAAATCACCATAATTAGCTCTAAACTAGCTAATTAACACTAACCGACACCAATTAACACATAATCTAAGCAACTAGGGGATTGGGTTCAGAAATATACCCTATGCAACCCTAGGAAGCAGGTGAAGAAGTGTGTGGAGGAGATGAGGGGTGGCTACAGCTGCTGGAGTTCCTGTTGCTGCTTGCTTCTGCAGCTGTTGCTGATGCTGGTGCCACTGCTGCTGCTTCTGTTGTTGTTGTTGCTGATGATGATGATGCTGTTGCTGATGATGATGATGCTGGAGCTGCTGCTGCCTCTGCAGCAGGTGAGTGTGTGTGTGTGAGAGAGAGAGTTAGAGAATGAGAGAAAAGAGAGTGAGGAGTGAGAAATGAGGGGAAAACCAAAAACCCCTCCCATTCTCATCTCTTCCCTCATTAAATGAGCATGGCATGAGCCATGTTGCCCCATGCTTTCCCTCTCTCTTTCTCCCCCAAAGTCAACAATTCAAACCAATAATAAAACCCTTTTTTAAAATTCATTTTCATTTTAAAACAATCATGAATAAATACAACCATAACACTTAACAATACATAAAACTAGATTATGGAAAATGGTTAAACCCCAAATTATTACCCTAGTTATCATGCACAAGTGTGTGTGTGTCTAACAAAATTCTAATAAAATACTCATTAAATAGGATAAAATATTTGAAACTTAATTTGGTAAACTTTTTATTAAAAACCATATATTAAAATATAATTAGTCAAAAAACACATTCTAAGGTGTTACAATCTCCCCCCCCTTAAAAGAAATTCGTCCCCGAATTTTAAAAATATACTGCTACGCGTACCTTCAAAGAGAAGATTACAACTCTCAAATCTCGCTCGCAGCCTTCCAAGTGATTTCCTCACTATACAGCTACGTCCAAGAAAACCCTTCACAGATGGCAAGACTCTTGACCGATGTTCCTCCACCTGCCGAGACATTAATACCATTGGCTGCTGGTAAACGAAAGATCGCGTCAAGGCAAAATGTCTGGTGCCAAATCATGTTAGAAAGGTAAAGAAGGTGATTGTAAAGTTGTCACGACCCGAAAATACGGAACATGACCGGCACTTAAACTACGAAAGTCTCGAGGCGTACGTAATCTAAGTAAACCGAAAACCCAGAAATCCAAACCAAGAAAATAGTAGAGTGCAGGAAAAACCAACTTAAAGCAAGTAATTTCAATAGCATAAGACGAATTATGCGGTTTTTAAAACATCAAAAATTTACTGAAAATTTCGGCAGAGTCTCCTTTGTAAATACTGGCCCCCAAATGGGATACAACATGAATAGTATACGAAATCAAGAAAAGGGCATCCCCAAGCGGGAGCTAGCTCTTCGTCAATCGACGGTCACAACCACACAAACAATATGATATACAACGCCAACGGCGAGGATCAAAACTCAAAAGGAAACTCAAAACCACCAGAAATATAACGAGCGACTCTAAGGTCGAAAGAATAACCAACACTGGTCTTTATCTCAATAAATACATGTTTGGTTGATGGAACTTCTAGTAGATACAACTGAATAATAATATACAAGATATAAGGATGGGTGAGATACAAATAACCCACCTACTAGCAAGCCACCCGGAATGGAAATAGTGCCAGCAAAGCCGTAATGAAACCTGTACGGCAAACCTGCAAGAAACTGGGGCACAACGGGGGTGAGTTGCCAACTCGTGAATAGAAAAACATCTACGCACAGAAATCGCATAAATAACACAACCTAGGTCAATGATCATAATATATCCTCAAATATATGTATAACAGGCAGCCTATGACAATGTCTAGGGTAATATCTAACCCGAGTGTAATCACATGTGCCCGTGTCAGTGCCTCAAGTAGCAATATATCATATGAGTGAGGTATGAATGCATGAAAACAGCATACATGTAAATGAAGAAACTGTTTTCATAAATTAGTGAGATTTCCTTTGTATTTTTTTCAAATGAGGTATCATAACTGAAATCAACACCAACGGTGTCTAGCATCGACACAAAACATAAATCTCAATGTCTAAATCACAATATCTAGGGCGCCGCCAGTCCAGACCGGCCCCTACCATCCATCTCAAGACCACGACGGTATCCTCCGGATATCCGACGTGTCGGGTAATATCACCGGTAGGTAGTCTCCCCCTGCCAGGCTCATCGTCATCACCACGAGCTTCTTGCCCCGGGGTACCTTACCGGGTCCACCATGTACCCGAAACGGTTCCTCCACTCCTCGAACTCGGGTCTCACATGTCGCTCTCAGCACCGAGAAAACACATGGTGGACGCACTGAAATATCATATCCAGGGTAACCGGGTTTTTAAAACAATTACATATTCTCTTTTGAAATCTCCACGGTTCCCAAATCCAGAAATATCAAGGAAATACGAGTCCAAAACCTCAATAGCACATAAACTAGTGAATAAAGGCATGAGAATCCATGTGTGCGGTATAACAATGAATAACAATATGCATGAAGTAGCAAGTAATAACTGAAATGTCTAATATGGCATATAAGGAAAGTACACTAATATCATGTCAAAACTACTAGCTAACAAGCTAAGTCAAGCAAATATATTCTCTAAAGTGTACGTGACATGGCAATTACCGATGAAGATGTGTGTGAGCCGGCAAGTAGGTGTACGTGGTACATACGCATCATCGGTAATGGTGCTGGTGTCCTAACAGCATGATATCAATAATAGAATATGCAGCAAAATAAATATGCGAGGCAGAGCGAACAGCAAAAATATGCGGGAGCTGAATACTAGACACAACGATAACTAATCTGCAATAATCTAATATAAGTCCTACGACTGGTGCCTTTTGAAATAACACGAATCATGGGGTTTTGAAAATAGGGGCTACGGTGTTTTTATGAAAAGATACGTCGTTTTTGAAATATCCGTAGATTCCCTTGAGCTGTCTTTAAAAATGCCCACGATTCGTTAATTTTTGAAATAGGTAAGAAGTCTAATCTAATCTAACAACTACACTAAACTATACGGCTGAACTAACAAGCTGAACTACAGGTAAGGAAACCGCCTATCATCTGAGTCGATACATATACATACCTGTATATGTATAGTCGGTGATCCCGCCTCAATAATATCATATCCGATACCATATCTATAATCAGGCATCCCAAGTCGAGAGTGCGGATCAATCATCAATATAGCTCGTACGTAAATCCGTCGTACGGCATCCCAATCTGGGTATGGTCAATATCACATTCATCATACTATTCACCTGGTATCCTCTTTATCAAATATCATGATCGGGGTACTGATCTACGTCTAGTACCATACTGATACCGCCTACGTATGCATGGACGTGTGTGAAACACTACGTCAAGGACCCGCTACAAGGTTATGTCGTATCTAAGATACGAACCCTGCTATTCACCGATCTCACGGCCTCAAATCAAATCTCATCGACTCAGCTCAATCCCAAGTATCATCCTCAATCCGTATGTGAACACATAGTCCCATACCCATGTGAACACATAACTATAAAGAATCCCATGAGCACATATCAATAGGAATGTATGCAAGTATGTATGTGTGTATGTGTGTGTAACACTACCCTAGGGTTCGCAACACTAAAGTAATCCAACACACCAATATCCATCCTAAGCATCGTTATTAATCCCAAATAACATATAATAAATGTTGGTGTGTATACGCATCCGTATACACCACCACGGACTGTGGGGGTGCTATACGCCATCCACCCGACTTCTCCCCGTAGATATAAATCTACTCACCTGGTCCTCGCTAGCGGTGCCGACGTCGCCACGCGCTTGCTTTTCGTCTCGAAGTCCACATGGGGGTACCTACATATCATAACGTACCATATCGCATTAAAACTAAATTCGAAATCGAAACGGCATACGAAAATCAAATCGGCACGCGTATCACGCATAGGTCCAAACCTATCGCCCACGCATGCAGGAATAGTCAAACCAACCCTCGATGTCGATGTACGAACGTCAAACCATCGAGAAAATCTAATCATACTCATTTGCACATTCACGAACACTAATTTTAATATAAACTAGGTTAAAACTCACAAAAACGCCAATTTCACTTAAAAAGTCATTTTTCCGAAAATCTAGCAAGCACAATTCGCCGTTTTTGTACAAAACAGGATTTTTAAATGAATGTAGCGGCCAATATATTTATTAAATATCTTAAATAAGTCATAGAAAAAAATTCCGGAATTTAATCTCATTAAATTCCAAAAACCCTAATATTCTAGTTTACAAAATACCCTTTTTTAACAATTTTCAAAATAACAATTCACAAATCATCAACTTGACTAGGTTTTGCATGAACTAAGGTGGTAAACTACAACTTATAAAATTAATGATATCATGAAGAACCTAATTAGATTTTTAATCTTACAATTTGATTTAATTTTAAAACCTAGTTTGCAATATAGCTTAATTATTACAATTTTAAGTTAACAATTTGTAACTAGCAACTAGATTAGGTTTTAACATGTCTTAAGATGTTAAATACATCACACAACCATAATCCCACTACTCAAAACCCTAACTTGAAATCAACCTCATTCTTGAATTTTTCAATCATGCAATTAGAACCAATCTAAAACCAAATTAAACACTTAATAAGCTAACATAAAGCAATTAAACAACAATTTCACTAAAGGGTTAAAATTTATACCTCCCAATTGAGTTCTAGCATGCAAATTCTAGCCTCCAAAAGTAGCTTCCATGCTCCTAGATCCATGCTAGATAGGCAAGAAATAATGGGTAGGAGTTGGATTTGGGATTAGTGATGTTTTTGATGGATTTTGATGCAAAATTGATGAAATTTGGAGGTGAAATGAGGTGGGATTTTTTTGGGCTGAAGCTAGGGGAAGGCTCGGCCAGAAAAGTGGGTGGGGGAGAGAGAGGGAGGTGAGGAAAATGGGGGGGGACAAGGTCAAGGTCAAACAAAGTCAAAAGTCTAACTACTTCACTCATTTTCTTTTCTTTTCTTTCATTTCTTTTTCCTTAAAAAATAAGTGGGGAAAAATATGGTGGGTGCTGAATTCGGCCATGGGGAGGAGTAAGTGGGGGTGTGTGGGTGTGGGCACGGGTGTGGGGTGATGAAAAATGATAAATACAATACCCCAAACATCCATTTACGCTAAAAAAAAGCCTTTTTTCTTCAATAATTTCTAAACCGTTTTGGCAAATGATTTCGTTCCAAAAACCACATGATAAATTTTTATTTAATGTTTTATGATGCACAAAATTTGTTTCAACTCATTCCAATTTGTAATTTTCCCTAACTAAATGTATTAGTGACGGCTTAAAATAATAATAAAATAATATTTTTTTTTTCAGAAAATTTGAAATTTCACCATTGGCTCAATAAACACCAAATAATAGCAATTACATAGCTAGAATATGTATATTTAATTTTTATAATAAGATATTTGCATTTTGACTTTTTACAGAAAACCCCCTTATTTTACCGATTTTTTGAAATTTCACCGAAACGATTTTCAAAGCGTTACAAAAGTATCATCACAAGGAATACGGGGTGAAAATCCAATAATCTGGGCGGAAGAGCCAAATTAAAGGCGACGAAACTAACTCGCTTATAGGATCTCAGAAGGACCTAAAATCCTGGGACAAGCTTCCTAAAATCCAACACGTCATTCATCGGAAAAGTCTGTAGGAATACATGATCTATCCCTGCGAACTCAAGTCTGTGACCAACACAGTCGGCATAAGACCTCAGTTTGCAATGGACAATTTCCATCCTGACCTAACACAACTGGACCATCTCCGAAATCTCTAGACTAGCTGGGGTCCAAAGTCCTACTTACGCAGAGTCAGAAAAACAACAGATTGGTGATCGACACGACCAAACCCCCAAACCTAAAGGTGGCCAATTGGAGTGTCTCCTGATAACAGCTATCGAAGAAGAACCCTAACGATGGCGAGTGACGATCCCCAACCGCTGACAACAATCAACACAAACACACAACTTAACAAAGAACAACTGAGCAAACTGAGTATAACCGGACGTCAAGAATCCGAATGGAGTCACACTCTGACTAAACTTGAGTAGAAACCATAACGAAATTTTGTGGAGATCTGCTCCTACTCACACTTCGGAACGGAAAAAGGTTGCAACTCTCCAGCCGGCCTCAGATGCTCAACCCAAACACACAACAAGACAGACACCTTGAAACGAAACCTGAAACTTCTCTTTACATCCCTGTCCACCCTTAACTATCTCACAAGTCACGCTAAAACTGGTGGGACTTGAATGAATACAGAGAGTTGACAAATGTACATGTTCTAGGATTTCACGTCTCTACCCGATAATATCAGGTACACAAACGCGTCCCTAACTTAGCACACCATTGTCACAAATCAAGGAATCCGAATCATTACCCAGCCGGGTATGCTCAAGTATCTCTGACGAACGAGCATCGACGGGCTGTGTCTCGCGAAAACGATTTAGGAAAAAGTGGTCGGGCGCGGACATGAGCAAGCTGTCCCCTCCGTAGAGACGAACTTAAGCTATACTCGACGATCACACAAGAACTGTAAATCTGCAGAAGACTATCACAACAATCAAAATCCACTGCAGGAAGATGTACATTAAGCTCTGGTGGTCCGTGAAAATCTGACACAACTCTCGAACAGATAGTGTCTCCAAATCTCCAACGCAAAACCACCGCGGCCATCTCCAGATCATGAGTGGAATATCCTTCTCGTACTTCCCCCAAACGTAGGGAAGCAAAAGCGATAACTCTATAGTGTCACCTCAGTACACACTCGAGCCCACTCAAGAAACATTATAGTTAAACAACAAAGTCGCCCGAACCAGAAAACAAGGAAAGAACTGAAGCAGTTGTTAACAGAATCTTCCACTGCCGAAAGCTCTGTACACATGCCTCAGTCCCAAGAAAAGAAATCTCCATTCCGGTCAATTCAGTTGACGGTGCAGCACTACTCTAGTAATCCTGCATGAAATGGCAGTAAGAACCTATTAAGCCCAATATCTGCGGACCTCCATCCTGCACCCAAGTCTGGGCCTAAGCTGTATGGCCACGATCTTCCTCGGAACCATACAAAACCGTCTCCCGCGACTACAAGACCTAGGAGTCAACACAAACAAGCCTGAAGAAACACTCCGAGAATCTAGCAGCTACTGGTGCTCTCCTCGTATCTGCATAACAAATCCTCAAGTGCTACTCCTGTCCCTCAAGACACATTAAATAGACCAGAATGTCGTAAATAACACAACGAAAACTGGTCGAGGAACGGCCTGCAGAAATCTGGTTCATCATACCTACGAATGCTGCTAGGGCACTGGTGAGTCTAATGACACACCAAAACACACAAAGCCCGCAGCACGCACAAGGCAGTCTTCGGAATGCCATCACTCCGAACCCGCAATAATGATGACCTGATCCCAAACAAACTTAGAAAATGTCTCGCACTCTGGAGCTGATCGAAGAATCGTCAATGCGAGGTGAAGGATACCTACCCGCACCGTAAGCCTGTTCAATTAACGATCCGTCGATACACAATCCTAAACTGCCGTCTTTCCCATTGACGAACAGAAATAGGAGCTTCCAAGAGCGAAACACTCAGACGCACAAAACTCCCCAAACCACAACTCTGCAGCTGATCTTTTAGCTCCCAAGCTCCGCCGGCTCATCCGGAACAACGTCGGAAAAACTTTCGCACGAAAGGAACACCGGTCTAACAAACCCCCTGTGGCTACGGCATCACGGATGAACGTCAAGAATCCACGACATCTCCTCAGAAGCCGACTAGCGAAAAAGGCTGAATTCAAGCTGTGAGAGGCGGCACAACTATCCACCTGCACAACAAGAACTGACTTGCCGGGAAAACAATTCCTGACTGTTCCCTCACGGTAGTCCACAGACTCCTAGCACGTAGTTAATCAGTCCTTGCCCAGGAGAACGTCAAATCCAACCTCTCTAGAAGGATCAAAACGACGGACAAATCTCTATCTCCTATCCGATTGGCACGCAACTGAATACGTGTCGCGCAGCAAAAGAATCGCTGACAGAAGTTAGCACAACTACGACTAATCTACCAAACCACGGTACAAACATGAAGAACAAACGAATACATCAAAGAACATGCGAAATAAGGTTACCTGAAAACTCTGCATTGGACACATGTGCGTCCCGATGAGTAGAAGCAAACTCCTGTGTCTGCCCTCTACCCACAACTGGCTGAACTCCTCTGGTAGACTGAGCCCTCTGAGCGAACCTTCCACGTCCACGGCCTCTCTGAATACGATCATGACGAGGTGCTAAGGAACAATCCCTGACGAAGTGTTGAAGGCTCCCGCATCGAAAACATCCACGCGCTGACTGCTTACCATCCTGGGGATGAGAGCTGAACGACTGTCCTCGTCCTAAGCCTCTGCTACTCCCGCGACGGCCACGAAATCTATCTCGATGACCAAACCTCTGTCTCTGGGCTGGTATACTGGTACGAGTCCTCCACTGTCCTGGAACTCTCTAAGCCTCTGGAATATGTGCCTCGTCAACTGGAGCTGCAACCACTGGTGCTATGTAGGTGATGGACTGCTGCATGCTGATCGCAAGTGACAACTGAGTAACAGGGGTAACAACCTCCTGTCGTAGCTCCCGAACGACATCAACCAATGAACTCATAGTCTGGCTGAAGTCCTGCATCTCTGCCAAAATTCTATCAATAGTGTATGTCGTAGGCTGATCCGTCTGCACCTGTGCAACTAGAGTGCCATCCTGGTCAGTACTCGTCTCACCCGAGCCAACTCTGACCTCGGCCCTCGCTGCATCACTCTGAGTCCCCATAGTCATCGACGGTAAGGCTATAAATAGATAAAAGATTCGATGAGAATAAGGAATCGAATCTCAAGGATATGAATCATCAAGGAAGGAATTTCAAGCAAATTGTACTTAGGTCACTTAATGCAAAGTACCGCATCGTGGGTATGCTGCAGAAATACACACACTACGTTACTCTGCTTAAGCTACCTACTCCATCATACTAAGATCATACTACACTCCGAAAGGTAAAACCTCGCGCTCTGATACCAATTTTGTCACGACCCGAAATTGGCACGTGACGGCCCTAATACTACGCAACGCCTAAAGACGTAACGCAGTAAATGAAAGCCAAAACCCAGAAATCTAAACCATGAAAATACGGAAAAGACAATATAAGTTTTTGAAATACTTGAAATCACAACCCAAATTCTTTAAAAGTCCAGTTCTCTTTCTTTAAAATTTTGGCAACACCCCTTTTGTAAAAACTAGCCCAAAGACAGAAAACAATCACATCATAAATATACGACGCCGTAGCGAAGAAATAAGAGACAATAGGAAAGAAACTGTATATAAAAGACAGCAAATCCATAAATAATATACAATAACGTCATCACCAAGTCTCTAAGTCAACAATACAATAGTAGATGGAGATTACAAAATACAACGAATG
Organism: Agapanthus africanus; assembly: GCA_030015575.1. Classification (NCBI taxonomy): domain Eukaryota; kingdom Viridiplantae; phylum Streptophyta; class Magnoliopsida; order Asparagales; family Amaryllidaceae; genus Agapanthus; species Agapanthus africanus. Next base: position 357,731,894 of record JASDDO010000012.1, read on the forward strand.
TACAATATGAAATACAGATAATCATCTAACCCACCTAAGCAAAACGGTATACTGTGAGCTGATGCGATATCTGTAGCAAAAGATGATAGATGAGAAGCCGAATAGCCTGCCTCGACTACTCTGGAGAAAAACCTGAAACACCTGTGGCACAACGGGGGTGAGTTGCCAACTCGTGAATAGTAGATAACATATGCAGGTAATCGCAGGAATGTACGTACATCATGAATCTAAGATATACAATTGCAGTAATAACATGTCATGTGAATGCAGAATAATGGAAAGTACAATAGCAGGTATAATCGATATGTGAAGCAATAATGACATGATAATAGTATGCAATAACTATGCAATAGGGGTATGAGAAAGTAGATATGCAACGATCATAAGGGTACACTAACAGGTACTACCAATATATGAAACTGTGCATAAAAAATAGATGAGTGTGAGGTATGGGGTAGAATATGTCATTTCTATGGAAACCAGACATCGTGGCAGGATCACAATCCATCAAGACACTCAAATCCACAATTTCATAAATCAGCCCCCAAACTGGGCTCTCACATCATATAAGTCTCGCATCACCTTAATGTACAATATCGAATAACTCTCCTATATCTCGAATGTACAAATCAACAATCTCGTCATATCCAATATCCAATCTCAATGAATCACCTATATCCCAAGTCGAATCTCAAGTAAATTTCTAACATCCTAAATATATATATGCAGAAGTAAATATGATGGGGTCAATACACATATATTAGCGTCCCACGCCACTAATATTGGTGTAAGGGTATATATAACAAGGGCTAAATCCCCTGTTATATATACAAAGGTATTAAATGAAATATCATGAAAACAATGTGCCAAGCATCGACACAGAAATCCCGATAGGTACGTATCATACGCTATCCCGAAAGCACGAGTACCTAGCTCTGACCCTCGCCTTTCGACGTATGCATACGTACAAGACTCCGGTCGGTATCCCCAAGATAACCGCCGAGCAAAAGGTAATATCACCGGACGATATAGTTCCCCTGTCAGGCTCACCGTCTAACAAATCCAGCGATCCGTTCTCGCCCCGGGATACCTCCGGGCCCCACCATGTACCCTCATGCGGCCTCTACGCCTTCTCGCATGGAGTATAAATAATCAGCACCGATAAAACCCATGGTGGATGCGCAAATATCATATCAAGGAAACCTGGTTTTTCAATGTATGCATAATTTCATGAACTTCCGCGGTTCCCAAATCCAGAAAACATCATGTAAAATCCAAATAGCAATGCGCAAATCCAGGAATAAATATGTGCAATATATATATGAAATGCGAGCATATAAATGAAAATATGTAGCTGAAACAAGATGTATGCGAAACCAATAAGGTACAGCTAAGTAACATCAGTAAAGGTAAATATGTGACTGCAACTGAATATGTGTGTAACATACAGGTGTAGCAATGTATAGGTATCTACCTATAAGAACTGATGTCGTATACCCCCCCTGGGTATAAGTAAAATATGTAGGATATCCCCCCAGTATCAGTAAAATATGTGCAAGGTATACCTGTAGCTATATCGCAAGGTGTATATGTACCTATCATTAAAGGTATGATACACTATAGGTATACCGATAAACTAAATGTCATGTGTGATAAGCAATAGTATCTATAATGGTTAGTGTGTGACATGGCAATTATTGACGGTGTGTGTGTAGCATACAATCCGTGCTCGTGCAACATGAACCGTCAATAATGTGTGCAGTGCCCTACGACTACTAGTCACAGTACAACTATATCTAAGTAAAAAGGTAAAGGCGCAATTCTAACAATGACGTAGAATATGCGACAAGTATTGAATCCTAGCCCAGACGCATAACGCCATGCGGGCGATTCACCTGTAGATGTTAAATCTACTCACCTACACTCCACTCTAGGTGAATCCTACCATCTGCTCCCCCTGTAGATATGTCCGTAGTCCCTGCCTGCAAACCTGCAATTAAGACATGGAAATCATATATAAGCCAAATATTCCGCAAAACGCGATATCGAACCAAAACGAGAAACTCGCGTCGCGAACCAAACGCGCGTGTGCACGATACGCTAAAACGTGCGTGTACACGTCATAAACTATCGCGACACGCCGCGTACGCTGGATCACAGAACCCACTCACGTATCGCGCGTATCGCGCAAACACAACGGACCTGAAATACGATATTTAGTCCCAGATTTTCCTACATGTCAAATCTTACAAAACTAGACATGCCAAAACACTACAATACACTGCAGACATCCCTACCCAAAACCTCAAGACCCAACACCCTACCCTGGCCGCAATTTGCGGCCAATAAGATTAAATCTGCGGCAAGGATATTGAATGAGGGGCTCGTGTTCTGGTGGTGGTATCTAGACCTATTGAGCATGCCCCAGTTTTCTCAATTTTGTTCTGAAGGATCTGGGTCAAAAGCAGATCACAAAAATGCTAATATATCGCATTAAAACGCCAATTTGCAAAAAACACAACCCTATGGTATTTTAGTGTAATCCAGGGCTAAGCTCGGTTCAACTGACCCTAATAACACTTAAATATATAGGGTTTGCTAACAAAATCATCAATTTGACACAACATCTCACAAATCACCATAATTAGCTCTAAACTAGCTAATTAACACTAACCGACACCAATTAACACATAATCTAAGCAACTAGGGGATTGGGTTCAGAAATATATCCTATGCAACCCTAGGAAGCAGGTGAAGAAGTGTGTGGAGGAGATGAGGGGTGGCTACAGCTGCTGGAGTTCCTGTTGCTGCTGTTGCTGCTTGCTTCTGCAGTTGTTGCTGATGCTGGTGCCACTGCTGCTGCTTCTGTTGTTGTTGTTGCTGATGATGATGATGCTGTTACTGATGATGATGATGCTGGAGCTGCTGCTGCCTCTGCAGCAGGTGAGTGTGTGTGTGTGTGAGAGAGTTAGAGAATGAGAGAAAAGAGAGTGAGGAGTGAGAAATGAGGGGAAAACCAAAAAACCCTCCCATTCTCATCTCTTCCCTCATTAAATGAGCATGACATGAGCCATGTTGCCCCATGCTTTCCCTCTCTCTTTCTCCCCCAAAGTCAACAATTCAAACCAATAATAAAACCCTTTTTTAAAATTCATTTTCATTTTAAAACAATCATGAATAAATACAACCATAACACTTAACAATACATAAAACTAGATTATGGAAAATGGTTAAACCCCAAATTAATACCCTAGTTATCATGCACAAGTGTGTGTGTGTCTAACAAAATTCTAATAAAATACTCATTAAATAGAATAAATTATTTGAAACTTAATTTGGTAAACTTTTTATTAAAAACCATATATTAAAATATAATTAGTCACAAAACACATTCTAAGGTGTTACATATATATATATATATATATATATATATATATATAGACATATGAGAATATGAGATAATATGATGTACGTGACCATAGATCTATACTTTGATTTGATTATACCGTACGTGATATAATGAGCATGAATCGCCGACACATATATATCGACTCGAGGAATATTGATTAAGATCACTTAAGTGTATATATATATATATTCGGAACCATACCTATTTTCAAAACTAACGAATCGTATGCACTTTTAAATGACAACCTCAAGGGACCTATGGATTTTCAAATGATATCTTTTTCTCAAGAACACCATAGCCCCCATTTTCAAAAACAACGATTCATATTATTTAAGCTGTAACTGTATGGTTCATATGCAGTTATGTAATTTATACTATTCGCGTTACATTTCCCTGTGTTTTTCTTTATATGATTTCATCTGCTAGGACACATGCACCATTACCGATGATACGCATGTTGTACGTACACATACTCGCCGGCTCACACACTCATCATTGGTAATTGCCATGTCACTTACACATTAGAAACTTCTATTCGCTGTATTGTTTCTTAAATTGTAGAATTATAGTTATTGTTCAGTACTTATTACCGCACACGCTAGTTTAGATGTTGCACTTCCTTACCCAGTTACACAGCATACTTATTTGAAAACACCGGTTATACCTTACAGTACTGTTCCATGCTTGCATTTATTGTTCCATCATGGTTATTTGATTATGAGATTTTTGGATTTGAGAACCACAGATATTTTTTAAAGTCTTATAATTGTTTTAAAAACGCGTTTTCTTTTGATATGATATTTCGAAGTCCACCATGAGTTTTCTCGGTTCTGATTGATGTGTATACCTGATTCGAGAAGAGAAGAGGCACCGTCTGTAGGTACATGGTGGACCCGATACGGTACCCCGGGGCAAAAAGATCGTATAGAGAGACTTTGAGCCCGGCAGGGAAATACTACCTACCGGTGATGGTATGGGACTCTGCGGATATCCGGAGGATACCGACCGGAGCATTTGAGACAGATGGATATGAGGGCCGATCCGATGAGACGACGCCTGAGATATGAGGATTTACGTGTCGATGCTGGACAAGAATTTTATGATATTTTCGAGTGTCGATGCTGGACACTCAGGTTTCATGATGATTTGGTGTTTCGTTGATGGACACACGTTGGATGATACACGTATATATTTACATATAACACAGATGACTTGGTACTATATATTGATACTAGCATGACATTGTTATCATTACACATATGTATACACGATCACCCTAGATACTACACAATATTATTTTTATGTTACAGTATGTCCTAGGAGATCGTTATACATTTGATTTCTACCTGCTGATATTTTCTACTCACGAGTTGGCAACTCACCCCCGTTGTGCTATAGTTTTCTTGCAAGATCGACCGCTCGGATCAGTAGCGGCTTGTTGGCACACAGCTTTCTTCTGGGTAATTTGCATTGGTAGGTGTGGTACACATGGATCGTGACCACCTTTTGTATATATTATTTTCAGTTGTAATCTAGTTAAAACCTCCATCAACCAGACTATGTATATTTTGTAGACTTAGACACCAAACTTGTATATTCTTTGAGACATAAAGCGAGATGGGTGTATTGTTCTTTATTTTGAGCTTGATGACGTCTTGGTCTTCTTTATTTTCTTTCTGTGATTGATCTTTTCCTTGGGCTTCGTATATTTTTATATTGCGTGGTTATGATTCCTCCAATTGGCAAAGATCTAGCTCCCGCTTGGGGATGCCTATATTATTGCTGTAGTGTATTGGTTTTGGATCAAATTTTATAAAGGAGGCGCTGCCCAAAATTTCAATGACGAAATTTTTTTCAAAGATAGTATACAACCCACTTGTATTTCCATATATCATTACTTATGCTTTTAAAGAAAGAACTTGATCACGTTATACCTTTATTTCAAAACTTTACCTCCATTATTTTCCTAAAAAGGTTTAGATTTTTGGACTTTCGGCTTACTTGGATTACGATAGGGTCATATAGACTTCACGTGATTCAAGTGCCGGTCATGTGCCAATTCTGGGTTGTGACACATAGATAGAATTTAATTCTATCAAACGGTGATTTTTAATCACCATTGGATTTTTAATCAAAGGGTACAAAGTATATCTTTCTCATTTGGAAAAATTAGGAAATATTTTCCTATTGGATCTTTGATCCAACAACTCTCTGTTTAACAGATAATATCTTTTTTTATTTAAAAAGATCAGAAAGATATTTTCCCCCTAATAGAAATTAATTCTATTATTTGATGATTTTAATCAACATTGGATCTTTGATCCAACAGCTCTGTTTAACAGAGAAGATTTTTTTATTTAAAAAGATCAGGGAGATATTTTCCCCTGGTAGAATTTAATTCTGTTTTCTTTAATTTTGGGCGCCGATGCTTACATGCTATGCACGCGGGCGCCGCCTAAGAATTTAATTCTTAAATAACAGGCACCACGTGCTTTTCACGTCGGCGCTCACATGAACCTCACGTGAGGTGCCGCTGTAGGATTTAATCTTATAAGAGACCGGCGCTGGCGCTCACGTGGGGAGCACGTGAGGCGCTGCCTTATTTATGAAAGTTTCTTTTCACCATCTTTCTCTTCTTTTCCTGAGTCAGCCTTTTCTTTTCCAACCCCCTTTTTTGTCAGAGCTTAGAAATAGTTCCCCCATGCACAACATTTTTTGTGCCGAGACTTAAATGCCTCTCTTTATAATCTGAAGCAGTGCTCATCTTCTCTCTCACTTTATCAAAGAACAATTTTAACAAAGAAGAGTCATGGCTTGCAATTGTCCACATGCTCATCGGCAGCCATAGGAGGTGCCTATCGAGGAAATTGTTGCTCGTTTTGCTGCACGCTTGGTGAATCCCGCTCTCACTGATAACCAATGCGGCACGGTGATGCAAGAGCTTCTGACTCGTAGAGGATCTCCTCTGCCCATCGGCTCCATTTGGCTCCGGATGATCTTCCTGTCCGTTCTCAATGACGTTCTCCCTCATCCAGCGAAGATGACTCCGGCGATGCTCGACGCAGCGGAGGAAAAGATCGAGTGATTTCATGAGGCATGTTTGATTACTAACCCTCTGAGGGATCGCTCTGCTCAGTTGCTAAGCCTGATACGGGCTTAGCGGGCCATCATGTCTATTTTCGCCGATATGCATGGCACTAATTGATGAGGAGGGACTCCTTGCGAATATCGCCGCTTCGACATAGTGGAGAAGGCTGAGAGGGCTTTAGAAAACTTTGTTTATAGTTTTGTAAACCCTTGTATTTTTTATCTCGTGTTTGGTGATCTCTTTCTTGTAGAATAAAATGCTTATTTAAATGCATTTCTTTTATCGTTGACTGCCGAGTGATTCATTTCCAACACATGTTCTTCTTCTGATTGAATTGTTTAAACATACGTGCAACCCGCATGTGCGTACATACACTTCACCCTTAGGAATTTCTGCTAAGTGTGAACACCAATGATGTGCTCGTATGATGTGCACATGTTATGCGTTAACATTCCAAACGCATATATTAATGAGCCTGCTTTCAATGTTATTACTCGTTCAAGCACACACATATCTATAAACGAAACTTAAACCGGTTTAAACACTCATCAGTGGGATCGGGATCCAACTATCATCGTGTGATAACCTAGATGGAAGCAACTCTAGTCACCACACTCCAGAAGGAATGCAACGCTAGAAAGTTTCCATTATATTTGAAACTCCCATTGTGGTTTTTGCCCCTAGCGGTTTATGACCTTGACAAAGGCCAACAAACCATAAACCACTAGTCAAGTTCAACCCGTCATTATCCAGGATTAATTTGGACCTACCCATATAAACCCTTGACAAAGGACCACAAGGCTATACGACTGTCCTAAATAATCGCATCTCTATACAATAGACAAGCAATATCTAGCTACCATACACTATGTTTTGACAAAGGCCAACAAACGTAGAACGAATACTAGGTACCACTCATCCAAAATGACGGAGAGCCACGGCTGGGTTTTTGGCGAAAAACCCTTTAATGTAATGAACTTGATATCGTTGAAGGAACAGAATAGTTTTAAAAATGAGTGGTTTAGGCTCCGCTTTTGAAAAATAGTGGTTTTGAAGAAAACCGAGTAATCTATAGTAACATAAACTTTTTCTCAAGATGTCACTCCTCGTAATGGGATCTAGGCTCTTGCCTCCTTGAATGAGGTGCTGGATATTCCTAACTGAATACCACTATGCAAAGCGAAAGAGTATGACCATAGTTTTTCGAAATTTGTTCCAACAACATCTTATTAGGTTTATTTTTCCTTGCATCAATCAAAATTATGTTGTCTTATCAATTAAATCCAATCACACCAAAAAAGAACGAAAATAAAATATACGTATATGCCATCTACATTAGCCATGGGGTCCCGTCATGCACCGTTAGGTTACTTAACTATCGGCAGAGCGGGGACTGGACTAGCGTGGCTGCAAAACATATACAACATCTACTAGTATATATAAATATATATATAACCATTTGTTTCAGACATGATATAAGCAACATCACATAACAGCGATAAGCAACATGGAATAGCGAATAATTTAGGAGCCCCGGGTTTTGTTTGAGCCACAAATGAAACCCAACGTTTCCCGGTCGTGTGGATAGCCAGTGCAATATAAAACTAAGACCCCTATAAGTGCAGCAAGTTACCCACTAATTCTGGAAGTGAGACAACCCCAATCAATGAAGTGAATTGGCAACCCAGCACTTCATGGAATCCGGTAACTTGAGCACCCCTCCGTGGGTCAACCTATACCGCCTACGAGTGCGGCGAACAACCCGCCAATTCTAGAGTAAGGCCCCCTCGTTCTCAACGCCATGAGATGCGGGCCTGTTGCCCTCTAGAACCTAGCTATTAAAGCACTTCTCCATGGGGTAATCCTTGTACAGAAAAGAAAATATATACAATGGTGACATCGACCTCAACCCGGCCGTGCCCCAATAAAAGAATATACAAACTGGCGGAAATGACAGTCTACATGTCGAACGCTCGCCCCGTAATAATGAATATACAAATGAATCTAAACTGTGCAACTAGTATTGTATTAGGGGCTATCAAACACGATAATCCGAATAAACCATCACAGAGATAAATATTACAGCAGCAATAGCAAGTATGTGCAGCCCCGTCTAAATGACATATAGCAATTAGATGACGTTTGAAAACACATACACAACATCACAAATATCAACGATGCAAAATTTCAATTCTTGAAACATTCCAAGTTGCCCCAAAGCAAAGATAACACTAAGTGAAATCAGTGGCAAATCAAACAAGACCAAAAATCCTAATTCTCAAAACCCAAGACACTGGATAAAAACGAGGAGCATGGGACACCAGAAAACCGCTGGTAGCGGGTAAAATAGGGTTTTGGGCGGATTTTGTATGGCCAATCATCCTCGTTTTCATTGTGTGTCACTATCATATCATGAGTAGGCATATGCACTTGTTTAAAAAAAAATTCAGAAACCAAAAAATTTTGAACAAAAAATGGTTTTTTGAAAATCGGAATTTTTCGATTTTAAAACTAAAGCATCGTTTACTGCTATTTTCTAATGTTTAGGTGGTTCTGATACTATGTTGGGGTTCCTAGCATCCTGGCCGCCAACCGTGGCCGTTGCGGAACGAAAAACTTTGACTTTTAAAAAAACTTAGCACTAGAAACCACACCATAGAATTTAACCAAACATTAAACTAGCAAACATAAAAGATCTAGCTACTGTGATAGAGAGTTAAATCGAAAGATTCGTGTCCTTCGGTTTTCTACCATCTTCCTTAGCTCCATGGGGTCTCTGTGATTGAGATTGATCTCCGGTCTTCCTTTATCGAAGATGATCCACCCGAGGCATGTGGTTCATGGCTTTAGCTCCACTCAGAAACCTAGTGGAGCAACTAAATCCTCTAGGTTACTAATCTAGAGTGTCTAGTGATGTAGTGTGTGGTTCTATTATTTTTTCTACCTCTCCTCACCCTTGATTCTTAACTCATGAGAGTATAGGGTGAAGAGGAAGGAGGAGCTCTAGAAAATGGAGAGAGAAAGAGAATGCTGAAAATGAAAATCTCATCACCAAATAATAATGCAAGAACGGCTTTATCAAAATGGATTTTGCAAATATAAAATCCAACCATACTTGAATAGTGTAGACAAATGAATTATACCCTATTCAACCAAGCTTCAGACCATTCTCTTTTCCACCTCACCCCTCCACTTCATTTCAATTTTCAAGAAAAGAAAAAACATGGAAATGAGGTGTCCTCCATCTAGAATGTTTTCCGCATAAATACAGAATACACTCTACTGTATATACATACCCGTATTCGTATCAAAATATGAATACCCAAAGAGGTAGAATAATACACAGAATAAAATTCTAGAATATACATATCGAAATGTATATATGTAAATTATTAAATCAATACCTGATTTAATAATCTGGCTTAATCCTAAGCCAGCTAGTATAATCAACCATCTGATCGAAAGCCAGGATAATACTAGAATATTCGTACTGAAATATATATATGTAAATTATTAAATCAATACCTGATTTAATAATCCGGCTTAATCCTAAGCCGGCTAGTATTATCATTCGATCGGAACCCTGCACGTATCAAAATACGGCTACTACATCATTTCTCCTGAACCAGCGAAACCCTCTGTGTAGGACTCTAATGACTCGACAGTACGCTGGCTGTGGGTTTAACCACAAGCATGTCAGCGGCACTAGCTGTACGTAACGGCTACCTAGGAACCTGTTTAAAAGGAAAGCCGACGAGCAAGCTCATCCAGACCCCTACTGATCCAATCCATGACAATCTCCGTACAGTCTAGTCTCTTCGTCTAAGAGCATCGCATACCGGGCCTATGGGATGGTAAACGTCAGAAACCTACTGACTTGATAAGTCATGTCGATGTGGCTCAGGACCAATCCGAGAAACTACTGATCTAACCATCAGTAAATCTCAGCTGCCTTGGCCAAGGTCTTATGGTTCTGGCAAACCGGACACAGTGCGATATCGACTCTCAATACCGAGAGAGATGAATCCCTGACAATCACACACTGCCTCCATGTGACTTAGGACTGTACCAAACTAAAACCTTTTTGCACGACTCGGTAGAACCGTGGTAGGGTAGCGATCAAAGCATAGTGGGAATTCACACGAGATAAATGATGATCTTAGGTCTAAAGACTAACCTGTACTCATATCACTAATAACCGCTATCTGACAATAAGTATAATACCATCTAGAGGTTCTCAGTATTGGGGTTCCTAGCACCCTAGCCGTCGACAGCGGCCGTTGCTGAACAAAAAATTTTGGGTTTAAAAAACTTGGCGCTAGAAACAACTACCTAGAATCGAAATCAAACATGAAACTAGCAAGCTAAAAGAGATTCTAGCTACTGTGATAGAATGTTTTACCAAAAGAACCGTGTCATTCGGTCTTCTACCCTCTTCCTTAGCTCCTTGTGGTGTCCTTGATCGAGCTTGACAGCCGGTCTTCCTCCTTTAAAGATGATCCACCCGAGGGATGTGGTTCACCACACTAAAAATCTAGTGGAGCAAATAAGGACTCTAGGTTGCTAATCTAGAGTGTCTAGAGATGTAGTGAGTTATTTTTAGTGTATATCTATCTCTCTTCCACCCTTGATTCTCAACACATGAGATGGTAGGGTGGAAGATCAAGGAGGAGGAGTTCAAGAAAGCATAGTGAGGAGAGTTGAGAAAAAATGGTAGAGTGATTTTTTTCCATCCAACCAAGTGAGAGAAAAAATATGAAGGTTTTGTAAAACTATTTTTTCAATAAAAATAAAGCAACCATACTTGAATAGCTTGCACAAATGAATTTTCAATTCATTTGTCAACACTATTCAAGCATGGTTCTCACCATTCTCACCTCACTACCTTTACACCTCATTTCCATTTAAATTAATAAATGGATGAACCAAAATGAGGTGTCCGCCTTCTAGAATTTTTTCCGTATAAATACGGAATACACTCAACTGTATATACATACCCGTATTCATATCAAAATATGAATACCGAAGGAGATAGAATAACACAAAGAATATAATACTAGAATATACATATCGAAATATATATACGTAAATTATTAAATCAATACCTGATTTAATAATCTGGCTCAATCCTAAGTCGGCTAGTATAATCAACTGTCCGATCGAAAGTTCGGGTAACTAGTACAATCATTCGATCGGAACCCAGCACGTATCAAAATACGGCTACTACATCGTTTCGCTTGAAGCAGAGAAACCCTCTGTGTGGGACTCTAAAGACTCGACAGTACGCCGGCAGTGAGTAACTGGATAAATCCATAACCACAAGCACGTCAGTGGCACTAGCTATACATAACGGCTACTTAGGTACCTGTCGAAAAGGAAGGCCGACGAGCAAACTCATCCGGATCCCTACTGAGCCTATCTGTGACAATCTCCGTATAGTCCGGGCTCTTCGTCTAAGAGTATCGCATATCGGTTCTACGGGGTGGATAAAGTCAGACACCTAATAACGCGATATTTTGTGTTGGTGTGAAGCCCATCACCCACTGAGAAACTACTGATCCAAATCAGTGATTCTCATCCACTTTGGCTAAGGATTTCTGGTGATGTCCACCCGTGCACAGCGCGACATCAACCCCCAATACTGGGAGAGAAGAATCCCTGACGATCCGCTCACTGCCTCCATGTGGCTCGGGACTATACCCAACCAAAATCTGTTTGCACGACTCCTTTGAGCCGTGGAAGGGTAGTAATCAAAGCACAGTGGGAACTCACATGAGACAAATAACGATCTCAGGTCGAAGTACTAACATGTACTTATGTCACCTGAGAACAGCTATCTGATAATAAGTATAATACCATCTGGCATATTCCCGGCGAGTCCATCTAGTGTACTCACCCCCAGTGAGCACCTGTATACGATCTTAGGTGCGAAAGACCAATGGCTGTGGGACCAACAATCGCCCCTCGTTAGGATCTAGAAACGTATACACCAGTCTACTCCAGAATATCGATGCCCAGTCTCGATACTCCCACGACTAGGGATATTTAAGGATGTGCTTATGGACTACCCAGCCCCCACAAATATGATCGTCATCATAACGCCGGTAGTCAAGAAATAATCCTACGGGCTTTATCAACATGTAATAGTGATCAGTAATACCACCTAATGCATGTACATGATGATAAAGTCAAACCAGATAGCATAGTATCATTTTGAGTAAGACTGTTCTAACCATATAGGTCCTCACTCATTCATCACAATCGCCTGCTTGTGATTACAATAATTGACTTGAGGGCACTATATCTAACAATCTCCCACTTGCACTTAAGGCTAATTATTATGGTGTCGCATACTCATAGCCCGTGTGATACCGAACACCCAACGTCTCTACTAATAAGTCTCGCAAAGCACGTTTGTGAAACTATTGCGTTCAAGAAATAAACTCAGTGAGTGGATCCACTCCAATGTTTCTATCTTTATCTCTCTATATCTCAACTTCGCGGAGAAAGACTATCTCCCAAAATGAGCGATACATGTCTTAGAATTTGTCTGGATATCTGATCAGACCAAGTTCACAAATGAACTCTAAATCCAACAAACGTCTTAGGCCGTATCTTCCACTGAATTTAATCAGTATCCTGTGCTATACCTTCATCAGTATCCGCTTGGACCACCTGTCCAACATACTGCCCCTCAAAAGAGAGAATACTATTAACTCTGACAGCCACTCTGTCATCCAGGTCACCTTGGAAACCTGAAATGATAACTGCCTCCTGAAGGAGGATATTGTTACCATATACCAAGAACAATCACTTAGGTTCACAACTGCTTCCTAATGTTTCTCCAGGATTGGATTAATATATGCTTATTGCATCCAGTGCAAAAAAGAAATATCTGGTGTGGAACTTGATATTTCATGATTGACTCAATTGCCTAAGCAAGTGATATGCCAATCATGCAAATCCCTCTCCTCATCAGTCTAGAAGACATCTCTTTAGAGAGGGTGACTCCATCACGTGCGGGTACACCACCACGCAGGAGTTTTCCATTCTAAAACACTTTAGAATAGTATCAAAGTATCCGAATTGGGATACTTCCCAAATCTAGATCTAAAATCATAGATCTAGTGACCAGAATCTCTGATATTTTATCCAGATCCTATATGGAGAAACACCTTGTGACAACCATAGTATAACCGATCGTAGTATAGGAACATCACTTCCTATTAGGAGTACGTTATTCGAATACCAGGACATCACTGCTTACTATCTTCTTATCAGGTCCATCTATTGTTCTGATGAAATCAAACTCTATGACTGTCACATCAAAAACAGTTGATCTATCTCCGCTATACTTGCTTTAGTTTATGAATAGACATAAACTACTGGCCCGCTACGCTTCCACTGCTCCCACTTGAAAGTGTGTCCTAGCACCACCACTGGGTTTTAACCGGCATCAAGCATGCAATTTTCAAAAAAATGGTGTGCTAAGCTACACTAACCTAGAATCTTAATTAGAGTATTAGGGTTTTAGCAAAATATGAAAAGAACTAAGCTAAGTGAAGAATGCTACAACGTCTGTAGACCAAGTCCTTCACTTCTAAATCTCCAGGTAGTGGTCCCTATGACTCATCTAGGCTCCACTTGAAGAAGGAACGACCTTGCTTCGCGATCTTCGTCTCGAAGATGATCCACCTTGAAGCTTCGCTAGTTCAAGCTACCTCTTCACTAATCTTTCATTAGTGAAGGAAACAACCTAATCCTAAGTGCTAATCTAGAGTAGGTTTATGAAGTAGGTTTATAAGCTCACTTAGAATTCTCTAACTCTTTATTTTCCAACTTATGGAAAAGAGTAGAGCTTGGTGGAGGAAGAAGAAGAAAAGGAGAGAGAAAGCTAATAAGCTAAGTGAAAGAACAAGTGAAGAATGGCTACTATATCTGTTGCATTATTGAAGTATGAATATAATCAAATAATAAAACATCAACCATACTTCAATAGTGCAAGCAAACCATTAAACAAAGAGATGAGCCATACTTCACACCATTCCACAAATATCTCCTCATTTTCCACCTCATTTTCGATTTTCTCAAAATAGAAAATTTATGCTTCATACTATATATATATATATATATATATTAATATATAGTAAGAGTAGAAAATAATTAGTGAGCAATAATATTAGTTAATATATAATTATATCAAATATAAATATGTATCAAATTATTAAATCAACACTTGATTTAATCATCCGGTTATATCATATATAACTGACTAATATCATTTATCTGTATATCATATTATCAAATCAACACTTGATTCAATAATCCGGTTATATCACATATAACCAAACCGATATCAGATGTCGCCAGATTAGAATACGGTATCGAATACTCGTATTTAATCAGGCCCCCGCACATATCAGCATATGTGCCCTACTTCATTTCTCTTGAACTATGAAACCTCTGTGTGGAACTCTAAAGACTAGTCAATACGCCAGCAGTGGGTAATGATCACATGAGTTACCTACAAGCCGTCAGCGGTACTAGATGGACGTAACGACTACCCAGGTATTGAGCGATTAGAAGATCAACGAGCAAGCTTGTCCAAACTCCCATGAATCTTATAAGCAACACTTACCGTATAGTCCGGTCTCTTCGTCTAATATGTCGCATATCGATTCTAGGGGTGGAATCGTCACACCTCAATAACTTGATAAGTCATGCCGATGTGTGGCTCATAACGGTTCGAGAAACTACTGATAACACTTACTAGTAAATCTCTTCATCCCTGTCCAGGGACTTCCTGTTATAGCCAATTGAGCATAGCGCAATATCAACTCCCAATACCGGGAAAGACGAAACCCCTCCATGTGACTCGAGACTGTACCCAAAATCCACCTGTTTGCACGACTCCTTTGAGCCGTGGCAGGGAGGAAATCAAAGCACAGTGGGAACCACACAAGACACTGTGACGATCTCGGTTCTATAGACTAACTTGTACCGGTGTCACCAGAGAACTTTTATCTGACGATAGGTATAGTACCATCTAGGAGTTCTCGGCGAGTCCTGCTCGGTGTACCCATTCTCTAATGAGCACCTGTGTACAATCTTTGATGTCAAACACCAATGGTTATGGGATCAACCATCAGGGTCAAGAAATGTACACACTAGTCTACTATGGAATATCGATACCCTGTCTCGATACTCCCTCGACTAGGAACTGTTAAAGGATGTGCTTGTGGACTACACAAGTCCCAGTAGTATGATCCGCATCATAGTTCTGGTAGTCAAGCAAACATCCTATGGGCTTTATCAACATGTATCTGTCACGACCCGAGAGTTTCGACTCGTGACCGGCACTTAACCACGCAACGTCTACAGGCGCAACGCGGCTAAGTAAGCCGAACCCAGAAATCAAAACCAATAATTAAAGAGTGATTAAAACATTTTGAAAAAAAATAGTCGTGCATGTTTGAGAAACTTCCATTTATTTAGTAGAAATCCTTTTTAAGTTCAAGAGTTAAAACTTTTATAATTTTGGTAACATTTCCTTTTTAAACATTTGTTCCGCAAGTCGGGTAAAAGCAAAGTGTAGCAGAAATGACAAGTAAAATGAAGGAAGCATCACAATATGATATACGACGCCGTAGCGAAGAATACACAGTAAAGCAAGGACAATATCACAAAAGGTAAGACTGCATAAAATAAAGCCGGCTTACATGCGAGCTCGACACCAGAGTATAAAATCATACACATCGTCCTCACAACTGTCTCTAAGTCAATACAGAAAGGTAGATGGAGAGTACTAGATACATCAATATACAACTGAAAGATAACAGATACCGTACAAAAACCCACCAATCAGAAAAATGCTAACTCGCCTCAGCATTGGTATCTGTGCCAAAAGATGTGGTAAACAGCCAGCCGCGACTACTCCCAAGGGCAACCTGCAAATACTGTGGCACAACGGGGGTGAGTTGCCAACTCGTGAATAGAGATAACATATAAAGATAATCGCGAGCATGCACATATACCGCGGCTCTACTAATGCCAGCAGATGATATCAATGCATGCCAAACAGTGGATGCAATAGTAATACAAGTGCTCTATCAGGTAAATACTACAGGATGAGATACATAGCAATCAATACTGAGCATGGGATAAATAACATCTGCATGGAATGTGTCAACATGGAAAACAATAGGCGGTGCCTCAAACTGCACCCAAATCCCAAATATACTCAAGCGCCGGCACACCCATCGGCCCTCAAATCCTGTAAACCTCTGAGGAATCACGAGTGCCCAACATCGGCACCCAAAACATCATCAAATACTCGTGTCCAACATCGACACGCAAATCCTCATATATCGGGCTCCGTCAGTCCGGATCAGCCCACGGGGTCCGTCTGCGGTGTCGGCCCTCGGCCCCGGCAGTACGGGTCATCCCGCATCCATCTCTCGACCCTGGTCAGTATCCTCCGGACAACTGCCAGGTCCAACCAATCACCGGTAGGTACTCGCCCACCTCCAGGCTCAATCGGCAAAACCCATCGATCATCTCGTCGAGGGGAACCATACCGGGCCCACCACGAACCCGCAAACAGATCATCCACTCCTCGAATCGGGTTTCAAGCACACGTCTCAGCACCGAGAAAACGCGTGGTGGACATACCAAAATATCATATCACGAGGTACCGGGTTTTCAAAATAATGCATCTTTTCTTAAATATTTCCACGGTCCTCAAAACCAGAAATCACATGAAAATCCATCACCAATAAGTCAGTCTAATGCGAGGTACAATGTAAATCAATCCATGGTATGGGTATAAGGGGAAAACCGCCTTTAAAATAGTTCTCGTTCTTAAAGATGTCATGCGGCTCCCAATTTCTAGAAAATCATAACCAATCATATGTAAGATGAACTACAGCAGTATAATCATGGCAGCTCTACAGTTAGTGTGGCATGGCAATTACTAACGGTGTGTGTGTAGCATGCAAATAGTGCCCGTGCAACATAAACCGTTATTAATAGTGCGGTGTTCTATCAGTTCTAAGCATATGTACGTAAATACAGCAGGGAATGCAATATGCGATGACAATCCATGGGGTAAATGCAATATATAATAATAATAAGGTCCTATCAGCCCTGACGCATAACGCCATGCGGGCGATATCCCCGTAGATGTGAAATCTACTCACCGAGTCTCGCGCTAAGTGTAGCCGACGACTTGCTTGCCCTTCTTTGCAGCGTCCGTCTGACTCGCCTGCGAACCTAGAATCACATAACATATATCACACATAAGCTCAATTTCACAAAAACGCGACATTACGGTCAAACTAGAAACCCGTGTCGCAAACCAATCGCGTGTGTACGCGATACGCTAAAATGTGTGATCACGCGCCAGAAACTACCCCAACGCGTCGCGATACGCAGAAACCCAAACCTACTCACGCATCACGCGTGTCGCGAAGGTTTAAAAATACGAGAAATAGGTATATAGTCCCAGATTTTTATACAGAATCTGTATTACAAAAATATATATACCACAACACCCTACACACTAGCAAACACCTACAGGACCCAACCCTAACCCAAACCCTACCCATCTGGCCGCAAATTGCATCCAGAATGAAATAATTGGCGGCCTACTGTAGCAGTTAGGGGGTCGGGTTAAATCTAGGGTATCAGCACATCACCACTATACTGCAGTCCTCTCAATTTCATTCTGAACTCACCGGGTCAATAGCAGTTCCAGAAAACTCAGATTTTGCACAAATACGAAAAATTGCATCAAATAGGGAAACTGGAGGTATTTTAGTGCAATTGGGGTTAAACTAGGTTAATATGGTCTCAACAACCCACTAACACCCTACTGAAACCAAACCACACCACAATAGCACAAGATTCCTATTAAACACCTCATATCGCACTAAAACGCACAAAAAAACCACTAATCGATGCAAATCTACACTAACCAAGCAAACTAGGGAAACAAGTTAGGAAGTATACCTCACACTTAACCCTAGGGAGCTGAAGGAAGAAGAAGAAATGAAGGGAAGAGGCTGTTGCTACTGCTGAATTGCTTGCTGTTGCTGCTGCTGAATGCCTGCTGCTGTTGCTGCTGCTATGCTTGCTGCTGTGCTGCTGGTTCTGGAGCTGAGGTAAGTGTGTGTGTTGTGTAAGTGTGTGGGTGTGTGAGACTTGAGACAAAGGCAAAGAAATGAGAGGAAAACAACCATGACCTAATTGTCAACCCTCCTCTCCCTCTCTTCATTAATGGCAAGCATGGCTTGAGCCATGATGCCTACTCCCTCTCTCTCACAAGTCAACACCTAACCAATTCAAATTAAAGTAACTTTTAATTAACTAATTAAACCCACTTAAAAACCCATAAAACTTAATCCTCAAGATTAACCCACCATGGCTACTAATTATGGTAAAAACTCATTTTAAAACCCTAGTTTACATGCACATGTGTGTGCAAGCCTAGGAAAATTTTGAAAAAATATTTATTAAATTAGGAAAAATATTTAAAACACAATTTGGTAAACTTTTTAATAAAAACCCTTTAGTTAAATATGATTAGTCACTAAACAAATCCTAAGGTGTTACAATCTCTCCCCCTTAAAGAAATTCGTCCCCGAATTTCAAAAATCTAACTAAACGCACATTCAAAAAGATGGGGATACGTCTTCATCATCTCGCTTTCGGTCTCCCAAGTGACCTCCTCACGGTTCTGACCACGCCAAAGTACTTTAACTGATGGAATGTCCTTCGATCTCAATTTCTTCACTTGTCGATCCAAGATCATCACCGGCTGCTCTGCATAGGAAAGGTCGCGCTCCAGCTGGATCGTCGGGTGCTGAATCGAATGCGAAGGATCATGAAGATATCTGCGGAGCATCGAGACATGAAATACGGGATGCACATCTGGAAAGCTGGGCGGAAGGGCTAAACGGTAGGCTACTGCACCAACACGCTCGAGGATCTCGAAGGGGCCCACATACCTGGGACTAAGCTTCCCCTTCTTCCCAAACCTCATCACACCTTTCATCGGGGAGACCCTCAAGAAAACATGATCACCAACAGAAAACTCAAGTCGGCGCCGCCGACGGTCCGCATAAGATCTCTGCCTACTCTGCGCTGCTCGCATCCTTTCGCGAATCAACTGGATCTTCGCGGTCGTCTCCTCAACAATCTGTGGCCCTAAGATACTGCCCTCACTGAGCTCTGTCCAACAGGCGGGCGATCTGCATCTCCTCCCATAAAGAGCCTCAAATGGTGCCATCTGAATGGTCTCCTGGTAGCTGTTATTGTAGGAGAACTCTACTAAGGGTAAGTGATGATCCCAGCTACCTCTGAAATCTAATACACATGCTCTGAGCATGTCTTCGAGAGTCTGAATGGTCCGCTCTGACTGCCCGTCGGTCTGCGGATGAAATACTGTGCTGAAACTCAAGCGAGTGCCCAAAGCCTCCTGAAGCCTCTGCCATAGTCTACTGGTAAACTGGGTGCCTCTGTCGGACACAATACATGTCGGGACTCCGTGTAGTCGCACAATCTCGTCGATGTAGACCTGGGCATACTGAGTAAATCCGAAGGTCGTCTTCACCGGTAGGAAGTGAGCCGCCTTCGTCAAACGATCCACGATCACCCAGATGGAGTCATACCCCCGACTAGTCCTGGGTAGACCCACAACGAAATCCATCGAAATCTGTTCCCATTTCCACTACGGAATGGGTAACGGCTGTAGCTCTCCCGCGGGCCTCTTGTGCTCAGCCTTGACTTGCTGACAAGTCAGGTATCTCGATACGAAATCTGCGATGTCCCTCTTCATTCTGTCCCACCAGTAAACACCTTTCATATCTTGATACATCTTGGTGGAACCGGGATGGACGCTATACACCGATCGATGTGCCTCCTCAAGAATCTCGCGCCTCAGTCCCTCAGCATCTGGTACGCACAGTCTGACTCCAAATCGTAGTACCCCCTGACCATCGATCACGAACTCGGAAAATCTGCCCTGTCCAATCTGTGCCATGATCTCTGAACATCGGTCATCACTGAGCTGTGCCTCACGTATACGATCGATCATCTGTGGGCGTGCACGGACATGTGCTATCTGTCCTCCAATCGGCGTGAACTCGAACTGTACTCGGCTGTCGCATAATATCTGCCAATCTGCCGACGACTGTCCCCGTACCGCGCTCAAATAAGATAAACTACTCCCGGGCCTCCTGCTCAAAGCATCCGCCACTACATTCGCCTTGCCCGGGTGATACAGGATCTCGCAGTCGTAATCCGTCACTAACTCCATCCATCGGCGCTGTCGAAGTTTCAGGTCCCGCTGCTGGAATATGTATTTCAGACTCTTGTGATCCGTGAATATCTGGCACGACTCTCCGTATAGGTAATGTTGCCAGATCTTAAGTGCAAAGACCACTGCAGCCATCTCTAAGTCATGAGTGGGGTAGTTTTGTTCATGTTCCTTCAATTGTCGCGAAGCATACGCGATCACCCTGTCATGCTGCATCAAAACGCAACCTAGCCCCACTCGAGAGGCATCACAATAGACCACAAACCCGCCTGAGCCTGAAGGGAAAGATAACACCGGTGCCGTCGTCAGCCGAGTCCGCAACTGCTGAAAATTGTGCTCGCACTCCTCCGTCCAATCAAAAGGAACTCCCTTCCGGGTCAACTCGGTCAACGGTGTAGCAATACGGGAGAATTCCTGCACAAAACGCCTGTAGTAACCGGCCAACCCTAAAAAGCTGCGAATCTCCGTCACCGATGTGGGTTTGGGCCAACGCTGAACGGCCTCGATCTTCCTCGGGTCTACACATATACCGTCTCGTGAAATCACGTGCCCCAAGAAATCTTCGCTGTTTAGCCAGAAAACACACTTGGAGAATTTCGCATACAGCTGGTGCTTCCTCAAAGTCTGCAGTGTAATCCGCAGGTGCTGCTCGTGCTCCTCACTACTCCGGGAATACACCAAGATATCGTCGATGAAGACTATGATGAACAGATCCAAATAAGGCTGGAAAATACGGTTCATCAAGTCCATGAATGCTGCTGGTGCATTGGTGAGTCCAAACGACATCATCAAAAACTCGTAATGGCCGTAGCGCGTACGGAAAGCTGTCTTGGGAATGTCCTCCTGTCGAACCCGCAGCTGATGATAGCCCGATCGTAAATCGATCCTCGAAAAGTACCCTGCCCCCTGAAGCTGGTCGAACAAATCGTCGATGCGCGGCAAGGGATACGTGTTCCGCACTGTCACCCTGTTCAGCTGGTGGTAGTCGATACACAGACGCAAACTGCCGTCCTTCTTCTTGACAAACAGGACTGGGGCACCCCAAGGAGAAACACTGGGTCGAATAAGCCCCTTATCCAGCAAATCTTGCAACTGACCCTTCAACTCTTGAAGTTCCGCCGGGGCCATCCGATAAGGCGGTATGGAAACAGGCCCCGAGCCAGGAACCAAATCAATACAGAAAGAAATGTCGCGCTCGGGAGGTAGCCCAGGAAGCTCGTCAGGGAACACATCAGGAAACTCGCTGACAACCGGAACCTGATCCAATGGAACCTCTGTAGCGCGAGCATCGCAAACATAGGCGAGAAATCCCTGACATCCCTTCCTCAAAAGCTGTCCAGCGCGAAAAGAAGAAATCACACTGTGAGGGGCGGCACCACGGTCCCCCAACACAACAAAAACCGACTCGCCGGGAAAGCAGAATCTAACTGTCTTCTCACGGCAGTCCACAGAAGCATAGCACGTGGCTAACCAATCTATGCCCAAAAGAACGTCGAAGTCCAACATCTCCAGAAGGATCAAGTCGACAAGCAACTCTCTCTCGCCAATACAGACGGTACAGGATCGGAACACGTGCCTAGCAACAAAAGACTCTCCCATAGGAGTAGTCACAACAAGCGGCTGATCAAGCAAACCGGACTCTCTACCCAAACTCGGCACAAAGTGCATGGATACGTACGAGTGTGTGGATCCGGGATCGAACAATACGTGTGCATCAACTGTACAAACAGGAAGGATACCTGAAACCACTGCATTGGACGCCTGCGCGTCCTGATGCGTCAAATAAAGACCCGTGCCTGTCCACCACCTGTAACTGACTGCCCTCTGCCTCGGTCATCTCGTCCTCTCTGAGCAACTCCTCCACGGCCACGACCTCGCTGTGTATGAGTCTGGCGCGGAGCAACGGTAGGTACAACGGGCAACGCCCTCTGGGGTGGTGAAGGTGGTAAAGTAACATGCGGTGCTGCCGCCTCCCTCCGGTGTGTCTCGGGACAATCCCTAACGAGGTGAAGTAGGCTGCCGCATCTAAAGCAACCCCGCGGCGACTGCTGACTCTCTCGTGGATATGAACTAAACATCTGGCTCCATCCCGAATCTCTGCCACTCCCCGTACCTGGGCGATACCTGTCGCGGCGTCTGAATATCTGTCTCCGTGCGGATATACCAGTACGAACTCTCTTCGGCTCTGGGACTGCCGAAGTCTCAGCAAGGTGCTCCTCGACTACTAGGGCCGCGTCTACAGCTGCTGCATAGGTCTCGTAGTGCTGTGCGCTGATCGCACGCCGAAAGCGTGTCGGATGTTCAAAGAATTAAAGTGTAACCGCGATCAGGACGGTGTCGCTTTGCAGCTAGCCGGTTGAGCACGGGTCGGTCCACAGGGAGATGGTGGTATTTTACCTTCTTGTCTTAGACGAGTCAATAAAGAATCTGTATGTTTGTTCGAGACTAACCTATGTGTATTATTTGCAAGTATAAAGTTGTTAAGAAAAGATGCGAGATTGTAAGCTAAGAAATCCGTACTCAAAACCTTTGAGCCGAGTCTTGACCAATTGAAGCTAGACAATCGGCAACAACGTGGATTAGGGGATTTAAGCGCGGTATTCGTGGAATCCGGCTTATTTACCCTTGTCCTTCCGTTCTTGTCTCTTGCTTTCGCCTCCGGCCAAACCGAACGCAACCGGTCGCGGTTAGGAATCACCGTTACCTTGTCAGGGTACGGTGCCTAACGGAGCGCTTGCGTAATGTTTGGGCGGAGTTCAATGGAAAATAACGGGAAAAGGAATTGGGCAAAGAAACATTAACTTATAATACCGTATTTTATCTTAATAACAATAATTACATTCATTCACAAAAGAGAACCAAAAAGAGAGAACAAAAAGAAAAGAACAAAGAAAAGAAAAGATTACAAGAAATTAAGTGCATGAATGTAAATTGCAAGTAATTAAAGTGCATGGAAAAAAATTGCAAGTAATTAAAGACAAGAATGAAAAATGCAAGAAAGTAATTACAAGAACCATAGAACTCAAAACAAGCATGGGATCAATAGCCAACCCTTAAACTTGCAAGCTCAATCAAGAGGTTGCAAGATCAAGGGAAGGGTAGAGAACACATGTGAATTGAAGTACTAAGGAGAGAACAAAATACGACCCTTGAGATCAATAACTAACCCTTAACCATTCAAGCTCAATGAAGAGGTTGAATGATCAAGAGAAAGCAAGAATCTCAAGGGGAAGAAGGAATAAAAGAGAATGATAAAAAAGCCGTCATCTTCATTGATCTTCCACTCAAAAAGCTCTCACTACAATTTCATGGAGGAGGAATGAAGAGGAAGAAGAACTATACAAAAAACTACAAAAGAGTGGACACAAAATTGGACAAAAGAATGACCCTTGGCTTTGATCAGATCCGGGGTATTTATAGGAGGGGAATGGAAACCCTAGGGCAACCATCAGCCCCCAAATAAGATTACCAAAAAGCCCCTGCAAAATTACAGAAAGGGGAGACCACATGGCTGCGGAACCGTGGCCATGACCCCCCTTTGGCCGCGGTTCCGCGGCCATCTAGTGGAGTTGCTTGGTGGGATTTTGGGTGGTTTCCTGTTTTGTTGTTTCCTCGTGTTTGCCAACTCTATAATGCACAAAGTCTTCCAGAATATCTTCTGATTTCCAAGTCCAAGATTGCATTATCTTTGTTTACTTTTGAATTTATCTCCCTCGAGCTCCGCGCACCCATTGATTCTTGTGCAGCCCCCCCCGTGCCTGTGCTTGTCCCAGACACGAATGACCACTGTCACATGTCTTGTATCTGGAACCGGTACTCGGCACTGGACGGATATGGATGACCGGAACCCGGCTTTTATCTGCTGTGACAGATGTTCTGTATTTTGACGTAGCTATGGAGATTTTGTCTTGATTTGCAATATTTGGACTGGAAACCTGTAATCTGTAAACATGTAACAAACACGGATTAAAAGTACCTACCTATAAATACACGAGCGTAAGAATGGGCGGTATAAAATGCAATATTCTGATATGAACACGCGCTGATCGCAAGGAACAATGGAGTAAGCAAGCCTCGAACAAATCTCCTGACTCGCAACTCCTCGGTAGCCACTAAATATGGGGCATAGACTGCTAGCTCTGTAAACAGCACGTCATACTCTGCCACTGTCATCCCTGGCGTCTGGTGCAAGGACTCAAATCTGCGTGCTCGGGCATCCCTAACACTCTGGGGAAGGGAACGGGCTAGAAATACTGTCACAAACTCTGTCCAGGTCATAGGAGGAAGACCTGCTGCTCTGCCCTTCTCGACTGAGTCACACCACTTCTGCGCAAGACCTTCTAGGCGAAAGCTCGCGAACTCGACCCATCTCGCATCTGCGCATCTAAGGGAACGGCATATCCGAGCCATCCTGTCTATGAAAGACTGGGGGTCCTCGGCTGTATCGGTGCCTGTGAAGACCGGAGGTTTCAGCCTCATGAACTCTGATAGCGATACTGTAATCACCTCCATAGCCGCAGGGGCAACTGGCTGTGCGGTAGGTACCATAGCGGTCTCTGGAATGGGTGGAGCTACCTCTGGTCGCTGCGTTCGAAGCGTCTCAACTAGCGATCCTATCATCTGGCGCATCTCCTGCATGCTAGATCCCACCGTCTGGCGCATCTCCTGCATACCAGCCCCTAGCGTGGCGATCTGATCTGTCACAAGAGGAACAGTCTGCTTGGGTACAACGGGTGCACTGCCCGGATCAGTCCTCGTCTCGGACGAGTCAACACGAATCCCGGCCCTCGCGGCCACTCTCTGCGCCCTCGTAGTCTTAGGCGGCATAATGGCTGAAAGAAAATTAGGATTCGATAAGAACACGGAAATCGAATCGCAAGAATATAAGGAGGGATCAAATCAATAAGTCCTATGGTCGGGTAGGCGGAGTATCGTGTCGTGAGTATGCCGCGGAACATACACACGCTACGCTACCCTGCTGCAGCTACCTACTCCATCATACCAGGGTCATCCTACACTCCGAAGGTAAAACCTACGCTCTGATACCAACTTTGTCACGACCCGAGAGTTTCGACTCGTGACCGGCACTTAACCACGCAACGTCTACAGGCGCAACGCGGCTAAGTAAGCCGAACCCAGAAATCAAAACCAATAATTAAAGAGTGATTAAAACATTTTGGAAAAAAATAGTCGTGCATGTTTGAGAAACTTCCATATATTTAGTAGAAATCCTTTTTAAGTTCAAGAGTTAAAACTTTTATAATTTTGGTAACATTTCCTTTTTAAACATTTGTTCCGCAAGTCGGGTAAAAGTAAAGTGTAGCAGAAATGACAAGTAAAATGAAGGAAGCATCACAATATGATATACGACGCCGTAGCGAAGAATACACAGTAAAGCAAGGACAATATCACAAAAGGTAAGACTGCATAAAATAAAGCCGGCTCACATGCGAGCTCGACACCAAAGTATAAAATCATACACATCGTCCTCACAACTGTCTCTAAGTCAATACAGAAAGGTAGATGGAGAGTACTAGATACATCAATATACAACTGAAAGATAACAGATACCGTACAAAAACCCACCAATCAGAAAAAGGCTAACTCGCCTCAGCAATGGTATCTGTGCCAAAAGATGCGGTAAACAGCCAGCCGCGACTACTCCCAAGGGCAACCTGCAAATACTGTGGCACAACGGGGGTGAGTTGCCAACTCGTGAATAGAGATAACATATAAAGGTAATCGCGAGCATGCACATATAGCGTGGCTCTACTAATGCCAGCAGATGATATCAATGCATGCCAAACAGTGGATGCAATAGTAATACAAGTGCTTTATCAGGTAAATACTACAGGATGAGATACATAGCAATCAATACTGAGCATGGGATAAATAACATCTGCATGGAATGTGTCAACATGGAAAACAATAGGCGTTGCCTCAAGCTGCACCCAAATCCCAAATATACTCAGGCGCCGGCACACCTATCGGCCCTCAAATCCTGTAAACCTCTGAGGAATCACGAGTGCCCAACATCGGCACCCAAAACATCATCAAATACTCGTGTCCAACATCGACACGCAAATCCTCATATATCGGGCTCCGTCAGTCCGGATCAGCCCACGGGGTCCGTCTGCGGTGTCGGCCCTCGGCCCCGGCAGTACGGGTCATCCCGCATCCATCTCTCGACCCTGGTCAGTATCCTCCGGACAACTGCCAGGTCCAACCAATCACCGGTAGGTACTCGCCCACCTCCAGGCTCAATCGGCAAAACCCATCGATCATCTCGCCGAGGGGAACCATACCGGGCCCACCACGAACCCGCAAACGGAACATCCACTCCTCGAATCGGGTTTCAAGCACACGTCTCAGCACCGAGAAAACGCGTGGTGGACATACCAAAATATCATATCACGAGGTACCGGGTTTTCAAAATAATGCATCTTTTCTTAAATATTTCCACGGTCCTCAAAACCAGAAATCACATGAAAATCCATCACCAATAAGTCAATCCAATACGAGGTACAATGTAAATCAATCCATGGTATGGGTATAAGGGGAAAACCGCCTTTAAAATAGTTCTCGTTCTTAAAGATGTCATGCGGCTCCCAATTTCTAGAAAATCATAACCAATCATATGTAAGATGAACTACAGCAGTATAATCATGGCAGCTCTACAGTGAGTGTGGCATGGCAATTACTAACGGTATGTGTGTAGCATGCAAATAGTGCCCGTGCAAAATAAACCGTTATTAATAGTGCGGTGTTCTATCAGTTCTAAGCATATGTACGTAAATACAGCAGGGAATGCAATATGCGATGACAGTCCATGGGGTAAATGCAATATATAATAATAATAAGGTCCTATCAGCCCTGACGCATAACGCCATGCGGGCGAAATCCCCGTAGATGTGAAATCTACTCACCGAGTCTCGCGCTAAGTGTAGCCGACGACTTGCTTGCCCTTCTTTGCAGCGTCCGTCTCACTCGCCTGCGAACCTAGAATCACATAACATATATCATACATAAGCTCAATTTCACACAAATGCGACATTACGGTCAAACTAGAAACCCGTGTCGCAAACCAATCGCGCGTGTGCGCGATACGCTAAAACGTGTGATCACGCGCCAGAAACTACCCCAACGCGCCGCGATACGCAGAAACCCAAACCTACTCACGCATCACGCGTGTCGCGAAGGTTTAAAAATACGAGAAATAGGTATATAGTCCCAGATTTTTATACAGAATCTGTATTACAAAAATATATATACCACAACACCCTACACACTAGCAGACACCTACAGGACCCAACCCTAACCCAAACCCTACCTATCTGGCCGCAAATTGCGGCCAGAATGAAATAATTGGCGGCCTACTGTAGCAGTTAGGGGGTCGGGTTAAATCTAGGGTATCAGCACATCACCACTATACTGCAGTCCTCTCAATTTCATTCTGAACTCACCGGGTCAATAGCAGTTCCAGAAAACTCAGATTTTGCACAAATACGAAAAATTGCATCAAATAGGGAAACTGGTGGTATTTTAGTGCAATTGGGGTTAAACTAGGTTAATATGGTCTCAACAACCCACTAACACCCTAGTGAAACCAAACCACACCACAATAGCACAAGATTCCTATTAAACACCTCATATCGCACTAAAACGCACAAAAAAACCACTAACCGATGCAAATCTACACTAACTAAGCAAACTAGGGAAACAAGTTAGGAAGTATACCTCACACTTAACCCTAGGGAGCTGAAGGAAGCAGAAGAAATGAAGGGAAGAGGCTGTTGCTACTGCTGAATTTCTTGCTGTTGCTGCTGCTGAATGCCTGCTGCTGTTGCTGCTGCTATGCTTGCTGCTGTGCTGCTGGTTCTGGAGCTGAGGTAAGTGTGTGTGTTGTGTAAGTGTGTGGGTGTGTGAGACTTGAGAGAAAGGCAAAGAAATGAGAGGAAAACAACCATGACCCAATTGTCAACCCTCCTCTCTCTCTCTCTTCATTAATGGCAAGCATGGCTTGAGCCATGATGCCTACTCCCTCTCTCTCACAAGTCAACACCTAACCAATTCAAATTAAAGTAACTTTTAATTAACTAATTAAACCCACTTAAAAACCCATAAAACTTAATCCTCAAGATTAACCCACCATGGCTACTAATCATGGTAAAAACTCATTTTAAAACCCTAGTTTACATGCACATGTGTGTGCAAGCCTAGGAAAATTTTGGAAAAATATTTATTAAATTAGGAAAAATATTTAAAACACAATTTGGTAAACTTTTTAATAAAAACCCTTTATTTAAATATGATTAGTCACTAAACAAATCCTAAGGTGTTACAGTATCAGAGAGACTGTATAAAAATACAAGTGTACATGTTAAGATAAACAGAAACCAGATAGCATACAATTATGTCGAGCAAGAAAGTCCTCTATATATATGTCCAAGTATCCATACAATAATGGCCTCTAGGGTATACATATTCCTAACAATCTCCCACTAGCACTAAGGCCAGTTGTTGTAGTATCTCAGACCCAACATCCCAAAAAGTCTCTCAAACTGCGTCTGGGGGAGGGCCTTCATCAGTGGATCCGTTGTGTTGTCCTTCGTGTCAACTCTCCTGACCTCAATCTTCCGGCGATCTACTATCTCCTGGATCAGGTGATACCGCCTAAGAATATGTGTAGATCTCTGATGGGTCCGGGGTTCCTTCTGTAAGTCCATGCTACCTCTCCCGGTACTTTCGGGCATGCGGAATTTGATAAAAAACGATTTTCTTAGAGGTGGTAACATGAACTTAAAACCCGGATCTTTGTTAAACATCTAACTAACAACCAAACTACGAGTTGCTAACTACTCGGTTAGGGGGTTATACCTTTCTATTTCTCGAACTCCTTCGTCTTCAAGCTTCGATGGTCGTCCGGATCGCCTTCACTCCGTCGTCTCCTTGCGCCGAAGATAGATCCACCTCGAAAGCTTCAACCTTTGGATCCTTCTTCGAACTTTGAAGAAACTAGTTCACTCGGTTTGCTAAACCTTGTGAACTAGAGTGAGTAGAGAAGAGTTTGTATGGGATTTTATCTATGGTTCTTGGTTCTCAACTCATGAGAGAAGTGAACCATAGAGTCAAGAGAGGGAGAGCAAGAGGAGGAAGATGAGAGCTCAAGAACAAGAGAGAGAATGAGCATGAAAGAATGAGAGAAGACTTTTCTCATTTGGCTCTCATAATCCAAAACAATCATAACACATCATATCAATTAAGTATTATGTGATGGTTTAAGCAACCATAGCCATATCATTTCATGCACTCATTTTGCACAAAAGAGCAAGCAAGCAAAATTCTTTGCCATGAAATGATAGCTATAGTTATCATGATGGTCAACTAGTCAAGCCTAGTCAACCGGTCAACAAAATCAACAAGTCAACAACCCAACAACCATGTCACCATATTACCTAATTAATATAATTGTTAATCACATATCATATTCACATTAGGGTTGAGCAAAAAGTCAATAGTCAACTGTCAACGGTCAACAACCCTAATGAGAATCCTCTGCCTCTGTCTCTCCGTCAACTGTGCATACACACCCGCATCCGCGTTCCGAGGAACATGAATGCATACTGGATAAATCCAATCCCAAAAGTTACACTAGGATCTGGCTTAAACCAAAGCCCACTAGTGTAAACTGTCCGGACACTTTACGTGCACAAGTGCACGGATGTGACCGAACCCTGTCGCAAAACCATGCGACCTGTCGCAACACCATGCGACCTCTACTCTTTTGCCTAAAGGCGAATAGCTTTCTGTGTGGGACTCTAAAGACTCGACACTACGCTGGCAGTGGGTTTAACCACAGACCACAAGCGGCACTAGTTGTGCGTAACGGTCCCCAGTTAGATGCCGACAAGAAGACTGACGAGGTGAAACCGATCTGAACTCCTACTGAGCCTGAATGTGACAATCTCGGTACAGTCCGGTCTGTTCGTCTGATACATCGCATGGCGGGCCTAGGGGGGCGGTAAACGTCAGTCCCCTAATAGCGGTACAAGTCGTGTCGGAGCGAAGCCCAAAACACCCTGAGATAACACTGGAAGCCTACCAGTATATCTCGATTGCCCTGGCCAGGGACTACTCATGTAATGGCTCTCCTAGACAAAGCGCGATGTCAACTCCCAATACCGGGAGAGACGAATCCTGTCTAACCGTCACTGCCTCCAAGTGCTTCGGGACTGTACCCAACCACTACCTGTTTGCACGACTCCTTTGAGCCGTGGTAGGGTAGCGATCAAAGTACAGTGGGAACACACTCGAGGCGAAGTGACAGTGTCAAGTCAGCGGACTAAGCTGTACTCATGTCACCTGGGAACTGATAACTGACGATAGGTATAATACCAACCGGTCAGTTCCCGACGAGTCCTGTCCAGTGTACTCGTAACCCAACGAGCACCCGCATACTATCTCCAGTACGACGTACTGACGGCTGTGGGACAGACCGTCTCCCACTCTGGGATGAGAAGCGCATGCGCTAGTCTACTCCGGGGTATCGATGCCCTGTCTCGATAGTCCTGCGACTAGGGACCTGCATAAGGATGTGCTTATAGATTACCCAGCCCCCACTAGTGTGACTGCCATCACAACGCTGGTAATCAAGCAAAGATCCTAAGGGCTCCACTAATGTGTATAGGCGATATACTAAAATAAACACATGTACACATTGAAGTAGAAACAAACCAAGTAGCATACTACTATTTTGAGCAAGATTGTATATACAAGGTGAATATCCCAAGCTTCCATTAAGTAATATACAAACTAGTATGATACAATAATGGCCTCTAGGGCATATACACTAATAATCTCCCACTTGCACTAAGGCTATGTACTGGCGTATCGAAGACCTATCATCTCGATCAGCCGCTCGAACTGAGTCTGGGGCAAGGCCTCGGTGAATGGATCTGCAGTGTTATCTTCTGAAGCGACTCTCCGAACCTCGATCTCCTGGCGATCCACGATCTCCCTGATCAGGTGATACCGCCTCAAGATGTGTCTGGATCTCTGATGAGACCTGGGTTCCTTCGCTAAAGCTATAGCCCCGTTGTTGTCGCAATACAGAGGTATTGGATCAACAATGGACGGAACCACCTGAAGCTCTTTCAAGAACTTTCTTATCCAGACAGCTTCTTTTGCGGCATCAGATGCAGCGATGTATTCCGCTTCCATCGTCGAGTCTGCAACGGTTTCCTGTTTTGAACTCTTCCAACATACCGCCCCTCCATTGAGGGTAAAGACAAAACCCGACATGGACTTGGAATCATCCTTGTCACTCTGGAAGCTGGAGTCAGCAAAGGCCTCGATCTGGAGGTCTTTTCCGCCATACACCAAGAACATCTCCTTAGTCCTTCTCAGGTACTTGAGAATGTTCTTTACCGCTATCTAGTGTTTCTCCCCAGGGTTTGACTGATACCGGCTTACCACACTCAGTGCATAAGCCACATCCGGTCTGGTACACAACATCGCATACATTATAGAGCCTACCGCAGAAGCGTAGGGTATAATAGACAAGCGATCCCTCTCCAAATCAGTCTTGGGAGACATCTCTTTAGAGAGGGTGATCCCGTAACAAGCCGGTAGGTTACCGTGCTTGGAATCTTCCATACTGAATCTTTTCAGTATGGTGTCGATGTACATGGACAGTGAAAGTCCTAATATCCTTTTGGATCTGTCACGGTAGATCCGGATACCCAGAATGTATGAGGCATCACCCAGGTCTTTCATGGAGAACCTGTGTGACAAGAACCCCTTGACAGATTGTAGCATAGGAATGTCATTTCCTATTAAGAGAATGTCATCCACGTATAAAACGAGGAATACTACAGTTCTCGATACAAATCTACTATAGATGCATGGTTCATCTGGATTTTTGATAAAGGCAAATTCCTTGACCGTCTCATCAAAACAGATGTTCCAACTCCGCGACGCCTGCTTTAGTCCGTAAATGGACTTAAGCAACTTGCACACCTTTCCGCTGCTCCCACTCTGAATGAAACCCTCTGGCTGGTCCATATAGACACACTCCTCTAAATTTCCATTTAGAAAAGCGGTCTTTACGTCCATTTGCCAGATCTCATAATCGTGGAAGGCAGCAATGGCAAGAAGGATCCGAATGGATTTCAGCATAGCCACTGGAGAAAAGGTTTCGTCATAGTCCAAACCTGGTCTTTGATGAAAACCTGTTGCTACAAGTCTAGCTTTATAGGTCTCAACCTGTCCATCTACACCAATCTTCCTTTTGAAGATCCACTTGAATCCTACGGGTTTTACCCCGTCTGGAGCAATGTCCAACGTCCATACTTTGTTGGTGTACATGGACTCCATTTCGGTCCGCATTGCATCCAGCCATTTTACCGAGTCGACGCTCTGAACGGCTTGCTGGAAGCTAGTAGGCTCATCATAATCTATGATGCAATCCTCTCTATCCCCGTCTATGAGAAAACCGTAGTATCTCTCGGGCGGATGAGACTGCCTAATACTCCTGCGGAGCGGCATAGGAATGTGCTGTTCTTTTGAACCCTCTGGTTCCACTAAGCTTTCAGTAATAGTCTGTGGTTCTGGAATTTCTTCCAGTTCTATTGTGCTCCCACTTATCTGGGTTTCCAAAAACTCAGTTTCCAAGAAGCGGGCATGCTGAGAAACAAAAACCTTTTGTTCCTCAGCGGAATAGAAAAGATACCCCCTGGAGTTCTTTGGGTATCCCACAAACTTACACTGTACTGAACGTGCCTCGAGCTTGTCTGCATGCTGCTTTTTTACAAAAGCTGGACATCCCCATACCTTAAGATACTTAAGACAGGGTTTCTTCCCAGTCCATATCTGATATGGGGTGGTAGGCACAGTCTTGGTTGGAGCTTTGTTCAATAGATATGCAGCTGCTTCTAGTGCATATCCCCAGAATGATCGCGGTAACTCAGCGTTACTCATCATGGACCGTACCATATCCAATAGGGTCCGGTTCCGTCACTCCGATACACCGTTGTGTTGCGGAGTGTATGGAGGAGTAAGCTGAGAGAGAATTCCATTCTCTTTTAAGTAATTCAGGAATTCGGCACTTAAGTATTCTCCATCTCGATCCGATCTTAGAATCTTGATACTTTTGCCGGTTTCTTTTTCTACTTCATTCTTATATTCCTGGAACTTTCCAAAGGCTTCGGACTTATGTTTCATTAAGAAGACATAACCTTACCTTGAAAAGTCATCCGTAAAAGTAATGAAGTAAGAATAACCGCTTCGCACATGTGTAGACATTGGACCGCACACGTCGCTGTGTACGAGTCCCAAGAGCTCGCTCGCTCTTACTCTGTGTCCAGTGAACGGAGTCTTTGTCATCTTTCCTTTGAGACAGGATTGACAAGTGGCATACGATTGATATTCGAATGGATTCAAATATCCTTCTGTATGTAACTTCGTCAACCTTCTCTCATTGATGTGACCCAGTCTACAATGCCATAAGAAAGTCTGATTTATTTCCGGAGACTTTCTTTTCTGTGTATTCTGGACATTAAAAATCTGTGGTTGGTTTAATACGTATATACCATTGCTCAATGTACCTGACCCAATCAAAACTTGATTAAGGTGAATGTTTACAACATTACTTACAAACGCAAATTCATAACCTTCTTTAGAAACTAAAGATACAGAAATGATATTACAAGTTGCGTTGGGTACAAAAAAGCAATTACGCAGAACCAAAACATGTCCATCTGAAATTCCCAGGTGATAGTCCCCCACGGCCTTAGCATCCATGCTAGCTCCGTTTGCAACTCTGAGGGTCATGTCACCTGCCTTCAAAACCCTACGGTTTCTCAACGCCTGCAAAGAATTACAGATATGAGATCCTGATCCGGTATCCAATACCCAGGAAGTAGAGTTTATTGAAGGACAGTTTTCAATAACATACACACCTGAAGCTGAAGCCGCAACTTGCTTCAATTCCTGTGTCCTGGCTTTCCAAGCCCTGCAATCATTCTTCCAGTGACCTTTCTTATGACAATAGAAGCATTCTTCCACAAGTTGCCCCGCTTTCTTTGTTGCTTTTGCTTTTCCCTTCGGATCCACTTTACTAACACCGCCCCTTGGTTTGGCGCGGGCTTTCTTCTTCTTTCCCTTGGCTTTCGCCTTGGACCTAGAAGAGGAAGATCCTCCTACAAACAAAGTGGATGTTTCCCTACCTTTCTGTAGGGTGCCCTCTGCACTCCTCAGCATGTTGAGGAGTTCTGAAAGTTCAACTTCTTTTTCTTGTAAGTTGAAGTTCAGTATAAACTGGGCGTAAGTGGAAGGAAGGGACTGGAGAATCAAGTCAGTATAGAGCTCATTCTCCAACGTGGTTCCAAGTTCCGCAAGCTCCTCAATGAAGCCAATCATCTTAAGCACGTGTTCCGCTACCGATGATCCGATGGCCAACCTTGCCGAAAATTACTTTTTCGACACTTCGTATCTTGCGATACGAGATTGCTCTCCATACAGTTCTTTTGTATGGAGAAATATAGATTCAAGGTCCATATTCTCGTGCCTCCTCTGATGTTCGTTGTCCATCGAGGCAAGTACGAGGCACTTGGCCTTCGCGCTATCAATCTCCCAGGTCTTACGGATTTCCTTATGCGTGACGCTGGAGGTGGGACTTGGGACAGGGGGAGCTTTGGTGGTAAGAAGATACCCCAGCTTGTCGTAAGTGATTGCCATCTTGACATTCCTGAGCCAATCTTTGTAGTTTGGCCCTGTCGGTATGTTTTTATCTAGGAGTAACTTAAGTCCAGTCATGTCGATTGGTCGCTGCAATTTAGGAGAGAGAAGAAGAAACACTCAGCATGATGCTCTTGCAAGTTTAGAGTGGTTTTTAGTTTGTCTAAACAGGATGGCTCCCACTGTTTCTCGAATCCCTCCTCAAACCAAAAAGGAAGAATTAGTCAGGATCAATCTCACCGTACAATACTTGCTTAAGCGTTCAGCCAGGCCAGTGTCGGTACTTCGAGGGAGGTTTTCCAACGCTTTCGCGAAGTTCCTTAATTAAAGAACCTCTTTTCCCTGGGGGCGTAGCCCCGCTAACACCTTTCTAGGCACCTACTAGGTTTATAGCATTGATCGTTTAGTGAAAAATTTCCCGAGGAGTAGCATATACTCACAGTAGGATCGGGATGCAAATATCATCGCGTGACGAAACTGAAGGAATCCTACCAGAATCATCACACTCCAAATGGTATGCAAATCTAGCAAGTTTCAGTACTTATGAAACTCCCGATGTGGATTTTTGCCCCATGCTCTTATGACCTTGACGAAGGTCAACAAATCATAAGTCACATGTCAAGTTCTGCCCGTCATCATCCAGGTTAATTTGAACCCACCCGTATATACCCTTGACGAAGGTCAACAAGGTAATGCGAATGTCCCAAACCAACGCATTTATCTATGCTACATATGAATACCCAACAGCTACCAATCACTATGCCTTGACGAAGGTCAACAAACATAGCTTGAATACTATTGAATATTCATACGAAACGACGGAGGGCTACGAATGGTTTTGGCGAAACCGTGAACGTAGTGAACTTGATTTAGTCGATGGAATGAGATAGCTTTTAAATGGAGTGGCTCAAACTCCGCATTTTAAAATTTTGTTTTGAAAAGAACCGAGTGGTTTTTCGAAAGTGTTCCAACGACTTTTACATGGTTTATTTTCTTGCATTAGTTCTTTTAATGCGTCCCATCATTTAATCCTACCATTGCAGAAAACAACCAAAATATGACGTACGCTTATGCCATTCGCATTCGCCACGGGGCCCCGTCATTACCCGTTAGGTTACTTAACTAACGACAGAGCGGGGGCTGGGCTAGCGCGGCTGTAAAAGATAAGCAACGCCTAAATAATATCATATATAGATATATGCAATGATAGACATTTCAGATCATAGATGAACACATTGGATATACTAGGAACCTGCAATTCGTACGAGCCTGTAACGAAAAGCAGATTACACGGTCGCGGTGAATATCCAATACCCCACCCAAGACCCCTACGGGTGCGGCAAACTACCCGCCAAGTACCCGAAGCGAAGCAACCTCCCTCATCCCCGTGAGTAGGCCACTCGGCACTTCGGCATACCCGGTAGTTTGTGCACCCCCTCCATGGGTCTATCCTAGGAGCAAAAACAGTAAAAAGAAATTATACAATGACGGCTACAACCCCGACCCGGTTGTGCGGCCATACAAATATAATTACATCAATTTACAAATTTACATGAATTGAAAGAAAAGAAAACTCTCGTCTCACAACCCCCGGCTATTCACCCGCGACAATCCAATGAATTCATATACACATTCCAATAACATTACAGATCACAGATTTGTATAACCCCCACTAATCGACATATAGCGATTGGCAGACGTTCAATACAAATGTCACATTACAGAAAAAAACCCGTCAGCTAAAGTCTTTTAGAAGTTCGATCAAAAATACGGATTTTCAGGCCCCAAACACAAAATTTTCGTTCTGGAAAATCTGGGCAGAAAACACATATTCCAAAAATCCCAAAATACCCCTATGAGCAAACTGCAAAGAAGAAAACCCATGACCGAGTCAACTCGGCCGCGGTTCCGCGGCGGGAGCTTGCTCCCGCCGCGGAACCGCGGCGCTTTGATCGAGTTAGGGGGCCAAATTTTTGCAGTTTCTTCAAAAAACCCTGAGTCGATTTTTGGTGTATCTTAAAAAAGTTTTCCAGCACTTTTAAAATCGACAGTAAGTTCGAATTTCGGGGTTCATTTCAGGACTTTTCTTTGATCGATCTTCTACCTACTTTGCTAACATGTTAGATAGAGTTTAACTAGGCTCTGATACCACTGTAAGTCCATGCTATCTCTCCCGGTACTTTCGGGCATGCGGAATTTGATAAAAAACGATTTTCTTAGAGGTGGTAACATGAACTTAAAACGCGGATCTTTGTTAAACATCTAACGAACAACCTAACTACTCGGTTAGGGGTTATACCTTTCTATTTCTCGAACTCCTTCGTCTTCAAGCTTCGATGGTCGTCCGGATCGCCTTCACTCCGTCGTCTCCTTGCGCCGAAGATAGATCCACCTCGAAAGCTTCAACCTTTGGCTCCTTCTTCGAACTTTGAAGAAACTAGTTCACTCGGTTTGCTAAACCTTGTGAACTAGAGTGAGTAGAGAAGAGTTTGTATGGGATTTTATCTATGGTTCTTGGTTCTCAACTCATGAGAGAAGTGAACCATAGAGTCAAGAGAGGGAGAGCAAGAGGAGGAAGATGAGAGCTCAAGAACAAGAGAGAGAATGAGCATGAAAGAATGAGAGAAGACTTTTCTCATTTGGCTCTCATAATCCAAAACAATCATAACACATCATATCAATCAAGTATTATGTGATGGTTTAAGCAACCATAGCCATATCATTTCATGCACTCATTTTACACAAAAGAGCAAGCAAGCAAAAGTCTTTGCCATGAAATGATAGCTATAGTTATCATGATGGTCAACTAGTCAAGCCTACTCAACCGGTCAACAAAGTCAACAAAAGTCAACAAGTCAACAACCCAACAACCATGTCACCATAATACCTAATTAATATAATTGTTAATCACATATCATATTCTCATTAGGGTTGAGCAAAAAGTCAATAGTCAACTATCAACGGTCAACAACCCTAATGAAAATCCTCTGCCTCTGTCTCTCCGTCAACTGTGCATACACACCCGCATCCGCTTTCCGAGGAACACGAATGCATACTGGATAAATCCAATCCCAAAAGGTACACTAGGATCTGCCTTAAACCAAAGCCCACTAGTGTAAACTGTCCGGACACTGTACGTGCACAAGTGCACGGATGTGACCGAACCCTGTCGCAAAACCATGCGACCTGTCGCAACACCATGCGACCTCTACTCTTTTGCCTAAAGGCGAATAGCTTTCTGTGTGGGACTCTAAAGACTCGACACTACGCTGGCAGTGGGTTTAACCACAGACCACAAGCGGCACTAGCTGTGCGGAACGGTCCCCAGGTAGATGCCGACAAGAAGACTGACGAGGTGAAACCGATCTGAACTCCTACTGAGCCTGAATGTGACAATCTCCGTACAGTCCGATCTGTTCGTCTGATACATCGCATGGCGGGCCTAGGGGGCGGTAAACGTCAGTCCCCTAATAGAGGTACAAGTCGTGTCGGAGCGAAGCCCAAAACACCCTGAGATAACACTGGAAGCCTACCAGTATATCTCGATTGCCCTGGCCAGGGACTAGTCGTGTAATGGCTCTCTTAGACACAGCGCGATGTCAACCCCCAATACCGGGAGAGACGAATCCTGTCTAACCGTCACTGCCTCCAAGTGCTTCGGGACTGTACCCAACCACTACCTGTTTGCACGACTCCTTTGAGCCGTGGTAGGGTAGCGATCAAAGTACAGTGGGAACACACTCGAGGCGAAGTGACAATGTCAAGTCAGCGGACTAAGCTGTACTCATGTCACCTGGGAACTGATAAATGACGACAGGTATAATACCAACCGGTCAGTTCCCGACGAGTCCTGTCCAGTGTACTCGTAACCCAACGAGCACCCGCATACTATCTCCAGTACGACGTACTGACGTCTGTGGGACAGACTGTCTCCCACTCTGGGATGATAAGCACATGCGCTAGTCTACTTCGGAGTATCGATGCCCTGTCTCGATAGTCCTGCGACTAGGGACCTGCATAAGGATGTGCTTATAGATTACCCAGCCCCCACTAGTGTGACTGCCATCACAACGCTGGTAATCAAGCAAAGATCCTAAGGGCTCCACTAATGTGTATAGGCGAGATACTAAAATAAACACATGTACACATTGAAGTAGAAACAAACCAAGTAGTATACTACTATTTTGAGCAAGATTGTATATACAAGGTGAATATCCCAAGCTTCCATTAAGTAATATACAAACTAGTATGATACAATAATGGCCTCTAGGGCATATACACTAACACCTTGGCCAAAACGTTTAGTTTTATGTATGCCCTAGAGGCCATTATTGTACATATGATGTATATTATAGTGGATGCTTGGACATAGATAGGGAGGACATTCTTGCTCGAAATGATAATATGCTACCTGGTTGCACTTTATCTTAACATGTACACTTATTGTCTCTCTGTTACATGTTGATAAAGCCCTTAGGATGTGTACTTGACTGCCAGGATTATGACGCAAATCATACTAGTGGGGTCAGGGTAGTCCGTAAGTACATCCTTCAATTGTTCCTAGTCGTGGGAGTATCGAGACGGGGCATCGATATTCCAGAGTAGACTAGCGTATACGTTTCTTGATCCATATGATGGGCGATGGATGATCCCACATCCATTGGTGTTTGACATCAAAGATTGTATACGGGTGCTCAGTGGAGACTGGGTACACTGAAGAGGACTCGCCGAGAACTCCTAGATGGTATTATACCTCGCGTCAGAAAGAAGTTCTTTGGTGACACTGGTACAGGTTAGTCTGTAGACCCGAGATCGTCATAGAGTCTTGTGTGATTCCCACAGTGCTTTGATTTCCACCTTACCACATTCAAATTAACATGCAAAGCGGTGGTTTTTGGGTACAGTCCCGAGTCACATGGAGGCAATGAGCGATAGGAGGGGATTTCGTCTCTCCCGGTATTGGGGGTTGATATTGCGTTGTGCTCGATTGGCCATAACAAGAAATCCCTGGCCAGGATTACTGAGATTTACTGGTAAGTGTTATCTGTAGTTTCTAGAATCGTTATGGACCTCACATCGGCATGACTTATCAAGCTATTGGGGTCTGACGTTTACTACCCCCAAGATGGATATGCGACATATCAGACGAAGAGACCGGACTGTACGGTAGTGTTACTTATTGGATTCACAGGAGTATGAGCAGGCTTGCTTGTTGATTTTCTGATCGCTCAATGCCCGGGTACCCGTTACGTGCAGCTATTACCGCTGACGGCTTGTGGGTGACTGATATGATCATTACCTACTGCCGGC
Organism: Agapanthus africanus; assembly: GCA_030015575.1. Lineage (NCBI taxonomy): Eukaryota > Viridiplantae > Streptophyta > Magnoliopsida > Asparagales > Amaryllidaceae > Agapanthus > Agapanthus africanus. The sequence continues at coordinate 357,772,754 of JASDDO010000012.1, forward strand.
GTATTGACGAGTCTTAAGAGTCCTACACAGAGGTTTCCTGGCTTAGGCAAAACAAAGTAGGAGCACATATGTGATATGTTCGGGACCGAGATTAATACGCGTATGTGATACCATATTCTAATCCCATGATATGTGATATTGGTCGGTTGTATGTGATATAGCCGGGTTATCGAATCAAGTGTTGATTCGATAAGTTGATAGAAATGATATTAGTTGGTTATATGTGATATAGCCGGATTGTTAAATCAAGTGTTGATTTAATAATTTAATGTATAATTATATATTTGATATATTAACATACATTAACTAATATTAGCTCACTTAAGAATTTCTTTATCTCACTTGTACACATTTAATATATATTTGATATATCCTTAAGTAGAAAAACAAAACTAGAAAGATATTATTGTGTCATGCTAGTTGCTACATGCTACATAGGTGTATGAGACTCATACAATAATTAAGATAATGAGGGTTTTTATTATTTAATGTAAATAAAAAATTAGATGGAAATTAGTCATGGTTGGATGCTTAGTGGAAGCTTGTAGAACCATTGACTTAGTTCACTAATTTTGTCTTACCCTAGATATTTATTAACCCAACCATCATCTTAAGCCATGGTTAAGTCTCTACATGAGTCAATATGAGATATTGTCTTACCCATGGTTTCTATTCTCACTCTCATTCCATTCTTATCTTCATCTTCTTCTTCATTCCAATTTTGCTCTCTAGCTTTTTGGAAAGTGAAGAAATATTGTAAGAAAAATTATTCTAAACTTAGCAAAAATCCTACTTCATCAACCTATACTAGATTAGACATTTAGTTTAGTTTGTTTGCTTTACTAATTCCAAATTAGTGGAGAGGTAGCTTGAGTTGGAGTTTCCTCGACGTAGATCGTCTTTGGCCTCGAAGACTTCAAGAAAGCTTGTTCCTTTCGCCTTGTGAACCTTTACTAGAGTCCACGAAATCACTACTTGGAATGAAGGGACTACTACACGGATCTTTAGAAGTGAAGGATCGGTCTATAAAGGTTCTATTCCTCATTCACTTAGTGTAATGTTTGATTACATGCTAGCTTACTCCAAATTTCTAGTTAGATCCTTGGTATGGGTTGCATAGCTCTCTAGGTTTTTTAAAATTGCATACTTGATACCCCATAAATCCTAGTTAGGGTGCTATGGAACCCAGCAAAAACCACAGCTCTATTGTTATCACAATACAAAGGTATTGGATGCTCAATGGATAGAACCTCACCAAGTTCAGCTATGAACTTCTTCATCCAGACAGCCTCTTTGGAAGCATCGTTGGCAGCGATGTATTCAGCCTCCATCGTCGAGTATACTACGGTATCTTGCTTGGAACTCTTCCAACATACCGCCCCTCCATTGAGGGTAAATACAAAACCCTAGACCGACTTACTGTCGTCCTTATCACTCTGGAAGCTCGAATAAGTAAAGGAATCCACTTGGAGTTCATCGTTACCATACACCAAGAACATTTCTTTAGTCCTTCTCAAGTACTTAAGAATGTTCCACACTATCCAGCGCCTTTCCCCAGGATCAGATTGATACCTGCTCACTACACCTAGTGCGTAAGATACATCTGGTCTGGTACATAATATCGCATACATGATAGACCCAACTGCAGAAGCATACGGTATTACTGTCATGCGAGCCCTCTCCAAATCTGTCTTGGAAGACATCTTGTCACGCCCTGCTTCCCAGAGTACGCTAAAATAGGCACGTGACATAGCCAACCATGCTACTTGTGGGTAGGAAGTATCCATCCACAGTCACATTACGGTTGTAGAGATATCAAGAACAAAATAAAACCATCTAAAACATGTCCAAAATCCAATATAACATGAGTCAAGAATAATAAAATGCGGAAGCGAAAGATCGAATACAAAATAACTGGAATGTATGTCCCATAATGCGGGCTCACATCAGGAATAAAATGCAGGAAAGAAAATCTAACTACTACAGACACTCATAGCTCAGCCTGTCGGCTGAAGTACTCCTGCTCTGACTGCGACAGCGGTACGGAATCTGGGCCATGCAAAACCCAGACGTCAGCGCATCAAGTCATCAAGTAATAACATAATAAACAGGCAATGCGAATATAAACATGAATAAAGCAAGGATAACAATAATATGAATCAGAGTAGTGCAGGGTAGTGTGCAGTGGGTAAACTGGACTGTTCTATCAGGTTCTCTGTTCTAAAGTCACCAAATTGATGAATCATCGATGTAACTCAATAGTATCCCGTACATACCCGGGACCACGACATCAATATTCTCGGGCTGAAGCCGAGACATTCCGCTAGGTACCAAACATGAATGGTAACTCAATAGTATCCCATACATACCCGGGACCACGACCCCAATATTCTCGGGCTGAAACCGAGACATGCCGCTAGGCACCAAACAGGAATGTGTACAGATGAATGATGTCAGCATCATCATTCCAAGGCCGGCCTAGCCTAAAACTGATCAGAACAAGTAGCGAACTGTTGAGTTACAAGTCAGGTTTCACCTTTGATTTCCCCATACCCCCAAATTATATGTGTATGTCAAGTCAGGTATCTCGAAATCAAGAAACTAATGCCAACACAGGATCAAGTAAACAGGTTTGTCTGGATAGACAACAGGAACGGTCCATGAGGACTACATGTCAGGTTTGTTGGCATTAGACACAAGATCAGGTAACAGGTCAGGTTATGGTAAATCAGGTCAAGTCACGCAGTATACGGTACCACGTCGGGTAAATCAATATGTATGTAGCAAGTCAGGTCAAGATGTAAACAATATCATGGGTATGCTCATACTCAGTTACATAATTCAAGCATGGTTAACAACATGATCTAAGCAGTGAATTAAGCAATAGGCAGATTTATTCAATTAGCAATACAGTTATCAATTGTGTTACAGAGATGATTTCAACATTATAAGAATGCAGTATGACGATTATAGCCGTTTAATCATGTTACCAAGTTAAAACTTCATGGATGCAATGATATATACATATATAGGTTCCAAGTTTGAAAGATAAAATGTTATATAACAATATTGAACACGAAAAGAGAAATGATCGTACTAAAGTTAAATTTATAGGTTTAGGGTGTCATTAATATGTATGTAAATATTGTTTAGCATGTAGCAAGGGGTACTTCCCTCGACGGGTAGCGAATCGGGAAAACGGAACGTAAAACGTCGGCGGGGAAAACTCACGACGGGCGCACGGTTCACGGAATGAACCCAAACGACGAACAGTGGAACCACACGGGTCGGGGTACCATGCTGGAACGTCGTGACACGTCGCCGGCACGGCCGGAATCCGGCGAGATACAAAAACAGTGAATGTCAAGAGTTTCAATAAGAAAAGAAAAGAAAATAAAGAAGAAAGGGAAGGAGGATGGAGAAAGGGAGGCTTACAATGGTCTCTAGGACGGGTGGTGACGGTCGACCACGTCACCGGAGCTCCGGCGGTGGCCTACAACGACAGTGAAAGAAGTTTCCAGATCAAGAAACCAGATCAGCGAAGGAAAAAGAAGAAAGGAGGAGGTGAGGGGATGTGAAACTCACCGAGGAGGGTGCTTGCGAGGCTCGGGACGTGAGGAGATCGCCGGCGGCGATCCCACGACGAGTTCCGGTTGTAGGTGGCCGCGGTGCTGGTGCAGGGTGCACGGGAAGAAGGGAAAGGAGGAAGGAGGCGCAGTGGATTGGTCGAGGGCGAGGAGGCGACGAGGCCGGTGATGGTGGTGTCGGCGTTGGGGCTGCGGCGGCGAGGGGCACTCGGCTGGGGGTTTGCGTGATGGGTTTCTGCGTTTTGAAAGAAAAGAAGAGGAGGGAAAGATATATAGAGGAGAGAGAGAAGAATGGGGGGAGGGAGAGAGAGAGAGTAATGAGGTGTGGGGCCAACGGGATTAAGGGTTATGATTGGTTGAGATAGAAATTTGTGGGTTTAGGAAAAGATTTAAATCAAAGATTTAAAGTATAAAAATATCATTAGGCTAATATATAAATATACGGTAGTTAAAAATATAATAGAAAATAGGATTTTGGCGCAAAGTAAAACATTTCCAAATTGCACCCGGGTCGGGTCCAAAAATTTGAAATTGAAATAAGAAAATTTTAGGCGGGATCCAAAACTTAAAATGAAGTGTTTCACAATCAAAAAGCATACCCCAAAACGGACACACGTACGTGCGCGTAGCCGTCCAAACTCGCCTGTTTCACTGAACGGGACGAGAAGACGATACACGGACGCTACAACGGGGTTAGGGGTGACAGGCAGGCCAAGATGAATATTTTTAATTTTATTTTAGATGCCTTAAATTGTTGTATGCAGAAATGAATTGACGGGGTAAAATTACAATAAGTAATAATCAAGCAAGATAAATGAAATAAGTGCCACACTACTTTCAAACGGTAACAGAAATTAGTAGTATTGGGTTCGGGTGTTACATTATACCCAACTACAAAGAGAATTTCGTCCTCGAAATTCCAAGAATACAAAGACAGATAACTACAAGAAAAGGTGAGGAAACTTCTGCCGGATTTCATCTTCTTGTTCCCAAGTGGACTCTCCATGCGAGCGATTACCCCAAGAAACAAGCACAAGAGGGATCACCTTGTTCTTAAGAACCTTTTCCTTTCGATCCACAATTTCAATCGGTCGCTCCTTAAAAGTCAAGTCTTCTTGTACTGTTAGCTCCGAATGATCCAATACGTGCGTTTCATCTCGAACATACCTACGGAGTTGAGATACGTGAAACACATCGTGCACATTTTCTAAGGACTGCGGTAACGCCAAACGATACGCTACCTCACCAACACGCTCCAAGATCTCAAAGGGTCCAACGAATCGAGGACTAAGCTTTCCTCGACTTCCAAAACGAATCACCCCTCTAGTCGGTGATATCTTCAATAATACCAAATCACCCACGGCGAACTCTAGAGGTCTTCTTGACGTGTCTGCCCAACTCTTCTGTCGGTCTTGTGCTGCCTTCATATGATTTCTGATAGTATTAACCTTCTCAACTGTCTGCACAACCAAATCTGGTCCCAATAATCTTCGTTCACCGACATCGTCCCAGCAAACAGGTGAACGGCATTTACGACCATACAAAGCTTCAAATGGAGCCATCTGGATAGTTGCCTGAAAACTGTTGTTGTAAGAAAACTCCACCAAATGCAGATGATCCTCCTAAGAACCCTTGAAGTCCAACATGCATGCTCTTAACATATCCTCAAGAGTTTGGATTGTTCTCTCCGACTGACCATCAGTTTGAGGTTGATAAGCTGTGCTAAACTTCAATCGAGTCCCCAAACTTTCCTGTAAACTCCGCCAGAAGTGTGATAAGAACCGAGTGCCCCGATCGGACACAATGCTCACTGGTACTCCATGCAATCTAACAATCTCTTGCAAGTACCGCTCCGCCAAAGCCTCTGTTGATTGACCAACCCGAAAAGGAATAAAGTGAGCTGCCTTGGTCAATCGATCAACAATCACCCATACAGCATTGTTGCCCTTTGGACTCCGCGGTAAAGCCGTCACGAAATCCATGGTTATATGTTCCCACTTCCACTGAGGAATCGGAAGTGGTTGCAATAAACCAGCAACCCTTTGATGTTCAGCCTTAACTTGCTGACACACCAAGCACTTAGCCATAAAGCGAGCAATCTCCCATTTCACGCCTTCCCACCAGAAATGTTGTCGAATATCTCTGTACATCTTTGTGCCTCCTGAATGTACAGAATAAGCTGAACTGTGTGCCTCCTTCATAAGCTCTTCACGCATATCTCCCTTTGGCACACATAAACGGCTACCATACCTCAACGAACCGTCTTCGTGGATCAATAAATCTGTTCGTAGTCCGGCTTCAACCTGTTCTCGAAACTTTTGCAGTCTAGGGTCCTGCGATTGTGCTGCTTTAATATTCTCGATCAATGATGACTGTACTTGCAGCTGCATCAACTATCCCGTAGAATGCGGTAGCACAACCTCCAAGTCAATTCTTCGAAAATCTGCAACGATCTCCTTCTGTGTAGTTAACACCTGAATTGCTGGTAACCGACTAAGCGCATCCGGCACGACGTTAACCTTCCCCGGATGGTACTTAAGATCAAGATCGTAGTCAGCCATCAGCTCCAACCATCTACGCTGCCTCATATTAAGCTCCTTCTGTGTGAACACTTACTTCAAGCTCTTATGATCAGTAAAAACTTCGACCCTTTCGCCCAAAAGGTAGTGTCTCCAAATCTTCAAAGCGAAAATCACAACCGCAAGTTCCAAGTCATGAGTTGGGTAATTCTTCTCATGGGTCTTTAACTGTCTCGATGCGTACGCTACAACCTTACCATGCTGCATCAAAACACATCCCAGTCCTTTCCCCGATGCGTCGCTGTGAATCACCAATCCTCCGGAATTGTCTGTCACGGTCAGAATAGGGGCGGTTATCAATTTCTGCTTCAACGTCTCAAAAGCTAACGCACATTTGTCCGTCCATACAAAAGGTACCTCCTTGCGCGTAAGCTTGGTTAACGGCTCCGCCAGACGAGCAAAGTTCTCCACAAATCTCCTGTAATATCCGGCGAGTCCAAGAAAACTTCTTATCTCCGCAACATTCTTTGGAATCGGCCAATCCCGAACTGCTGCAATCTTTTCTGGATCGACGACAATTCCATTGCCAGACACAACATGTCCCAAAAACTTTACTTCCTCCAGCCAAAACTCCCACTTACTCATCTTCGCATATAACTTCTCTTGTCTCAACGTTTGCAGTGCGATCTTCAAATGTTCAGCATGCTCTTCAAAACTCTTTGAGTAAACCAGAATATCGTCAATGAAAACCACGATAAACTGGTCCAAGAACGGTGAAAAGATTCGGTTCATCAAGTCCATGAATACTGCCGGCGCATTCGTTACTCCGAAGGGCATCACTAAGTATTCGTAATGTCCATACCGAGTTCGGAAAGCCGTCTTGCAAATATCTTCTACTTTCACTCGGACCTGATGATATCCGGATCGCAAATCCAGCTTCGAGAATACCCTCGCGCCACTAAGCTGCTCGAAAAGTTCGCCAATGCGAGGGATCGGGTACTTGTTCTTAACAGTCACCCGGTTTAATTCTCGATAGTCGATGCACATCCTTCTTGTGCCATCCTTCTTCTTCACTAGAAGAACTGGAGCTCCCCAAGGCGAGTTACTGCTTCGAATCCAACCCTTCTCAAGCAAATCAGCAACCTGTTTCTTGACTTCTTCCAACTCTACTGGCGCCATTGGATAATACGCTTTGGATACTGGAGCTGCACCAGGAATAAGATCAATTGCGAACTCCACGTCTCACTTCGGCGGTAAACCCGATATATCTTCAAACACGTCCATAAAATCGCGAACAACAGCCGGTTCTTCACTTTTATCAACTTCCACTGCTGCAAGAATATTGTTTGTCGGCCTAGCCCTAAACTCGACTGGCCCGACAAAACTGCTTCCTCCAGTGAAGCTAAACTCGGGATGTCCGGGAATATGGAAAATTACCTTCCTTTCCCTACAATCAATGTGAGCGTGGAAAATGCCAAGAAAATCCATTCCCAAGAAGACTTCGTAGCTGCCCGTATCAATCACCAAGAAATCTGCAAAAAGCTCCCGTCCACACACAACAACTGCACAATCTTTACATTCCCTACTAGCTGTGATTTTCCCATTCCCAGTGTGTATGTCCCAGAAACTAGACAGGGTCGTGTAGTCAATCAAGTGTGTAGTTAAAAACTTGGATGACATAAAACAATGGGATGCACCAGAATCAAATAACGCTAATGCGGGAAAACCATGAACGAGTAGAGTACCCGAAACAACTTCTCCTGACGCCTTAGCTTCTTCAGCTGTCAAGGTAAAAGCTCGAACCTGATTAGGTCCTTGAGTCAGCTATTTCTGTCCTTGGAACGGTCTCTGCGGAGGTTTCTGAAAATCATCTCTCGTACGAAGCTTAGACGGACAAGCATTAACGGCGTGTGATATGCCGCTCCACAAACCAAACAGAGTCCCAGCCTCCTTCGACAATCCTTTTGCATGTGGCCAAGTAAATTGCAGTAGTTACAAGTCATGCTCTTTCTTCGATCGACGGAAACAGGCTTCTTCATGGGTGCTACACCACGACGGTCCACTGGAATACCTCTGCGACCATGAGATCGGTTTGGTACAAATGCTGGCTTCCTTACCGCAACTGCTGTCTGCTGCAAACTCCCCTTCATCCCAGATAAACTCTGCTGCTCTCGGGCTGCCGCAAGTACTTGTGAGAAAGTGGTCAAACCCAGGGAGACAATCTGCCGCTGGATGTCTACGTCCAAGCTGCGCATGAACCTTCGTGCCCTGTCTGCATCGTTGGCAACTAAAGATCCAGCGAATCTGCTGAGTCTTGTCCATTCTGCTGCATGCACATCTACAGGTGCTCTATTCTGCTTTAGCCCGATGAATTTCTCTTCCATTTCTTCCCGTGCAATCTGCGGGAAGAACTTCTCTAGGAAACTCTTTGAAAAATCTGCCCACTTGATCGGCTTGGGCAAGCGGTTCTCTTCCACAAGCCACCATTCTCGGGCTTAGTCCACTAACTGAATGCGTACCACATCAACTCTTTTCTCATCTGGAATCTGTGCCGCAATAAGCAAGTTCTCTGTGTTAACTAGCCACTGTTCCGCTGGCAACGGCTCCTCCAAACCAGTAAATGTAGACGAACCCAGACGTCTGAAATCTGCTACGGTCCCTACTCGGTCAACTGGTTTAGCTCCAACATCGTTCACAAACTGCTGAACGATCTACAAACCTTCCTGAAACGATTCCGCTTGCTGCTGGATCAGTTCGGTCTGTTTCTTTTGATTCTCAAGCATTCCTCTTATCACTCCAAGCATGGCGGCTTCGTCCACATGCCTTTGGTACGTATTCAAATTCTTACCGGCCATATTCCTGAAATCAAAACACCCAACATTAGCATGATGATAGATTCTGAATATAGATCAAGGATAGAACTCCAAGATACTTAAATAGAGTGCCGCATTGTAACTATGCCGCGGTATCATAGCCACAATTACATAACTCCACCCAAGTCGCCTAAGTCCTAGAGATAACAAGAAATCAGGTTTTCGAGTTGATATGCAAATGAAGTTTGCACATCGTAAAGCCTATAATCAGGAAGAATGTGATTCAAGAATGGTAAACGGCAAGGTGGCAGGACATGTTTCTTAAACACGGGTATTCTGATTCGCGTATTGGGTACAATACCCAACTACAAAAGAATCAACCCGACTATCCTATGGCTCTGATACCAAAAGAACCATGTCACGCCGCGCTTCCCAGAGTACGCTAAAATGGGCACGTGACATAGCCAACCATGCTACCTGTGGGTAAAAAGTATCCATCCATAGTCACATTACGGTTGTAGAGATATCAAGAATAAAATAAAACCATCTAAAACATGTCCAAAATCCAATATAACATGAGTCAAGAATAATAAAATGCGGAAGCGAAAGATCCAATACAAAATAACTGGAATGTATGTCCCATAATACGGGCTCACATCAGGAATAAAATGCAGGAAAGAAAAGCTAACTACTACAGACACTCACAGCTCAGCCTGTCGGCTGAAGTACTCCTGCTCGGACTGCGACAGCGGTACGGAATCTGGGCCATGCAAAACCCAGACGTCAGCGCGTCAAGTCATCAAGTAATAACATAATAAACAGGCAATGCGAATATAAACATGAATAAAGCAAGGATAACAATAATATGAATCAGAGCAGTGCAGGGTAGTGTGCAGTGGGTAAACTGGACTGTTCTATCAGGTTCTCTGTTCTAAAGTCTTTGAAACCAAATTGATGAATCATCGATGTAACTCAATAGTATCCCGTACATACCCGAGACCACGGCCTCAATATTCTCGGGCTGAAACCGAGACATGCCGCTAGGCACCAAACAGGAATGGTAACTCAATAGTATCCCGTACATACCCGGGACCACGGCCCCAATATTCTCGGGCTGAAACCGAGACATGCCGCTATGCACCAAACAGGAATGTGTACAGATGAATGATGTCGGCATCATCATTCCAAGGCTGGCCTAGCCTAAAACTGATCAGAACAAGTAGCGAACTGTTGAGTTACAAGTCAGGTTTCATCTTTGATTTCCCCATACCCCTAAGTTATATGTGTATGTCAAGTCAGGTATCCCGAAATCAAGAAACTAATGCCAACACAGGATCAGGTAAACAGGTTTGTCTGGATAGACAACAGGAACGGTCCATGAGGACTACATGTCAGGTTTGTTGGCATTAGACACAAGATCAGGTAACAGGTCAGGTCATGGTACATCAGGTCAAGTCAAGCAGTATACGGTACCACGTCGGGTAAATCAATATGTATGTAGCAAGTCAGGTCAAGATGTAAAAAATATCATGGGTGTGCTCATACTCAGTTACATAATTCAAGCATGGTTAACAACATGATCTAAGCAGTGAATTAAGAAATAGGCAGATTCATTCAATTAGCAATACAGTTATCAATTGTGTCACAGAGATGATTTCAACATTATAAGAATGCAGTATGACGATTATAGCCGTTTAATCATGTTACCAAGTTAAAACTTCATGGATGCAATGATATATACATATATAGGTTCCAAGTTTGAAAGAGAAAATGTTATATAACAATATTGAACACGAAAAGAGAAATGATCGTACTAAAGTTAAATTTATAGGTTTAGGGTGTCATTAATATGTATGTAAATATTGTTTAGCATGTAGCAAGGGGTACTTGCCTCGACGGGTCGCGAATCGGGAAAACGGAACGTAAAACATCGGCGGGGAAAACTCGCGACGGGCGTACGGTTCACGGAATGAACCTAAACGATGAACAGTGGAACCACACGGGTCAGGGTACCACGCTGGAACGTCGGGACACGTCGCCGGTACGGCTGGAATCCGGCGAGATACAAAAACAGTGAATGTCAAGAGTTGCAACAAGAAAAGAAAAGAAAATAAAGAAGAAAGGGAAGGAGGATGGAGAAGGGGAGGCTTACAATGGTCTGTGGGATGGGTGGTGACGGTCGACCACGTCGACGGAGCTCCGATGGTGGCCTGCGACGACAGTGAAAGAAGTTTCCAAATCAAGAAACCAGATCAGCGAAGGAAAAAGAAGAAAGGAGGAGGTGAGGGGATGTGAAACTCACCGAGGAGGGTTCTTGCGAGGCTCGGGACGTGATGAGATCGCCGGCGGTGATCCCACGACGAGTTGCGGCTGTAGGTGGCCGCGGTGCTGGTGCAGGGAGCACGGGAAGAAGGGAAAGGAGGAAGGAGGCGCGGTGGATTGGTCGAGGGCGAGGAGGCGACGAGGCCGGTGATGGTGGTGTCGGCGTTGGGGCTGCGGCGGCGAGGGGCACTCGGCTGGGGGTTTGCGTGATGGGTTTCTGCTTTTTGAAAGAAAAGAAGAGGAGGGAAAGATATATAGAGGAGATAGAGAAGGATGAGGGGGAGAGAGAGAGAGTAATGAGGTGTGGGGCCCACGGGATTAAGGGTTATGATTGGTTGAGATGGAAATTTGTGGGTTTAGGAAAAGATTTAAATCAAAGATTTAAAGTATAAAAATATCATTAGGCTAATATATAAATATACGGTAGTTAAAAATATAATAGAAAATGGGATTTTGGCGTAAAGTAAAACATTTCCAAATTGCGCCCGGGTCGGGTCCAAAAATTTGAAATTGAAATAAGAAAATTTTAGGCGGGATCCAAAATTTAAAATGAAGTGTTTCACAATGAAAAAGCATACCCCCAAAACGGACACACGTACGTGCGCGTAGCCGTCCAAACTCGCCTGTTTCACTGAACGGGACGAGAACACGATACACGGACGCTACAACGGGGTTAGGGGTGACAGGCAGGCCAAGATGAATATTTTTAATTTTATTTTAGATGCCTTAAATTGTTGTATGCAGAAATGAATTGACGGGGTAAAATTACAATAAATAACAATCAAGCAAGATAAATGAAATAAGTGCCACACTACGTTCAAACGGTAACAGAAATTAGTAGCATTGGGCTTGGGTGTTACACATCTCTTTGGAGAGAGTGACTCCTGAACAAGCGGGTAAATTACCACGCTTAGAATCTTCCATATTAAATCTCTTTAGTATGGTGTCAATGTACCTGGATTGGGACAATCCCAACCTCCTCTTAGATCTATCTCTGTAGATCTTAATCCCAAGGATGTAGGAGGCATCACCTAGATCTTTCATGGAGAACTTTTGTGATAAGAAAAGCTTGACCGAGTGTAGCATAGGAACATTATTTCCTATCAAGAGTATGTCATCCTCGTGAGGAAGACAACCTTACTCTCTACAACCTTTTTGTATATACAAGGTCCATCTATGTTTTTGATGAAGTCAAACTCTTTGACCACTACATCAAAACAGATGTTCCAGCTCCGCGATGCCTGATTTAATCCGTAGATTGATTTAAGAAGCTTGCACACCTTTCCGCTTCTCCCACTGACTACGAAGCCCTCTGGCTGGGTCATATACACGCTCTCTTCTAAATCACCATTTAGAAAAGCGGGCTTGATGTCCATCTGTCAGATTTTGTAGTCATGGTATGCAGCAATGGCAAGTAAGATCCTGATGGACTTAAGCATAGCGACAGGAGAAAATGTTTCATCATAATCGGCGCCTGGTCATTGACGAAAACCTTTTGCAACAAGTCTGGCTTTGAAGGTCTCTACTTTTCCATCTACACCAATTTTCTTCTTAAAGATCCACTTGCTCCCGATGGGTTTTACCCCTTCAGGAGCAACTTCCAAATTCCATACTTTGTTGGTGTACATGGATTCCATCTCAGATCACATAGCATACAGCCATTTCACAGAGTTTCCACTTATGATAGCCTGCTCAAAACTAGTTGGGTCATCATCTTCCATGATGCAATCCTCGCTCCCACCGTCTATGAGAAAACCATAGCATCTCTCAGGTGGATGAGGAACCCTACTAGATCTGCGAAGTGGCTGAGGTTCGTCGGGGACTATTGAATCCTCCGATTCTACCAAATCGTCAGTTATAGTTTGTGTAGCTGGAACTTCTTCCAGTTCTACTTCATTACCACTAATTTCTTTCACAAGAAATTCCTTTTCTAAAAAGGTGGCATTCCGAGAAACAAACACTTTTTGTTCTTCGGTGTGGTAGAAGATATACCCTCATGAATGTTTAGGATATCTAACAAACTTACACAGAAAAGACCTTGCCTCAAGCTTGTCCGGATTTTTCTTTTTAACAAAAGCCGGACAACCCCATATCTTAATGAAATTAAGACATGGTCTCTTCCCCTCCCATATCTCATATTGAGTGGTAGGCACTGATTTGGTCGGAACCCTATTCAATAGGTACACAGCTGTCTCAAGTGCATAACCCCAAAAGGGAATAGGTAACTCAGCAATACTTATCATAGATCACACCATATCTAATAGGGTGCGATTCCTCCGCTCTGAAACTCTATTGTGTTGTCATGTATATAGAGGAGTAAGCTAAGATAGAATCCCGTTCTCTTTTAAATAGTCTCGGAATTCCATGCTCAGGTATTCTCCTCCCCGATCAGATCGAAGGATTTTAATAATTTTACCCGTTTTGGTTTTCTACCTCGTTCTTATATTCCTTGAATTTCTCAAAAACTTCAGATTTGTGTTTCAATGGGAACACATGTCCGAATCTTAAGATATCATCGGTGAATGTAATAAAGTACAAGGAACCATTCTTGGCATGTGTAGTCATAGGACCGCATACATCACTATGTATCAGTCCCAAGAGTTCAGTAGCTCTTTCTTCGTGTCCTATAAACGGAGTTTTGGTTTTTTTCCTTTGAGACATGACTCGCAAGTTTCATAAGATATCAATTCGAACTGATTCAAATATCTATCTTTATGTAACTTAGCTAGTCTTGTCGCATTGATATGACCTAGTCTGCAATGCCACAAGAAGGCTTCATTCATTTCTGAACTTTTCCTCTTGTGTGTGTTCTGTATGTTTAGAACTATAATTTGATTTAGTACGTATATACCGTTACACAACGTACCAAATCTAATCAACACTTGATTTAGGAAAATGTTCATAACATTATCCTCCAATACAAAATTATATCCTTCTTTATGTAATAAAGAAATTGATATAATATTGCACATCATTTTTAGTACGTAATAACAGTCGTTCAAAATCAATGTATTACCACCTGGTAATACAAGGTGATAATCGCCAACTTCTTTGGCAGCAACAATTGCTTTATTCCTTACTTTGAGAGAAATATCACCCTTTCCCAGTTCACTTCCTCTCCTTAACCCATGTAACAAATTACATACGTGGGATCCTGATCCGGTATCCAATACCCAGGACATATAGCAAACGGAGAAACAGTTCTTGGTTACGAACACACCCGAAGAAGATGCATCAACATACTCTTTCTTCATTCGGGTTGCATAGGAATCCTGATATTCCTCTATTCCTTGCTTAGACTTATGACAGTCATAAGATAGAGCGGAACCAATGTTCCCCAACTCAGTATAATAAGCGGGTTCGGTCAATATATCCATATTATTATCTTGATTAAGGCATGTCATGGTCGCTACCTGGAGAGAGAGAGAAGGAAACACTTTAGCATGCGCTCTTGCAAGATTAGATTGGTTATTATCTTATCTAATCAGGATGGCTCCCGCTGTATTTATCAAATCTTCCTTCAAACACTAAAAGGTAAGATTAGCCGGAATTAATTACACCCTACAAGTTCACCAACCGGTCAATTAGGCAAGTATTGGTACTCCGAGGAAGTCTCCCCATGCTTTATCATGGAACTAATTAAATAACCTCGTTTCCACAAGGGCATAACCCCGTTAACACCTTTCTTAGACACCTACTGGATCAGCTAATTGTAAAGTGGAAAACTTTCACATGAGTAACACTTACTCGCAGTGGGTATCGGGACCTAACTATCTCATAGAAGGTATGCAATCTCTTTGCAAATTTCAACACTTGAAATTCCCAATAACTGTTTTTACCCCTAACGACCTATGACCTTGACGGAGGCCAACAATTTATAGGCCGCTGGTCAAGTTCAACCCGTTCATTTCGTGATTGAATTAAACCCACCCGCACGACCCTTGACGGAGGCCAACAACGTCGTACGATTACCCTAATCCAATCGCATCATATACGACAGATAAGCACTAATCAGCTACC
This sequence comes from Agapanthus africanus, assembly GCA_030015575.1. Classification (NCBI taxonomy): domain Eukaryota; kingdom Viridiplantae; phylum Streptophyta; class Magnoliopsida; order Asparagales; family Amaryllidaceae; genus Agapanthus; species Agapanthus africanus. Next base: position 357,788,015 of record JASDDO010000012.1, read on the forward strand.
GCACACTATGCCTTGACGGAGGCCAACAAACGCAGCACGAATACTAAATAGCACTTATCTGAAATGACGGAGGTCTACGACTGGTTTTGAAGAAAACCTTTAGCATAATGAACTTGATATCGTTGTAGAATCTATTGTTTTGAAAAGGAGTGGTTTTTGTAGCATTTGCTAGTTTTGCTAAAGTGGTCACTTCCGGTGAAGGAATCTCGGCTCTTTCCTCATCGAATGAGGTGCTGGATATTCATCAAGGAATACCACTATGCAACGCAAGAACTAGAGAATCTAATAAAACATAACCAAGTGGGTTGTAACATTTGCTAGTTTTTCTTAAGAGGTCACTCCCGGTGAAGGGATCTTGGCTCTTTCCTCATCGAATGAGGTGCTGGATATTCATCAATGAATACCGCTATGCAAAGCAAGAACTAGAGCTACCTTTTTGAAAATTTTAATTCTACAACATCTTTAAGTTTCTTTTCTTTCCATTAATCTCATTAATGAAGTCCCATCATTTATGTTTCCCTAAACATCACAGAAAAGAAATGAAAATAGAACGTATGCGTATGCCATTCGCATTCACCGTTATGCTACTTAACTAACGGCAGAATGGGGGCTGGACTAGCGCGGGTGCAAAATAAATAACGTTTATTATATATATCATATATATATAGCATTCGTCTCATGCAGTTTATATGATCACATCACAGAACTATAAGCAACAGAAGTCAACATATGAAATATTTGATATACCAGGGGGTCCGTGTTTTAAATTAAGCCAGTAATGAAAAATACGGATTCCACGGTCGTAATGAATAGCCAAACCTACATCCCTAGACCCTTACGAGAGCGGCAAGCAACCCTGCCAATTCTAGAGTTAGGAGAACCGGTCTCGACTCCTCGAGATGGTCTCCCACTGGACTCTAGAACCAAGTTACTTGTGCTCCCCCCCTTGGGTCTATCCTAATACGGAAAAGTAAATAATATACATCAATGGTGACATCATCCTCAACCCGGAAGTGTCCCAATAAAAGAATATTACATACATCTTCTTACATGAATGAAAATTTAAAAAAAAACTCTCATCTCACGCAAAAACCCCCGGCTATTCAATCACGACGATCCAATATAACATATCACAGCAACACATAAACATCACTTGTCATCAACGTAAGTAAATATGTGTATCCCGAATGTCGTTGACCTAGAAACGAGTTTGGGGATACACCACATATTACACTTACGGTTGCAGAAAAGAAATAAAAAACTACAATAATTAGAATCCGCAAACCTTAAATGTAACGTTTTAAAAATAATTAAATAAATAATTAAATGAATAAAATTGTTTAAGTGAATTTTATGAATTTCGGTAAAGTAAAATGTATTTTTCGTAAAATTAAACCGTGATTGTTTTCATTATAATTTCAAAAATACCTATTTTAATTATGTAATTACTAGTAAATAGTGTTTATTTAGCCACTTATAAATTTTTAGTTTAATTAAATATTTTTCCTAAATTAATTATTTTAAATATTAACATAAGCTTTATTTTTACACTAAAATAATGTAAATTACAAATTTGAATGGTTTTAATTTGTAAAAATGAGCCATGGTATATTAGAATCAAGTGTGTAATATGCAAAATCTTTTCCAAAATCTCTCCATGGTTCAAGAAATTTCTAGGAAAAGGGTTAAATTGAAAAAAGTTAGATAATAAAGGGTTTAAGTGAAAAAATGCATTATTTATGAACTTTCTACACAATACCACACATTTTTTCTCTCTCTCCACCCTCCTCCCTCTCCATGGCCGGCCTCCCCTCCATGGGTAGCCCCAAAATTTTTCCCCCGTCATTTTTGCATTAAAAATCATCAAAATTCATCAAAAATTCCAAAAATAAATCTCAAAAATCAACATTCAACCTCTACCATTTTCCTTTGACCTATTTAGCGTGGATTTTGGAGATGGAAAGCATGCATTTTGGAGGCTTATTTCATGTTTGGGTTTCATATTTTGGAGGTATAAATTTCCTTCTTTTGATTTATTGTTATTAGATGTTCATTTAAGCATAATTAGATTTAATATATTAATTCTATTTACTACTTTTAAAATTCAAGTTAGGCTTTGAAAAATCAAGTTGTGATTTTTATTAATTAAATAAGGTTATAATAGCCAGTTTAACATTTTTAGAGTGGAAAAATCTTGCATGGTTGTTGTATAATAATTTGTTTATCCAAAATTGATTTAATTAAGCTATTTAGCTAACTAGGTTTTTATAAAATGTGTTTGTGGGTAATATAAAATTCTAATTAAGGTTGCTATCATTAGATTGTAGTTTTATTGAGAACTTTAGCATGTTAATGGAAAGAAAAACTTAGTTTGATTGCTAGTTTCTATTGATAATTGATAAATTGTGATAAAAATTGCTATTTTGTAAACTAGATTTTAGAAATTCCTAAATAAATGAGATTAAAAATATAATTTATGGTTTCATTAAATCATTAACATCATGAATTGTGGTTTAATACATTAATACATGCAAAATCATGTTTTGTGGTGGAATTGTGGTATTTTGCTTGAAAAATGTTGAAAATTGTTAAAGGTTGCAAACTAGAAATTTCAAATTAATACAAATTTGTGTAATAAAAATATAGTAATGGTTTGTATAGTCTAGTTATGCTATTTGATGAGTTTTATGACCATTGGTTTCATTTAGATGTCAAGTTTTGATGAAAAACGGTAAATTGGCATTTTCGGGTTTTACGAAATCGGGTGATTTGATGGATTTCAGTGTTTCGATGAATTAAATCATGCTTTATATTATAAGTAACGAGTTTTCTAAACTACAAGTTCTTTGTTGATGTTTATCTCGATCTATCGGAGTTTGTACACCGATATCGAGTGATATTTGGTTCTGTTGCGTGGACGGGACATAGGTTTTAACCTATGCTTGTTCCTTGCATCGTTTCGACTTTTGTATGTGATTCCAGTTTACGATGCTATTTATATGTTTGCGTTTAGGTACCCCTCACGTGGACTGCGGGCGATGAAGAGGAGGATGGCGACACCGTCTTCGGCAGACATGGACCAGGTGAGTAGATGTATATCTACGGGGGGAAGTCGGGTGGATGGCCTTTAGCACCCCCGCAACGTAGAATAGGAATAGTACTTATTGACATTAGGAAACCAGACGTGACTCTAGATTCTTAATGAGTAGGGCCCTAGTAATGACCCTAGGCTGGACTAGACTGATTTAGGAGGACATATCAGAAGATGAATACCTTAGAAGAGGTTCGTAGGTTTCAGGTAGAAACACACACACGCACATACTGAAACACGACATGGTGTATACGTGCATGTGTATATATATATATATAGGACGAGGTATAGGTATATATATATATATACAGCACGTATATGGGATACATTGATGTGATATGATGTCCGAGGTATGATGAAACAGTATAACTGGGCTTGATGCCGTGATTCTTGGCTATATAGTCGTATTAAGTGTTAGCGGATCATTACAGAATGAGATAATGAACATGTATACTTAAATTATAATGGGTGGTGATGATATTGAGGTACATGGGACTCTAAAATAGTACCCGGACTGTAACTTGTGATTGATCACGATATGGGATATGTATGACTTGATTACGACATCATATAGGTGCGACCTGATGTCGATACCATAGAGGTGTGACTTGAGGACGATATGATATCAGTATGACTTAATCACAATATGATACATATGACATGATATTTCTGAGGATAAACTAATGATGCTTATTATGATGGCAATGATATATGATTGATGTATGCGATCACAGTTTAGCACCTTGATCATGAGATGTGTTGATGATGACATTATACTAATGATGAGACACCTAGGAGATACTTGACCCGTACCCCGATATTGGGATGCCGTACGATGGATTTTACCGTACGAGGCATAGATATGATGATTGATCCGCACTCTTGATTCGAGGAAGCCGTACTACGTACGTGACGCTATTGAGGCTGGATCGCCGACTATTAGAGATATTGATTCAGACCTAGGTAGACTCTTGTTTTTTAATGACTAGTTTCTTAGGTTTAGTTCCTTAGGAGGTTAGATGGACACTAGGTTAGGTTCGAGTCATATAGTGGTAGTGATAATTGTATATCAAATGAGTGGATAACACACATCCTTCTTTACTTTCACACTGTAATCATCATGTTGCATGTTCATACATATGCTGCTATAATCAGTATAAACCTTACCTGTTAGGACACCAGCACCATTACCGATGATGCGCATATTCCACGCACACTCATTTGCCGGCTCACACACATCATCATCGGTAATTTCTATGTCACGTACACTTTAGATCATATTATCTTTTATTGATAGAATCAGTTAACAACTAGACCGATATAATATTGTGATTACTCTCTGATATTAGTGTAGACATGGTATTTATTACTTAGACATTCATGCATTCATATTTTCATGTTATCATGTAGTATTATGGGCATATGCCGACACTTATCATATACTTACTCATGATTTCGAGATTTGGGTTTCTATGAGATTTCTGGATTTTTGGGGAAAACCGCAAGAATATATAAAAACTTCTCTCTCTCTCTCCTCTCTTTTTAAAACATAAGATGCGGTTTTCTCATGATGTATGTGTCGTCCACCATGAGATTTCATGTTTTCTGTTGGATTTCGAGACCCGATTCGAGGAGTGGATGAACCGTCTCGGGTACATGGTGGGCCCGGTATGGTACCCCGGGGCAAGAAGATCGAGTTGTAGACGATGAGACTGGCACGGGAGGACTACCTACCGGTGATGTCTGGCGCGGCGGATATCCGGAGGATACCGACCGTTGTCGTGAGATTTGATGATGTGGGCCGATCCGGACTGACGGAGCCCGAGGTATTGAGACTATGAGACTTGTGATTTGCATGTTTGTGTCGATGCTTGACACGGATTTTCATGGATTTCATTGTTGAGATTTCAGATTCCTATACGCATTTTACTATGATAACAGTTAAAGATTTCTTATACAGATATATCTGGATTTCAGGATTGATTATTTTATATTCATGGTGCATGCATATCCATTCATATGACATAGTATTATATGAGGCACTGACACGAGCACGGAGTATCTGCATTTACACGTAGTTTTTCCCTGCTATTACTAGATGATTAGGATATAATAGTGTATTATTATGACCTAGGATAGCGTCGTGCATTCGATTTATTTTCGTAGATATTTTCTACTCACGAGTTGGCAACTCACCCCCCGTTGTGCCAAATTTTATTACAGGTTCGATGTACAGGTTTCCCTGGCAGCTTGCTGGCACATCTATTCTTTCAGGGTGATTTGCACGGTAGGTTGGTTCACTTGTATCCAAACCACCATTGTACTTTTATTCTTTCATTTTTATCTAGTAAGCTCCATCAACCATATTTGTATTACTTGATAAGTTTATTGGACCGGTCTTTTATTTTGACCTTAGAGTCGCGCATGTATTATTCTGATCTGGTGGTTTTGTTTTCTTCTGAGTCTTGAGCCTCGCCCTTTGGCGTTGTATATTATAGTGGTTGTTTCCGCCTGTTGGCATTGAGCTAGCTCCCGTTTGGGGATGCTTATTATTGTTCATGTATATTATACTTGTTGTACCCGTTTGGGGGCCAGTTTTTACAGAGGAGACTCTGCCGAAATTTTTGGGAAATTTGCTGATGCTTTTAAACTTGTTTTCTTTTTCTTCTTCTTCTTCTTTTATGGTTTAGATTTCTGGGCTTCGGCTTACTTAGGTTACGTGGCGTCTCTAGACGCTTCGTAATCTAAGTGCCGGTCACGTTCCGTACTTTCGGGTCGTGACATTAAACATCATAAACCCGAAATATCTCATATTCTGAATTTCATGCCTAACCCTATAAACATTGCATTTTAGTCTCAAATCGAAAAATCTTTTCAATAACTTAGTCGGGTAATTCAACAAGATTCCCGAGTACCTGATCGAATGCTCGTCGGGAACTTTAGTAGATGGCCGCACCCCCGATGCCGTCGACGAAGTGCACTTAGGCGGAACACCGTGGCGGCGAGCACCCGAGTGGATGCTTTTGGCAACGGGGTTCTCCAAATGTCACTTGGTCGAGGCAATGGGGCATTGCTATCTAGTAATGTTATCTGGTGAGTATTCGCATACTATACACGATTGCGACGGAGTTTTGATCCGAATCAAAACTCCATGGCAATCGATCAACCGAGACTAAAATGCTAGATTTAGTGAACGCTAACTAGTTTTCACAAAACTAATTAAATGTGGATTCCATATATTGTAACACATATCAAACTTAAACCCGAAACGATGTTAAACTGCGACTACGAAACACTCTGAATTGTCTCAACAGAAAGATAACACCACATGCAACCTGGGAAAAATCAAACAGTACCTAAAACCCTAATTCCAAATTTGTAGAACACCAAACAAAACTCGACACAAAATTCCATGATGAGGCCGGCCAGGCCGCGATTTTTCAAGATGTGGCTGGCCACATATAGGAATTATTTGCTCGTTTTTGTAGGGTGTTCTAGTTACATGAAGAAGAGCATTTTGCAAAAAATTTTAAAAAATTTTGAGGCTCTGGAAAATTCGACAGAAACTAGGGTTTCCATACGATTATTTCGGAGTTGTTTCGGTTTCGCAATTGTACATTCATCATCTAATGCTCTAGCTTGGCCCTGATGCCATGAAAGTGTGTCCTTGCATGACCAATGGGTTTTAACCGGCATCAAGCATGCAATTTTCAAAAAATTGGAGCTTTAGAAGGGAAGGAATTGGTCTACAAAGATTGTAGCATTCTTCACTTAGGCTTAGTTCTTTTCATATCATGCTAAAACCCTAATACACTAGTTAAGATTCTAGGTTAGTGTAGCTTAGCACACCAATATTTTGAAAATTGCATGCTTGATGCCGGTTAGTAGTCCCTATGACTCCTCTAGGCTTCACTTGAAGAAGGAACGAGCTTGTTTCGCGATCTTCGTGTCGAAGATGATCCACCTTGTAGCTTCGCTAGTTCAAGCTACCTCTTCACTAATCTTTCATTAGTGAAGGAAACAAGCTAATCTTGAGTGCTAATCTAGAGTAAGCTGATGAAGTAGGTTTATAAGCTCACTTAGAATTCTCTAACTCTTTATTTTCCAACTCATGGAAAAGAGTAGAGCTTGGTGGAGGAAGAAGAAGAAAAGGAGAGAGAAAGCTAATGAGCTAAGTGAAAGAAGAAGTGAAGAGTGGCTACTATATCTCTTGCATTATTGAAGTATGAATATAATCAAATAGTAAAACATCAACCATACTTCAATAGTGCAAGCAAACCATTAAACAAATAGATGAGCCATGCTTCACACCATTCCACAAATATCTCCTCATTTTCCACCTCATTTTATATTTTCTCAAAATAGAAAATATATGCTTCATGATATATATATATATATATATATATTAATATATATTAAGAGTAGAAAATAATTAATGAGAAATAATATTAGTTAATATATAATTATATCAAATATAAATATGTATCAAATTATTAAATCAACACTTGATTTAATAATCCGGTTATATCATATATAACCGACTAATATCATTTATCTGTATATCATATTATCAAATCAACACTTGATTCAATAATATGGTTATATCACATATAACCAAACCGATATCAGATGTCGCCAGATTAGAATACGTTATCACATACTCGTATTTAATCAGGCCCCCGCACATATTAGCACATGTGCTCTAGTTTGTTTTGCTTGAATTATGAAACCTCTGTGTGGGACTCTAAAGACTCGTTGATACATCAGCACTAGGTAATGATCATATCAGTTACCTACAAGCCGTCAACGGTACTAGCTGAAGGTATTGAGCGATTAGAAGATCAACAAGCAAGCTTGTCCAAACTCCCATGAAGCCTGTAAGTATGTAACATTTCAGAAAATAAAATATTATTTTAGGAATTTAAATGATTGAAATAATAATTTCTATGAATATTTTTAAATACGAGAATTATTACTAATGAAGGGGTATAATTATATACAAATAATTTGGAAAATATTTGGGAATGTATATAAAATATTGATTTTGAAAGAAATTATGTGAAATGAGCATTTATAGATTTGTAAATAATTATTGGTAAATGGATTAAATTACTAAACTCGATTCGCAATTACTAATTTTGCATTAAGCATGTTATGTGCATGTGGCATGCAACAAATCATGTTGCAAAAACCACTTGTTACATTTATTTTCTCATGGTTTTGTTTTGTTTTAAATAAAAAGAAAAGGGGAAGATATTTTAGAGGAGAGAGAGATGGTGAGGTGACTTGTGGCATGTAAGGGGAGGGGGGGTTATTCTCACCCTTGACTCCCTCAACCATCCTCATTTGGTCATCCTCATTCTCCTTCTTCTCTTCCTTCATCCTCCCCCACCACTTCTAGCACATTTGACCACCCTAAAAACCACCTCAAATCACCATGTCACCTTCACAAAAATTGATCCCAAGTCCACCACAAATCATATGGAAGCCTCAAGATTGGATTTTGAAGACTTTGAGCAACTCCAGAAAATTCTTGAGTTGTCAAATGAGGTATATTTCTACACTTGTGGTTAAGTTACTAGTGTTTCTTACATCCTACTTTAGTTTAGAGTTAAACCGATGTGGTTTAGTAAACTTTGAGAATTTCTTGAGAAGGGTTAGGAGATAGCATTGTTAGTGATATATGCCCTAGAGGCCATTATTGTATCATACTGGATTGTATATTACTTAATGGGAGCTTGGGATATACACGGATATAGTAACAGTCTTGCTCGAAATGGTAGTATGCTACCTGGTTTGTTTCTACCTCAATATGTGCATGTGTTTCTTTTAGCATATCGCTTATACATATTGGTATAGCCCTTAGGATCTTTGCTTGATTACCAGCGTTGTGATGGCAGTCACACTAGTGGGGGATGGGTAATCTATAAGCACATCCTATACAGGTCTCTAGTCCTAGGATTATCGAGACAGGGCATCGATACTCCACAGTAGACTAGTATATACGCTTCTCATCCCAGCAGGGGAGATGGTCTGTCCCACAGCCATCAGTACGTCGTACCGGAGATAGTATATATGTGCTCATTAGGTTATGAGTACACTGGACAGGTCTTATTGGGAACTGTTGGTAGGTATTATACCTGTCGTCGGGTAGCAGTTCCCAGGTGACATGAGTACAGCTTAGTCCGTCGACTTGACACTGCTACTTCGCCTCAAGTGTGTTCCCATTGTACTTTGATTACTACCCTACCACGGCTCAATGCAGTCGTGCAAACAGGTAGTAGTTGGGTGCACTCCCGAAGCACTTGGAGGCAGTGGCGGTTAGATAGGAATCGTCTCTCCCGGTATTGGGGGTTGATATCGCGCTGTGTTCGGAAGGCCAATACACAAAGTCCTTGGTCAAGGCAAGAGAGATTTACTGGTAGGTATTCTAGTAGCTTCTCAGGGTGTATTGGGCTACTCTCCGACACGACTTATTGCGCTATTAGGGGTCTGACGATTACCTCCTCCTAGGCCCGATATGCGATACTCTAAGACGAACAGACTGGACTGTACAGAGATTGTCACATTCAGGCTCAGTAGGAGTTCGGATGGGTTTTCCTCATCGGCCTTCTTATCGACATGTACCTGAGGACCGTTCTGTGCAGCTAGTACCGCTTGCGGCTGTGGTTAAACCCACTGCCAGCGTAGTGTGAGTCTTTAGAGTCCCACATGGAGAGTTTCCTTGCACTGGGCAAAAGGAGTAGAAGCCGTATGGTTTTACGGCAGGGCTTCGATCACTTACGTGCACTTGTGCGCGTATGATGTTCGGGCGGATAATACTAGTGGGCTTTGGTTTGAGCCGGATCCTAGTATTATATTGATGGATCAGTTTCGTCTCTTTGTATTCGTGTTTTTCGGAATACGAATGTGGGTATGTATATACGGATGAGAGAAGCACAGAAGGAGACACCTCATTAGGGTTTTGAACATTTACTTGATTAAAACAATTATGAGATGGAGAAAAGTATTTGTTATTTTTGTAAATGATAATTGAGACATGGCTACTAGTTTTGACTACTTGACTTTGTTTGACCTTTTGACTTGGCTTGGCCACTTGACTTGGGTTGACTATTTGGCCTAGATATTTTTGTGAGATATTTCGATGAGATATTTTGATGCCATGATAGTGGTCATGTCAAGGGTAGCCATCTAATTTTCATTAGGGATTATCATTTATCAAAATACTTTCTCTTTCCTCAAGTGAGCTCTCATGCTATCTCTCTTCTTCTTCCTCACTACAAAACCCTAAAAGCTCTCATGTGTTGAGAATCCTAGGGTTTCAAGAGACAAATAAATCCATCTTCATACTATAAATCACCTAGGACATCAAGTTTAGCAAGCTTGTTGCCCTAGTTACCCCGGTTTTGAGGAGGAGCTCGGACTATACTCTCGGGTGGATCGTCTTTGACTCGAGGTGGCCGTGGAGGTTGCTAGGATCCAGATCGATCCTTGGAGCCTACGTAGACAAGGATGACAGAGATGAAGACCCGAAGGACATGTCTCGTGAGGTATAACTTCATATTCGAGTAGTTAAATCTCATGTAGTTTGCTAGCTAAAGTTTATGAACGATCCTTGGTTCTAGTCGGTGTTGCGAAGCTCGTAAAAATCATTTTTTGCAAATTCCGCCTCCCCATGAACACGTGGGGTGTGCGACATCGACTTACAGTGGAATCAGAGCCTCTCATAAACCTTAGATAGCTTTTAGCGATGTTAGAATTCCGCCGTTTTTGTTGCGGAAAAACTGTCGTCAAAAACAGTTTTCAAAAGTGAGGTTTTGAGTTGTTTGCACACCCTGCAGGCTCACGGTTTGAATCGAGAAGCCGCGGGGTGAAGCGTGTGCACCCCGGGGACACCCTGTGGGGACCAATGGCCGGGACCACCCCCCAAGACCACCACTTGTTGGCTGGTGGCCCGTGAGTACCAGAAACATGTGCTCTCGGGTCTGCCTTCCTTTGGAGGCCACCTCATGGTGGCCCCTGTAAGTCCACGTTACCCTTCCCGGTTCTTTCGGGGAAGCGGAAACGGTAAAAAATGATTTTACGGTGAAGGTAACATGGACTTTAGAACATGATCTTTGCTAAACAAACATCTAGCAACCTAACTACAAGTTTAACTACTATGTTAGGGGTTATACCTAGGTCTTGAACTCCTTCTCTTCTTGCACCTTGGAGTGGTTGGATCGGCCCCACCTCGTCGTCTTCTTGTTGTCGAAGATGGATCCACCCGAAAGCTTCTACCTTGAGCTCCTACCTCAACCGAGAGAAAACTAAAGGCCTTGGCTTGCTAGACCTTGAACTTTAGAATGAGTAGAGAAGTGTTTTTAGGGTTTTATCTCAATGGCTCAGGTTTCTCAACTCATGAGACATGAGAGCCATGAGCAAGAGGAAGAGGGAGAGCTTGGATGAGAGAGAATGAGAATGATAGAATGAGAAAGACTTTTTACAACCATGCTCTCAAAAAAAAAATTAATCTTGATAATAATAATAATTAAGTATTTGTGATGGTTCATGTCAATGGCATTATCATTTCATGCATTTAATGCATTTTGTAAACAACAAGCAAGCAAAAGTCATAGCCATGAAATGATAGCCATGAAATGATGATGGTCAACAAGTCCAAAATAGTCAACCGGTCAACCGGTCAACAAAGTCAACAAGTCAACAAAGTCAAACTTTCAACCCAACCATGGCACAATAATACTTAATTAATAATATTATTAATCATATTTCTTATTCTCATTAGGGTTTAGAAAAGGTCAACAGTCAACAACCCTAACGAGAATCCTCTGCCTCTGTCTCAGTCAACCGTGCATACACACCCGCATCCGCGTTCCGAGGAACACGAATACAAACGAGATAAAACCAATCCCAAAACGTATACTAGGATCTGGATTAAACCAAAGCCCTCTAGTAATAACTTCCCGGACACCAAACGTGCACAAGTGCGCGGATGTGAACGAACCCTGTCGCAAAACCATGCGACCTCTACTCTGTTTTGCCCAAAGGCGAATAGCTCTCTGTGTGGGACTCTAAAGACTCGACACTACGCTGGTAGTGGGTTTAACCACAGGTCGCAAGCGGTACTAGATGTATGTAACGGTCCCCAGGTAGATGCCGATAAGAAGACTGATGAGGTGAACCCATCCGAACTCCTACTGAGCCTGAATGTGACAATCTCCGTACAGTCCGGTCTGTTCGTCTGAGAATATCGCATGGCGGGCCTAGGGGTGGTGAACATCAGTCCCCTAATAGCGGTACAAGTCGTGTCGGAGTGTATCCCAGAACACCGTGAGATAACACTGGAAAACCTGCCAGTATATCTCGCTTGCCCTGGCCAGGGACGACTATATGTAATGGCTCTCCTTGACACAGCGCGATATCAACCCCCAATACCGGGAGAGACGAATCCTGTCTAACCGTCACTGTCTCTAAGTGCTTCGGGACTGCACCCAACTACTACCTGTTTGCACGACTCCTTTGAGCCGTGGTAGGGTAGTAATCAAAGTACAGTAGGAACACACTCGAGGCGAAGTGACGGCGTCAATTCAGCGGACTAAGCTGTAGTCATGTCACCTGGGAACTAATAACTGACGATAGGTTTAGTACCAACCAACAGTTCCCGACGAGTCTTGTCCAGTGTACTCGTAACCTAACAAGCACCCGCATACTATCTCAAGTTCGACGTACTGACGAATGTGGGACAGACCGTCTCCCCTGCTCGGATGAGAAGCGCATACGGTAGTCTACTCCGGAGTATTGATGCTCTGTTTCGATAATCCTACGACTAAGGACCTGTATAAGGATGTGCTTGTAGATTACCCAGCCCCCACTAGTGTGACTGCCATCATAACGCTGGTAATCAAGCAAAGATCCTAAGGGCTCCACTAATGTGTATAGGCGATATGCTAGAAGAAACACATGTACAAATTAAAGTAGAAACAAACCAAGTAGCATACTACCATTTCGAGCAAGATTGTCTATACAACTGTGAATATCGCAAGCTTCCATCAAGTAATATACAAACTAGTATGATACAGTAATGGCCTCTAGGGCATATACACTAACAATCTCCCACTTCCACTAAGGCCATGTACTGGCGTATCGAAGACCTATCTGTAAGTCCACGTTACCTCTCCCGGTTCTTTTGGGCTTGCGGAAATGATGCAAAACGATTTTTCGGGTCATGGTAACATGGACTATAAAACACGGATCTTTACTAAACTACACACTAGCAACTAACTAGAGTTTTTCCTACTCGGTTAGGGGTTATACCTAAACTTGAACTCCTTCTCTTGGGCTCTTTGTGGTGGTCGGATGGTTCGTTCCTCGTCGCCTTCTCTTGCCGAAGATGGATCCACCTGAGGGTCTCTACCTTGAGCTTCTTTCTCGAACTTGAGAAAACTAAAGTGTTCGGATTGCTAGACCTTCATCCTTAGGATGAGTAGAGAGTGGCTTTGGTGTTTTATCTCCAAGGAAATATTTCTCAACACATGAGATGAATTTTCCTTGAGCTAGAGGAAGAGGGAGAGCAAAATGGAGGAGAGAGAATCAATATGATAGAATGAGAATAGTTTTACAACCATAACAATATATGTGAATTATCTAATTAATAATATTAATCCAAAATGAAAAAGGTGATGGTTGGTTTGATAAGACCATTATCATTTCACATTAAATGTTTTTGCAAAGATTAAAGAGCATTTTTGGAAAGAAATGATGATGGTCAATGTTTCAACCTTGGTCAACTAGTCAACCTTGGTCAACAAGTCAACAAACCCAAACCATAACCCAATTTCATTTAAATAACATTATCAATTGATATTTCACAAATTCATTAGGGTTTGGTAAACGACAACCGTCAACTGTGCATACACACCCGTACCAAAACCCTAATGAGAATCCTCTTCCTCTGCCTCAGTCAACTGTGCATACACACCCGCATTCGTGTTCCGAAGAGAATGAATACTATGAGATAAAACTAACCCCAAAGCATATACTAGGATCTGGCTCAAACCAGAGCCCGCTAGTAACAACTGTCCGGACACCAAACGTGCACAAGTGCGCGGATGTGAACGAACCCTGTCGCAAAACCAAGCGACCTCTACTCGGTTTTGCCCAAAGGCGAATAACCCTCTGTGTGGGACTCTAAAGACCCGACACTACGCTGGCAGTGGGTTTAACCACAGACCGCAAGCGGCACTAGCTGTACGTAACGGTCCCCAGGTAGATGCCGATAAGAAGACGGACGAGGTGAAACACATCTGAACTCCTACTGAGCCTGAATGTGAAAATCTCCATACAGTCCGGTCTGTTCGTCTGAGAATATCGCATGGCCCGCCTAGGGGGCGGTAAACGTCAGTCTCCTAAAAGCGGTACAAGTCGTGTCGGAGTGTAGCCCAGAACACCCTGAGATAACACTGGAAACCTACCAGTATATCTCGCTTTCCCTGGCCAGGGACTTCGTGTAATGGCTCTCCTAGACACAGCGCGATATCAACCCCCAATACCGGGAGAGACGAATCCTGTCTAACCGTCACTGTCTCCAAGTACTTCGGGACTGCACCTAAAAACTACCTGTTTGCACGACTCCTTTGAGCCGTGGTAGGGTAGTAATCAAAGTACAGTGGGAACACACTCGAGGAGAAGTGACAATGTCAAGTCAACGGACTGAGCTGTACTCATGTCACCTGGGAACTTATAACTGACGATAGGTATAGTACCAACCAACAGTTCCCGATGAGTCCTGTCCAGTGTACTCGTAACCTAACGAGAACCCGCATACTATCTCAAGTACGACGTACTGTCGGCTGTGGGATAGACCGACTCCCCTGCTGGGATGAGAAGAGCATACGCTAGTCTACTCCGGAGTATCGATGCCCTTTCTCGATAGTCCTACGACTAGGGACCTGCATAAGGATGTGCTTGTGGATTACCCAGCCCCCACGAGTGTGACTGCCATCACAACGCTGGTAATCAAGCAAAGATCCTAAGGGCTCCACTAATGTGTAAATTCGATATGCTATAATAAACACATGCACACATTAAAGTAGAAACAAACCAAGTAGCATACTACTATATTGAGCAAGATTGTCAATACAAGGTGAATATCCCAAGCTTCCATCAAGTAATATACATACTAGTATGATACAGTAATGGCCTCTAGGGCATATACACTAACAATCTCCCACTTGCACTAAGGCTATGTACTGGCTATCGAAGACCTATCATCTGGATCAACCGCTCGAACTGAGTCTGGGGTAAGGCCTTTGTGAGTGGATCAGCAGTGTTATCTTGTGTAGCAACTCTCCGAACCTCGATCTCCTGGCGACCCACGATCTCCCTGATCAGGTGATACCGTCTCAAGATGTGCCTGGACATCTGATGGGACCTGGGTTCCTTCGCTAAAGCTATAGCCCCGTTGTTGTCGCAATACAGAGGTATTGGATCAACAATGGACGGAACCACCTGAAGTTCTATCAAGAACTTCCTCATCTAGACGTCTTCTTTTGCGGCATCAGATGCAGTGATATATTCCGCTTCCATCATCGAGTCAGCAACGGTTTCCTGTTTGGAACTCTTCTAACACACCGCCCCTCTATTGAGGGTAAAGACATAACCCGACATGGACTTGGAATCATCCTTGTCACTCTGGAAGCTGGAGTCAGCAAAGGCCTCGATCTGGAGGTCTTTCCCGCCATACACCAAGAACATCTCCTTAGTCCTTCTCAGGTACTTGAGAATATTCTTTACCGCTATCCAGTGATTCTCCCCAGGGTTTGACTGATACCGGCTTACCACACTTAGTGCATAAGCTACATCTGGTCTGGTACACAACATCGCATACATTATAGAGCCCACCGCAGAAGCGTAGGTTATAATAGACATGCGATCCCTTTCTAAATCAGTCTTGGGAGACATCTCTTTTGAGAGGGTGATCCCGTGACAAGCCGGTAGATTACCGCGCTTGGAATCTTCCATACTGAATCTTATTAGTATGGTGTTTATGTACCTGGACTGTGAAAGTCCTAATATCCTCTTCGATCTGTCACGATAGATCCAGATCCCCAGAATATAAGAGGCATCACCCAGGTCTTTCATGGAGAACCTGTAGCATAGGAATGTCATATCCTATCAAGAGAATGTCAGCCACGTATAAAACGAGGAATACGACAGTTCGTGCTACAAATCTACTATAGATGCATGGTTCATCTAGATTTTTGATAAAGCCAAAATCTTTGACCGTCTCATCAAAACAGATGTTCCAACTTCGCGATGCCTGCTTTAGTCCGTAGATGGACTTAAGCAACGTGCACACCTTTCCGATGCTCCCACTCTGAATGAAACCCTCTGGCTGGTCCATATAGACACACTCCTCTAAATTTCCATTCAGAAAAGCGGTCTTTACGTCCATTTGCCAAATCTCATAATCGTGGAAAGCAGCAATGGAAAGAAGGATCCGAATGGATTTCAGCATAGCCACTAGAGAAAAGGTTTCGTCATAGTCCAAACCAGGTCTTTGACGGAAACCCTTTGCAACAAGTCTAGCTTTATAGGTCTCAACCTGTCCATCTACACCAATCTTCCTTTTGAAGATCCACTTGCATCCTACGGGTTTTACCCCATCTGGAGCAACGTCCAACGTCCATACTTTGTTGGTGTACATGGACTCCATTTCGGTCCGCATTGCATCCATCCATTTTACCGAGTCAACGCTCTGAATGGCCTGCTGGAAGCTAGTCGGCTCATCACTATCAATGATGCAATCCTCTCTATCCCCGTCTATGAGAAAACCGTAGTATCTCTCCGGCGGATGAGACTGCCTACTACTCCTGCGGAGCGGTGCAGGAATGTCCTGATCTTTCGAACCCTCTGGTTCTACAAAGCTTTCAGTAATAGCTCGTGGTTCTGGAATTTCTTCCAGTTCTATTGCGCTTCCACTTATCTGGTTTTCCAAAAACTCAGTTTCCAAGAAGTGGGCATGACGAGAAACAAAAACCTTTTGTTCCTCTTCGCAATAGAAGAAATATCCCTTGGAGTTCTTTGGCTATCCCACAAACTTGCACTGTACTGAGCGTGCCTCGAGTTTGTCCGCATGCTGCTTTTTGACAAAAGCTGGACATCCCCATGTCTTAATGCGCTTAAGATAGGGTTTCTTCCTACACCACATCTGATATGGTGTAGTAGGCACAGTCTTAGTTGGAACTCGGTTCAAAAGGTATGCAGCTGATTCTAGTGCATATCCCCAGAATGATCGTGGTAACTCAGCGTTACTCATCATGGAACATACCATATCCAATAGGGTCCGGTTCCGTCTCTACGATACACCGTTATGTTGCGGAGTGTATGGAGGAGTAAGCTGAGAGAGAATTCCATTCTCTTTTAAGTAATCCAGGAACTCGGCACTTAAGTATTCACCACCTCGATCAGATCTCGGTGTCTTGATATTTTTGCCTGTTTGTTTTTCCACTTCATTCTTATATTCCTGGAATTTTCCAAAGGCTTCAGAATTATGTTTCATTGAGAAGACATATCCGTACCTTGAAAAGTCATCCGTAAAAGTAATGAAGTAAGAATAACTACTTCGCGCATGTGTAGACATTGGACCGCACACGTCGCTGTGTACGAGTCCCAAGAGCTCGCTCGCTCTTACTCCGTGTCCAGTGAACTGAGTGTTTGTCATCTTTCCTTTGAGACAGGATTGACAAGTTGCATATGATTGATATTCGAACGGATCCTAATATTCTTCTGTATGTAACTTCGTCAACCTTCTCTCATTGATGTGACCCAGTCAACAATGCCATAAGAAAGCCTGATTTGTTTCCGGAGACTTTCTTTTGTGTGTATTCTGGACAATGAAAATCTGTGGTTGGTTTAATACGTATATTCCATTGTTTAATATACCTGACCCAATCAGAACTTGATTAAGGTGAATGTTTACAACATTGCTTACAAATGCAAATTCATAACCTTCTTTAGATATTAAAGATACAAAAATGATATTACAAGTTGCATTGGGTACAAAATAACAATTACGCAAAACCAAAACATGTCCATCTGACAACCCCAGGTGATAGTCCCCCACGGACTCTGCATCCATGCCAGCTCCATTTGCAACTCTGAGGGTCATATCACCTGCCTTCAAAACCCTACGGTTTCTCAACGCCTGCAAAGAATTACAGATATGAGATCCTGATCCGGTATCCAATACCTAGGAAGTAGAGTTTATTGATAGACAGTTTTCAATAACATACACACCTGAAGCTGAAGCCGTAACTTGCTTCAGATCATGTGTTCTGGCTTTCCAAGCCTTGCAATCTTTCTTCCAGTGTCCACTTTTGTGACAGTAAAAGCATTCTTCCTTTCCCACAAGCTTTCCCGCTTCTTTTGTTGCTTTTTCCTTTCCCTTCGTATCCACTTTACTAACACCACCACTGGGTTTGGCGGGGGTTTTCTTCTTCTTTCCCTTAGCTTTCGCCTTGGACCTAGAAGAGGAAGATCCTCCTACAAACAAAGCGGATGTTTTCCTACCTTTCTGTAGGGTGCCCTCTGCACTCCTCAACATGTTGAGGAGTTCTGAAAGTTCAACTTCCTTTTCCTGTAAGTTGAA
Source organism: Agapanthus africanus (assembly GCA_030015575.1). Classification (NCBI taxonomy): domain Eukaryota; kingdom Viridiplantae; phylum Streptophyta; class Magnoliopsida; order Asparagales; family Amaryllidaceae; genus Agapanthus; species Agapanthus africanus. The sequence goes on from JASDDO010000012.1 coordinate 357,806,755, forward strand.
GTTCAGGATGAACTGGGCGTAAGTGGAAGGAAGGGACTGGAGAATCAAGTCCGTATAGAGCTCATTCTCCAACGTGGTCCCAAGGTCCGCGAGCTCCTCAATGAAGCCAATCATCTTAAGCACGTGTTCCGCTACCGGTGATCCGATGGCCAATCTCGTCGAAAACAGCTTTTTCGAGACTTCGTATCTGGCGATACGGGATTGCTCTCCATACAGTTCTTTTGTATGAAGAAATATGGATTCAAGGTCCATATTCTCGTGCCTCCTCTGGTGTTCATTGTCCATAGAGGCATGCACGAGGCAGTTGGCCTTCGCGCAATCAATCTCCCAAGTCTTACGGATTTCCTTATCCGCGACGCTGGAGGTGGGACCTGGGGCAGGGAGAGCTTTGGTGGTAAGGAGATACCCCAACTTGTCGTAAGTGATTGCCATTTTGACATTGCTGGGCCAATCTTTGTAGTTTGGCCCTGTCAGTATGTTTTTATCTAGTAGTAACTTAAGTCCAGTCATGATGTTTGGTCGCTGCAATTAGGAGAGAGAGAAGAAACACTTTAGCATGATGCTCTTGCAAGTTTAGAGTGGTTTTTAATTTGTCTAAACAGGATGGCTCCCACTGTCTCTTGAATCCCTCCTTAAACCAAAAAGGAAGAATTAGTCAGGATCAATCTCATCGTACAATACTTGCTTAACCATTCAGCCAGGCTAGTGTCGGTACTTCGAGGGAGGTTTTCCAACGCTTTCGCGAAGTTCCTTAATTAAATAACCTCTTTTTCCTGGGGGCGCAGTCCCGCTAACACCTTTCTAGACACCTACTAGGTTTATAGCAATGATCATTAAGTGAGAAATATCCCGAGGAGTAGCATATACTCACAGTAGGATCGGGATCCAAATATCATTGCGTGACAAAACAGAAGGAATCCTACCAGAATCATCACACTCCAAATGGTATGCATCGCTAGAAAGTTTCAGTTCTTTAGAAACTCCCGATGTGGATTTTTGCCCCATGCTCTTATGACCTTGACTTTGGCCAACAAATCATAAGTAACATGTCAAGTTCTACCCATCATTCTCCAGGTTAATTTGAACCCACCCGTACCTACCCTTGACTTTGGCCAACAAGGCAGTACGACTGTCCCAAACCAACACATCTATCTATGCTGCACATGAATACCCACTAGCTACCAATCACTATGCCTTGACTTTGGCCAACAAACATAGCTTGAATACTATTGACCATTCATGTGAAACGACAGAGGGCTATGAATGGTTTTGGCGAAACCGTGAACGTAGTGAACTTGATATAATCGATGGAACGAGATAGCTTTTAAAAGGAGTGGTTTAAGCTCCGCGTGTAAAAGTTATTTTGAAAGGAAACCGAGTGGTTTTTGAAAGTGTTCCAACGACTTTTACTTTGGTTTATTTTACTTGCATTAATTTTAATGTGTCCCATCAATTAATCCTACCATTGCAGAAAACAACGAAAATATGACGTACGCTTATGCCATCCGCATTCGCCACGGGGTCCCGTCATCACCCGTTAGGTTACTTAACTAACGACAGAGCGGGGGCTGGACTAGCGCGGATGCAAAACATAAGCAACGCCTAAATAGATATCTATATATAGCTATATACATTCGTCAGATGCAATGATAGCCATTCCAGATCACAGATGAATACATTGGATATACTAAGAATCCGCATTCCGTTCGAGTCTGTAACGAAAAGCGGATTACACGGTCGCGATGAATAGCCAATACCGCACTCTAGACCCCTACGGGTGCGGCAAACTACCGCCAAGTACCCGAAGCGAAGCAACCTCCCTCAATGACATGAGTAGGCCACTCGGCACTTCGAGATACCCGGTAGTTTGTGCACCCCACCTTGGGTCTATCCTAGGAGCAAAAACAGTAAAAAGAAATTATACAATGACGGCTACAACCCCATCCCGGTTGTGCGGCCATATAAATAATATTACATCAATTTACATATTACATGAATTGAAAGATAAAGAAAACTGTCATCTCACAACCCCCCGGCTATTCATCCGCGACAATCCAACGAATTCATATACACAATCCATCAACATTACAGATCATAGATATGTATAACCCTCACTAATCGTCGTATAGCGATTAGCAGACGTTCAATACATATATAACATTACAGATACAACCCATTAGCCAAAATCTAAAGAAAACTATAAGTCCACGTTACCCTTCCCGGTTCTTTCGGGGATGCGGAAACGGTAAAAAACGATTTTACGGTAAAGGTAACATGGACTTTAGAACATGATCTTTGCTAAACAAACATCTAGCAACCTAACTACAAGTTTAACTACTATGTTAGGGGTTATACCTAGGTCTTGAACTCCTTCTCTTCTTTCTCCTTGGAGTGGTCGGATCGGCCTCACCTCATAGTCTTCTTGTTGTCGAAGATAAATCCACCCGAAAGCTTCTACCTTGAGCTCCTACCTCAACCGAGAGGAAACTAAAGTCCTTGGCTTGCTAGACCTTGAACTTTAGAATGAGTAGAGAAGTGTTTTTAGGGTTTTATCTCAATGGCTCATGTTTCTCAACTCATGAGACATGAGAGCCATGAGCAAGAGGAAGAGGGAGAGCTTGGATGAGAGAGAATGGGAATGATAGAATGAGAAAGACTTTTTACAACCATGCTCTCAAAAACAAAAATAATCATGATAATAATAATAATAATTAAGTATTTGTGATGGTTCATGTCAATGGCATTATCATTTCATGCATTTAATGCATTTTGTAAACAACAAGCAAGCAAAAGTCATAGCCATGAAATGATAGCCATGAAATGATGATGGTCAACAAGTCCAAAATAGTCAACCGGTCAACAAAGTCAACAAGTCAACAAAGTCAAACTTTCAACCCAACCATGGCACAATAATGCTTAATTAATATTATTATTAATCATATTTCTTATTCTCATTAGGTTTAGAAAAGGTCAACAGTCAACAACCCTAACGAGAATCCTCTGCCTCTGTCTCAGTCAACCGTGCATACACACCCGCATCCGCGTTCCGAGGAACACGAATACAAACGAGATAAAACCAATCCCAAAACGTATACTAGGATCTGGCTTAAACCAAAGCCCGCTAGTAATAACTGCCTGGACACCAAACGTGCACAAGTGCGCGGATGTGAACGAAACCTGTCGCAAAACCATGCGACCTCTACTCTGTTTTGCCCAAAGGCGAATAGCTCTCTGTGTGGGACTATAAAGACTCAACCCTACGCTGGCAGTGGGTTTAACCACAGGCCGCAAGTGGTACTGGCTGTACGTAACGGTCCCCAGGTAGATGCCGATAAGAAGACTGATGAGGTGAACCCATCCGAACTCCTACTGAGCCTGAATGTGACAATCTTCGTACAGTCCGGTATGTTCGTCTGAGAATATCGCATGGCGGGCCTAGGGGGTGGTGAACGTCAGTCCCCTAATAGAGGTACAAGTCGTGTCGGAGTGTAGCCCAGAACACCGTGAGATAATACTGGAAAACCTGCCAGTATATCTCGCTTGCCCGGGCCAGGGACGACTATGTGTAATGGCTCTCCTTGACACAGCGCGATATCAATCCCCAATATCGGGAGAGACGAATCATGTCTAACCGTCACTGCCTCCAAGTGCTTCGGGACTGCACCCAACTACTACCTGTTTGCACGACTCCTTTGAGTCGTGGTAGGGTAGTAGTCAAAGTACAGTGGGAACACACTCGAGGCGAAGTGACGGTGTCAAGTCAGCGGACTAAGCTGTACTCATGTCACCTGGGAACTGATAACTGATGATAGGTATAGTTCCAACCAATAGTTCCCGACGAGTCCTGTCCAGTGTACTTGTAACCTAACGAGCACCCGCATACTATCGCAAGTACGACGTACTGACGGCTGTGGGACAGATCGTCTCCTCTGCTGGGATGAGAAGCGCATACGCTAGTCTACTCCGGAGTATCGATGCCCTGTCTTGATAATCCTACGACTAGGGACCTGTATAAGGATGTGCTTGTAGATTACCCAGCCCCGACTAGTGTGACTGCCATCACAACGCTGGTAATCAAGCAAAGATCCTAAGGGCTCCACTAATGTGTATAGGCGATATGCTAGAAGATACACATGTACACATTGAAGTGGAAACAAACCAAGTAGCATACTACCATTTCGAGCAAGATTGTCTATACAACTGTGAATATCCCAAGCTTCCATCAAGTAATATACAAACTAGTATGATTCAGTAATGGCCTCTAGGGCATAAACACTAACAGCCCCCAGGGGTGGGTATCCCCCTTGAGGGCCCCCCATTCGACGTATTATCATGTGTCTTCGCCTTCATGAAGATTCGGGCGGGTTTCGTGTTCGTTTCGACTCCCGGATTGGCTCAAAACTTTCAGTTTTAGAACTTTAGCTCACTGGATTTTCAAGTCTTGGAAAATTGTTTAAGTTTGCTAATTGCGTGCGGAATTATAATGTCGTAGTTACTTTACAAGCTCTATGTTGTATATATGTGTTTGGAAACGTCGACTAATTGCTATACGTCGATTAGTCGGGGTTGCACATATCTGTGATGTTGATGTAATGGTTTGTTTATATGAACTTGTTGGATCGTCATAGATGAATAGCCGAGGATGTGAGATGAGGGTTTTCATTCTTTCATTCGATGTAAAATTTGTAAAGTGATGTAATATTATTTTAGCGGGGCACATCCGGGTTGAGGTTGTAGCCACCGTTGTATTATTTCTTTTACTGTTTTTGCTCCTAAGATAGACCCAAGGTGGGGTGCACAAACTACCAGGTACTTTGAAGTGCCGAGTGGCCTACTCACTTTGTTGAGGGAGGTTGCTTCACTTCGGGTATTTGGCGGGTATTTTGCCGCACCCGTAGGGGTCTAAGGTGGGGTTTGGCTATTTACCACGACCGTGGAATCTGTTTTCGTTACAGGCTCAAACGTAACGTGGAATTCCTAGTATATCCAATGTGTTCATCTGTGATCTGGAATGCCTATCATTGCGTCTGACGAATGGATATTATTATATATGTATTATATAATAGACGTTGCTCATGTTTTGCATCCATGCTAGTCCAGCCCCCACTCTGTCGTTAGTTAAGTAACCTAACGGGTGATGACGGAGGCCCATGACGAATGCGGATATCATAAGCGTAAGTTGTATTTTCGTTGTTTTCTGCAATTGTAGATTAATTGATGGGACTGCATTACATTAATGCAAAGCAAACAAACTAAAGCTGAATCGTTGGAACAAATTTGAAAACCACTCGGTTATTTTAAAACAGGAGACTTTTAAATGCGGAGCTTAAACCACTCCTTTTAAATGCTATCAGGTTCCTTCGATTATATCAAGTTCACTACGTTCACGGTTTCACCAAAACCATTCGTAGCCCTCCGTCATTTCATATGAATATTCAGTAGTATTCAAGCTATGTATATTGGCCTTCGTCAAGGCATAGTGTTTGGTAGCTGCTGGATATTCATCTGTAGCATAGATAGATGCGTTGGTTTGGGATAGTCATACTACTATTTTGGCTTTCGTCAAGGATATGTGCGGGTGGGTTCAAATTAACCTGGATAATGACGGGTAGAACTTGACATGTGACTTATGATATGTTAGCCTTCGTCAAGGTCATAAGAGCATGGGGCAAAAATCCACATCGGGAGTTTCTAAGGAAACTGAAACTTGCTAGTGCTGCATACCATTTGAAGTGTTATAATGTTGGTAGGATTCCTTCAGGATTATCACACAATGATATTTGGATCCCGATCCTACTGTGAGTATCCGCTACTCCTCGGGAGATTCTTAACGATCAATGCTATAAACCAAGTAGGTGTCTAGAATAGTGTTAGCGGGGCTACGCCTCCAGGGAAAAGAGGTTTTGTAATTAAGGAACTTCGTGAAAGCGTTGGAAAACCTCCCTCGAAGTACCGACACTAGCCTGGCCGAACGGTTAAGCAAGTATTGTACGGTGAGATTAATCCTGACTAATTCTTCTTTTATAGTTTGAGGAAGGATTCGAGAAACAGTGGGAGCCATCCTGTTTAGATAAATTAAAAACCAATCTAAACTTGCAAGAGCATCATGCTGAGTGTATTCTTCTCTCTCTCCTAATTGCAGCTTCCAGGTGACCAGATTATGTTACAGATAGATAATAAAATGACTGAGTTATACTATAATGACTGGCAATGGTTTGTCCAGATGTCCATTACCTAGGACCAGCTGGACCACCTCATTAATACTTAAGTCCCCGCCATCCCAGGTCCAGTTTCCACCGTCGCGGATAAGGATATCCGTAAGACAAGGGAAAAGGACAATGTGAATGCCAAGTGCCTCGTGTTGGCCTCAGTTGATGGTGTATACCAGAGGCAACACGAGAAGATAGACTTAGTTTCTATCTTCCTCCATAACAAAGTTTTATACGAAGAGCAATCTCATATCGCAAGATATGAGACCTCGAAGGAATTGCTTCAAGAGAGGTTGGTTGTCGGGTCATCTGTAGGGGACTACGTCCCTACAATAATTAGCTATATTAAAAAGATTACGGACCTGGTGACCACGTTGGGAAACGGGTCATATGCTGACTTAATTCTGCAGTCCCTACCCCCTATTTACGCCCAGGGGAAGAAAGTTATACTTCCAGTTGAGGGCACACTGAAGGAAACCAGGGAGACACCCGCTTTGCTTATTGGGGAATCTTCCTCTTCTGGATCTAAGGCGGATGCTAAGGGTGAGAAGAAGAAGACCTCTACAAAGCCGATAGGCGGTGTCGGTAAGGTAGAAGAAAAAGGAAGGGCAAAAGTTTTGGGGTTAACAGTAGGGAAGGAGAGATGTTCCTATTGTTACGGGAAAGGGAATTGGCAGGAGGAATGCAGGGCTTGGAAAGCCAGAATCCAGGATCTGAAGCATGTTATGGTTTCGACTTCGGGTGTGTTAGTGATTGAAAACGGTATATCAATTAACTCTACTTCCTGGGTATAAGATACCGGATCAGGATCTCATATCTGTAATTCATTACAGACTTTGAGAAACCGTAGAGTTATCAGGGCAGGTGATATGACTCTCAGGGTTGCTAACGGAATGAACGTGGATGCTGTATCCGTAGGGTATATCACCTAGAATTGACAAGTGGGCAGATATTGATTCTACGTATTTGTTTGTGTGTACCAAGTCTAGTTTGTAAGGGATTTGGTCCACATCCACCTAAATCAAAGTTTGAATGGTTAAGGTACACTAGAGGACAGTATATATTGAATCAAGCTCAGGTTTTCAAACGTCCAGAACACACTTAAAAGAAAGTCTCCAGAATTAAATAAAACTTTCTTATGGCATTGTAGAAAGGGTCACATCAATGAAACACGGTTGTCGAAGTTACATAGAGAGGGATATTTTGGATCCGTTCGAATATCATTCTTATGCAACTTGTCAATCTTTTCTCTTAGGAAAGATGACAAAGACTCCGTTCACTGGACACGGAGTAAGAGTGAGCGAGCTCTTGGGACTCATACACAGCGACGTGTGTAGTCCTATATCTACAGATGCACGAAGTGGTTATTCTTATTTCATTACTTTTACGGATAATTTCTCTAGGCTAGGACATGTCTTCTTAATGAAGCATAAATCCAAGAACCTTTGAAAATTTCCGAGAATATAAGAATGATGTGGAAAAACAAACATGCAAAAGTATCATGACACTAAGATCTGATCGATGTGATGAATACTTAATTGCCAAGTTCCTGGATTGCCTAAAAGAGAATGAAATTCTCTCTCAGCTTACTCCTCCATACACACTACAACACAACGGTGTATAGAAAAGGCGGAACAGATCCCTATTGGATATGGTTCATTCCATAATAAGTAATGCTGAGTTGTCGCGGTCCTTCTGAAGTTACGCACTAGAATAAGCTGCATATCTTTTGAATAAGGTTCCTACCAAGACTGTGCCTACCAAACCATATCAGATATGGAATGGGAAGAAACCCTATCTTCACTATCTGAAGATATAGGAATGTCCAGCTTTTGTTGAAAAGCAGTATGCGGACCAGCTCGAGGCGCGCTCCGTACTGTGTGTAAGTCCACGGTAGCGCCCCGGCCGTCTAACAGACGCCAAATGCGGAACAAAAACTTTTACGATTGGTGCTATCGCGTATTATAACCCGGATCCGCCATTAAAGCTAAACTAACAAACTACAAAGTGGGTAGAAATGTTATACCGAACGATCCGAGTTCTTCGGTCTTCAACCATCATCCCACGCATTGTTGCGGCTTCTCCGATCTCCTGAATCTCCAGTCTTCTCGTCCAGGTGGCACCACGTCGACGGATCTTTAAACGGGCTCCCGCCTGTGAACCGAGGCAACTCGGTCACCAAGTTTGCTAAAAGAGATGACCAAGATTGATGTAGAGAATGAGTAGAACACTTTGTCTCATTACGTCCAAAGCTATGGAAGAACGGTTAATGAAGTTGCCTTTTTGGATTGGAATGAAATGATAAATGTATCTATCTAATTTCCATGAATCCCAAACTATAATCCTTTAATCAAGCAACCATCATCCTTTCACCAAAGAATGGCCGGCCACTAAATAGGAGGAGGTGTGAGTGTAGGAGAGAAAGGGAGGTGACCATAACAATGAATGATATCCATGATTCATCATAACACCTTGCTAAAACAATAAATGAATACAATGAATCACCTTAACCTAGTCATCCATTCATTAAATGCACACAATGAATCACTAATCTAGTCACCAAAATCATTTAAAGCAATGAATGAGTCATAATCCTAGTCACCATCTAGAAGTTTCTACACTCACCCTCAAGAAAAGATAAATCCGCATTTAACCGAAAGTTAAAAGCGGGTGATAGAAAACTGGAAACTGGCAACTTCCAAAAGCGATCCTGAAACGAATTTCAGGATAACCCCGTATCAGTATAAACATACCCGCATTTGTATTACGACCTAATACAAATGCAACTGAGAAAAAGATATTATATCTACACAGTAAAATACTCGGATCCGGCTTAAACCAAAGCCCACCAGTATTATCTGCCCGAAATATGACACGTGCATAAACGCACGTGCATTTTCCGAACCCTGCCATAAAACCATAAGGCCTCTACAACGTTTCGCCCGAACTTGGGAAAGTGTCGGTGAGGGACTCTAATGACTCATCAACACACTGGCACTGGGTATAACCACTAGCACGTCAGAGGTACAAGCTGTACGTAACGGTTGCCTATGTATTGATTGGAAGGAAAGCTGACGAGCGAACTCATCCATAAACCCTACTGAGCCTGACAGTGACAATATTCGTACAGTCCGGTCCGTTCGTCTAAGGAGTATCGCATGTCGAGTCTAGGGGGTGGATAAATTCAGGCCATTAATAACGCGATAAATCGTGTCGGCATGAAGCTCATCACCATCTGAGAAACTACTGATCCAAATCAGTAATTCTTTACTACCTCGGCCGAGAATTTCTAGTGATGGCCACCCGTGCACTGTGCGACATCAACCCCCAATACCAGGAGAGACGAATCCCTGACGATCCGCTCAATGCCTCCATGTGGCTCGGGACTGTACCCAAAAAATACCTGTTTGCACGTCTTCTTTGAGCATGGTAGGGTAGGAATCAAAGCACAGTGGGAACTCACACGAGACAAATGACGATCTCAGGTCGACAAACTAACCTGTGCACATGTCACCGGGAAACTGCTATCTGACAATATGTATAATACCAACTAGTATATTCCCGGCGAGTCCTATCCGGTGTACTCATAACCCAATGAGCACCTGTATACATCTTAGGTGATCCAACTGACACCAGTGGCTTGTGAGACCGGCCACCGCCCCTCGTCGGGGTCTCGACTGTTAGTGTATATGCCCTAGAGGCCATTACTGTATCATACTAGTTTGTATAATACTTAATGGAAGCTTGGGATATTCACAGTTGTATAGACAATCTTCCTCAAAATAGTAGTATGCTACTTGTTTTGTTTCTACTTTAATGTGTGCATGTGTTTCTTATAGCATATCGCCTTTACACATTAGTGGAGCCCTTAGGATCTTTGCTTGATTACCAGCGTTGTGATGACAGTCACACTCGTAGGGGCTGGGTAATCCACAAGCACATCCTTATGCAGGTCCCTAGTCGTAGGACTATCGAGACAGGGCATCGATACTCCGGAGTAGACTAGCGTATGCGCTTCTCATCCCAGCATGGGAGACAGTCTGTCCCACAGCCGTCAGTATGTCGTACTTGATATAGTATGTGGGTGCTCGTTAGGTTACGAGTACACTGGACAGGACTCGTCGGGAACTGTTGGTTGGTATTATACCTATCGTTAGTTATCAGTTCCCAGGTGACATGAGTACACCTTAGTCTGTTGATTTGACACTGTCACTTCGCCTCGAGTGTGTTCCCACTGTTCTTAGATTGCTACCCTACCACGGCTCAAATGAGTTGTGCAAACAGGTAGCAGTTGGGTGCAGTCCCGAAGCACTTGGAGGCAGTCACGGTTAGACAGGATTCCTCTCTCCCGGTATTGGGGGTTGATATCGCCCTGTGTCTAGGAGAGCCATTACACAAAGTCCCTGGCCAGGGCAAGCGAGATATACTGGTAGGTTTCCAGTGTTATCTCAGGGTGTTCTGGGCTACACTCCGACACGACTTGTACCGCTATTAGGGGACTGACGTTTACCGCCCCCCTAAGCCCGCCATGCGATATTCTCCAACGAACAGACCGGACTGTATGGAGACTGTCACATCCAGGCTCAGTAGGAGTTTAGATGGGTTCACCTCGTCAGTCTTCTTATCGGCATCTACCTGGGGTCCGTTACGTACAGCTAGTACCGCTTCCGGCCTGTGGTTAAACCCACTGCCAGCGTAGTGTCAAGTCTTTAGAGTCCCACACAGAGGGTTATTCGCCTTTGGGCAAAACAGAGTAGAGGTCGCATGGTTTTGCGTCGGGGTTCGTTCACATCCGCGAACTTATGCACGTTTGTTGTCCGGACAGTTGATACTAGCGGACTTTGGTTTAAGCCAAATCCTAGTATATGTTTTGGGACTGGTTTTATCTCATTGTATTCGTGTTCCTCGGAACACGGATACAGGTGTGTATGCACAGTTGACTGAGGCAGAGGCAGAGGACTTTCATTAGGGTTGGAACACGGATACGGGTGTGTATGCACAGTTGACTGAGGCAGAGGCAGAGGACTTTCATTAGGGTTGATGACCGTTGTCTTTTTCTTAACCCTAATGTATATGTGAAATATGATTATTAATATTAATTAATTATAATTGTGTGTATGGTTAGGGTTGTTGACCATTTGAGTATGGTTGACTTGTTGACCTATGCTGACATATTGACCATCATCATTTCACATGAAAGATGCTATTTGATTCTTGCAAAATTCATTAATATGAAATGATAATGGTCATTTCAAGTTAACCATCACTATTATCTTTGATTAATTATTTAATTATCATAATTCATATATATGTGAGAATGGTTGATATTATCCTCATTATTCTCTCATGCTCATTCTCTCTCATCCTCTTCCTCTCTCTCAAAGCTCTCCCCTCTCATGAGTTGAGAACCATTTTGCTTTTGAGATAAAACACCAAAATTACTCTCTACTCATCCTAAGGTTCTAGGTTTAGCACACCAAGAACTTTAGTTACCTCTAGGTTGAGGTAGGAGCCAAAGGTAGAGGCCCTCGGGTGGATCTTTCTTCAGCAAGAGAAGGCGACGAGGATGACCCGTTCATCCCACTCGAAGGAGCAAGAAAAGAAGGAGTTCAAGACTTAGGTATAACCCTTTAACCGAGTAGCTAAATCTCTTAGCATGGCTGTTAGTTTTTGTTAAGCAAAGATCCTCCTTTTAGTCCATGTTGCCTTGAGTTCTAAAAATCGATTTTTTATACCGTTTTTGCCTCCCCATAAGCACCGGGGTGGGCAACGTGGACTTACAGTGGTACCAGAGCCTAGCTAAACACAAACTAGCAAGTTAGCAAAGAATTTAGAATTTCGATCGGAGAAAAATCTCAAAACACGTTCGAAAAACCTAACTTTCTGCCGATTTTTAAACCTGCTTTAAAAATAATTAATTATACACTAAAAATCGGCTTAGGGTTTTTAAAGAACACCAAACAAAAATGATCCAGCGAGTCGACTAACTCACCGCGGAACCGCGGCAAGAGCATGCTCTTTCCGCGGATCCGTGGCCGAGTTGACTCGGCCGTGGGTCGTTTCTCCTGCAGTGTTCTTATATTGATGTTTTTGGATTTTTAGGATGGTTTGTTTCTGCCCAGATTTTCCAGAGAACAAATTTTTTTTGGGGTGGTTACAAATCCGTATTTTGATCGAACTTCTCTAGACTTTGGCTAATGGGTTATATCTGTTATTTGATATATGTATTGAACGTCTGCTAATCGCTATACGTCGATTAGTGGGGGTTATACATATCTGTGATCTGTAATGTTGATGGTTTGTGTATATGAATTCATTGGATTGTCGCGGATGAATAGCCTGGGGTTGTGAGATGGGAGTTTTCTTTTTCTTTCAATTCATGTAATTTGTAATTGATGTAATTTATTTATATGGCCGCACAACCGGGATGGGGTTGTATCCGTCATTGTATAATTTCTTTTACTGTTTTTGCTCTTAGGATAGACCCAAGGTGGGGTGCACAAACTACCGGGTACCTCGAAGTGCCGAGTGGCCTACTCACGTTGTTGAGGGAGGTTGCTTCACTTCGGGTACTTGGCGGTTAGTTTGCCGCACCCGTAGGGGTCTAGGGTGGGGTTTGGCTATTCATCGCGACCGTGTAATCCGCTCTTCGTTACAGGCTCGTACGGAATGCGGATTCATAGTATATCCAATGTGTTCATCTGTGATCTGGAATGGCTATCATTGTATGTGACGAATGTATATATCTATATATGATATCTATTTATGCGTTGCTTATGTTTTGCATCCGCACTAGTCCAACCCCGGCTCTATCTTTAGTTAAGTAACCTAACGGGTGATGACGGGACCCCGTGGCGAATGCGGATGGTATAAGCGTACGTCATATTTTCGTTGTTTTCTGCAATGGTAGTATTAAATGATGGGACACATTAAAATTAATGCAAGAAAATAAACCAAAGTAGAGTCGTTGGAACACTTTTAAAACCACTCGGTTTCTTTTCAAAAACAACTTTTAAACGCGATGCTTAAGCCACTCCTTTTAAAAGCTATCTCGTTCCATCGATTATATCAAGTTCACTATGTTCACGGTTTCGCCAAAACCATTCGTAGCCCTCCGTCGTTTCACATGGATAGTCAATAGTATTCCAGCTATGTTTGTTAGCCAAAGTCAAGGCATAGTGATTGGTAACCGTTGGGTATTCATGTGCAGCATAGATAGATGTGTTGGTTTGGGACAGTCGTACTGCCTTGTTGGCCAAAGTCAAGGGTAGGTACGGGTGGGTTCAAATTAACCTGGAGAATGACATGTAGAACTTGATATGTGACTTATGATTTGTTGGCCAAAGTCATGGTCAAAAGAGCCTGGGGCAAAAATCCACATCGGGAGTTTCTAAAGAAACTGAAACTTGCTAGCGCTGCATACCATTTGGAGTGTGATGATTCTGGTAGGATTCCTTCAGTTTTGTCACACGATGATATTTGGATCCCGATCCTACTGTGAGTTTATGCTACTCCTCCGGAACTTTCTCACTTAACGATCAATGCTATAAACCAAGTAGGTGTCTAGAAAGGTGTTAGCGGGGCTACGCCCACAGGGAAAAGAGGTTATTTAATTAAGGAACTTCGCGAAAGAGTTGGAAAACCTCCCTCGAAGTACCAACACTGGCCTGGCTGAACGGTTAAGCAAGTATTGTACGGTGAGATTGATCCCGACTAATTCTTCCTTTTTGGTTTGAGGAGGGATTCGAGAGACAGTGGGAGCCATCCTGTTTAGACAAATTAAAAACCACTATAAACTTGTAAGAGCATCATGCTAGAGTGTTTCTTCTCTCCCTCCTAATTGCAGCGACCAAACATCATGACTGGACTTAAGTTACTACTAGATAAAAACATACTGACAGGGCCAAACTGTAAAGATTGGCTCAGGAATATCAAAATGGCAATCACTTATGACAAGTTGGGGTATCTCCTTACCACAAAAGCTCCCCCTGTCCCAGGTCCCAAAACCAGCGTCGCGGATAAGAAAATCCGTAAGACATGGGAAATCAACTGCGCGAAGGCCAAGTGCCTCGTGCTTTGCCTCTGTGGACAATGAACATCAGAGGAGGCACGAGAATATGGACATCGAATCCATATTTCTCCATACAAAAGAACTGTATGGAGAGCAATCCCGTATCGCCAGATACGAAGTCTCGAAAAAGCTGTTTTCGGCGAGATTGGTCGTCGGATCATCGGTAGCGGAACACGTGCTTAAGATGATTGGCTATATTGAAGAGCTCGCGGACCTTGGGACCACGTTAGAGAACGAGCTCTATACTGACTTGATTCTCCAGTCCCTTCCTTCCACTTACGCCCAGTTTATTCTGAACTTCAACTTGCAAGAAAAAGAAGTTTAACTTTCAGAACTCCTCAACATGCTGAGGAGTGCAGAGGTCACACTCAATGGAGGGGCGGTGTGTTGGAAGAGTTCCAAACAGGAAACCATTACTGACTCGACGATGGAAGCAGAATATATCGCTGCTGCAGATGCCGCAAAAGAAGCCGTTTGGATAAGGAAGTTCATGACAAAACTTCCGGTGGTTCCGTCCATTAATGATCCAATACCTCTGTATTGCGACAACAACGGGGCTATAGCTTTAGCGAAGGAACCCATGTCCCATCAGAAGTCGGGACACATCTTGAGACGGTATCACCTGATCAGGGGGATCGTAGGTCGCCAGGAGATCGAGGTTCGGAGAGTTGCTACGGAAGATAACACTGCTGATCTATTCACGAAGGCCTTACCACAGACTCAGTTCGAGCGGCTGATCGAGATGATAGGTCTTCGATACGCCAGTACATGGCCTTAGTGCAAGTGGGAGATTGTTAGTGTATATGCCCTAGAGGCCATTACTGTATCATACTAGTTTGTATATTACTTAATGGAAGCTTGGGATATTCACAGATGTATAGACAATCTTGCTCAAAATAGTAGTATGCTACTTGGTTTGTTTCTACTTTAATGTGTGCATGTGTTTCTTATAGCATATCGCCTTTACACATTAGTGGAGCCCTTAGGATCTTTGTTTGATTACCAGCGTTGTGATGGCAGTCACACTCGTGGGGGATGGGTAATCCACAAGCACATCCTTATACAGGTCCCTAGTCGTAGGACTATCGAGACAGGGCATCGATACTCCGGAGTAGACTAGCGTATGCGCTTCTCATCCCAGCATGGGAGACGGTCTGTCCCACAGCCGTCAGTACGTCGTACTTGAGATAGTATGCGGGTGCTCGTTAGGTTACGAGTACACTGGACAGGACTCGTCGGGAACTGTTGGTTGGTATTATACCTATCGTCAGTTATCAGTTCCCAGGTGACATGTGTACAGCTTAGTCCGTTGTCTTGACACTGTCACTTCGCCTCGAGTGTGTTCCCACTGTTCTTAGATTGCTACCCTACCACGGCTCAAAGGAGTCGTGCAAACAGGTAGCAGTTGGGTGCAGTCCCGAAGCACTTGGAGGCAGTGACGGTTAAACAGGATTCGTTTCTCCCGGTATTGGGGGTTGATATCATGCTGTTTCTCGGAGAGCCATTACACAAAGTCCCTGGCCAGGGCAAGCGAGATATACTGGTAGGTTTCCAGTGTTATCTCAGGGTGTTCTGGGCTACACTCCAACACGACTTGTACCGCTATTAGGGGACTGACGTTTACCACCCCCCTAGGCCCGCCATGTGATATTATAAGACGAACAGACCGGACTGTATGGAGACTGTAACATTCAGGCTCAGTAGGAGTTCAGATGGGTTCACCTCGTCAGTCTTCTTATCGGTATCTACCTGGGGACCGTTACGTACAGCTAGTACCGCTTGTAGCCTGTGGTTAAACCCACTGCCAGCGTAGTGTCAAGTCTTTAGAGTCCCACACAGAGGGTTATTCACCTTTGGGCAAAACAGAGTAGAGGTCGCATGGTTTTGCGACGGGGTTCGTTTACATCCGCGCACTTATGCACGTTTGGTGTCCGGACAGTTGATACTCGCGGGCTTTGGTTTAAACCAGATCCTAGTATATGTTTTGGGATTGGTTTTATCTCATTGTATTCGTGTTCCTCGAAACACGGATACGGGTGTGTATGCACAGTTAACTGAGGCAGAGGCAGAGGCAGAGGCAAAGGACTTTCATTAGGGTTGATGACCGTTGTCTTTTTCTTAACCCTAATGTATATGTGAAATATGATTATTAATATTAATTAATTATAATTATTTTATGGTTAGGGCTGTTGACCATTTGATTATGGTTGACTTGTTGACCTATGTTGACATATTGACCATCATCATTTCACATGAAAGATGCTCTTTGATTCTTGCAAAATTCATTAATGTGAAATGATAATGGTCATTTCATGTTAACCATCACTATTATCTTTGATTAATTATTTAATTATCATAATTCACATATATGTGAGAATGGTTGATATTATCCTCATTATTCTCTCATGCTCATTCTCTCTCATCCTCTTCCTCTCTCTCAAAGCTCTCCCCTCTCATGAGTTGAGAACCATTTTGCTTTTGAGATAAAACACCAAAATTACTCTCTACTCATCCTAAGGTTCTAGGTTTACCATACCAAGCACTTTAGTTATCTCTAGGTTGAGGTAGGAGCCAAAGGTAGAGGCCCTCGGGTGGATCTTTCTTCGGCAAGAGAAGGCGACGAGGACGACACGTTCATCCCACTCCAAGGAGCAAGAAGATAAGGAGTTCAAGACTTAGGTATAACCCTTTAACCGAGTAGCTAAATCTTTTAGCATGGCTGTTAGTTTTTTTTAGCAAAGATCCTCCTTTTAGTCCATGTTGCCTTGAGTTCTAAAAATCGATTTTTTATACCGTTTTCGCCTCCCCGTAAGCACCGGGGTGGGCAACATGGACTTACATCGACTGTATACACTAGTCTACTCTGGAGTATCGATGCCCTGTCTCGAAACTCCTACGACTAGGGACACTTTAAGGATGTGCTTATAGACCCCATCTCTCACGTATATGATCGCCATCATACTGCTGGTAGTCAAGCAAGAATCCTATGGGCTCTATCATCATGCAATAGTGAACTAAAGCATGTATACGATGATAAAGACAAACCAGATAGCATACTATCATCTCGAGCAAGACTGTCATATCGGTATAGGTCCTGCCTCAATCATTGCAATCACGTACCTGCGATCCAATAATTGACTTTGAGGGCACTATATCCAACAATCTCCCACTTGCACTTAAGGCTAATTATTGCGATGTCGCATACTCACAGCCCGTGTGATACCGAACATCCAACTCCTCTACTAATCAGTTTCACAAAGCTAGTTTGTAAAACTCTTGTGTTCGAGAAATAGCCTAAGTGAGTGGATCCGCCCTGATGTTTCATTCTCTGTCTCTCTTAATCTCAAGTTCGCGGAGAAAGCCATCTCTCGAATCGAGTAATACCTATCTTAGAATATGTCTGGATATCTGATGAGACCTAGTTCATGAATGAACTCCAAATCCAAACTTCTTAGACTGTATCGATAACTGAACCTAATCAGTATCCAGCACCATGCCTCCTACAGTATCCTCTTGGACCACCTGTCCATAATATTGCCCCTCATCAGAGGGAAAACTATAACTCGACAATCACTCTGTCATCCAGGTCACCTTGGAAGCCTGGAATGATAACCGTCTCCTCAAGAAGGCTGCCATTATCAAATCCATAGAACATCCACTCATGTTCTAAAACTGCTTCCTAATGTTTCTCCAGGATTGGATTAATATATACTTATCTCATCTAGTGCATAAACAACATCTGGTGTGGTACTTGACATCTCACGATTGACTCAATTACCTAAGCAAGTGATCTGCCAATCATGCACATCCCTCTCCCCTTTAGTCAGTAAAACACCTTTAGAGAGGGTGACTCCATCATCTGCAGGTACACCACCATGCCAGGAGTCATCTATTCTAAAAACTATTAGAATACTGTCAAAGTACCCACATTTGGGAAACTACCCAAATCTAGATCTAAAACCATAGATCTAGAAACCAGAATGTCTGATATTATATCCATATCCTGTCCGGAGAAACAACTATGTGACGACCACAGTACAACCGATCGTAGTATAGGAATTTTACTTCCTACTCTGTTTATGTCATCCAAATACCAGGACATCACACCCTACTACCTTCTTAACTGATCCATCCCTTATTCTGATGAAGTCAAAGCCATGATTGTCAAATCAAAATTAGATGATCTCTCTCCGCTATATATGCTCAAGTCTATAAATAGACATAAGCAAATTGTCCACTATGCTTCCGTTGCCCCCACTGACTATGACAACCCTCTGGCAGAATAATATATACGTCCACTTCTAAAGCTAGTTTAGAACGACGCTATACATTTTCCTCCTGCCGGGTCTCGTAGTCTGGAACAACAGTAGTGTCAAGTCTGGGTAAACAAGAACCTCCCTGTCACTGTCCTTGAGGCTACAGGAGTACCTCTCGGGTGTCTGAGGTTACCCACCATGTTTGCGGAGTGGCTTTTGGAATGTCAAACCTGACTGAATATATAGGTCCTATTAAATTTTCCGTAATCGTTTGCGGTTCTGGAATCACTTCCAGTTCTATCATACTCCCACTACTGTTTTCTGAAAAAATCCATTTTACTAAAACTGTGGCGAGTCAAGAACAATATCACTATTGATCTTCCAGATGGTAGAAAGTTAACCCTCGACTTAGCCCGGGTCAACCCACAAACTGCCATTACAGAAACGTGCCCTGAGTTATCCAGAGTCTGGTTTTAAGCATAAGCCGGACAACTCCCCGTATCTTAACATCGTTTAGATATGAACCATTCTATATACAATATAGAAATGGAGGCACTAATTTAATCGGAACCGGATTCAAATCATGCAGCTGTCTCCAGTGCATATCATCTTAATGGAGAGAGGCTAATCAGCATTACTCAACTTAGGAATGCATCCAATTATGAGTAACCCGAAAGAGAAATAAGTTTCTCAAAACCATTACTTGAATACCAATCAAAAGAATCTACATCTTCGATCTCTTTGAAGAATCCCGATACTTGCGATACCTGGTTCTCTACTTTATTCTTATACGCACAACTTCTCAAAACTTAGACATAGTATTTCTACGAAACACTTGCCAAAAACTAGAGAAGTCATAAGTAAACAGAACATAGTATGAGGACCTACACCTTTGTGCTGACGGACACTGGACAACATACAATACTCTGTATAAGTCCGCTGAGTTGAATAACTCAAAACCTGTGCGTTGTAGGTTGAAAACTGTACCCAGGCTATTTCCTCAAATATCACCAATTACAACTAATTCCGATATAATGAGGATGATCACCTAATTCCCAATGACTTACTCCCACTCATCATCTGTAAAACTGTACAGACATGAGAATGAAACCGGGTAAATACATACCCTGGAGTAAGTATGTAATCGGGAATCATTTTTCTTTTAACAATGCACTGAAACATGAAAATGTTTCGTAGGGGTATCCTGGTATTCCAAGTAATGCCTCTTCCATAATCCAATTCATGACTTTAACCGTATATATCTTTGCCATCTCTCCAAATCCCTTTATTTGTCTTTAGTCGTTACCTTATGTACACCATCGTTAGGCTAAATGGTTTTCTTCCTTCCCTACCGTTCGGCACCAGCCTATGGTTTGGAAGAAGACTATCCAGTAAGCATAATAGGTGTACCCTCCTAAACCAAGGAGTACTCGCAACTTGAGAGAAGGTGATGATAAAAGACAACTAAATAATACCTTATTCTATTTCTCCCGAACTGGGGAAAAAACAAAGGTGAAATAGGAGTTGCGATGAAGTACGCGGTTTGGTCGTGAATGATAACAGACGCAATTTACTTTGCCCTCTTTCTAATCCCTTTATTTTGTCTTTAATATTACCTTATGTACACCCTACTTAGGCTAATTGGTTTTCTTCATTTCCTACCTTTCGGCACCTGCCTATGGTTTTGAATAAGACTATCCAATAAGCGTAATAGTGTACTCTCCTAGACTAAGGAGCCCTCGCAACCTGAGAGAAGGTGATAATAAAAGACAACTGAATAAACCAATCCTATTTCTCCTGAACCTGGATCCATCCTCGAAGAAGTCCCTTCGAGTTTGTATATAACCATACGATGGATCTATCCAATGGAAGTGGATGTCCGTAGTAATACAGGGTGTTCTGAGAAATACAAAGGGTAAAAGAAGGAGCGGCAATGACTTATGCAACATAGACAATCCAAAAGCCAGTATTTTAAGAAGGTTCGGTCAACTTGGTCACTGAGTCATAGTCTAGGGTCGGTCAAAAGTCACTGCCAAAGAGAGAGAGAGAGAAAAAGAAACACTCTGTGTGCACTCCAACCTAGATCAGAATGGTTATCATTTTATCTAATCAGGAAACCTCCCACTGTAATCTCAAATTCTCCTCCAAACCTGAAAGAAGAATTAGTCGGGATCACCCGAAGAGTAAACCAACTCATCAGTGAGAATCGGGATCCAACTATCATCGCATGATAACTTGATAGAAGCCACTCAAGTTTTTACACTCCAGAAGGTATGCGCATACTTGGCAAGTTTCCTGTATGTTTGAAACTCCCGATGTGATTTTTGCCCCATGCTCTTATGACCTTGGCGTTGGTCAAAATGTCATAATTTACATGCCAAGTTCAACCCGTCACTATCCAGGTCAATTTGAACCCACCCGCACATGCCCCTGACGTTGGCCAAATGGCAGAACGACTGTCCCAAACCAACTCATCTATCCATGCAACAAATGAATACCCAGCAGCTACCAAACACTATGCCTTGGAGTTGGTCAAAATACATAGCTTGAATACTACTGAATACCCAAAAGAAATGACGGAGGGCTACGGCTGGTTTTTGGCGAAAAACCTTTAACGTAACGAACTTGATCTTGTTGAAGGAACCTGATAGCTTTTTATAAAAATATAGTTGCGAAAACTTTTTGCTAAAGAGGTCACTCTTGGTGAAGGGATCTCGGCTCTTTCCCCGTTGAATGAGGTGCTGGATATTCCAACTGAATACCGCTATGCAAAGCAACTTGTAATCGACTATAGTGAAGTTATTAGCCTCACGTAAACTTCTGCCAAAGGGGTCTCTCCCGGTGAAGGGATATCAGCCCCTGCCTCATCGAATGAGGTGCAGGATATTCCAACTGAATATCTTTATGCAAAACAAAAGGAAACATCTTTGTAATAACACCTTTTAAAATTTGTTCCAACAACATCAAATATAGATTTGTTTTATCTTGCATTGATAAGAATCAACGCAGTCCCATCAATCAATCACACCAGAAAAGAACGAAAATATAATGTACGTATATGCCATCCGCATTCGCCACAGGGTCCCGTCATCACCCGTTAGGTTACTTAACTAACGACAGAGCGGGGACTGGACTAGCGCGGGTGTAAAACATATACAACATCTAATAGTATATATACCAATATACAATAATCGCTCCAGGCGTGATAATATGCAACATTACAGAAAAGTAATAAGCATCACATAACAATACAGATGATCTGGGATCCCCGGGTTTCACAGAGCCGCTACTGAAACCTGACGTTCCCCTGGTCGTGTGGATAGCCTGTGCAATGAAACCTAGACCCCTACGGGTGCGGAAAGTTACTCGCCAAAACCTGAAGCGAGGCAGCCCCCGATAGCAAAAATGAATGGACCACCTGGCACTTCACGGAATCCGGTAACTTGAGCACCCCTTCTTGGGTCAACCTGTACCCCCTACGAGTGCGGCGAATAGTCTGCCAATCCTAGAGTGAGGTCCCTCTGCCTCTCAAAGCCATGAGATACAGACCCGTTGCCCTCCAGAACCCGGCTATCCATGCACTCCGTCGCGGGATAAACATAGTACATAAATAAAAATATGTACAACGGGTATATCGACCTCAACCCGGTCATGCCCCAAAAGAATATTATACAACAGGAAGTGACGGTAGTCCACATGTTGGACACTCGTCCCGCAATATCAAATGTACAAATAAATCCAAACTTCACTACCATTGCACACTGCTATCCACCACGACAAATCCGCAACAACACAGCATAACACAGAACATCAACGCGAATGTCACATTTGCAAACCCGTCTAAAAGAACTATAGCAATTAGACGCGGTTTACCGTTCGAATGACATTCCCGGTCGGAGATATAAAGTAAGTACTGTAAACTAACACGTTTAAATTTTGATCGACCAATATCCCAAAGTGGGCCCCACAAACATCTGCTGTACAGTAACAAAATCTGGGCCCAAACGAAATATACCAAAAACCACAATTTCCTAAGACAAACACACTGGAAAAAATTGGGTCACTGTTCCTACATACTGGCCGTGGTTCCGCGGTCAAACCCTAGCTTTGACCGTGGATCCGCGGCGGTACTGTGGGATCACGTGCCCAAATTTTTCCAGAATGCTTATAAAGGCCTGCTTTGTTTTCTGTAAAATGTAAAATAATTTTTAGATTGTTTTAAAAATCGACAGAAACTCGGAACTGAAAAAGTGTAGTTTTTGAAAATCGGTTCGATCGATGTTTTAAACGTGTTAGCACAAGTTAGTAAAGCTTAATGGTGAGGCTCTGGTACCACTGTAAGTCCACGGTAGCGGCCCGGCCGTCTAACATACGCCAAATGCGGAACAAAAACTTTTACGACTGGCGCTATCGCATACTATAACCCAGATCTGCCATTAAAGCTAAACTAACAAACTAAAAAGTGGGTAGAAATGTTATACCGAACGATCCGAGTCCTTCGGTCTTCAACCATCATCCCACGCTTTGTTGCGGCTGCTCCGATCTCCTGAATCTCCAGTCTTCTCGTCCAGGTGGCACCACATCGACGGATCTTGAAACGGGCTCCAGCCTCTGAACCGAGGCAACTCGGTCACCAAGTTTGCTAAAAGAGATGACCAAGATTGATCTAGAGAATGAGTAGAACACTTTTTCTCGTTACGTCCAAAGCTATGGACGAACGGTTAATGAAATTGCCTTTTTGGATTGGAATGAATTGAGAAATGTTTCTATCTAATTTCCATGAATCCCAAACTATAATCTTTTAATCAAGCAACCATCATCTTTTCACCAAAGAATGGTCGGCCACTAAATAGGAGGAGGGGTGAGTGTAGGAGAGAGAAGAAGGTGACCCTAACAATGAATGATATCCATGATTCATCATAACACCTTGCTAAAACAATAAATGAATACAATGAATCACCTTAACCTAGTCATCCATTCATTAAATGCACACAATGAATCACTAATCTAGTCACCAAAATCATTTAATGCAATGAATGAGTCATAATCCTAGTCACCATCTAGAAGTTTCTACACTCACTGTCACGTCCCGAAAATACGGAACATGACCGGCACTTAAACTACGAAACGTCTCGAGGCGTACGTAATCTAAGAAAACCGAAAACCCAGAAATCCAAACCAAGAAAAGTAGTAGAGTGAAGGAAAACCAATTTAAATCAAGTAGTTTTAATAGCATAAGCCGAATTATGCGGTTTTTAAGAACATCCAAAAATTTACTGAAAATTTCGGCAGAGTCTCCTTTGTAAATACAGGCCCCCAAACGGGATACACCATGAATAGTATACGAAATCAATAAAAAGGCATCCTCAAGCGGGAGCTAGCTCTTCGTCAATCGACGGTCACAACCACACAAGCAAAATAATATACAACGCCAACGGCGAGGATCAAAATTCAAAAGGAAACTCAAAACCACAAGAAAACCACAGAAATATAATGCACGACTCTGAGGTCGAAGGAATAACATCACTGGTCTCTATCTCAAAATAAATACATGTTTGGTTGATGGAACTTCTAGATACAACTGAGTAATAATATACAAGTTATATAATGGGGGTACGATACAAGTAAACCCACCTACTAGCAAATCACCCGAAGGAAACTATGCCCGCAAGCCGTAATGAAACCTGTACGGCAAACCTGCAATAAACCGGGGCACAACGGGGGTGAGTTGCCAACTCATGAATAGAAAAACATCTACGGAAAGAAATTGCAAAAATAACGCAACCTAGGTCAAAGATCATAATATATCCTCAATTATATATATAACATGCAACCTATAACAAGGCTAGGGTAAATATCTTACCCGAGTGTAATCTCATGTGCCCGTGTCAGTGCCTCAGGTAGCAATATATCATATGAATAAGGTATGAATGCATGGAAAAAGAATACATGTAAATGAAGAACTGTTTTCATAATTTAGTGAGATTTCCTTTGTATTTTTAAAATGAGGTATCACAATGAAATCAGCATAAAACAGTGCCTAGCATCGGCACAAAACGTAATCCCAATATCTCGATATCTCTGTATCACAGTCTCTGTACCTCAATATTTCGAAATCTCAATGTCTCAATCATAATATCTAGGGCGCCGTCAATCCAGACCGGCCCCTACCATGTATCTCAAGACCACGACGGTATCCTCCGGATATCCGACGCGTCGGGTAAAATCACCGGTAGGTAGTGCTCCCCTGCCAGGCTCACATCGTCATCATCACGCGCTTCTTGCCCAGGGGTACCTTACCGGGTCCACCATGTACCCGAAACGGTTCATCCGTCTCCTTGAATCGGGTCTCGAAATCCATCAGCAAACTCATGGTGGACGACTCATACATCATGGAAAAAACCGCACTTTTTTTATTTAAAAAGAGAGAAATCAGTTTATATAAGTTTTGCGGTTTTTCCCCCAAATCCAGAAAATTTCATGGAAATCCGAATCCAAATCATCAATAGCATGTAAAACCATGAATATAGGCATAACAATGAATAACAGTATGCATGAAGTGACAAGTAATAACTACAATGTTAAGCTGGCATATAAGGCAGGTACACTAATATCATGTCAAATTACTAACTAACAAGCTAAATCAAGCAATAATATTTTCTAAGGTGTACGTGACATGGCAATTACCGATGAAGATGTGTGTGAGCCGGCAAGTAAGTGTACGTGGTACATACGCATCATCGGTAATGGTGCTGGTGTCCTAACAATATGATATCAACATTGAAATAAGAAATTATAACATAAGTATGCGATGCGAAGCGAACCACAATAATAAGCGGGAGCTGAATACTAGACGCAACTGTAACTAACCTGCATTAATCTAATATAAGTCCTACAAATGGTGCCTTTTGAAATAACACGAATCATGGGGTTTTGAAAATAGGGGCTACGGAGTTTTTATGAAAAGATACGTCTTTTGAAATATCCGTAGGATCCCTTAGGCTGTCTTTTAAAATACCCACGATTCGTTAGTTTTTGAAATAGGTAAGAATTGAATCTAATCTAACAACTAAACTAAACTAAAAAGGCTAAGCTAACAAGCTGGACTACAGGTAAGGAAACCGCCTAACATCTGAGTCGATCCATATACATACCTGTATATATATTAATCGGTGATACCGCCTCAATAATATCATATCCGATCCATATCTACAATCAGACATCCCAAGTCAAGAGTACGGATCAATCATCAAGATATAGCTCGTACGTAAATCCGTCGTACGGCATCCCCGAATCTGGGTACGGGTCATTATCATATTCCTCACACCATTCCTCTGGTATCCTCTTTATTCAAGATCGTAGTCTAGGGTACTGACCTTTGTCTAGTACAATATTAATATCATCAATATAGTCATGATCTGACTACTGATCGACAGTCTCGTACAAATCGATATCATCAGCACATATCATCATCAAGGGGTATACATCGCCCAATACAGCCTAGGATCAATATCCTAGCATATCATATCTCATATCACGATCACATGTCGACCAACTATTTATAACACTATTCACCCGTATCGTCACCCCAAGATCCGCTATAACACCAGGACGTACCTCAAGTACGAATCCTGCCATATCACCGATATCACAACCACAAAACAAATCTCATCGACTCAGCTCAATCCTAAGTATCATCCTCAAATCCGTATGTGAACACATAGTCCCATACCCATGTGAACACATAACTATAAAGAATCCCATGAGCACATATAAATAGGAATGTATGCAAGTATGTATGTGTGTATGTGTAGTGCAACACTACCCTAGGGTTCGCAACACTAAAATAATCCAACACACCAATATCCATCCTAAACATCGTTATTAATCCCAAATAACATATAATTGTTGGTGTGTATACGCATCCGTATACACCACCACGGACTGCGGGGGTGCTATACGCCATCCACCCGACTTCTCCCCGTAGATATAAATCTACTCACCTGGTCCTCGCTCGCCGGTGCCGACGTCGCCATGCGCTTGCTTGCCGTCTCGAAGTCCACATGGGGGTACCTACATATCACAACGCATCGTATCGCATTAAAATCCGACTCATGACCAAAATGACACATGAATCCCACATAGGTTAAACCTATGGTTGCTTCCACAAATCAACCCAAAAAACCCTCGACGTCGGCGTACAAACGTCAGACCATCGAGAAAAAACCCAAATACACTCATTTGCACATTCACGAACACTAATTTTAATATAAAATAGGTTAAAATTCACAAAAACCCCCAAATTCACTTTAAAAGCCGTTTTTTCGAAAAACTAGCATGCAAAATTACCCGTTTTAGTACAAAACTCGACGTTTAAACAATTCTAGCGGCCATAATACTTATTAAATAACTTAAATAAGTCATATAACCCATAACCACAATTTAATCTCATCAAACTATATACGTTCAAAAAAACTAGTTTGCAATTTTACCCAAATTTCAACCATTTTAGCAAAAATCCATAAACAACAATTTAGTTTGGATTTGCATGATCTGAAATAGTAAAATACAATTTAAAATGTTAATAATACCATGGATACCCTAATTAGATTTTTATCCCAATTGATTAATTAAATTCCCAAAACCTAGTTAACCAAATTAACACAATTAGCAAAATTTTAGACTAACAAATAACAACTAGTAACCAATTTGGGTTTTGCATTCAATTAAAATGCTAATCTACCCATTAAAACCATGATCAAACACTACAAACCCTAACTTGATCACAACCCACTCTCTTGAATTTTCAAACACACAATAAAACCATAAATAAACTTATAATTAAGCTAGACTAAAGTATTTAGCAACAATTTAACAAAAGGTCAAGGTTTATACCTCACAATTTCAAGCGATCTATCATGAACCTAGCACCAAAATCTTGGCCTCCAAAATGAAAACTTTTCACCAAAATCCAAGCTAAAGGAGATGAGAGAAAATGGGTAGGAGTCGGATTTGGATTTTAGCTTGATTTTTGAGGTATTTTGATGAATTTTTGATGCAAAATGAGAGAGGGAGAGAGAGGGGCTGTTGGTGGTGCAGGAAATGGGAGGGCTCGGCTGAAATTGAGGGAAGAGGAGAGAGAGTGAGTTGGGGAAAGATAACATCTAGTCAACCTAGTCAAAGTCCACTCTCATTTCTACATTTCCTTTTTCTTTTCTTTTCTTTTCTTTTGCAACACAAGTGGGGAAAAGATTGAGGGAGGGGCTGCTGAATTCAGCCAAGAAAAAGGATAAATGGGGGTGTGTGAGTGTGGGTATGGGTGTGGGGTGATGGAAAATGATAAATACTATACCCCCAAACATCCATTAACACTAAATTCACTATTTAAGCCTTTTTCTTCGATATTTTCTAAACCGTTTTGGCAAACCATTTCATTTCAAAAACCACATAATAAAATTTTGTTTAATGTGTTATGATGCATAAAATTTGTTTCAACTCATTCCAATTTGTAATTTTCCCTAATTAAATGTATTACTGACGGCTTAAAATAATATTAAAATAATTAATTACGGAAAAATTTTCAGAAAATTTGAAATTTCACCAGTGGCTCAATAAACACCAAATACTAGCAATTTCATAATAGAATATGTATATTTAATTTTATAATAAAGATATTTGTATTTTGACTTTTTACAGAAAACCCCCTTATTTTACCGTTTTTTTCGAAATTTCACCGATACGATTTTCAAAACGTTACACTCACCCTCAAGAAAAGATAAATCCGCATTTAACCGAATGTTAAAAGCGGGTGATAGAAAACTGGAAACTAGCAACTTCCAAAAGCGATCCTGAAACGAATTTCAGGATAACCCCGTATCAGTATAAACATACCCGTATTTGTATTACGACCGAATATAAATGCAACTGAGACAAAGATATTATATCTACACAGTATAATACTCAGATCCGGCTTAAACCAAAGCGCACCAGTATTATCTGCCCGAAATATGACACGTGCGTAAACGCACATGCATTTTCCGAACCTTGCCATAAAACATACGACCTATACAACGTTTCTCCCGAACTTGGGAAAGTGTTTGTGGGGGACTCTAATGACTCATCAACACACTGGCACTGGGTATAACCACTAGCACGTCAGAGGTACAAGCTGTACGTAACGGTTGCCTATGTATTGATTGGAAGGGAAGCTGACGAGCAAACTCATCCATAAACCCTACTGAGCCTGACAGTGACAATATCCGTACAGTCCGGTCCGTTCGTCTAAGGAGTATCCCATATCGAGTCTAGGGGGGTGGATAAAGTCAGACCCCTAATAACGCGATAAATCGTGTCGGCATGAAGCCCATCACCACCTGAGAAACTACTGATCCAAATCAGTAATTCTTTACTACCTCGGCCGAGGATTTCTAGTTATGAACACCCGTGCACTGTGCGACATCAACCCCCAATACCAGGAGAGACGAATCCCCGACGATCCGCTCACTGCCTCCATATGGCTCGGGACTGTACCCAAAAAATACCTGTTTGCACGTCTCCTTTGAGCGTGGTAGGATAGGAATCAAAGAACAGTGGGAACTCACACGAGACAAATGACGATCTCAGGTCAACAAACTAACCTGTACACATGTCACCTGGGAACTGCTATCTGACAATATGTATAATACCAACTAGCATATTCCCGGCGAGTCATGTCCGGTGTACTCATAACCCAATGGGCACCTGTATACATCTTTGGTGATCCAACTGACACCAGTGGCTTGTGAGACCGGCCACCGCCCCTCGTCGGGGTCTCGACTGTATACACTAGTCTTCTCTGGAGTATCGATGCCCTGTTTCGAAACTCCCACGACTAGGGACACTTTAAGGATGTGCTTATAGACCCCAGCTCTCACGTATATGATCGCCATCATACTGCTGGTAGTCAAGCAAGAATCCTATGGGCTCTATCATCATACAATAGTGAACTAAAGCATGTATACGATGATAAAGACAAACCAGATAGCATACTATCATCTCGAGAAAGACTGTCATATCGGTATAGGTCCTGCCTCAATCATTGCAATCACGTACCTGCGATCCAATAATTGACTTTGAGGGCACTATATCCAACACTGTGTAAGTTTGTAGGATACCCAAAGAACTCTAGGGGCATCTTTCCTATTACGCAGAGGAACAAAAAGGTTTTTTGTTCCTCGTCATGAACATTTTTTTAGAAAATCAATTTTTTTTAAAAGGAAATAGTGGGAGCACAATAGAACTAGAAGAAATTCCAGAACCACAAACTATTACTAAAAGTATGGTAGAATCAGAGGTTTCAAAAGAACCGGACATCCCTACGCCAATCCGCAGGACTAGTAGGCAGTCTCATCCGCCCGAGAGATACTACGGTTTTCTTATAGACGGGGATCGAGAGGATTGGATCATTGACAATGATGAGCTAACTAGCTTCCAGTAAGCCATTCAGAGCGGTGGCTCAGCAAAATGGCTGGATGCAATACGGAACGAAATAGAGTCCATGTACACCAACAAAGTATGCACTTTGAACATTGCTCCAGAAGGGGTAAAACCCGTAAGCTGCAAATGGATCTTCAGAAAGAAGATTGGTGTAGATGGATAGGTTGAAACCTATAAGGCTAGAATTGTTGCAAAAAGTTTTCGTCAAAGACCTGGTTTGGACCATGATGAAACCTTTTCTCCGGTGTCTATGCTCAAATCCATTCAGATCCTTCTTGCCATTGCTGCCTTCTAAGATTTTGAGATCCGGCAGATGGACGTAGAGATGGCTTTTCTAAATGGTAATTTGGAAGAGTATGTCTATATGAATCAGCCAGAGGGTTTCAATCAGAGTGGGAGCAGCGAGAAAGTGTGCAAGTTTCTTAAGTCCATTTATGGACTAAAGCAGGCATCGCGGAGTTGGAACATCTGTTTTATTGAGACAGTCAAAGAATTCGACTTTATCAAAAATCCAGATGAACCATGCATTTATAGTAAGATTGTAACAAGAACTGTGGAATTCCTCATTGAGTACGTGGATGGCATTCTCTTGATAGAAAATGACATTCCTATGCTACAATCAGTCAAATGATTCTTATCACAGAGGTTCTCCATGAAAGACCTGGGTGATACCAACAACATTCTGGGGATCCAGATCTATCATGATAAATCAAAGTAGATGGTGGGACTTTTACAGTTAAGGTACAACAACACCATACTGAAATTATTTAGTATGGATGATTCTAAGCGCGGTGGTCTACCGGCTTGTCACGGAATCACCCTCTTTAAAGAGATGTCTTCCAAGACTGATTTGGAAAGGGTTCGCATGTCGATTATACCCTACGCTTCTGCGTTATGCTCTATAATGTATGCGATATTGTGTACCAGACCAGATGTAGCTTACAAACTGAGCGTAGTAAGTCGGTATCATTCAAACCAAGGGGAGAAGCACTGAGAAGCAGTAAAGAACATTCTCAAGTACCTGAGAAGGACTAAGGAGATGTTCTTGGTGTATGGCGGAAAAGGACCTCCAGATCGAGGCCTTTGCTAACTCCAGCTTCCAGAGTGAAAAGAATGACTCCAAGTCCATGTCAGGTTATGGCTTTACCCTCAGTAGAGGGGCGGTCTGTTGGAAGAGCTCCAAGCAGGACATCGTTGCAAACTCGACGTTGGAAACAGAATAGTTCGTTGCATGAGACGCCGCAAAAGAGGCAGTCTGGATATGGAATTTCTTAATTGAACTTTAGGCGGTTCCTTCTATTTTTTGGTCTTTAGTATTGTGACAACATACGGCACTATAGCTTTAGGGAAGGACCCCAGGTCCCATCAGAGATCCAGACATATCTTGAGGCGGTACCACCTGATCAGGGAAATCGTTGATCCCCAAGGGATCGAAGTGAGGAGAGTACAAACGGAGAACAACACTGCAGATCCATTCACAGAGGTCAACCCTCAGACTGTGTTCGAGAGTCTATTCGAGATCTTCGGTCTGCGATATGCCAGTATATGGACTTAGTGCAAGTGGGAGATTGTTAGTGATATATGCCATAGAGGCCATTATTGTATCATACTGTATTGTATATTACTTAATGGGAGATTGGTATATACACGGATATAGTAACAGTCTTACTCGAAATAGTAGTATGCTACCTGGTTTGTTTCTACCTCAATATGTGCATGTGTTTATTTTAGCATATCGCTTATACATGTTGGTAGAGCCCTTAGGATCTTTGCTTGATTACCAGCGTTGTGATGGCAGTCACACTAGTGGGGGCCGGGTAATCTATAAGCACATCCTATACAGGTCCTTAGTTATAGGACTATCGAGACGGGGCATCGATACTCCACAGTAAACTAGTGTATACGCTTCTCATCCCAGCAGGGGAGATAGTCTATCCCACAGCCATCAGTACGTCATACTGGAGATAGTATGCAGGTGCTCATTAGGTTATGAATACACTGGACAGGACTCGTCGGGAACAGTTGGTAGGTATTATACCTGTCGTCGGGTAGCAGTTCCTAAGTGATATGAGTACAGCTTAGTCCGTCGACTTGACACTGCTATTTCGACGCAAGTGTGTTCCCACTGTACTTTGATTACTACCCTACCATGGCTCAATGGAGTCATGCAAATAGGTAGTAGTTGGGTGCAGTCCTGAAACACTTGGAGGTAGTGGTGGTTAGATAGGATTCGTCTCTCCCGGTATTGGGGTTGATATCGCGCTGTGTTCGGAAGGCCATTACACAAAATCCTTGGCCAAGGAAAGCAAGATTTACTGGTAGGTATTCCAATAGCTTCTCAGGGTGTATTGGGCTACTCTCCGATACAACTTATTGCGCTATTAGGGGTCTGACGATTAACGCCCCCTAGGCCCGATATGCGATACTCTTAGACATACAGACCGGACTGTACAGAGATTGTCACATTCAGGCTCAGTGGGAGTTCAGATGGGTTTTCCTCATTGGCCTTCGTATCGACATCTACCTGGGGACCGTTACATGCAGCTAGTACCGCTTGCGGCCTGTGGTTAAACCCACTGCCAACGTAGTGTCGAGCCTTTAGAGTCCCATACGGAGAGTTTCCCTGCACTGGGCAAAAGGTGTAGAAGCCGTATGGTTTTACAGCAGGGCTTCGATTACTTACATACACTTGTGCGCGCATGATGTTTAGGTGGATAATACTAGTGGGCTTTGGTTTGAGCCGGATCCTAGTATTATATTGATGGATCAGTTTCGTCTCTTTGTATTCGTGTTTTTCGGAACACGAATGCAGCTATGTATATACGGATGAGAGGAGCAAAAAAGGAAACACCTCATTAGGGTTTTGACCATTTACTTGATTAAAACAATAATGAGGTGTTGGAAAGTATTTGTTATTTTTGTAAATAAGAATTGAGACATGGCTACTAGTTTTGACTACTTGACTTTGTTTGACCTTTTGACTTGGCTTAACTGTTGGATATGGTGCCCTCTAAGTCAATTATTGGATCGCATGTACGTGATTGCAATGATTGAGGGAGGATCTATACCGATAGAACAGTCTTACTCAAGATGATACTATGCTATCTGGTTGGTCTTTATCATCATGTATATGTTGATAAAACCCATAGGATTCTTGCTTGACTGCCAGCAGTATGATGGCGATCATATATGTGGGAGCTGAGGTCTATAAGCACATCCTTAAAGTGTCCCTAGTCGTGGGAGTTTCGAGACAGGGCATCGATACTCCGGAGTAGACTAGTGTATACAGTCAAGACCCCGACGAGGGGCGGTGGCCGGTCTCACAAGCCACTGGTGTCAGTTGATTCACCTAAGATGTATACAGGTGCTCATTGGGTTATGAGTACACCGGACAGGACTCGCCGGGAACTTGCTGGTTGGTATTATACCTACCGTCAGATAGCAGTTCCCTGGTGACATGTGTACAGGTTAGTTCATCGACCTGAGGTCGTCATTTGTCTCGTGTGAGTCCCCACTGTACTTTGATTTATACCCTACCATGGGTCAAAGGAGTCGTGCAAACAGGTATATTTTGGGTACAGTCCCAAGCCACGTGGAGGCAGTGAGCAGATCGTCGGGGATTCGTCTCTCCCGGTATTGGGGGTGAGATCGCGCGGTGTTTAGGAGGGCCATTACATGAAATCCCTGTCCAAGGTAATCGAGATTTACTGGAAGGTATTCCAGTAGTATTTCAGGGTGTTATGGGCTGCTCTCTGACACGACTTATGCAGCTATTGGGGGTCTGACGTTTACCGGCCCCCTAGGCCTAATATGCGATACTCATAGAAAAATGAACCGGACTGTACAGATATTGTCACTGTCAGGCTAATTAGGGTTTCTGGATGAGTTCGCTCATCAGCTTCCCTTCCAATCAATACATAGGCAACCGTTACGTACAGCTTGTACCTCTGACGTGCTAGTGGTTATACCCAGTGCCAGTGTATTGACGAGTCATTAGTGTCCCCCACAGACACTTTTCCATGTTTGGGCGAAACGTTGTAGAAGCCGTATGGTTTTATGGCAGGGTTCAGAAAATGCACTTGCGTTTTCGCACGTGTCATTTTTCGGGCAGATAATACTGGTAGGCTTTTGGTTTAAGCCGGATCCCAGTATTATACTGTGTAGATATAATATCTTTGTCTCAGTTGCATTTGTTTTCGGTCGTAATACAAATGCGGGTATGTTTATCCTGTTACGGGGTTATCCTGAAATTCATTTCAGGATCACTTTTGGAAGTTGCCAGTTTCCAGTTTTCTATCGCCCGTCTTTAACATTCGATTAAAGACGGATTTATCTTTTCTCGAGATGAGTGTGGAAGGTTCTAGTTTTGGTGACTATGATTTGTGAGTCACTCATTTGCATTAATGGATAATGACTTGGCTTATGACTCATTGGTTTTCAATTAATGCTTTGATGACTAGATCATGATGATTCATTTGTTCATTAATGTGTTCATACAAGGTGTTAAGGTGAATCATTCATCTCATTTATTCTTGTGGTCACCTCCTAGCTCCTACACTCACCTCCCTTGCTCCATATATTTGGCCGGCCCCCTTCTCTTGAGGATCATGTTTGTTCTTTTGGGAAAAAGATTAGGAATTAGATTCATGGAAATTTCATATGCCCATTTCTCATTTCCCCGATCCAAAAGGCAACTTCATTAACCGTTCGTCCGTGACTTTGGACGTAACGAGGCAAAGTATTCTACTCATTCTCTACATCATCTTGGTCGTCTCTTTTAGCAAACTTGACGACCGAGTTGCCTCGGTTCAGAGGCGGGAGCCCGTTTAAATATCCGTCGACGTGGTGCCACATGGACGAGAAGACCGGAGATTCAGGAGATCGGAGCAGCCGCAACAAAGCGTGGGATGATGGTTGAAGGCCGAAGGACTCGGATCGTTCGGTATAACATTTCTACTCACTTTGTAATTTGTTAGTTTAGCTTTAATGGCAGATCCGGGTTATAGTACGCGATAGCGCCAGTCGTAAAAGTTTTTGTTCCGTATTTGGCGTCTGTTAGACGGCCGGGGCGCTACCGTGGACTTACAGTGGTATCAGAGCCTCACCATTAAGCTATATTAACTTGTGCTAACGCGTTAAAAATATCGATCGAACGGATTTTCAAAAATCACAATTTTCAAGTTCAAAGTTTCTGTTGATTTTTAAACTGTTCTAAAAATTATTTTGACCATACCAGGAAATCAAGCAGGCTTTTAATGGAAACAGAAGAAAAACGATCCACCAATTCGATCGTACGGCCGCGGATCCGCGGTCAAAGCCTAGCTTTTACCGCGAAAGCGCGGCCATCTTGGTGACTTGGTGGGCCATTTTTCTTCTGGGATTTCGTCTTGGGAAATTGTGGTTTCTGGTACTATTCTTTTAGGCCCAGTTTTTGTTTCTGTACAGCAGATGTACGTGGGGCCCACTTCGGGAAATTTTGTCGATCGAAATTTAAACGTGTTAGTTTATAGTATTTACATTATATCTCCGACCGGGAATATCATTTGATCGGTAAACCGCGTCTGATTGCTATAGTTCTTTTAGACGGGTTTGCGAACGTGACATTCGCGTTGATGTTCTGTATTATGCTGTGATGTTGCGGATTTGTCGTGGTGGATAGCAGTGTACAATGGTAGTGCTGTTTGGATTTATTTGTACATTTGATATTGCGAGGCGAGCGTCTGACTTATGGACTGCCGTCATTGCCTGTTTGTATAATATTCTTTTGGGACACGACCGGGCTGAGGTCGATTTACCCGTTGTATATTTTTCTTTTATGTACTAGGATTACCCCGCGACGGAGTGCACGGATAGCCGGGTTCTGGAAGGCAACGGGTCTGTATCTCATGGCTTTGAGAGGCAAAGGGACCTCACTCTAGAATTGGCAGACTATTCGCCGCGCTCGTAAGGGGTACAGGTTGACCCAAGGAGGGGTGCTCAATTTACCGGATTCCGTGAAGTGCCGGGTGTTCCATTCACTATGTTGTGGGGACTACCTCGCTTCAGGTTTTGGCGGGTAACTTGCCGCACCCGTAGGGGTCTAGGTTTCATTGGACAGGCTATCCACACGACCAGGGGAACGTCGGGTTTCAGCAGCGGCTCTGTGAAACCCGGGGATCCCAGATTAGATTATCTGTATTATTCTGTGATCCTTATTACTTTTCTGTAATATTGCATATTATCTCGCCTGGAGCGATTATTGTATATTGGTATATATACTATTAGATATTGTATATGTTTTACACCCGCGCTAGTCCAGCCCCCGCTCTGTCGTTAGTTAAGTAACTTAACCGGTGATAACGGGACCCAGTGACGAATGCGGATGGCATATACGTACATTTTATTTTCGTTCTTTTCTGGTGTGATTGATTGATGGGACTGCATTGATTCTTATCAATGCAAGGATAAAAAAACCCTATATTTGATGTTGTTGGAACAAATTTTAAAATGAGTTATTACAAAGATGTTTCCTTTTGTTTTGCATAGCGGTATTCAGTTAGAATATCCTGCACCTCATTCGTCGAGGCAAGGGCCGAGATCCCTTCACCGGGAGTGACCCTTTGGGGAGAAGTTTG
Organism: Agapanthus africanus; assembly: GCA_030015575.1. Lineage (NCBI taxonomy): Eukaryota > Viridiplantae > Streptophyta > Magnoliopsida > Asparagales > Amaryllidaceae > Agapanthus > Agapanthus africanus. The sequence goes on from JASDDO010000012.1 coordinate 357,843,380, forward strand.
CGTCAGGGTAATAACTTCAATATAGTCGATTACAAGTTGCTTTGCATCGCGGTATTCAGTTGGAATATCCTGCACCTCATTCCACGAGGAAAGAGCCGAGATCCCTTCACCGGGAGTGACTTCTTTAGCAAAAGGTTTTTCTCCACTATATTTTTATAAAATTCTATCAGGTCCCTTCAACGAGATCAAGTTCATTACGTTAAAGGTTTTTCGCCAAAAACCAGCCGTAATCCTCCGTCATTTCTTATGGATGGTCAGTAGTATTCAAGCTATGTTTGTTGGCTTACGTCAAGGCATAGTGTTTGGTAGCTGCTGGGTATTCATTTGTTGCATAGATAAATGCATTAGTTTAGGACAGACGTACAGCCTTGTTGGCCTACGTCAAGGGCATGTACGATGACCTAAATTAATCAGCACAACGACGGGTAGAACTTGACATGCGGCTTATGATTTGTTGGCCTACGTCAAGGTCATAAGAGCATGGGATAAAAATTACATCAGGAGTTTCAAACATACAGGAAACTTGCCAGACTTGAGCATACCTTCTGGAGTATGATGACATGAGTGGATTCCTTCACGTTATCATGCGATGAGAGTTGGATCCCGATTCCCACTGATGAGTTAGTTTACTCTTCGGGTGATCCCGACTAATTCTTCTTTCAGGTTTGGAGGAGAATTTGAGATTGCAGTGGGAGGTTTCCTAATTAGATAAAGTGATAACCATTCTGATCTAGGTTAGAGTGCACGCAGAGTGTTTCTTTTCTCTCTCTTTGGCAGCGACTTTTGACCGACCCTAGACTATAACTCAGTGACCAAGTTGACCGAACCTTCTTAATATACTGGCTTTTGGATTGTCTATAATTGCATAAGTCATTGCCACTCCTTCTTTTACCCTTTGTATTTTTCAGAACAACCCGTATTACTACGGACATCCACTTCCATTGGACAGATCCATCGTATGGTTATATACGAACTCGGAGGGATTTCTTCGAGGATGGATCCAGGTTCTGGAGAAATAGAATTGTTTTATTCAGTTGTCTTCTATTATCACCTTCTCTAAGGTTTCGAGGGCTCCTTGGTTTAGGAGAGTACACCTATTACGCTTATTGGATAGTCTTATTCCAAACCATAGGCAGGTGCCGAAAGGTAGGGAATGAAGAAAACCAATTAGCCTAAGTAGGGTGTACAGAAGGTAATATGTAAAGACAAATAAAGGAATTAGAAAGAGGGCAAAGTAAATTGCGACTACTAACATTCACGACCAAACCATGTATTTCATCCCCACTCCTACTTCACCTTTAATTTCTACAGAACAACCCGTATCACTACGAACATCCAATTCCATTGGATAAATCCATCGTATGGTTATATACGAACTCGAAGGATATTTTTTCGAGGATGGATTCTGGTTCAGGAGAAAAAGGAATAAGGTTTATTCAGTTGTCTTTTATCATCACCTTCTCTCAAGTTGCGAGTACTCCTAGGATTAGGAGAGTACACCTATCATGCTTACTGGATAGTCTTCTTCCAAACCATAGGCAGGTGCCGAACGGTAGGGAAGGAAGAAAACCATTTAGCCTAACGATGGTGTACAGAAGATAACGACTAAAGACAAATAAAGAGAATTGGAAAGATGGCAGGGAAATATACGGTTAAAGTCATGATTTGGATTATGGAAGAGGCATTACTAAAGAATACCAGGATACCCCTACGAAAAATTTTATTGTTTCAGTGCATTGTTAATGGAAAACTGGTTTCCCGATTAGATACTTACTCCAGGGTATGTATTTACCAGGTATGATTCTCACATCTGTATGGTTTTACAGATGTTGAGTGGGAGCAAATTATTGGAAATTAGATGATCATCCTCATTATATCGGAATTCGTTGTAATTGGTGATATTTGAGGAAATCTCCTGGGTACAGTTTTCAACCTACGACGCACAAGGTTTTGAGTTATTCAACTCAGCGGACTTATACAAAGTATTGTATATTGTCCAGTGTCCGTCAGGACAAAGGGGTAGGTCCTCGTACTATGTTCTGTGTACTTATGACTTCTCTAGTTTTTAGACAAGTGTTTCGTAGAAATACAATGTCTAAGTATTGAGAAGTTGTGGGTATAGGAAATAAAGTAGAGAACCATATGTCGCAAGAATCGGGATTCTTCAAAGAAATCGAAGATGTAGATTCTTGTGATTGGTATTCAGATGATAGTTTTGAGAAACTTATTTCTCTTTCAGGTTACTCATAATTGGATGTATTCCTAAGTTGAGTAATACTGATTAGCCTCTCTCCATTAAGTTAATATGCACTGGAGACAGCTGCATGATTTGAATCTGGTTCCAATTAAATAAGTGCCAAAGTTTCTATATTGGATATAGAATGCTTCATATCTTAACGATGTTAAGGTAAGGGGAGTTGTCCATCTTATGCTTAAAACCAGACACTGGATAACTCAAGGCACGTTTCTGTAATGGCAGTTTGTGGGTTGACCCTAGCTTCGACGAGGGTTGATTTTCTACCATCTGGGAGATCAATAGTGATATTGTTCTTGACTCACCACAGTTTTAGTAAAATGGATTTTTTTAGAAAACAGTAGTGGGAGTATGGTAGAACTGGAAGTGATTCCAGAACCGCAAACGATTACGGAAAATTTAATAGGACCCATATATTCAATCAGATTTGACATTCCATTATCCACTCCGTAGATATGGTGGGTAACCCCAGACACCCGAGAGGTACTCTGGTAGCCTCAAGGACGGTGATAGGGAGGTTCTTGTTTACCCAGACTTGACACTACTGTTGTTCCATGCTATGAGACCCGACAAGAGCATAAGTATAGCGTCGTTCTAAACTAGCTTTAGAAGTGCACGTATATATTATTCTGCCAGAGGGTTGTCGTAGTCAGTGGGAGCAGCGGAAACATAGTGGGGAAGTAGCTTATGTCTATTTATAGACGTGATCAATTATAGCGGAGAAAGATCATCTAATTTTGATATGACAGTCATGGGTTTGACTTCATCAGAATAGGGGATGGATCTGTTAAGAAGGTAATAGGGTGTGATGTCTTGGTATTTGGATGACATACACAGAGTAGGAAGTAAAATTCCTATACTACGATCGGTTGTACTGTGGTCGTCACACAGTTGTTTCTCCACAAAGGATATGGATATAATATCTGACATTCTGGTTACTAGATCTATGGTTTTAGATCTAGATTTGGGTTGTTTCCCAATGTGGGTACTTTGACAGTATTCTAATAGTATTTTAGAATAGTTGAATCCTGGCATGGTGGTGTACCTGCAGGTGATGGAGTCACCTTCTCTAAAGGTGTCTTACAGACTAAAGGGGAGAGGGACGTACATGATTGGCAGATCACTTGCTTAGGCAATTGAGTCAATCATGAGATTTCAAGTACCACACCAGATGTCATTTTTGCACTAGATGCGATAAGTTTATATTAATCCAATCCTGAAGAAACATACGGAAGCAGTTTTAGAACATAAGTGAATGTTCTACGGATTTGATGACGGCAGCCTCCTTCGGGAGACGATTATCATTCCAGGCTTCAAAGGTGACATGTATGACGGAGTGATTGTCTGAGTTATAGTTTTCCCTCAGTCGAGGGACAGTATTATGGACAGGTGGTCCAAGAGGATACTGTGGGAGGCATGGTGCTGGATACTGATTAGGTTCAGTTATTAATACAGTCTAAGAAGTTTGGATTTGTAGTTCATTTATGAACTAGGTCCCATCGGATAACCAGACATATTCCAAGACAGGTATTACTCGATTCGGGAGATGGCGTTCTCCGCGAACTTGAGATTAAGAGAGATATAGAAAGAAACATCTAGGCGGATCCATTCACTAAGGCTATTTCTCGAACACAATAGTTTTACAAACGGGCTTTGTGGAACTGATTAGTAAAGGAGTTGGATGTTCGGTATCACACGGGCTGTGAGTATGTGACATCGCAATAATTAGCCTTAACTGCAAGTGGGAGATAGTTGGATATAGTGCCCTCTAAGTCAATTATTGGACCGCAGGTACGTGATTACAATGATTGAGGGAGGACCTATACCGATAGAACAGTCTTACTCGAGATGATACTATGCTATCTGGTTTGTCTTTATCATCATGTATATGTTGATAAAACCCATAGGATTCTTGCTTGACTGCCAGCAGTATGATGGCGATCATATATGTGGGAGCTGAGGTCTATAAGCACATCCTTAAAGTGTCCCTAGTCGTGGGAGTTTCGAGACAGGGCATCGATACTCCGGAGTAGACTAGTGTATACAGTCAAGACCCCGACGAGGGGCGGTGGCCGGTCTCACAAGCCACTAGTGTCAGTTGATTCACCTAAGATGTATACAGGTGCTCATTGGGTTATGAGTACACCGGACAGGACTCGCCGGGAACTTGCTGGTTGGTATTATACCTAGCGTCAGATAGCAGTTCCCTGGTGACATGTGTACAGGTTAATTCATCGACCTGAGGTCATCATTTGTCTCGTGTGAGTTCCCACTGTACTTTGATTTATACCCTACCACGGGTCAAAGGAGTCGTGCAAACATGTATATTTTGGGTACAGTCCCGAGCCACGTGGAGGCAGTGAGCAGATCGTCGGGGATTCGTCTCTCCCGGTATTGGGGGTGAGATCGCGCGGTGTTTAGGAGAGCCATTACACGAAATCCCTGGCCAGGGTAATCGAGATTTACTGGAAAGTATTCCAGTAGTATCTCAGGGTGTTATGGGCTGCTCGCTGACACGACTTATGCAGCTATTGGGGGTTTGACGTTTACCGGCCCCCTAGGCCAAATATGTGTTACTCATAGACAAATGGACCGGACTGTATAGATATTGTCACTGTCAGGCTCAGTAGGGTTTCTGGATGAGTTCGCTCATCAGCTTCCCTTCCAATCAATACATAGGCAACCGTTACGTACAGCTTGTACCTCTGACGTGCTAGTGGTTATACCCAGTGCCAGTGTATTGACGAGTCATTAGAGTCCCCCAAAGACACTTTCCCAAGTTCGGTCGTAATATAATATCTTTGTCTCAGTTGCATTTCTATTCGGTCGTAATACAAATGCGGGTAGGTTTATCCTGTTACGGGGTTATCCTGAAATTCATTTCAGGATCACTTTTGGAAGTTGCTTGTTTCCAGTTTTCTATCGCCCGTCTTTAACATTCGATTAAAGATGGATTTATCTTTTCTCGAGATGAGTGTGGAAGGTTCTAGTTTTGGTGACTAGGATTTGTGAGTCACTCATTTGCATTAATGGACAATGACTTGGCTTATGACTCATTGGTTTTCAATTAATGCTTTGATGACAAGATCATGATGACTCATTTGTTCATTAATGTGTTCATACAAGGTGTTAAGGTGAATCATTCATCTCATTTATTCTTTGGTCACCTCCTAGCTCCTACACTCACCTCCCTTGCTCCATATATTTGGCCGGCCCCCCTCTCTTGAGGATCATGGTTGTTCTTTTAGGAAAAAGATTAGGAATTAGATTCATGGAAATTTCATATGCCCATTTCTCATGTCCCCGATCCAAAAGGCAACTTCATTAACCGTTCGTCCGTGACTTTGGACGTAACGAGACAAAGTATTCTACTCATTCTCTACATCATCTTGGTCGTCTCTTTTAGAAAACTTGACAACCGAGTTGCCTCGGTTCAGAGGCGGGAGCCCGTTTAAAGATCCGTAGACGTGGGGCCACCTGGACGAGAAGACTGGAGATTCAGGAGATCGGTGCAGCCGCAACAAAGCGTGGGATGATGGTTGAAGACCGAAGGACTCGGATCGTTCGGTATAACATTTCTACCCACTTTGTAATTTGTTAGTTTAGCTTTAATGGCAGATCCGGGTTATAGTATGCGATAGCGCCAGTCGTAAAAGTTTTTATTCCGCATTTGGCGTCTGTTAGACGGCCGGGGCGCTACCGTGGACTTACATTAACCACTTGACTTGGGTTGACTATTTGATCTAGATATTTTTGTGAGATATTTTGATGCCATGATAGTGGTCATGTCAAGGGTGGCCATCTCATTTTCATTAGGGATTATCTTTTATCAAAATACTTTCTCTTTCCTCAAGTGAGCTCTCATGCTAGCTTTCTTCTTCTTCCTCACTACAAAAACCTAAAAGCTCTCATGTGTTGAGAATCCTAGGGTTTCATGAGACAAATAAATCCATCTTCATACTCTACATCACCTAGGGCATCAAGTTTAGCGAGCTTGTTTCCTTAGTTACCTCAGTTTTGAGGAGGAGCTCGTACTATAGATCTCGGGTGGATCGTCTTTGACTCGAGGAGGCCGTAGAGGTTGCTACGATCCGGATCGATCCTCGGAGCCTACGTAGACAAGGAGGACAGTGATGAAGACCTGAAGGATATGTATCGTGAGGTATAACTTCGTATTCGCGTAGTTAAACCTCATATAGTTTGCTAGCTAAAGTTTATATGGATAGGTCTCCCCAGATCAACCTAATCTAACCTAAGGTATTTGGAAGACCTTAGGTTAGATTAGGTTGATGGGAGACCTATCTATAGGACGATTTACCTTGGTGGCGAAACGCGGGTTATATGTAGTCTCGCGCGCACACACACACATACACTTGATTTCTTGTGTGTATATGTGGATATATTTTCATGACCTGAAAGTACGGAACATGACCGGCACTTAGACTACGAACGTCTCGAGGCGTACGTACTCTAAGTAAGCTGAAAACCCAGAAATCCAAACCAAGAAAAGTAATGGAGTGAAGGAAAAACCAATTTGAGTCAAATGTTTGCAACATGAGCCGAAATATACATTTTAAAATCACAAATCTTTTCTAAAAATTTCGGCAGAGTTTCCTTTGTAAAAACTGACCCCAAACGGGTACAAAACCTGATAAAGCATATATAATGAAAAATGCATCCCCAAGCGGGAGCTAGCTCTTCGTCAATCGACGGTCACAACCACGCAAGCAATATAATATACAACGCCGAAAGGCGAGGATCACAACAGAAAAGGAAACTCAAAACAACATGAAATCCATAGAAATACAACGCGCGACTCTAAGGTCGAATGAATAAACAACACCGGTCTCTATCTGAAATAAGTACATGTTTGGTTGATGGAACTTCTAGATACCACAGAATAATAATATACAAGGTATAATGATGGGTACGATACAAATACCTACTAGCAAATCACCCGAAAAGATGCAGTGCCAGCAAAACCGTAATGAAACCTGTACGGCAAAACCTGCAAGTAACTGTGGCACAACGGGGGTGAGTTGCCAACTCGTGAATAGAATACATCTACGAACAGGAATCGCATGTATGACGCAATCCTAGGTCATACGATCATAATATATAATCCTCAAATATAAAACCTGCAGCCTATAACAATGGCTAGGGTAAATATCTAACCCAAGTGTAATCCCATGTGCCCGTGTCAATGCCTCAGGTAATAATATATCATATGGATGCGGTATGAATGCATGAAAACAGAATACATGAAACTGAAGAAACTGCTTTCATAACTTAGTGAGATTTTTGTATATTTAAAATGAGGTATCATAATGATATCAGCATAAACAGTGTCTAGCATCGACACAAAACAAGTATCCAAATATCTCGATATCTCTGTGTCGCAATCTCACTATCTAGGGCGCCGTCAGTCCAGACCGGCCCCTAATAACCATCTCAAGACCACGACGGTATCCTTCGGATATCTGACGCGTTGGGTAAAATCACCGGTCGGTAGTGCTCCCCTTCCAGGCTCAACGCCATCATCTGCGATTCTCTTGCCCCGGGGTACCGCACCAGGTCCACTGATTGGTCTCGAAAGAGTGTGTTTTTGTTTAACCGCAATCAGAACGGTGTCGCGCGTAGCTAGACCGAGATGAGTACGGGTTGTCCTCTGGGAAACGTGGAACTTTTTACTTTTACCTTAGATGTGTTGAGAAAGAGAGGAGGGATAAAGAATTTTTATAGAAAGATTTCTAGATCTACGTTAAACAAGAATGTGAAATATAGATCTAGATTATTTTAAAGATGTAATTAATATAATAAGAGGGCTTGTAGGGTTCGTTAGGATTTAGTAGTTATGGACGATTAATTAAAAGTTACCCTTTTTTATCCATTAATAGATTTAGAACTAGAACGACGGTGATGCGTGTAGATTAGGGTTTCTGGAGGGAAAAGGAATCCCACTCTTAACCCTTATCTCGACACGGAACTCCGTTCATTATCTAGCCTTTACCAAAACAATCATTAATCTAATCTCTAATCGCGGTCGGAACTAGCAAAGAATTGCTAGCGCGCCCGATTAGGATGTTAATGATTCTTTTGATAAAGTTCCTAAACTTTATAGGACTTAAAAAGGGTTTAATTATTTTCATCGTCCATTAGCCTACCCTAATCCTACGACCCCTAACAAGCGGAGAATTACTCGCGCATGTTGGGAGAAGAAGATGAAAAGAAAGAGAGGGAAAACATAATGTAAAATGCAAAAAGAATAAAATAAAATAACTACCTTTATTAATCAACTGAACAATCTACACTTTTATTCCATAGAAAATGATTACAAACTAGTTTCTTCTCGATCTTTCCTAAGGAGGTAGATGAACAGTTGATGATCAGCCTGGATGCGTGAGCGTCAGGGGCTTCGTGATCGCGTCGGCTTGATAACTTTTCCAAGAGGCTCTCGGTGCTCTTTTATAGTGCAAAGCCAGAATCTTATTGTTGAAAAGTTGGTAAAATTCTTCATAGATTTATGCCAAAAAATCTTGCTTCCCAATTCCCTAGAAGTGCGGCGGATCCGCGCTCAAAGGTGAGGATCTCTTGATCAAAATTCTTGGGCTTTCTTCTTGTGACATGTGGCAATCCTAGGCACCTTTAGAATTCAGAAATCTTCTCTCGGCTGCTTCCAGACTTGGTCTCTAAGTTTTGCTTCTTAATTTGGCAAGTTTTCTTCAACAACTTGATTTGTTTGATAAATTCTGCATAACAACTTGGAAAATTCTGCACAATAATCTCAAATAATATTTAGTAGGCTTATTTCTACTAGGATTTGGTCAATGAATTTATTTGCATACATTTTCCTACCAAATGCTAATTAAAATATATTAACACATGGAAAATAATGTTTTTACACATAAACCCTCATATGTATAATATATCATAATAAAGTCCTTTTTTTAATATGAAAATGGTAGGAAAAATGTAATACAAATGTGCAGTTTTATCAACTGAACAAATACCCCCAAACTTATCTTTGATCGTCCCGAACAGACTAGTTTCTTCAAGAGGAGAAAAAGAAAGGAGAAAACTAAGCACACTTTCGTAGGCAGACACGATTGCACTGAGCACGTGCAACAAGCCGTTAAACCTCTAGGTGTCCCTAGTAGGAGGAGTGTTGTCTCCTGAGGGTTTTCAGCGGATTACACCCACAAAATCCTATAACAAAAGAAAGATAGTGAAATTTACATATAAAGATAGGAACCATAAAAGAAAGGCCTTGAAAAGAAGAGTTTCCAACTATACTAGCTTTTCAGTTGTCATGAGCCCTATCTTAATAGTCATGAAAAGATGTTAGAAATCACATTATCCCTCAATAAAACATCGTCTTTATTCTTCATTCCTACCTTTCATCCAAACATTGATCATATACCCCTACGTGTATGAAATGGTCATCCCTACACTCAGAGAATTCAATTCAAGCTATCCTACTCTTGTCCATCTATCTTAGTACTTTTTAATTTGATGAATACTTAGATTTGCTCACACATTTTCATGCGACCGTTAATACTTCTTGAGGTACTAACCGACCGATTACTCATATGCTTGCTGATTCGGTGATAATATTTTCCTCGTCTTGCACCACCTAAGGCTTAGCAGTGACTCCCAGACCAGTTGGCCTTAGGGCACTAGGTGAAGAGGCACCCTCGCTATATTTTTTTATTGTTGCCTTGGCGATAACAAAACCAGTGTTCATTTTTCTTTTCACCATTTTTATATTTTCTTCATTTTTTTCATTTCCTTCATACTTTGGCTTTTAGACAAGAGCATTTCAAGGTATCCTCTACTATCCCGAGTTTCAAGACGTGTGTAAGTGCATATAGTAGGGTATCAACATTCAAATGTTTGGCTTCCAGAATAGAAACTATTTTTCAGACTTATTTTTATCCTCAGATTAGTGACTTCCTTCATCTTACTAACCCTTGGGACAACAGCTCATAACTAGTTATTACTAGTTCGTTTAAGAAAACTTCTAATTTTCTTGGTTTTCTTAAACTATTCCTATCTTTTGGATGTATTTTTTCACTTTCTACTATTTTGTTATAAAAGAATTTTTTTTTATTTTAAATTTTTTGAAAATGTTGTGCTTATGCAAAATATGATGCAAATTGATGTGTAAATAAGCATAAACCTCCCCCAAACCTGTTTACAGCAGTGTCCTCACTGATGTCATCCGTTAAGCTCAAAACAACCTGTAGACTTGGGAGGAAATTATTAATGGGGGCAACAATATATGAAAGTGAAAATCCTCCCCCAAACTTATTTTAGGCTCACAATTTTGTAAAAATCATTTTATTTCAAGAGCCAAAATATACCACCCCTCCCCCAAACTTGAGTTAAACTTTTTTAATCTTTTAAAATCACATGAGGGGGTCAAGGTTATTGGTCAATGCCAAGCTTTACAAAGACCGAAGGTCAACACCAACCATTCAAAAATTTTATCGATGAAGCACCAAGGTTGGTGGAAGAACATGTCACCTATTGACGTGAAGAAGTGGGGAGGTGACAAGAGGTGTATTGGAAAAGGATTGCGTCTCAATTTGGAGAGACGACACGGTGATAGTAATAATGGATTACTCGCATTGTCATGATTGTCTAAAAGAGGGGGTGGAGGTCCAATTTCTTCATCTTGGAGTTGATTCATCTCAACACCCGTGTCTTGTAAAAATGCGAGTTCATCAGCGAAAATTTCCTCAAAGCTTTCATCGATACCCTGAAAAATAATGTCATCAGAAAAAATGGGGTGATCGTCAGACTCAATATAAAGTTCCTCATTAGATGTTGACCCGGACAACTCGGTGGAAGAGTAAATGGTTGGGTCAAACAACAACATATGAAAAGAGTCTGTATCATGAGGTTGATCAAATTCGCTGCTGTCGACATCCATTAACTCGACAGAACACACATGAGCCTAGGGTTCGGAGGGTTCACTTCCCAACTTGTAAATGTTAAGCTCAATTGACTTCTTTCCAAAGGATAGGGTCATAGAGCCGTTTCTACAATTAATTACTGCGTTGGAAGTGGCCAAAAAGGGTCGACCGAGTATCACCGGAATTTGATTGCGTGGGTTTGCTACAGGTTGTGTATCAATAACGATAAAGTCCACAGGAAATATGAATTCCCCGACTTTGATTAACACATCCTCTAGCTCACCCCTAGGTTGGGTGATAGATCGATCGGCCATCTGAAGAGTGCAATGCGCTGGCTTTAACTCTCCGATCCCTAATTGCTCATAAACAGAATACGGAAGCAAGTTAACACTAGCACCTAGATCGAGTAGAGCACGATTGATATTTTTACCCCCAATAGAGATTGAAATTGTAGGACTTCCGGGGTCCTTTCGTTTCTTTGGAAGTTGTTATGTAAAAGCTGTGCTCACATTACTCGCAAGGAAAACTTTTTTAGGTACTTGAACTTTTCTCTTCCTAGTGCACAAGTCCTTTAGGATTTTCGCATATGATGAAACTTGTTGAATAGCATCTAGGAGAGGAATGTTTATGTTAACTTGCTTAAAAATTTCCACAATTTTCTCCATTTATGGACTTGGTCTGTTGCCCCTTAACCTGTTTGGATAAGGTGCTTGATCAATAAGTTTTGGGTCCAACGTTTGTGGAGAAGAACGTGGGGATGGATTCGATCCCAAAATTGGAGTGGGAATCGACTTAGATAGATTTGGCGAAATGGGCGAAGGGTTCGAACCTTGGGGAAAACGGAGAATAGGCTCGGATGAAGGTGGGAGACTAGACGAATTAGGGGAAGAAGAAGAAGCTGGGGTATCATTGATGTCACTATCATCACACTGCTCACCCACTTGGTTATTCAGCACTCTCCCCGATCTCAACGTAGTAATAGCATTCACATTATGACTTTGTGAATGGTCAGGATTCGGTAGGGGTTGAGATGGGAGTTTCCCTTTCTCTCTAGTACTCATTGCGGCGTTTAACTGTGCGATTTGGTTTTCTATTGATTTAATACTCTCACCGTGGGAGGAGGAGTTTTTCGTTAGGGTATCAATAGAAGACCTTATCTCAGCCGAATTTTGCATGGATTGTTTCATGAACATATCCAAAGTTTGTGCAAGTGAGTTGTCAGTACCGACCACTTGTGGTGTAGAAATGTTGGCCGGATTTTGGAAATTTTGTGACTAAAAGGGGGGCTGATTCTGTGGTTGTGGTTGCTGTGGAGGAGGTCTTTGATAATTACTTTGTTGGTTTTGATTCCAAGCAAAGTTAGGATGATTCCTCCATCCTTGATTATATGTGGAAGAATAAGGATCATTTCTAGGTCGCTGCTGAAAAGCAGCATTAGCTTGAAACGATGCATTCATAGGACATTCTTCCGTTAAGTGTGAAGGATCCGAACAGCAACCACAGACAGTCTTAGGAAGCGTGACCTGATTTAGGGAGAATGTTGAGAACTTGTTTTCAATAGCATCGAGTTTCTTCTGAATCGCTGCCATTTCCGCTTTTACTGCGATAGAAACGTCGAGCTGATGAATACCTCCCTTAGTTGAAGGTGGTCTTACGCTTTCCCACTGCAACGTGTGTTCAGCAAGGTCTTCCGGATATTTCCATACTTCACCGTCATCTTTAAACATGAAATTGCATTGACACATTGTTTCAAGCATCTGCTTTGTCGCTTGATTAATGCCCTCATATATAATCCGACATAAATCCCATCTTTGTATTCCGTGATGGGGGCATTGGACAAGCAGATCTTTGAAACGTTCAAAGCACTTCCAAAATGGTTCATTGGGAAGCTGGGTGAACTGGTTGATCTCGCTCCTAATATGGGCAGTCTTATAATTTGGGTAAAACTTCTTAAGAAATGCTATGAAGAATTCATCCCAATTAGTGATAGAGTGTGCGGCAGTATTATAAAGCCATTTTTCTGCCAAGTCGCACAGTGTGAATGGGAGTAGACGTAATCGCATAGCATCTAAAGTCAATTGTGAAGTACCCATCATTGCGCATACGTTTTCGAATTTGGTGATGAAAACGTATGCGTCTTCCGATTCAAGCCCGTGAAATTTGGGCAGCAGATTGATGTAGTGGGGTTTAATTTCGAAATTATCCCCGTTAGGTGGTGGAAGAGATAGACAAGTAGGAAGAGGACCACGAATAGGATAGCATCTCTCTTGGAGAGAGATGCGCGGTAGATTCTGCTCACCTACGGGCGGTGGCAGCGTGGTGTTATAATTAGATGGAGTGCCGTACATCACGGTTGATGTGGTGTGTGGTGGGGGAAAAGAAGATGAAGAAGTACCGACTTCGGCGTCGATAGCAGGAACGCGGACAAGACGGGCACTAGGATACCGTGTCCAGCCGAGCATGCACTAAGCGGGTTTAGTGCAAGTGGCAGCGTGTGTGTGATTTAAAATTGGCTTGTTTTGAAAAAGTGGGACTCAAGACAAATCACCCTAAGATGCACAAGCAACCCTAGAACTAAGGTCACCTAGGTCCAGTCTCTAGACCGCTCCTAGACTTCCAAAGGACAAGCCGCAGGATAAATCCTCTACCGCCTCCGTACTACCCTTGTAGCCAGGTAAGTGCCAGGTAAGTGGGAAGGAACCACGTCGTGGGCCTAATTAAAAACCACTAGCCTTTGTCACACTTTCCTAGGCACTATAAAAGTAATGCGGATAAACGATAGATTACCAACAACCTTCCTCTGTCCTTATTGAGCGCGACAGTCCTTAGAGTCTGGTCTAGATATTTTTTAAATTAATGAAGGGTTGATCTATATGCTCGGTTTGTGATTTGTGGGGCTTAGGAAGGGTGATGAAATCCCCACCTAATCTTGATTTGGTCTTTGCCCCTTAAAGTCCGTATTAAATATGCAAAACAAAACCAATCACAAAACTTTTGCAAAAAGATTTTTGAGCGGCGCGATTTTGCAAAGAATCCTGCAGAAAATAGATTTTATTGGATTTGAGAGGAGAGAGAAAGAGTTAAGAAAGATACCAGAGAAGTTCGGAACCCTAGATCTCCTGTTTCCTCAAGTCCGTGACTCCAGATTCCCTCGCAAAATTCACACACAAATCGTTAAATATGCAATTTGCAGTTTTGTGTTAATAATGATATAAATCGTCAAAGAATTCAACACAAATAATAAGAATAAAAAATTACGCACGTATCCCCGGCAACGGTGCCATTTGATTGGTCTCGAAAGAGTGTGTTTTTGTTTAACCGCAATCAGAACGGTGTCGCGCGTAGCTAGACCGAGATGAGTACGGGTCGTCCTCTGGGAAACGTGGAACCTTTTACTTTTACCTTAGATGTGTTGAGAAAGAGAGGAGGGATAATGAATTTTTATAGAAAGATTTCTAAATCTACGTTAAACAAGAATGTAAAATATAGATCTAGATTATTTTAAAGATGTAATTAATATAATAAGAGGGCTTGTAGGGTTCGTTAGGATTTAGTAGTTATGGACGATTAATTAAAAGTTACCCTTTTTATCCATTAATAGATTTAGAACTAGAATGACGGTGATGCGTGTAGATTAGGGTTTCTGGAGGGAAAAGGAATCCCACTCTTAACCCTTATCTCGACACGGAACTCCGTTCATTATCTAGCCTTTACCAAAACAATCATTAATCTAATCTCTAATCGCGGTCGGAACTAGCAAAGAATTGCTAGCGTGCCCGATTAGGATGTTAATGATTCTTTTGATAAAGTTCCTAAACTTTATAGGACTTAAAAAGGGTTTAATTATTTTCATCGTCCATTAGCCTACCCTAATCCTACGAACCCTAACAAGCGGAGAATTACTCGCGCATGTTGGGAGAAGAAGATGAAAAGAAAGAGAGGGAAAACATAATGTAAAATGCAAAAAGAATTAAATAAAATAACTACCTTTATTAATCAACTGAACAATCTACACTTTTATTCCGTAGAAAATGATTACAAACTAGTTGCTTCTCGATCTTTCCTAAGGAGGTAGATGAACAGTTGATGATCAGCCTGGATGCGTGAGCGTCAGGGGCTTCGTGATCGCGTCGGCTTGATAACTTTTCCAAGAGGCTCTCGGTGCTCTTTTATAGTGCAAAGCCAGAATCTTATTGTTGAAAAGTTGGTAAAATTCTTCATAGATTTATGCCAAAAAATCTTGCTTCCCAATTCCCTAGAAGTGCGGCGGATCCGCGCTCAAAGGTGAGGATCTCTTGATCAAAATTCTTAGGCTTTCTTCTTGTGACATGTGGCGATCGTAGACACCTTTAGAATTCAGAAATCTTCTCTCGGCTGCTTCCAGACATGGTCTCTAAGTTTTGCTTCTTAATTTGGCAAGTTTTCTTCAACAACTTGATTTGTTTGATAAATTCTGCATAACAACTTGGAAAATTCTGCACAATAATCTCAAATAATATTTAGTAGGCTTATTTCTACTAGGATTTGGTCAATGAATTTATTTGCATACATTTACCTACCAAATGCTAATTAAAATATATTAACACATGGAAAATAATGTTTTTACACATAAACCCTCATATGTATAATATATCATAATAAAGACCTTTTTTTAATATGAAAATGGTAGGAAAAATGTAATACAAATGTGCAGTTTTATCAACTGAACATCCACCATGTACCCGAAACGGTTCCTCCACTCCTCGAACTCAGGCCTCGAAATCCATCAGCAAACTCATGATGGACGACTCATACATCATGGGAAAACCGCGCTTTTCATTTAAAGAAAGAGAGAAGAAGTTTGTATAAGTTTTGCGGTTTTCCCCCAAATCCAGAAAATCTCATGGAAATCCGAATCCAAAACCTCAATAGCACGTAAAATAGTGAATATATGCATGAGAATCCATGAATGTCGCATAACAATGAATAATAACATGCAAGAAGTAGCAAGTAATAACTACAATGTCTAAACTATTAGCTAACAACCTATGTCAAACGAAATAGTATTTTCTAAAGTGTTCGTGACATGTCAATTACCGATGAAGATGTGTGTGAGCCGGCAAGTAAGTATACGTGGTACATACGCGTCATCGGTAATGGTGCTGGTGTCCTAACAGCATGATATCAACAATGGAATTTGAAATCACAATATAAGTATGCGTTGCGGAGCGAACAGTAATAATGAGCGGGAGCTAAATACTAGACACAACGATAACTAATCTGCATTTAATAAAATACGAGTTCTACAGTGGTGCCATTTGAAATAACACGAATCGCAGTGTTTTGAAAATAAGGGCTACGGTGTTTTTAAGAAAAGATAAGTCCTTTGAAATATCCGTAGAATCCCTTGACCTGTCTTTTAAAATACCCGTGATTCGTTAGTTTTGAAATAGGTAGGAGTCTAATCTAGTCTAACAACTACACTAAACTATACGGCTGAACTAACAAGCTGAACTACAGGTAAGGAAACCGCCTAACATCTGAGTCGATACATATACATACCTGTATATATATATATTAGTCGGTGATCCCGCCTCAATAATATCATATCCGATACCATATCTATAATCAGACATCCCAAGTCAAGAGTGCGGATCAAACATCAATATATAGCCCGTACGTAAAACCGTCGTACGACATCCCAAATCTGGGTATGGGTCGATATCACATTCATCCCATTATTCATCTAGTATCCTCTTATCAAAGATCGTAATCCGGGGTACTGACCTACGTCTAGTACAATACTAATATCATCAATAATCATGATCACATGTCAACCATTAGTGATATATATATATATATATATATATATATATCACTATTCACATGGCATCGTCATCCAAAGATCCGCTATAACCTCACGACGTATCTCAAGTACGAGTCCTGCCATTTCACCGATCTCACGGCCTCAACTCAAATCTCATCGACTCATCTCAATCCCAAGTATCATCCTCAAATCCAGTATGTGAACACCTAGTCCCATACCCAGGTGAACACATAAATACATATTCCCGTATAAGCACAAATGAAAGAAGAATGTATGCAAGCATGGGTGTGTGTGTGCGTATGTATGGTGCAACCACTACTCTAGGGTTTCGCAACACTAAACCAATCCAATCACACCTATAATCTATCTTATCATCAATAAACTCAACAATATATAATCAATATATATGTGTGTATACGTATTTGTATACATCACCACGAACTGCGGGGTGCTATACGCCATCCACCTGACTTCTCCCCGTATATATAAATGTTAGTGTATATGCCCTAGGGGCTATTATTGTATCATACTAGTTTGTATATTACTTAATGGAAGCTTGGGATATTCACATGTATATAACAGTCTTGCTAAACATGGTAGTATGCTACTTGGTTTTTCTATCTTAATATGTGAGTATACATATTGATAGAGCTCTTAGGATCTTGCTTGACTACCAGCGTTGTGATGGCAGTAACACTAGTAGAGGCTGGGTAGTCTACAAGCACATCCTTATTCAGGTCCCTAGTCGTAGGATTATCGAGACAGGGCATCGATACTCCGGAGTAGACTAGTGTGTACGCTTCTCATCCCAGTTGGGGAGATGGTCTATCCTACAGCCGTCAGTACGTCGTACTGGAGATAGTATGCAGGTGCTCGTTAGGTTACGGGTACACCGGACAGGACTCACAGGGAACTGTTGGTTGGTTTTATACCAGTTGTCAGTGAACAGTTCCCAGGTGACATGAGTACAGTATAGTCCGCAGACTTGACACTGCTGCTTTGCCTCGAGTGTGTCCCACTGTTCTTAGATTGCAACCCTACCACGGCTCAAAGGAGTCGTGCAAACAGGTAGCAGTTGGGTGCAGTCCCGAGCACTTGGAGGCAGTGGCGATTAGACAGGATTCGTCTCTCCCGGTATTGGGGGTTGATATCGCGTTGTGTCAGAGAGCCATTACGCAAAGTCCCTGGCCAGGGCAAGCGAGATTTGCTGGTAGGTTCCAGTAGTTTCTCAGGGTGTAATGGGCTTCGCTCCGACACGACTTATACCGCTATTAAAGGACTGACGCTTGCCGCCCCCTAGGCCCGATATGCGATAGTCTTAGACGAACAGACCGGACTGTACGGAGATTGTCACATCAGACTCAGTAGGAGTTCGGATGGGTTTCCTCATCGGCCTTCTTATCGACATCTACCTGGGGACCGTTACGTATAGCTAGTGCCGCTTGCGGTCTGTGGTTAAACCCACTGCCAGTGTAGTAGTCGAGTCTCTAGAGTCCCACACAGAGAGTTTCCCTACTCCAGGCGAAACGATATAGAGGTCGTATGGTTTTACGACAAGGGTTCGGACGCATACGTGTGTTTACGCACGTACGACATACGGACAGTTTTTACTAGTCGGCTTTGGTTTAAGCCAGTTTCTAGTATCCGGTTATTGGATTTATACAGTCTAAAGTTTTTCCGTGTTTTCACGGATAGAAGGGGCGTTCTCGTAATTGCGCGAGAAGCTTCTAGAAGATGGCGACTTGGGGGTTAAGGTGGCGACTTGGGGGTTAAGGTGGCATATGCATTAAATGGGATTAGTGACTCATTTGAGTGATTCATCCATGTCATTAATGCATCATAAATGCTTAATGACTCATGGAGATGAATTACCCATTAGATATTTATGGAGCATGGTTGTTAAATCATTTACTTGATTTATCTTGTTATTATTTATGCTTCATATATATTATGAGATCTCATTATCTCATTCCATTCTCTTGCTCACTTTCTCTCTCCTCAAGCTCTCCTTCTTCAAACCCTAATCCTCCCCTCTCATGTGTTGAGTATAAGGATTAGATTAGACTACTTAATCCTTAACCATTCTCTATATCACCTAGGTTGCTTAGATTAGCGATTTAATAAACTTAGTTACCTCTAGTTTGAGGTGAAGCTTGTAGTAAAGCTCTCGGGTGGATCTTCTACTACTTAGAGAAGGCCGGAGAGGACGTGGAGAACGACCAGACGAAGGAATTGGTTCTACAGGTATAATCACTTTCCATAGTAGTTGTTAACTCCTATGTTTGTTGTTAGTTATTGTTTATGCAAAGATTCTCGGTTAGTCGATGTTTACACTCTAAACAAGATCGTTTTTCATTTTTCCGCCTCCCCGCAAGTCGTGGGGTGTTGTACATCGACTTATAATGGTATCAGAGCCTCGCTATACAATAATTAACTCATTAGCAAAGTCGTAAGAATTTCGAACGCAAAAAGAACCGGAAAGATTATCGTTTTAACACAGTTTCTGTCGAATTTAAAACAGGCCCTAAAATTTTTTCAGGGACCTGCAGAATAACAAGCATGAAATTATAGGGCTACTGAAGAAATTTGGACCCCCAACTCGGCTAACTCACCGCGGAACCGCGGCGGATACATGCGATCCGCCGCGGATTCGCGGCCGAGTTAGGGCCGATTCGGCCCAAATTTTTCCAGTAACCCCTTTGTGTTAACAGTGATATTTCTGGATATTTTATTTTCTGCTAAGATCTCAGGTCCACAGAGAAGTTTTGCAGTAGAATCTAAAGTGTTTTGCTCGATCGAAATTTTATGATATTTGCTAATATGATTATATCTGTGATTGTATAATGTGTTCGTAAACCTCCCCTAACTGCTAGTATATCGGTTGGCAGGGGGTTGCACATTTCTGTAATGGTTTTTACTGTTTGTGGATGTGAACTGTATTGGACTGTTGTGATGATTAGCCGGGTTTTGTGATGGGTTATTATTTTAATTCATTCAATGTAATTGTAATATGTTGTAATATTATTTTGCGGGGCGCATCCAGGTTGCGGTTGTAGCCACCGTTGTATTATTTCATTTTACTGTTTTTGCTCTTAGGATAGACCCAAGATAGGGTACACAAACTACCGGGTACTTTGAAGTGTTTTGTGGCCTACTCACTTTGTTGAGGGAGACCGCTTCACTTCGGGTATTTGGCGGGTAGTTTGCCGTACCTGTAGGGGTCTAGGGTGGGGTAATGGCTATTCATCACAACTGTGTAATCCGTCTTTTGTTGCAGGCTCTAAACAAACACGGATTGCAAGCAAATCCAATAAAGTTCATATGAGATCTGGAATGCCTATTATTGCGTCTGACGAATGTACAATATCTATATATGATAGCTATTTAGACGTCACTTATGTTTTACACCCGCGCTAGCCCAGCCCCCGCTCTGTCGTTAGTTAAGTAACCTAACGGGTGATGACGGGACCCCGTGGAGAATGCAGATGGCATAAGAGGACGTTGTATTTTCGTTGTTTTCTGCAATGATAGGTTAAATGATGGGACGCATTATTTTATAATGCAAAGAAAATAAACCAAAAAGTTGAATCGTTAGAACAATTTAAAAGAAACCAATCGGTTATTTTAAAACAGATGATATTTTTAATTGCGGAGCTTTAACCACTCCTTTTAAAAATCTATCAGGTTCCTTCGGTCATATCAAGTTCACTACGTTCACGGTTTCGCCAAAACCATTCGTAGCCCTCCGTCATTTCATTTGGGTATTCAGTAGTATTCAAGCTATGCATTTTGGCCAAAGTCAAGGCATAGTGTTTGGTAGCTGCTGGGTATTCATTTGTTGCATAGATAGATGAGTTAGTTTGGGACAGTCGTATTATCATTTGACCAAAGTCAGGGGTATGTACGGATGGGTTCAAATTGACAAGATAATGACGGGTAGAACTTGACATTTGACTTATGACATTTTGACCAAAGCCAAGGTCATAAGAGCATGGGGCAAAAACTTATATCGGGAATTTCTATAGAAACTGAAATTTGCAAAGAGATGCATACCATTTGGAGTTTGATGAATGTTGGTAGCATTCCTTCAACATTATCATACGATGATATTTGGATCCCGATCCTACTGTGAGTATATGCTACTCATCAGGATATTCGTCGCTTAACGATCAATGCTATAAACCAAGTAGGTGTCAAGAAAGGTGTCGGCGGGGTTACGCCCCGAGAGAAAAGAGGTTATTTAATTAAGGAACTTCGTGAAAGCGTTGGAAAACCTCCCTCGAAGTACCGACACCAGCCTGGCTGAACGGTTAAGCAAGTATTGTACAGTGAGAATAGTCCTGGCTAATTCTTCTTTTATGGTTTGAGGAAGGATTCGAGAAACAGTGGGAGCCATCCAGTTTAGATAAATTAAAAACCATTCTAAACTTGTAAGAGTATCATGCTAAAGAGTTTTCTTCTCTCTCTCCTAATTACAGCGACCCTAAAAATGACTGGACTTAAGTTACTTTTAGAGAAAAATATACTGACAGGGCCAAACTATAAAGATTGGCTGCGGAATGTCAAAATGGCCTTGACTTATGACAAATTAGGGTATGTCCTCACCACTAAGGCACCTGAAGTCCCAGGTCCCAAATCCAGTAATGCGGATAAGGAAATCCGCAAAACCTGGGATTTAGATTGCGCGAAAGCCAAGTGCATCGTGCTTGCCTCGATGAACAATGAACATCAGAGGAGGCACGAGGATATGGATCTTGACTCCATATTTCTCCATACAAAAGATCTGTATGGGGAGAAATCTCGTATAGCAAGATACGGGACCTCAAAGAACTTGTTTCGAGCGAGGTTGGCTGTCGAGTCATCGGTAGGAGAACATGTCCTAAAGATGATCGGCTATATAGAAGAGCTCGCAGACCTTGGGACGACTTTGGATAATGAGCTTTATACAGACCTTATTCTCCAGTCCTTTCCTCCCACCTACGCCCAGTTTATCCTGAACTTCAACATTCAAAGAAAAGAAGTTGAACTTCCGGAACTCCTGAACATGTTAAGGAGTGCAGAGGGCACCTTGCAGAAGGCAAGGGAAACACCCGCTATGTTTGTTCGCGGTACTTTTTCTTCCGGGTCCAAGGCTAAAACCAAAGGAAGGAAGAATAAAGCCCCCAACAGACCTAGAGGAGGTGTTAGTAAGGTGGCAGGGATGGGAAAGAAAAAGTTTACGGTACCGGTAGTGGCCCAGGATGAGTGCTTCCATTGTCACAGGAAAGGGCACTGGAAAAAGGATTGCAAGGCGTGGAACGCCAAGAACTAGGAACTGAAGCAAGCTGTGGCTTCGACTTCAGGTGTGTTTGTAATTGAGAATCGTCTGTCAATCAACTCTACTTCCTGGGTATTGGATACCGGATCAGGATCTCATATTTGCAATTCATTGCAGGCACTGAGAAACCGTAGAGTGCTGAAGGAAGGTGATATAACCCTGATGGTTGCTAACGGAGCTAGCATGGGAGCTGTGTCCGTAGGGGATTATCACCTGGGATTGACGAGTGGACACATTTTGGTTTTACATAACTGTTTTTGTGTACCCAGCTTAACGTGCAATATCATATCTGTTTTCTTGTTATCAAATAAAGGTTATGATTTCACGTTTGGAAGTGGTGTTGTTAACATCCACCTTAATCATGGTTTGATTGGGTCCGGTACACTGGATAACGGTATATATGTATTAAACCAACTCCAAATTTTCAATGTCCAGAACACACTTAAAAGAAAGTCTCCAGATTTAAATGAAGCTTTCTTATGGCATTGTAGACTAGGTCACATCAATGAGAGAAGGTTGACTAAGTTACATAGAGAAGGATATTTGGACTCGTTCGAATATCAAACTTATGCCACTTGTCAATCTTGTCTCAAAGGAAAGATGACAAAGACTCCATTTACTGGACATGGAGTAAGAGCGAGCGAGCTCTTAGGACTCATACACAGTGATGTATGTGGTCCAATTTCTACACATGCGAGAGGTGGTTTTTCCTATTTCATTACTTTCACGGATGATTACTCAAGGTACGGATTCATTTATCTGATGAAACATAAATCCGAGGCTTTTGAGAAATTCCAAGAGTATAAGAATGAAGTAGAAAACCAAACCGACAAAAGTATCAAGACACTAAGATCTGATCGAGGTGGTGAATACTTGAGTGCCGAGTTCCTAGGTTACCTAAAAGAGAAAGGAATTCTCTCTCAGCTTACTCCTCCATACACTCCACAGCATAACGGTGTATCGGAGAGATGAAATCGAACCCTATTGGATATGGTACGATCCATGATGAGTAATGCTGAGTTACCGCGATCTTTTTGGGGTTATGCGCTAAATCCAGCGGCATATCTTCTGAACAGGGCTCCTACTAAGACTGTGCCTACCACCCCATATCAGATGTGTAGTGGGAAGAAACCCCATCTTCAGCATATGAAGATTTGGGGATGTCCAGCTTTTGTTAAAAAGCAGCATGTGGACAAGCTCGAGGCACGATCAGTAAAATATAAGTTTGTGGGATATCCAAAGAACTCCAAGGGATATTATTTCTATTACGCAGAGGAACAAAAGGTTTTTGTTTCTCATAATGCCCATTTTCTGGAACAACAGTTTTTAGAAAAGGAAATAAGTGGGAGCGAAATAGAACTGGAAGAAATTCCAGAACCACAAACTAATACTGAAAGTTTGGTAGAACAAGTAGTTCAAGAAGAACAGGACATTCCCGCACCCCTCCGCAAGAGTAGTAGGCCGTCTCATCCGCCTGAGAGATACTACGGTTTTCTCATAGATGGGGATAGAGAGGATTGCATCATAGATGATGATGAACCTACTGGCTTCCAGCAGGCCATCCAGAGCGGCGACTTGGTACGATGGCTAGATGCAATGCGGACCGAAATGGAGTCCATGTGCACCAACAAAGTATGGACTTTGGAGTTTGCTCCAGATGGGGTAAAACCCATAGGATGCAAATGGATCTTCAAGAAAAAGATTGGTGTAGATGGACAGGTGGAAACCTATAAGGCTATACTTGTTGCAAAGGGTTTTCATCAAAGACCTGGTTTGGACTATGACGAAACTTTTTCTCCAGTGGCTATGCTCAAATCCATTCGGGTCCTTCTTGCTATTGCTGCCTTCCATGATTATGAAATCTGGTAGATGGACGTAAAGACGGCTTTTCTGAATGGAAATTTAGAAGAGTGCGTCTATATGGATCAGCCAGAGGGTTTCAATCAGAGTGGGAGCAGCGGGAAAGTATGCAAGTTGTTTAAGTCCATTTATGGACTAAAGCAGGCATCGCGGAGTTGGAACATCTGTTTTGATGAAATAGTCAAAGAATATGACTTTATCAAAAATCCAGATGAACCGTGCATATATAGTAAAGTTGTAGCAAGAACTGTCGTATTCCTCGTCTTGTACGTGGATGACATTCTATTGATAGGAAATGACATTCCTATGCTACAATCTGTCAAAGGATTCTTGTCACACAGGTTCTCCATGAAAGACCTGGGTGATGCCTATTACATTCTGGGGATCCGGATCTATCGTGATAGATCCAAGAGGATGTTGGGACTTTCACAGTCCAGGTATATCGACACTGTACTGAAAAGATTCAGTATGGAAGATTCTAAGCGCGGTAATCTACCGGCTTGTCACGTAATCACCCTATCCAAAGAGATATCTCCCAAGACTGATTTGGAAAGGGAAAACATGTCTATTATACCCTATGCTTCTGCAGTAGGCTCTATAATGTATGCGATGCAGACCAGATGTAGCTTACGCACTGAGCATGGTAAGCCGGTATCAGTCAGACCCAGGGAAGAAGCACTGGATAGCAGTAAAGAACATTCTCAAGTACCCGAGGAGGACTAAGGAGATGGTTTTGGTTTACGGCGGAAAAGACCTCCGGATGGAGGCCTATGCTGATTCCGGCTTCCAGAGTGATAAAGACGATTCCAATTCCATGTCAGGTTATGTCTTTATCCTCAATGGTGGGGCGGTGTGCTGGAAGAGCTCAAAGCAGGACACCGTTGCTGACTCGACCATGGAAGCGGAGTATATAGCTGCTTGCGATGCCGCAAAAGAAGCAGTCTGGATGAAGAAGTTCCTAACAGAACTTCAGGTGGTTCCTACCATTGTTGATCCAATACCTCTGTATTGCGACAACAACGGAGCTATAGCTTTAGCGAAGGAACCAAGGTCCCATCAAAAGTCCAGACACATCTTAAGGCGGTATCACCTGATCAGGGAGATCATTGATCGTCGGGAGATCGAGGTTCGGAGAGTTGCTACTGAAGAGAACATTGCTGATCCATTCACAAAGGCCCTACCTCAGATTCAGTTCGAGAGGCTACTCGAGATCATCGGTCTTCAATACGCCAGTACATGGCCCTAGTGCAAGTGGGAAATTGTTACTGTATATGCCCTAGGGGCCATTATTGTATCATACTAGTTTGTATATTACTTAATAGAAGCTTGGGATATTCACATGTATATAACAGTCTTGCTAAACATGGTAGTATGCTACTTGGTTTTTCTATCTTAATATATGAGTATACGTATTGATAGAGCTCTTAGGATCTTGCTTGACTACCAGCGTTGTGATGGCAGTCACACTAGTGGGGGCTGGGTAGTCTACAAGCACATCCCTATTCAGGTCCCTAGTCGTAGGATTATTGAGACAGGGCATCGATACTCCGGAGTAGACTAGTGTGTACGCTTCTCATCCCAGTTGGGGAGATGGTCTGTCCCACAGCCGTCAGTACGTCGTACTAGAGATAGTATGCAGGTGCTCGTTACGTTACGGGTACACCGGACAGGACTCACAGGGAACTGTAGGTTGGTTTTATACCAGTCATCAGTGAACAGTTCCCAGGTGACATGAGTACAACATAGTCCGCAGACTTGACAATGCTGCTTCGCCTCGAGTGTGTCCCACTGTTCTTAGATTGCTACCCTACCACGGCTCAAAGGAGTCATGCAAACAGGTAGCAGTTGGGTGCAGTCTCGAGCACTTGGAGGCAGTGGCGGTTAGACAGGATTCGTCTCTCCCGGTATTGGGGGTTGATATCGCGCTGTGTCAGAGAGCCATTACGCAAAGTCCCTGGCCAGGGAAAGCGAGATTTGCTGGTAGGTTCCAGTAGTTTCTCAGGGTATAATGGGCTTCGCTCCGACACGACTTGTACCGCTATTAGGGGACTGACGCTTGCCGCCCCCTAGGCCCGATATGCGATAGTCTTAGACGAACAGACCGGACTGTACGGAGATTTTCACATCAGACTCAGTAGGAGTTCGGATGGGTTTCCTCATCGGCTTTCTTATCGACATCTACCTGGGGACCGTTACGTACAGCTAGTGCTGCTTGCGGTCTGTGGTTAAACCCACTGCCAGCGTAGTAGTCGAGTCTCTAGAGTCCCACACAGAGAGTTTCCCTACTCCAGGCGAAACGATATAGAGGTCGTATGGTTTTACGACAAGGGTTCGGACGCATACGTGTGTTTACGCACGTATGACATCCGGACAGTTTTTACTAGTCGGTTTTGGTTTAAGCCAGTTTCTAGTATCCGGTTATTGGATTTATACAGTCTAAAGTTTTTCCGTGTTTTCACGGATAAGAGGGGCGTTCTCGTAATTGCGCGAGAAGCTTCTAGAAGATGGTGACTTGGGGGTTAAGGTGGCATATGCATTAAATGGGATTAGTGACTCATTTGAGTGATTCATCCAAGTCATTAATGCATCATAAATGCGTAATGACTCATGGAGATGAATCACCCATTAGATATTTATGGAGCATGGTTGTTAAATCATTTACTTGATTTATCTTGTTATTATTTATGCTTCATATATATTATGAGAGATCATTATCTCATTCCATTGTCTTGCTCACTTTCTCTTTCCTCAAGCTCTCCCTCTTCAAACCCTAATCCTCCACTCTCATGTACTGAGTACAAGGATTAGATTAGACTACTTAATCCTTAACCATTCTCTATATCACCTAGGTTGCTTAGATTAGCGATTTAAGAAACCTAGTTACCTCTAGTTTGAGGTGAAGCTTGTAGTAAAGCTCTCGGGTGGATCTTCTACTACTTCGAGAAGGCCGGAGAGGACGTGGAGAACGACCAGACGAAGGACTCGGTTCTACAGGTATAATCACTTTTCATAGTAGTTGTTAACTCGTATGTTTGTTGTTAGTTATTGTTTATGCAAAGATTCTAGGTTAGTCGATGTTTACACTTTAAACAAGATCGTTTTTCATTTTTCCGCCTCCCCGCAAGTCGTGGGGTGTTGTACATCGACTCACAATAAATCTACTCACTCTACTTCTCGTGTGCCGATGCCGATGTCACCATCTTCATCTTCATCGCCTTGACGTCACATGGGGTACCTACAAGGATATCACAAACGCTTTAGCACATGAAAATCACATCGAAAACCAAAACGGCATACGATACTCGCATAGGTAAAAACCTATAGTCTCGTATGCAAACACAACCAATAACCCCTTACCGTTGACGTTCAAACGCCATCCGACAGAAACGAATCATCAAACACTAAAATCCATGCTAAAACACATCGTAAATTATATGCCAACACATGAAAACCAACCCAGATTCTACCCTAGATGGAATCAGTCAAAGTTGCATATACCAAAGGTCAAGTTTACAGGGTAAAAGGCTACAGAACAAAAATGAGGGGGTTCCAACCTGGTCTGGCCTCAATTTGCGGCCAGAAGGGATAAATTTGCGGCCTGGGGGAGGAGATAGGGGCTAGGGCTTTGTGTGGTGGTTCGAGGGTGCCTGCACATCTCTCTGTCAAGTCAATTTTATTTTCAGGTGTCTCGGGTGATAGCAGATCTCCAAAAACAGTGACAAATTTACAGTTTTTTTCCCGATATCGATTCCATAAATCCGTATTCTGGGTTTAACTCTCAGGTCTGGTCCAATGTAACATCACTAACAGGATTCTAAGGTCACTACAACCCTCAATTTCACTTTACAACTCAATTCAACTCCTAACCATAACTTGAATTTTCAAAAGTCCATCAAACGACACCACATCGACATGAAACTAGTATGGATGCAATAAGAATTGAAATACTATACTACGAGTGCAGAAATTACCTCCTTTGGCAACTCAAGAATTTTCTTGAGTTGCACAAAGTCCTCAAGATCCACTCTTTCTTAGTCTAATGAGATCCTCTCGAGCTTGTGAACAAGTTTTGTGAAGAGTGAATGGGGTTTTGGGGTGTTTTTGGATGTGTTTGTGTGGCTTGGAGATGGAGGGAAGGGGGAGGAGGCAGCAGTAGCAGGAGACGAGGAAGAGGGAGAGAGGAAATGAGAGAAAGAATTGAAGAGGATGGCTAAGTCATTGGTCAAAGAAACCCATACCTTTCTCTCTCTCACCATACCTCATATTATAATCATTTCTCTTTCCTTTTTCTTTTCTTTTTCATTTCCCTCTAAATCCTTCTCACCCAAATAGTAACCCTAAAAGAAACATGATAGAAAATGCACAAGTATAGGAAAAAAGATATGTGCATGTTTTGCACAAAAATGCCAAAAATCCAATTAGCGATTTTTAATCGCGATTAGCACTAAAATAGCATATACTTAACCATAAAAACTTTAAAATGGAATATTTCCACAAAATACCCAATTTTAGAATTTTCCATAATTTTTCCAATTTTCCCCATTTATCGGTATTTAATTATACCGAAATATTAAAATATTCAATAAAATAATATTAAATTATAAAAATTCCCAAAAAATAATATTTTAGTTTTTTGAAATGTTACATATATATATATATATATATGTGTGTGTGTGTGTATGTGAGTATGTATGTAGGTGTGTGTGTGTGTGTATACATACATATACACGGATAATGAGGATAGCATGTGATATGAGGTGATGAGTCGATATGATCGGGCATGATGCCGTGAGATGTTGATAAGTGATTGAGCCATTATATGGTATATGATATGATATTATAAAGAATCATGAGGCGATATGTATTCATGCATACGTTAATATGTGATTGATAAAATAATAGATTGTACGAGACCTTAGATCTGTACCACTGATTACGATTTTGATATTGTACGACGATTGATACCGTACGATTGATGATTCATTTGATTTTGAACCGTACCCTTAACTTTGAAGATGTCGTACGATGGATACATATAAGATGATTGATCCGCACTCTTGACTCAAGGATGCCGTATTATGTTTTATACAGTACGTGACGCTATGAGGCTGGATCGCCGACTACTAGATATATAGACTCGGAATATATGTAGATTTTCTTATCTTTCCAACTAGTTCCTTAGTCTAGTCTTTTAGTTTTTTGGAAAGATGCTAGGCTAGGATCGAGTCATACCTATTTTCAAAACTAACGAATCGTGATTATTTTTCAAAGGACCACTCAAGGGATGCTATGGATTTTTCAAAGGACATATCTTTTCTCAAAAACACTGTAGCCCCTACTTTTCTACAAACCACGATTCATGCTATTTCAAAACACCAAACCCATATGATTCGTACACCGATATGTATATTGATTAATGTTTCGTTTACTATTCCCTTTTCTGTTATATTTATGTTGTTCTCATTGCATTGCATATTTATCATATGTGTTTCTTTAGCTATTATGAATCCCGTCTGTTAGGACACCAGCACCATTACCGCTGATGCGCATGTTCCACGTACACTTGCTTGTCGGCCCACACTCATCATCATCGGAAATTGCCATGTCACGTACACTTTAGAAAATGTTACTTCATTGGTATAACCTGCTAGGTGGTAGTTTCACATATTATTAGTATGTTTGCTCTTATATGCTAGTTTAGATGTTACATTCCTTACTTAGATATCCTGTAACATTTCAGAAATATAAAATATTATTTTTGGAAATTTAATTTTAAAATAATATATTCCGCGAAAACTATTCGATTTGCGAATAGGGACTTTTCGAAAAATGGTATAAGTATATACCAATATTTGGAAATTTATCGGAGATTAAAATGATTTATTTATTTTAATGATATTTATCGGATTTTTGGTAAAATCTGTGTTTTTACATTTTTCCGTGACTTGAGCACCGTGTCATGTGCATGTTGGTTTTTGAGTTTTGTGACTTGTGAGTTTTGGGGGTTAGAGAAATAAAGAGAAAGAGAGAGGAAAAGAAAATCAAAGGAAAGAAAGGAAAAAGTGTAGTATGAATGGAATAAAAAATAGATGCCATGGACAAAATTGATATTTGTGCAGGAGGTGAGTGTAGGGGAGATATTTGTGGAGAGAGTGAGCCTAAGGCTTTAAGTTGGCTGCCCTTTCCTTCACTTCTCCATTATCTCCTTCATATTCATCATCTTCATCATCTCCATCACTCCCTCACTACCTCCATGCCTCATCTCCAAATACTTGCCAAAACCCCATGCACCTTTCACATAAAACATGCACACACCCATTCTAAACCCTTAGAACCCTTCAAGTTTGGTTTTTTGAAGACTTGGGCAACTCAAGAAAGTTCTTTGGTTGCTATTAAGGTAATCCTTTCACTTTAGTTTAGAGTTTGTGCTTAATATCGTAATTTTAGTTAGAAATTGAGTTAATTAGGATATCGATTTTAGAATATTATGTTAGTGTATATGCCCTAGAGGCCATTACTGTATCATACTAGTTTGTATATTACTTAATGGTAGCTTGGGATATTCACAGTTGTATAGACAATCTTGCTCAAAATGGTAGTATGCTACTTGGTTTGTTTCTACTTTAATATGTGCATGTGTTTCTTTTAGCATATCGCTTATACATATCAGTGGAGCCTTTAGGATCTTTGCTTGATTACCAGCGTTGTGATGGCAGTCACACTAGTGGGGGCTGGGTAATCTACAAGCACATCCTTGTACAGGACCCTAGTCGTAGGATTATCGAGACAGGGCATCGATACTCCAGAGTAGACTAGTGTATACACTTCTCATCCCAGAAGGGGAGATGGTCTGTCCCACAGCCATCAGTACGTCGTACTGGAGATAGTATGCAGGTGCTCGTTAGGTTACGAGTACACTGGACAGGACTCGCTGGGAATTGTTGGTTGGTATTATGCATATCGTCAGTTATCAGTTCCCAGGTGACATGTGTTAGCTATATGTATGCCCTAGAGGCCATTACTGTACATATGATGTATATTGTAGTGGATGCTTGGACATATATAGGTAGGACTTTCTTGCTCGACATGATAATATGCTATCTGGTTGCTCTTTATCTAAACACGTACTCTGATTGTCTCTATGTTACATGTTGATAAAGCCCTAAGAATGAGTACTTGACTACCAGGACTATGATGCAGATCATACTAGTGGGGATAATGTAGTCGTCAAGTACATCCTTCAAATGTTCCTAGTCGTAGGAGTACCGAGATAGGGCATCGATACTCCAAAGTAGACTAGCGTATGCGCTTCTTGACCCATATGATGGGCGATGGATGATCCCATATCCATTGGTGTTTGAAATCAGAGAAGGTATGCGGGTGCTCAGTGCAGACTGGGTACACTGGACGGACTCGCCGAGAACTCCCAGATGGTATTATACCTCACGTCAGATGGCAGTTCTCTGGTGACACTGGTACAGGTTAGTCTGTAGACCCGAGATCGTCATAGAGTCTTGTGTGATTCCCACTGTGCTTTGATTTCCACCTTACCACGTCCATGGGGGCGTGCAAAATGGTGGCTTTTGGGTACAGTCCCGAATCACTTGGAGGCAATGAACGATAGGAGGGGATTCATCTCTCCCGGTATAGGGAGTTGATGTTGCGCTGTGTTCGATTGGCTATAACTGGAAATCCCTGGCCAGGGTTGCTGAGATTTACTGGTAAGTGTTATCAGAGGTTTCTCGAACTGTTATAGACCTAATATCGACACGACTTATCAAGCTACTGGGGTCTGACGTTTACCACCCCTAGGCGAGATATGCGACATATCAGACGAAGAGACCGGTATGTACGGGAGTGTTACTGATTGGATTCACAGGAGAATGTACAGGCTTGCTTGTTGATGTTCTGATCGCTCAATACCTGGGTGGCTGTTAGGTTTAGCAGACCGCTTGCAGCTTGTGGATGTTTGATATGATCATCACCTACTGCCGGCGTATTGACGATTCTTTAGAGTCCTACACAGAGGTTTCTTGGCTCAGGCAAAACGGAGTAGGAGCACATATATGATATGTGCGGTACCGAGAACAATACGTGTATGTGATACCTATTAGATTCTCGCGATATGAGATATCGGCCGGGTATATGTGATATAGCCGGGTCATCGGATCAAGTGTTGATTCGATGAACTGATACAGATTATATTAGTTGGTTATTTGTGAAATAGCCGGATTATCGGATCAAGTGTTGATTCGATAATTTAATGTATAATTATATATTTGATATATTAAATTACATTAACTAATATAAGCTCACTAAAAGATTCTTTTTCTCACTCGTGTAATACATTGATATATATGCGATATATGTTAATTGTATTATTTTATTTTGTTACAAAAATTATTGTATATGTGATATATAATATTATAACATGTTAGGGTTATTAATGCAACGTGATTAGTGGAGATTAAACATGATTAAGGTTTGATTTGGGTTAATTTTTCTAGAAGCTTCTAGAAGCTTTTGTTTTGTTTTTGCAAAGATATTTTGTAAAGATATTTTTGTAGATATTTGTTAACCCAAACCCAACCCTTGACCATGGTTAAGTCTCTACATGTGTTAAGTTATCATACTTAACCTATGGTTGCATTTCTAACCACACTACACACTTTCATTATTCGTCACAAAGAGAATGGTTCTTCTTCTTCCTTCTTCTTTCATGAAAAAGCTTTCTAGCTTTTTATGAAGTGATGATAATGAGTGAGATTGAGAAAATAAATGGGAGCTAAATTCCTACTTCATCATCCTAATCTATCCTATCCATTTAGATTAGGGTGTTCACTTCATTAGTGAGTGAGAGCTTGTGTTAAAGAAACTTCAAGGTAGATCATCTTTGTTATCGAAGATCGGAAGCAAGCTTGCATCTTTCTCTTCGTGGAGCCTCTCTAGAGTCCGGGTACTCGATGATCGCAGCGAAGAGACCTCAACACGGAGCTTTAGAAGTGAAGGACCGGACTACAATGGTTGTAATCCCAAACTCTTAGAAGTAAGTTGTTTACTTGCTTTGTTTCTCTTAATCTCTAGTTTAAAAATCTTGGTTAGGGTAGTTCGGCACATCAAAATTTTAAATAGGGCATGGATGATGCCTTGTAGATCCTTGTGAGAGTGCATAGTAAACCAACAGTGGTATCAGAGCTAAGCTAGAGCTTTAGGTGAAGTCTAGACGAGTTAGAAGTCCGATCGAACCCCGAAACCCCATATTTTACCCTTCTCTAGAAATTTTATAAAAATGGTGATTTTTCTGTATTAAAAATACTCAAAAAATCAGCAGGGAATTCTATGGATTGTTGTGAAAAACGAGCCATTAGTTCGCTTAAACAGCCGCGGAACCATGGCAAGACCATGCCTTGCGCGGCGGTTCCGCGGCCAAACGGTGGAGTTGTGGTTTACTTTTTACACAGTTACATCCGTATGTATTTCCTGATGTTTCTGGGAATTTTTTATATTACTCAAGTTTTGAGTTTTCTGGAGATGTTTTGTATTCGTTGATTCGATCGGAAAGTTTAACTTCGTTTAAGTTTTTTCCGGGTAATTTAGAACATGTTAAAAATTTCGAACGGATATCAATAACTCACTTTTTCCCCTGCCGGAAAATTTCCAAGCGTTGGATTTTTCCGTAGTCTAAGAACGTTCTAAGTCGTGCAAGTAACGCGGTGGACCCTCTAGAAGAACACAAACCTTAACTCGATTATGTGACCGTCTGAACTGCCTCTAAACCTTAGGGTTAGGGGCAGTACGGCGTTGCCACATGTGAGGCGTTGGTTTGACCCTTCTATGGATGGACCGTTGGTACTGTGGCATTTGATGGATGCTTTTAAACTCCGCTCAAGTGTTGAGCTATTTGGGAAAACTTGGGTGTTTGATTATTCGATCGGAAAGTTTAACATTGTCTATTTATCTGGAATGTGTGATACAATATTTGGAATCCACAAGTAGTTATGAGATAACTATTTTGAATGTTATAAATCTAGCACTTTAGTCTCAGATGATCGGTTGCCACGGGATTTTGATGCGATCAAAAGTCCGTCGCAATCACGTAGCGTACGCGGATACTCGCCGGGTAAACTTAATAGACAGCCACGCCCCATAGCCCCGACCAAGTGACTGTAGGAGAACCCCGTCGCCAAAAGCATCCGTTCGGGTGCTCGCGGCAGCGGTGTTCCGCCTTAGTGCACTTCGTCGACGGCATCGGGGGTGCGGCCGTCTACTAAAGTTTACGACGAGCATTCGATCAGGATGTCGGGAATCTTGTTGAATTGCCCGACTTGATATTGAAAAGAGTTTTCGATAATGAGACTAAAATGCGGGGTTTATAATTGTTAGGCATGCGATGACTAAGGAATTTATTTGGTTAGGCATGCGATGTCTAAGGAGGTGGCGGATTCCAACTGTTGTAGTTTTACACTTTCTTTTCTGCGACCGTAAGTCTAATATGTGGTGTATCGCCGGTTTCGTTGCTATACATCAACGACAATTGGGATACGCATATTTACTTACGTTGATGATATGTGATATTATGTGTTATTGTGATATGTTATATTGGATCGTCGTGTTTTGAATAGCCGGGGGGTTTATGTGAGATGAGAGTTTTTCTTTTTCATTCATGTAAAATTCATTTGTATGTAATATTCTTTTATTGGGGCACTTCCGGGATTAGGATGATGTCACTATTGTATATTATTTACTTTTCCGCATTAGGTAGACCCAAGGCGGGGATCACAAGTAACCGGGTTATAGGGTCCAGTGGGAGACCATCTCGAGGAGTCGAGATCGGGTCTCCTAACCTTAGAATTGGCAGTGTTCCTTGCCTCTCTCGTAGGGGTCTAGGGATGTGGGTTTGGTTATTCATCGCGACCGTGGAATCCGCGTTTTATACAGGCTCGTATAAAACACGGAAATCCTAGTATATCCAATATTTCATATATGTTCTTCTGCTGCAATGTTCTGTGATGAGATCATATTACTGCCTGAGACGAATGTTTATATTATATATATGAGCTATATATTATATATTGTTGATTTCGTTTCATATCTAATGCTTCTGAAGCATAATTAAAATGGGACTTCATTAATGAGATTAATGAAATAAAAGAAACCTAAAGATGTTATAGAAACTTGTTTAAAAACTGGTAGCTCTAGTTCTTTCTTTGCATAGTGGTATTCCTTGTAGAATATCCAGCACCTTATTCGATAAGGAAAGAGCCGAGATTCCTTCACCGGGAGTGACCTCTTTAGCGAAACTAGCAGATGCTACACACTCGGTTTGTCTTTTGATTGCTTCTATAGTTTGGCTTTGCACAGCGGTATTTGTGAAATATTCCGCACCTTATTCGATAAGGAAAGAATCGAGATCCCTTCACCGGAAGTGACCTCTTTAGCAAAACTAGTAAAGGCCTAAAAAATACTCCATTTAAAATCACTCGATTCTACAACGATATCAAGTTCATTACGCAAAAGGTTTTCTTAAAAACCTGTCGTAGCCCTCCGTCATTTCAGATAAGTTCTACTTAGTATTCGTATTACGTTTGTTAACCTCCGTCAAGGCGTAGTGTGCGGTAGCTAACTAGTATTTATCTGCTTATGCATATGATGCAGATTGTTTTAGGGTAGTCGTGCGGCCTTGTTGACCACCGTCAAGGGTCGTACGGGTGGGTTTAATTCAATCAAGAAATGACGGGTAGAACTTGACTAGCAGCCTATGGTTTGTTGACCTCCATCAAGGTCATAGGACGCTAGGGGCAAAATATTATTGGGAATTTCAAGTGTTGAAATCTGCAATGAGATTGCATACCTTCTATGAGATAGTTGGATCCCGATACCCGCTGCGAGTAAGAGTTACTCCTAGGAGAGTTTTACACATTACAATTAGCCGATCAAGTAGGTGTCTAGAAAAGTGTTAACGGGGTTACTCCCGTGGGAAAACGAGGTTTATTTTCATTAGGTCCGTGTGAAAGCACGGGAAACCTCCCTCAAAGTACCAGCAATGGCCTGGCTGAAAGATTGGCGAAGTTGTAGAGTGTAATTAATCTCGGCTAGTCTTTCCTTTTAGGGTTTGAAGGAAGATTTGACTAAAACAGTGGGAGCCATCCTGATTAGATAAATTGATAACCAATCTAATCTTGTAAAAGCGCACGCTGAGTGTTTTCTTCTCTCTCTCTCCTGGTTACGACTATGTCACGCCTTAATCAAGATAAAAATACGGATGTATTGACCGATCCCGCTTGTTATACCGCGCTACGGAATGTTGGTCCCGCTCCAACTTATAATTGTTATAAGACAGAGCAGGAAATAGGGGATTACCAGAATTCCCGTGCTGACCAAATGAAGAAAGTGCATGCTGATGCATCATCTTCGGGTATGTTCATTACCGAGAACTATTTCTCAGTATCCTTTATGTCCTGGGTATGAGATACCGGATCAGGATCCCGCAAATATAATTTGTTACATGGGCTACAGATAGGTAGAGAACTAACGGGTGATAAGTTTCAAGAGTTGGAAACAGTGCAAGTGTTGCAGCCAAGTCTGTTGGCAGTTATCACCCTGTATTACCAGAATACATTGATTCTGAACGAATGTTATTAGATACCGAACTTGATATACAACATCATATCAGTCTCTTTATTAGTAAAAAAGGATATAATTTTGTATTGTTGGATAATGTTTTGAACATTTCCTAAATCAAGAGTTGATCGGTTCAGGCACGTTATCTAAAAGCATTGTCATTCTAAATCAAACCACAGTTCTTAACGTACAGAACACACACAAGTGGAAGAGTTCAGAAATGAACGGATCCTTCTTGAGGTATTATAGACTAGGTCATATCGATGCGACCCGACTAGCTAAAGTTACATAAAGATGCATATTTAAATTAGTTTGGATTTACATCTTGTAAAACTTGCCAGTCATGTCACAAAGATAAGATGACCACAGCTCCGTTTATTGGAAACAGAGAAAGAGTTAGTGAACTCTTGGGATTGATACATGCTGATGTATGAAGGTCCTCAGTTTACACATGCCAATGTTGGATATAGTGCCCTCAAAGTCAATTATTGGATCGCAAGTACGTGATTGCAATGATTGAGGCAGGACCTATACCGATATGACAGTCTTGCTCGAGATGATAGTATGCTATCTGATTTGTCTTTATCATCGAATACATGCTTTAGTTCGCTATTGCATGTTGATAGAACCCATAGGATTCTTGCATGACTGCCAGCGGTATGATGGCGATCATATACGTGGGAGCTGGGGTCTGTAAGCACATCCTTAAAGTGTCCCTAGTCGTGGGAGTTTCGAGACAGGGCATCGATACTCCAGAGTAGACTAGTGTATACAGCCAAGACCCCGACGAGGGGCGTTGTCCGGTCTCACAAGCCATTGGTGTCAGTTGGTTCACCTAAGATGTATACAGGTGCTCATTAGATTATGAGTACACTGGACAGGACTCGCCGTGGACATGCTAGTTGGTATTATACATATCGTCAGATAGCAGTTCCCTGGTGACATGTGTACAGGTTAGTTCATCGACCTGAGGTCGTCATTTGTCTCGTGTGAGTTCCCACTGTGCTTTGATTTCTACCCTACCACGGCTCAAAGGAGTCGTGCAAACAGGTCTTTTTTGGGTACAGTCCCGAGCCACATGGAGGCAAGTGAGCGGATCGGCAGGGGATTCATCTCTCCCGGTATTGGGGGTTGATGTCGCACAGTGCACGGGTGGCCATCACTAGAAATCCTCGGCCGAGGTAGTGGAGAATTACTGATTTGGATCAGTAGTTTCTCAGGTGGTGATGGGCTTTATACCGACAAGAATTATCGCGTTATTAGGGGTCTGATTTTATCCACCCCCTAGACTCGATATGCTATACTCTTTAGACGAACGGACCGGACTGTATGTATATTGTCACTGTTAGGCTCTGTAGGGTTTATGGATGAGTTCGCTCGCCAGCTTCCCTTCCAATCAATACATAGACAACCGTTACGTACAGCTCGTACCTCTGGCGGGCTAGTGGTTATACCCTGTGCCAGTGTGTTGATGAGTCATTAGAGTCCCCCACATACTGTTTCCAAAGTTCGGGTGAAACGTTATAGAGGCCGTATGGTTTTATGGCAAGGTTCGGAAAATGCACGTGCGTTTTCGCACGTGTCATATTTCGGGCAGATAATACTGGTCGGCTTTGGTTTAAGCCGGATCCGAGTATTATACTGTGTAGATATAATATCTTTGTCTCTGTTGCATTTGTATTCGGTCGTAATACAAATGCGGGTATGTTTATACTGATACGGGGTTATCCTGAAATTTGTTTCAGGATCACTTTTGGAAGTTGCCAGTTTCCAGTTTTCTATCAGCCGTATTTAACATTCGGTTAAATACGGATTTATCTTTTCTTCTTGGGTGAGTCATGAGGGTGAGTCATGCTTCTAGAAGTTTCTAGATGATGACTAGGATTAGTGACTCATGGTTGCTTTAAATGTGCATTAAATGCTTTGATGACTAGGTAAAGATGATTCATTAGTTCATTAATGGTTTTTGGTAACAAGGTTATATGACTCATCTTCTCATTTATGCTAATGGTCACCTCCCTCTCTCTCCTACACTCACCCCTCCTCCTATATGTGGCCGGCCATTCACTTGTGAGAAGAGAGGTTGTTCATTTGAGAGAAAAAGATTATGGTTCATGGAAATTAATCTACTCATTTCCCATTTACCCGATTCCATAAAAGGCAACTTCATTAACCGTTCGTCCATGGCTTTGGACGAAGTGAGACAAAGTGTTCTACTCATTCTCTACATCAATCTTAGTCATCTCTTTTAGCAAACTTGATGATCGAGTTGCCTCGGTTCAGAGGCGGGAGCCCGTTTAAAGATCCGTCGACGTGGTGCCACCTAGACGAGAAGACTGGAGATCGAGGAGATCAGAACTGCCGCAACAAAGCGTGGGATGATGGTTGAAGACCGAAGGACTCGGATCGTTCGGTATAACATTTCTACCCACTTTATAGTTTGTTAGTTTAGATTTAATGGCATATCCGGGTTATAGTACGCGATAGCGCCAGTTGTAAAAAGTTTTTGTTCCTCATTTGGCGTCTGTTAGACGGCCGGGGCGCTACAGTAGACTTTCAGTGGTATCAGAGCCTCACCATTAAGCTATACTAACTTGTGCTAACATGTTTAAAATATCGATCGAACGGAATTTTGAAAATCAAATTTTTAAGTGCTAAACTTTCTGTCGATTTTAAATCAAGTTTAAAAATTATTTTGCATATCCCAGAAAATTGAGCAGGGTTTTTTAAGCTAACTGTAGAAATTTGGTCACGTGACCCTACAAGACCGCCGCGGATCCACGGTCAAACCTAGGGTTTGACCGCGCATCCACGGTCAGTCTGTGGGTTCAGTGGTCCAAATTTGTACAGTGGCTTCTTCAGTGGAAATTGTGGTTTTTGGTATATTTCTTTTGGGCCCAGATTTTATTACTGTACAGCAGATGTACGTGGGGCCCACTTCGGGAGGTTTTGTCGATCGAAATTTTAAACTTGTTAGTTTGCATTATTTACATTATATCTCCGACCGGGAATGTCATTTGAGCGGTAAACCGCGTCTAATTGCTATAGTTCTTTTAGATGGGTTTGCGAACGTGACATTCACGTTGATGTTCTGTGTTGTGCTGTGATGTTGTGGATTTGTCGTGGTGGATAGCAGTGTGCAATGGTAGTGCAGTTTGGATTTATTTGTACATTTGATATTGCGGGGCGAGCGTCCAACATGTGGGCTGCCGTCTCTGCCTGTTTGTATATTATTCTTTTGGGGCAAGACCGGGTTGAGGTCGATGTACCCGTTGTATATATTTTTATTTCTGTACTAGGTTTATCCCACGAAGGAGTGCACGGATCGCCGGGTTCTGGAGGGCAACGGGTCCGTATCTCATGGCTTTGAGAGGCAGAGGGGCCTCACTCTAGAATTGGCAGACTATTCACTGCACTCGTAGGGGTTACTGGTTGACCCAAGGAGGGGTGCTCAAGTTACCGAATTCCGTGAAGTGCCGGGTGGTCCATTCATTTTGCTGTAGGGGGCTGCCTCGCTTCAGGTTTTGGCGGGTAACTTGCCGCACCCATAGGGTTCTAGGTTTCATTGCACAGGCTATCCACATGACCAGGGAAACGTCGGGTTTCAGTAGAGGCTCTGTGAAACCAGGGGATCCCAGATTATCTGTATTGTTCTGTAATGCTTATTACTTTTCTATAATGTTGCATATTATCACGCCTGGAGCGATTATTGTATATTGGTATATATACTATTAGATGTTGTATATGTTTTACACCCACGCTAGTCCAGCCCCCGCTCTGTCGTTAGTTAAGTAACCTAACGGGTGATGACGGGACCCAGTGACGAATGCGGATGGCATATACCTACATTATATTTTCGTTCTTTTCTGGTGTGATTGATTGATGGGACTGCATTGATTCTTATCTATGCAAGGATAAAACAAACCTATATTTGATGTTGTTGGAACAAATTTTAAAAAGTGTTATTACAAAGATGTTTTCTTTTGTTTTGCATAGCGGTATTCAGTTGGAATATCCTGCACCTCATTCGACGAGGCAAGGGCCGAGATCCCTTCACCGGGAGTGACCCCTTGGGCAGAAGTTTGCGTCAGGGTAATAACTTCATTATGGTCGATTACAAGTTGCTTTGCATCGCGGTATTCAGTTAGAATATCCTGCACCTCATTCCACGAGGAAAGAGCCGAGATCCCTTCACTGAGAGTGACCTCTTTAGCAAAAGGTTTTCGTCACTACATTTTTATAAAAAGCTATCAGGTTCCTTCAACGAGATCAAGTTCATTACGTTAAAGATTTTTTCGCCAAAAACAAGCCGTAGCCCTCCGTCATTTCTTATGCATGGTCAGTAGTATTCAAGCTATGTTTGTTGGCCCTTAGTCAAGGCATAGTGTTTGGTAGCTGCTTGGTATTTATTTGTTGCATTGATATATGCGTTGGTTTGGGACAATCGTATTACTTTGTTGGCCCTTAGTTAAGAGTATGTACGGGTGAGTTCAAATCAACCAGGACAATGACGGGAAGAACTTGACATGTGACTTATGATTTGTTAGCCCTTAGTCAAGGTCATAAGAGCATGGGGCAAAAATAATATCGGGAGTTTCAAACATGCAGCAAACTTGCCAGGCATGCGCATACCTTCTGGAGTGTGATAACTTGAGTGGCTTCCATCAAGTTATCATGCGATGATAGTTGGATCCCGATTCTCACTGATGAGTTAGTTTACTCTTCG
Organism: Agapanthus africanus; assembly: GCA_030015575.1. Classification (NCBI taxonomy): domain Eukaryota; kingdom Viridiplantae; phylum Streptophyta; class Magnoliopsida; order Asparagales; family Amaryllidaceae; genus Agapanthus; species Agapanthus africanus. The sequence continues at coordinate 357,884,882 of JASDDO010000012.1, forward strand.
GATGATCCTGACTAATTCATCTTTCAGGTTTGGAGGAGAATTTGAGATTACAGTGGGAGGTTTCCTGATTAAATAAAGTGATAACCATTCTGATCTAGGTTAGAGTGCACGCATAGTGTTTCTTTTCTCTCTCTCTCTTTGGTAGCGACCTTTGACCGACCCTAGACTATGACTCAGTGACCAAGTTGACCGAACCTTCTTAAAATACTGGCTTTTGGATTGTCTGAGTTGCATAAGTCATTGCCGCTCCTTCTTTTACCCTTTGCATTTCTCAGAACACCCCGTATTACTACGGACATCCACTTCCATTGGATAGATCCATCATATGGTTATATACGAACTCGGAGGGACTTCTTTGAGGATGGATCCAGGTTCAGGAGAAATAGAATTGATTATTCAGTTGTCTTTTATTATCACCTTCTCTCAGGTTGCGAGGGCTCCTTGGTTTAGGAGGGTACACCTATTACGCTTATTGGATTGTCTTATTCCAAACCATAGGCAGGTGCCGAAAGGTAGGGAATGAAGAAAACCAATTAACCTTAGTAGGGTGTGCAGAAGGTAATATGTAAAGACAAAATAAAGGGATTAGAAAGAGAGCAAAGTAAATTGCGACTGTTATCATTCACGACCAAACCGCGTACTTCATCGCCACTCCTTTTTCACCTTTAAAAGAATAAGGTATTATTCAGTTATTTTTTATCACCACCTTCTCTCAAGTTACGAGTACTCCTAGGATTAGGAGAGTACACCTATTATGCTTACTGGATAGTCTTCTTCCAAACCATAGGCTGGTGCCGAACGGTAGGGAAGGAAGAAAACCATTTAGCCTAACGATGGTGTACAGAAGGTAATGAATAAAGACAAATAAAGGGATTTGGAGAGATGGCAATAAAATATACGGTTAAAGTCATGAATTGTATTATGGAAGAGGCATTACTAGGAATACCAGGATACCCCTACGAAACATTTTAATGTTTCAGTGCATTGTTAAAAGAAAACTGATTTCCCGATTAGATATTGACTCCAGGGTATGTATTTACCAGGTATGATTCTCATATCTGTATGGTTTTACAGATGATGAGTGGGAGTAGGTTATTGGGAATAAGGTGATCATCCTCATTATATCAGAATTCGTTGTAATTGGTGATATTTGAGGAAGTCACCTGGGGTTTTTCCGGACGGCATGTATTTGGTTTTGAGTATCCGTTGTTGTGCACCAATTTCAAAATGATATATCTGTACGTTTATTTTTATAAAGTGAGTTATAACTTTTTGAAATTATGTCCGTGACATTTACCTATATCAGTTGACGATTGGGTAAGGAGTATTGAACAACGGAGTAGTTCTTAATGATAAGTACAGTTTTCAACCTACGATGCACAGGTTTTGAGTTATTCAAACTCACCGGACTTATACAGAGTATTGTATGTTGTCCAGTGTCCGTCAGGACAAAGGGGAAGGTCTTCGTACTCTATTCTGTTTACTTGTAACTTCTCTAGTTTTTAGACAAGTGTTTCGTAGAAATACAATGTCTAAGTTTTGAGAAGTTGTGGGTATAAGAATAAAGTAGAGAACCAGGTATCGCAAGTATCGGGATTCTTCAAAGAGATAGAAGATGTAGATTCTTGTGATTGGTATTCAGATGAAAGTAATGGTTTTGAGAAACTTGTTTCTCTTTCAGGTTACTCATAAATGGATGGATTCCTAAGTTGAGTAATGCTGATTAGCCTCTCTTCATTAAGTTGATATGCACTGGAGACAGCTGGATGATTTGAATCTGGTTCCAATTAAATAAGTGCCAAAGTTTCTACATTGCATATAGAATGCTTCATATCTTAACGATGTTAAGGTAAGGGGAGTTGTCCAGCTTATGCTTAAAACCAAACACTGGATAACTCAAGGCACGTTTCTGTAATGGCTGTTTGTGGGTTGACCCTGGCTTTGACGAGGGTTAACATTTCTACCATCTAGAAGATCAATAGTGATATTGTTCTTGACTCGCCACAGTTTTAGTAAAATGGATTTTTTCAAACAGTAGTGGGAGTATGGTAGAACTGGAAGAGATTCCAGAACCGCAAACGATTACGGAAAATTTAATAGGACCTATATATTCAATCAGGTTTGACATTCCAATAGCCACTCCGCAGATATGGTGGGTAACCTCAGACACCCGAGAGGTACTCCAGTAGCCTCAAGGACGGTGACAGGGAGGTTCTTGTTTACCCAGACTTGACACTACTGTTGTTCCTGACTATAAGACTCGGCAGAAGGATAAGTATAGCGTCGTTCTAAACTAGCTTTAGAAGTGTACGCATATATTATTCTGCCAGAGGGTTGTTGTGGTCAGTAGGAGCAGCGGAAGCATAGTGGGCAAGTAGCTTATGTATATTTATAGGCTTGAGCAGATATAGCGGAGATAAGATCATCTATTTTTAATGTGACAGTCATGGGTTTGACTTCATCAGAATAGGGGATGGATCTGTTAAGAAGGTAGTAGGGTGTGATGTCCTGGTATTTGGATGACATACACAGAGTAGGAAGTAAAATTCCTATACTACGATCGGTTGTACTGTGGTCGTCACACAGTTGTTTCTCCACAAAGGATATGGATATAATATTAGACATTCTGGTTACTAGATCTATGGTATTAGATCTAGATTTGGGTAGTTTCCTAATGTGGGTACTTTGACAGTATTCTAATAGTATTTTAGAATAGATGACTCCTGGCATGGTGGTGTACCTGCAGGTGATAGAGTCACCCTCTCTAAAAGTGTCTTACAAACTAAAAGGGAGAGGGATGTGCATGATTGGCAGATCACTTGCTTAGGCAATTGAGTCAATCGTGAGATGTCAAGTACCACACCAGATGTTGTTTTTGCACTAGATGCGATAAGTTTGTATTAATCCAATCCTGGAGAAATATAAGGAAGAAGTTTTAGAACATAAGTGAATGTTTTAAGGATTTGATGACGGCAGCCTCCTTCGGGAAACAGTTATCATTCCAGGCTTCAAAGGTGACATGGATGACAGAGTGATTGTCAGAGTTATAGTTTTCCCTCTGACGAGGGACAATATTATGGACAGGTGGTCCAAGAGGATACTGTGGGAGGCATGGTGCTGGATACTGATTAGGTTCAGTTATCAATAAAGTTTAAGAAGTTTGGATTTGGAGTTCATTTATGAACTAGGTCCCATCAGATATTCAGACATATTCTAAGACAGGTATTACTCGATTCGGGAGATGGCTTTCTCGGCGAACTTGAGATTAAGAGAGAAATAGAAAGAAACATCAAGGCGGATCCACTCACTGAGGCTATTTCTCGAACACAAGAGTTTTACAAACTAGCTTTGTGAAACTGATTAGTAGAGGAGTTGGATGTTCGGTATCACACGGGCTGTGAGTATGCGACATCGCAATAATTAGCCTTAAGTGCAAGTGGGAGATTGTTGGATATAGTGCCCTAAAAGTCAATTATTGGATCGCAAGTACGTGATTGCAATGATTGAGGCAGGACCTATACCGATATGTCTGTCTTTCTCGAGATGATAGTATGCTATCTGGTTTGTCTTTATCATCGAATACATGTTTTAGTTCGCTATTGCATGTTGATAGAGCCCATAGGATTCTTTCTTGACTGCCAGCAGTATGATGGCGATCATATACGTGGGAGCTGCGGTCTGTAAGTACATCCTTAAAGTGTCCCTAGTCATGGGAGTTTCGAGACAGGACATCGATACTCCAGAGTAGACTGGTGTATACAGTCGAAACCCCGACGAGGGGCGGTGGCCGGTCTCATAAGCCATTGGTGTCAGTTGGTTCAACTAAGATATATACAGGTGCTCATTAGGTTATGAGTACACCGGACAGGACTCGCCGGGAACATGCTAGTTGGTATTATACAAATCGTCAGATAGCAATTCCCTGGTGACATTTGTACAGGTTAGTTCATCGACCTGAGGTCGTCATTTGTCTCGTGTGAGTTCCCACTGTTCTTTGATTTCTACCCTACCACGGCTCAAAGGAGTCGTGCAAACAGGTCTTTTTTGGCTACAGTCCCGAGCCACATGGAGGCAAGTGAGCGGATCGGCAGGGGATTCGTCTCTCCCGGTATTGGGGGTTGATGTCGCACAGTGCACGGGTGGCCATCACTAGAAATCCTCGGCCGAGGTAGTGGAGAATTACTGATTTGGATCAGTAGTTTCTCAGGTGGTGATGGGCTTCATACCGACACGAATTATCGCGTTATTAGAGGTCTGACTTTATCCACCCCCCTAAACTCGATATGCGATACTCTTTAGACGAACGGACCGGACTTTATGTATATTGTCACTGTTAGGCTCTGTAGGGTTTATGGATGAGTTCGCTCGTCAGCTTCCTTTCCAATTAATACATAGGCAACCGTTACGTACAGCTCGTACCTCTGACGGGCTAGTGGTTATACCCAGTGCCAGTGTGTTGATGAGTCATTAGAGTCCCCCACAGACTGTTTCCCAAGTTCGGGCGAAACGTTTTAGAGGCCGTATGGTTTTATGGAAAGGTTCGGAAAATGCACGTGCGTTTTCTCACGTGTCATATTTCGGGCAGATAATACTGGTCGGCTTTGGTTTAAGCAGGGTCCGAGTATTATACTGTGTAGATATAATATCTTTGTCTCTGTTGCATTTGTATTCGGTCGTAATAAAAATGCGGGTATGTTTATACTGATACGGGGTTATCCTGAAATTCGTTTCAGGATCACTTTTGGAAGTTGCCAGTTTCCAGTTTTCTATCAGCCGTATTTAACATTCGGTTAAATAAGGATTTATCTTTTCTTCTTGGGTGAGTCATGCTTCTAGAAGTTTCTAGATGATGACTAGGATTAGTGACTCATGGTTGCTTTAAATGTGCATTAAATGCTTTGATGACTAGGTTAAGATGATTCATTAGTTCATTAATGGTTTTTGGTGACAAGGTTATATGACTCATCTTCTCATTTATGCTAATGGTCACCTCCCTCCCTCTCCTACACTCACCCCTCCTCCTATATGTGGCCGGCCATTATCTTATGAGAAGAGAGGTTGTTCATTTGAGAGAAAAAGATTATGGTTCATGGAAATTAATCTACTCATTTCCCATTTACCCGATTCCATAAAAGGCAACTTCATTAATCGTTCGTCCATGGCTTTGGACGAAGTGAGACAAAGTGTTCTACTCATTCTCTACATCAATCTTGGTCATCTCTTTTAGCAAACATGATGATCGAGTTGCCTCGGTTCAGAGGTGGGAGCCCGTTTAAAGATCCGTCGACGTGGTGCCACCTGGACGAGAAGACTGGAGATCGAGGAGATCGAAGCAGCCGCAACAAAGCGTGGGATGATGGTTGAAGACCGAAGGACTCGGATCGTTCAGTATAACATTTCTACCCACTTTATAGTTTGTTAGTTTAGCCTTAATGGCAGATCCGGGTTATAGTACGCGATAGCGCCAGTTGTAAAAAGTTTTTGTTCCGCATTTGGCGTCTGTTAGACGGCCGGGGCACTACCGTGGACTTATAGCCAAGACCGGTTCTTTATACTTCATTATATTCACTGATTATTTCTCAAGATCCGGACGTATGTTCTTGTTGAAACATAAGTCTGGAACTTTTGAGAAATTCAATGAATATAAGTTAGAAGTAGAGAACCAAAATGGGTATAAGTATTATATCCTTTGATGTGATCAAGGAGGAGAATACTTAAACACGGGATTCCTGGACTATTCAAAAAGAGAATGAGATTCTCTCTCAGCATTACTCCTCTGTATACACCACAGCACGTCGGTGTATCGGGGCAGAGCAAACACACCCTATTTGATATGGTGTGCTCTATGATGAGTACTACTGAGTTTCCAATTTCCTTTTGATAGTTATGCACTTGAGAAGCTGCATACCTATTGAATAGGGCTCCAATCAAATCAGTTGCCTACCACTTCATATGTGATATGGAATGGGAAGAACCCATATCTTATGTATGTTAAGATTTGGGGTTGTCCAGCCTATGTCTAAAAGCATAATCCGGACAAGCTCGAGGTAAAGTCAGTTCTGTAGAAGTTTGTTGGATATCCCAAGCATACGCAATGGAATATCTTCTACCTAACCGAGGAACAAAAGATGTTTTGTTTCTCAACATGCCACCTTTATGAAAAGGAATTTCTTTTGAAGAAATTAGTGGTCATGAGGTAGAACTGGAAACAGTTCCAGCTATACAAACTGCAGCTGATGATTTGGTAGAACCAAAGGATTAAATAGTTTCTAACGAACCTCAGCCTCTCCGCCGATCTAGTAGGGTACCTCACCCACCTGAGAGATACATCGGTTTCTCTATGACAGTGGGAGCGAGGATCGCATCTTGAGATGATGACCCAACTTATTTCGAGCAAGCCATCAGAGTGGGACTCTGTAAGAATGGCTGGATGCTTAGCGATCTGAGATGGAATCCTTATACACCAACAAAGTATAGACTTTGGTTGCTTTATCTGAAGGGTTAAATCCCCATCAGGAGCAAGTATATCTTGAGAAGATTACTTGGTGTATATGGAAAAGTTGAGACTTTCAAAGCTATGCTTAAGTTCATCCAGATCCTACTTGCTGCGGCTACATACCATGACAATGATATCTGGCGGTTGGGTATCATGACTGCTTTTCTAAATGATGTTTTCGAAGAGAGCGTCTATAAGTACACAGCCAGAGGGCTTCGTAGATAGTGGGAGCAGCGGAAACGTGTGCAAGATGTTTTATGTGATAAAGCAGGCATCGCGGAGTTGGAACGTCTGTTTTGATGTGATAGTCAAAGAGTTTGACTTCATCAAAATGGTAGATGAACCTTGTATATACAAAAAGGTAGTAGTGAGTATGGTGGTGATCCTCGAAGAGTACGTGGATGACAAACTCTTGATAGAGAAGGAGTTTCCTATGCTACGCTCGGTCAATCTCCGCTTATCACAAGGATACTCCATATAGGATCAAAGCGATACCTCCTGAATCCTGGGTTTTGGATCTATGAGATAGATCTAATTGGATGTTAGGATTCTCACTAGTTGTAGTGAGATGGTATCAATCGATCCTGGGGAGAATCACTGGAAAAGTTCTAGGGTGATAAGGACGACTGAATGTCAGTCGCAGGCATTGTCTTTACCCTTAGTGGAGGGACGGTATGTTGGAAGAGTTCCAAGCTAGATACCGTGACTTACTAGATGATTAAAGGCAAGATACATCATTGCCAAAGATGCTACCAAAGAGGCGGTCTGGATATATATAATAGTTCATAAGATGAACTTCGTTCCAACCATTGTGTGACAATGGAGTTATGGCTTTGGCCTAGGGACGCCCGTCCTATCAAAAATCCAGATATAATTCTTAGGCAGTATCACCTGATCTTGGAGATGGTTGATCTCCAGGAAGATCGAGGTTAGGAGAGTAGACACAGAGGACAACAGCGCGGATCCACTCACAAAGGCCTATTTCCTAGTAGAGACTTTTATGGGATGGTTGAGTATGTGATACTTCAACCACAGTTGATTTTTGGGCATGCGATACCACAACAGATGGCCCTAGTGCGAGTGGGAGATTGTTAGTTATATGTATACCCTAGAGGCCATTACTATACATATGATGTATATTGTAGTGGATACTTGGACATATATAGGTAGGACTTTCTTGCTCGACATGATAGTATGCTATCGGGTTGCTATTTATCTAACACGTACTTTGATTGTCTTTATGTTACATGTTGATAAAGCCCTTAGGATGAGTACTTGACTACCAGGATTATGATGCAGATCATACTAGTGAGGATAATGTAATCTTCAAGTACATCCTTCAAATGTTCCTAGTCGTAGGAGTACCGAGACAGGGCATCGATATTCCAGAGTTGACTAGCATATGCGCTTCTTGACCCATATGATGGGCGATGGATGATCCCATATCCATTGGTGTTTGACATCAGAGAAGGTATGCGGGTGCTCAGTGAAGATTGGGTACACTGGACGGACTCGCCAAGAACTCCCAGATGGTATTATACCTCACGTCAGATGGCAGTTCTCTGGTGACACTGGTACAGGTTAGTCTGTAGACCCGAGATCGTCATAGAGTCTTGTGTGATTCCCACTGTGCTTTTGATTTCCACCTTACCACGTCCATGGGGGCGTGCAAAACGGTGGCTTTTGGGTACAGTCCCGAATCACATGGAGGCAATGAACGATAGGAGGGGATCCGTCTCTCCCGGTATAGGGAGTTGATGTTGCGCTGTGTTCGATTGGCTATAACTAGAAATCCCTGGCCAGGGTTGCTGATATTTACTGGTAAGTGTTATCAGTAGTTTCTCGAACTGTTATAGACCTAATATCGACACGACTTATCAAGCTACTGGGGTCTGACGTTTACCACCCCTATGCGAGATATGCGACATATCAGACGAAGAGACTGGTATGTATGGGAGTGTTACTGATTGATTCACAGGAGAATGTACAGGCTTGCTTGTTGATCTTCTGATCGCTTAATACCTGGGTGGCTGTTACGTTTAGCTGACTGCTTGCAGCTTGTGGATGTTTGATATGATCATCACTACTGCCGGCGTATTGGCGATTCTTTAGAGTCCTACACAGAGGTTTCTTGGCTGAGGAAAAATGGAGTAGGAGCACATATATGATATGTGCGGGACCGAGAACAATACGTGTACGTGATACCGTATTAGATTCTCGCGATATGAGATATCGGCCGGGTATATGTGATATAGCCGGGTCATCGGATCAAGTGTTGATTCGATGAACTGATACAGATTATATTAGTCGGTTATTTGTGAAATAGCCGGATTATCGGATCAAGTGTTGATTCGATAATTTAATGTATAATTATATATTTAATATATTAAATTACATTAACGGATATAAGCTCATTAAAAGATTCTTTTTCTCACCCGGGTAATACATTGATATATATGTTAATTGTATTATTTTATTTTGTTACAATAAATATTGTATATGTGATATATAATATTGTAACATGTTAGGGTTATTAATGAAACGTGATTAGTGGAGATTAAACATGATTTAGGTTTGATTTGGGTTAATTTTTCTAGAAGCTTCTAGAAGCTTTTGTTTTGTTTTTGCAAAGATATTTTGTAAAGATATTTTTGTAGATATTTGTTAACCCAACCCAACCCTTGACCATGGTTAAGTCTCTACATGGGTTAAGTTATCATACTTAACCCATGGTTGCATTTCTAACCACACTACACACTTTCATTATTCATCACAAAGAGAATGGTTCTTCTTCTTCCTTCTTCTTTCATGAAAAAGCTTTCTAGCTTTCTATGAAGTGATGATAATGAGTGAGATTGAGAAAATAAATGAGAGCTAAATTCCTACTTCATCATCCTAATCTATCCTAGCCATTTAGATTAGGGTGTTCACTTCATTAGTGAGTGAGAACTTGTGTTAAAGAAACTTCAAGGTAGATCATCTTTGTTATCGAAGATCGGAAGAAAGCTTGCATCTTTCTCTTCGTGGAGCCTATCTAGAGTCCGGGTACTCGATGATCGCAGCGAAGGGACCTCAACACGGAGCTTTAGATGTGAAGGACCGGACTATAAAGGTTGTAATCCCAAACTCTTAGAAGTAAAGTTGTTTACTTGCATTGTTTCTCTTAATCTCTAGTTTAAATATCTTGGTTAGGGTTGTTCGGCACGTCTAAATTTTAAATCGGGCATGGCTGATGCTTTGTAGAACCTTGTGAGAGTGCCTAGTAACCCTACAACATGAGTACAGCTTAGTCCGTTGACTTGACACTGTCACTTCTCCTCGAGTGTGTTCCCACTGTTCTTAGATTGCTACCCTACCACGGCTCAAATGAGTCGTGCAAACAGGTAGTAGTTGGGTGCAGTCCCGAAGCACTTGGAGCCAGTGACGGTTAGACAGGATTCCTCTCTCCCGGTATTGGGGGTTGATATCGCGCTGTGTCTAGGAGAGCCATTACACAAAGTCCTTGGCCAGGGCAAGCGAGATATACTGGTAGCGTTTCCTGTGTTATCTCAGGGTGTTCTGGGCTACACTCCGACACGACTTGTACCGCAATTAGGGGACTGACGTTTACCACCCCCCTAGGCCCGCCATGCAATACTCTCAGACGAACAGACCAGACTGTATGGAGATTGTCACATTCAGGCTCAGTAGGAGTTCGGATGGGTTCACCTCATCGGTCTTCTTATCGGCATCTACCTGGGGACCGTTACATACAGATAGTACCGCTTGCGGCCTGTGGTTAAACCTACTACCAGCGTAGTGTCGAATCTTTAGAGTCCCACACAGAGGGCTATTCGCCTTTAGGCAAAACAGAGTAGAGGTCGCATAGTTTTGCCACGGGGTTCGGTCACATCCGCGCACTTGTGCACGTTTGGTGTCCGGGCAGTTATTATTAGCGGGCTTTGGCTTAAGCCAGATCCTAGTATTTGTTTTGGGATTGGTTTTGTCTCATTGTATTCGTGTTCCTCGGAACTCGGATGTGGGTGTGTATGCACAGTTGACAGAGGCAGAGGAATCTCATTAGGGTTTTTGACAGTTGACTTTTTCTTAACCCTAATGAGAATGAAAAATATGATTAATGATATTAATTAAGGATAATTGTGCCATGGTTAGGTTGACCATTTGAGTTTTGTTGACCTTTTGACTTTGGTTGACCGGTTGACTTTTGTTGGCCTTTTGACCATTATCATTTCACTTGCAAGATGCTTCTTGTTTTTTGCAAAATGCATTTATTGTGAAATGATAATGGTCATTCCAAACTAACCATCACAATTATCTTTATTATTATTATTATTATTATTATTTCATATTATCTCATATGTGAGCATGGTTGTAGAATTCTATTCCCATTCTCTCTTGCTCTTTCTCTCTCATGTTTTTGAGCTCTTCCTCTTCCTCTCAAAGCTCTCATCTCTCATGTGTTGAGAACCATGAGCTTGTGAGATAAAACCATCAAGATTTCTCTCTACTCATTCTAGGGTTCTAGGTTTAGCAAGCCAAGCACTCTAGTTACCTCTTGGTTGAGGTAGAAGCTCAAGGTAGAGGCCTTTGGGTGGATCTTTCTTCGGCGAAGAGAAGACGACGAGGATGAGCCATCTACATCACTCCAAGGAGCAAGCAAGAAGGAGGATCATAACAAGAAGAGAAGGAGTTCAAGACCTAGGTATAACCATCTAACTTTGTAGCTAAAACTTTTAGCTTGTTTGTTAGTTTTTGTTTAGCAAAGATCCTCAAGTTCTAGTCTATGTTACCTTGTGTTAAAAAACCATTTTTTACCTATTCCGCCTCGCCGCAAGCACCGGGGTGGATAACGTGGACTTACAGTGGTATCAGAGCCTGGCTAAACGACAACTAGCATGTTAGCAAAGTGTTTAGAACTTCGATCCGAAAAAAAATCACAAAACGCACCGAAATCATGTACTTTCTGCCGTTTTTAAAAACTGGTCTAAAAATATTTCCACAGGCCTGAAAAATAAGTGCAGGGTTTTATGGGAACAACCAAGAAAAATGAGCCCATGAATCGATCAAAGCACCGCGGAAGCGCGGCGAAACCAAGAATTTCGCCGCGGATCCGCGGCCGAGTTGACTCGGGCGCGACTCGTTTTTCCTGCAGTGTTCTCAGTTCGATGTTTTGTGATTTTTAAGATACTTTGTTTCTGCCCAGATTATCCAGAGAACCATGTTGTGTTTAGGGTAGTTACAAATTGTTATTTTGATCGAAGTTCTACAAACTTTGGCTAATTGGTTATATCTGTAATGTGATATATGTACTGAACGTCGACTAATCGCTATACGTCGATTAGTGGGGGTTGTACATATCTGTGATCTGTGTTGCTGGATTGTGTATATGAACTTGTTGGATTGTCGCGGATGAATAGCCGGGGTTTTTGTGAGATGAGAGTTTCTTTATCTTTCATTTGATGTAATATGTAAATTGATGTAATATTATTTTTATGGCCGCACATCCGGGATGAGGTTGTAGCCGCCATTGTATATTATTTCTTTTACTGTTTTTGCTCCTAGGATAGACCCAAGGTGGGGTGCACAAACTACCGGGTACTTTGAAGTGTCGAGTGGCCTACTCACGTTGTTGAGGGAGGTTGCTTCATTTCGGGTACTTGGCGGGTAGTTTGCCGCACTCGTAGGGGTCTAGGGTGGGGTTTGGCTATTCATCGCGACCGTGTAATCCGTCTTTCGTTGCAGGCTCGAACGAAACGCGGATTCCTAGCATATCCAATGTGTTCATCTGTGATCTGGAATGGCTATCACTGCATCTGACGAATGTATATATCTATATATGATATCTATTAGGTGTTGCTTATGTTTTGCATCCGCGCTAGTCCAGCCCCCGCTCTGTCGTTAGTTAAGTAACCTAATGGGTGATGACGGGGCCCCGTGGCGAATACGGATGGCATAAGCGTACGTCATATTTTCGTTGTTTTCTGCAATGGTAGGATTAATTGATGGGACACATTAAATTAATGCAAAGAAAACAAACCAAAGTTGAATCGTTGGAACAATTTCAAAACCACTCGGTTTCTCAAAACAGAAAAACTTTTAAAAACGCGGAGCTTAAACCACTCCTTATAAAAGCTATCAGGTTCCTTCGATTATATCAAGTTCACAACGTTCACGGTTTCGCCAAAACCATTTATAGCCCTCCGTCATTTCAGTTAAATATTCAGTAGTATTCAAGCTATGTATTTTGACCTTCGCCAAGGCATATTGATTGGTAGCTGCTGAATATTTATCTGTAGCATAGATAGATGTGTTGGTTTGGGACAGTCGTACTACTATTTTGGCCTTCGTCAAGGGTATGTACGGGTGGGTTCAAATTAACCTGGATAATGACAGGTAGAACTTGACATATGACTTATGATATGTTGGCACTCATCAAGGTCATAAGAGCATGGGGAAAAAATCCACATCGGGAGTTTTTAAGGAAATTGAAACTTGCTAGTGCTGCATACCATTTAGAGTTTGATAATGTTTGTAGGATTACTTCAGCATTATCACACAATGATATTTGGATCCCGATCCTACTGTGAGTATCCTCTACTCCTCGGGAGACTTTTCACTTAACGATCAATGCTATAAACCAAGTAGGTGTCTAGAAAGGTGTTAGCGGGGCTACGTCCACAGGGAAAAGAGGTTATTTAATTAAGGAACTTCGCGAAAGCGTCGTAAAACCTCCCTCGAAGTACCGACACCAGCCTGGCTGAAGGGTTAAGTAAGTATTGTATGGTGAGATCAATCCCGACTAATTCTTCTTTTATGGTTTGAGGAAGGATTCGAGAAAAAGTGGGAGCCATCCTGTTTAGATAAACTAAAAACCAATCTAAACTTGCAAGAGCATCATGCTAAGTGTTTTCTTCTCTCTCTCTTAATTGCAGCGACCCTGTGACCAGACATAGGTTACATCTAGATAATAAAATGACTGAATCTGACTGTTATGACTGGCAAAGGTCTGTCCAGATGTCCATTACCCATGGCAAGCTGGGACACCTCCTAACTAATCAAACCCCTGTCGTCTCAGGAGCAATTTCCCCTGTCACGGATATTGATATCCGTAAGACATCGGAAAAAGACTGTGTGAATGCCAAGTGCCTCGTGTTGGCCTTAGTTGATGGTGCATACCAGAGGTAGCACGAGAAGATGGACTTTGCTTCTGTCTTCCTCCATAACAAAGATTTATATGGAGAGCAATCTCGTATCGCAAGATATAAGACCTCGAACGAATTGCTTCAAGCGAGGTTGGCTTTCGGGTCATCTGTAGGGGACAACGTCCTTACAGAGACTAGCTATTTTGATGAGCTCACGGACCTGAAGACCACGTTGAAGAACGGGTCTGACTTGATTCTACAGTCTCTGCCCTCTACTTATACCCTGAAGGAAACCAGGGAAGAAGGAGGAAAGGGAAGGGCAAAAGTTTCGGGACTAGATGTAGTGAAGGAGGGACGTTCCTATTGTTACGGGAATGAACATTGGCAGAAGGATTGTAGGGCTAGCAAAGCCAGTAGCCAGGATTCGAAGCATGTTGTGGCTTCGGCTTCGGGTGTGTTTGTAATAGAAAATTGTATGTCAATTAACCCTACTTCCTGGGTATTGGATACCGGATCGGGATCTCACATCTGTAATTCATTACAGGCTCTGAGAAACCGTAGAGTTATCAGGATAGGTGATATGACTCTCAGGGTTACCAACGGAATGAGCGTGGACGTTGAATCCGTAGGGGAATATCACCTTGGATTGACAACTGGGAAGATATTGATTCTGCGTAACTGTTTGTATGTACCTAGTAATATCATATCTGTATCCATACATTCTAAGGAAGGAGATGATTTTACTTTTGTAAGCGATGTGGTCCACATCCACCTAAATCAAGTTCTGATTGGGTCAGGTACATTAGAAAATGGAATATACGTACCGAATCAAGCTCAGGTTTTCAATGTCCAGAACACACTTAAAAGAAAGTCTCCGGAATTAAATCAGGCTTTCTTATAGCATTGTAGACTGGGTCACATTAATGAGACACGGTTAACAAAGTTACATAAAGAGGGATACTTGAATCCGTTCGAGTATCAGTCTTATGCTACTTGTGAATCTTGTCTCATGGGAAAGATGACAAAGACCCCGTTCACTGGACACGGAGTAAGAGCGAGCGAGCTCTTGGGACTCGTACACAGTGACGTGTGTGGTCCAATGTCTACACATGCGCGAAGTGGTTATTCATACTTCATTACTTTTACGGATGATTTCTCTAGGTATGGACATGTCTTCCTGATGAAGCATAAATCCGAGGCCTTTGAGAAATTTCGGGAATACAAGAATGAAGTTGAAAAACAAACAGGCAAAAGTATCAAGACACTAAGATCTGATCGAGGTGGTGAATACTTAAGTACAGAGTTTCTGGACTACTTAAAAGAGAATGGAATTCTCTCTCAGCTTACTCCTCCATACACACCACAACACAACGGTGTATCAGAAAGGCAGAATCGAACCCTATTGGATATGGTTGGTTCCATGATGAGTAAGGCCGAGTTACCGCAATCTTTCTGGGGTTATGCACTAGAATCAGCTGCATATCTTTTGAACAAGGTTCCCTCCAAGACTGTGCCTACCACACCATATCATGGTGTTGTGGGAAGAAACCCTATCTTCAATATCTGAAGATATGTGGATGTCCAGCTTTTGTTAAAAAGCAGCATGCGGACAAACTCGAGGCACGCTCAGTACTGTGTAAGTTAGTGGGATACCCAAAGAACTCCAGGGGGTATCTTTTCTATTACGCAGATGAACAAAAGGTTTTTGTTTCTCGTCATGCTCACTTTCTGGAACATCAGTTTTTAGAAAAGTAAACAAGTGGGAGCGCAATAGAACTGGAAGAAATTCCAGAAGCACAAGCTATTACTGAAAGCTTGGTAGAACCAGAGGTTTCAAGAGAACCGGACATCCCAACACCACTCCGCAGGAGTAGTAGGCAGTCTCATCCGCCCGAGAGATACTACGGTTTTCTCATAGACGGGGATCGAGAGGATTGCGTCATTGAAAATGATGAGCCTACTAGCTTCCAGCAAGCCATTCAGAGCGGTGACTCAGTAAAATGGCTGGATGCAATGCGGACCGAGATGGAGTCCATGTACACCAACAAAGTTTGGACTTTGAACATTTCTCCAGATGGGGTAAAACCCGTAGGCTGCAAATGGATCTTCAGAAAGAAGATTGGTGTAGATGGGCAGGTTGAAACCTATAAAGCTAGACTTGTTGCAAAGGGTTTTCGTCAAAGACCTGGTTTGGACTATGACGAAACCTTTTCTCCAGTGGCTATGCTCAAATCCATTCGGATCCTTCTTGCCATTGCTGCCTTCCATAATTATGAGATCTGGCAGATGGACGTAAAGACGGCTTTTCTAAATGGAAATTTGGAAGAGTGCGTCTATATGGATCAGCCGGAGGGTTTCATTCAGAGTGGGAGCAGCGGTAAAGTGTGCAAGTTGCTTAAGTCCATTTATGGACTGAAGCAGGCATCGCGGAGTTGGAACATCTACTTTGATGATACTGTCAAAGAATTCAACTTTATCAAAAATCCGGATGAACCATGCATTTACAGTAAAATTGTAGGGAGAACTGTTGTATTCCTCGTCTTGTACGTGGATGACATTCTCCTAATAGGAAATGCTATTCCTATGCTACAGTCAGTCAAAGGATTCTTGTCACGGAGATTCTCCATGAAGGACCTGGGCGATGCCGACTACATTCTGGGGATACAGATCTATCGTGATAGATCTAAAAGGATGTTGGGACTTTCGCAGTCCAGGTACATCGACACCATACTAAAACGATTCAGTATGGAAGATTCAAAGCGCGGTAATCTACCGGCTTGTCACGGAATCACCCACTCCAAAGATATGTCTCCCAAGACTGATTTGGAAAGGGCTTGCATGTCATCTATACCCTACGCATATGCGGTAGGCTCTATAATGTATGCGATGTTGTGTACCAGACCAGATGTAGCATACGCATTAAGTGTTGTAAGCCGGTATCAGTCAGACCCAGGGGAGAAACACTGGATAGCGGTAAAGTACATTCTCAAGTACCTGAGAAGGACTAAGGAGATGTTCTTGGTGTATGGTGGAAAAGACCTCCAGATCGAGGCATTTGCTGACACCAGCTTCCAGAGTGACAAGGATGACTCCAAGTCCATGTCGGGTTATGTCTTTACCCTCAATGGAGGGGCGGTTTGCTGGAAGAGCTCCAAGCAGGAAACCGTTGCTGACTCAACTATGGAAGCGGAGTACATAGCTGCTTGCGATGCCGCAAAGGAAGCTGTCTGGATGAAGAAGTTCCTCACGGAGCTTCAGGTGGTTCCTACCATTGTTGATCTAATACCGCTGTATTGTGACAACAACGGCGCTATAGCTTTAGCAAAGGAACCCAGGTCCCATCAGAAGTCCAGACACATTTTGAGGCGGTACCACCTGATCAGGGAGATCGTAGATCGCCGGGAGATTGAGATGAAGAGAGTAGATTCGGAGAATAACACTGCAGATCCATTCACGAAGGCCATACCCCAGACTCAGTTCGAGCGGCTGATCGAGATGATAGGTCTTCGATACGCCAGTACATGGCCCTAGTGCAAGTGGGAGATTGTTAGTGTATATGCCCTAGAGGCCATTACTGTATCATACTAGTTTGTATATTACTTAATGGAAGCTTGGAATATTCACAGTTGTATAGACAATCTTGCTCAAAATGGTAGTATGCTACTTGGTTTGTTTCTAATGTGCATGTGTTTCTTTTAGCATATCGCTTATACATATTAGTGGAGCCCTTAGGATCTTTGCTTGATTACCAGTGTTGTGATGGCAGTCATACTAGTGGGGGCTGGGTAATCTACAAGCACATCCTTGTATAGGTCCCTAGTCATAGGATTATCGAGATAGGGCATTGATACTTCAGAGTAGACTAGTGTATACGCTTCTCAGCCCAGGAGGGGAGATGGTCTGTCCCACAGCCATCAGTACGTCGTACTGGAGATAGTATGCAGGTGCTCGTTAGGTTACGAGTACACTGGACATGACTCGCCGGGAACTATTGGTTGGTATTATGCCTATCATCAGTTATCAGTTCCCAGGTGACATGAGTACAGCTTAGTCCGTTGACATGACATTGTCACTTCGCCTCGAGTGTGATCCCACTGTTCTTAGATTGCTACCATACCACCGCTCAAATGAGTCGTGCAAACAGGTAGTAGTTGGGTGCAGTCCCGAAGCACTTGGAGGCAGTGACGGTTAGACAGGATTCTTCTCTCCCGATATTTGGGGTTGATATCGCGCTGTGTCTAGGAGAGCCATTACACAAAGTCCCTGGCCAGGGCAAGCGAGATATACTGGTAGCGTTTCCAGTGTTATCTCAGGGTGTTCTGGGCTACACTCCAACACGACTTGTACCGCTATTAGGGGACTAACATTTACCGCCCCCCTAGGCCCGCCATGTGGTACTCTCAGACGAACAGACCGGACTGTACGGAGATTGTCACATTCAGGCTCAGTAGGAGTTCGGATGGGTTCACCTTATCGGTCTTCTTATCAGCATCTACCTGGGGACCGTTACGTACAGCTAGTACCGCTTGCGGCCTATGGTTAAACCCATTGCTAGCGTAGTGTCGAGTCTTTAGAGTCCCACACAGAGGGCTATTCTCCTTTAGGCAAAACAGAGTAGAGGTCGCATGGTTTTGCCACGGGGTTCGGTCACATCCGCGCACTTGTGCACGTTTGGTGTCCGGGCAGTTATTACTAGCGGGCTTTGGTTTAAGCCAGATCTTAGTATTTGTTTTGGGATTGGTTTTGTCTCATTGTATTCGTGTTCCTCGGAACACGGTTGCGGGTGTGTATGCACAGTTGACAGAGGCAGAGGAATCTCATTAGGGTTTTTGACAGCTGACTTTTTCTTAACCCTAATGAGAATGAGAAATATGATTAATGATATTAATTAAGGATAATTGTGTCATGGTTAGGTTGACCATTTGACTTTTGTTGACCTTTTGACTTTGGTTGACCGGTTGACTTTTGTTGACCTTTTGACCATCATCATTTCACTTGCAAGATGCTTCTTGTTTCTTGCAAAATGCATTTATTATGAAATGATAATGTTCATTCCAAACTAACCATCACAATTATCTTTATTATTATTATTATTTCATATTATCTCATATGTGAGCATGGTTATAGAATTCTATTCTCATTCTCTCTTGCTCTTTCTTTGTCATGTTTTTGAGCTCTTCCTCTTCCTCTCAAAGCTCCCATCTCTCATGTGTTGAGAACCATGAGCTTGTGAGATAAAACCATCAAGACTTCTCTCTACTCATTCTAGGGTTCTAGGTTTTGCAAGCAAAGCTTTCTAGCTTTTTGACATGTGATGATAATGAGTGAGAAATTGAAAACAAAAGAGAGCTAAATTCCTACTTCATCATCCTCATCTATTCTTGCCACTTAGATTAGGGTGTTTGCTTTGCTAATATTTGATTAGCAAAGAAAGAGCTTGGGTTTGAGTTTCTTTAAGGTAGATCATCTTAGTTATTGAAGATCGGAAGCAAGCTTGCATCTTTCTCTTCATGGAGCCTCTCTAAAGTCCGGGTACTTGATGATCGCAGCGAAGGGACCACAACACGGAGCTTGTGAAGCGAAGGAACGGACTACAAAGGTTATAATCTCTTTCTCTTAGAAGTAAAGTTGTTTACTTGCTCATTGTTTTGCCTAATCTCTGGTCTAAGATCTTGCTTGGGTTGTTCGGCACATGAAAAATTTGATTTTGGCATGGTTGATGCCTTGCAGAACCTTGTTCTAGTGCCTAATAACCCTACAGTGATATCAGAGCCAAGCTAGAGCTTTAGGCGTTGTCTAGACGAAGTTAAAAGTCCGATCGAACCCCGAAACATCGTTTTTGACTCTCTCTCTGGAAATTTTTTAAAATGTTGATTTTTTCCGTATTAAAAATACTCAGAAAATTAAGCAAGGAATTCTAAGGATTACTGTGAAATACGAACTCCTAATTCCCTCAAGTCGCCGCGGAACCGCGGCAATACCATGCTTTGCGCGGTGGTTCCACGGCCGTACTTGGGTATCAGGGATAGATTTCAAGGTAATATCCGTAGGTATTACTACATGCTTCTGGGAATTTTTAATATTACTCAAGTGTTGTGTGTTCTGGAGATCTTTTGAATTCGTTGATTCGATCGGAAAGTTAAACATCGTTTATTTTTTCGAGTAATTTAGAACGTGTTAAAAGGTTCGAACGGATATCAATAACTCACTTTTTCCCGACACGGAAAACATTCAAGTGTTGGATTTTTCCTGAGTTTAAAACTTTCAGAAAATCATGCAAGCGAATCTGTGGACCCTCTAGAAGAACGTAACCTTAACTCGATTATGTGACCGTCAAAACTGCCACTGAACCCTAGGTTTTGTGGTAGTTTAGCGTTGCCATATGTGAGGCGTTGGTTTGACCCTTCTACGGCTGGTTCATTGGGGCTGTGACATGTTTTGGGATTTTTTGAACTCCGCTCATGTGTTGAGCTATTTGGGAAATCTTGGGTGTTTGTTTATTCGATCGGAAAGTTTAACATTGTCTATTTATCTGGAATGTGTTACAATATTTGGAATCCACAAGTAGTTATGAGATAACTAATTTGAATGTTATAAATCTAGCATTTTAGTCTCAGATGATCGGTTGCCACGGGATTTTGATGCGATCAAAAGTCCATCGCAATCACGTAGCGTACGTGGATACTCGCTGGGTAAACTTAATAGATAGCCACGCCCCATAGCCCCGACCAAGTGACTGTAGGAGAACCCCGTCGCCAAAAGCATCCGTTCGGGTGCTCGCGGCAGCGGTGTTCCGCCTTAGTGCACTTCGTCGATGGCATCGAGGGTGCGGCCGTCTACTAATGTTTTCGACGAGCATTCGATCAGGATGTCGGGAATCTTGTTGAATTTCCCGACTAGATCTTGAAAAGTGTTTTCGAGATCGAGACTAAAATGCGGGGTTTATAATTGTTAGGCATGTGATGTCTAAGGAATTCATCTGGTTAGGCATGCGACGTCTAAAGTGGTTGCGGATTCCAACTGTTGTAGTTTTACACTTTCTTTTCTGCGACCGTAAGTGTAATATGTGGTGTATCGCCGGTTTCGTTGCTATACATCAACGACAACTGGGATACGCATATTTACTTACGTTGATGATATGTGATATTATGTGTTGCTGTGATATGTTATATTGGATCGTCGTGTTTGAATAACCGGGGGTTTTATGTGAGATGAGAGTTTTTCATTTTCATTCATGTAAAATTCATTGTATGTAATATTCTTTTATTGGGGCACTTCCGGGCTGAGGATGATGTCACCATTGTATATTATTTACTTTTCCGCATTAGGATAGACCCAAGGCGGGGAGCACAAGTAACCGGGTTCTAGGGTCCAGAGGGAGACAATCTCGAGGAGTCGAGACCGGGTCTCCTAACTCTAGAATTGGTAGGGTTGCTTGCCGCTCTCGTATGGGTCTAGGGGTGTGGGATTGGCT
This sequence comes from Agapanthus africanus, assembly GCA_030015575.1. Taxonomy (NCBI): domain Eukaryota; kingdom Viridiplantae; phylum Streptophyta; class Magnoliopsida; order Asparagales; family Amaryllidaceae; genus Agapanthus; species Agapanthus africanus. The sequence goes on from JASDDO010000012.1 coordinate 357,905,994, forward strand.
ATTCATAGCGACCGTGGAATCCGTGTTTTATACAGGCTCGTATTAAAATACGGACCTCCTAGTATATCCAATATTTCATATATGTTCTTCTGCTGCAATATTCTATGATGAGATTATATTACTGCCTGAGATGAATGTTTATATTGTATATATGTGATATATTTTATATATTGTTCATTTCGTTTCATATCTGATGCTTGTTAAACATAATCAAATGGGACTTCATTAATGAGATTAATGAACTATAAGAAACCTAAAGATGTTGTAGAAACTTGTTTAAAAATTTGTAGCTCTAGTTCTTACTTTGCATAGCGGTGTTCCTTGTAGAACATTCAGCACCTTATTCGATTAGGAAAGAGCCGAGATCCCTTCACCGGGAGTGACCTCTTTAGCGAAACTAGCAGATTCTATACACTCGGTTTGTCTTTTGATCGCTTCTATAGTGTTTGCTTTGCATAGCGGTATTTGTGAAATATCCTGCACCTTATTCGATAAGGAAAGAGCCGACGATCCCTTCACCGGGAGTGACCTCTTTAGCAAAACTTAAAAAGCCTAAAAAACACTCCATTTAAAAACACTCGATTCTACAACGATATCAAGTTCATTACGCAAAAGGTTTTCTTAAAAACATGTCGTAGCCCTCCGTCATTTCACATAAGTACTACTTAGTATTCGTGCTGCGGTAGTTTGGCATTCGTCAATGCGTAGTGTATGGTAGCTAACTAGTGCTTATTTGCTAGCATACGATGCGATTGAATTAGGGTATTCGTACGGCGTTGTTTGGCATTCATCCAGGGTCGTGCGGATGGGTTTAATTCAATCAGGAAATGACGGGTTGAACTTGACTAGTAGCCAATGGTTTGTTGGCTTTCGTCAAGGTCATAGGATACTAGGGGTAAAATATTATTGGGAATTTTAAGTGTTGAAATTTGCAATGAGATAGCATACCTTCTATGAGATAGTTGGATCCCGATACCCGCTGCGAGTAAGAGTTACTCCTGGGAAAGTTTTACACATTACAATTAGCCGATCAAGTAGGTATCTAGAAAGGTGTTAACGGGGTTACGCCCCTGGGAAAACGAGGTTTATTTTAATTAGGTCTGTACGAAAGCACGGGGAACCTCCCTCAAAGTACCGGCACTGGCCTGGCTGAAAGATTGGCGAAATTGTAGGGTGTAATTAATCCCGGCTAGTCTTACCTTTTAGGGTTTGAAGGAAGATTTGACTAAAACAGTGGGAGACATCCTGATTAGATATATTAATAACCAATCTAATCTTGTAAGAGCATACGCTGAGTGTTTTCTTCTCTCTCTCTCCAGGTAGCGACCATGTCACATAATAATACGGATGTATTGACCGAACCCGCTTTTATACTGCGCTAGGAACGTTGGTCCCGCTCCAACTTATAATTGTTATAAGATAGAGCAGGAAATTGGGGTTTACCAGGATTCCCGTGCCGCCCAAACTAAGAAAGTGCATGCTGATGCATCTTCTTCGGGTGTGTTCATTACACAGAATTGTTTCTCAGTATCCTTTACGCCCTGCGTATGAGATGCCGGATCAGGATCCCACATATGTAATATGTTACATGGGCTACAGATATGTAGAGAACTGAGAACGGGTGATAAGTTTCATGAGATAGAAACGGTGCAAGTGTTGCAGCCAAGTCTGTTGGCAGTTATCACCCTGTATTACCAAATACATTGATTCTGAACGAATGTTATTAGATACCGAATCTGATATACAACATCATATCTGTCTCTTTATTTATTAAAGAAAGATATAATTTTGTATTGTTGGATAATGTTTTGAACATTTCCTATATCAAGAGTTGATCGGTTCAGGAACGTTATCTAAAAGCATAGACGTTCTAAATAAAACTACAGTTCTTAACGTACAGAACACACACAAGAGGAAGAGTTCAGAAATGAACAAATCCTTCTTGAGGTATTGTAGACTAGGTCATATCAATGCGACCCGACTAGCTAAGTTACATAAAGATGTATATTTAAATCTGTTTGAATTTACATCTTGTGAAACTTGCCAGTCATGTCACAAAGATAAAATGACCACAGCTCTGTATATTGGAAACAGAGAAAGAGTTAGTGAACTTTTGGGATTGATACATGATGATGTATGTAAGGTCCCCAGTCTACACATACCAGGACCGGTTCTTTGTACTTCATTACATTCACTGATTATCTCTCAAGATTCGGACATATGTTCCCGTTGAAACACAAGTCTGAACATTTTGAGAAATTCAATGAATATAAGACAGAAGTAGAGAACCAAAACGGGTATAAGTATTGTGTCCTTTGATGTGATCAGGGAGGAGAATACTTGAGCACAGAATTCCTAGACTATTCTAAAGGAGAATGAGATTATCTCTCAGCATAACTCCTCCGTATACACCACAGTACGTTGGTATATTAGGGCGGTGCAATCGCACCCTATGTGATTAGGTGTGATCTATGATGAGTAGTACTGAGTAGCCTATTTCCTTTTGGGAGTTATGCACTTGAGAAGCTGCATACCTATTGAATAGGGTTCCAATCAAATCAGATGCCGACCACTCCATATGTAATATGGTATGTGAAGAGCCCATCTCTTAAGGATATTAAGATTTGGGGTTGTCCGGCCTATGTCTAAAAAGCAAAATCCGGACAAGCTCGAGGTAAAGTCAGTTCTGTGGAAGTTTGTTGGATATCCCAAGCATTCGCAAGGGAATATTTTCTACCTAACCGAGGAACAAAAGGTGTTTTGTTTCTCAGCACGCCACCTTTGAGAAAGGGAATTTCTTGTGAAGAAATTAGTGGTCATAAGGTAGAACTGGAAGGAGTTCCAGCTATACATGTTAGTGTTTATGCCCAGAAGGCCATTACTGTATCATACTAGTTTGTATATTACATAATGGAAGCTTGGGATATTCACAGTTGTATTAACAGTCTTGCTAAAAATGGTAGTATGCTACTTGGTTTATGTCTACTTTAATATATGCATATGTTTCTTGTAACGTATCGCTTATACATATTAGTAGAGCCCTTAGGATATTTGCTTGATTACCAGCGTTGTGATGGCAGTCACACTAGTGGGGGCCTGGCAGTCTATAAGCAACATCCTATACAGGTCCCTAGTCGTTGGATTATCGAGACAGGGCATCGATACTCCGGAGTAGACTAGTGTGTACGCTTCTCATCCCAGTTAGGGAGATGGTCTGTCCTACAGCCATCAGTACGTCGTACTGAAGATAGTATACAGGTGCTCGTTAGGTTACGGGTACACCGGACAGGACTCGCGGGAAACTGTTGGTTGGGATTATACCCATCGTCAGTTAACAGTTCCCAGGTGACATGAGTACAGCATAGTCCGCAGACTTGACACTTCTACTTCGCCTCGAGTGTGTCCCACTGTTCTTAGATTGCTACCCTACCACGGCTCAAAGGAGTCGTGCAAACAGGTAGCCGTTGGGTGTAGTCCCGAGCACTTGGAGGCAGTAGGGGTTAGACAGGATTCGTCTCTCCCGGTATTGGGAGTTGATATCGCGCTGTGTCAGAGAGCCATTACGCAAAGTCCCTGGCCAGGGCAAGCGAGATTTACTGGTAGGTTTTCCAGTAGTTTCTCAAGGTGTAATGGGCTACGCTCCGACACGACTTATACCTCTTTTAGGGGACTGACGCTTGCCGCCCCCTAGGCCCGATATCCGATAGTCTTAGACGAACAAACCGGACTGTACGGAGATTGTCACAGCAGGCTCAGTAGGAGTTCGGAAGGGTTTCCTCATCGGCCTTCTTATCGACATCTACCTGGGGACCGTTACGTACAGCTAGTGCCGCTTGCAGTCTGTGTTTTAACCCACTGCCAGCGTAGTGTTGAGTCTTTAGAGTCCCACACAGAAAGCTTCCCTACTTTGGGCGAAACGATATAGAGGTCGTATGGTTTTTACAACAGGGTTCAGACGCATACGTGTTTTTACGCACGTACGATGTTCGAACAGTTTTTACTAGTCGGCTTTGGTTTAAGCCAGATTCTAGTATCGGATTATAAGATTTATACAGTCTAAAGTTTTTCCGTGTTTTTACGGATAGGAGGGGCATTCTCGTAATTTGTCGGGAAGCTTCTTGAAGCATGGTGACTTGGGGGTTAAGGTGGCATTTGCATTAATTGGATAAGTGGGTCATGGTGTGATTCATACATGGAGTTAATGAATCATTTATGATTTATATGACTCATGTGATGAATCACTTAGTGTATTAATGAAACATGATGATATATCATTATTTGTTATTCATTTAATATATATGATATATTTCATATATACACATATGATTTATTCATCCAAAAGGATTCTCACTCTCTCCTTCTCTCTCCTCAAGCTCTCTCTCTTCAAACCCTAACCCTAACCTCTCATGTGTTGAGATCAAGGGTTAGCTAGACTAATACATCCATAATCCAACTCTATATCACCTAGGTTGCTTATATTAGCACTTTGAGAAACCTAGTTACCTCAAGTTAGAGGTTAAGCTTGGAGTACGAGCTCTCGGGTGGATCGTTTTTGACTCGAGGAGGCCGTTGAGGTGCCGACGTTCCAAAGAGCCTACAAGGAGTGGAGGACAGTGATAAAGACCGGAAGGACAAGTAACATGAGGTATAACTTCGAATCAGAGTAGTTAAACCTTTCGTAGTTTGCTAGCAATGGTTTAGATACGATTCTTGCGCTCAAGTCCGTGTTACGAAGCTTTGATAATCGTTTTTCATATATTCCGCCGCCCCGCAAGTTCGTGGGGTGCGTAACATGGACTTACAGTGGTATCAGAGCCAACTAAACCATAACTAGCTTGTTAGCAACTAATTAGAACTTCGATCGACGGAAAACACGAAAACAACACCCCGAATCCCTATCAGTTTCTGTTAATTTTAAAAGCGTCAGAAAAATTATTTGATAGGCCTTAAAATTCACAGCAGGGAAATATAAGAAAACTGGGAAAATACGAGCTCTCAACTCGGTGAGATGGCCGCGGATCTGCGGCACAGTAGTGCTTTTGGCCGCGGATCCGCCGCTGAGTCAACTCCGAGTTGACTATGATTTGTGCAGTAATTCATATATTATGGTGTTTTGTTTTCCTGCATATTCTGTTTCTGCCCATGTTACTTCTGTGCTGGTTTGCATTTGGGGTAGACACGGAAAAAGGTTGTCGATCGATATTCTAAGTTATTTGCAAATCGGGTTTTTATCTGTAATGATTAATGTGTTGGTAAACCTCCCCTAACAGCTAGTATGTCGGTTGCAGGGGGTTGCACATTTCTGTAATGTTTACTGTTTGTGTATATGAACTTGATTGGATCGTTGTGATGATTAGCCGGGGTTTGAGATGGGTTTTATATTCATTCATTCGATGTAAAATGTAATATGATGTAATATTCTTTTGCGGGGCACATCCAGGTTGCGGTTGTAGCCACCGTTGTATTATTTCATTTACTGTTTTGGCTCCTAGGATAGACCCAAGGTGGGGTACACAAACTACCGGGTATGTTGAAGTGTTTAGTGGCCTACTCACGTTGTTGAGGGAGACCGCTTCACTTCGGGTACTTGGCGGGTAGTTTGCCGTACCCGTAGGGGTCTAGGGTGGGGTAAAGGCTATTCATCACAACTGTGTAATCCATCTTTTGTTGCAGGCTCAAAGCAAACACGGATTGCTTGTATATCCAATAATGTTCAACTGAGATCTGGCATGCCTATTATTGCATCTGACGAATGTACAATATCTATATTGATAGCTATTTAGACGTCACTTATGTTTTACACCCGCGCTAGCCCAGCCCCCGCTCTGTCGTTAGTTAAGTAACCTAACGGGTGATGACGGGACCCAGTGGCGAATGCAGATGGCATAAGAGGACGTTGTATTTTCGTTGTTTTCTGCATTGATAGGTTAAATGATGGGACACATTATTTTAATACAAAGAAAATAAACCAAAGTTGAATCGTTGGAACAAATTTAAAAGAAACCACTCGGTTATTTTAAAAGAGCAGAATTTTTAATTGCGGAGTTTTAACCACTCCTCTTAAAATGCTATCAGGTTCCTTCGATTATATCAAGTTCACTACGTTCACAGTTTCGCCAAAACCAGTCGTAGCCCTCCGTCATTTCTTATGAATGGTCAGTAGTATTCAAGCTATGTTTGTTTGGCCCTTAGTCAAGACATAGTGATTGGTAGCTGCTGGGGTATTCATTTGTTGCATAGATAGATGAGTTGGTTTGGGACAGTCGTATTACTTTGTTTGGCCCTTAGTCAAGAGTATATACGGGTGGGTTCAAATTGACAAGATAATGATGGGTTGAACTTGACATGTGACTTATGATTTGTTAGACCTTAGTCAAGGTCATAAGAACATGGGGAAAAAATCCACATCGGGAGTTTCTAAAAAAACTGAAACTTGCTAGTGTTGCATACCATTTGGAGTTTGATGAATGTTGGTAGGATTCCTTCAACATTATCACACGATGATATTTGGATCCCGATCCTACTGTGAGTATATGCTACTTATCAAGAGATTCGTCACTTAACGATCAATGCTATAAACCAAGTAGGTGTCGAGAAAGATGTCAGCGGGGCTACGCCCCAAGAGAAAAGAGGTTATTTAATTAAGGAACTTCGCGAAAGCGTTGGAAAACCTCCCTCGAAGTACCGACACTAGCCTGGCTGAACGGTTAAGCAAGTATTGTACAGTGAGAATAGTCCTGGCTAATTCTTCTTTTATGGTTTGAGGAAGGATTCGAGAAACAGTGGGAGCCATCCAGTTTAGATAAATTAAAAACCAATCTAAACTTGCAAGAGCATCATGCTAAAGTGTTTTCTTCTCTCACTTTCTCATTGCAGTGACCTTGTGACCATGACTAGGTTACATCTAGATAACAAGTTGACTGAATCTAACTTATATGACTGGCAAAGGTCTGTCCAGATGTCCACTGCCTATGACAAGCTGGACCACCCTATTACTACTCAAGATCTCACCGTCCCAGGTCCAGTTTCCACCGTCGCGGATATGGATATCCGTCAGACAAGGGAAAAGGATAAAGTGAAAGCTAAGTGCCTCGTGTTGGCTTCAGTTGATGGTGTAAACCAGAAGCAACATGAGAAGATGGACTTAGTTTCCATCTTTCTCCATAACAAAGATTTATATGGAGAGAAATCTCATATCACAAGATATGAGACCTCGAACGATTTAATTCAAGCGAGGTTGGCTGTCGGGTTATCTGTAGGGGACAACGTTCTTACAATGACTAGCTATATTGATGAGCTCAAGGACCTAGAGACCACGTTGGGAAACAGGTCATACGCTGACTTATTTCCACGGTCCCTACCCTCTACTTACACCCTGAAAGAAACCAGGGAGACACAAGCTCTGCTTAATGGGGGACCTTCTTCTTCTACTTCCAGGGCGAAAGCAAAGGATGAAAAGAAGAAGACCTCTACAAAGCCGATATACGGTATCAACAAATTAGGAGGAAAAGGAAGAGCAAAAGTTTCGGGACTTGGTATAGCTAAGGAGGGATGTTCCTATTGTTATGGGAACGGGAATTGGCAGAAGGATTGCAGGGCTTTGGAAGCCAGTAGCCAGGATACGAAGCATGTTGTGGCTTCAGCCTCTAGTGTGTTTGTAATTGAGAACTGTTTGTCAATTAACTCTACTTCCTGGGTATTAGATATCGGAGCAGGATCTCATATCTGTAATTCATTACATGCTTTGAGAAACCATAGAGATATAAGGATAGGTGATTTGTCTCTCAGAGTTGCAAATGGAATGAGCGTGGATGCTGAATCCGTGGGAGAATATCGCCTAGGTTTGACAAGTGGGCAGATATTGATTCTACGTAACTGTCTGTATATACCTAGTTTGACTTGTAATATCATATCTGTCACGACCCGCAGGGTACGGAACGTGACTGGCACTTAAGTTCACGAAACGTCTAAAGGCGTCCGTAAAATAAGTAAGCCAAAGCCCAGAAAACAAAACCAATGAAGCAAAAGAGTGAAGAAAACCCAATCAATTGAAAGCGAGTTATCAAATAAGTCATGTAAAACACTTTTTAAAACAATACAAATTTTTCCCGAAAATTTCAGCAGAGTCTCCTTTGTAAATACTGACCCCCAAAAATGGGTACAACAAAATATATACATGAATCCACAAAATAGGGCATCCCCAAGCGGGAGCTAGCTCTTCGCCATACGGCGGTCACAAATCCCACGCAATGTAAATGACAACAAGCATAATAAAGCATAAGGAAGCATGAAAAAGTAGCATGTCGGCTCAAGTGAGCTCGACCCCAAATACAGTATAAAATCCACAAACCTCACAGTCTCATCTCTAGGTCAATATACAAATATCTGGTAGAACAGTAGATGGAGTACACTAGATACAAGAATATACAAGGTGGTACAAAAAAATATAACATAACCCACCTATGAGCAAATCTCGAGCTCAGACAAAAGAGGCAAAAGACAAGTGCGCCCGCCGCTACTGAACTGACGGAGCGGACCTGCAAAAGACTGTGGCACAACGGGGGTGAGTTGCCAACTCGTGAGTAATAAATAACATCTACAAAGGCTATCGTATGCATGCACACAAGCATCCTAGCCTCTAAAATACAGGTATGACTGGATGCACTAGCAGGTGTGTATACAATATCAGTGTGCCAATATGTATGCAACATGAAAATCTGAGGTCTCAATAGGTATATATAAGAAATATTTTATCTCTTTTTGTTTTTGAAACTCTTTTAGAATGCCAGCATAATGTCAATGAATCGACGAAAATCGGTGTCCAGCAACGACACCCAAAAGCTGTCTCAAATCTCATAAATGTATCTCTGGCCTCAGCCGTCCGGCTGACCCATCCCAAATCTCAATATCTCATCATCTAGCGGCCACGGTCGGTATCCTCTGGATATCCGCCGTCCCAAACAGTCACCGGTAGGTAATCCGTCCCCTGCCAGGCTCAACGTCATCACCACATTCCTCTTGCCCCGGGGTACCTTACCGGGCCCACCATGTACCCGTGCCGGTTCCTCCACTCCTCGACACGGATTTCCAAATCCACAGCAAACTCATGGTGGACGACACTTACATCACTAGAAAGCCGCAATTTACATATTTTAAAAATATAATAAGTTTAGAAGTTTTGCGGCTTTCCCCCGAAATCCAGCAATATCATAAAATCTTAAGAAATCCTCATAAGTGCATATATCTATGATAATGAATGCATATGATATCAATAATCAAGTTGCGATGTGTGATTAATGTATTAAGCATGAACAATTAATATGATGAAGTACATGCACATGAATAGCAATACTACGGTTTCATTTTTAAGGAATTAAAGGCAATAGTACCAGTTTAAGTATCAATTTGTAAAAGGTTTCAATTTAAAAGTTATCTAGTGTGGTGGCATGGCAATTACCAGGGTGTGTGTGTAAACATGAATAGTGCTCGTGCTGCATATAAAAACCTGGTAATGGTGCATGTGTCCTACAATTGAGTTTGCGTATATGGGTATAACCTATCGATCTAATTGCAGCAATTATCATGCCAGTATTATTATTCTAATGTCACAGGTGATTATCCAATTTACTATTTTCCAGTTTACTAAATCTATCGGGCGACTTGCGCCATCCAGACGATCGTCCCCCGTAGATGTTAAATCTACTCACCGGGATCCCTGGCTAAATGTGTCCAATCACCGCCTTTCCCTTTCGCGCCGCGTCTGACGTCTCCGCGACCGAACCTGGAATTTACATCAATACCAAACATAAGGTTACGTATCAAGAACGACGCAAAACCCCAACGAAACTACTAAAGTTCGTTAGCTAGGTACAACGTGCACAAAGTGCGCGGACACGCGCGAAAATCGCAAAAACTGCCGAAAAACGCCGATTTGGGTCGCCCGGCAAAACTACAACCCGACTACCCAAAAACCGCACTCACGCATCCTAAAAGTCGTAGGACAAGCCAACACAATCATCGAGATACCACAATTAATTCATCACATAACTTCTATAAAAATCTAGTAAGCAGAAATTGCAATTTGATGCAAACATCGACCCTTTAGCGACAAAGTCAACACCACCCAACACCAACATTCCAAACTAACCAAAAAGTTAGCCAATACACAAATTCTAAACCATTAACTAAGCTTAAAAACCTAATTTACATAACAAAACCTTTTCTTGATTTTTGTACTTAGCAAACATAACCCAAACTATATATGAAATCCTTACTTTAACACTATATTTTAGCCTAATAAGCAAATTAACCACTTAGATTAAGGTTAGCAAAACACTAGATAGCAAATTAGGTTTAATCACTTAAATAATGCTTTCTAAAACTTAATCCACTCACTAATCATGTTTCAAATACCATTTCCATACATAACCCTCTCTTGAAAAACCTTAAAACAACAACTTTACAACTAAAATCAACTTCTAAAATTACCTAAATTAGCATAATTAAAGACTACATAACAAGGTAACCATATAGATTAGTTTACTAACTACTAGATTAACTAATAAACAACTTAATTTAACTATTATGGCTTTCAAACCCTAGTTAGAATTTTCAAACAAAAATCTAAGAAAACTAGATTAAACTACACTAAATTAACACTAAACCATAACACATAAGCACTTAAACAAAGAATTTAACAAGATAGAATTTATACCTCTTGATCAATAGATCAAACAAGAAAGTTTCCTCCAAATGATGGCCTCAAACACCAAGATCCAAGCAAGAATGGCTAAGGAAAATGATAGCATAAGGATTTTGTATGGATTTTTGAATAAACTATGGATTTTGATGTGGTTTTTTGATGAAATTTGAAGAAAAATGAAAAGAAAAGAGAGGAAGAAGAGGGGGTTTCAGTTTCGGCCAGAGGAGGTAAGGGGGAGGGTGTGGGCAAGTGGGGAAAAGTCTTGGTTCAAGTTTCCAAAGTCAATGTATCATATTTTAACCATTATATTTAAAATAATACCATAAACTATCAAATTAACACAAGAAAGGAACCAAGAAGAGAGAGACCAGAATTTCTGGACTTGGCCAAGACTTGGGCTGTTCTTGGGCTGAGGGAAAAGATAGAGGGGTGTTACAAAAGAAATTTTATGCAAAAGGCCCCCTACAACTCAAAAATTGCAAGTTTTAGCCCAAAATTCAATAATTTCGTTTCAATTCATAATAATTGGTTAAAAATCAAAATAAATTACTAAAAATTCATGTTATCACTAGAATATAATTATCATAATTTTAGAGATTAAAATTAGCCCGGAAAAATTTGTATTTATCGCTTATTTAATGTATTTTCTTACCGGCTTAAATAATATAAAAAAATTGAAAAATAGGGAAAAATTTTTAAATGACCAAAATTTCATATTAAACTCATTAGCCAATAAAAACAAGTAATTACCTATCCACTTTAAGTATAATTAGCCCTAAACTGCAAAATATCGAGAAAGACGGTTTTCGGAAAAATACCGAATTTTCACCGAATTTCAAGAAAACACCAAAACGACTTTTCAAGACGCTACAATCTTCCCCCCTTAAAGAAATTCGGTCCCCGAATTTAAAAATATAGCTACGAGTACCTTCGAAGAGATGGGGATATTTCTTTCTCATCTCGCCCTCGGTCTCCCAGGTAACCTCCTCGCTGCTCGGGCTACGCCAAAGGACCTTGACGGTTGGTATACTCTTCGACCTCAACTTCTTCACCTGCCGATCCAGGATGGCCACCGGCTGCTCTGCAAAGGAAAGGTCGCGCTCTAGCTGGACTGTCGGGTGCTGAATCGCATGCGAAGGGTCGTGAAGGTACTTGCGGAGCATCGAAACATGGAAGACGGGGTGAACATCGGGAAAGCTGGGTGGAAGAGCCAAACGATATGCAACAGCGCCGACACGCTCGAGGATCTCGAAGGGACCTACGAATCTAGGGCTAAGCTTCCCCTTTCGCCCAAAACGCATCACGCCCTTCATCGGTGAGACCTTCAGAAAAACATGGTCGCCAACTGCGAACTCTAAACTGCGACGGCGCCTGTCTGCATACGATTTCTGCCTGCTCTGAGCCGCTCTCATCCGGTCTCGGATCAACTGTATCTTCGCTGTCGTCTCCTCAATAAGCTGCGGCCCCAAAATACGGCTCTCGCTGAGCTCTGTCCAACAAACGGGCGATCTGCATCTCCTCCCATACAATGCCTCGAAAGGTGCCATCTGAATAGTATCCTGGAAGCTGTTGTTGTAGGAGAACTCCACTAGAGGTAAATGACGATCCCAGCTACCCCCAAAGTCTAAAACGCACGCTCTGAGCATGTCCTCGAGAGTCTGAATGGTCCGCTCTGACTGTCCGTCTGTCTGCGGATGAAACGCTGTGCTGAAGCTCAAACGAGTGCCCAAAGCCTCCTGAAGTCTCTGCCAAAGTCGGCTGGTGAACTGAGTGCCTCGATCTGACACGATACAAGTCGGTACGCCATGTAGTCGCACGATCTCGTCAATATAGAGCTGAGCATACTGAGCGAAGCTGAAAGTCGTCTTCACTGGCAGGAAGTGAGCCGCTTTCGTCAATCTATCCACGATCACCCAGATGGAGTCGTACCCTCGACTGGTCCTGGGTAGACCCACAACGAAGTCCATCGAAATCTGCTCCCATTTCCACTCTGGAATGGGTAACGGTTGTAGCTCTCCTGCGGGCCTCTGGTGCTCGGCCTTGACTTGCTGACAAGTCAGGCATCTCGAAACGAACTCCGCAATGTCCCTCTTCATCCCGTCCCACCAGTAGGTCTCTCTCATATCATGGTACATCTTGGTGGAACCGGGGTGGACACTATACACTGATCGGTGTGCCTCCTCGAGAATGTCGCGCCGTAATCCATCAGCATCTGGTACGCACAGTCTAGATCCATATCGTAAAATCCCCTGATCGTCAACCATGAACTCGGAAAATCTGCCCTGTCCCATCTGTGCCATGATCTCTGAGCAACGGTCGTCACTACGCTGTGCCTCATATATACGGTCAAGCAACTGTGGGCGTGCACGAACATGCGCGAGCTGTCCCCCTGTCTGAGTGAACTCGAACTCAACTCGGCTGTCGCACAACATCTGTCATTCTGCTGACGACTGCCTCTGCACTGCGCGCAAAAAGGATAGACTACCCCCGGGCCTCCTACTCAACGCATCTGCCACCACATTCGCCTTGCCGGGGTGATATAAGATCTCGCAGTCGTAGTCTTTCACCAACTCCATCCAACGACGCTGTCTGAGGTTCAGGTCTCGCTGCTGAAATATGTACTTTAAGCTCTTGTGATCGGTGAATATCTGACATGACTCGCCGTAAAGGTAATGTCGCCAAATCTTCAGTGCAAAGACCACTGCAGCCATCTCCAAATTATGAGTGGGGTAGTTCTGTTCATGCTTCTTCAACTGCCGAGAAGCATAAGCGATCACCCGGCCATGCTGCATCAAAACGCATCCTAATCCCACTCGCGAAGCATCACAGTAGACAACAAATCCGCCTGATCCCGAAGGTAAAGATAATACCGGCGCCGTAGTCAAACATGTCCGCAGCTGCTGAAAACTGCGCTCGCACTCCTCCGTCCAGACGAAAGGAACTCCCTTCCGGGTCAAACTGGTCAACGGTGCAGCTATACGGGAGAAGTCCTGAACAAAACGCCTGTAGTAGCCCGCCAAGCCTAGAAAACTACGGATCTCAGTAACCGATGTAGGTCGGGGCCACTGCTGAACAGCCTCAATCTTCTTCGGGTCCACACAAATGCCGTCTCTCGTAACCACGTGACCCAAGAATCCGACGCTGTCCAGCCAGAAAGCACACTTGGAGAACTTCGCGAACAGCTGGTGCTCCCTCAGAGTCTGTAACGTAATCCGCAAGTGCTGCTCGTGCTCCTCTCTGCTCCGGGAGTACACCAAGATATCGTCGATAAACATGATGATGAACAAGTCAAGATACGGCCTGAATGTACGGTTCATCAAATCCATAAATGCTGCTGGGGCGTTGGTGAGTCCGAACGACATCACCAAAAACTCGTAGTGGCCATAGCGTGTACGGAAAGCTGTCCTCGGTATATCCTCCTGTCGAACTCGCAGCTGATGGTATCCTGATCGCAAGTCGATCCTCGAAAAATGCCCCGCACCCTGAAGCTGGTCGAACAAATCATCAATGCGCGGCAACGGATATCTGTTCCGAACGGTAACTTTGTTCAGCTGGCGGTAGTCGATACATAAGCGCAAACTTCCATCCTTCTTCTTGACAAACAGGACCGGAGCACCCCACGGAGAAACACTCGGTCGAATAAGCCCCTTATCCAACAAATCCTGCAACTGATCCTTCAGCTCTCGAAGCTCTGCCGGGGCCATCCGATAAGGCGGTATAGAAATAGGCCCCGAACCGGGAATCAAATCAATGCAGAACTCAACATCGCGCTCAGGCGGTAGCCCAGGTAGCTCATCAGGGAAAACATCAGGGAACTCACAAACTACCGGGACCTGGTCCAACGGAACCTCTGTAGCTCGAGTATCACAAACAAACGCTAAGAATCCCTGACATCCCTTCCGCAAGAGCTGACCAGCGCGAAGAGAAGAAATTAAGCTGGGAAGGGCGACACTGCGGTCTCCCTGAATAACAAGGACTGGCTCTCCCGGAAAGCTAAATCTGACTGCCTTCTCACGGCAGTCCACCGAAGCATAACAAGTGGCTAGCCAATCCATGCCCAGAAGCACATCAAAGTCCAACATATCGAGGAGTATCAAATCAACTGATGAATCCCTCTCCCCGATACGAACGGAACACAAACGAAATACAAACCGAGCGACAAACGACTCGCCTACCGGAGTAACAACAACAAGCGGCTGGTCTAACGACGACGACTCACGGCCCAACATCGGTGCAAAGTGTGTAGAGACGTACGAATGTGTGGAACCTGGGTCGAATAATACCCGTGCGTCGAAAGAACAAACTGGCAAGGTACCTGTCACGACGGCATTGGATGCCTGCGCATCCTGCGGTGTCAAAGCAAAAACTCGGGCCTGTCCTCCACCGATAGCGGGCTGACCTCGACCTCGGCCTCTGCCTCCTCGTCCTCTCTGAACAGGACCGCCGCGTCCACGGCCTCTCGGTGCACCTAACTGGCGTGGAGCATCGCCTGGGGTAGGAAGTAGGGCTCTCTGAGGAGGGGGTGGTGATGGTGGTAGGGTCACGTGCGGAACTGTCGCTGCTGCCTGTCGTCTCACCGGGCAGTCTCTGACAAGATGGTGCAAAATCCCGCACCCAAAACATCCTGGCGACGGCTGCTGCCCCTGGGAATAAGAACCATATAACTGTCCCCGCCCAAATCCTCTGCCAGGCCTATCTCTCGGAAAGAATCTGGCGCGCTGCCTCTGAGGTGGTACATCGGTGCGCATCCTCTTCGGCCCAGAAACGGCCGAAGTCTGTGATATGCGTGCCTCCATCCGCAATGCCGTATCCCTAGCAGCTGAATAAGTGTCGTAGCGCTGGGCGCCAATGGCAAGATATAGCTGGGCATCAAGTCCCTGTACGAACCTCTTCACCATCTTCTCCTCGGTATCCACCAAATACTGAGCATATCGGGACAACTGAGTAAACTGGATGTCATACTCAGACACCGTCATCCCAGGTGTCTTGACTAAGGCCTCGAAGCTGCGAGCTCTGGCGTCACGAACGCTCTCTGGAAGGAAACGGGCTAGAAAGACCGCTGTAAACTCGACCCAAGTCATAGGCGGTAGATCTGCAGCTCGACCTCTCAAGACTGACTCCCACCATGTCTGCGCGAGACCCTCTAGCCGGAAACTGGCAAGCTCTACCCATCGATCATCCGAACATCTCAGCGAACGGCAGATCCTGGCTAAACTATCAAGGAACGTCTGTGGGTCCTCCGCTGCCTCGGTGCCGGTGAATACTGGAGGTCTCAGCCTCATGAAATCCTGTAGTGAAACCGGAATGGACACGATGGTAGTAGTAGGAGCAGGTATCATGGTCGTCTGTGATGTAGTAGGTACGTCATCCGGCCTCGGTGTACGACTGGCTGCAACTAGGGATCCTACCATCTGACGCAGCTCCTGCATGCCTCCCATCATCTGTCGCAACTCCTCCATACCGGTCTCGAGCCTATCCATACGGCCTGGGGAAGGTGGATCAGTCTGTCCCAGCGGCGTAGGCATACCACCCTGCTCAGTCCTAGTCTCGGACGAGCCAGCTCGAATCTCGTCTCTGGCGGCAGCCCTCTGTGCCCTCGTAGCCTTCGGCGGCATAGTGGCTGTCACAGGAAAACGGATAATAAGGACAGTGCAATAGGATCATAGGATACACGGAATTGAAGAAGGAATTTTTCAAGCAAGTATATCCTAAAGTCACTTAGGCGGAGTACCGTATCGTAAGTATGCCGCGGACATACGCACGCTACGTTACCCTGCTTAAGTCACTTACTCCATCTACCAAGGGTCATCCTACACTCACAAAGGTAAAACCTATCGCTCTGATACCAACTTTGTCACGACCCGCAGGGTACGGAACGTGACTGGCACTTAAGTTCACGAAACGTCTAAAGGCGTCCGTAAAATAAGTAAGCCAAAGCCCAGAAAACAAAACCAATGAAGCAAAAGAGTGAAGAAAACCCAATCAATTGAAAGCGAGTTATCAAATAAGTCATGTAAAACACTTTTTAAAACAATACAAATTTTTCCCGAAAATTTCAGCAGAGTCTCCTTTGTAAATACTGACCCCCAAAAATGGGTACAACAAAATATATACATGAATCCACAAAATAGGGCATCCCCAAGCGGGAGCTAGCTCTTCGCCATACGGCGGTCACAAATCCCACGCAATGTAAATGACAACAAGCATAATAAAGCATAAGGAAGCATGAAAAAGTAGCATGTCGGCTCAAGTGAGCTCGACCCCAAATACAGTATAAAATCCACAAACCTCACAGTCTCATCTCTAGGTCAATATACAAATATCTGGTAGAACAGTAGATGGAGTACACTAGATACAAGAATATACAAGGTGGTACAAAAAAATATAACATAACCCACCTATGAGCAAATCTCGAGCTCAGGCAAAAGAGGCAAAAGACAAGTGCGCCCGCCGCTACTGAACTGACGGAGCGGACCTGCAAAAGACTGTGGCACAACGGGGGTGAGTTGCCAACTCGTGAGTAATAAATAACATCTACAAAGGCTATCGTATGCATGCACACAAGCATCCTAGCCTCTAAAATACAGGTATGACTGGATGCACTAGCAGGTGTGTATACAATATCAGTGTGCCAATATGTATGCAACATGAAAATCTGAGGTCTCAATAGGTATATATAAGAAATATTTTATCTCTTTTTGTTTTTGAAACTCTTTTAGAATGCCAGCATAATGTCAATGAATCGACGAAAATCGGTGTCCAGCAACGACACCCAAAAGCTGTCTCAAATCTCATAAATGTATCTCTGGCCTCAGCCGTCCGGCTGACCCATCCCAAATCTCAATATCTCATCATCTAGCGGCCACGGTCGGTATCCTCTGGATATCCGCCGTCCCAAACAGTCACCGGTAGGTAATCCGTCCCCTGCCAGGCTCAACGTCATCACCACATTCCTCTTGCCCCGGGGTACCTTACCGGGCCCACCATGTACCCGTGCCGGTTCCTCCACTCCTCGACACGGATTTCCAAATCCACAGCAAACTCATGGTGGACGACACTTACATCACTAGAAAGCCGCAATTTACATATTTTAAAAATATAATAAGTTTAGAAGTTTTGCGGCTTTCCCCCGAAATCCAGCAATATCATAAAATCTTAAGAAATCCTCATAAGTGCATATATCTATGATAATGAATGCATATGATATCAATAATCAAGTTGCGATGTGTGATTAATGTATTAAGCATGAACAATTAATATGATGAAGTACATGCACATGAATAGCAATACTACGGTTTCATTTTTAAGGAATTAAAGGCAATAGTACCAGTTTAAGTATCAATTTGTAAAAGGTTTCAATTTAAAAGTTATCTAGTGTGGTGGCATGGCAATTACCAGGGTGTGTGTGTAAACATGAATAGTGCTCGTGCTGCATATAAAAACCTGGTAATGGTGCATGTGTCCTACAATTGAGTTTGCGTATATGGGTATAACCTATCGATCTAATTGCAGCAATTATCATGCCAGTATTATTATTCTAATGTCACAGGTGATTATCCAATTTACTATTTTCCAGTTTACTAAATCTATCGGGCGACTTGCGCCATCCAGACGATCGTCCCCCGTAGATGTTAAATCTACTCACCGGGATCCCTGGCTAAATGTGTCCAATCACCGCCTTTCCCTTTCGCGCCGCGTCTGACGTCTCCGCGACCGAACCTGGAATTTACATCAATACCAAACATAAGGTTACGTATCAAGAACGACGCAAAACCCCAACGAAACTACTAAAGTTCGTTAGCTAGGTACAACGTGCACAAAGTGCGCGGACACGCGCGAAAATCGCAAAAACTGCCGAAAAACGCCGATTTGGGTCGCCCGGCAAAACTACAACCCGACTACCCAAAAACCGCACTCACGCATCCTAAAAGTCGTAGGACAAGCCAACACAATCATCGAGATACCACAATTAATTCATCACATAACTTCTATAAAAATCTAGTAAGCAGAAATTGCAATTTGATGCAAACATCGACCCTTTAGCGACAAAGTCAACACCACCCAACACCAACATTCCAAACTAACCAAAAAGTTAGCCAATACACAAATTCTAAACCATTAACTAAGCTTAAAAACCTAATTTACATAACAAAACCTTTTCTTGATTTTTGTACTTAGCAAACATAACCCAAACTATATATGAAATCCTTACTTTAACACTATATTTTAGCCTAATAAGCAAATTAACCACTTAGATTAAGGTTAGCAAAACACTAGATAGCAAATTAGGTTTAATCACTTAAATAATGCTTTCTAAAACTTAATCCACTCACTAATCATGTTTCAAATACCATTTCCATACATAACCCTCTCTTGAAAAACCTTAAAACAACAACTTTACAACTAAAATCAACTTCTAAAATTACCTAAATTAGCATAATTAAAGACTACATAACAAGGTAACCATATAGATTAGTTTACTAACTACTAGATTAACTAATAAACAACTTAATTTAACTATTATGGCTTTCAAACCCTAGTTAGAATTTTCAAACAAAAATCTAAGAAAACTAGATTAAACTACACTAAATTAACACTAAACCATAACACATAAGCACTTAAACAAAGAATTTAACAAGATAGAATTTATACCTCTTGATCAATAGATCAAACAAGAAAGTTTCCTCCAAATGATGGCCTCAAACACCAAGATCCAAGCAAGAATGGCTAAGGAAAATGATAGCATAAGGATTTTGTATGGATTTTTGAATAAACTATGGATTTTGATGTGGTTTTTTGATGAAATTTGAAGAAAAATGAAAAGAAAAGAGAGGAAGAAGAGGGGGTTTCAGTTTCGGCCAGAGGAGGTAAGGGGGAGGGTGTGGGCAAGTGGGGAAAAGTCTTGGTTCAAGTTTCCAAAGTCAATGTATCATATTTTAACCATTATATTTAAAATAATACCATAAACTATCAAATTAACACAAGAAAGGAACCAAGAAGAGAGAGACCAGAATTTCTGGACTTGGCCAAGACTTGGGCTGTTCTTGGGCTGAGGGAAAAGATAGAGGGGTGTTACAAAAGAAATTTTATGCAAAAGGCCCCCTACAACTCAAAAATTGCAAGTTTTAGCCCAAAATTCAATAATTTCGTTTCAATTCATAATAATTGGTTAAAAATCAAAATAAATTACTAAAAATTCATGTTATCACTAGAATATAATTATCATAATTTTAGAGATTAAAATTAGCCCGGAAAAATTTGTATTTATCGCTTATTTAATGTATTTTCTTACCGGCTTAAATAATATAAAAAAATTGAAAAATAGGGAAAAATTTTTAAATGACCAAAATTTCATATTAAACTCATTAGCCAATAAAAACAAGTAATTACCTATCCACTTTAAGTATAATTAGCCCTAAACTGCAAAATATCGAGAAAGACGGTTTTCGGAAAAATACCGAATTTTCACCGAATTTCAAGAAAACACCAAAACGACTTTTCAAGACGCTACAATATCGGTGTCCTCACTTTCGAGAGGGGGATATGACTTTACATTCGTAAGCGATGTAGTTCACATCCACCTAAATCAAGTTCTGATTGGGTCCGGTACATTAGATGACGGTATATACGTATTGAATCAAGCTCAAGTTTTCAATGTCTAGAACACACTTAAAAGAAAGTCTCCAGAAATAAATCAGGCTTTCTTATGGCATTGTAGACTAGGTCACATCAATGAAACACGATTAACGAAGTTACATAGAGAAGGATATTTGAATCCGTTCGAATATCAATCTTATGCCACTTGTGAATCTTGTCTCATGGGAAAGATGACAAAGACTCCGTTTACTGGACACAGAGTAAGAGCGAGCGAGCTCTTAGGACTCGTACACAATGACGTGTGCGGTCCAATGTCTATACATGCGCGAGGTGGTTATTCCTACTTCATTACTTTTACGGATGATTTCTCTAGGTATGGATATATCTTCTTAATGAAGCATATATCCGAGGCCTTTGAGAAATTCCAAGAATACAAGAATGAAGTGGAAAAACAAACAGGCAAAAGTATCAAGACACTGAAATCTGATCGAGGTGGTGAATACTTAAGTGCCGAGTTCCGGGGATACATAAAAGAGAATGGAATTCTCTTTCAGCTTACTCCTCCATACACACCACAACACAATAGTGTACCGGAAAGGAGGAATCGAACCCTATTGGATATGGTTCGTTCTATGATGAGTAAGGCTGAGTTACCGCGATCTTTCTGGGGTTATGCACTAGAATCAGCTGCATATCTTTTGAAGCAGGTTCCAACCAAGACTGTGCCTACCACACCATATCAGATGTGGAGTAGGAAGAAACCCTGTCTAAAACACTTTAGGATATGGGGATGTCCAGCTTTAGTAAAAAAGCAGCATCCGGACAAGCTCGAGGCACACTCAGTACAGTGTAAGCTTGTGGGATATCCAAAGAACTCCAAGGGATATTATTTCTATTATGCAGAGGAACAAAAGGTTTTTGTTTCTCGTCATGCCCACTTCTTAGAAACTGAATTTTTAGAGAATCAGAAGAGTGGGAGCGCAGTAGAACTAGAAGAAATTCCAGAACCACAAGCTGTTAGTGAAAGTTTGGTAGAACAAGAAGTTTCAGAAGAAAGGGACATACCAGCGCCTATCCGCAGAAGTAGTAGGCAGTCTCATTCGCCCGAGAGATACTACGGTTTTCTCATAGACCGGGATCGAGAAGATTGCGTCATTGATAATGACGACCCTACTAGCTTCCAGCAAGCCATTCAGAGCGGCGACTCGGTAAAATGGATGGATGCAATGCGGACCGAAATGGAGTCCATGTACACTAACAAAGTATGGACTTTGGACATTGCTCCAGATGGGGTAAAACCCGTAGGATGCAAGTGGATCTTCAGAAAGAAGATTGGTGTAGATGGACAGGTTGAAACCTATAAGGCTAGACTTGTTGCAAAGGGTTTCCGTCAAAGACCTGGTTTGGACTATGACGAAACCTTTTCTCCAGTGGCTATGCTCAAATCCATTCGGATCCTTCTTGCTATTGCTGCCTTCCACGATTATGAGATCTGGCAGATGGACGTAAAGACGGCCTTTCTAAATGGTAATTTAGAAGAGTGCGTCTATATGGATCAGCCAGAAGGATACATTCAGAGTGGGAGCGGCGGTAAAGTATGCAAGATGCTTAAGTCCATTTATCGACTAAAGCAGGCATCGCGGAGTTGGAACATTTGTTTTGATGATACTGTCAAAGAATTCGACTTTGTCAAAAATCCAGATGAACCATGCATATACAGTAAGATTGTAGGGAGAGTTGTTGTATTCCTCGTCTTGTACGTGGATGACATTCTCCTAATAGGAAATGATATTCCTATGCTACAGTCAGTCAAAAGATTCTTGTCACATAAGTTCTCCATGAAAGACCTGGGTGATGCCACCTACATTCTGGGGATCCAGATCTATCGTGATAGATCAAAGAGGATGTTGGGACTTTCGCAGTCCAGGTACATAGACACCATATTGAAAAGATTCAGTATGGATGATTCTAAGCGCGGTAACCTACCGTCTTGTCACGGAATCACCCTCTCCAAAGAGATGTCTCCCAAGACTGATTTGGAAAGGGATCGCATGTCGATTATACCCTACGCTTCTGCGGTAGGCTCTATAATGTATGCGATGTTATGTACCAGACCAAATATAGCATACGCATTGAGCGTTGTAAGCCGGTATCAGGAAAACCCAGGGGAGAAGCACTGGATAGTAGTAAAGATCATTCTCAAGTACCTGAGAAGGACTAAGGATATGTTCTTGGTGTATGGCAGAAAAGACCTCCAGATCGAGGCCTTTACTGACTCCAGCTTCTAGAGTGACAAGGATGACTCCAAGTCCATGTCGGGTTATGTCTTTACCCTCAAAGGAGGGGCGGTCTGTTGGAAGAGTTCCAAGCAGGACACCGTTGCTGACTCAACGATGGAAGCGGAGTACATAGCTGCTTGCGATGCCGCAAAAGAAGCTGTCTGGATGAAGAAGTTCCTCACAGAACTTCAGGTGGTTCCTACCAGTGCTGGTCCAATACCTCTGTATTGCGTCAACAACGGCGCTATAACTTTAGCGAAGGAACCCAAGTCCCATCAGAAGTCCAGACACATCTTAAGGCGGTATCACCTGATCAGGGAGATCGTCGGTCGCCGGGAGATCGAGGTAAAGAGAGTAGATACAGAGAATAACATTGCTGATCCATTCACAAAGGCCATTCCTCAGACGCAGTTCGAGAGGCTATTCGAGATGATAGGTCTGCGATATGCCAGTACATGGCCCTAGTGCAAGTGGGAGATTGTTAGTGTTTATGCCCTAGAAGGCCATTACTGTATCATACTAGTTTGTATATTACTTAATGGAAGCTTGGGATATTCACAGTTGTATTAACAGTCTTGCTAAAAATGGTAGTATGTTACTTGGTTTATGTCTACTTTAATATGTGCATATGTTTCTTGTAACATATCGCTTATACATATTAGTAGAGCCCTTAGGATCTTTGCTTGATTACCAGCGTTGTGATGGCAGTCACACTAGTGGGGGCTGGGCAGTCTATAAGAAACATCCTATACAGGTCCCTAGTCGTAGGATTATCGAGACAGGGCATCGATACTCCGGAGTAGACTAGTGTGTACGCTTCTCATCCCAGTTAGGGAGATGGTCTGTCCCACAGCCATCAGTACGTCATACTGGAGATAGTATACAGGTGCTCGTTAGGTTACGGGTACACCGGACAGGACTCGCGGGGAACTGTTGGTTGGGATTATACCCATCGTCAGTTAACAGTTCCCAGGTGACATGAGTACAGCATAGTCCGCAGACTTGACACTGCTACTTCGCCTCGAGTGTGTCCCACTGTTCTTAGATTGCTACCCTACCACGGCTCAAAGGAGTCGTGCAAACAGGTAGCAGTTGAGTGCAGTCCCGAGCACTTGGAGGCAATGGTGGTTAGACAGGATTCGTCTCTCCCGGTATTGGGAGTTGATATCGCGCTGTGTCAGAGAGCCATTACGCAAAGTCCCTGGCCATGGCAAGCGAGATTTACTGGTAGATTTTCCAGTAGTTTCTCAAGGTGTAATGGGCTACGCTCCGACACGACTTATACCGCTTTTAGGGGACTGACGCTTGCCGTCCCCTAGGCCCGATATGCGATAGTCTTAGACGAACAAACCGGACTGTACGGAGATTCTCACAGCAGACTCAGTAGGAGTTTAGATGGGTTTCCTCATCGGCCTTCTTATCGACATCTACCTGGGGACCGTTACGTACAGCTAGTGCCGCTTGCGGTCTGTGGTTAAACCCACTGCCAGCGTAGTGTCGAGTCTTTAGAGTCCCACACAGAGAGTTTCCCTGCTTCGGGCGAAACGATATAGAGGTCGTATGGTTTTTACGACAGGGTTCGGACGCATACGTGTTTTTACGCACGTACGATGTTCGGACAGATTTTACTAGTCGGCTTTGGTTTAAGCCAGATTCTAGTATCGGATTATTAGATTTATACAGTCTAAAGTTTTTCCGTGTTTTTACGGATAGGAGGGGCGTTCTCGTAATTTGTCGGGAAGCTTCTTGAAGCATGGTGACTTGGGGGTTAAGGTGGCATTTGCATTAATTGGATAAGTGAGTCATGGTGTGATTCATACATGGAGTTAATGTATCATTTATGATTTATATGACTCATGTGATGAATCACTTAGTGTATTAATGAAACATGATGATATATCATTATTTTTTTTTCATTTAATATATATGATATGTTTCATATATACACATATGATTTATTCATCCAAAAGGATTCTCACTCTCACCTTCTCTATCCTCAAGCTCTCTCTCTTCAAACCCTAACCTCTCATGTGTTGAGATCAAGGGTTAGCTAGACTAATACATCCATAATCCAACACTAGGTTGCTTAGATTAGCACTTTGAGAAACCTAGTTACCTCAAGTTAGAAGTTAAGCTTGGAGTAGGATCTCTCGGGTGGATCGTCTTTGACTCGAGGAGGCCGTTGATGTGCCGACATTCCAAAGAGCCTACAAGGAGTGGAGGACATTGATGAAGACCCGAAGGACAAGTAACGTGAGGTATAACTTCGAATCAGAGTAGTTAAACCTTTCGTAGTTTGCTAGCAATGGTTTAGATACGATTCTTGCGCTCAAGTCCGTGTTACGAAGCTTTGATAATCGTTTTTCATATATTCTGCCTCCCCGCAAGTTCGTGGGGTGCGTAACATGGACTTACAATACAAACTACAACAGATGATTTGGTAGAACCGAAGGATTCAATAGTAACCAACGAACCTCAGCCTCTCCGCCGATCTAGTAGGATTCCTCACCCACCTGAGAGATACTTCGGTTTTCTCTATGACAGTGGGATCGAGGATTGCATCATGAGATGATGACCCAACTAGTTTCGAATAGGCCATCAGGAGTGGGACTCTGTAAGAATGGCTGGATGCTTAGCGATCTGACATGGAATCCTTATACACCAACAAAGTATGGACTTTGGTTGCTTTATCTAAAGGGTTAAATCCCCATCAGGAGCAAGTATATCTTGAGAAGATTACTTGGTGTACATGGAAAAGTTGAGACTTTCAAAGCTATGCTTAAGTCCATCCAGATCTTACTTGCCATTGCTACATACCAGGACTACGATTTTTGGCGGTTGTGTGTCATGACAGCTTTTCTAAATGATGATTTAGAAGAGAGAGTCTATAAGTACACAGCTAGAGGGCTTCATAGACAGTGGGGGCAGCGGAAACGTGTGCAAGTTGCTTTATAGGATAAAGCAGGCATCGCGGAGTTGGAACGTCTGTTTTGATGTGGTAGACAAAGAGTTTGACTTCATCAAAATGGTAGAAGAACCTTGTATATATACAAAAAGGTAGTAGAGAGTATGGTGATGATCCTCGTATTGTACGTGGATGACATACTCTTGATTGGGAAGGAGTTTCCTATGCTACGCTGGGTCAATCTCCTCTTATCACAAGGATTCTCCATATAAGGATCAAAGTGATACCTCCTAAATCCTAGGTTTTATATCTATGAGATAGATCTAATTGGATGTTAGGATTCTCACTAGTTGTAGTGAGATGGTATCAACCGATCCTGGGGAGAATCACTGGAAAGGTTCCAGGGTGATAAGGACGACTGAATATCAGTAACAGGCATTGTCTTTACCCTCAGTGGAGGGACGGTATGTTGGAAGAGTTCCAAGATAGATACCGTGACATACTAGATGATAAAGGCAGGATAAATCACTACTAAGGATACTACCAAAGAAATAGTCTGGATGTACACTAGTTCATGAGATGAACTTCGCTCCTACCATTGTGTGACAATGGGGTTTTGGCTTTTGCCAAGGAAACCCCGTCCCATCTGTGATCCAGACATATTCTAAAGCAGTATCACCTGATCATGGAGATGGTTGATCTCCAGGGTGATCGAGGTTAGGAGAGTAAACATAAGGACAACAGCGCGGATCCACTCACAAAGGCCTATTTCCCAGTAGAGACTTTTATGGGATGGTTGAGTATGAGATACTTCAACCACAGCTGATTGTTGGGTATGCGATACTATAACAGATGGCCCTAGTGCAAGTGGGAGATTGTTAGTGATATGTATGCCCTAGAGACCATTACTGTACATACGATGTATATTGTAGTGGATGCTTGGACATATATAGGGAGGACTTTCTTGCTCGACATGATAGTATGCTATCTAGTTGCACTTTATCTTAACATGTACTCTGATTGTCTCTATGTTACATGTTGATAAAGCCCTTAGGATGAGTGCTTGACTACCAAGACTATGATGCAGATCATACTAGTGGGGACAGTGTAGTCGCTAAGTACATCCTTCAAAAGTTCCTAGTCGTAGGTGTATCGAGACAGGGCATCGATATACCAGAGTAGACTAGCGTATGCGCTTCTTGACCCATATGATGGGCGATGGATGATCCCATATCCATTGGTGTTTGACATCAGAGAAGGTATACGGGTACTCAATGGAGACTGGGTATACTGGACGGCTCGCCGAGAACTCCCAGATGGTATTATACCTCACGTTAGATGGCAGTTCTCTGGTGACACTGGTACAGGTTAGTCTGTAGACCTGAGATCGTCATAGAGTCTTGTGTGATTCCCACTGTTCTTTGATTTCCATCATACCACGTCCAAGAGGGCATGCAAAACGGTGGGTTTTGGGTACAGTCCCGAATCACATGGAGGCAATGAGCGATATGAGGGGTTTCGTCTCTCCCGGTATAGGGAGTTGATGTTGCGCTGTGTTCGATTGGCTATAACTGGTAATCCATGGCCAGGGTTGCTGAGATTTACTGGTAAGTGTTATCAGTAGTTTCTCGAACTGTTATGGACCTCATATCGACACGACTTATCAAGCTACTTGGGTCTGACGTTTACCACCCCTAGGCGATATGCGACATATAAGACGAAGAAACCGGACTGTATGGGAGTGTTACTGATTGGATTCGCAGGAGAATGTACAGGCTTGCTTGTTGATCTTCTGATCGCTCAATACCTGGGTGGCTGTTACGTTTAGCTGACCGCTTGCAGCTTGTGGGTGTTTGATATGATCATCACCTACTGCCGGCGTATTGACGATTCTTTAGTGTCCTACACAGAGGTTTCCTGGCTCAGGCAAAACGGAGTAGGAGCACATATGTGATATGTGCGGGACCGAGAATAATACGTGTATGCGATACCGTATTAGATTCTCGCGATATGTGATATCGGCCGGGTATATGTGATATAGCCGGGTCATCGGATCAAGTGTTGATTCGATGAACTGATATAGATTATATTAGTCGGTTATTTGTGAAATAGCCGGATTATCGGATCAAATGTTGATTCGATAATTTAATGTATAATTATATATTTGATATATTATATTATATTAACTAATATTAGCTCACTTAAAGATTCCTTTTCTCACTTGGATAATACATTGATATATATGTGATATATGTTAATTGTATTATTTTATTTTGTTACAATAAATATTGTATATGTGATATATAATATTGTAACATGTTAGGTTTACAAATGCAACATGTTTTGTGGAGTTTAAATATGGTTAGGGTTTGGATTAGGGCTAAGCTTGCATGAAGCTTTCATTAAGCTTCTTGAAGTTTTGACTTTGACTTATGATATTTTGTGTAGATATTTCTTAACCCAACCCAAACCCTTTACCATAGTTAGTTTTCTACAAGGGTTAAGTCTCATTCTTAACCCATTGTTGCAATTCTAACCTCATATAAGAATTTCATTATTCATCACAAATAGATTACTTCTTCTTCTTCCTTTTGAAAAAGCTTTCTAGCTTTTTGACATGTGATGATAATGAGTGAGAAATTGAAAACAAAAGAGAGCTAAATTCCTACTTCATCATCCTCATCTATTCTTGCCACTTAGATTAGGGTGTTTGCTTTGCTAATATTTGATTAGCAAAGAAAGAGCTTGGGTTTGAGATTCTTCAAGGTAGATCATCTTAGTTATTGAAGATCGGAAGCAAACTTGCATCTTTCTCTTCATGGGGCCTCTCTAGAGTCCGGGTACTTGATGATCGCAGCGAAGGGACCACAACACGGAGCTTGTGAAGCGAAGGAACGGACTATAAAGGTTGTAATCCCTTTCTCTTAGAAGTAAAGTTGTTTACTTGCTCATTGTTTTACCTAATCTCTGGTCTAAGATCTTGCTTGGGTTGTTCGGCACATGAAGAATTTGATTTTGGCATGGTCGATGCCTTGTAGAACCTTGTTCTATTGCCTAATAACCCTACAAATTCTTCACTTGGAAAAAACCTAGTGAGCTTTTTCTTTGATGAAGAAGAAGAAGAATGAAGAAGAGAGAATGAACTCTCATGAGGTTAGAATTGCAACCATGGTGAGTTAGTGTCATACACTTAACCCTTGTAGAGAATAAACCAAGGCTAATGGTTAAGGGCTGGGTTAACAAATATCTTAAGCTAAACAAACAAGTGGACTAAGTCAATGTATCCATAAGCTTCTACAAGCTTATCCATGACTAATTCCAAATGTTTGAATTACTTAAAACAAATAAAACCCTAGCATTAACCTAGCATGGTGTGAGTCTCATACAATCATGTTGCATGTGTAACCTTGCATGACACAACAATATATATCACATATATATTTTGTGCAAAAGGAAAACAATACATTTAACATATATCACATATATATCAATGTATCATATATGAGAAAAAGAATTACTTAAGTGAGCTAATATTAGTTAATGTAATGTAATATATCAAATATATAATTATACATTAAATTATTAAATCAACACTTGATTTAATAATCCGGCTATATTGTGTATAACCGACTAATATCAAATGCAACAACTTATCAAATCAATACTTGATCTGATAACTCGGCTATATCACATATAACCGACCAATGTCAAAAGTCACGAGAATAGAATGCGATATCACATATCGCATTAATCTCGGTCCCGCACATATCACATATGTGCTCCTACTCCGTTTCTCTTGAGCCAGGAAACCTTTGTGTAGGACTCTAAAGACTCGTCAATACGCCGGCAGTAGGTGATGATCATATCAAACACCCACAAGCCGCAAGCGGTCTGCTAAACGTAACGACCACCCGGGTATTGAGCGATCAGAAGATCAACAAGCAAGCCTGCTCGTACTCCTGCGAATCCAATCAGTAACACTACCGTACAGTCCGGTCTCTTCGTCTGATATGTCGCATATCACAGCCTGGGGGTGGTATAATGTCAGACCCTAATAACCTGATAAGTCATGCCGATGCAAGGTCCATAACGGTTCGAGAAACTACTGATAACACTTACTATTAAATCTCAGCAACCCTGGCCAGGGATTTCCTGTTCTGGACAATCGAGCATAGCGCAACATCAACTCCCAATACCAGGAGAGATGAAACCCCTCCTGTTTCTCATTGCCTCCATATGACTCGGGACTGTACCCAAAAACCATCTTTTTGCACGATCTCTTGACCATGGTATGGTGGAAATCAAAGCACAGTGAGAATCACACAAGTCTCTATGACGATCTCGGGTCTACAGACTAACCTGTACCAGTGTCACCAGAGAACTGCTATCTGACGATAAGTATAATACCATCTAGGAGTTTTCGGCGAGTCCGTCCAGTGTACCCAGTCTCCACTGAGCACCCATATACCTTCTCTGATGTCAAACACCAATGGATATGGGATCATCCATCGCCCATCATATGGGTCGAGAAGCGTATACGCTAGTCTACTCTGGAGTATCGATGCCCTGTCTCGATACTCCCACGACTAGGAACGTTTGAAGGATGTACTTACCGACTACCCTGTCCCCACTAGTATGATCTGCATCATAGTCCTGGTAGTCAAGTACTCATCCTAAGGGCTTTATCAACATGTAATAGAGAGACAATAAGTGTAAGTCTACTGTAGCGCCCCGGCCGTCTACAGACGCCAAATGCGGAATAAAATCTTTTAAACTGGCGCTATCGTATACTTTAACCCGGATCTGCCATTATTGCTAAACTAACAAACTGTAAAGAGTGTAGAAAGGTTATACCGAACGATCCGAGTCCTTCGTTCTTCAACCATCATCCCACGCTCCGTTTTGGCTGCTCCGATCTCGTCGATCTCCGATCTTCTTGTCGAGGTGGCACCACATCACCGATTCTTTAAACGGGCTCCCGCCTCTAACTCGAGGCAACTCGATCGTCAAGTTTGCTAAAAGAGACGACCAAGAATGATGTAGAGAATGAGTAGATGACTTTGTCTCACTTCGTCCAAATCCGTGGACGATCGGTTAATGAAGTTGCCGAGGGAATCGGGTGATGGAATGAAATCGACTGTGAAATTCCATACACCGATAAAACCTATCATAATCTTTTCTAGCAAAATGAAAACTCAAGTGAGTGAGAGTATGAGGAGAGAGAGGGGTGGCCACTTATAAAGAAGGAGGAAGGTGAGTGTAGGAGAGGGGGGTGACCACAAGAAAGCTTCTCACTCAAAAGATCAAGAAGAAAATATCCTTAGCTAAACAAAAAGCTTTTATGTTAAAGCATGACTCATTAACACCTAGTCACCATTTAATAAATGCTACCAATTAGAACACAACACCAATTAGCCTAGTCACCTTATCTAGAATCTTCTAGAACACTGACTCACCTCAACTGAAGAAAAGATAAATCCGTCTTTAACCGAATGTTAAAAGACGGCTGATAGAAAACTGGAAACTGACAACTTCCAAAAGTGATCCTGAAACGACTTTCAGGATAACCCCGAAACTGTATAAATATACCCGCATTTGTATTACGACCGAATACAAATGCAACTGAGACAAAGATATTATACCTACTCAATATAATACTCGGATCCGGCTTAAACCAAAGCCGACCAGTATTATCTGCCCGAAAAATAACACGTGCGTAAACGCACGTGCATTTTCCGAACCCTGCCATAAAACCATACGGCCTCTACAACGTTTCGCCCGAACTTGGGAAACTGTCTGTGGGGGACTCTAATGACTCGTCAGTACCCTGGCAGTGGGTTTAACCACAAACCGTCAGCGGCACTAGCTATGCGTAACGGCTGCCCATGGACTGACCTTAAGGGAGGCCGAGGAGCGAACTCAAGGGAGACCGATGAGCGAACTCCTCCGAAAACCCTACTGAGCCTAACAGTTACAATGTATATACAGTCCGTTCCGTTCGTCAATGAGTATCGCATATCCGCCTAGGGGGCTAGTAACGTCAGACCCCCAAGAGCAGTATAAGTCGTGTCGGAGTGAAGCCCAATAACACCCTGAGATACTACTGGAGTACCTACCAGTAAATCTCCTGCCACGGCCGTGGGCTTTGTGTAATGGCTCTCCTAGACACAGCACGATCTCGCCCCCAATATCGGGAGAGACGAATCCCCTGCCGATCCGCTCACGTGCCTCCATATGGCTCGGGACTGTACCCAAAAACTACCTGTTTGCACGACTCCTTTGAGCCGTTGTAGGGTAGAAATCAAAGCACAGTGGGAACTCACACGAGACAAATGACGACCTCAGGTCAATGAACTAACCTGTACGTATGTCACCAGGGAACTGCTATCTGACGATAGATATAATACTAACTAGCAGATTCCCGGCGAGTCCTGTCCGGTGTACTCATAACCCAGTGAGCACCTGTATACATCTTAGGTGATCCAACTGACACCAGTGGCTTGTGAGACCGGCCACCGCCCCTCATCGGGGTCTCGACTGTATACACTAGTCTACTCCGGAGTATCGATGCCCTGTCTCGAAACTCCCACGACTATGGACCACAATTAAGGATATGCATATAAACTACCCAACTCTCACGTATATGATCGCCATCATACTGTTGGTACTAAAGCAAGATCCTAAGGGCTCTATCAAAGTGTAACATGCAATCAGTCACCTGAACATGTACACGACTGATAAAGACAAACCAGATAGCATACTATCATCTCGAGTAAGACTGTGCTACCGGGATAGGTCCTCCGCAATCATTGCAATCACGTACCTGCGATCCAATAATTGACTATGAGGGCACTATCTCCAACAATCTCCCACTTGCACTCAAGGCTAATTATTGCGATGTTGCGTACTCACAGCCCATTTGAAACCAACACCCAACTCCTCTACTAATCAGATTCACAAAGCTCGTTTGTAAAACTATTGTGTTCGAGAAATAGCTTCAGTGAGCGGATCCGCCTAGAAGTTTCTTTCTGTATCTCTCTTAATCTCAAGTTCGCGGAGAAAGCCATCTCCCGAATCGAGTAATACTTGTCTTAGAATATGTCTGGATATCTGATGGGACCTTAGTTCATAAATGAACTTCATATCCAAACTTCTTAGACTGTATGGATCACTGAACCTAATCAGTATCCGGCACCATGCCACCCACAGTATCCTCTGGAACCATCTGTCCATAATACTGTCCCTCGTCAGAGGGAAAACTAAAACTCTGACAATCACTCTGTCATCCATGTCACCTTTGAAGCCTGGAATGATAACCGTCTCCCGAAAGAGGCTGCCGTTATCTTATCCGTAGAACATGTACTAATGTTCTAAAACTGCTTCCTTATGTTTCTCCAGGATTGGATTAATACAAACATATTGCATCTAGTGCAAAAACAACATTTGGTGCGGTACTTGATATCTCATGATTGATTCAATTGCCTAAGCAAGTGATCTGCCAATCATGCACATCCCTCTCCTCTTTAGTCTATAAGACACCTTTAGAGAGGGTGACTCCATCACCTGCAGGTACACCACCATGCTAGGAGTCAACTATTCCAAAAACCATTAGAATATCTGTCAAAGTACCCACATTGGGAAACTACCCAAATCCAGATCTAAAGCCATAGATCCAGAAACCAGAATGTCAAATATTATATCCATATCCTGTCTGGAGAAACAACTGTGTGACGACCACAGTTCAACCGATCGTAGTATAGGAATTTTACTTCCTACTCTGTGTATGTCATCCTGATACCATGACATCACACCCTACTACCTTCTTAACTGATCCATCCCTTATTCTGATTGAAGTCAAACCCATGACTGTCACATCAAAATTAGATGATCTATCTCCGCTATAACTGCTCAAGTCTATGAATAGATATAAGCATCTTGCCCACTATGTTTCTGCTGCTCCCACTGACTACGACAACCCTCCTACCGGGTCTCATATCCTGAAACAACAGTAGTGTCAAGTCTGGGTAGATAAGAACCTCACTGTCACCGTCCTTGAGGCTACCGAAGTACCTCTCGGGTGTCTGAGGTTATCCACCAAATCTACGGAGTGGCTATTGGAATGTCAACCTGATTGAATGTATAGGTCCTATTAAATTTTCTGTAATCGTTCACGGTTCTGGAATCACTTCCAGTTCTACCATACTCCCACTACTGTTTTCTGAAAAAGATCCATTTTACTAAAACTGTGGCGAGTCAAGAACAATATCACTATTGATCTTCCAAATGGTAGAATATCAACCCTCGTCATAGCCAGGGTCAACCCACAAACAGCCATTACAGAAACGTGCCCTGAGTTATCCAGTGTCTGGTTTTAAGCATAAGCTGGACAACTCCCCGTACCTTAATTTCTTTTAAGGTACGAACTATTCTATATCCAATATAGAAACTTTGGCACTTATTTAATTGGAACCATATTCAATCCATGCATCTGTCTCCAGTGCATATCAACTTAATGGAAAGAGGCTAATCAGCATTACTCAACTTAGGAATCCATCCAATTATGAGTAACCTGAAAGAGAAACGCGTTTCTCAAAACCATCACTATCATCTGAATACCAATCACAAGAATCTACATCTTCGATCTCTTTGAAGAATCCCGATACTTGTGACACCTGGTTCTCCACTTTATTCTTAAACCCACAACTTCTCAAAACTTAGACCTTGTATTTCTACGAAACACTTGTCTAAATACTAGAAAAGTTATAAGTAAACAGAACATAGTACGAGGACCTACCCCTTTGTCCTGATGGACACTGGACAACATACAATACTCTGTATAAGTTTGCTGAGTTGAACAACTCAAAACCTGTGCGTTGTAGGTGGAAAACTGTACCCTGGCGATTTCCTCAACTATCACCAATTACAACGAATTCCGATATAATGAGGATGATCACTTAATTCCCAATATCTTACTCCCACTCATCATCTGTAAAACCATACAGATTTGAGAATGAAACCTGGTAAATACATACCCTTGGAGTAAGTGTCTAATCGGGAAAACAGTTTTTCCTTTAACAATGCACTGAAACATGAAAATGTTTCGTAGGGGTATCCTGGTAATCATAGCAATGCATCTTCCATAATCCAATTCATGACTTCAACCGTATATTTTATTGCCATCTCTCCAAATCCCTTTATTTGTCTTTAGTCGTTACCTTCTGTACACCATCGTTAGGCTAAATGGTTTTCTTCCTTCCCTACCGTTCGACACCAGCCTATGGTTTGGAAGAAGACTATCCAGTAAGCATAATAGGTGTACCCTCCTAAACCAAGGAGTACTCGCATCTCGAGAGAAGGTGATGATAAAAGACAACTGAATAATACCTTATTCTTTTAAAGGTGAAATAGGAGTGGCGATGAAGTACGCGGTTTTGGTCGTGAATGATATCAGTCGCAATTTACTTTGCCCTCTTTCTAATCCCTTTATTTTGTCTTTACATATTACCTTCTGCACACCCTACTTAGGCTAATTGGTTTTCTTCATTCCCTACCTTTCGGCACCATCCTATGGTTTGGAATAAGACTATCCAATAAGCGTAATAGGTGTACTCTCCTAAACCAAGGAGCTCTCGCAACCTGAGAGAAGGTGATAATAAAAGACAACTGAATAAACCAATTCTATTTCTCCTGAACCTGGATCCATCCTCGAAGAAGTCCCTTCGAGTTCGTATATAACCATACGATGGATCTATCCAATGGAAGTGGATATCCGTAGTAATACGGGTGTTCTGAGAAATGCAAAGGGTAAAAGAAGGAGTGGCAATGACTTATGCAACATAGACAATCCAAAAGCCAGTATTTTAAGAAGGTTTGGTCAACTTGGTCACTGAGTCATAGTCTAGGGTCGGTCAAAGGTCGCTGCCAAAGAGAGAGAGAAAAGAAACACTCTGCGTGCACTCTAACCTAGATCAGAATGGTCATCACTTTATCTAATCCGGAAACCTCCCACTGTCCTGTCAAATTCTCCTCCAAACCTAAAAAAGAATCAATCGGGATCACCCGAAGAGTAAACCAACTCATCAGTGGGAATCGGGATCCAACTCTCATCGCATGTTAACGTGATGGAATGCATCCACGTTATTCATACTCCAGAAGGTATGCGCATACTTGGCAAGTTTCAGTTTCTTTAGAAACTCCCGATATCATTTTCTTGCCCCATGCTCTTATGACCTTGGCGAAAGTCAACAAATCATAAGTCACATGTCAAGTTCTGCCCGTCATTATCTTGTTAATTTGAATCCACCCGTACATACCCTTGACGAAAGCCAACAAGGTAATACGACTGTCCCAAACCAACTCATCTATCTATGCAACAAATGAATACCCAGCAGCTACCAAATACTATGCCTTGACGAAAGCCAACAAACATAGCTTGAATACTACTGACCATCCATAAGAAACGACGGAGGGCTACGACTGGTTTTTGGCGAAAAAACCTTTAACGTAGTGAACTTGATATCGCTGAAGGAACCTGATAGCTTTTTATAAAAATATAGTGGCGAAAACCTTTTGCTAAAGAGGTCATTCCCGGTGAAGGGATCTCGGCTCTTTCCTCATGGAATGAGGTGCAGGATATTCCACTGAATACCGCTATGCAAAGCAACTTGTAATCGACTATAGTGAAGTTATTACTCTGACGCAAACTTCTGTCCAAGGGGTCTTTCCCGGTGAAGGGATATCAGCCCTTGCCTCGTCGAATGAGGTGCTGGATATTCACACCGAATACCGCTATGCATAACAAAAAGAAACGTCTTTGTAATAACACTTTTTAAATTTGTTCCAACAACTCAAACAGGTTTTTTTTACTTTGCATTGATCAGAATCAACGCAGTCCCATCAATCAATCACACCAGAAAAGAACGAAAATAAAATGTACGTATATGCCATCCGCATTCGTCGCTGGGTCCCGTCATCACCCGTTAGGTTACTTAACTAACGACAGAGCGGGGACTAGACTAGCGCGGGTGTAAAACATATACAACATCTAATAGTATATAAACCAATATACATAATCGCTCCAGGCGTGATAATATGCAACATTACAGAAAAGTTATAAGCATCACAGAACAATACAGATATCTGGGATCCCCGAGTTTCACAGAGCCGCTGCTGAAACTCGACGTTCCCCTGTCGTGTGGATAGCCTGTGCAATGAAACCTAGACCCCTACGGGCGCGGCAAGTTACCCGCCAAAACCTGAAGCGAGGCAGTCCCCACAGCATAGTGAATGGAACACCCGGCACTTCACGGAATCCGGTAAATTGAGCACCCCTCCTTGGGTCAACCTGTACCCCCTACGAGTGCGGCGAATAGTCTGCCAATTCTGAAGTGGGGTCCCTCTGCCTCTCAAAGCCATGAGATGCGGACCCGTTGCTTTCCCGAACCCGGCTATCCGTGCACTCCGTCGTGGGGTAAAACCTAGTACAGTAATGTAAAATAGTACAATAGGTACATCGACCGCAACCTGGTCGTGCCCCAAAAGAATATTATACAACAGGCAGTGACGGCAGTCCACATGTTGGACGCTCGCCCCGCAATATCAAATGTACAAATAAACACAAACTGTACTATCATTGCACACTGCTATCCACCACGACAAATCCACAACATCACAGCACAACACAGAACATCAACGCGAATGTCACGTTCGCAAACCCGTCTAAAAGAACTATAGCAATCAGACGCGGTTTACCGATCAAATGACATTCCCGGTCGGAGATATAATGTAAGCACTGTAAACTAACGCGTTTAAATTTCGATCGACCAAATATCAAAAAAAAATGGGCCCCACGACTTACTGGTGAACAGTAACAAAACCTGGGCGCAATTGATATATACCAAAAATCCCAAAATCCAACACAGAACCCACTGACCAAATTTGGGAGCACGTGCTCCCCACGTGGCCGCGGATGCGCGGCCAAACCATGGGTTTGGCCGCGTTTCCGCGGCAGCTTGGAGGAGTTACGACCCCAAATTTTGTCGTGGCTCTTAAAAACGCCTGCACAGATTTTTAAGACATCCAGAAATAAATTTTGAGACCGTTTAAAATTAACAGAAACTGTCGGGCATGGATTTTACAATTTTCGATTTCCGGTCGGATCGATGTTTTAAACGCGTTAGCACAAGTTAGTATAGCAAAATGGTGAGGCTCTGATACCACTGTAAGTCTACGGTAGCGCCCCGGCCGTCTACAGACGCCAAATGCGGAATAAAAACTTTTAAACTGGCGCTATCGTATACTTTAACCCGGATCTGCCATTATTGCTAAACTAACAAACTGTAAAGAGTGTAGAAAGGTTATACCGAACGATCCGAGTCCTTCGTTCTTCAACCATCATCCCATGCTCCGTTGCGGCTGCTCCGATCTCATCGATCTCCGATCTTCTTGTCGAGGTGGCACCACATCACCGATTCTTTAAACGGGCTCCCGCCTCTAACTCGAGGCAACTCGATCGTCAAGTTTGCTAAAAGAGACGACCAAGAATGATGTAGAGAATGAGTAGATGACTTTGTCTCACTTCGTCCAAATCCGTGGACGATCGGTTAATGAAGTTGCCGAGGGAATCGGGTGATGGAATGAAATAGACTGTGAAATTCCATACACCGATAAAACCTATCATAATCTTTTCTAGCAAAATGAAAACTCAAGTGAGTGAGAGTATGAGGAGAGAGAGGGGTGGCCACTTATAAAGAAGGAGGAAGGTGAGTGTAGGAGAGGGGGGTGACCACAAGAAAGCTTCTCACTCAAAAGATCAAGAAGAAAATATCCTTAGCTAAACAAAAAGCTTTTATGTTAAAGCATGACTCATTAACACCTAGTCACCATTTAATAAATGCTACCAATTAGAACACAACACCAATTAGCCTAGTCACCTTATCTAGAATCTTCTAGAACACTGACTCACCTCAACTGAAGAAAAGATAAATCCGTCTTTAACCGAATGGTAAAAGACGGCTGATAGAAAACTGGAAACTGGCAACTTCCAAAAGTGATCCTGAAACGACTTTCAGGATAACCCCGAAACTGTATAAATATACCCGCATTTGTATTACGACCGAATACAAATGCAACTGAGACAAAGATATTATACCTACTCAATATAATACTCGGATCCGGCTTAAACCAAAGCCGACCAGTATTATCTGCCCGAAAAATAACACGTGCGTAAACGCACGTGCATTTTCCGAACCCTGCCATAAAACCATACGGCCTCTACAACGTTTCGCCCGAACTTGGGAAACTGTCTGTGGGGGACTCTAATGACTCGTCAGTACCCTGGCAGTGGGTTTAACCACAAACCGTCAGCGGCACTAGCTATGCGTAACGGCAGCCCATGGACTGACCTCAAGGGAGGCCGAGGAGCGAACTCAA
Source organism: Agapanthus africanus (assembly GCA_030015575.1). Classification (NCBI taxonomy): domain Eukaryota; kingdom Viridiplantae; phylum Streptophyta; class Magnoliopsida; order Asparagales; family Amaryllidaceae; genus Agapanthus; species Agapanthus africanus. The sequence continues at coordinate 357,944,908 of JASDDO010000012.1, forward strand.
GGGAGACCGATGAGCGAACTCCTCCGAAAACCCTACTGAGCCTAACAGTGACAATGTATATACAGTCCGGTCCGTTCGTCAATGAGTATCGCATATCCGCCTAGGGGGCTAGTAACGTCAGACCACCAAGAGCAGTATAAGTCGTGTCGGAGTGAAGCCCAATAACACCCTGAGATACTGCTGGAGTACCTACCAGTAAATCTCCTGCCACGGCCGTGGGCTTTGTGTAATGGCTCTCCTAGACACAGCACGATCTCGCCCCCAATATCGGGAGAGACGAATCCCCTGCTGATCCGCTCACGTGCCTCCATATGGCTCGGGACTGTACCCAAAAACTACCTGTTTGCACGACTCCTTTGAGCCGTGGTAAGGTAGAAATCAAAGCACAGTGGGAACTCACACGAGACAAATGATGACCTCAGGTCGATGAACTAACCTGTACACATGTCACCAGGGAACTGCTATCTGACGATAGATATAATACTAACTAGCAGATTCCCGGCGAGTCCTGTCCGGTGTACTCATAACCCAATGAGCACCTGTATACATCTTAGGTGATCCAACTGACACCAGTGGCTCGTGAGACCGGCCACCGCCCCTCGTCGGGGTCTCGACTGTATACACTAGTCTACTCCGGAGTATCGATGCCCTGTCTCGAAACTCCCACGACTAGGGACCACAATTAAGGATATGCATATAAACTACCCAACTCTCACGTATATGATCTCCATCATACTGTTGGTAGTAAAGCAAGATCCTAAGGGCTCTATCAAAGTGTAACATGCAATCAGTCACCTGAACATGTACACGACTGATAAAGACAAACCAGATAGCATACTATCATCTCAAGTAAGACTGTGCTACCGGGATAGGTCCTCCGCAATCATTGCAATCATGTACCTGCGATCCAATAATTGACTATGAGGGCACTATCTCCCACAATAAGTGTACATGTTAAGATAAAGTGCAACCAGATAGCATACTATCATGTCGAGCAAGAAAGTCCTCCCTATATATGTCCAAGCATCCACTACAATTTACATCACATGTACAGTAATAGCCTCTAGGGCATACATATAACTAACATTTTCGTGGTGTAGACGATGAGCCTGGCAGTGGGAGTAGTACCTACCGGTGACTGTATTTGGACTCGGCGGTTATCCGGAGGATACCGACCGGAGTAGTGAGATGGATTGAGGGCCGACCAGAGTAGGAGGCGCCTGAGGGCCGATCTGAGGATGCAGCGCCTGAGATATATGAGGATTTACGTGTCGATGTTGGACACGGATTTCATGATGTTTCGAGTGTTGATGCTGGACACTCAAGTTCCATGATTTTGATGTGTCGCGAAGGACACACGCTGGTTTATATCCCCATTCTTTCATGCATATGCTTTTATGATATTTACATGCATGACGTTGTTGTGTCACTGATTGACACGTGGAAGAGATCCACATGCATACATGCACTTATTATATTGTTGGATGATATCCACATGCATACTGACATTGTTTATTGTTGGCACATATACAGATTTGGTCACCCTAGATATCATGGTATTACCTTTATGATATAGTTGACCTAGGAAATTATTATTTTATTCGATTTCTACCTGATGATGTTTTTCTACTCACGAGTTGGCCACTCACCCCCGTTGTGCCACAGTTCTTGCAGGTTGACCGCAAGGATCAGTAGCGGCATCGTTGGCACATAGCTGCATTCGGGTGTTTTGCTTTAGTAGGCGGTACATGTTTGATCGTACCCCTCTTGTATTTATTATTCCTGTTGTATCTCGTTAACTCCATCAAATCAGAAACTAGTATTTGTATAAGTAGTAAGATTTAGTGAGACTTGTAGTTGCGAGACTTAGAGCGAGGGTTTATGTTCGCTTGGTGGGTTTAATGTCTTGCTTTACATTATCTTTTTGGTGTTGATCTTCGCCGTTGGGCGTCCTATACTTATATTTATGTTTTCCATGGTTGTGGATCCGCCGATTGGCGAAGAGCTAGCTCCCTCTTGTGAATGCCTTTATCATTATCTTGTATATATGGTTTTGGATCAAAATATACAAAGGAGGTGCTGCCCAAATTTTTAAAAGACGAAACATGTTTTTCAACTTACATAATCCACTTGTATTTTCATGTTCCCTCATCTATGCATTTAAGAAAACTTTTTAATTTCATCATACTTTTATTTCAAAACTTCACCTCTTTATTTGCTTAAAAGGGTTTAGATTTCTGGGTTTCGGCTTACTTGAATTACATTACGCTTGTAGACATGGCGTGATTTAAGTGCTGGTCACGAGCTAAATTTTGGGTCGTGACATCCAACTATCTCATAGAAGGTATGCAATCTCATTGCAAATTTCAACACTTGAAATCCTCGATAATATTTTTACCCCAAGCGATCTATGACCTTGACAAGGTCAACAAACCATAAATTGCAAGTCAAGTTCAACACGTACATTTCATGATTGAATTAAACCCATCTGCACGACCCTTGACAAGGTCAACAAGGCCATATGACTACCCTAATCCAATCACATCTCATGCTTTAGCAGATAAGCACTAATTAGCTACCGTACACTACGTCTTGACAAGGTCAACAAACGTAGTACGAATACTGAATAATCCTTATCTGAAATGACTGAGGGCTACAACAAGTTTTTAAGAAAACCTTTTGCGTAATGAACTTGATATCGTTGTAGAAATAAGTGATTTTGAAAAGGAGTGTTTTTGAGGCTTTTGCTAGTTTCGCTAAAGAGGTCACACCCGGTGAAGGGATCTCGGCTCTTTCCTTATCGAATAAGATACGGGATATTTCACAAATACCACTATGCAAAGCAAGAACTATAGAAGCAATCAAAAACAAAACCAAGTGAGTTGTAGCGTCTGCTAGCTTTTGCTAAAGACGTCACTCCCGGTGAAGGGATCTCGGCTCTTTCCTTATCGAATAAGGTGCTGGATATTCTACAAGGAATACCGCTATGCAAAGCAAAAAACTAGAGCTACCCTTTTTGAAAATTTGATTCTACAACATCTTTTAGGTTTCTTTTCTTTCATTAATCTCATTAATGAAGTCCCATCATTTATTCTTCCTAAGCATCATAGAAGAAACAAAAATACAACGTACGCTTATGCCATCCGCATTCGCCACAGTGTCCCGTTATGCACCGTTAGGTTACTTAACTAACGGCATAGCGGGGCGGGACTAGCGCGGGTGTAAAACATAAGCAACGTTTATTATATATCATATATATAATAATAAATCATTCGTCTCAAGCATATAAAGTGATCACATCACAGAATATCAGCAGCAGAAGATAACATATGAAATATTGGATATACTAGGAATTCCGTATTTTAAATTAAGCCAGTATAAAACACGGATTCCACGGTCGCGATGAATAGCCAAACCCACATCCCTAGACCCCTACAAGAGCGGCAAGCAACCCTACCAATTCTAGTGTTAGGAGACCCGGTCTCGACTCCTCGAGATGGTCTCCCACTGGACTCTAGAATCCGGTTACTTATGCTTCCTACCTTGGGTCTATCCTAATGCGGAAAGGTAAATAATATACATCGATGGTGACATCATTCTCATCCTGGAAGTGCCCCAATAAAAGAATATTACATACAAGTTTTTACATCAATGAAAATGAAAAACTCTCATCTCACATAAAAAACCCCGGCTATTCAAAACACGACGATCCAATATAACATAACACAGCAACTCAAAACATCAACGTAAGTAAATATATGTATCCCAAATGTCGTTGATATATAGCAACGAAACCGGCGATACACCACATATTACACTTACGGTCGCAGAAAAGAAAATGTCAAACTACAACATTTGGAATCCACAATCACCTCAGACATCATAACCCCAAAATATCACATACTTCGGATTTCATGACTAACAATATGAATTCCAAATATTGTATCAAATTCCACAAATAGCTAGACGGTGTTAAACATTCCGATCGAATCAACAAACACCCAAAATTTCCTAAAGAACTCAACACTTGAGCGTAGTTTAAAAATACTCAGTACATGCCACAGTACCTATGTGGACCAACCGTAGAAGGGTCAACCTTTGCCTCACATATGGCGCCGCAGAACTACCGCAAACCCTAGGGTTTGGCGGCGGTTCTTACGGTCATAGAATCGAGTTAGGGTTTCGTTCTTCTAGAGGGCCCATCCCATTACTTGCATGATTTTTGAATGTTCTTTAACTTGGAACAATAGTGGCAAGCTAGGGTCATCATAGTCATGATGCAGATCTCACTGTCACCGTCTACGAGGAAACCGAAGTAACTCTCTGGTGGCTGAGGTCGCCTTCTAAAACTGCGGAGTGGCTAATTATAGCTGAATTCAATTGAATTCTTAGGTTCTACTAAATTATCAGTAACCGTTTGTGGTTCAGGAATCACTTCCAGTTCTACCGTACTCCCACTGATGTCTTTTGAAAATAATACATTTTACTAAAAATGTGGCGATTCAAGAAGAAAATAAATTTTGATCTTGCAAATAGTAGAAACTTAATCTCTCGTTTATGCCTGGGATAACCCACAAACTGCCATTACTAAAACGTGCCTTAAGTTTATCCGAATTCTAGTTTTAAGTATAAGCCGGACAACTCCATATACCTTAATATCGTTAATATATGAATCTATTCTATATTCAATATAGAAATAAAGAAACTAATTTAGATAGAACCAAGTTCATAAGTTATGCAGCTCTTTCCAGTGCACAACCTAAAAGAAAAATGCCATACACCATTACTCATCAAAGTCTAGGACAATAGTGGTGGCAAGTTTGGGTCATCAAAACCTCCATGTCACCGTTTTTTAGGAGATCGAAGTACCTCTCTGGTGGCCGAGGTTACCCACCAAATCTGTGGAGTTGCTAATAGATTATCGAATCTAATTGAATGTTTAGGTTCTACTAAATTTTCAATAATCGTTTGTGGTTCTGGAATCACTTCCAGTTCTACCATACTCCCATTAACGTTTTCTGAAAAGAATTCATTTTATTAAAACGGGTGGCGAGTCAAGAACAATATAACTATTTATCCTCCGAATTGTAGAATGTTAACTCTCGTCAAAGCCCGTGATAACTCACAAACTGCCATTACCGAAACGTACCTTGAGTTTATTCGGATTCTGGTTTTAAGCATAAGCCGGATTACTCTATATAACTTAACATCGTTAAGATATGAATCCATTCTATATCTAATATAAAAATAAAGGCACTAATTTAATTGGAACCGATTCAAAATACATGCAGCTATTTCTATTGCATTTCGACTAAATGGAAGAAAACAATGCAGCATTACTCATCAAGGAGCGCACCTACGGATGAGTAACCTGAGAGAGAAGTAAGTTCTCAAATATATTACTTACGACAAAATATCTAGCATAAGTATCTACACCTTCGATCACCTCGAAAAATCCTGATACTTGCAACGTATGCTTCTCTACTTTATTCTTATACCAATAACTTCTCAAAACTTGGTCTTTGTATTTCAACGAAATGCGTGTCTAAAACCAAAGAAGTCATAAGTAAATGGAATATAGTACGTGTACCAACCCCTTGTCTTAATGGACATCGGACAAAATACAATACTTTGTATAAGTCCTCTGAGTTTAATAACTCAAACCCTGTGCGTTGTAGGTTGAAAACTGTGTTATGGTTAAGAAGAATTACACCGTTGTTGAATGCACCTTACCTAACCATCAACTGATAAACATAAATGTCATAAAAATAATTTCAAAAATGTACATCTCACTTCATAAAATAAACGTACAGATATATCGGTTTGAAATTGGTGCATAACAACGGATATTCAAAACCAAATATCCTATCTCTGATAGTGGTATCATTTACCCTATCTCTGATAGTCAGTGGGTTAGCCTCATCCACGTTGTCCCCAAGAAATCAGGCATAACGGTCAAAACAAATGAGGCGAACGAGTTAATTCCTACTCGCACCCAAACTGGGTGGCGAGTATGCATCGATTATAGGAAACTCAACGCCGCGACACGGAAAGACCACTTTCTATTACATTTCATTGACCAAATGCTTGAACGATTGGCTGGGCATGAATACTACTTCTTTTTGGATGGCTACTCCTGCTATAATCAAATTCCCATCGCCGAAAAAGATCAGGACAAGACCACATTCACTTGTCCGTTAGGCACGTTTGCATATCGTCGCATGCCCTTTGGGTTATGCAATGCGTCCGGTACTTTCCAGCGGTGTATGATGGGAATTTTTTCAGACATGGTGGAAAAATTCTTGGAGATCTTTAAGGATGATTTCTCCATTTTCGGCGACTCCTTTGATGAGTGTTTGCTACATCTAGACGCAGTCCTTACCCGGTGTAAGGATAAGAACCTTACTTTAAATTGGGAGAAGTGCCACTTCATGGTACGTGAAGGTATTGTCTTAGGACATATCATCTCGCAAAATGGCATTGAGGTGGATAAAGCGAACATTGAAGTAATTTCCAATCTCCCTCCTCCCAAATGCGTCCGAGACATTCGAGCCTTCCTTGGCCATGCCGGTTTCTATAGACGGTTTATCAAGGACTTTAGCAAGATTTCAAGGCCCTTGACTCTTTTGCTGGCCAAGGACACGAAATTTGATTTCGACTCGAGCTGTATGAATGCGTTCGAGTCATTAAAAACTCACTTAATTCTGCTCCCGTTCTTTCGTCTCCTGACTGGACGCATCCATTTGAAATTATGTGCGATGCATCTAATTTTGCCATTGGTGCTGTCCCTGGACAGCACATCGATAAGATGCCACATGTAATCTATTATGCTAGCCGAACCTTGAACGATGCCTAATTGAATTACACAACAACCGAGAAGGAATTCTTGGCTGTTGTGTTTGCTTTAGAAAAGTTCAGGCCCTACTTGATCGGCTCTCCAGTCATCGTATACACTGACCATTCAGCTCTTCGCCATCTTTTTACGAAGAAGGACGCAAAATCTCGGCTGATCCGTTGGATCCTCTTACTCCAAGAGTTTGACCTTGTCATCAAAGACAAAAGAGGATGCGAAAACGTAGTCGCCGACCATCTTTCACGCTTCCCTTCTTCGCCAACGCTTCAATTTCCAATAAACGACGTTTTTCCGGATGAGCAGCTCTTGACAGTATCATGCGAACCTTGGTTCACAGATATTGTGAACTATTTAGCCACCGGACTACTGCCGAATGAATGGTCAAATCAGGACAGACTTCGATTCCTTTCTGAGGTAAAACACTTTTACTGGGACAGACCTTATCTGTTTAAATACTGTCCAAACCAGATTATTCGTCGGTGTGTCCCCGAAAATGAATTCAAGAGCGTGCTGTCATTTTGCCACGATCAAGCATGTGGCGGGCATTTTGGCCCTAGAAAGACATCCGAAAAGATCTTGCAGTGTGGTTTCTACTGGCCACAACTCTTTAAAGATGCACATGATTACTGCAAGACGTGCTCCCGGTGCCAACACTTGGGCCGGATATCCAAAAGAAATGAAATGTCGCTCCAACCAATCTTGGTTGTGGAAATTTTTTATGTTTTGGGGGATTGATTTTATGGGGCCGTTTCCCAATTCTTTTGGGAACTTGTATATTCTTCTCGCTGTTGATTATATTTCTAAGTGGGTTGAGGCTGTGCCCAGCCGGACTAATGACAATAAGGTTGTCGTTAGATTCCTCAAGGAAAACATTTTCTCTCTGTTTGGGCACCCCCGAGCAATCATTAGCGATAATGGAACTCATTTCTGTAATAGGACTTTTGAGTCCTTGATGCGGAAATATTCCATTAATCATAAGCTATCAACGCCCTATCACCCCCAAACATGTGGGCAGGCCAAGGTTTCAAATCCGCAAATCAAACAGATTTTGGAGAAAACGATTTCCAAAAACCGTAAGGATTGGTTTTTAAAACTTACTGATGCTCTTTGGGCATTTCGAATTGTCTATAAGACCGATCTTGGCATGTCTCCTTATCGGCTTGTTTACGGAAAGGCTTGCCACCTTCCAGTAGAAATAGAGCATCACACATTTTGGGCGATAAAAGAGCTGAATCTATCTCTCGGAGATGCGGGCAGCCATCGGAAGCTGCGGTTAAACGAATTGAACGAGCTTCGGGATGAAGCTTATGAGAACGCGGTTGTCGTAAAAAACCGAACGAAGGTGTTTCACGATAAACACCATATGCGCAAAACATTCACACTTGGTCAACAGGTATTACTTTACGATACCCGGCTACATTTCCATCCCAGCAAGCTCAGATCTTGATGGAAAGGGCCATTTTTTGTACGTACCGTTTATCCGCACGGTGCGGTCGACTTAGAAAATCCGGAGGACGGTTCACTATTTAAAGTGAACGGACACAGGCTTAAACCTTTCCTCACCGCGGACCCTTCGGAGGAGCTCCTGATGTTGTAGGAGCCGGTTTACATCGACAGATCTTCCTCCGCCTACCCACAAATTTCTGTTATCCAGCCATAAACAGTGGAAACACTGTTTCAAATAAGTTTGGGGGTATGTCACACTTGTAATTATATAAAATTAAAAATAATAAAAATAATAATAATAAATTTCAAATTTTTGGGGGTGTTTTTGTAAATTTTCAGTTTTAATAAATAATAAATAAAAAATTAGGGTTGCGCGGCAGAAGAGGGGTTCTGGCGGCGGTTGCGCGGCGCTCTGGCGAGATCTCCCTGATCTTTTTGCTGTGGCGGCTAGGGTTTTTAGAGAGTTGAAATTAGGGTTCTCTAAAATTCAGAAGAGGGGTCGGGTTGTATTTATAAATAAATTCCTCTTTTTACAAATAAATTCCTGATCTCCCTGATCTTCATCCACGAAGTCACCAAACACCTGAAATATTTTTTACAAATAAATTCCTCTTTTTAAGAGGTCCTTTTTGCAAATAACCAAAACACCCCTATAAATACAACCCGACCCCTCTTCTGAATTTTACAGAACCCTAATTTCAACTCTCTAAAAACCCTAGCCGCCGCAGCAGAAAGATCGGGGAGATCTCGCCAGAGCGCCGCGCAACCGCCGCCAGAACCCTTCTTATGCCGCGCAACCGCCGCTTCTTGGTGTCGTCACCCTCTGAAAATTTAAGAAGAGGTTTGCAGATTTTTTATCTTCTCTGTAAAATTCCTAAATTCTTCAATTATTCTCTGTAATGGCACCCACTCTGCAGTTTGAAAAGGATTTTTCTCAAATGTTTGCACACACTGTTTATGGTAGTTACTTCGTTGATGAGATCCAAAGGCGCGGATGGAATTTTTTACTATTTAACCATCCGAATGCCTTCGCGCTTACGGATCTTGTCACCCGTTTTTTTGAATGCATGGATGAGGGTAGTCTTACCCAACACGGGTACCTTAGATTAATGTTGGGGGATAGGGAAATTATAATTGATAGGGACTTCATCCACGAAGTCACCTTAATTCCACGACTCCCCATCCACGACCAACCACTCCATTTTGAAGACTACCTACCCTTAATGGGAAACGATTGCTCAAGAGAGCCACGAAAAGGAATCCAAGCACGAAAACTTTTTGCGAACGTGTTAACTGTGTGCCGTTGGGCACAAAATAATATTTTTGGTAGTTCGCACAATACTACATTTTCACACCATCCCTTCATATAGTGCACACTTTGATGACATGAAACCCCAGCTATGATATGTGCACTGTATTGCTTCACTCAATTGGCGCGGGCAAGAGGGCTGCCAACTATCCATGCCCTATGTTGGTGACATAACTGTGTCGTCATTTCCTCCCTGTTGAAGAATTCGAATTTTATATGCATGGTGGGATTCCCATTAGACCTCTTCTTGAGGGCGTTTCCACGTCCTACACACGATTACATGATGTATGGTCGCTCACCGAGCCGGCCGAGGACGTGATGGATAAGACACCTAGCTCGAGCTCCACAGCGAGCGACGAAGAGCTTACCCCCGCCGCACAAGCACGCTTACTTAGAAGAACCAATAGGGGGTAGAAAGATTGATAGGGATGATGACCAACCTTGATCAGCGAGTGACGGGTTTGGAGCAGGGCATGACCACCCTACTAGCCAGAGATAAACGATCCCGCTCACGATCGAGGGGACGGAGAGGCTATGAGCAGTGAGGAAACTGCTTTCGATAAGTTTGGAGGTGGAGGTTGATTGTAAATAGTTATCTTTGCATTACATCTGCATTTTTTATATATTTTTTATACATATTTGTTTTTCTTTGCATATTTAATTCCGCATTGCATCTTTATAAAAAATATAAAAATAAAAAATATAATAATATAAAAATAAAATCAATAAAAATTGAAAATTTTAAAAAATTATAAAAATTGAAAAGTTCAATTTTGGCCATATTTGACTTAAATTCAACATGACGGTTGACTAGTTAGGAAAAAACTAGATCCTAAAGCTGGTAAATTAAAAACCCTAAAAATAACCTTTCTTAAAAGTTTAATTATAGAAAATATATGTCCTTGCAATTTATTTAGAAATAGGCAAATTTTGAGTTCAGTTCTTGGGCTAAGTCAAAATAAGGGAAGAGCATTGAAATTTTTATTTGAAGTGTAAGTCTGAAAAATAAATTCTGATCCTTTAGTCTAAATTCTGAAAATATATACCCTATTACACGCACTTACACACATCTTGAAACTTGGAATAGTGGAGGATACCTTGAAATGCTCTTTTCTAAAACCTTAGTATGAAGGAAAATAAAATAAATGTATAAATGGTGAATAAAGAGACATAAAAAATAAACACTGGTTTTGTAATTGCTTAAGGCAGCATAAATAAAAAATATAGCGAGGGTGCTTTATCACCTAGTGCCTTAGAATAACTGGTTTGGGAGTCACTGCTAAACCTTAGGTATTACAAGACGAGGAATTACGCCTAAATGCGTAAGCACATTTTGTAATCGGTCGTTTAGTACCTCAAGAAGTATTAACGGCCGCATGAAGAATGTGTGAGCAATTTCATCACCAACTAAAAAGTACTTTAGACGATTGACAAGAGTATGATAGCTTGAATTAAATTTCCAAGTGTAGGGGTAAAAATTACACACACGTAGGGGTATATGATTGGGGTTTGGATGAGAGATAGGAATGAAAGATAGGCCTTATATCTTCTGTAAAGATGATAAAAATTCCTGAGTTGAGATTGCGCCTTAGAAGGAAAACTTAGGAGTTGTTGAAAGCTTTATAAACTGGCAAAACGTATACGATATTAAGTTAAATGAAAAGTGAGTGTGAAAAATATGGGTTGATGATTTCTAGGTTGAAAATAATAGAATTTCTTGCTAGAATATTGAATTGAAGAATTAGAGTCAACGGCCAAATTGATCGGATTTTGTGGGTAGTATCCGCTGAAAACCCTCAGGAGACAACACTCCTCCTACTAGGGACACCTAGAGGTTTAACGGCTTGTTGCACGAGCTCAGTGCAATCGCGTTCCCTGCGAAAGTGAGGTTAGGAATTTTTGAGAATAAAATTGGCTTTGCTCGGGACGAGCAAAAGATAAGTTTGGGGGTATTTGTTCATATCAAATTTTTGCATTATTATATCACTCATTCTTAATCACATTGCATATAAGTAGGTACTTTTGATCCATGTCTGCTAAATAGTTGCACGTTACAGGTTCTCAGCTCGTTACAAAAGTCGCTACAAATGTGAGACTACGACCAACAATAGATGAATCCGTATGATGCCGCCTACCAGTTCTAGGAACAAATGGAAAATCATTAGACAGTTCAATGCACAAAGCACAAGGGCAGCACAAGATCCAAGACTTCAACGCGAAGCTCAAGGCAAAAGTCCACATCATTCTGCATTGTTGGAAATCTAGAAGGATATTGAAGAGATTCTGAGAGACCAAGTGAAGAAAACAGAAGATAAAAGAAACTTGAAGAAACCCTGAAGAAATGGGCCCATGAACCCACCAAATGGCCGCGGAACCGCGGCCAAACAGGCTCTTCTACTGCGGTTCCGTGGCCGTGCTAAGCACATGTCGGTGGGGTGTCAGTGCTTTGACTCGGTTTTTGGGGTTGTTTTGTAATTTCATGTATGGATCAGAATGTAAACCTATGGTTTTTCTTATCTTTAAATAGGAGAGGGTTCAAAGCCAAATTAGGCATTCTTCTCTCTATTTTTTATTCCTCTTTTTAATTTATAGATCTAAATTTAAATTCCATTGTAATGCGTTTTTGAGAGGACATCAATAAAGTAAGTTTTTTATTTATCTCGCATTCTTTTTATCGTACCTGCAATTTTTAATCCAGTAATAGAAATTTATCTGCTTTTTCCTTATAATGAATTTTATTGCTATCTCTCTAATGAGTGAGTAATTCCTCACTTGTTAGGGTAGGAGAGGGAAGGTTTCAGAGAAGGAAATCTCTCTCACTCCTTTCTTTTCCCAAATAATTTTAAATACGGACTCCTGTTAATTCAATCATAATCCGCTCACTACGGCACCCTATCCTACATGATAGCGGTGACTCCCTACTTAGACCGGTTGTGGTTGAATTAACCGGAGGTTAGGGCTAAGAGCCAAGAACGGAAGGACAAGGACCAAAAGGAAGAAACTAAGTTTCTTCCCAGTCGTGCTAATCCCCGTTGTTGCCGATTACCCTAACACCTTTATTCACAACTAAGGCATTGAAAGAAGTGAGAAGATCCCTATTTCGAACTAACCTAATCCTAACCCTAGCAAGATTTTTATCAACTTATTCTCATTCATAGATCTTAAAACAAAACCCAACTTAATTGGACTTAACTCGTTAGAACATAAAGAATATGATTCCTTCTCCCTGTGGATCGACCTGTACTCAACCAGCTAGCTACCAAGCGACACCGTCTTGATTGCGGTAAATTTAAACACAGAAAATCACTAACAATCACTTCACTCTAGAATTGGCAGGCTATTCGCCGCACTCGTAGGGGGTACAGGTTGACCCATGGAGGGGTGCTCAAGTTACCGAATTCCGTGAAGTGATGGGTGACCCATTCACTTTGCTGAAGGGGGCTGCCTCGCTTCAAGTTTTGGCGGGTAACTTGCCGCACTCGTAGGGGTCTAGGTTTTCATTGCACAGGCTATCTACACGACCAGGGGAACGTCGGGTTTTCAGTTGCGGCTCAAAGGAAACCCGGGGCTCCCAGATTATCTGTATTGTTTTGTGATGCTTATTACTTTTCTGTGATGTTGCATTTATCATGCTTGGAGCAATTATTATATATTGATATATATACTAGTAGATGTTGTATATGTTTTACACCCGAGCTAGTCCAGTCCCCGCTCTGTCATTAGTTAAGTAACCTAACGGGTGATGACGGGACCCAGTGGCGAATGCGGATGACATATACGTACATTATATTTTCGTTCTTTTGTGGTGTGATTATTTGATAGGACTGCGTTGATACAGATCAATGCAAGGAAAACAAACCTATTCGATGTCGTTGGAACATTTTTCAAAAAGCTGTTATTACAAGGACGTTTTCATTTGTTTTTCACAGAGATATTCGGTTATGAATATCCAGCACCTCATTCGACGAGGCAAGGGCCGAGATCCCTTCATCGGGAGTGACCCTTTGGGCAGAGGTTTGCGTCAGGGTAATAACTTCACTATAGTCGATTACTTTTTGCTTTGCATCGTGGTATTCAGTTGGAATATCCTGCACCTCATTCTACGGGGAAAGAGCCGAGATCCCTTCACTGGGAGTGACCTCTTTAGCAAAGATTTTCGCCACTATATTTTTGTAAAAAGCTATCAGGTTCCTTCAACGATATCAAGTTCATTACGTTAAAGGTTTTTCGCCAAAAACCATTCGTAGCCCTCCGTCATTTCAGAAGGGTAGCACTTAGAATTCATGCTATGTTTGTTGACCTTCGTCAAGGCATAGTGTATGGTAGCTGCTTGTTGCCTTTCTGTTGCATAGATAGATGCGTTGGTTTGGGACAGTCGTACAGCCTTGTTGACCTTCGTCAAGGGCGAGTACGGATGAGTTCAAATTAACTTGGACAATGACGGGTAGAACTTGACATGTGACTTATGATTTGTTGACCTTCGTCAAGGTCATAAGAGCATGGGGTAAAAATTACATCGGGAGTTTCAAACATACAGGAAACTTGACAGGCATGTGCATAGCTTCTGGAGTGTGATAACGTGAGTGGATTCCATCACGTTATCATGCGATGATAGTTGGATCCCGATACCCACTATTGAGTTGGTTTACTCCTCGGGTGATCCCGACTAATTCTTCTTTCAGGTTTGGAGGAGAATTTGAGGATACAGTGGGAGACATCCTGATTAGATAAAGTGATTAACCATTCTGATCTAGGTTAGAGTGCACGCAGAGTGTTTCTTTTCTCTCTCTCTTTGGCAGCGACTATGGCCCGATCCTAGACTATAACTCAGTGACCAAGTTAACCGAACTTTCTCAAAACACTGGCTTTTGGATTGTCTGAGTTGTATACATCATTGCCACTCCTTCTTTTACCTTTTGCATTTCTCCAGAACACCCATATCACTATGAACATCCACTTCTATTGGATAAATCCATCGTATAGTTACATACGAACTCGAAGGAACTTGTTCCAAATTCGAAGATGGATTCTGGTTCTGGAGAGATTGAATATGACTATTCAGTTATCTTTTCCTTTTACCTTCTCTCAGGTTGTGAGAGCTCCTAGGATTAGGAGAGGGTACACCTATTATGCTTATTGGATAGTCTTCTTCCAAACCATAGGCAGGTGCCAAAGGTGGGGAAGGAAGAAAACCATTTAGCCTAAGTATGGTGTACAGAAGGTAATAAGTAAAGACAAATAAACGGATTAGAAAGAGGTCAAAGTAAATTGCGACTGTTGTGATTCACGACCAAACCGCGTATATCACCACCACTCCTATTTCACCTTTGAATTTCTCTAGAACACCCCGTATAACTACGAAGATCCACAGTTATTGGATAATCCATCGTATGGTTATATACGAACTCGAGGGAACTTGTTCCAGTTCGAGGATGGATTCTGGTTCAGGAGAAATAGAATAAGGTTTATTCAATTGTCTTTTATCTCTACCTTCTCTCAGGTTGCGAAGGCTCCTAGGATTAGGAGAGTACACCTATTATGATTATTGGATAGTCTTCTTCCAAACCATAGGCTGGTGCCGAACGGTAGGGAAGGAAGAAAACCATTTAGCCTAAGGGTGGTATACAGAAGGTAGTGAGTAAAGACAAATAAAAGGATTTGGAGAGATGGCAAGGAGATATAAGGTTACAGTCATGAATCTGGATAATGGAAGAGGCATTACTAGGAATACCCGGATACCCCTTCGAATCATATTCATGTTTCAGTTTCACTGTGCATTGTTAATAGAAAACCGATTTCCCAATTAGACCTTACTCCAGGGTATGTATTTACCAGGTATGCTTCTCACATCTGTATGGTTTTATAGATGATGAGTGGAAGTAAGTTATTGGGAATTAGGTGATCATCCTCATTATATCGGGATTCGTTGTAATTGGTGATATTTGAGGAAATCGCCTGGGTTTTTGCCGAACGACAAATATTTGGTTTTGAATATCCGTTGTTATGCACCAATTTCAAACTGATATATCTGTACGTTTATTTTATAAAGTGAGATATAACTTTTTGAAATTATGTCCATGACATTTACTTATATCAGTTGATGGTTAGGTAAGGAGCATTAAACAACGGTGTAATTCTTCTTAACCATAAGTACAGTTTTCAACCTACGACGCACAGGGTATGAGTTATTAAACCCAGGGGACTTATACAAAGTATTGTATGTTGTGCAGTGTCCATTAGGACAGAGGGGTTGTTCCTCGTACTATATTTTGTTTACTTATGACTTCTCAAGTTTTAGACACGATTTCGTAGAAATACAAGGTCCAAATTTTGAGAAGTTATAGGTACAAGATTAAAGTAGAGGTGTTGCAAGTATCAGGATTCTTCAAGGTGATCGAAAATGTAGATACTTGTGTTTGGTATTCAGTTGATAGTAATGTATTTGAGAAACTTTTTTCTCTTTCAGGTTACTCATGTTTGGATGCACTCCTAAGTTGAGTAATGATGATCGGTCTCCTTCCATTTAGTTGACATGCACTGGAGACAGCTGCATGATTTGAATCTGGTTCCAATTAAATCAGTGCCTCTGTTTCTATATTGTATATAGAATGGATCATATCTTAACGATGTTAAGGTATATGGAATTGTTCGTCTTATGCTTAAAACCAGACTCTGGATAACTCAAGGCACGTTTCTGTAATAGCTGTTTGTGGGTTAACCCGGGCTATGACGAGGGTTAAATTTCTACCATCTGAAAGATCAATAGTGATATTGTTCTTGACCCACTACAGTTTTAGTAAAATGGACTTTTTCAGAAAACAGTAGTGGGAGTATGGTAGAAATGGAAGTGATTCCAGAACCGCAAACGATTACTGAAAATTTAATAGGACCTAAAGATTCAATCAGGTTTGACATTCCATTAGCCACTCCGCAGATATGGTGGGTTACCTCAGGCACCCGAGAGGTACTTCGGTATTCTCAAAGACGGTGACATGTAGGTTCTTGTTTACCCAGACTTGCCATTACTGCTGTTCCAGACTATGAGACCCGGCAGGAGGATGAATATAGCGTCGTTCTAAACTAGCTTTAGAAGTGCACGTGTATATGACTCTGCCAGAGGGTTGTTATAGTCAGTGGGAGCAGCGGAAGTATAGTGGTCAAGTAGCTTATGTCTATTTATAGACTAAAGCAGAAATAGCGGAGATAGATCATCTATTTTTGACGTGACAGTCATGGGCTTTGATTTCATCAGAATAGGAGATGGATCTGTTGAGAAGGTAGTAGGGTGTGATGTCCTGGTATTTGGATAACATACACATTATAGGAAGTGATATTCCTATACTTCGATCGGTTATACTGTGGTTGTCACACAGTGGTTTCTCTATAAAGGATTTGGATATAATATTATGCATTCTGGTCACTAGATCTATGGTTTTAGATCTAGATTTAGGAAGTGTCCTAATCTGGGTACCTAGACAGCATTCTAAAGGTGTTTTAGAATGGACGACTCTTGGCATGGTGGTGTACCTGCAGGTGATGGAGTCACCCTCTCTAACGGTGTCTTACAGACTAAATAGGAGAGGGATGTGTATGATTGGAATATCACTTGCTTAGGCAATTGAGTCAATCATGAGATGTCAAGTACCACACCAGATGTTGTTTTTGCACTAGCTGAAATAAGTTGATATTGATCCAATCCTGGAGAAACGTTCGGAAGTAGTTTTAGAACATAAGTGATTGTTCTAGAGATTTGATAACGGCAGCCTCCTTCGGGAGACGGTTATCATTCCAGGCTTCCAAGGTGACCTGGATGACAGTGATTGTCAGAGTTTTAGTTTTCCTTCTTTGGAGGGGCAATAGTTTGGACAGGTGGTCCAAGCGGATACTGAGGGAGGCATGACGCAGGATATTGATTAAATTCAATGGACGATACAGTCTAAGAAGTTTACTGGATTTGGAGTTCATTTGTGAACTGGGTCCTATCAGATATCCAGACATATTCTAAGACAGGTATTGCTCATTTCGGGAGATGGCTTTCTCCGCGAACTTGAGATAAAGAGAGACATAGAAATAAACATCAAGGAGGATCTGTTGGATGTATATGCCCTAGAGGCCTTCATTGTATAGGATACTCGGGATATGTATGTACATAACAGTCTTGTTTAATATGATAGTACGCTATTTGGTTTGTCTTTATCTTGACATATGATATATTTTTCGTAGTATTCATATATATATATACGTGTTGATAAAGCCCAAAGGGTGTTTGCCTGACTTCCGGCGTTATGATGGCAGTCATACTAGTGGGAGCTGGATAGTCAATAGGCACATCCTTAGATGTCCCTGGTCGCAGGAGTATCGAGACTGGGCATCGATATTCTGGAGTAGACTGGTGTATAAATATCTAGACCGTGAGGAGGGGCGATGGATTGGTCCCGCAGCCATTGGTGGAGTGCACCTAAGATTGTATACAGATGCTTACTGGGTGTGTGTACACCGGACAGGACTCGCCGAGAACTGACTGGATGGTATTTATACCTAACGTCAGATAGCAGTTCTCAGGTATAGGGAGTTGATATCGCACAGTGATCGGTTGGTCATTACCATAAGTACCTGTCCAGGGCTGATTGAGAATTACTGATAGATTGATCAGTAGATTCTCGGATGGTGATAGAGCCATACCGACACGACTTGTACGGTTATTAGGGGTCTGACGTTTACCACCTCCCTAGACCTTACATGCGATACTCTTAGACGAATAGACCGGACTGCACGGATATTGTCACGCACAGGCTCAGTAGGAGTTCGGATGGGTATCCTCACCGGCCTTCTTGTCGACATCTACATGGGGACCGTTACGTACAGCAAGTGCCGCTTGCGGTCTGTGGTTAAACCCACTGCCAGCGTAGTAGTCGAGTCTTTAGAGTCCCACACAGAGTTTTCCCAACTCCAGGCGAAATGATATAGAGGTCGTACGGTTTTACAACAAAGGGTTCGGACGCATACGTGTTTAAACGCACGTACGACATTCAGACAGTTTTTACTAGCCGGCTTTGGTTTAAGCCAGATTCTAGTATCGGGTTATTGGATTTATACAGTCTAAAGTTTTTCCGTGTTTTCACGGATGCGATGGGCGTTCTCGTAATTTTCCGGGAAGCTTCTAGAAGAAGGGTGACTAAGGAGGTTAAGGTGGCATTTTCATTTAATGCAAATTGTGACTCATTAGTGTGATTCACTATGTCATTAATGCATCATTTATTACTTAATGACTCACATAGTGAATCATTCATATTAGATTAATGAAGCATGGTGAATAATCATATATATTCATTTATTTGATAATTCATTATGTTTCATATATTCAAGTGAAAAGCTTTTTCATTCTCATTATCATCTCCATATTCTCTCTCCTCAAGTTCACTCCTTCTTCAAACCCTAATCCTACCACTAATGAGTTGAGACCAAGGATTGGGATAGACTAAACACTCCATAACCTAACTCTACATCATCTTAGTTACTTTGGTTAGCAACTAGAGAAACTTAGTTACCTCAAGTCTTGAGGTGTAGCTTGGATTAAGGTACTCGGGTGGATCATCTATTACGGAAAGGAGGCCGAGGAGGACGTAGAGATCACAAAGACGAAGGACTAGAATCATTAGGTATAATCTCTTTACATAGTAGCTAAGAACTCTATGGTTGTTAATTATCGTTTAGCAAAGATCTTTGGTTAGTCGATGTATGCTTCAAAACAAGATCGTTTTTCATATTTCCGCCTCCTCGCAACTCGTGGGGTGTTGCACATGGACTTGCAGTGGTATGAGAGCCTCACTAAGCAATAATTAACTCCCTTGCAAAGTCCTATGAATTTCGAATGCAAAACGAACCGGAAAACAACACGATATCACATAGTTTCTGTCGATTTTAAAATGAGGTCCTAAAATTTTTCAGGTTCCTCCAGAATGACCAGCATGAAAATATAAGAACACAGAAGAAAAATGGGCTCCTGAATCGGAAACTGAGCCGCGGAACCGCGACCGATCCCACCGATCCGCGGCCGAGTTGGGGCCGATTCAGCCCAGTTTTTCTTTGTGCATCTTTTGTGATATTTTGTATTTTCTGGTGTTGTTTATTGTCTGCTCAGGTTTCAGATTTACAGAGAAGATTTGGAGTAGAATTTAATGTGTTTAATTGATCGAAATTATACGATGTTTTCTTGTTTGATTATATTTGTGAACTGTATTATGTGTTCGTAAACCTCCCCTAACTGCTAGTATGTTGGTTGGCAGGGGGTTGCACATATCTGTAATGTTTTAGCTGTTTGTGATTATGCACTCTATTGGACTGTTGTGATGATTAGCCGGAGTTCTGTGATGGGTTATTGTATTAATTAATTCGATGTAATTGTAATAAGTTGTAATATTATTTTGCGGGGCACATCCAGGTTGCGGTTGTAGCCACCGTTGTATTATTCCTTTTTACTGTTTTTGCTCCTAGGATAGACCCAAGGTGGGGTGCACAAACTACCGGGTATTTCGAAGTGCTTAGTGGCCTACTCACGTTGCTGAGGGAGACCGCTTCACTTCGGGTACTTGGCGGGTAGTTTGCCGTACCCATAGGGGTCTAGGGTGGGGTAATGGCTATTCATCACAACTGTGTAATCCGTCTTTTCTTACAGGCTCAAAAGAAACGCGGATTGCTTGCATATCCAATAAAGTTTATCTATGATCTGGAATGCCTATTATTGCGTCTAACGAATGTACAATATCTATATATGATAGCTATTTAGACGTCACTTATGTTTTATACCCGCGCTAGCCCAGTCCCCGCTCTGCCGTTAGTTAAGTAACCTAACTGGTGATGACAGGACCCCGTGGCGAATGCGGATGGCATAAGAGGACGTTGTATTTTCGTTGCTATCTGTAATGATAGATTAAAGATGGGATGCATTATTTTTAATGCAAAGAAAAATAAAACCTAAACTGAATCGTTGGAACAAATTCTAAAAACCACTCGGTTTTCTTGGAAAAGCAAATTTTAAATGCGGAGCTTAAACCACTCCTTTTAAAAGCTATCTTAGTTCCTTCGATCAAATCAAGTTCATTACGTTAACGGTTTTTTTGCCAAAAACCAGCCGTAACCCTCCGTCGTTTCAGATAGACAGCACATCGTATTCATGCTATGCTTGTTGGCCTACGTCAAGGCATAGTGTATGGTAGCAGTGTGTTTGCCTATTTGTTGCATAGATATATGCATTAGTATAGGACAGACGTACAGCCTTGTTGGCCTAAGTCAAGGGCATGCACGATGTACCTAAATTAATCAGGACAACGACGGGTAGAACTTGACTTGCGTCTTATGACTTGTTGGCCTACGTCAAGGTCTATAAGAGCTTGGGGTATAAAAATCACATCGGGAGTTTCAAACTCAAGGAAACTTGCAGATTTAGCATACCTTCTGGAGTATGGTGACTAGAGTGGCTTCCATCTAGTGCATCATGCAATGATAGTTGGATCTCGATCCCACTGATGAGTAGGATTACTCTCGGGAAACATTCTCACTTAACAATCAATGCTATAAACCAAGTAGGTGTCCAGAAAGGTGTTAGAGGGGCTACGCCTCCAGGGAAAAGAGGTTATTTAATTAAGGAACTTCGCGAAAGCGTTGGAAAACCTCCCTCGAAGTACCAACACCAGCCTGGCTGAAAGGTTAAGCAAGTATTGTGGCGTGTGATTAAATCCTGACTAGTTCTTCTTTTAGGTTTTGAACAAGGATTTGAGGTAACAGTGGGAGCCATCATGTTTAGATAAACTAATAACCAATCTAAACTTGCAAGAAGCATATGCTGAGTGTTTTCTTTTTTCTCTCTCTAGCAGCTACCATGACAGGACTAAAACTATTACTTGAAAAAAATATACTGACCGGGCAGAACTATAAAGATTGGCTAAGGAACGTCAACATTGCACTGACTTATGACAAAGTAGCATATGTTACCACCGCTGTTCCTCCCCTTATCCCTAGACCAGATTCCTCAGTTGTGGACAAGGAAGTTCGCAAAACCTGGGATCTGGATTGTGAGCGAGCTAAGTGTATCGTGCTGGCGTCCATGAACAATGAACTCCAGAAACAGCACGAGAGTATGGATATTGTATCCATCTTTCTCCATGTTAAGGAATTATATGGAGAGCACTCCCGTATCGCAAGGTACGAGACCTCAAGGAAACTATTCCGAATGAGGTTAGCTCCAGGATCGCCTGTAGGAGAGCACGTCCTCAAAATGATCAGCCTCATTGAGGATCTCGCAAACCTAGGATGCGTGTTAGAGAATGATTTGTATATTGACTTGATTTTGCAGTCCCTTCTCCACACCTTCTCTCTGTTCGTGCTTAGCTTCAACATGCATGAAATGGAAGCTGATCTTCCAAAGCTCCTCAACATGTTGAGGGTAGCACGTCCTTAAAATGATCAGCCGCGATGAGACGAGTCCAAAGCAGACGACATTAGAGAAAAGTGGAGTAAGAGGTTCGCACCAGATCTAGATGAGATGACGTTCCACTCCGCCGACATCAGAGATGCGATACGCATGTCGAGGCAGAGTACTGGATATACCTTCCAGAAGAGGTCGCGATGGGTATGCAGCCATTCCGGAGCAAGATGCAGATATAGGAAAGGACGATGACTTCCGGACAGTTGGCAGAGACGAGACATGGAAGAGACCGTGAGCAGGATTTCTTCCAGGACACTGCTGCAATGATACTTGCACCCAGGATCAGATGTGTCACGTACATTCAGAGAGCCAGAGGCCGACGCCAGTGATATGCTGTCTTACGAGTGGTCGCGATGATTGACCAAGAGATGACCAGAGAAGTGCCAGAACGGAATCGTCCCCGTTAGCACACCTGACAGGGCCGATGAGCCGATGGACTGAAAGATTGGTAATTCACAGTGAAGACCTTGACCCAGGAGTGGTCATAGTTACGCACACCAGCAGGACAGAGTTCATGATCATCGACGAGACGTCCCACTGGTGACCGCGACAGTTGGCCGAGATTCTTAGAGAATGCACTTGAGCGGTACTGTTCCGCCATTATTGATTTCGATGTTTTGGGTGATTTATTCGTATGATTTGATTTTGATGATTGAGGATTTACGATCTTTGCACAGTGTTGCACTTGATATCGTTTTCGTGCTTTAGTTTCACATGTTTGTGATTTTACGGTTTTAAACAGTTGAGTTGATTTTGTGCGTATGCACGCACGTGATTTGGTTCCTACACTCTGTATAGTTTATATATGCTGGCAGTGCAGTGACATATATTTTGTGCACTTGGATACACTGGATTTCGATTTCGAGGGTGATGCTCGACATTTGTTTTGTGCATTTTATGCACCGGATTGGATTTTTAGCGCCTGTTGGGCGCCTGTTACGAGATGCGATTTGGTGCACACCAGATGCACTAAATCGAGATTTTTTTTGTGTGTGCATGTCAGATGCACCTGATTTTGCTGTCAGGCACACCTGTTGCCTACGACAGATGTTTCGTGCACACCCGATACACTTAGATGTTGTTTCTGTGCGCATGTATGGCACATTCATAGATTTTGATTTCCGTGCGCACCAGACGCACGTAGTATTCATGTGCATATTTTGGGATTGATTTCTTATAGAGCAGTACGTTTTTATGATATTGCTATGTGTTTTCGTACTGAGCGGGACTAGTCAGAGGACAGTACCTGAATATATTTTGCATGCATTGATAGTTATGGAAGGGATTTCCAAAAAGCGAGCTATAGACTCAGTATTTACCTACGTGTCTGATATGACACGAAATGTTTAAAATAAGGAGACCCTTCTAAATTGTTTCCAAAACGGCGGAACGTACATTTCAAACAAAGGTATATATGTATATAGTTATTTTCTTATAATAGACGTCCGCCACCGTGCAGTGTTATACGCGTTGCACAACGACTTAAAGGGGTTTGGCATGCATTTCCTTCAGATACTTACAGATATAGATTCGATATTTACATGTATAGTTTCGAGTTATATCATATTGGTTTTGATTTGGATTTGGCATTGATGTCTTCTCCATGACTCCGATGATTGCGGGATGCTTGACGGAGTTTTGATTTGAGTTATATACTCATTTTTCAAGCGCATGCGCTGCGGTACGATTTGTTTTATGTATTTACAATTTCGGAGCCCCGACGACTTGATGGTTTTACTTAGATGTTTTAGTATTTGGGGGAGTTTGAATTTAAATTCGGGGACCGAATTTCTTTAAGGGGGGAAGATTGTAGCATTTTGAAAATCGTTTCGGTGAAATTTCGGAAAATCGGTAAAATGAGGGGGTTTTCTGTAAAAAGTCAAAATACAAATATCTTATTATAAAAATTAAATATACATATTCTAGCTATGTAATTGCTATTATTTGGTGTTTATTGAGCCGCTGGTGAAATTTCAAATTTTCTGAAAAAAATATTATTTTATTATTATTTAAGCCGTCACTAATACATTTAATTAGGGAAAATTACAAATTTGAATGAGTTGAAACAAATTTTGTGCAACATAAAACATTAAATAAAAATTTATCATGTGGTTTTTGGAACGAAATCATTTGCCAAAACGGTTTAGAAATTATTGAAGAAAAAAGGCTTTTTTTTAGCGTAAATGGATGTTTGGGGTACTGTATTTATCATTTTTCATCACCCCATACCCGTACCCACACCCACACACACCCACTTACTCCTCCCCATGGCTGAATTCAGCAGCCCCCCTATTTTTTCCCCACTTGATTTTCAAATGAAAGGAAATGCAAGAAAAGAAAAGAAAATGGATAAATGTGTTGAACTTTGACCTTGTGTTGACTTGGACTTCTTTACTTGCTACTTTCCACACCTCACTCTCTCTCCAATCACCCTCTAGTGGCCGACCCTCCCCATTTCCTGCACACAACAGCCCCTCCTCTTTTCTCATCACATTTCTCTTCAAAAAACTCATCAAAATTGCCTCACAAATCAACACAAAACCTCACAAATCCCAAATCCATTCCCTACCCATTTTTCCTTAGCCCTTATAGCATGGATCTTGATGCAAAGATCTCAATTTGGAGGTCAAGTTCCATATTTGATCTCATGGGTTGTGAAGGTATAACTCTAACCCTTTTGCTTAATTTATGTTAGATACTTTAAATCAACTTAATTAGGTGTTTAATTTAGGTTTTAAATTGCAAGTTTAAATTCAAGAGAAGGGTTAAATTAAAGTTATGGTTGTGTTAATTTGTTCATGGTAGTGTGATGTATTTTAGCATCTTAAGTTATGCAAAACCAAATCTTGTAGCTAATTTGCATATTGTTATATTTAATTTGCCCAAATTATGATAATTATGCTAATTTGCTAACTAGGTTTTAGAAATTTTATTAAAATGTGGGATTAAAATCTAGTTAGGGTTTTTAGCATATCATTAAGGTTTCCATGAGTGGTTTAACCATTTAAAATATGCAAAGCCAAGATAAATTGTTAAATTGTGAAATTTTGCGTTAAAAAGTGTTAAATTGGATATTTTTGCAAAACTAGAATTTTGGAATTTATACAAGTTGATGAGAATAAATTATTGATATGGTTTCTATAACTTGGTTATGATAATTGGTGGATATTATGGCCATTAGTTTCGTTTAAACATCATGTTTTGTACAAACGGCGAATTGTGCTTGCTAGATTTTCGGAAAAACGACTTTTTAAGTGAAATTGGGGTTTTTGGGAATTTTAATCCATTTTATATTAAAATTAGTGTTCGTGAATGTGCAAATGAGTGTGATTGGATTTTCTCGATGGTTTGACGTTCGTACATCGACATCGAGGGTTGGTTTGACTATTCCTGCATGCGTGGGCGATAGGTTTGGACCTATGCATGATACGCGTGCCGATTTGATTTTCGTATGCCGTTTCGATTTCGAATTTAGTTTTAATGCGATATGGTACGTTATGATATGTAGGTACCCCCATGTGGACTTCGAGACGACAAGCAAGCGCGTGGCGACGTCGGCACCGGCTAGCGAGGACCAGGTGAGTAGATTTATATCTACGGGGAGAAGTCGGGTGGATGGCGTATAGCACCCCCGCAGTCCGTGGTGGTGTATACGGATGCGTATACACACCAACAATTATTATATGTTATTTAGGATTAATAACGATGCTTAGGATGGATATTGGTGTGTTGGATTACTTTAGTGTTGCGAACCCTAGGGTAGTGTTACACACACATACACACATTCATACTTGCATACATTCCTATTGATATGTGCTCATGGGATTCTTTATAGTTATGTGTTCACATGGGTATGGGACTATGTGTTCACATACGGACTGAGGATGATACTTGGGATTGAGCTGAGTCGATGAGATTTGATTTGAGGCCGTGAGATCGGTGATATAGCAGGGTTCGTATCTTAGATACGACATGACGTTGTAGCGGGTCCTTGACGTAGTGTTTCACACACGTCCATGCATACGTAGGCGGTATCAGTATGGTACTAGACGTAGATCAGTACCCCGATCATGATATTTGATAAAGAGGATACCAGGTGAATAGTATGATGAATGTGATATTGACCCGTACCCAGATTGGGATGCCGTACGACGGATTTACGTACGAGCTATATTGATGATTGATCCGCACTCTTGACTTGGGATGCCTGATTATAGATATGGTATCGGACATGATATTATTGAGGCGGGATCACCGACTATACATATACAGGTATGTATATGTATCGACTCAGATGATAGGCGGTTTCCTTACCTGTAGTTCAGCTTGTTAGTCCAGCCGTATAGTTTAGTGTAGTTGTTAGATTAGATTAGACTTCTTACCTATTTCAAAAACTAACGAATCGTGGGCATTTTTAAAGACAGCTCAAGGGAATCTACGGATATTTCAAAAACGACGTATCTTTTCATAAAAACACCGCAGCCCCTATTTTCAAAACCCCACGATTCGTGTTATTTCAAAAGGCACCATTTGTAGGACTTATATTAGATTATTGTAGATTAGTTATCGTTGTGTCTAGTATTCAGCTCCCGCACATTATTGTTGTTCGCTCTGCCTAGCATATTTATTTTGCTGCATATTCCATTATTGATATCATTCTGTTAGGACACCAGCACCATTATCGATGATGCGTATGTACCACTACACCTACTTGCCGGCTCACACACATCTTCATCGGTAATTGCCATGTCACGTACACTTTAGAGAATATAATTGCTTGACTTAGATTGTTAGCTAGTAGTGTTGACATGATATTAGTGTACTTCCCTTATATGTCATATTAGACATTGTAGTTATTACCTACCACTTCATGCATACTGTTATTCAGTGGTTCATGCCTAGTTCATTATCATTGACATATGCACTTGTGATGATTTCTTGAGATTTATGATATTTCTGGATTTCGGGTAAAGCCGCAAAATTTACAACTTATGATCTTTTAAAATATAAAATGTTGCGGTTTTCTAGTGATATAAAGTGTCGTCCACCATGAGTTTGCTGTGGTTTTGGAGATCCGTGTCGAGGAGTGGAGGAATCGTCACGGGTACATGGTGGGCCCGGTATGGTACCCCGGGGCAAGAGGAATGTGGTGTTGACGTTGAGCCTGGCTGGTGAGCACTACCTACCGGTGATATTACCCGACGTGTCGGATATCCGGAGGATACCGTCGTGGTCTTGAGATGGATGGTAGGGGCCGGTCTGGACTGACGGCGCCCTACATATTGAGATTGAGACATTAATATTTCGAGACAGTGAGATTTATGTTTTGTGTCGATGCTAGACACTGTTGATGCTGATTTCATTTATGATACCTCAGTTTAAAAATACGAAGGAAATCTCACTAATTTATGAAAACAGTTTCTTCATTTACATGTATTCTGTTTCATGCATTCATACCTCATTCATATGATATATTGCTACCTGAGGCACTGACACGGGCACATGAAATTATACTCGGGTTAGATATTACCCTAGCCATTGTTATAGGCTGCCTGTTATACTTATATTTGAGGATATATTATGATCATTGACCTAGGTTGCGTTATTTATGCGATTTCTGTGCGTAGATGTTTTTCTATTCACGAGTTGGCAACTCACCCCCGTTGTGCCCCAGTTTCTTGCAGGTTTGCCGTACAGGTTTCATTACGGCTTGCGGGCTCAGTTTCATTCGGGTGACTTGCTAGTAGGTGGGTTTTTCTTGTATCGTACCCATCATATTACCTTGTATGATATTATTCAGTTGTATCTAGTAAATTCCATCAACCAAACATGTATCTATTGAGATAGAGACTAGTGTAGTTTATTCTTTCGACCTTAGAGTCGCTCGTTACATTTCTGGTGGTTTTGAGTTCCCTTTTGAGTTTTTGATCCTCGCCGTTGGCGTTGTATATTATATTGCTTGTGTGGTTGTGACCGTCGATTGACAAAGAGCTAGCTCCCGCTTGGGGATGCCTTTTATTGATTTCGTATACTATTCATGTTGTATCCCGTTTGGGAGCCAGTATTTACAAAGGAGACTCTGCCGAAATTTTCAGTAAATTTTTGATGTTTTTAGAAACCCGCATAATTCGGCTTATGCTATTAAAACTACTTGATTTAAATTGGTATTTCCTCCTCTCTACTACTTTTCTTGCTTTGGATTTCTGGGTTTTCGGTTTACTTAGATTACGTACGCCTCGAGACGTTCGTAGTTTAAGCGCCGGTCATGTTCCGTACTTTCGGGTCGTGACACCAATCATCCTCTTCTAAATCTAAAGCGAAAGCTAAAGGGAAGAAGAAGATGAAAGCCACCAAACCGAAGGGTGGGGTCAAGAAGGTGCAGGGAAAGAACAAGGCAGGAAGGGTGAAAGCGGATATAAACGAATGCCATTATTGTCACAAGCAAGGGCACTGGAAGAAGGACTGTATGGCCTTCAAGGCAAAGGACACGAAGCAAGCGGTTGCTTCTGCTTCAGGTGTGTTCGTAATCGAAAATTGTCTTTCAGTAAACTCTACATCATGGGTACTTGATACCGGTTCTGGTTCTCACATCTGTAATTCATTGCAGGATCTGAGAAATAGTAGAGTACTGGGGGCAGGTGATATGACTCTCCGGATGGGCAATGGAATGCATGTAGATGCTGTTGCAATAGGGGAGTATCACCCAGGGTTGACTAGTGGGCACGTTTTGGTGTTGTACAGCTGTTTTTGTATTCCCAGTATGCTGTGTAATATTATATCAGTATCTTTGTTATCAAATAAAGGATATAATTTTGCGCTTGAAAGTAATGTCATGAACATTCTCCTAAATCAAGAAATGATTGGGTATGGCACACTGGAAAACGGCATATACATACTTAATCAACCTCGAATTTTCAATATTCAAAACACACTTAAAAGAAAGGCTCCAGATTCAAATCAAGCCTTCTTATGGCATTGTAGACTTGGTCATATAAACGAAACAAGGTTGACTAAGTTACATAAAGATGGATATCCAGATCCGTTTAAATATTCATCATATGCAACTTGTCAATCATGTATCAAAGGAAAAATGACCAAATCTCCATTCTCCGGACACGGAGCAAGAGCTACTGAACTCTTGGGACTTGTACACAGTGATGTATGTGGTCCAATGTCTACACATGCACGAAGCGGTCACTCCTACTTCATCACTTTTACTGATGACTTCTCTAGGTATGGACATGTGTTCTTAATGAAACATAAATTAGAGACATTTGAGAAGTTTAAGGAGTATAAAAATGAAGTAGAGAAACAAACTGGTAAAAGAATCAAGACACTTCGATCTGATCGAGGTGGAGAATACTTAAGTACCGGTTTCCTTGAATACTTAAAAGGGAATGGAATTCTCTCTCAGCTTACTCCGCCTTATACACCTCAGCATAATGGTGTATCAGAAAGGAGGAATCGCACGCTATTAGATATGGTGCGTTCAATGATGAGTAGTGATGAGTTGCCACTTTCCGTTTGGGGATTTGCTCTAGAATCAGCAGCATACTTATTGAATAGAGTTCCAACTAAGTCTGAGTCTACCACTCCATATGAAATATGGAGCGGGAAGAGACCATATCTCAAGTATATCAAGATATGGGGGTGCCCGGCATATGTTAAAAAGCATAAACCGGACAAGCTCGAGTCACGATCGGTTTTGTGCAAGTTTGTAGGTTACCCCAAACATTCAAGGGGGTACATGGTCTACCACACTGAAGAACAAAAGGTGTTTGTCGCTCGCCACATTGTCTTCTTAGAAAGCGAGTTTCTTGCAAAAGAAATTAGTGGGAGCGTGGTAGAGCTGGAAGAAATTCCAGAACCTCAAACTGCTACCTAGGACTTAGAAGAACCTCAGATTTCAATAGAACATGACGAACCAACGCCACTCCGCAGATCTAGTAGGCTTTCTCATCCTCCAGAGAGATACTATGGTTTTCTTCTAGATGGGGATCGAGAGGATTGCATCATCGATGATGATGAGCCTACTAGTTTTCAGCAGGCTATCACGAGTATTGACTCGATGAAGTGGTTGGATGCTATGAGATCCGAAATGGAATCCATGTACACCAATAAAGTATGGACTTTAGAAGTTGCTCCTCCTGGGGTAAAACCAGTTGGATGCAAATGGATCTTCAAAAAGAAGATTGGTGCACTTGGACAAGTGGAAACCTACAAAGCTAGATTCGTTGCAAAAGGTTTTCGTCAAAGACCAGGATTGGACTATGATGAAACCTTTTCACCTGTAGCTATGCTTAAATCCATTTGGATCCTGCTTACCATTGCTGCCTTCCATGACTATGAAATCTGGCAGATGGACGTAAAAACAGCTTTTATAAATGGACATTTAGAAGAGAGTGTTTACATGGATCAACCAGAAGGTTTCTTAGACAGTGGGAGCAGCGGAAGAGTGTGCAGGTTGCTTAAATCCATTTATGGATTGAAGCAAACATCGCAAAGTTGGAACATCTGCTTTGATGAGACAGTCAAAGAGTTTTACTTTATCAAAAATATAGATGAACCATATATTTATAGAAAGATTGTAGAAGGAACAGTAGTCTTGCTCGTTTTGTACGTCGACGACATACTACTGATAGGGAATGATGTCCCTATGCTACAATCAGTAAAGCTCTTCTTGTCACAAAAATTCTCCATGAAAGACTTGGGTGATGCAACCTACATTTTGGGCATTAAGATCTATCGTGATAGATCTAATAGAATGTTGGGACTTTCACAGTTCAGGTATGTTGACACTATACTAAAGAGGTTTAGTATGGAAGATTCCAAGCGCGGTGACATGCCCGCTTGTCACGGAATCACCCTCTCCAAAGAGATGTCTCCAAAGACTGATGAAGAGAGGGATCGCATGAGCATTTTACCCTACGCTTCGGCGGTAGGATCTATAATGTATGCGATGTTATGTACAAGACCGGATGTAGCTTACGCACTTGGTGTGGTAAGCATGTATCAGTCTGACCCAGGTAAGAAACATTGGATAGCGGTAAAGAACATTCTCAAGTACCTGAGAAAGACTAAGGATATGTTCTTGATTTACGGTAATGGGGACCTCCAGGTAGAGGCTTTTACCGACTCCGGCTTCCAAAGTGACAAAGATGATTCTAAATCCATTTCGGGTTTTGTGTTTACACTCAATGGAGGGGCGGTATGTTGGAAGAGTTCCAAACAGGATACCGTCGCAGTCTCAACTATGGAGGCTGAGTATATAGCTGCTAGTGAAGCCGCGAAAGAGGCTGTCTGTATGAGGAAGTTCATCTCTGAACTTCAGGTGGTTCCGTCCATTGCCAATCCAATACCTTTGTATTGTGATAACAATGGGGCCGTAGCATTGGCAAAGGAACCCAGGTCCCATCCGAAATCCAGGCATATCTTAAGGCGGTTTCACCTGATCAGGGAGATCGTTGATCGTCGGGAGATCGAGGTAGGGAGAGTGGATACAAAAGACAACACGGCAGATCCATTCACAAAGGCCATCCCTCAAGTTCAGTTCGAGAGGCTGTTTGAGATGTTGGGCATGTGGTACTCCATCAACTGGATATAATGAAGACTGTAGGTACTCATTGCGCCAATTATAGGCCTTAGAGCAAGTGGGAGATTGTTGGATGTATATGCCCTAGAGGCCTTCATTGTATAGGATACTCGGGATATGTATGTACATAACAGTCTTGCTTAATATGATAGTACACTATTTGGTTTGTCTTTATCTTGACATATGATATATTTTGCGTAGTATTCATATATATATACGTGTTGATAAAGCCCATAGGGTGTTTGCCTGACTTCCGGCTTTATGATGGCAGTCATACTAGTGGAAGCTGGATAGTCAATAGGCACATCCTTAGATGTCCCTGGTCGCAGGAGTATCGAGACTGGGCATCGATACTCCGGAGTAGACTGGTGTATACATATCTAGACCCTGAGGAGGGGTGATGGATTGGTCCCGCAGCCATTGGTGGAGTGCACCTAAGATTGTATACAGATGCTCACTGGGTGTGAGCCGGACAGGACTCGCCGAGAACTGACTGGATGGTATTTATACCTAACGTCAGATAGCAGTTCTCAGGTGACATGTGTGCAGATAGTCCGTCGACTTAAAGTCGTCATTTGTCTCGTGTGAGTTCCCACTGTGCTTTGATTACTACCCTACCACGGTTCAAAGGAGTCGTGCAAACAGGTTTTAGTTGGGCACAGTCCCGAGCTACGTGGAGGCAGTGAGTGACTGTTAGGGATTCGTCTCTCCCGGTATAGGGAGTTGATATCGTACAGTGATCGTTTGGTCATTACCATAAGTCCCTGGCCAGGGCTGATTGAGAATTACTGATAGATTGATCAGTAGATTCTCGGATTGTGATAGAGCCATACCGACACGACTTGTACGGTTATTAGGGGTCTGACATTTACCACCTCCCTAGACCTTACATGCGATACTCTTAGACGAACAGACCGGACTGCACGGATATTATCACGCACAGGCTCAGTAGGAGTTCGGATAGGTATCCTCACCGGCCTTCTTGTCGACATCTACCTGGGGACCGTTACGTACAGCAAGTGCCTCTTGCGGTCTATGGTTAAACCCACTGCCAGCGTAGTAGTCAAGTCTTTAGAGTCCCACACTGAGTTTTCCCAACTCCAGGCGAAATGATATAGAGGCCGTATGGTTTTACAACAGAGGGTTCGGACGCATACGTGTTTAAACGCACGTACGACATTCAGACTGTTTTTACTAGCCGGCTTTGGTTTAAGACAGATTCTAGTATCGGGTTATTGGATTTATACAGTCTAAAGTTTTTCCGTGTTTTCACGGATGCGAGGGGCGTTCTCGTAATTTTCCGGGAAGCTTCTAGAAGAAGGGTGACTAAGGAGGTTAAGGTGGCATTTTCATTTAATGCAAATTGTGACTCATTAGTGTGATTCACTATGTCATTAATGCATCATTTATTGCTTAATGACTCACATAGTGAATCACTCATATTGGATTAATGAAGCATGGTGAATAATCATTTATATCCATTTATTTGATAATTCATTATATTTCATATATTCAAGTGAGAATCTTTTTCATTCTCATTATCATCTCCACCTTCTCTCTCCTCAAGTTCACTCCTTCTTCAAACTCTAATCCTACCACTCATGAGTTAAGACCAAGGATTGGGATAGACTAAACACTCCATAACCTAACTCTACATCATCTTAGTTACTTTGGTTAGCAACTAGAGAAACTTAGTTACCTCAAGTCTTGATGTGTAGCTTGGATTAGGGTACTCGGGTGGATCATTTATTACGGAAAGGAGGCCGAGGAGGACGTAGAGATCACAAAGACGAAGGACTAGAATCAGTAGGTATAATCTCTTTATATAGTAGCTAAGAACTCTATGGTTGTTGTTAATTATCGTTTAGCAAAGATCTTCGGTTAGTCGATGTATGCTTCAAAACAAGATCGTTTTTCATATTTCCGCCTCCCCGCAACTCGTGGGGTGTTGCATATCGACTTACAAGATCCACTCACTGAGGCTATTTATCGAACGCAATAGTTTTACAAACGAGCTTTGTGAAACTGGTTAGTAGAGGAGTTGGGTGTTCGGTATCACACGGGCTGTGAGTATGCGACACCGCAATAATTAGCCTTAAGTGCAAGTTGGAGATTGTTGGCTATAGTGCCCTCAAAGTCAATTATTGGATCGCAGGCACGTGATTCCAATGATTGAGGGAGGACCTATATCTGTATGACAGTCTTACTCGAGATGATAGTATGCTATCTGGTTTGTCATTATCATCATGTACATGTTTTAGGTGACATTACAGATCACTATTACATGTTGATAGAGCCTATAGGATTCTTTCTTGACTACCAGCAGTATGATGGCGATCATATACGTGAGAGTTGGGTAGTCTATAAGCACATCCTTAAAGTGTCCCTAGTCGTAGGAGTTTCAAGACTGGGCATCGATACTCCGAGAGCAGACTAGTGTATATGGATCGATACCCCGATGAGGGGCGATGGTCGGTCTCATAAGCCATTAGTGTCATTTGGTTCACCTAAGACGTATACAGGTGCTCATTAGGTTATGAGTACACCGGACGGACTCGCCGGGAATATGCTAGTTGGTATTATACCTATCGTCAGATAGCAGTTCCCTGGTGACATGTG
Source organism: Agapanthus africanus (assembly GCA_030015575.1). Classification (NCBI taxonomy): domain Eukaryota; kingdom Viridiplantae; phylum Streptophyta; class Magnoliopsida; order Asparagales; family Amaryllidaceae; genus Agapanthus; species Agapanthus africanus. The sequence goes on from JASDDO010000012.1 coordinate 357,979,211, forward strand.
TACAGGTTAGTCTATCGACCTGAGATTGTCATTTGTCTAGTGTGAGTTCCCACTGTGCTTTGATTACTACCCTATCATGGCTCAAAGAAGTCGTGCAAACAGGTTTTAGTTGGGTACAGCCCCGAGCCATATGGAGGCAGTGAGCGGATCGGCTGGGGATTCATCTCTCCCGGTATTGGGGGTGAGATCGCGCTGTGTCTGGAGAGCAATTACAAAAATTCCCTGGCCAGGGCAAGCGAGATTTACTGGTAGGTATTCCAGTAGTTTCTCAGGGTGTTCTGGGCTACACTCCGACACGACTTATACCGCTATTAGGGGTCTGACGTTTACCAGCCCCCTAGGCCCGATATACGATACTCATAGACGAACGGACCGGACTGTACGGATATTGTCACTGACAGGCTCAGTAGGGTTTCAGGATGAGTTCGCTCATTGGCCTCCCTTTTGCTCAATACCTTGGCAGCCGTTACATACAGCTAGTGCCACTGGCGTGCATATGGTTACACCCACTGCCAGCGTATTGACGAGTCATTAGAGTCCCCTACAGAAAGTTTCCCAAGTTCGGGCGAAACGTTGTAGAGGCCGTATGGTTTTATGGCAGGGTTCGATCATATACGTGCACTCGTCCACGGATCATGAGATCATACTAGTGGGCTTTCGTTTAAGCCGGATCCTAGTATTAGATTGTAGGATTACTTTTGTCTCGTTGTATTCGTATTCAGTCGGAATACGGATGCAGGTATGTATATACAGGTGAGGGGTATTCTTGTAATTCGTTACAAGATAACTTTAGATGATGCCATTTTCTTTTCTTGATTAAACATTTTAGTTTAAATGTTTAGTGGTGGAATTTGTGACTCATTCTTGGCATGACATGGTTTTGTCATGGCTAAGATATTTTTACATGAGCCTTTAGATATTTTGTAAGTGTGTGAGTGTAGAGATATTTTGAAAGTGTGTGAGGCTCATTAGCTCACAACAAATATCTTAACACTCACTTACACTCTAGAGGGCAACCATCTCATTTGTTTTGGTGTGCATGTTTTTCTTTGCTCACTTGCTCTCTTTTTCTCTTGAGTTTCATAACTTCCACCATGGGCATCATCTCCAACCTCCACTCTATCCCTCTCATGTGTTGAGAATCCTAGAGTGTATTGAGACAAGTAATTACACACTATCTCTACTTCACCTTAGACATATCGGCTAGCAAACTTCATGTCCGAGTTGCTTCGGTATGAAGCGGGAGCCCGTATAAAGAATCCTCGATGTTGAGCCACTTCGACGAGCGAGATCGGAGAGCGAATTTTGTTGGAGCATCCGCGAGGAGCTTGGGAAGAGGTTGAAGACTGAAGGACATAGATCGGTTGGTATAATCTCTCCAAACTTTTTTACAGTTTACTAGTTTACGGTTAATGGAACGATCCGGGATTTAGGGTTACGTTAGCGCCATTTTGAAAAGTTTTTATTCCGCATTTGGCCTCGGATTGACGCCCGGGGCGCTGCCGTAGCCTTACAGCCTTCCGTCGTTTCGAATAAGTAGCACATAGTATTCATACGGTGTTTGTTGGCCAAAGTCAAGGCATCGTGAATGGTAGCTGTGCGTTGCTTATCCGTAGCATAGATAAATGCATTGCTTTAGGACAGTCGTGCCACTTTGTTGGCTAAAGTCAAGGGTGTGTGCGGGTGGGTCTAAATCAATCTGGATAATGACGGGTAGAACTTGGCTTGCGTGTTATGATTTGTTGGCCAAAGTCAAGGTCATAAGCGCTTGCGGCAAAAACCACATTGGGAGTTTCAAACATAAAGTAAACTTGCTAGGCATGCGCATACCTTTTGGAGTGTGGTGACTTGAGTGGCTTCCATCAAGTTATCATGCGATGATAGTTGGATCCCGATTCCCACTGATGAGTAGGTGTTACACCTCGGGTGATTTTTAGATGATCCCGACTAATTTTCCTTTTATGGTTTGAAGGAGAATTCGAGAAAACAGTGGGAGCCATCCTGATTAGATAAAGTGATTAAATAATCTAATTTAGATTAGAGTGCACGCTGAGTGTTTCTTTTCTCTCTCTCTTTGGCAGCGACCATGACCCGACCTCAAAACTAAAACTCATAAACCAAGTTAACCGAACCTTCTTAAAACACTTTGGCTTTTGGATTGTCATTAAGTCGCATATATCATTTCCACTCCTACTTACCCTTTGCATTTCTCTAGAACACTCCGTATCACTACGAAGATCTATATTGATTGGATATGCCATCGTTTAGTTACATACAACTTGAAGGAACTTGTTCCAGTTCGAGAATGGATTCTGGTTCTGGAGAAATTTAATAGGATTATTCGGTTGTCTTTTCTCTTTACCTTCTCTTAGGTTGCGAGAGCTCCTAGTGTTAGGAGAGTACACATATTGCATTTATTGGATAGTTTTCTTCCAAACCATAGGCAGGTGCCGAAAGGTAGGGAAGAAAGAAAACTAATTAAGCCTAAGTATGGTGTATAGAAGGTAATAAGTAAAGACATGTAAAGGGATTGGAGTTACGGCAAAGGAAATTGCGACTGCTATCATTCATGACGAAGCCGCGTATACCCCTGCCACTCCTACTTACCCTTTGTATTTCTCCAAAACACTCTGTATCACTATGAAGATCCATATTGATTGGACATGCTATCGTATAGTTACATACAAACTCGAAGGAACTTGTTCCAGTTCGAGGATGGATTCTGGTTCTGGAGAAATTGAATAGGATTATTCGGTTGTCTTTTCTCTTTACCTTCTCTCAGGTTGCAAGAGCTCTTAGTGTTAGGAGAGTACACCTATTGCGCTTATTGGATAGTCTTCTTTCAAACTATAGGCAGGTGCCGAAGGGTAGGGAAGGAAGAAAACCAATTACCCTAAGTATGGTGTACAGAAGGTAATAAGTAAAGACATATAAAGGGATTGGAGCGAGGGCAAGGAAGTATACAGTTACTGTCATAAATCTGGATAGTGGAAGATGCATTACTAGGAATACCCGGCTACCCCTTTGAAACATTTTCATGTTTCAATTTTACTGTGCTGTGTTAATTGAAAACTATTTTCCTAATTAGATCCTGATTTCAGGGTATGTATTTACCAGACTTGATTCTCACATCTGTATGGCGTTACAGATGACGAGTGGGAGTAAGATATTGGGAATTAGTTGATTAGTTCCTCAATATATATCAGAATTCTTTGTAATCGGTGATATTTGAGGAAATCGCCTGGGTTTTGCCTAACGGCAAATTTTTGGTTTTGAATATCCGTCGTTATGCACCAATTTCAAACTGATATATCTGTATGTTTATTTTATAAAGTGAGATATAACCTTTTGAAATTATATCTATGAAATTTACCTATATCATTTGATGGTTAGGTAAGGTACATTCAACAACGGTGTAATTCTTCTTAACCATAGCACATTTTTCAACCTACGACACACAGGATTTGAGTTATTGAACTCAGAGGACTTATATAAAGTATTGTATTTTGTCCGATGTCCGTTAGGACAAAAAGGTTGGTACTCGTACTATATTCTGTTTACTTATGACTTCTCTAGTTTTAGACAAGTATTTCATTGAAATACAAGGTCCAGATTTTGAGAAGATACGGGTATAAGAATGAAGTAGAGAACTATATGTTGTAAGTATCAGGATTCTTCAAGGTGATCGAAGATGTAGATAATTGTGTTAGGTATTCCGTTGTAAGTAATAATTTTAAGAAATTTCTTCTCTTTCAGGTTACTCATACATGGGTTCATTCCTTGATGAGTAATGCTGCTTGGCCTTCTTCCATTTAGTTGATATGCACTGGAAACAGCGGCTTGATTTTTGAATCTGGTTCCAATTAAATTAGTGCCTTTGTTTCTATATTGGATATATAATGGATTCATATCTTAACGATATTAAGGTATATGGAGTTGTCCGTCTTATGCTTAAAACTCAAATCTGGATAAACTCAAGGCATGTTTTGTTGGAGATAGTGCCATCAGAGTCAATTATTGGATCACAGGCACGTGATTGCAATGATTGAGGGAGGACTTATCCCGGTAGGACAGTCTTACTCAAGATGATAGTATGCTATCTGGTTTACCTTTATCATCGTGTACTGCTTCAGGTGACCTTGCAGGTCACTATTGCACGTTGATAGAGCCCCTAGGATTCTTGCTTGACTGCCAGCAGTATGAGGGCGATCATATACGTTGGAGCTGGTAGTCTATAAGCACATCCTTAAAAGGTCCCTAGTCGTGGGAGTTTCGAGACAGGGTATCGATACTCCATAGTAGACTAGTGTATACAGTCGAGACCCCGACGAGGGGCGGTGGCCGGTCTCACAAGCCACTGGTGTCAGTTGGATCACCTAAGATGTATACAGGTGCTCATTGGGTTATGAGTACATCGGACAGGACTCGTCGAGAACATGCTAGTTGGTCTTATACCTGACGTCAGATAGCAGTTCCCTGGTGACATGTGTACAGGTTAGTTCATCGACCTGAGGATCGTCATTTGTCTCGTATGAGTTCCCACTGTACTTTGATTACTACCCTACCACGCTCAAAGAAGACGTGCAAACAGGTTTTAGTTGGGTACAGTCCTGAGCCACATGGAGGCAGTGAGTGGATTTTCAGGGGTTCGTCTCTCCCGGTATTGGGGGTGAGGTCGCGCTGTGTCTAGGAGAGCCATTACACAAAGCCCTCGGCCGAGGCAGGAGATTTACTGGTAGGTATTCCAGTAGTATCTCAGGGTGTTCTGGGCTACACTCTGACACGACTTGTACCGCTTTTGGGGGTCTGACTTTTACCAACCCCCTAGGCCCACCATGCGATGCTCATAGACGAACGGACCGGACTGTACAGATATTGTCACAGACAGGCTCAATAGGGTGTCAGGATGAGTTCGCTCATCGACGTCCCTTTTGGTCAATACCTGGTAGCCCGTTACGTATAGGCTAATACCTCTGACGTGCTAGTGGTTAAATACACAACCAAAGTATTGACGAGTCTTTAGAGTCCCCCACAGACCGTTTTATCATGTTTCGGGCGAAACGCTGTAGAGGCCGTATGGAGATATGGCAGGGTTCGATTAGATACGTGCGGTATTGGACGGATCAGGATCGGACGGTTAATACTAGCGGGCTTTGGTTTAAGCCGGATCCTAGTATTGTATAGTGTAGATTTTGTCTCATTGCATTTGTATTTCGGTCGGAATACAAATGCGGGTATGAATATACAGTAGCGGCGTTTTCCTATAATTTATTACGGGATCAGTTTTATGAAGTTGCCAGTTTGTTTTCCGTTTCGACCATTTTCCTTTGTATCTTTCATTGGCTGAAGATTGGTGGAGGAGGGCTTATTTGCATTTGTGCAAATAAGCATTTTCGAGGGTTGTCTTTGCATATTGATGCTTCATGATAGCTCTTGTTTGACCTTGACCCATTGACTTCATAAGTTCATGATAGCATGACTTTTTGTAGTTATGATTGGTTGATTTGGAGTGAGGGTTTTATTGTGATCATTGCTTTTCATCATCACCCTTTTTCTCTCTGTTGCTTTTTCTTTGGCTCACTCATTCATTTTTTTTGGCTAACTCCCCATTCTCATTCTTGGAGAGTAGTAGCCGGCCATAGAGGGAGGGGGGGTTGCCCAATATTTTTGGGTGGGATTTTGTTCTCCTCATGTTTGCAAAACTCCCCTAGTTCATCTCCAAAATTCAACAGTTCATTTCCTCCACCAAAGGCAACTTCCTCAAACCCCAAATGAGACATAGAGCACTACACGTATTCTACAGCAATCCTTGGGCACGTCGGCTCGCCAACTTCGTGCCCGAGTTGCCTCGGTCCAGAGGTGGGAGCCCGTAAAAGAAGCCGGCGACGTGGTGCCCTTCCGACGAGGAGTTGAAGACCGGAGTTTCCGCGGGGAGATCGGGACGACGACGAGAAGACCGAAGGACACGGATCACTCGGTATATCTCTCCACCCCTTCTCTTGTTAGCTAGAACTATGTTAATGGCCCGATCCGGGAATTTTTGTGCGCGGTGGTGCCGGTTTACAAGTTCGTAAAAAGTTTCGTTTTCGCATTCCGGCATCGGATTGACGGCCGGGTCGCCGCCGTGCACTTACATTGGTATCAGAGCCACGCTATTAACCTAGTCTAGTTTTGTCTAATGTGTTTGCATTTCCGATTGAACAAAATTCCAAAAACCGCGTTTTCATGTGCATCAGTTTCTGTCGATTATTTTTTGGCTCCAAAAATTTTTCAGTACGTTGCAGAAAAATGTGCAGGGAATTCTAAGCAGTCTGAGGAAAATTGGTCGCATGACGTCACCATATCACCGCGGAACCGCGGCCAAACCCACCCATTGGCCGCGGTTCCGCCGCGGTATTGACTGTTCATTGGACCAAATTTTCACAGAGAGCTTATGACTTGAAAATACGGTTTTTGGAACATTCTTTTTGGGTCCAGATTTTCTGTGAGTGCTACAGTAGTGCTTGGGGCCCACTTGGGTAAATTTGATCGATCGAAAATGTTTAAACATGTTGGTTCACAGTATTTACATTAAATCTGCGACCGTGAATGTCACTTGATCGGTAAATCTTGTCTAACTGCTATAGCCCGGTTAGACGGATTTGCGAACGTGACATTCACGTTGATGTTCTGTGATTGTGCTGTGATGTTGCGGATTGGTCGTGGTGGATAGCCTGGATGCAATGCTAGTACAGTTTGGTTGTATTATGTACATTTGATATTGCGGGACGAGCGTCCGACATGTGGACTGCCGTCGCTGCCTGTTTGTATTACTCTTTTGGGGCACGACCGGGTCGAGGTCGATGTACCCGTTGTATATATATTTTACTTTCTGTACTAGGATTACCCCAAGGATGGGTGCACGGATAGCCGGGTTCTAGAGGGCAACGAGCCCGCATCTCATGGCATTGAGACAGAGGGGGCTTTACTCTAGAATTGGCGGGCTATTCGCCGCACTGGTAGGGGGTACAGGTTGACCCAGGAGGGGTGCCCACGTTACCGGATTCCGTGAAGTGCTGGGTGGTCCATTCACGTTGCTGAAGGGGGATGCCTCGCTTCAGGTTTTGGCGGGAAACTTGCCGCGCCCGTAGGGGTCTAGGATTTCATTGCACCGGCTATCCACACGACTAGGGGAACGTCGGGTTTCAGTAGCGGCTCTGTGAAACCCGGGGATCCCAGATATCTGTATTGTTCTGTGATACTTATTACATTTCTGTGATGTTGCATTTTATCACGCCTTGAGCAAAAATATTATATATATTGATATATATACTAGTAGATGTTGTATATGTTTTGCATCCGCGCTAGTCCAGTCCCCGCTCTGTCGTTAGTTAAGTAACCTAACGGTTAATGACGAGACCCAGTGGCGAATGCGGATGGCATATACGTACATCATTATTTTCGTTCTTTATTGGTGTGATCAATTGATGGGACTGCGTTGATTCGGATCAATGCAAGTTAAACAAACCTATTCTGATGTTGTTGGAACACTTTTCAAAAAGCTGTTATTGCAAGGACGTTCACTTTTGTTTTGCACAGTTGGAATATCATGTTCCTCAGTCGACGAGGCAAGGGCCGAGATCCCTTCACCGGGAGTGACCCCTTGGACAGAAATTTGCGTCAGGCTAATAACTTCACTATAGCCGATTACTTTTGCTTTGCATCGTGGTATTCAGTTGGAATATCTTGCACCTCATTCTACGGGGAAAGCGCCGAGATCCCTTCATCGGGAGTGACCTCTTTAGCAAAGGTTTTCATCACTATATTTTCAAAAAGATATCCGGTTCCTTCGACGATATCAAGTTCATTACGTTAAAGGTTTTCGCCAGAAACCATTCGTAGCCCTCCGTCGTTTCATATGGGTGGTCAATAGTATTCAAGCTATGTATATTGGCCAAAGTCAAGGCACAATGATTGGTAGCTATTGGGTATTCATATGCAGCATAGATAGATGCGTTGGTTTGGGGAGGTCGTACTACTATTTTGGCCAAAGTCAAGGGTATGTACGGGTGGGCTCAAATTAAACTGGAGAATGACGGGTAGAACTTGACATGTGACTTATGATATGTTGGCCAAAGTCAAGGTCATAAGAGCATGGGGCAAAAATCACATCGGGAGTTTCTAAAGAAACTGAAACTTTCCAGATATGCGGACACCTTCTGGAGTGTGATAACGTGAGCGGATTCCGTCACGTTATCATGCGATGATAGTTGGATCCCGATTCCCACTGATGAGTTGGTTTACTCCTCGGGTGATCCCGACTAATTCTTCTTTCAGGTTTGGAGGAGAATTTGACGGTACAGTGGGAGGTTTCCAGATTAGATAAATTGGTAACCATTCTGATCTAGGTTAGAGTGCACGCTGAGTGTTTCTTTCCTCTCTCTCTTTGGCAGCGACCATTGACCTGACCCTAAGACTATGACTCAGAGACCAAAATTAACCGAACCTTCTTAGCACTGGCTTTTGGATTGTCAGAGTTGCAAACCTCATTGCCACTCCTACTTTTACCCTTTTCTCCAGGACACCCCGTATTACTACGAACGTCCACTTCCATTGGACAAAACCATCGTATGGTTATATACGAACTCGAAGGAATTTATTCGAGGATGGTTTCCGGTTCTAGAGAAAACGAATAGGACTATTCAGTTGCCTTTTTCTTTTACCTTCTCTCAGGTTGCGAGTACTCCGTGGTTTAGGAGATAGTACACCTATTACGCAAATTGGATAGTCTTCTTCCAAACTATAGGCAGGTGCCGACTGGTAGGGAATGAAGGAAACCAATTAGCATAACGATGGTGTGCAGAAGGTATTAAGTAAAGACAAATCAAGGGATTAGTAAGAGGGCAAAGTAAATTGCGACTGCTATTCACGACCAAACCAAGTATTTCATTACCACTCCCACTTACCTTTGTATTTCTCCAGGACACTCTGTATCACTACGAAGATCCACAGTTTATTGGATACTCCATCGTATGGTTATATACGAACTCGAAAGGAACTTGTTCCAGTTCGGGAATGGATTCTGGTTCAGGAGAAATAGGAATAAGGTTTATTCGGTTGTATTTTATCCTCACATTCTCTCGCATTGCGAGTGCTCCTAAGATTAGGACAGTACACCCATTATGCTTATTGGATAGTCTTCTTCAAAACCATAGGCTGGTGCCGAACGGTAGGGAAGGAAGAAAACCATTTGGCCTACAGAAGGTAATGACTAAATACATATGAAAGGATATGGAGATATGGCATAGAAATATACGGTTACAGTTGTGAATCAGATAATGGAAGAGGCATTACTAGGAATATCAGAATACCCCATCGAAACATTTCAAATGTTTCAGTTTCACTGTGTACTGTTAAAAGGAAACTGATTTCCCAATTAGTCCTTACTCCAGGGTATGTATTCACCAGGTGTGACTCTCATATCTGTATGATTTTACAGATAATGAGTGGGAGTAAGTTATTTGGAATTGGGTGATCATCCTCATTATATCGGGATTCGTTGTAATCGGTGATATTTGAGGAAGTCACCTGGGTTGTTTGCCGGACGGCAAATATTTGGTTTTGAATATCTGCTGTTATGCACCAATTTCAAATTGATATATTTGTACGTCTATTTTTATAGAGTGAGATATACCTTTTTGAAATTATGTCTATGACATTTACCTATATCAGTTGATGGTTAGGTAAGGAGCATTAAACAGCGGTGTAATTCTTCTTAACCATAGTACAGTTTTCAACCTACGGCACACAGGGAATGAGTTATTAAACTCAAAGGGACTTATACAGAGTATTGTATGTTGTCCAGCGTCCATGAGGACAGAGGGGTTGGTTCCCGTACTATATTCGGTTTACTTATGACTTCTCTAGTTTTTAGACAGGTGTTTCGTAGAAACACAGGGTCCGAAGTTTGAGAAGTTATAGGTATATGAATAAAGTAGAGAACCAGGTATTGCAAGTATCGGGATTCTTCAAGGTGATCGAAGATGTAGATACTTGTGTATGGTATTTAGTCGATAGTAATGATTAAGAGAACTTGCTTCTCTTTCAGGTTACTCATAATTGGAAGTGCTCCTAAGTTGAGTAATGCTGATCGGCCTCTTTCCATTTAGTTGACATGCACTGGAGACAGCTGCATGATTTGAAACTGGTTCAATTAAATCAGTGCCTCTGGTTCTATATTGGATATAGAACAGTTCATATCTTAACGATGTTAAGGTACGGGGAGTTGTCCGACTTATGCTTAAAACCAGACTCTGGATAACTCAAGGCATGTTTCTGTAATGGCTGTTTGTGGGTTGACCCAGGCTATGACGAGGGTTGATTTTCTACCATCTGGAAGATCAATAGTGATATTGTTCTTGACTCGCCACAGTTTTAACAAAAATGGATTTTTTCATAAAACGGTAGTGGGAGTATGGTAGAACTGGAAGTGATTCCAGAACCGCAAACGATTACTCAAGATTTGATAAGAACCTAAAAATTAAATCTGGATTAACATTCTATTGGCCACTCCGCAGATACGGTGGGTAACCTCAGGCACCCGAGAGGTACTCCGGTAGCCTCAAGGACGGTGGCAGGGAGGTTCTTGTTTACGCAGACTTGCCATTGCTGTTGTTCCAGACTGTGAGACCCGGCAGGAGGATGATTATAGCGTCGTTCTAAACTAGCTTTAGAAGTGTACGTGTATATGACTCTGCCAGAGGGTTGTCGTAGTCAGTGGGAGCAGCGGAAGCATTGGTGGACAAGTGGCTTATGTCTATTTATAGACTAAAGCAGATATAGCGGAGATAGATCATCTATTTCTGATGTGACAGTCATAGGTTTGACTTCATCAGAATAGGGGATGGATCTATTAAGAAGGTAGTAGGGTGTGATGTCCTGGTATTTGGATGACATACACAGAGTAGGAAGTGATATTCCTATACTACGATCGGTTATACTTTGGTCGTCAGACAGTGGTTTCTCCACATGGGACTTAGACATTAAATCAGACATTCTGGTTACTGGATATATGGTTTTAGATCTAGATTTGGGTAGTTTCCCAATCAGGGTATTTAGACAACATTCTAGAGGTACTTTAGAATGGACGAGTCCTGGCATGGTGGTGTACCTGCAGGTGATAGAGTCACCCTCTCTAAAGGTGTCTTACAGACTAAAGGGGAGAGGGATGTGTATGATTGGCAGATCACTTGCTTAGGCAATTGAGTCAATCATGAGATGTCATGTACCACACCAGATGTTGTTTTTACACTAGATGCAGTAAGTTGACATTGATCCAATCCTGGAGAAACAGTCGGAAGCAGTTTTAGAACATAAGTGGATGTTCTAGGGAAATGATAACGACAGCCTCATTCGGGAGACAGTTATCATTCCAGGCTTCCAAGGTGACCTGGACGACAGGGAGGTTGTCAGAGTTATAGTTTTCCTTCTGATGAGGGGCAGTATTTTGGACAGGTGGTCCAAGGCGATACTGAGGGAGGCATGGCGCAAGATACTGATTAAGTTCAGTTGACGATACAGTCTAAGAAGTTTGGATTTGGAGTTCATTTATGAGCAAGGTCCCATCAGACATCCAGTGACATTCTAAGACAGGTATTGCTCATTTCGGGAGATGGCTTTCTCCGCGAACTTGGGATATAGAGAGACAAAGAAAGAAACTTCAAGGCGGATCCACTCACTGAGGCTATTCCTCGAATGCAATATTTTCGAAAACGAGCTTTGTGAGACTGACTAGTAGAGGAGTTGGGTGTTCGGTATCATACGGGCTGTGAGTACGCGACATCGCAATAATTAGCCTTGAGTGCAAGTGAGAGATTGTTGGAGATAGTGCCATTAGAGTCAATTATTGGATCACAGGCACGTGATTGCAATGATTGAGGGAGGACTTATCCCGGTAGGACAGTCTTACTCAAGATGATAGTATGCTATCTGGTTTACCTTTATCATCGTGTACTGCTTCAGGTGACCTTACATGTCACTATTGCACGTTGATAGAGCCCTTAGGATTCTTGCTTGACTGCCAGCAGTATGAGGGCGATCATATACGTGGGAGCTGGTAGTTTATAAGCACGTCATTAAAAGGTCCCTAGTCGTGGGAGTTTCGAGACAGGGCATCGATACTCCAGAGTAGACTGGTGTATACAGTCGAGACACCGACGAGGGGCGGTGGCCGGTCTCATAAGCCACTGGTGTCAGTTGGATCACCTAAGATGTATACAGGTGCTCATTGGGTTATGAGTACACCAGACATGACTCGCCGAGAACATGCTAGTTGGTCTTATACCTGACGTCAGATAGCAGTTCCCTGGTGACATGTGTACAGGTTAGTTCATCGACCTGAGGATCGTCATTTGTCTCGTGTGAGTTCCCACTGTACTTTGATTACTACCCTACCATGCTAAAAGGAGACGTGCAAACAAGTTTTAGTTGGGTACAGTCCCGAGCCACATGGAGGCAGTGAGCGGATCTTCAGGGGTTCGTCTCTCCCGGTATTGGGGGTGAGGTCGCGCTGTGTCTAGGAGAGCCATTACACAAAGCCCTAGGCCGAGGCAGGAGATTTACTGGTAGGTATTCCAGTAGTATCTCAGGGTGTTCTGGGCTACACTCTGACACGACTTGTACCGCTTTTTGGGGGTCTGACTTTTACCAACCCCCTAGGCCCGCCATGCGATGCTTATAGACGAACGGACCGGACTGTACGGTTATTGCCACTGACAGGCTCAGTAGGTTGTCAGGATGAGTTCGCTTATCGACGTCCCTTTTGGTCAATACCTGGTAGCCCGTTACGTATAGGCTAATATCTCTGACGTTCTAGTGGTTAAATTCACAACCAAAGTATTGACGAGTCTTTAGAGTCTCCCACAGACCGTTTTCTCAAGTTTCGGACGAAACGCTGTAGAGGCCGTATGGAGATATGGCAGGGTTCGATCAGATACGTGCGGTATTGCACGGATCAGGATCGGACGGTTAATACTAGCGGGTTTTGGTTTAAGCCGGATCCTAGTATTGTATAGTGTAGATTTTGTCTCATTGCATTTGTATTTCGGTCGGAACACAAATGCGGGTATGTATATACAGTAGCGGGGTTTTCCTGTAATTTATTACGGGATCAGTTTTATGAAGTTGCCAGTTTGTTTTCCGTTTCGTCCATTTTCCTTTGTATCTTTCATTGGCTGAAGATTGGTGGAGGAGGGCTTATTTGCATTTGTGCAAATAAGCATTTTGGAGGGTTGTCTTTGCATATTGATGCTTCATGATAGCTCTGGTTTGACCTTGACCCATTGACTTCATAAGTTCATGATTGCATGACTTTTTGTAGTTATGATTGGTTGATTTGGAGTGAGGGTTTTATTGTGATCATTGCTTTTCATCATCACCCTTTTTCTCTATCTTGCTTTTTCTTTGGCTCACTCATTCATTCTTTTTGGCTAACTCCCCATTCTCATTCTTGGAGAGTAGTGGCCGGCCATAGAGGGGGGGGCTGCCCAATATTTTTGGGTGGGATTTTGTTCTCCTCATGTTTGCAAAAATCCCCTAGTTCATCTCCAAAATTCAACAGTTCATTTCCTCCACCAAAGGCAACTTCCTCAAACCCCAAATGAGACATAGAGCACTACACGTATTCTATAGCAATCCTTGGGCACGTCGGCTCGCCAACTTTATGCCCGAGTTGCCTCGGTCCAGAGGTGGGAGCTCATAAAAGAAGCCGGCGACGTGGTGCCCTTCCGACGAGGAGTTGAAGACCGGAGTTTCCGCGGGGTGATCGGGACGACGACGAGAAGACCGAAGGATACGGATCGCTCGGTATATCTCTCTACCCTTCTCTTGTTAGCTAGGACTATGTTAATGGCCCGATCCGGGAATATTTGTGTGCGGTGGTGCCGGTTTACAAGTTCGTAAAAAGTTTCGTTTCCGCATTCCGGCGTCGGATTGACGGCCGGGGCGCCGCCGTGCACTTACATGTTTCAGTAATGGCAGTTTGTGGGTTATCCCAGGTTTTGACGAGGGTTAACTTTCTACCATCTAGAAGATCAATAGTTATATTGTTCTTGACTCGCCACAATTTTAGTAAAATGAATTCTTTTCAAAAAATATTAGTAGGGTATGGTAGAACTGGAAGTGATTCCAGAACCACAAATGATTACTGAAAATTTAATAGAACCTAAGGATTCAATTGGTTTCGACGATCCATTAGCCATTCCGCAGATTTGGTAGGCAACCTCAGCCACCCGAGAGGTACTTCGGTCTCCTCAAAGACGGTGACAGGGAGGTTTTTGATTACGCAAACTTGCCAATGCTACTATTCCAGACTATGTGATCTGGCAGGAGGATGAGTATAACGTCGTTCTAAATTAGCTTTAGAAGTGCATGTGTATTTGACTCTGCCAGAAGGTTGTTATAGTCAGTGGGAGCAGCGGAAGCATAGTGAGCAAGTAGGTTATGTCTATTTATAGACTGAAGCAAGTATAGCGGAGATAGATCGTCTTGTTTTGATGTGACAACCATAAAGTTTGACTTCATCAGAACAACAGATAGACTTGGTAAGAAGGTAGTAGAGAGTGATGTCCTGGTATTTGGATGACATGCTCTTGATAGGAAGTGATATTCCTATACTATGATCGGTTATACTATGGTTGTTACAAGGTGTTTCTCTTCACAGGATCTGGATAAAATATCAGGGATTCTGGTAACTAGATATATGGTTTTAGATCTAGATTTGGTAAGTGTCCCAATACGGGTACTTGACACTATTCTAAAGTGTTTTAGAATGGACGACTCCTGGCGTGGTGGTGTAGCAGCAGGTGAAGGAGTCACCCTCTCTAAAGAGATGTCTTCTAGACTGATGAGGAGAGAGATTTGCATGATTGACATATCACTTACTTAGGCAATTGAGTTAATCATGAAATGTCAAGTACCACACCAGATATTGATTTTGCACTGGCTGCAATATATATATATATATATATATCCAATTCTGGAGAAACATTGGGAAGCGGTTATGAACATAAGTGGATGTTCTTGGTATATGGTAATGGCAGCCTCCTTAAGGAGGCGGTTATCATTTCAGGCTTCCAAGATGACCTGGATGACAGAGTGGCTGTTAAAGTTATTGTTTTCCCTCTTTTTGTGAGGCAGTTTGTTGGACAGGTGGTCTAAGCGGATACCGAGGAAGGCTTGTCGCAGGATGCTGATTAAATTCAGTAGATGATACGGTCTAAGAAGTTTTTTGGATTTGGAGTTCATTTGTGAACTGTGTCCCATCAGATATCCAGACAAATTCTAAGACATGTATCGCTCATTTCGGGAGATAGTCTTTCTCCGCGATGTTGAGATATATAGAGATAAAGATAGAAATATTAGAGCGGATCCACTCACTGAGGCTATTTCTCGAATGCAATAGTTTCACAAACGGGTTTTGCGAGACTGATTAGTACAGAAGTTGGGTGTTCAGTATCACACGGGATGTGAGTATGCGATACCGCAATAATTAACCTTAAGTGCAAGTGGGAGATTGTTGGCTATAGTTCCCTCAAGTCAATTATTGTAATTGCAGGCATGCGATTGTGATGATTGAGGGAAGACCTATACGGGTAGAACAGTTTTACTCAAAATGATAGTTTGCTATCTGGTTTGCCTTTATCATCATGTACATACATTATGTGGTATTACATATCGCTATTACATGTTGATAGAGCCCATAGGATTCTTGCTTGACTACCAGCATTTTGATGTCGATCATATACATGGGAGCTGGGTGGTCGATAAGCACATCCTTAAATGTCTCTAGTCGAGGGATTATCGAGACTGGGTTTTGATACTCCGTAGTAGACTAGTGTATACTTATCGAGACCCCGACGAGGGGCGGTGGCCGGTCTCACAAGCCATTGGTGTCAGTCAGTCACCTAAGATAGTATACATGTGCTCATTGGGTTATGAGTACATTAGACGGACTCACCGGGAACATGCTAGTTGGTATTATACCTATTGTCAGATAGCAGTTCCCAGATGACATGGGTACAGGTTAGTCTGTCGACCTGAGAACGTCATTTGTCTTGTATGAGTTCCCACTGTGCTTTGATTACTACCCTACCACGGCTCAAAGGTGTTGTGCAAACAGGTTTTAGTTGGGTGCAGTCCTGAGCAACATGGAGGCAGTCTTGAGCCTAATCTAACATCTATCTAAGCAACTAAAAGACTAAACTAAAACAGTGTCGAAAATGAATAGAAATCTATACATATTTGAGTCGATATATCTAATAGTCTGCGATTCAGCCTCATAGTATCATGTACGGTAATATCCATCGTACGACATTCTCGAGTCAAGAGTGCGGATCAATCATCATATAAATATCTCGTACGGTATAGTCCGTCGCACAGCATCCTCAAAATCAAGGGTACGGGTCAAACATCATATATGTCATATATAGATCATAGTTCGTACGGTATCATTCGCCGTACAATATCATAATCAAGGGTCGCATACTCCTTGATTATGTTCATAACTTCTTGCCGTACGGGTTGAGATATATAGAGAACCCGTTTGTGAAACTATTGCATTCGAGAAATAGCCTCAGTGAGTGGATCCGCTATAATATTTCTATCTTTATCTCTATATATCTCAACATCGCGGAGAAAGACTATTAGTACAGAAGTTGGGTGTTCGGTATCACACGGGATGTGAGTATGCGACACCGCAATAATTAACCTTAAGTCCTGAAGTCTATGTAAATGTACCTACAATTTAAACACGTCGTATCGTAAACCAGAATCGAATACGAAAACAAAAGCGGCACATGATACACACATAGGTTAGAACCTATGGTCTACGCATGCAAGAATAACCAAACAACTTTCGACATCGACGTACGAACGTCAATCAACCGAGATAGAACACAAATCCCAAAACCCAAGTCATTAAAATTCGTAAAACGAAAACAGAAACTTAGGAAAACACCTCCAGATTTCACCCTAGGTTGAATTGGTCAATTTTGCATATAGGATAGGTCTAATTAACAGATAATGGAGCCATGAATCAAGCACGAATCCAAAAGGTAGTACCCAAACTGCAAATTGCGGCTATAAAGATTAAATCTGCGGCCAAGAATGTGAGTTGGTGTCTTGGGTCTCGGGGGTAGCTTCCTAGTCACCTTCACATCTCTCAGTGATCGCTAAATAATTTTCAGAGCTCCCAAGTTACAGCAAATCCTATAATATCATCACAAATTCCACAAAATACGATATCAGAGATTTCTAAGTTCATGTTTGGGGTATCTAGGCTCATGTTTAAACTAGAATTCCTTCACCAAAAGGTTTTGTGTCCACTACTAAACCTTAATTACAACTTTACAATTTAAAATAACCCCTAACCTCATCGTGGAAAATTCTAACATCGCTAATCTACACAAGTTTAACTCTAATGCACTATAGTAGGGTAGGAAAGCTAATAACTTAGCTAAAAGTGTAGGATTCACCTAATTTGGCAACTCATGAAATTTCTTGGGTTGCCCAAAGTGTTCAAAATCATCACTTGATTGATCCATCATGGTTGAAAAGAGGCCGTGGTCATTTTTTTGTGAAGGAGGGTGAGGTTTTGATTAAGTTTTGGGCGAGTTTTTTATCACGACCCAAAATATTAGCTCGTGACCAGCACTTGAATCACGCAACATCTAAAGGCATAACGAAATTCAAGTAAGCTGAAACCCAGAAATCTAAACCTTTTAAGAAAAATAAAGGAGGTGAGGTTTTGAAATAATGGTATAATGAAAGCAAGTTTTCTTAATGCATAGAAAATGAACATGAATGATGCAAGTGAAATTTATTAGTTTGAAAACATGTTTCGTCTTTTAAAAATTTCGGCAGCACCTCATTTTTATATTTTAATCCAAAACAACAATACATAATAAGAATAATGGCATCCCCAAGCGGGAGCTAGCTCTTCGCCAAACGGCGGATCACAAACACGCAAGACAATATAAATAAGTATACGACGCCCAACGGCGAAGTTCACCATGAAAGATAAGTAAATAAGCAAGATATCAAACCACAAGTAGCGAACAACCCATCGCTCTAAGTCTCGCAACCACAATCTCACTAAGTCTCATTACTTATACAATTTAATAGTTTTGATTGATGGAGTTAA
The DNA here is from genome assembly GCA_030015575.1 of Agapanthus africanus. Classification (NCBI taxonomy): domain Eukaryota; kingdom Viridiplantae; phylum Streptophyta; class Magnoliopsida; order Asparagales; family Amaryllidaceae; genus Agapanthus; species Agapanthus africanus. The sequence goes on from JASDDO010000012.1 coordinate 357,997,389, forward strand.
CTAGATACAATAATGAAATATAGATACAAGAGTGGGTACGATACAAATGTCTCACCTACTAATGCAAAACACCCAAATGCAACTGTATACCAGCGAAACCGCTACTGATCCAAGCGGTCAACCTGCAAGAACTGTGGCACAACGAGGGTGAGTTGCCAACTCGTGAGTAGATAAATATCAACAGATAGAAATCGAATAAACAATGACTCCTAGGTCAACTATATCATAAATGTAATACTATGATATCTAGGGTGGCCGGGTCTGTATGTGCCAACAAGGTAGTCAATACCTATATGCATGTGGCTAACATCCAACAGTAATAATCAATGCATGTATATGGATCTCGTCCAACCATAATCGAGGTATGCATGCATGTGGATCTCGTCCACCCAAAATCAAGGTATGTATGCATGTGGATCTCGTCCACCCATATAATCAATGTATGTATGCACGTAATATCATAAAGGAGTGTGCATGAAAGTATGAGGATATATATCAACGGTGTCCCTCGTGACACACCAAAATCATGGAACCTGAGTGCCTAGCATCGACACTCGAAAACATCATGAAAACCGTGCCCAGCATCGGCACGTAAATCCTCATATATCGGGCTCCGTTAGTTCGGATCGGCCCACGGGATCCGTTAGTCCGGATTGGCCCATATCATCTCTCGACTTCGGTTGGTATCCTCCGGATATCCGCCGAGCCCAAATACTATCACCGGTAGGTAGTAGTCCCTCTGCCAGGCTCACCGTCTACTGCACAGCGATCCGTTCTTGCCCCGGGGTACCATACCGGGTCCACCATCTACCAGCAATCGGCCTCATCCACCTCCTCGAATTGGGTCTCACATGTCGCTCTCAGAACTGAGAAAACACATGGTGGACGCACTGAAATATCATATCAAGAGAAACCGGGTTTTTAAAACAACACATAATCTCTTTTAAAATGTCCACGGTTCTCAAATCCAAAAATCTCATGAAAACAGCATATCTCAATGCGTAAAATCATAGAGCATGATGTATGCGACATATAATAAAAATGTAAGCATATCTGTGTATCATGCAGCATGGAACAGTGATATGACATATTAAGGGAAAACCGCTCTTTTAAAATGATTCCAGTTTTTAAAATATAACATGCGGTTCCCAATTTTCCAATAAAACCAGTAATCTAAGTAGGCACAATATGTATATGTGCAAGTATAGAGGTACCAATGTGTATATGCGCTAATATGGGTATGCAATGTGCATATGCGCAAATATGGATATATCAATGTATATGTGCACCAATATGAATATACCATGTATATATGCCAGCAGGTTATGCGAAGAGTCATATCATGATGCAGCAATCCTACTGTGTAGTGACATGGCAATTATCGATGAAGTGTGTGAGCCTACAGTCTGTGTGCGTGTAACATACGCATCATCGATAATGGTGCAGGTGTACTATCACAGGTATAAGCAGTACAATGTGAATAACATGAATGCATCGTAAGGTAAATCGTCAGCTAGAAGCTATAAGGTATACATATCTAACATGATCGAGTCGGTGAATCTATCAATCGGCATCCAGCCTAACAATATCGCGTACGGTATAATCCATCGTACGACAACCTCTAGTCAAGGTTATGGATCAATCATCAAGTCAAAGACATGACACACGGAAAATCATCGTACGGCGGCATTAACCAATAGGGATCCTATCATCCTATAAGACAAATAAGGGTACGGCCTAATATCACGTACGGCCCATCATCCATGATTCACAACATTCTATATATGTATATATATCTATGAACCTATGTCCCGGTTCACATCCACAATAATCTTATATCAGGGGACCGACAGGGTATAAATCGTCTCGATCGACTCGCATCCGTATACCAACATATCATCATATCATCACATCATCATATATTCTTTCATCGCATTTATATCTCATAACAAGTCGAGTTTACCTAAACATTCTATCTATACTATAAGTATAGGTATCTAATCTAGCATACACACCCGAACCATATGAGCAGATTTTTAAAAGAAGCGAATAGTAGTTTTGAAAATAGGGGTTACAGTGTTTTTAAGAAAAAGATATCATTTGAAAATCTGTAATATCTCTCAAGGTATATATTTAAAAGATACATGCAATTCTTCGGTTTAGAAAAGGTATGGTTCGTATGACACATCTACATCGACTATCTAGTCCTATAGTACCCTAAACGGCAATATCGTCGAACATCATTCTCAAATCCCGTCATCACATAATAGCCGTATTATATCATTTCTAACTATCTTTAGTTTCTAATATAGTTTCACTAACTATCCCTTAATTATAACCCTAGTTTCCTAATCTACGTTTCCTTAACCATATTCTATAATCAGTTTTCCATCAAACTTTGCGGGGGTGCTATACGCCATCCACCCGACTTCCCCCGTGGATATAGATCCACTCACCTGGTCTTCGCTTGCCGAAATCGATGACGCCATGCTCCATCTCCTCGGGATCCATGTAAGGGTACCTACAATAATAAACAATCGCAATGCGTATTAAAAATCAAGGCGGAAAAACGAAAACGGCACACGTTTCGCTCATAGGTTAAAACCTATAGCTTTGCGTGCAAAACACGACCAAAAAACCTGGTCTTGGACGTCCAAACGCCACACGATGGAAACACAACACCAAATACCAAAATCAAGTCAAAACGAAGTCGTAAAACAATGCATCAACTCATAGAAATGGTCCCAGATTTTACCCTAAGCCAAATTGGTCAATTCTGCATACATGGAGGGTCTAATTTACATCTAAAGGGACCCCAAAACAAATACGAACCGATTCCAACCTAGTCTAACCACAATTTGCGTCCAGATTGAATAAATCTGTGGCTATGGTTCAGGGGTTGGGGCTCAGGTCTTGGTGGTAGCTTCCTAGGTGCCTGCACGACTCCCAGTAATTGCTAAATCATTTCTAGTGCCCCCACGTTGCTCCAGATTCCAAAATACACTCACATTTCACACATTTATCCGATGTCGGGGTTTCTAAATTCATGTTTTAGGTCTCTAGGCTCTGGTCCAGGTCAAGAATCACCTCCCAAGTCTCATTGACAGCCTTAAAACATCACTAATTTCAAACAACACTCAAACCCTTTACTAGGGTTTCCCAAGGTTCGCTAAACATCACTATTTCACCTCTAAACTTGAATGAAAGGTAAAGTGAATGAAACACTATGCTAAGGGTGATGAAATTACCTCACTTGGGCAACCCAAGAAAAACCCTAGTTTACCAAAGTTGTCCAAATCCCACTTTTCTTGGTCTAATGTGAAGAGGGTGTAGAGGGGATCAATTTTTGTGAAAGGGAATTAGGGTTTTGGTAGAGTTTTTGAGGTGGATCTCTAGGGGTGAAGTGGAGGGAGATGAAGATGAAGAGGAGAAGAAGAAAGGAAATTGGAAGGGGCATGGGCTGCTGCCCTCTTTCTCTCTCTCTCTCTCATTTTTAATCTAACCCTCTTACTCTGTTATTACCCTTTTGCCCTTTTTCACCCTTTTCTCTTTTCTTTTAAAAACTAAACCATCAAATACCCAAAGAAACACAAATGAGATAACATGCAACCAAATTAAACAGGTCATGATGCACTAGCCACGGAAAACTGTAAAAACGCTGATTTGGGTTAATCACGATTAGCAGTGCACTAATCAGGTTTTTACCAAAACTGCATATAATAAATTTTAAAAATGCCAAATCCTATAAATATATTATTAAATGAATAAATCATTTTAATTACCAATTATTTCAAAATTATTGGTATATATTCATACCCTTTTTCGAAAACCCCAATTTCGCAAATCGGCAGTTTTCGGGAAAAAATATTATTTTAATATTAAATTCCAAAAATAATATTTTATATTTTCTGAAATGTTACATTTTTGTCTTGGAAGAGGAGGCGGAGAATGGGGAGATGAAGGAGGAAAATGGATGTGAGGAAAAATGAAGAAGGATGCGAGCCATGGTGAGAAGAAACCCCCCCCCCCCTCTCTCACTCCTATGCTCATACTCCCATGTCCCATGGTCCCCCCTTCTCTCTCTAAAATATCTCACATATGTTTTCTTTTTATTTTTCTTTTTTTTCTTAAAACCAAAACTATTTTAAAATAACAAAGAAGTCATGGTTCAAAAATAAAAATGTAACAAGTGTTGCAACTTGTCATGTTGCATGTCACGAACATAAACATGATTAATGCATAACTAGCGAAATATTAATCAAGTTTAGCATTAACTTATATACGATTAGTTGTATAATAATTTATAAAATTTCCAAAACAACTAAACACTTTCAAAATCAATAATTCATATTAATTTTCCAATTATTTTCCAAACTATCGGTATATAGTTATACCATACCATTAAAACTAATTCTCATACTTTAATAATATTTATGAAAATTAATATTTTAATTATTTAAATTCCAAAAAATAATATTTTATTTTTTGAAATGTTACAATCTTCCCGCCTTAAATAAATTCGGTCCCCGAAATTAAATAACCCCCCAAATACTTAAAACATTTCCTTAAAACAATCAAGTCGTCGGGGCTCCGAAATCACGAATACATAAAACGTATCATAGCGCAATGCATACGCATGAAAATGAGTGCAAAACTCAAATCGAAACTCCATCAAGCGTCACGCAATTATCGAAGTTATGAAGAAATACAAATTTCAAAATCCATTACGAAAATCAAATACGATATAATTTGGACTTTAACATATATGTAGTACGCATCATTGTGAATTCGTCAAAACAACTGAATAAAAGTGTATGTAAAATCCCTTTCAAATCGCCGTGCGATGCGCATATCACGGCACAAGTAGCGGACGTTAATTTATAAAGAAAATAGCTATATATATCCTTTGTTCAACATATACGTCCCGCCTTTTAAAAATATCTTAGAAGGGTTTTCTTCGTAAAGTTTTGTGTCATCATGGACATGTAGGAAAATATTGAGACTATAGCTCCTTTTGAAAATCCCCTCGGTAAATATCGATGCGTGCGAAAATACTCAGGTACTGTTCTCAGACTAGTTCTGCTCGGTTATTAAACCATATAATGTATATCATAACACATGCTGCTCGAAAGGAATCAATCCCAAAAATGTATACAGGGAATGCCACGTGCGTCTAGTGCGCACGGAAATCGAAATCAAGCACATGTGCCACGAATATGCATAGAAACAAAACTAAGTGCAATGGGTGTGCACGAAAGCATCTGTCAAGTGCAACGGGCGTGCACGACAACAATATCAGGTGTATCTGATATGCACAAAAAATCTCAATTTAGTGCATTTGATGTGCACAAAATCGCATCTAGTGCGCCAAGTGTGCGCAAGAATCCCAATCATGTGCACAAGGTGCACGAAAACATAAATCCGGTGCACTAGGGTGCACGAAATCGAATATCGAGTATCAAAATCGAAATTAACGGTATACGACATACACCAATCGAAATCAAGTATACCGTGGTATATAAACTCAAAAATATGTGCATCTGTGTGCACAAAATCATATCAAAGTACTGAAAGCTCGTGTAAAATACACCGAAAGCATAAGTCAAATCATGTGTATACTATATGCATGAAATCAAATCATATATATCGGAGTATACGAAATCAACATCGAGTGCAAATAGGTATGCACAAAACAAAAATCAGTACAACTGATACATGAAAATACTAATCAAGTGCAACTGTGGTGCACATAAGAAATATCAATCATAAAACAAATCGTCAAAATACCGGAATCCAAAACGATGAAAACGTGATATCTGAATCACCAAGGAGCAATTCACAATAACTGCCGTTGAGGTGCCCTTCTTTCAATGTCGAAAGGTGCCGGTGCATCCAAGGCTGGCAGAGCAAGAATATCTATTTACCTCTTGCCTACGCTCTGGCGTCCTCTTCTTTTAGATCCTTGTTTTTCTCTACGGATTACGAGTTACATGACTTATCGGCTCGACAGCCCAATATGGAGTAATGACGGAAACAGTTCCGTACTGGTGCTACTCTGAAGATCTCCTGACCAATTATTATGGTCACTCGTAACATATCCTATCAAAGATGGCAATCTCTGGCTCGCTAAGTGTGCGCGATACAATCGATCCTGTTTCAAGTCCTTATCGTGAAGTCCCCCCGGAAGATCTTGTCAGGGTCTGTTCCCAATTTCATCTCTGCAGAACTGCCCAGAAGTTGGTGCTCTTTACTGAATCCGTTCTTGTTCCGGAACAGTTGCATCTCATAACGACATTCTTCTGGAAGGGTGGCCGTATTCAATGCCTCTGCATGCGTATCCAGTCTCTGATATCAATAGAAAGGAACGTTAACTTGTTAAAATCTCGCACGAACCTCTTACTCCGCTTCCCTTCAATATGGACCAATTCGGAATCATCTCCTCGTAGCTGTGTGGACTGTTCTCCAATTGGCTGTACTCATATCTAGAGTCTCTTTTGAAGCTACGAATTCAATATCTATAATTCCCTGTAGAAGGCATCTGGTCAATTACGTCCTCGGGAACTCGTCTAAATCACCGGAGTAATGCGCTTCCGCTCGTCCCGTCTCGATCGAGTCACAACACGCATGTGTGAGGTCCTCTTCTAGCTGAAACTAGTTGATTGATGACTTTGCCTCGGAGTATCTAAATGAACAACATGTTTTAGTCATTTATCCAGGAGTTGCAGGGTCTCCTAGCACGGCGGTAAGGTTTCGGGAGGCATCTTTCATGCCATATTAAAATTTTAGTCGTTCTAGCTAACCCTAACTTAGAATCGTTTACTAGAAAAAGCGACGGAATGAAATGCAAACAACTTTGCATAAGAAGTGAGCAAGGAATACAACCTTTGTAGACTGGTCTTTCACTTCAATAGCTCCGTGTAGTAGTCCCTTCGCTGTGATCATGAACTCCCGACTCTTGAGAGGCTCCTATGAAGAAATGAACAAGCTTACATCGAAGTCTTCGAGGCCGAAGATGATCTACGTCGAGGAGACTCTAACCCAAGCTATCTCTTTACTAATTGTGTAATTAGTGAAGCAAACACCCTATACTAAATGGCAAGTAGTAGAGGATGATGAAGTAGGAAGTGGTCTCACTTTAGATTTTATTTTCTCATATTTTTTTCTTATCTCCATTGAAGCTAGAAAAGCTTAAGGAAGAAGAAGAAGGAAAAAATATCTCATGATAATTATCCAAAGGATAATGGCAACCCTAGGTGAGTTAGTATCATATACTAACCTTTGTAGAGAGTTAACCATGGCTATGTTTAATTGGTTGGGTTAATAAATATCTTAGGCAAAACAAAATAGTGGACTTGGTCAATGCAAACAACAAGCTTCTAAGCTTCATGCCATGACAATTTCCAACAATTTTGAATTACTTAAATAATTAAAAACCCTAGGATTAAACCAAGCATGGTGTAAGTCACACACACACCCAAGTTGCATGTATCATCAAGACACAATAATATGTACACAAATATATATCACATATATACATATGCACAAATCAAGTGAGAAAATAAATCTTAAGTGAATTAATATTAGTTAATGTAATTTAATATATCAAATATATAATTATACATTAAATTATTAAATAAACATTTGATTTAATAATCCGGTTATATCATATATAACCGACTAATATCAAATGTAACAACTTATCGAATCAACACTTGATCTGATAACCCGGCTATATCTCATATAACCGACTGATGTCACAAATCGCGAGAATAGAATACGGTATCACATATCGTATTAATCTTGGTTCCGCACATATCATATATGTGCTCCTACTCCGTTTCTCTTGAGCCAGGAAACCTCTGTGTAGGATTCTAAAGACTCATCAATACGCCGGCAGTAGGTGATGATCATATCAAACACCCACAAGCCGCAAGTGGTCTGCTAAACGTAACGACCACCCGAGTATTGAGCGATCAGAAGATCAACAAGCATGCCTGCTCATACTCTTGCGAATCCAATCAGTAACACTACCGTACAGTCCGGTCTCTTCGTCTGATATGTCGCATATCTCGTCTAGGGGTGGTAAACGTCAGACCCCATTAACTCGATAAGTCATGCGGATGTGAGGCTCATAACGGGTCAAGAAACTACTGATAACACTTACCAGTATAGCTTTGAAGCATCCCTGGCCAGGGACTTCCTGTTATAGCCAATCGAGCACAACGCAACATCAACTCCCAATACCGGGAGAGACGAAACCCCTCCTATCGCTCATTGCCTCCATGTGATTCGGGACTGTACCCAAAAGCCACCGTTTTGCACGTTCTCTTGAACGTGGTAAGGTGGAAATCAAAGCACAGTGGGAATCACACAAGACTCTATGACGATTTCGGGTCTACAGACTAACCTGTACCAGTGTCACCAGAGAACTGCTATCTGACGATAGGTATAATACCATCTAGGAGTTCTCGGCGAGTCCGTTCAGTATACCCAGTCTCCACTGAGCACCCGCATACCATCTCTGATGTCAAACACCAATGGATATGGGATCATCCATCGCCCATCTACATGGGTCGAGAAGCTACACGCTAGTCTACTCTAGTATATATCGATGCCCTGTCTCGATACACCTACGACTAGGAACATTTGAAAGATGTACTTAGTGACTACTCTGTCTCCACTAGTATGATCTGCATCATAATCCTGGTAGTCAAGTACTCATCCTAAGGGCTTTTTCAACATGTAACATAGAGACAATCAGTGTACATGTTAAGATAAAGAGCAACCAGATAGCATACTATCATGTCGAGCAAGAAAGTCCTCCCTATATATGTCCAAGCATCCACTACAATATACATTGTATGTACAGTAATGGCCTCTAGGGAATACATATAACTAACAGGAGTGACTAACGATCTCCTATCACATCTCCATGTACAACTCATGCCGCATTAGCTTCTGAAGTCTGGGGGCGATATCTTATCAAAATCAGCAACAGCTGGCTCATCTGTCCGCACGGTAGACAATGCCTCAATCATCTGGGGTAGACAGTACGTCAATAGTCTTCATAATCTGGCTGGCCTCTAGCAATGGCCCGATCATATGGTGCAGATCTCGAACGTTCGCGTCAACGAGAAAACATGGTAAAACAGTATATCAACGCGTTCGTGTGTCACCGGAATACATCATGGTCAGTCCTCATACCTAACGAGCTCGTGATGACCACAACTCTAGCCGCAGCTCTCTCTGCTCATGTAGCCATGGTAACGGAAACCATAATCCGATATCGATGTGGATATATCATAGGAACGAATAGAAATACAATGCATAAGAAATGTACATCCTAAGGCTGTTTAAGCGAAATAGCGTATCATAAGTATGCCGCGGAACATACACACAGTATGCCACTCTACTTAAGTCACATACTCCATCAACCAAGGTCAACCTACGCGATGAAAGTTCGGGTCTAATACCCCCTCGGTCAAGTCTAAGTTCTGTAAGGTCAAGCCTAGGTTCCGTATATATATACGCCCTAGACTCTGCATAGTCAAACCAAGACTCGAACCAAGGTTAAACCTAATGCTCTGATACCAACTTTGTCATGACCCGGAAAAGTCAGGCGATTGTCACTTGAATCATGTGAAGTTTATAGGACCCCACCTAATTCAAGTAAGCCAAAAGCCCAAAAATCTAAACCTTTTTAGGGAAAAAATAGTGGAGGTGAAGTTTTGAAATAACGGCATAATAAAATCAAGATCTTTCTTTAAAACATAAGTTATATCTTATGAAAATGCAATACTTTATATCTATCTTGAAAACAATTTTCGTCATTTGAAATTTGGGCAGCACCTCCTTTGTAAATCTTAACCCGAAAACAATACAAGCAATAATAAATTTAGGCATCCCCAAGCGAGAGCTAGCTCTTCGCCAATTGGTGGAAACAACCACGCAATGATATAAATAAAAAATGCCGAAGGCGAGGATCAAAACACAGTAAATAAGCAAGGAAACAAATATCGATCAAGGAAACCAGAATAAAGCATAATACATCAGCGTGACTCTTAGGCCGAAAGAATATACAACAAAGATCTCTAAGTCTATGAATATACATAGTCTGGTTGATAGAGCTTTAACTAGATACAATTGAAATAATATACAAATACAATGGTGGTCACGATTCAAGTGAACCCCACCTACCAAAGCAATCACCCAGAAGCAAATGGAGTGCCAGCGAAGCCGTAACGGAACCTGTGCGGCCAAACCTGCAAGATTATTATGGCACAACGGAGGTGAGTTGCCAACACGTAAGTAGAAGACATCATCGAGTAGAAACCGAATGTATGACTATCTCCTAGGTCATACAATATAATAATATATAGACATAGAGTAATAACCAGGGTAACAGTTTAAGCATAAGTATAAACCAAGGTACACGTGTCAGTGTCATAAAGTGGTAACAAGACATATGTAAATGTATGTATGAATGTAAATGCAACAATCAATGTGTGTCCAGCAAAGACACACTAAATCATGATAAAACCTGAGTGCCCAGCATCAACACTCAAAAACATCATGATAATCGTGTCCATCTGTGATACAATATCCTCATATCTCGGGCGCCGCATCCTCAGGTCGGCCATCAAATCCATCTCACGACTCCGATTGGTATCCTCCAGATAACCGCCGGGTCCAAACTATCACCAGTCGGTAGTGCTCCCCTGTCAGGCTTAACGTCTCAATCTCTATACGGTCTTCTTGCCCCGGGGTACCGCACCGGGTCCACTATGTACCCGCAGACGGTGTCTCCCTCACTCCTCGTGGAGGGTAATCATATATCATATATGCTCCAGAACCGAGAAATCTCATGGTGGACGCCACACATCATATCAAGGGAAAAACCACAATTTTCTTTTAAAAGGAGCATAAGTTTTTGAATTCACATGCGGTTTCCCAAATCCAGAAATCTCATGAAAATCGGAATCTCATAAACATAAGCTAATAAGGAGAAAATGAATACCGGCATAAAGCCAAACTGTCGTGCATAACAAGAATGTATGTATACAAATGCATGCGGCATCTAAGTAAGAAATACGAAGTCTAAACTAGCATATGATATCACGAATGCAAAACAGTACAACTTAGCTACAGTTTATCAGGATATATGAATGAGGTAACGGTTACTAATATGTACGTGACATGGCAATTACCGATGCTGATGTGTGTGACCTAGAAAGCAAGTGTACGTGCAACATACGCATCATCGGTAATGGTGCAGGTATCCTAGCAGACGATATCATAATAGAAAGTAAACAGTAAAAGCAACAATAAGATATATAGATCTATATACGAGCCATACCGTTTATCGTGTTTAAATAGCACGAATCGTTGTTTTTAGAAAAGTAAGGGCAACGGTGTTTTGGGAAAATAGATGTCTTTTGAAAATCCGTAGCGTCCCTTGGTTTATCCTTTGAAAATGCCTACGATTCGTTAGTTTTGAAAATAGGTATGACTCGAGCCTAATCTAACATCTATCTAAGCAACTAAAAGACTAAACTAAAACAATGTTGAAAGTGAATAGAAATCTATACATATCCGAGTCGATATATCTAATAGTCAGCGATCCAGCCTCATAGCATCACGTACGGTAATATCCATCGTACGACATCCTCGAGTCAAGAGTGCGGATCAATCATCATATAAATATCTCGTACGGTATAGTCTGTCGTACGGCATCCTCAAAATCGAGGGTACGGGTCAAACATTATATATGGCATATGTAGATCATAGTTCGTACGGTATCATTCGTCTTACAATATTATAATCAAGGGTATGGATCTAAGGTCTCGTACAATCTATTATCTCATCAAATCACATGTTATCGCATATTATGTATATAACACCCAACGATCCTTTAATATATCGCATCATAAACGATGTCTCATCTCAAATTTATATATATCAAAATCTCTTGACATCCAGTTCGATCGTATCGACTCAAAACCACATAACATATCATATCATCATCATACACGTATATGTATAGTGTGTGTGTGTGTGTGTATCACATACCCATACACACACACATATACATATACACACATATCATACCAAATGTGTGTGTGTGCAATGAAATAAAACTAACGGCTCACGACTAAGGAATATAGACTAAGGATAAACCTTCCTACAAGTACGCCTATTCTAACCCAGAGTCACCTAGAGCCATACTTGCTAAATATTCATCTCGCATTAACACACACACACACACACACACACACATATAGTATATATAGATATCCTATTCTATGGTTGCGGGGGTGCTATACGCCATCTACCCGACTTCCCCCGTAGATATACATCTACTCACCTTCGATCTTCGCTTGCTGAAGTCGACGACGCCTTGCTCTCCTTGTCGTACCGAAGTCTATGCGAATGTACCTACATTTTAAACACGTCGTATCGTAAACCAGAATCGAATACGAAAACCAAAGCGACACACGATACACACATAGGTTAGAACTTATGGTCTACGCATGCAAGAATAACCAAACAACTCTCGACATCGACGTACGGACGTCAATCAACCGAGATAGAACACAAATACAAAAACCCAAGTCATTAAAAGTCGTAAAACGAAAACAGAAACTTAGGAAAACACCTCCAGATTTCACCCTAGGTTGAATTGGTCAATTTGGCATATAGGATAGGTCTAATTTACAGATAATGGAGCCACAGACCAAGCATGAATCGAAAAGGTAGTACCCAGGCTGCAAATTGCGGCTATAAAGGTTAAATCTGGGGCCAAGAATGTGAGTTGGTGTCTTGGGTCTCGGGGGTAGCTTCCTAGTCACCTACACATCTCTCAGTGATCGCTAAATAATTTTCAGAGCTCCCAAGTTACAGCAAATCCTATAATATCATCACAAATTCCACAAAATACGATATCAGAGATTTCTATGTTCATGTTTGGGGTATCTAGGCTCATGTTTAAACTAGAATTCCTTCACCAAAAGGTTTTTTGTCCACTACTAAACCTTAATTACACCTTTACAATTTAAAATAACCACTAACCTCATCGTGGAAAATTCTAACATCGCTAATCTACACAAGTTTAACTCTAATGCACTATAGTAGGATAGGAAAACTAATAACTTAGCTAAAAGTGTAGGATTTACCTAATTTGGCAACTCAAGAATTTTCTTGGGTTGCCCAAAGTGCTCAAAATCTTCACTTGATTGATCCATCATGCTTGAAAAGAGGCTGTGGTCATTTTTTTGTGAAGGAGGGTGAGATTTTGATTATGTTTTGGGGGTGTTTTTGTGATGGAAGAGGAGGTGGTGAATGGCGAGATGAAGGAAGAAAATGGATGTGTGGAAAAATGAAGAAGGATGTGAGCCTTGGTGAGAAGAAGACCCTCCCCCCCCCCCTCTCTCTCCCCTATGCCCATACTCCCATGTCCCATGGTCCTCCTTCTCTCTCCAAAATATCTCACATATGTTTTCTATTTCTTTTCTTAAAACCAAAACTATTTTAAAAGAACAAAGAAGCCATGGTTCAAAAATAAAAATGTAACAAGTGTTGCAACTTGTCATGTTGCATGTCATGAACATAAACAGGATTAATGCATAGCTAGCGAAATATTAATCAAGTTTAGCATTAACTTATATACGATTAATTGTATAATAATTTATAAAATGTCCAAAACAACTAAACACTTTCATAATCAATAATTCATATTAATTTTCCAATTATTTTCCAAACTATCGGTATATAGTTATACCATACCATTAAAACTAATTCTCATACTTTAATAATATTCATGGAAATTATTATTTTAATTATTTAAATTCCCAAAAATAATATTTTATTTTCTGAAATGTTACAATCTTCCTCCCTTAAATAAATTTGGTCCCCGAATTTAAATTTAAACCACCAAAATACTTAAAACATTTCAGCAAAACAATCAAGCCGTCGAGGCTCCCAAAATTACGAATACATAAAACGTATCATAGCGCAATGCATGCGCATGAAAACGGGTGCAAAACTAAAATCGAAACTTCATCAAACGCCACGCAATCATCGGAGTTATGACGAAAATACAAATGTCAAAATCCATTACGAAAATCAAATACGATATAATTTGGACTTTAACATATATGTGGTATGCATCATTGTGAATTCATCAAAACAACTGAATAAAAGTCCATGCAAAATCCCTTTCAAATCGCCGTGCGATGCGCATATCACGTCACAAGTAGCGGACGTTAATTTATAAAGAGAATAGATATATATATCCTTTGTTCCACATATACGTCCAGCCTTTTGAAAATATTTTAGAGGGTTTTCTTCGTAAAGTTTCGTGTCATTATGGACACGTAGGAAAATATTGAGACTATAGCTCCTTTTGAAAATCCACTTGGTAAATATCGATGCATGCGAAAATACTTAGGTATTGTCCTCAGACTAGTCTTGCTCGGTTATTAAACCATATAATGTATATTATAAAACATGGTGCCCGAAAGGAATCAATCCCAAAAATGTATACAATGAATGCCACGTGCGTCTAGTGCGCACGGAAATCGAAATCAAACACATGTGCCACGAATGTGCACAGAAACAAAACTAAGTGCAACGGGTGTGCACGAAAGCATCTGTCAAGTGCAACGGGCGTGCACGACAACAATATTAGGTGCGTCTGATATGCATGAAGAATCTCGATTTAGTGCATCTGGTGTGTACAAAATCACATCTAGTACGCTAAGTGTGCGCAAGAATCCCAATCATGTGCACAATGTTGGCTATAGTGCTCTCAAGTCAATTATTGGGTCGCAGGCACACGATTGCGATGATTGAGGGAGGACCTATATGGGTATAACAGTCTTACTCAAGATGATAGTATGCTATCTGGTTTTTCTTTATCATCATGTACATACTTCAGGTGGTCTATAGGCACATCCTTAAATGTCCCTAGTCGTGGGAGTTTCGAGACTGAGCATCGATACTCTAGAGTAGACTAGTGTATACTAATCGAGACCCCGACGAGGGGCGATGGCCGGTCTCACAAGCCATTGGTGTCAGTTTGTTCACCTAAGATGTATACATGTGCTTATTGGGTTATGAGTACACCGGACGGACTCGCTGGGAACATGCTAGTTGGTATTATACCCATTGTCAGATAGCAGTTCCCAGGTGACATGTGTATAGGTTAGTCTATCGACCTGAGATCATCATTTGTCTCGTGTGAGTTCCCACTGTACTTTGATTACTATCCTACCACGGCTCAAATGAGTCGTGAAAACATGTTTTAGTTGGGTACAGTCCCGAAGCCAAATGGAGGCAGTTAGCGGATCATCAGGGATTCGTCTCTCCCGGTATTGGGGGTTGATGTCACGTTGTGCACGGGTGGCCATCACCAGAAATCCTTGGCCAAGATAGTCGAGAATTACTGATCTAGGATCGGTAGTTTCTCAGGTGGTGATGGGTTTCATACCGACACTATATATCGTGTTATTAGGGGTCTGACTTTATCCACCACCCTAGACTCGATATGCGATACTCATAGACGAACGGACCAGACTGTACGGATATTGTCACTGTCAGGCTCAGTAGGGGTTCAGGATGAGTTTGCTCATCTGCCTCCCTTTCGCTCAATACCTAGGTAGCCGTTATGTACAGCTAGTGCCGCTGACGTGCTTGTGGTTAAACCCACTGCAAGCGTATTGCCGAGTCTTTAGAGTCCTACACAGAGGGTTTCCCTGCTTCGGGCGAAACGATGTAGAGGCCGTATGGTTTTGAGGCACAGTTCGATCATATACGTGCACTTATGCACGTATCATGATTCGGACGGATAATACTAGTGGGCTTTGGTTTAAGCCGGATCCTAGTATTATATTGTTGGATTATTTTCGTCTCATTGTATTCGTATTCTTCGGAATAAGGACGCGGGTATGTATATACGGATGAGGGGTATTCTTGTAATTTCTTACAAGGTTACTTTTAGAAGATTACACCTCATTATATTTTAAACCTTTTTGGATTTAAAAGGTTTATGAGGTGGAGGATGAGGTGTTTATTGCATTATTGTGGCATGGCTTAGTAGTGACTCATGGTTACTATTCTAGCATGCTTAGTTTTTTGTTTGTTGTGAGATTTTTTTGTTGACTTAAGATATTTTGGGTTGACTTAAGATATTTTGGAGATATGGGATATTTATTTGGATGGCTCCATTATTTCTAAGAACTCTCACAATACAAAAAAAAACACTTAGCCATTTTTTCTTGACTTGCTCTTTGCTTCACTCTTTCATCCTCATGGCATCTTCTACTATCTCCACCCTTCAAGTCTCATGTGTTGAGAAACCTAGGGTGTCTTGGGAAAAATTAATCCTTCATCAATTTCTACTTCTTCTACGGTATCTAGTGTAGCGATCTAGGTACCCTTGTTACCTCGGATATGAGGTTGGAGCTCGATTCATAGACTCTCAGGTGGATCATCTTCAATGGAGGGAGACCGGAGATCAAACTTGATCAAGGAAGCCCCGAGGAGCTTGGGAAGGTGGTTGAAGACCGAAGGACACAGATCATTCGGTATAACCATCTAAACTTCATTTTAGTTTGCTAGTCTAGGGTTAATGGTCGATCCATAGGAATGGGTTGTGTTAGCGACAGTTTATAAATTTTTGTTCCGCATTTGGTCACGGATTGATGGCCGGGGCGCTGGAGAAACCCAACATGGTATCAGAGACAACCCCATAAACCTTACTAGCTAGTTTGGACAAGGTTAAAATCTCGATCGACCAATTTTTCCGGATCACGGTTCCATGTTTATGTGCTTGCTGTCGAATTTCAAAGTTCAAATTTTTTTTTTTTGGGTATCTTAAAAATATGTACAGGCAAAACTAGAGCTATGAAAAAAATTTGGGCACCTAACTCCAAAATTGCACTGCGGAAACGGAGCAAAATGTCACATTTTGCGGCGGAACCGCCGCGCTTTTTGGGCTACAGTGCGCCAAATTTTTTCTAAGGCTATAGTTCATGGAAATATGATTTTTGTGATATATAGTTTTGACCCAGATTTGTTTGCTGGATTTGCATTTTGGGCCAATTTGGAAAAGTTTAGTCGATCGAAATTTTAAATGTGTGGTTTTCAGTGCATACATTACTATCTGCGACCGTGAATGTCATTAGAGCGATACAACTCGTCTAATTGCTATGTCTTTTAGACGGGTTTGCGAACATGACATTCACGTTGATGTACCGTGATTGTGCTGATATTGTGGTTGGATTATCGTGGTGGATAGCCAGTGGTGCAATGATATTTAGTACAGTTCAGATTCATTTGTATATTCAATATTACGGGGCGAGCGTCTGACATGTGGACTGCCGTCTTTGCCAGTTTGTATATTATTTGATTGGGGCACGACCGGTTGAGGTCGATGTCACCCTTGTACATATTTCTTTTCTGTACTAGGATTACCCGACGGTGGAGTGCACGAATAGCCGGGTTCTGGAGGGCAACAGGCCCGCATCTCATGGCTTTGAGACGGAGGGGGCCGCACTCTAGAATTGGCGGGCTATTCGCCGCACTCGTAGGGGGTATAGGTTGACCCAAGGAGGAGTGCTCAAGTTACCGGATTCTGTGGAGTGCTGGGTGGCCTATTCATGTTGTTGATTGGGGTTGCCTCGCTTCTGGGCTTGGTGGGTAGCTTGTCGCACTCATAGGGGTCTAGGTTTTCATTGCACAGGTTATCCACAAGATAGGGGAATGTTGGGTGTCATTTAAGGCTCAAGTGAAGCCCGAGGCTCCAGGTTTATCCACCACTCTGTGTTGCTTGGCTGAGATTCTGTGATGTTGCTTTATATCATGCCTGGGATGATTGTTATATATATTTATATATATATACCAGTAGATGTTGTATATGTTTTGCACCCGCGCTAGTCCATCCCCCGCTTTGTTGTTAGTTAAGTAACCTAACTTGTGATGACGGGGCCCAGTGGCGAATGCGGATGGCATATACGTACATTATATTTTCGTTCCTTTATCTGGTGTGATATGTTTAATTGATGGGACTGCGTTGATTCTGATCAATGAAAGGATAAAACAAACCTATATGATGTTGTTAGAACCAAGTTTTAAAAACAGGCATTACAGACGTTTTCTTTTATTTTGCATAGTGGTATTCAATTGGGAATATCCTGCACCTCATGTAAGTCCACGTTGCTCACCCCGGTTCTTACGGGGAGGCGGAAACGGCGAAAAACAATTATTTAGCGCAAAGGCAACATGGACTAAAAGCCGGATCTTTGCTAAACTAGAAACTAGCAAACTACAAGAGGCGTTAACTACTATGCCGTAGAAATTATACCTCACGAAACTGGTCCTTCGGGTCTTCTCTCCGCTGTCCGGCTCATCCATTCACGCTCCGAGGGTCAATCCGGATCTTGGTCACTTCCGCGGCCTTCTTGAGTCGAAGACGATCCACCCGAGAGATGTACACCGAGCTCCACCGCGAGCCAAGGCAACTAGGGCAACAAGATCGCTAGTCTTGAAGTCCTAGGTTATGTAGAAGAGGTTGATGGAAGTATTTGTATATATGGATTCTTTTTCTCTCAACACATGAGATCAAAAGAATATATCAAGAGGAGGAAGATGAAGGAGATCAAGCAACCATGGAGCTCTCTTTCTTTCTTCTCACTTGCAAGAGAGAGAATAAGAAAAATGAAATGAAATTATCAACTCAAGAAAAAAGGGAACCATGGTTGCAATAATACTAAACATCATCATTACAAATCCTATCATGATAAAGTTGATAGCTACATTGACATGACCATTTTCATAATCCAAAAAGAAAAAGAAAACCAAAGAAGAGTGTAGTCCTCTCATGAAGGTCAAGGTCAACTTTGGTCAACGGGTCAACAAAGTCAAGAGTGGTCAAGGTGGTCAAATGGTCAAAGCAATTAGCCATCACAAAATTATCACTAAAAGGATTAGTAAATAATGTCTCCGGCTCATAATGGTTTTGACCGAACGAATTGCCAAAACCCTAATGAGCCTGCCACATAACAGTTTTGGCCGAACCAACTTCCAAAACCCTAATAAGACACCTCCTTCTTTATCGCTCCTCAAAACTGTGCATACACACCCGCATCCGCATTCCGTAGAATGCGAATGCATAGAAGACAAAACAAATCCATCCGTGCAATACTAGGATCCGGCTTAAACCAAAGCCCACTAGTATTGCTTGCCCGAACAGCATACGCACACAAGTGTACCTAAGTGAGAGCAGCCCTGCCGTAAAACCATACGGCCTCTACACGTTTCGCTCAGTGCAGGGAAACTCTCTGTGTGGGACTCTAAAGACTCTGTAAGTCCACATTACCTCTCCCGGTACTTACGGGCTTGCGGAAATGATGAAAAACGATTTTTCAAGATGTGGTAACATGGACTCAAAATACAGATCTTTGTTAAACAACTACCTAACAACCTGACTAGAGTTTTACCTACTCGGTTAGGGGGCTATACCTTTCTTGAACTCCTTCGTCTTTAACTCTTTCCGGTGTATGGATCGGCCTCACCTCGTCGTCTCCTTGCGCCGAAGATGGATCCACCTGAAAGCTTCTACCTTTGGCTTCTTCTTCGAACTTGAAGAAACTAGAACACTTGGTTTGCTAAACCTTGTGAATTAGGATGAGTAGAGAAGTGATTTGGGTTTTCTTTTATCTCTAAGGCAATGTTTCTCAACTCATGAGAGGGTGTTGCCTTGAGCTAGAGAGAGAGCAAGAGGGAGAGCTCAAGCAAGAGAGAGAAAGCAAATGAGAGAATGAGTAACTCTTTTGCCATCCAAGCTCTCATAATCCAAAACCATCATAACAAAATAGTAATCAAGTATTATGTGATGGTTCAAGTCAAAATGGCTATATCATTTCATTCACTCATTTTGCAAAAACAAACAAGCAAGCAAAAGTCTTTGCCATGAAATGATAGCCATTGTCATGATGATGGTCAACTAGTCCAACCTAGTCAACCGGTCAACAAAGTCAACAAGTCAACAAAGTCAACCCCTCAACAACCATGTCACCATAATACTTAATTAATATTATTGTTAATTATATTTCTTATTCTCATTAGGGTTTAGCCAAAAGTCAATAGTCAACAGTCAACAGTCAACAACCCCAATGAGAATCCTCTGCCTCTGTCTCTCTGTCAACTGTGCATACACACCCGCATCCGCGTTCCGAGGAACACGAACACAAACGAGATAAAACCAATCCCAAAATGTACACTAGGATCTGGCTTAAACCAAAGCCTACTAGTGTTAACTGTCCGGACACCAAATGTGCACAAGTGCACGGATGTGACCGAACCCTGTCGCAAAATCATGCGACCTGTCGCAAAACCATGCGACCTCTACTCTTTTGCCTAAAGGCGAATAGCTTTATGTGTGGGACCCTAAAGACTCGACACTACCTGTGGCAGTGGGTTTAACCACAGACCGCAAGCGGCACTAGCTGTGCGTAACGGTCCCCAGGTAGATGCCGAAAAGAAGACGGACGAGGTGAAACCCATCTGAACTCCTATTGAGCCTGAATGTGACAATCTCTGTACAGTCCGGTCTGTTCGTCTGATACATCGCATGGCGGGCCTAGGGGGCGGTAAACGTCAGTCCCCTATTAGCGGTACAAGTCGTATCGGAGTGAAGCCCAGAACACCCTGAGATAACACTGGAGGCCTACCAGTATATCTCGCTTGCCCTGGCCAGGGACTACTCGTGTAATGGCTCTCCTAGACATAGCGCGATGTCAACCCTCAATACCGGGAGAGTCGAATCCTGTCTAACCGTCACTGCCTCCAAGTGCTTCGGGACTGCACCCAAAAACTACCTGTTTGCACGACTCCTTTGAGCCGTGGTAGGGTAGTAATCAAAGTACAGTGGGAACACACTCGAGGCGAAGTGACAGTGTCGAGTCAGCGGACTAAGCTTTACTCATGTCACCTGGGAACTGATAAATGACGATGGGTATAGTACCAACCAACAGTTCCCGACGAGTCATGTCCAGTGTACTCGTAACCTAATGAGCACCCGCATACTATCTCAAGTACAACGTACTGACGGCTGTGGGACAGACCGTCTCCCACACTGGGATGAGAAGCGCATACGCTAGTCTACTCTGGAGTATCGATGCCCTGTCTCGATAGTCCTACGACTAGGGACCTGTATAAGGATGTGCATATGGATTACCCAGCTCCCACTAGTGTGACTGCCATCACAACACTGGTAATCAAGCAAAGATCCTAAGGGCTCCACTAATGTGTTTAGGTGATATACTAAAATAAACACATGTACACATTAAAGTAGAAACAAACCAAGTAGCATACTACTATATTGAGCAAGATTGTCTATACAAGGTGAATATCCCAAGCTTCCATTAAGTAATATACAAACTAGTATGATACAGTAATGGCCTCTAGGGCATATACACTAATAATCTCCCACTTGCACTAAGGCCATGTACTGGCGTATCGAAGACCTATCATCTCGATCAGCCGATCGAACTGAGTTTGGGGTAAGGCCTTTGTGAGTGGATCAACAGTGTTATCTTCCGTAGAAACTCTCCGAACCTCGATCTCCTGGCGACCCACGATCTCCCTGATCAGGTGATACCTCCTTAAGATGTGTCTGGACTTCTGATGGGACCTGGGTTCCTTCGCTAAAGCTATAGCCCCGTTGTTGTCGTAATACAGCGGTATTGGATCAACAATGGACGGATCCACCTGAAGTTCCGTTAAGAACTTCCTTATCCAGACGGCTTCTTTTGCGGCATCTGCAGCAGCGATATATTCCGCTTCCATCGTCGAGTCAGCAACGGTTTCCTGTTTGGAACTCTTCCAACACACCGCCCCTCCATTGAGGGTAAAGACATAACCCGACATGGACTTAGAATCATCCTTGTCACTCTGGAAGCTGGTGTCAGCAAAGGCCTCGATCTGGAGGTCTTTTCCGCCATACACCAAGAATATCTCCTTAGTCCTTCTTAGGTACTTGAGAATGTTCTTTACCGCTATCCAGTGTTTCTCCCCTGGGTTTGACTGATACCGGCTTACCACACTCAATGTATAAGCTACATCTGGCCTGGTACACAACATCGTATACATTATAGAGCCTACCGCAAAAGCGTAGGGTATAATAGACATGTGATCCCTTTCCAAATCAGTCTTGGGAGACATCTCTTTGGAAAGGGTGATCCCGTGACAAGCCGGTAGATTACAGCGCTTGGAATCTTCCATACTGAATCTTTTCAGTATGGTGTCGATGTACCTGGACTGTGAAAGTCCCAGTATCCTCTTAGATCTGTCACGATAGATCCGGATCCCCAGAATGTATGAGGCATCACCCAGGTCTTTCATGGAGAACCTGTGTGATAAGAACCTTTTAACAGATTGTAGCATAGGAATGTCATTTCCTATTAAGAGAATGCCATCCACGTATAAAACGAGGAATACTACAGTTCTCACTACAAATCTACTATAGATGCATGGTTCATCTGGATTTTTGATAAAGCCAAATTCTTTGACCGTCTCATCAAAGCAGATGTTCCAACTCCGCGATGCCTACTTTAGTCCATAGATGGACTTAAGCAACTTGCACACCTTTCCGCTGCTCCCACTCTGAATGAAACCCTTTGGATGGTCCATATAAACACACTCCTCTAAATTTCCATTTAGAAAAGCGTTCTTTACGTCCATCTGCCAAATCTCATAATCGTGGAAGGCAGCAATGGCAAGAAGGATCCGAATGGATTTCAGCATAGCTACTGGAGAAAAGGTCTCGTCATAGTCCAAACCAGGTCTTTGACGAAAACCCTTTGCAACCAGTCTACCTTTATAGGTCTCAACCTGTCCATCTACACCAATCTTCCTTTTGAAGATCCACTTGCATCCTACGGGTTTTACCCTATCTGGAGCAACATCCAACGTCCATACTTTGTTGGTGTACATGGACTCCATTTCGGTCCACATTGCATCCAGCCATTTTACCGAGTCAACGCTCTGAATGGCTTGCTGGAAGCTAGTCGGCTCATCATAATCAATGATGCAATCATCTCTATCCCTGTCTATGAGAAAACCGTTGTATCTCTCGGGCGGATGAGACTGCCTACTACTCCTGCGGAGCGGCGCAGGAATGTCATGTTCTTTTGAACCCTCTGGTTCTACTAAGCTTTCAATAATAGCTCGTGGTTCTGGAATTTCTTCCAGTTCTATTGCGCTCCCACTTATCTGATTCTCCAAAAATTGAGTTTCCAAGAAGTGGGCATTACGAGAAACAATGATCTTTTGTTCCTCTGCGTAATAGAAAAGATACCCCTGGAGTTCTTTGGATATCCCATAAACTTGCACTGTACTGAGCATGCCTCGAGCTTGTCCGCATGCTGCTTTTTGACAAAAGCTGGACTTCCCCATGTCATAATATGATTAAGATAGGGTCTCTTCCCACACCACATTTGATATGGTGTAGTAGGCACAGTCTTAGTTGGAACTCGGTTCAAAAGGTATGCAGCTGATTCTAGTGCATATCCCCAGAATGATCGCGGTAACTCAGCGTTACACATCATGGACCGTACCATATCCAATAGGGTTCGGTTCCGTCTCTCCGATACACCGTTATGTTATGGAGTGTATGGAGGAGTAAGCTGAAAGAGAATTCCATTCTCTTTTAAGTAATCCAGGAACTCGGCACTCAAGTATTCACCACCTCGATCCAATCTCAGTGTCTTGATACTTTTGCCGGTTTGTTTTTCTACTTCATTCTTATATTCCTGGAATTTTCCAAAGGCTTCGGATTTATGTTTCATTAAGAAGACATAACCGTACCTTGAAAAGTCATCCGTAAAAGTAATGAAGTAAGAATAACCGCTCTGTGCATGCGTAGACATTGGACCGCACACGTCGCTGTGTACGAGTCCCAAGAGCTCGCTCGCTCTTACTCCGTGTCCAGTGAACGGAGTCTTTGTCATCTTTCCTTTGAGACAGGATTGACAAGTGGCATACGATTGATATTCGAATGGATCCAAATATCCTTCTGTGTGTAACTTCGTCAACCTTCTCTCATTGATGTGACCCAGTCTACAATGCCATAAGAAAGTCTGATTTATTTCTCCGAAGACTTTCTTTTGTGTGTATTCTGGACATTGAAAATATGTGGTTGGTTTAATACGTATATACAATTGCTTAATGTACCTGACCCAATCAGAACTTGATTAAGGTGAATGTTTACAACATTACTTACAAACGAAAATTCATAACCTTCTTTAGAAATCAAAGATACAGAAATGATATTACAAGTTGCGTTGGGTACAAAAAACCAATTACGTAAAACCAAAACATGTCCATCTGACATTCCCAGGTGATAGTCCCCCACGGCCTTAGCATCCATGCTAGCTCCGTTTGCAATTTTGAGGGTCATGTCACCTGCCTTCAAAAACCTACGGTTTCTCAACGCCTGCAAAGAATTATAGATATGAGATCCTGATCCGGTATCCAATACCCAGGAAGTAGAGTTTATTGATAGACAGTTTTCAATAACATACACACCTGAAGCTGAAGCCGCAACTTGCTTCAGATCCTGTGTTCTGGCTTTCCAAGCCCTGCAATCTTTCTTCCAGTGCCCACTCTTATGACAGTAAAAGCACTCTTCCTTCCCCACAAGTTTCCCCGCTATCTTTGTTGCTCTTGCCTTTCCCTTCATATCCACTTTACTAACACCGCCCCTTGGTTTGGCGGGGGCTTTCTTCTTCTTTCCCTTAGCTTTCGCCTCGGACCTAGAAGAGGAATATCCTCCTAGAAACAAAGTGGATGTTTCCCTACCTTTCTGTAGGGTGCCCTCTGCACTCCTCAGCATGTTGAGGAGTTCTGAAAGTTAAACTTCTTTTTCTTGCAAGTTGAAGTTCAGAATAAACTGGGCGTAAGTGGAAGGAAGGGACTGAAGTGTTGGATATATGTATGCCCTAGAGGCCATTATGTGATTGTGGATGTATCTATACATGTATATATATATTCAGTATACATTCTTGCTCGACATGATAGTATGCTATCTGGTTCTTCTTTATCTGACATGTTGATATGATCATGCTTTTATTCATTCATACATGCTGATAAAGCCCTGAGGATATCGGCTTGACTACAGTGATTATGATAGAGATCATACTAGTGGGACATATGTAGTTTATAAGCATATCCTGAAATGTCCCTAGTCGGAGGTGTATCGAGACGGGGCATCGATATACCAGAGTAGACTAGCGTATATGATACTAGACCCATGTGATGGGCGATGGATGTTCCCACATTCATCGATGTTTGACATCAAGATCATATACGGGTGCTCAGTAGTGAATGGGTACACTGGACGGACTCACCGAGAACTCCTATATGGAATTATATCTATCGTCGGATAGCAGTTCTCAGGTGACACAGGTACAGGTTAGTCTGTAGACCCGAGATCGTCATAGAGTCTTATGTGTTCTCCCACTGTATTTTGATTGCCACCCGACCACGGCTCTACCGAGTCGTGCAAACAGGTGGCCGTTGGGTACAGTTCCGAGACACACGAAGGCGATGAGCGATAGGAGGGGTTTCGTCTCTCCCGATATTGGGAGTTGATGCTGTGCTGTGCCCCACTAGTTATATCAGCAAGTCCTTGGCCAGGGCTGCTGAGAATTGCTGATAAGTGTTATCAGTAGTTTCTCGAACTGTTATAGACCATTCACCGGCACGACTTATTGAGTTATTGGGGTCGACGTGACCATCCCTAGGCTCGATATGCAGCATATCTGACGAAGAGACCGGACTTTACGGTAGTGTTGCCGGTTGGCTCGACCGGAGTTGTAGCAGGTTCTCTTGTTTTCTTCTGATCGCTCAATACCCGGGTGGCCGTTACGTTTAGCTGACCACTTGCGGCTTGGGGGTACTTGATATAATCATTACCCTCTGCCGGCGTATTGACGAGTCTTAGAGTCCCACAAAGGAGTTACCCAGTCCAGGCGAAACGTTGTGGTGCGCATATGCGATATGCGCATGCACCCGATTAAAATACGCGTATAGGATACCGAACATTGATCGGGCGGCTTGCTTTTGGTAGGGTCATATGTGATATGACCGGATTGATAAATCAAGTGTTGATTTATCACTTAACCATTAGTGTTCTCACTTAAAACCTTTCTTGGACATGATGGATGTATGCATGTATGTATGTGTTTCTTTATTTCTATTTTGTTTCATGCACATATGGATGTGCATACATACACACATACATACACCCATCTATCATGGTTGTTTACACATGGAAATGGTGGCAATATAAGACTCACACCATAGTTTAAATGATGGATTATTATTTGATTTTGTGTTTAAAACTAAATTGAAAAGAAAAGGATAATTCTTTCTAGCTTCTATATTCTTCTTTTAACCTAACCAAGCTCACCTACCTCTAACCTTGAGTTATCCTTCTCTTTATGATTTAAAACTCAAGTTAAATAATATCTCCATCACTTAACCATGGTTGGATGTGAGAAGGAATAAAATATAAAAGGATATATTTCATTTCTTTTCATGGTTATCACTTCTTCTTCTCTTTTTAAAATATTGCCACCATCTTCTTCCTCCTTCATATTTGCTCTCTAGTTTCTTCTAGTGAGTTATATACACATAAAGAAAGGTTTTTGAAGTGAGAATCTTAACCACAACTTCATTCTACACAAGTTTAGCCAACTTGTTTAGAGTGTTCTCTTCGATTCTCGAAGTTGCGAGCTTGGACGGGGATCTCCGGGTGGATCGTCGTGGACGCGAGAGGACTTCAAGAGGACCTCCATTCAACACCCAAGAGACCAAGGAGTCCAACAAAAGGGAGCTACAAAGGTTGTAGTCTCGAAACCCTAACTTTATAAGTTTTAAGTTTCGAAACCCTAATTTTCTAGGATCGATTCCTTTGCATGCTTGTTTAGCACCATCAAAATCCAAACTTTGGGACATGTGATGCTTCAAAACTCATTATAGGGTGCTAGAAAAACCTTACATTGGTATCAGAGCCGACCTAGAACAATAGGCGACGCTTTTACGAAGTAAAAATCCCGATCGGACAAAAATACGATTTTTTTGGACCCTCTCTGGAAAAATTTTAAAATCTGACGTTTTTCAGAATTAAAAATACTTAAAAATTACAGCAGGGAAAACTAAGAATTATGGTGAAATACGATACCATGAACAGTTCATATGGCCGCGGAACCGCGGCAATTCCTTGCTTAGGCCACGGCTCCGCGGCCGTACAGTGGTATCATTGCATGAAAATTGCACTGTAATTCTTATGTCTTCTTGTACAGTGTTTTAGGTATGTTTAATCTGAAAATAGCACTGTATTTTCTGGAGATGGTTTTGGACGCGTAGATTTGATCAGAATTTTCATTTCGTTGCTTTTCCGGGTCAATTAGAAAGTATTGAAGTGTTTGAACGAGTATCATTTGCTCATTATTCACGGGGTTTAAATACTTTGGAGATACGTGCAAGTCTTTTTGTGGTGGTCCCTCTAGAAGACAACAAACCTTAACTCGATTATGTGACCGTCTTGAACTGCCCTTTGAACCTTAGGGTTTGGGGCAGTACGGCGTGCCACATGTGAGGCGTTGGCTTGACCCTTCTACGGCTGGACCACTACTACTGTGTCACACTTCGGATTTTTGAACCCTGCTCAAGTGTTGAGCTTTAGTGAATCTTGGGTACTTGATCGTTCGTTCGAAAACTTTAATACTGTCTGTTTATCTGGAATTTGATACAATATGTGGAATTCATATAGTTTAGGCATGAAATACGAAATATGTGATATTTCGCATTTATGATGTCTAAAAGAGAATGTGGATTCCAAATATTGTAGTTTTACACATTCTTTTCTGTGACCGTAAGTGTAGTATGTTCGATATCGCTGGTTTCGTTGCTATACGTCAACGACAATTGGGGTATGCATACTTACTTACGTTGATGATATGTGATATTATGTGTTGCTGAGATATGATGTGCAGGATTGTCGCGATTGAATAGCCGGGGGTTTTTATGTGAGATGAGAGTTTTATATTTTCATTCATGTAAATTCAAATGTAATGTAATATTCTTTTATTTGGGGCACTTCCGGGTTGAGGTTGTGTCACCAGTGTTGTATATTATTTACTTTTCCGCATTAGGATAGACCCAAGGTGGGCAGCATAAGTGACCGGGTTCTGGGGTTCAGTGGGAGGCCATCTCGAGGAGTCGAGACCGGGTCTCCTAAACTCCAGGATTGGTAGGGTCGCTTTCCGCTCTCGTAGGGGTCTAGGGGTGTGGGCTTGGCTATTCATCGCGACTGTGGAATCCGTATTTTCTATTATTGGCTAAATACTAAATACGGACGTCCTAGTATATCGCACATTATATATATGTTTCTGCTGCCTGTGTTTTGTGATATCTGAGACGAATGACATATTATATATATGATATATAGTAGACGTTTCTTATGTTTTACACCCGCGCTAGTCCCGTCCCGGTATGCCGTTAGTTAAGTAACCTAACGGTGCATAACGGAACATTGCGGCGAATGCGGATGGCATAAGCGTACGTGTTATTTTCGTTTCTTTTCTGTGATTGGATTAAGGACTTAAATGATGGGATTACATTAATATGATTAATGTAAACAAAATAAACCTAAAAAGATGTTATAGAATCAAATTTGAAAACCACTCGGCTCTTTATGAAAAAGCTACATTTCAAAACTGCGGAGCACAAGCCACTCCTTTTGAAAACCGTTTGATTCTACAACGATATCAAGTTCAAAGCGTTAAAGATTTTCTTAAAAATCATTCGCAACCCTCCGTCATTTTAGGAAGTAGAGTACTTAGTATTCGTGCTACGTTTGTTGACTTTAGTTAAGGCGTGGTGTACGGTAGCTAAGTGATGTCTTCCTACACTGCATATGATGCAGATTAATTAGGACATTCATGCGACTTTGTTGACCATAGTTAAGGGTCATATGGGTGGGTCTAATTGATCAAGAAATGACGGGTAGAACTTGACTGGTACTTATGATTTGTTGACCATAGTTAAGGTCATAAGTACTGGGGGTAAAAATTACATCGGGAATTTCAAGTGTTGAAATTTGCAATGAGATTGCATACCTTCCATGTGATGGTTGGATCCCGATCCCACTGTGGGCAATAGTTGCTCCTAGGAGAGTTTTGCAGTTTACAATTAGCTAACTCATTAGGTGTCTAGAAAGGTGTTAACGGGGCTACGCCTCTGGGAAAACGAGGTTTACTTTAATTAGGTCCGTGCGAAAGCACGGGGAACCTCCCTTAAGTACCGACACTGGCCTGGCTGAACGGTTAGCGAAGTTGTAGACTGTAATTAATCCTGGCTAGTTTTCTTTTTAAGGTTTGAAAGAAAAACTTGATTAAAGCAGTGGGAGACATCGATTAGACATGATAGTAACCAATCTGATCTGTGCAAGAGCTTTCGCTGAGTGTATTCTTTTCTCTCTCTTAATGGCAGATACCCATGACTGGACTCAAGCTTCTACTAGATAAAAACAAATTGAATGTGACCAATTATAAAGACTGGCTGAGGAATCTGAAAATCGCTTTGACTTATGATAAAGTATCATATGTCCTCACGGCTTCAGCCCAGCCCGTCCCAGGTCCAAAATCCTCAGTTGCGGACGTTGAAGTCCGCAAGACATGGGACGCTGACTGTGCCACGGCCAAATGCCTCGCGCTTGCATCGATGGACAATACACATCAAAAGCAGCACGAGAATATGGACATTCAAACCATATTTCTCCATACAAAGGAGTTGTATGGAGAGCAATCCCACGTATTACGATACAAAGCATCAAAGAAATTGTTTCAGATGCGAATGGCCCCTGGCACACCAGTAGGAGACCATGTTCTGAAGATGATAGCTCTTATAGAAAAGCTTGAGGACCTTGGATGGACGATGGACAATGAACAATATATAGATATTATTCTGCAGTCCCTCCCCTCCAGCTTTGCTCAGTTCATAGTGAACTTCAACATGCATGGCATGGAGAAGGAACTCCCTGAACTCCTTAATATGTTAAGGAGTGCAGAGAGCACTATGAAGTTAGCAAAAACTCCCGTTATGACTATTGGACAGTCTTCCTCTTCTCGCCCGAAAGCTAAGGCCAAGGGAAAGAAAAAGAAGAAACCCACAAATCCTAAGGGCGGAGTTAAAAAGGTGAAGGGAAAGGAAAAGTCCAAGGCTGGAGACTCGGGGAAAGGCGAATGTTTTCATTTCCACAAGACAGGACATTGGAAGCGCAACTGCACGGAGTACTTAAATATCAAGAAGAAGCATGGTGATGCTTCTGCTTCAGGTGCGTTTGTAACAGAAAACTGTTTTTCAATAAACTCTGCTTCCTGGGTTTTGGATACCGGTTCAGGTTCTCACATTTGCAATTCTATGCAGGGGCTGAGAAATATCAAGGTTTTGAAGACAGGTGACCATACTCTCCGCGTTGGAAATGGTTCCAATGTACATACAGTCGCAGTGGGAGAGTATCACTTGGGGTTGCCATCTGGATGTATTTTGATTTTGAATCCATGTTATTTTGTACCAAGTATGCTATGTAATATAATATCCGTTTCTTTGTTGGACAATGAAGGATATAATTTTGTATTGCAAAACAATGTTATGAACATTCACCTGAATCAAATGTTGGTTGGGTATGGTACGCTTAATAACGGAATATATGTCCTAAATCAACACACAGTTTTCAGTATACAACACACTAATAAAAGAAAACTTTCAGAATTAAATGAAGCTTTTCTTTGGCATTGTAGACTTGGTCATATTAACGAAACAAGACTAAACAAGTTACACAAAGATGGATATTTAAAATCTTTTGAATATAAACCTTATGCGACCTGTCAGTCTTGTATCAAGGGTAAAATGACCAAAACTCTATTTATCGGACACGGAGAAAGAGTTACTCAGCTCCTTGGCCTCATACATAGTGACGTATGTGGGCCAATGTCTACACAGGCTAGAGGCGGTTTTTCATACTTCATTACATTCACCGACGATTTCTCAAGATTCGGTCATGTATTTTTATTAAAGCACAAGTCCGAAGCTTTCGAGAAATTCATTGAATATAAACAAGAAGTAGAAAAACAATCCGGCTTGAGTATTAAGAGATTTCGATCAGATCGATGTGGTGAGTATCTCAGTACAGAATTTGCAAACTTCCTAAAAGAGAATGGGATTCTCTCTCAGCTCACTCCTCCTTACACACCACAGCACAACGGTGTGTCAGAACGACGGAATAGGACCCTATTAGATATGGTCCGGTCCATGATGAGTGACGCTGAGTTACCAGTCTCGTTTTTGGAGCATGCATTGGAGACTGCAACGTTTCTACTAAACAGGGTTCCAACCAAAACCGTGTCTACCACGCCATATGAGATATGGCATGGGAAGAGACCATCTCTTAAGAGATTTAAGATTTGGGGTTGCCCGGCCTATGTTAAAAAGCAGAATCCGGACAAACTCGAGACACGGTCAGTCATGTGTAACTTTGTAGGATATCCAAAGAATTCTTATGGATATCTATTCTACCATAAAGAGGAACAAAAAGTGTTTGTTTCTCAGTATGCCACATTCTTAGAAAAATAGTTTTTCACAGATAAAGATGATGGAAAGGTAGTGGATCTAGAAGAGGTTCTAGAAACACAAACTACTAATGACGATTTGGTTGAACTGGCTGTTGCAATAGAAACTGAGGAACCTCGGCCACTCTGAAGGTCTGGTAGGACTTCTCGCCCACCGGAGAGGTACTACGGTTTCCTCATTGATGGTGACGGAGAAGATTGCATCATGGATGATGGTGATCCTACCAGTTTTCAGCAAGCTATCACGAGTGGTGACTCTGTGAAGTGGCTGGATGCCATGAGATCCGAAATGGAGTCTATGTACACCAACAAAGTATGGACTTTGGACGTTGTACCCCCTGGGGTAAAACCTGTAGGGTGAAAATGGATCATTAAAAGAAAGATTGGTGTAGATGGGCAGGTAGAGACCTATAAGACAAGACTTGTGGCGAAAGGTTTTCGTCAAAGACCAGGTTTGGACTATGACGAAACTTTTTCGCCCGTAGCCATGCTTAAATCCATTCAGATCCTACTTGCTATTGCTGCTCACTACGACTATGAAATCTGGCAGATGGACGTTAAAACAGCATTTCTAAATGGAGATTTAGAAGAATGCGTTTATATGGATCAGCCAGAGGGCTTCATTGACAGTGGGAGCAGCGAGAAAGCATGTAGACTGCTTAAATCCATATATGGGTTAAAGAAAGCATCTCGGAGTTTGACCATCTGTTTCGATGATGTTATCAAAGAGTTTGATTTTATCAAAAATCCAGATGAACCTTGTGTTTATAAGAAGGCTGTAGGAAGAGCTGTCACGTTCCTCGTATTGTACGTAGATGACATTCTTCTGATAGGAAATGATATTCCTATGCTACACTCGGTCAAATCATTCTTATCACTAAGGTTCTCCATGAAGGACCTGGGTGATGCCACATACATCCTGGGCATAAGGATCTATAGGGATAGATCCAAAAAGTTATTGGGATTGTCCCAAACCAGGTACATCAACACCATCCTAAAAAGGTTTAGTATGGAAGACTCCATGCGGGGTGCCTTACCCGCTTGCCATGGAGTCACTCTCTCCAAGGATTCTTGTCCAAAGACCGATGAAGAGAGAGCTCGCATGAGCATTATACCTTATGCTTCGGCAGTAGGATCTATAATGTTTGCGATGTTATGTACACGCCCAGATGTAGCTTATGCACTTAGTGTTGTAAGCAGGTATCAATCCAACCCAGGGGAGAACCACTGGACAGCTGTGAAGAACATTCTTAAGTACTTACGAAGGACTAAAGAATTGTTCTTGGTGTATGGTAATACAGATCTCCAAATGGAGGCCTTTACCGATTCGACCTTCCAGAGCGATAAGGATGACAGCAAATCTATCTCAGGGTTTGTATTTACCCTCAATGGAGGGGCGGAAAGTTGGAAGAGTTCCAAACAGGATACCGTTGCAGACTCTACGATGGAGGCTGAGTACATTGCTGCAAATGATGCCGCCAAGGAAGCCGTCTGGATGAAGAAGTTCGTCTCGGAGCTAGGAGTAGTTCCAACCATTATTGATCCAATACCCTTGTATTGTGATAATAATGGGGCTATGGCGTTAGCCAAGGAGCCCAGGTCCCATCAGCGGTCCAGACACATCCTGAGGCGCTTTCATTTGATCCGGGAGATTGTAGATCGCCGCGAGATCGAGATTATGAAAGTAGACACAAAGAATAATGCCGCGGATCCACTCACCAAGGCCCTCCTTCAGCCACAGCATGAGCGACTTTTTGAGATGTTGGGTATGAGATACGCCAATAACTGGCCTTAGTGCAAGTGGGAGATTGTTGGATATATGTATGCCCTAGAGGCCATTATGTGATAGTGGATGTATCTATACATGTATATATATATTCAGTATACATTCTTGCCCGACATGATAGTAAGCTATCTGGTTCTTCTTTATCTGACATGTTGATTTGATCATGCTTTTATTCATTCATACATGCTGATAAAGCCCTGAGGATATCTGCTTGACTACAGTGATTATGATAGAGATCATACTAGTGGGACATCTGTAGTTTATAAGCATATCCTGAAATGTCCCTAGTCGGAGGTGTATCGAGACGGGGCATCGATATACCAGAGTAGACTAGCGTATATGATACTAGACCCATGTGATGGGCGATGGATGTTCCCACATTCATCGATGTTTGACATCAAGATCATATACGGGTGCTCAGTGGTGACTGGGTACACTGGACGGACTCACCGAGAACTCCTATATGGAATTATATCTATCGTCGGATAGCAGTTCTCAGGTGACACAGGTACAGGTTAGTCTGTAGACCCGAGATCGTCATAGAGTCTTGTGTGTTCTCCCACTGTATTTTGATTGCCACCCTACCACGGCTCTACCGAGTCGTGCAAACAGGTGGCCGTTGGGTACAGTCCTGAGACACACGAAGACGATGAGCGATAGGAGGGGTTTCGTCTCTCCCGATATTGGGAGTTGATGCTGTGCTGTGCCCCACTGGTTATATCAGCAAGTCCCTGGCTAGGGCTGCTGAGAATTGCTGATAAGTGTTATCAATAGTTTCTCGATCTGTTATAGACCATTCACCGGCACGACTTATTGAGTTATTGGGGTCGACGTGACCATCCCTAGGCTCGATATGCAGCATATCTGACGAAGAGACCGGACTGTACGGTAGTGTTGCCGGTTGGCTCGACGGGAGTTGTAGCAGGTTCGCTTGTTTTCTTCTGATCGCTCAATACCAGGGTGGCCGTTACGTTTAGCTGACCGCTTGCGGCTTGGGGGTACTTGATATAATCATTACCCTCTGCCGGCGTATTTACGAGTCTTAGAGTCCCACAAAGGAGTTACCCAGTCCAGGCGAAACGTTGTGGTGCGCATATGTGATATGCACATGCACCCGATTAAAATACGCGTATAGGATACCGAACATTGATCGGGCGGCTTGCTTTTGGTAGGGTCATATGTGATATGACCGGATTGATAAATCAAGTGTTGATTTATCACTTAACCATTAGTGTTCTCACTTAAAACCTTTCTTGGACATGATGGATGTATGCATGTATGTATGTGTTTCTTTATTTCTATTTTGTTTCATGCACATATGGATGTGCATACATACACACATACATACACCCATCTATCATGGTTGTTTACACATGGAAATGGTGGCAATATCTAAGTGTGAGGGATTACAACCTTTGTAGTCCACTCCTTCGCTTCACAAGCTCCGAGTAGAAGTCCCTTCGCCGCGATCCACGATCTCCCGGACTCAAGAGAGGCTCCACGACTCGAACGATCCATGCTTGCTTGAAGTGTTCTGAAGCTCCGATGATCTACGTCGAAGTTGCAAAAACCCAAGCTTTCTCACTCTAAAGAGATGAACACCCTAATCTCATGGGCTAGATGAGATGAGGATGAGGGAGTAGTATTTATGCTTTCTTTTTATTCACTTTCTCACTTGAAATCATCACACAAGAATTAACTAGTAAGCTTTTTCCTTTTTGAACTCAAGAGAGAAGAAGATGATAATGGAAAAGATAATCCTTTTGTGATGAATAGAAAAGTAATCTATATGATTGATATATCAACCATGGTCAAGGATGATAGGCTAAGAGTTTGTAGAGAATAAACTAGGGTTATGGTTTGGTTAGGTTAGAAAATGAGTCATGGAAAAATATCAACCATAATATCTTAACCAAGACAAAAGCAAAGCTTCTAGAATGAACAAGAAGAAGCTAACCTTAATCAAACCCTAATCCCATTTAATCATCCTTAAACATGTTTAATAATAAATCATATCATGTCACAATAATATATATCATATATATATTATATATCTGCAACAAAAGAAAATAATACAATTAACATATATCGCATATATATCAATATATCATCTAGTGAGAAAATGAAATAATAAAGCGAGACAATATTAGATAATGTAATACAATATATCATATATATTATTATACATTAAATCATCGAATCAACACTTGATCCAACGATCCGGCTATATCGAATATAACCAGCTAATATATCATGTACCGATTCGTCGAATCAACACTTGATCCGATGCCCCGATTCATATCAAAATATCTCGTGAATATAATATGGTATCTCATATCGCATTATCCTCGGTCCTGCACATATCACA
The DNA here is from genome assembly GCA_030015575.1 of Agapanthus africanus. Lineage (NCBI taxonomy): Eukaryota > Viridiplantae > Streptophyta > Magnoliopsida > Asparagales > Amaryllidaceae > Agapanthus > Agapanthus africanus. The sequence goes on from JASDDO010000012.1 coordinate 358,033,237, forward strand.
TATGTGCCTCTACTCCGTTTCGCCTGAGCCAAGAAACCTCTGTGTAGGACTCTAAAGAATCGTCAATACGCCGGTAGCAGATGATGATCATATCAAACACCCACAAGCTGCAAGCGGTCAGCTAAACGTAACAGCCACCCAGGTATTGAGCGATCAGAAGATCAACAAGCTAGCCTGTGCGTTCTCCTGTGAATCCAATCAGTAACACTCCCGCACAGTCCGGTCTGTTCGTCTGATATGTCGCATATCAAGTCTAGGGGTGGTAAACGTCAGGCCCCAGTAACCGATAAGTCGTGTCGATGTGAGGCTCATAACAGGTCGAGAAACTACTAGTAACACTTACCAGTAAATCTCTATATTAGCCCTGGCCAAGGACTTCCAGTTATAGCCAATCGAACACAGCACAACATCAACTCCCTATACTGGGAGAGACGAATCCCCTCCTATCGCTCATTGCCTCCATGTGATTCGGGACTGTACCCAAAAGCCACCGTTTTGCACGACCTCATGGACGTGGTAAGGTGGGAATCAAAGCACAGTGGGAATCACACAAGACTCTATGACGATATCGGGTCTACAGACTACCCTGTACCAGTGTCACCGGAGAACTGCCATCTGACGTGTGGTATATCACCAACTGGGAGTTCTCGGCTAGTCCGTCCAGTGTACCCAGTCTCCTCTGAGAACCCGTACACCATCCTTGATGTCAAACACCGATGGATATGGGATCATCCATCGCCCATCATATGGGTCAAGATGTGTATACGCTAGTCCACTCTGGTGTATCGATGCCCTGTCTCGATATACCCTCGACTAGGAACAGTTATAGGATGTACTCATCGACTACTATGGCCCCACTAGTATGATCTCATCATAGTCCCAGTAGTCGAGTACAGATCCTAAGGGCTTTATCAATATGTGAGAGAAAGACAGTAAACCAATACATGTCAACATGTTAAGATAAAGTGAAACCAAATAGAATACTATCATGACGAGCAAGAAAGTCCTCTCTGTATATATCTAAGCATCCATCATAATATACATCAAATGTACAACAATGGCCTCTAGGGCATATACATAACTAACAATCTCCAACTTGCACTAAGGCCAGCTGCTGTAGTATCTCATACCTAGCATCCCGAATGATCTCTCAAACTGTATCTGGGGAATGGCCTTCGTGAGTGGATCCGCAGTGTTGTCCTTCGTATCTACTCTCCTGACCTCGATCTCCCAGCGATCAACTATCTCCCTGATCAGGTGATACCGCCTCAGAATATGTCTGGATTTCTGATGGGATCTGGGTTCCTTGGCCAAAGCCACAGCTCCATTGTTATCGCAATACAGAGGTATTGGATGCTCAATGGATGGAACCACTCCAAGTTCACTAATGAACTTCTTAATCTATACAGCCTCTTTGGCAGCATCGTTGGCAGCGATGTATTCAGCCTCCATCGTCGAGTCTGCAACGGTATCCTGTTTGGAACTCTTCCAACATACCGCCCCTCCATTGAGGGTAAAGACAAAACCCGAATGCGACTTAGAGTCGTCCTTATCACTTTGGAAGCTGGAATCGGTAAAGGACTCCACCCGGAGTTCTCCGTTACCATACACCAAGAACATGTCTCTAGTCCTTCGTAAGTACTTGAGAATGTTCTTCACAGCTGTCCAGTGACTCTCTCCAGGATCTGCTTGATACCGACTCACTACACTTAGTGAGTATGCAACATCGGGTCTGGTACATAGCATCGCATACATGATAGACCCTACTGCCGAAGCATAGGGTATCCCTTGCATGCGAGCTCTCTCCAAATCAGTCTTGGGAGACATCTCTTTGGAGAGAGTGAGTCCAGAGATCATGGGTTGGTTCCCACGTTTGGATTCTTCCATACTAAACCTCTTTAGTATGGTGTCAATGTACCTGGATTGGGACAATCCCAATATCCGTTTGGATCTATCTCTATAGATCCTTATCCCCAATATGCATGAGGCATCACCTAGATCTTTCATTGAGAATCTTTGTGATAGGAAGAGCTTGACTGAATGCAGCATAGGAATATCATTTCCTATCAAGAGTATGTCATCCACGTACAATACGAGGAAGACAACCTTACTCTCTGCTACCTTCTTATAGATACAAGGTTCATCTATGTTTTTGTTGAAGTCAAACTCTTTGACTACTACATCAAAACAGATGTTCCAACTCCGCGATGCTTGCTTTAACCCATAAATGGATTTAAGCAATTTGCATACCTTTCCGCTGCTCCCACTATCTACGAAGCCCTCTGGCTGAGTCATGTACACGCACTCTTCTAAATCACTATTTAGAAAGGCGGTCTTAACATCCATTTGCCAGATTTCGTAGTCATGGTATGCAGCAATGGCAAGTAAGATCCGGATGGACTTAAGCATAGCCACTGGAGAAAAGGTTTCGTCATAATCCACACCTGGTCGTTGACGAAATCCCTTTGCTACAAGTCTAGCTTTAAAAGTCTCAACTTTTCCATCTACACCAAATTTCTTTTTAAAAATCCACTTGCTCCCAATGGGTTTTACCCCTTCAGGAGCATTTTCCAAAATCCATACTTTATTGGTGTACATGGATTCCATCTCAGATCGCATTGCATCCAGCCATTTCACAGAGTCATTACTCGTGATGGCCTGCTCGAAACTAGTCGGGTCATCATCTTCCATGATGCAATCCTCGCTTCCACCATCAATGAGAAAACCGTAGTATCTCTCAGGCGGATGAGAAACCCTGCTAGATCGGCGGAGAGGCTGGGGTTCGTCGGGTACTACTGAATCCTCTGGTTCCACTAAATCTTCAGTTACAGTTTGTGTTTCTGGAACTTCCTCCAGTTCTACCTCAGAGCCACTAATCACTTTTGCAAGAAATTCCTTTTCTAAAAAGGTGGCATGTGGAGCAATAAACACTTTTTGTTGTTCACTGTAGTAGAAAAAATATCCATTTGAATGTTTAGGATATCCCACAAACTTACATAGAACTGACCGTGCCTCGAGTTTGTCTGGATTTTACCTTTTGACATAGGCCAGACAACCCCATATCTTAACTCGTTTAAGACATGGTCTCTTCCCACTCCATATCTCATATGGTGTGGTAGGTACAGATTTAGTTGGAACTTGATTCAATAGGTATGCTGCTGTCTCAAGCGCATACCCCCAGAAGGAAATAGGTAACTCAGCTGTACTCATCATAGAGCGCACCATATCTAATAGGGTGCGATTCCTCCGCTCCGATACACCGTTATGCTGTGGTGTATAAGGAGGAGTAAGCTGAGAGAGAATCCCATTCTCTTTTAGATAATCTAGGAACTCATTGCTTAAGTATTCTCCTCCTCGATCAGATCGAAGGATCTTAATACTTTTGCCCGTTTGTTTTTCTACTTCGTGCTTATATTCTCTGAATTTCTCAAAAGCTTCAGACTTGTGTTTCATCAGGAACACATGTCCGAATCTAGAGAGATCGTCAGTGAATGTAATGAAGTAGGAAGAACCGTTCCTGGCATGCGTAGACATGGGACCGCATACATCACTATGTATTAGTCCTAAGAGTTCATTAACTCTTTCTCCGTGTCCACTAAACGGAGCTTTGGTCATTTTTCCTTTGAGACATGAATGGCAAGTATCATAAGATGATAATTCGAACGGAATCAAATAACCATCCTTATGTAACTTAGCCAGTCGTGTCGCATTGATATGACCAAGTCTACAATGCCACAAGAAGGATTCGTTCATTTCTGAACTTTTCCTCTTGTGTGTGTTTTGTATATTGAGGACTGTATTCTGATTTAAAATGAATATGCCATTATGTAACGAGACTGATGCAATCAACTTTTGATCTTGGAATATGTTCATAACATTATCCTTTACTACAAAATTATATCCTTCTTTACTTAATAAAGAAACTGATATAATGTTATGTTAGTGTTTATGCCCTAGAAGGCCATTACTGTATCATACCAGCTTGTATATTACTTAATGGAAGCTTGGGATATTCACATGTATATAACAGTCTTGCTAAACATGGTAGTATGCTACTTGGTTTTTCTATCTTAATATGTGAGTGTACGTATTGATAGAGCTCTTAGGATCTTGCTTGTCTACCAGCGTTGTGATGGCAGTCACACTAGTGGGGGCTGGGTAGTCTACAAGCACATCCTTATTCAGGTCCCTGGTCGTTGGATTATCGAGACAGAGCATCGATACTCCGGAGTAGACTGGTGTGTACGCTTCTCATCCCAGTTGGGGAGATGGTCTGTCCCACAGCCGTCAGTACGTCGTACTGGAGATAGTATGCAGGTGCTCGTTAGGTTACGGGTACACCGGACAGGACTCACAGGGAACTGTTGGTTGGTTTGATACCAGTCGTCAGTGAACAGTTCCCAGGTGACATGAGTACAGCGTAGTCCGCAGACTTGACACTGCTACTTCGCCTTGAGTGTGTCCCACTGTTCTTAGATTGCTACCCTACCACGGCTCAAAGGAGTCGTGCAAACAGGTAGCAGTTGGGTGCAGTCCCGAGCACTTGGAGGCAGTGGCGGTTAGATAGGATTCGTCCCTCCCGGTATTGGGAGTAGATATCGTGCTGTGTCAGAGAGCCATTACGCAAAGTCCCTGGCCAGGGCAAGCGAGATTTGCTGGTAGGTTCCAGTAGTTTCTCGGGGTGTAATGGGCTTCCCTCCGACACGACTTATACCGCTATTAGGGGACTGACGCTTGCCGCCCCCCTAGGCCCGATATGCGATAGTCTTGGACGAACGGACCGGACTGTATGGAGATTGTCACATCAGACTCAGTAGGAGTTCGGATGGGTTTTCTCACCGGCCTTCTTATCGACAACTACCTGGGGACCGTTACGTACAGCTAGTGCCGCTTGCGGTCTGTGGTTAAACCCACTTCCAGCGTAGTAGTCGAGTCTCTAGAGTCCCACACAGAGAGTTTCCTATTCCAGGCGAAACGATATAGAGGTCTTATGGTTTTACGACAAGGGTTCGGACGCATACGTGCGTTTACGCACGTACGACTTTCGGACAGTTTTTACCAGTCGGCTTTGGTTTAAGCCAGTTACTGGTATCCGGTTATTGGATTTTTACAGTCTAAAGTTTTTCCGTATTTTTGCGGATTGGAGGGGCGTTCTCGTAATTGTACGAGAAGCTTCTAGAAGATGTGACTAAGGAGGTTACTTTGGATAAGATTGTGAGTCATGAGAGTGATTCATCATTATCATTATTGCACCATAAATGATAATGACACATGCTTAATGAATCACCTCTTTTCATTTATGGAGCATGCTTATTCATTTCTATTATTCATTATTCTAAAATAAGAATGCTTCATAATATATTATGATACACTCACTATCTCATCTCATTATCATTATCATATTCTCTCTCCTCAAGCTCTCATCTTCAAGAGACTAATCCTTAATCCTCATGTGTTGAGATCAAAGGAATAGTTAGACTTAAACATCCATTACCTTCACTCTATATCATCCTTTCTTCTTTGATTAGCAATCAAAGTAGATTAGTGACCTCAAGCTAGAGGTGTAGCTTGGTGTTTTGCTCTCGGGTGGATCGTCTACTACCTAGAGAAGGTCGAGGAGAACAAAAGAGGACACAAAGACGAAGGACCGGTTTCATTAGGTATAATCCCTAAACACAATTGATAAGAAACTCTTTGTGTACGGTTATTTATAGTTTAGCTTCGATTCAAGCGGTTAGTCGATGTTCGTTCTTTAAACATGATCCTTTTTGAAATTTCCGCCTCCCCACAAGTACTGGGGTGTACTACATCGACTTACAGTGGTATCAGAGCCTCGCTAAACAATAAATAACTTAATTGCAAATTTGTACGAATTTCGAACGGAAAAAACGAAACCGGAAAGTCCCGAAAAATTAAGTTTCTGTCGAATTTAAAACGATGTCCAAAAATTTTTCAGGTGAGTGCAGAAAGCTTGAAATGACCACAGTAGAACACCCAAGAAAAACAGTCGCATGAATCGCCTAACTCGCCGCGGAACCGCGGCCTCAGCCTACTGAGTCGCCGCGCTTCCGCTGCCGAGTTGGCGAGTCAGGAACCCAGTTTTCTTCTGTTGCTTCTCTATGAAATTTGGGATTTTCTGGAATTTTTAATTTTTGCTCAGGTCTCCAGTTTACAGAGCAGTTTTTGGAGCAATATTAAAGATGTTTAGTCGATCGAAATTGTACAGTATTTGCATGTTGGATTATATCTGTGATTGTTTAATGTGTTCGTAAACCTCCCCTAACTGCTAGTATGTCAGTTGGCAGGGGGTTGCACATTTCTGAAATGGTTATATCTGTTTGTGCATATAAACTATATTGGACTGTTGTGGTGTTTAGCCGGGGTTTAGCAATGGGTTATTTTTTAATTCATTTTTTGTAAATGTAATTTGTTGTAATATTATTTTGCGGGGCACATCCAGGTTGCGGTTGTAGCCACCGTTGTATTATTTCATTTTACTGTTTTTGCTCCTAGGACTGACCCAAGGTGGGGTACACAAACTGCCGGGCGGGTAGTTTGCCGTACCCGTAGGGGTCGAGGGTGGGGTAACGGCTATTCATCACAACTGTGTAATCTGTCTTTTCTTGCAGGCTCAAAAGAAATACAGATTGCTTGCAAATCCAATATTGTTTATCTGTGTTCTGGAATGAATATCATTGCGTCAGACGAATGTAAAATATCTATATATAATGTAGCTATTTAGACGTCACTTATGTTTTACACCCGCACTAGCCCAGCCCCCGCTCTGTCGTTAATTAAGTAACCTAACGAGTGATGACGGGACCCCGTGGCGAATGCGGATGGCATAAGAGGATGTTGTATTTTCGTTGTTTTCTGCAATGATAGGTTAATGATGGGACGCATTATCTATAATGCAAAGAAAAATAAACCAAAGTTTTAATCGTTGGAACAATTTAAAAGAAACCACTCGGTTATTTTTAAAACAGATATTTTTAAATGCGGAGCTTTAACCACTCCTTTTAAAAGCTATCAGGTTCATTCGGTTATATCAAGTTCACTACGTTCACGGTTTCGCCAAAACCAGTCGTAGCCCTCCGTCATTTGATCTGGGTATTCAGTAGTATTCAAGCTATGTATTTTGACCTAACGCCAAGGCATAGTGTTTGGTAGCTGCTGGATATTCATTTGTTTCATAGATAAATGAGTTAGTTTGGGACAGTCGTATTATCATTTTGGCCGAACGTCAAGGATATATACGGATGGGTTCAAATTGACAAGATAATGATGGGTAGAACTTGACATGTGACTTATGATATTTTGACCTAACGCCAAGGTCATAAGAGCATGGGGCAAAAAACTTATATCGGGAATTTCTAAAGAAACTGAAATTTGCAAAGAGATGCATACCATTTTGAGTTTGATGAATGTTGGTAGCATTCCTACAACATTATCAGACGATGATATTTGGATCCCGATCCTACTGTGAGTATATGATACTTATGAGGATATTCGTCACTTAACGATCAATGCTATAAACCTAGTAGGTGTCCAGAAAAGTGTCAGCGGGGTTACGCCCCCAGAGAAAAGAGGTTATTTAATTAAGGAACTTCGCGAAAGCGTTGGAAAACCTCCCTCGAAGTATCGACACCAGCCTGGCTGAACAGTTAAGCAAGTATTGTACGGTGAGAATAGTCCTGGCTAATTCTTCTTTTATGGTTTGAGGAAGGATTCGAGAAACAGTGGGAGCCATCCAGTTTAGATAAACTAAAAACCACTCTAAACTTGCAAGAGCATCATGCTAAAGAGTTTTCTTCTCTCTCTCCTAATTGCAGCGACCCTGAAAATGACTGGACTTAAGTTACTTTTAGAGAAAAATATATTGACGGGGCCAAACTATAAAGATTGGCTGCGGAATGTCAAAATGGCTTTGACCTATGACAAACTGGGGTACGTCCTCACCGCTACGGCACCTGCTGTCCCTGGTCCCAAATCCAGCAATGCGGATAAGGAAATCCGCAAAACCTGGGATTCAGATTGCGCGAGAGCCAAGTGCATCGTGCTTGCCTCGATGAACAATGAACATCAGAGGAGGCACGAGGATATGTCCCTAGATGGCATATTTCTCCATACAAAGGAACTTTATGGGGAGCAATCTCATATAGCAAGATACGAGACCTCTAAGAACTTGTTTCGAGCGAGGTTGGTTGTCGGGTCATCGGTAGGTGAACATGTCCTAAAGATGATCGGCTATATTGAAGAGCTCGCAGACCTTGGGACGACTTTGGATAATGAGCTCTATACAGACCTTATTCTCCAGTCCCTTCCTCACACCTACGCCCAGTTTATCCTGAACATCAATCTTCAAAGAAAAGAAGTTGAACTTCCGGAACTCCTGAACATGTTAAGGAGTGCAGAGGGCACCTTGAAGAATTCAAGGGAAACACCCGCTATGTTTGTTGGCGGTACATCTTCTTCCGGGTCCAAGGCTAGGGCCAAAGGAAGGAAGAAGAAGGCCGCACCCAGACCTAGAGGAGGTGTTAGTAAGGTGGGAGGGAAGGGAAAGAAAAAGACTGCAGTACCGATAGTTGGCCAGGATGAGTGCTTCCATTGTCACAGGAAAGGGCACTGGAAGAAGGATTGCAAGGCGTGGAACGCCAAGAACCAGGAACCGAAGCAAGCTGTGGCTTCGACTTCAGGTGTGTTTGTAATTGAGAATTGTCTGTCGATCAACTCTACTTCCTGGGTATTGGATACCGGATCAGGATCTCATATTTGCAATTCATTGCAGGCACTGAGAAACCGTAGAGTGCTGAAGGAAGGTGATATGACCCTAAAGGTTGCTAACGGAGCTAGCGTGGGAGCTGCGTCCGTCGGGGACTATCACCTAGGATTGACGAGTGGACACATTTTGGTTTTACATAACTGTTATTTTGTACCAAGCTTAACGTGTAATATCATATCAGTTTCCTTGTTATCAAATAAAGGTTATGATTTCACGTTTGTAAGAGATGTTGTCAACATCCACCTTAATCATGGTTTGATTAGGTCAGGTACACTAAATAACGGAATATATGTTTTAAACCAACTCCAAATTTTCAATGTCCAGAACACACTAAAAAGAAAGTCTCCAGATTTAAATAAAGCTTTCTTATGGCATTGTAGACTGGGTCACATCAATGAGAGAAGGTTGACTAAGTTGCATAGAGAAGGATATTTGGACTCGTTCGAATATCAATCTTATGACACTTGTCAATCTTGTCACAAAGGAAAGATGACAAAGACTCCATTCACTGGACAAGGAGTAAGAGCGAGCGAGCTCTTAGGACTCATACACAGCGATGTATGTGGTCCAATGTCTACACATGCGAGAGGTGGTTTTTCCTATTTCATTACTTTCACGGATGATTACTCAAGATACGGATTCATTTATCTGATGAAACATAAATCCGAGGCTTTTGAGAAATTCCAGGAGTATAATAATGAAGTAGAAAACCAAACCGGCAAAAGTATTAAGACACTTAGATCTGATCGAGGTGGTGAATACTTGAGTGCCGAGTTCCTAGGTTACCTAAAAGAGAAAGGAATTCTCTCTCAGCTTACTCCTCCGTACACTCCACAGCATAACGGTGTATCGGAGAGACGGAATCGAACCCTATTGGATATGGTACGATCCATGATGAGTAATGCTGAGTTACCGCGATCTTTCTGGGGTCAGGCGCTAGAATCAGCGGCATATCTTTTGAACATGGTACCTACCAAGACTGTGCCTACCACTCCATATCAGATGTGGAGCGGGAAGAAACCCCATCTACAGTATATAAAGATTTGGGGATGTCCAGCTTTTGTTAAAAAGCAGCATGTGGACAAGCTCGAGGCATGATCAGTAAAGTGTTTGTTTGTGGGATATCCAAAGCACTCCAGGGGATATCTATTCTATTACGCAGAGGAACAAAAGGTGTTTGTTTCTCGTAATGCCCATTTTCTAGAACATCAGTTTTTAGAAAAGGAATCAAGTGGGAGCGAAATAGAACTGGAAGAAATTCCAGAACCACAAACCAATACTGAAAGTTTGGTAGAACCGGAAGTTCAGGAAGAACAGGACATTCCCGCACCCTTCCGCAGGAGTAGTAGGCCGTCTCATCCGCCTGAGAGATACTACGGTTTTCTCATAGACGGGGATAGAGAGGATTGCATCATAGAAGATGATGAACCTACTGACTTCTAGCAGGCCATCCAGAGCGGCGACTCGGTACGATGGCTAGATGCAATGCGGACCGAAATGGAGTCCATGTACACCAACAAAGTATGGACTTTGGACTTTGCTCCAGATGGGGTAAAACCCATAGGATGCAAATGGATCTTCAAGAAAAAGATTGGTGTAGATGGATAGGTGGAAACCTATAAGGCTAGACTTGTTGCAAAGGGTTTTCGTCAAAGACCTGGTTTGGACTATGACGAAACTTTTTCTCCAGTGGCTATGCTCAAATCCATTCGGGTCCTTCTTGCTATTGCTGCCTTCCATGATTATGAAATCTGGCAGATGGACGTAAAGACGGCTTTTCTGAATGGAAATTTAGAAGAGAGCGTCTATATGGATCAGCCAGAGGGTTTCAATCAGAGTGGGAGCAGCGGGAAAGTATGCAAGCTGCTTAAGTCTATTTATGGACTAAAGCAGGCATCGCGGAGTTGGAACATCTGTTTTGATGAGACAGTCAAAGAATATGACTTTATCAAAAATCCAGATGAGCCTTGCATATATAGTAAAGTTATAGTCAGAAGTGTCGTATTCCTCGTCTTGTACGTGGATGTCATTCTATTGATAGGAAATGACATTCCTATGCTACAATCTGTCAAAGGATTCTTGTCACACAGGTTCTCCATGAAAGACCTGGGTGATGCCTCTTACATTCTGGGGATCCGGATCTATCGTGATAGATCCAAGAGGATGTTGGGACTTTCGCAGTCCAGGTATATCGACACTGTACTGAAAAGATTCAGTATGGAAGATTCTAAGCGCGGTAATCTACCGGCTTGTCACGGAATCACCCTCTCCAAAGAGATGTCTCCCAAGACTGATTTGGAAAGGGAACGCATGTCTATTATACCCTACGCTTCTGTGGTAGGCTCTATAATGTATGCGATGTTGTGTACCAGACCAGATGTAGCTTACGCACTAAGCGTGGTAAGCCGGTATCAGTCAGACCCAGGGGAGAAACACTGGATAGCAGTAAAGAACATTCTCAAGTACCTGAGGAGGACTAAAGAGATGTTCTTGGCTTACGGCGGAAAAGACCTCAGGTTTGAGGCCTTTGCTGATTCCGGCTTCCAGAGTGATAAGGACGATTCCATGTCCATGTCGGGTTATGTCTTTACCCTCAATGGAGGGGCGGTGTGCTGGATGAGCTCCAAGCAGGACACCGTTGCTGACTCGACGATGGAAGCGGAGTATATAGCTGCTTGCGATGCCGCAAAAGAAGCAGTCTGGATGAAGAAGTTCCTAACAGAACTTCAGGTGGTTCCTACCATAGTTGATCCAATACCTCTGTATTGCGACAACAACGGAGCTATAGCTTTAGAGAAGGAACCAAGGTCCCATCAGAAGTCCAGACACATCTTGAGGCGGTATCACCTGAGCAGGGAGATCATTGATCGTCAGGAGATCGAGGTTCGGAGAGTTGCTTCAGAAGAGAACATTGCTGATCCATTCACGAAGGCCCTTCCTCAGATTCAGTTCGAGAGGCTACTCGAGATCATTGGTCTACGATATGCCAGTACATGGCCCTAGTGCAAGTGGGAGATTGTTAGTGTTTATGCCCTAGAAGGCCATTACTGTATCATACTAGCTTGTATATTACTTAATGGAAGCTTGGGATATTCACATGTATATAACAGTCTTGCTAAACATGGTAGTATGCTACTTAGTTTTTCTATCTTAATATGTGAGTGTACGTATTGATAGAGCTCTTAGGATCTTGCTTGTCTACCAGCGTTGTGATGGCAGTCACACTAGTGGGGGCTGGGTAGTCTACAAGCACATCCTTATTCAGGTCCCTGGTCGTTGGATTATCGAGACAGAGCATCGATACTCCGGAGTAGACTGGTGTGTACGCTTCTCATCCCAGTTGGGGAGATGGTCTGTCCCACAGCCGTCAGTACGTCGTACTGGAGATAGTATGCAGGTGCTCGTTAGGTTACGGGTACACCGGACAGGACTCACAGGGAACTGTTGGTTGGTTTGATACTAGTCGTCAGTGAACAGTTCCCAGGTGACATGAGTACAGCGTAGTCCGCAGACTTGACGCTGCTACTTCGCCTCGAGTGTGTCCCACTGTTCTTAGATTGCTACCCTACCACGGCTCAAAGGAGTCGTGCAAACAGGTAGCAGTTGGGTGCAGTCCCGAGCACTTGGAGGCAGTGGCGGTTAGATAGGATTCGTCCCTCCCGGTATTGGGAGTAGATATCGTGCTGTGTCAGAGAGCCATTACGCAAAGTCCCTGGCCAGGGCAAGCAAGATTTGCTGGTAGGTTCCAGTAGTTTCTCAGGGTGTAATGGGCTTCCATCCGACACGACTTATACCGCTATTAGGGGACTGACGCTTGCCGCCCCCTAGGCCCGATATGCGATAGTCTTGGACAAACGGACCGGACTGTATGGAGATTGTCACATCAGACTCAGTAGGAGTTCGGATGGGTTTTCTCATCGGCCTTCTTATCGACAACTACCTGGGGACCGTTACGTACAGCTAGTGCCGCTTGCGGTCTGTGGTTAAACCCACTTCCAGCGTAGTAGTCGAGTCTCTAGAGTCCCACACAGAGAGTTTCCTATTCCAGGCGAAACGATATAGAGGTCGTATGGTTTTACGACAAGGGTTCGGACGCATACGTGCGTTTACGCACGTACGACTTTCGGACAGTTTTTACCAGTCGGCTTTGGTTTAAGCCAGTTACTGGTATCCGGTTATTGGATTTTTACAGTCTAAAGTTTTTCCGTATTTTTGCGGATTGGAGGGGCGTTCTCGTAATTGTACGAGAAGCTTCTAGAAGATGTGACTAAGGAGGTTACTTTGGATAAGATTGTGAGTCATGAGAGTGATTCATCATTATCATTATTGCACCATAAATGATAATGACACATGCTTAATGAATCACCCCTTTTCATTTATGAAGCATGCTTATTCATTTCTATTATTCATTATTCTAAAATAAGAATGCTTCATAATATATTATGATACACTCACTATCTCATCTCATTATCATTATCATATTCTCTCTCCTCAAGCTCTCATCTTCAAGAGACTAATCCTTAATCCTCATGTGTTGAGATCAAAGGAATAGTTAGACTTAAACATCCATTACCTTCACTCTATATCATCCTTTCTTCTTTGATTAGCAATCAAAGTAGATTAGTTACCTTAAGCTAGAGGTGTAGCTTGGTGTTTTGCTCTCGGGTGGATCGTCTACTACCTAGAGAAGGTCGAGGAGAACAAAGGAGGACACAAAGACGAATGACCGGTTTCATTAGGTATAATCCCTAAACACAATTGATAAGAAACTCTTTGTGTACGGTTATTTATAGTTTAGCTTCGATTCAAGCGGTTAGTCGATGTTCGTTCTTTAAACATGATCGTTTTTGAAATTTCCGCCTCCCCACAAGTACTGGGTTGTACTACATCGACTTACATGTTGCACATCATGTTCGGTATATAATAGCACTCATTTAGAATCAGTGTATTACGACTTGGCAATACAAGGTGATATTCGCCAACTGCTTTGGCTGCAATACTTGCACCGTTCCCTACTTGAACGGAATGATCACCTTTTCCCAGTTCTCTACCTTTACGTAGCCCATGTAACTGTTTACATATGTGGGATCCTGATCCGGTATCTAATACCCAGGACGTAGGTTGAACTGAGAAACAGTTCTCAATAACTAACACACCTGAAGAAGATGCATCAACATGCATGTTCTTTTGGGCGGCTTGAGAATCTAGATATTCTTCTATTCCCTGTTCAGTCTTATAACTCTTATAAGAAAGAACGGGTCCAACGTTCCCCTGCTCAGTATAATAAGCGGGTTCAGTCAATACATCCATATTATTATTTTGATTATGGCCGGACATGGTCGCTACCTGGAGAGAGAGAGAAGAAAATACTTTAGCGTATGCTCTTGCAAGATTAGATTGGATATTATCTTATCTAATCAGGATGTCTCCCACTGTTTTTATCAAATCTACCTTCAAACCCTAAAAGGTAAGATTAGCCGGGATTAATTACACCCTACAATTTCGTCAATCTTTCAGCCAGATCAGTGTCGGTACTTTGAGGGAGGTTCCCCGTGCTTTCGCACAGACCTAATTAAAGTAAATCGCGTTTTCCCAGAGGCGTAACCCCGTTAACACTTTTCTAGACACCTACTTGATCGACTAATTGTCCTGTGTAAAACTCTCCCAGGAGTAACTCTTACTCGCAGTGGGTATCGGGATCCAACTATCTCATAGAAGGTATGCAATCTCATTGCAAATTTCAACACATGAAATTCCCGATAATATTTTTCCCCTAGTGTGCCATGACCTTGACAGAGGTCAACAAATCATAGTGCACTAGTCAAGTTCAACCCGTCATTTCTTGATTGAATCAAACCCACTCGCACGACCCTTGACAGAGGTCAACAAGGTCGTACGACTACCCTAATCCAATCACATCACATGCTTTACAGATAATTACTAGTTAGCTACCGCACACTACGCCTTGACAGAGGTCAACAAATGCAGCACGAATACTAAATAGTCTTTATCTGAAATGACGGAGGGCTACGACAGGTTTTTCTGAAAACCTATTGCGTAATGAACTTGAAATCGTCGTAGAATCAAGTGAAATTTTGAAATGGAGTGTTTTTGAGGCTTTTCTTAGTTTCGCTAAAGGGGTCACTCCCGGTGAAGGGATCGTGGCCCTTTCCCCATCGAATAAGGTGCAGGATATATCATATATATCACTGTGCAAAGCAAAACTGTAGCTACCCTTTTTATAAAGTTTTGATTCTACAACATCTTTAGGATTCTTTTCTTTTTATTAATCTCATTAATAAAATCCCATCAGCTTATGCTTCCTAAGCATCACAGATAAATACGACGTACACTTATGCCATCCGCATTCGCCTCGATGTCCCCTCATGCACCGTTAGGTTAGATAACTAACGACAGAGCAGGGCAGGGCTAGTGCGGGTGTAAAACATAAGTAACGTCTATATAATATATCATATATACTATATACTGTATCCATCAGAATATATCAAATGATCACATCACAGATATCGCAGCAGAAACATAGATATAATGTGGGATATACTAGGATGTCCGTATTTAGTATTTAGCCAACAATAGAAAATACGGATTCCACAGTCGCGATGAATAGCCAAGCCCACACCCTGGACCCCTACGAGAGCGGCAAGCGACTCTACCAATTCTGGAGTTTAGGAGACCCGGTCTCGACTCCTCGAGATAGCCTCCCACTGAACCCCAGAACCCGGTCACCTGTGCTCCCCTCCTTGGGTCCATCCTAATGCGGAAAAGTAAATAATATACAACACTGGTGGCATCAACCTCAACCTGGAAGTGCCCCAAATAAAAGAATATTACATTACAATTGAATTTACATGAATGAAAATATAAAACTCTCATCTCACATAAAATCCCCGGCTATTCAATCGCGACAATCCTGCACATCATATCTCAGCAACACATAATATCACATATCATCAACGTAAGTAAGTATGCATACACCGATCGTCGCCGATGTATAGCAACGAAGACCGGCAATACAACTACATACTACACTTACGGTCACAGAAAAGAAAGTGTAAAACTACAATATTTGGAATCCACAATTACTTTAGACATCATAAATCCGAAATATCACATACTTCGCATTTCATGCCTAACTCTATGAATTCCACATATTGTATCACATTCCAGATAAATAGACAGTATTAAACTTTTCGAACAGATAATCAAATACCCAAAATTTCCCAAAGTGCTCAACACTTGAGCGGAGTTCAAATATTCCCAGAATATGTCATAGTACCAGTGATCCAGCCGTAGAAGGGTCAAGCCAACGCCTCACATGTGGCACGCCGTACTGCCCCAAACCCGAAGGTTCAAAAGGCAGTTCAAGACGGTCACATAATCGAGTTAAGGTTTGTTGTCATCTAGAGGGTCCACCGCTTAACTTGTACAATTTTTCCGAAAGATTTAAACCCAATAAAAATTCAACACTTGAAAGTTTGTCGTTCCGGGATAAAGTGGGTTAATGATATCCGTTCAAATAGTTTAACAGTTTCTAAATATCCGGAAATAATAACGAATTTAAATATTCCGATCGAATCTACGATTACAAAATAAACCCCAGAATACTCAACACTTGAGTCAGATTAAAAATATCCATAAAATAGTAAACACAGAGACAAGAATTACTGTGCACAAAAGCGTACCTAATACTCTTATACTGCCGCGGAACCGCCGCTAATGGTGGGTAATTGCCGCGGTTCCGCGGCCATGTAGTCGAATTAGAGGTACGAATTTCACCATAATTCTTGTATTATCTTGCTGTATTTTTCTGGTATTTTTAATTCAGAAAAACCCCAGATTTTGAAAAATTTCCAGAGAGGGGGTAAATTTCGTCGGTTCGGGTTCGATCGAAGTTTTAACTTCGTAAACACGTCGCCTAATGCTCTATCTAGGCTTTGATACCACTGTAGGGTTCCTAGGCACACTAGTGAAGGTTCATAAAGCATCAAACATGCCCAAATAAAATTTTACATGTGCCGAACAACCCAAAGACGGGATCTTTGCTAGATTATTAGGGTTTAGCATGCAAGATGATATCTTTATATCTAAGTGTGAGGGATTACAACCTTTGTAGTCCGCTACTTCGCTTCACAAGCTCCGAGTAGAAGTCCCTTCGCCGCGATCCACGATCTCCTGGACTCAAGAGAGGCTCCACGACTCGAACGATCCATGCTTGCTTGAAGTGTTCCGAATCTCCGATGATCTACGTCGAAGGTGCAAAAACCCAAGCTTTCTCACTCTAAAGAGATGAACACCCTAATCTCATGGGCTAGATGAGATGAGGATGAGGGAGTAGTATTTATGCTTTCTTTTTATTCACTTTCTCACTTGAAATCATCACACAAGAATTAACTAGTAAGCTTTTTCCTTTTTGAACTCAAGAGAGAAGAAGATGATAATGGAAAAGATAATCCTTTTGTGATGAATAGAAAAGTAATCTATATGATTGATATATCAACCATGGTCAAGGATGATAGGCTAAGAGTTTGTAGAGAATAAACTAGGGTTAGGGTTTGGTTAGGTTAGAAAATGAGTCATGGAAAAATATCAACCATAATATCTTAACCAAGACAAAAGCAAAGCTTCTAGAATGAACAGGAAGAAGCTAACCCTAATCAAACCCTAATCCCATTTAATCATCCTTAAACATGTTTAATAATAAATCATATCATGTCACAATAATATATATCACATATATATTATATATTTGCAACAAAAGAAAATAATACAATTAACATATATCGCATATATATCAATGTATCATCTAGTGAGAAAATGAAATAATAAAGCCAGCTAATATTAGATAATGTAATACAATATATCATATATATTATTATATATTAAATCATCGAATCAACACTTGATCCAACGATCCGGCTATATCGAATATAACCAGCTAATATATCATGTACCGATTCGTCGAATCAACACTTGATCCGATGTCCCGATTCTTATCAAAATATCTCGAGAATATAATACGGTATCTCATATCGCATTATCCTCGGTCCTGCACATATCACATATGTGCCTCTACTCCGTTTCGCCTGAGCCAAGAAACCTCTGTGTAGGACTCTAAAGAATCGTCAATACGCCGGTAGCAGATGATGATCATATCAAACACCCACAAGCTGCAAGCGGTCAGTTAAACGTAACAGCCACCCAGGTATTGAGCGATCAGAAGATCAACAATCTAGCCTGTGCGTTCTCCTGTGAATCCAATCAGTAACACTCCCGCACAGTCCGGTCTGTTCGTCTGATATGTCGCATATCAAGTCTAGGGGTGGTAAACGTCAGACCCCAGTAACCGATAAGTCGTGTCGATGTGAGGCTCATAACAGGTCGAGAAACTACTAGTAACACTTACCAGTAAATCTCTATATCAGCCCTGGCCAGGGACTTCCAGTTATAGCCAATCGAACACAGCACAACATCAACTCCCTATACCGGGAGAGACGAATCCCCTCCTATCGCTCATTGCCTCCATGTGATTCGGGACTGTACCCAAAAGCCACCGTTTTGCACGCCCTCATGGACGTGGTAAGGTGGGAATCAAAGCACAGCGGGAATCACACAAGACTCTATGACGATATCGGGTCTACAGACTACCATGTACTAGTGTCACCGGAGAACTGCCATCTGACGTGTGGTATATCACCAACTGGGAGTTCTCGGCGAGTCCGTCCAGTGTACCCAGTCTCCACTGAGCACCCGTACACCATCCTTGATGTCAAACACCGATGGATATGGGATCATCCATCGCCCATTATATAGGTCAAGATGTGTATACGCTAGTCTACTCTGGTGTATCGATGCCCTGTCTCGATATACCCTCGACTAGGAACAGTTATAGGATGTACTCATCGACTACTATGGCCCCACTAGTATGATCTCATCATAGTCCCAGTAGTCGAGTACAGATCATAAGGGCTTTATCAATATGTGAGAGAAAGACAGTAAACCAATACATGTCAACATGTTAAGATAAAGTGAAACCAAATAGCATACTATCATGACGAGCAAGAAAGTCCTCTCTGTATATATCTAAGCATCCATCATAATATACATCAAATATAAAACAATGGCCTCTAAGGCATATACATAACTAAAAAATATAAGACTCACACCATAGTTTAAATGATGGATTATTATTTGATTTTGTGTTTAAAACTAAATTGAAAAGAAAAGGATAATTCTTTCTAGCTTCTACATTCTTCTTTTAACCTAACCAAGCTCACCTACCTCTAACCTTGAGTTATCCTTCTCTTTATGATTTAAAACTCAAGTTAAATAATATCTCTATCACTTAACCATGGTTGGATGTGAGAAGGAATAAAATATAAAAGGATATATTTCATTTCTTTTCATGGTTATCACTTCTTCTTCTCTTGTTAAAATATTGCCACCATCTTCTTCCTCTTTCATATTTGCTCTCTAGTTTCTTCTAGTGAGTTATATACACATAAAGAAAGGTTTTTGAAGTGAGAATCTTAACCACAACTTCATTCTACACAAGTTTAGCCAACTTGTTTAGAGTGTTCTCTTCGATTCTCGAAGTTGCGAGCTTGGACGGGGATCTCCGGGTGGATCGTCGTGGACGCAAGAGGACTTCAAGAGGACCTCCATTCAACACCCAAGAGACCAAGGAGTCCAACAAAAGGGTGCTACAAAGGTTGTAGTCTCGAAACCCTAACTTTATAAGTTTTAAGTTTCGAAACCCTAATTTTCTAGGATCGATTCCTTTGCATGCTTGTTTAGCACCATCAAAATCCAAACTTTGGGACATGTGATGCTTCAAAACTCATTATAGGGTGCTAGAAAAACCTTACATGAAGAATCAAGTCCGTATAGAGCTCATTCTCCAACGTGGTCCTAAGGTCCGCGAGCTCCTCTATGAAGCCAATCATCTTAAGCACGTGTTCCGCTACCGATGATCCGACGGCCAACCTTGCCGAAAACAGCTTTTTCGACACTTCATATCTAGCGATACGAGATTGCTCTCCATACAGTTCTTTTGTATGGAGAAATATGAATTCTAGGTCCATATTCTCGTGCCTCCTCTGATGTTCGTTGTCCATAGAAGCAAGCACGAGGCACTTGGCCTTCGCGCAATCGATTTCCCAGGTCTTATGGATTTCCCTATCCGCGACGCTGGTTTTGGGACCTGGGACAGAGGGAGCTTTGGTGGTAAGGAGATACCCCAACTTGTCATAAGTGATTGCCATTTTGACATTCAAGAGCCAATTTTTGTAGTTTGGCCCTGTAAGTATGTTTTTATCTAGTAATAACTTAAGTCCGGTCATGATGTTTGGTCGCTGCAATTAGGAGAGAGAGAAGAAACACTTTAGCATGATGCTCTTGCAAGTTTAGAGTGGTTTTTAATTTGTCTAAATAGGATGGCTCCCACTGTCTCTCGAATCCCTCCTCAAACCAAAAAGGAAGAATTAGTCAGGATCAATCTCACCGTACAATACTTGCTTAACCGTTCGGCCAGGCTGGTGTCGGTACTTCGAGGGAGGTTTTCCAACGCTTTCGCGAAGTTCCTTAATTAAATAACCTCTTTTCCCTGTGGGCGTAGCCCCGCTAACACCTTTCTAGACACCTACTTGGTTTATAGCATTGATCGTTAAGTGAGAAATTTCCCGAGGAGTAGCATATACTCACAGTAGGATCGGGATCCAAATATCATTGCGTGAAAAAACTGAAGGAATCCTACCAGAATCATCACACTCCAAATGGTATGCAGCGCTAGCAAGTTTCGGTTCTTTTGAAACTCCCGATGTGGATTTTTGCCCCATGCTCTTATGACCTTGACTTTGGCCAAAATATCATAAGTCACATGTCATGTTCTACCCATCATTCTCCAGGTTAATTTGATCCCATCCGCACATACCCTTGACTTTGGCCAAAATGGTAGAACGACTGCCCCAAACCAACACATCTATCTATGCTGCATATGAATACCCAATAGCTACCAATCACTATGCCTTGACTTTGGCCAACATACATAGCTTGAATACTTATTGACCATTCATGTGAAACGACGGAGGGCTACGAATGGTTTTGGCGAAACCGTGAACGTAGTGAACTTGATATAATCGAAGGAACGAGATAGCTTTTAAAAGGAGTGGCTTAAGCTCCGCGTTTAAAAGTTATTTTTGAAAAGAAACCGGGTGGTTTTGAAAGTGTTCCAACGATTTTTACTTGGTTTATTTTTGTTGCATTAATTCCAATGCGTCCCATCATTTAATCCTACCATTGCAGAAAACAACCAAAATATGACGTACGGTTATGCCATCCACATTCGCCACGGGGCCCCGTCATTACCCGTTAGGTTACTTAACTAACGACAGAGCGGGGGCTGCACTAGCGCGGATGCAAAACATAAGCAATGCCTAAATAATATCATACATAGATATATTGCAATGATAGCCATTTCAGATCACAGATGAATACATTGGATATACTAGGAATTCGCAATTCGTACGAGCCTGTAACGAAAGCGGATTACACGGTCGCGATGAATAGCCAATACCCCACCCTAGACCCCTACGGGTGCGGCAAACTACCCGCCAAATATCCGAAGCGGAGCAACCTCCCTCAACGACGTGAGTAGGCCACTCGGCACTTCGAGATACCCGGTAGTTTGTGCACCCCATCTTGGGTCTATCCTAGGAGAAAAAACAGTAAAAAGAAATTATACAATGACGGCTACAACCCCGACCCGGTTGTGCGGCCAAAAATAATATTACATCAATTTACATATTACATGAATTGAAAGATAAAAGGAAAAACTCTCATCTCACAACCCCCGGCTATTCATCCGCGACAATCCAATGAATTCATATACACATACCATCAACATTACAGATCACAGATATGTATAACCCCCACTAATCGACGTATAGGGATTAGTGGACGTTCAATACATATAACACATCACAGATATATACCCGTCAGCTTAAGTCTTTAGAAGTTTGATCAAACTACGGATTTTTAGGCCCCAAACAAAAATTTTTCTTTCTGGAAAATCTGGGCAGAAAAAACATATTTTAAAAATCCCAAAACAACCCCAGAAACACACTGCAGCAAAATTGTGCCACGGCCGAGTCAACTCGGCCGCGGAACCGCGGCGGGAGCATGCTCCCGCCGCGTTTCTGCGGCGACTTGACCGGTTCGTTGGACCAATTTTCTTGGGTGTTTTGTAAAAAGCCTGAGTCGATTTTTGATGTATGATTTTTCAATTTTTGAACAGAATACAGAATCGACAGAAACTTGATTTTTCGGGTTCGTTTCGTGACTTTTTCTCCGATCGAATTTCTAGTTACTTTGCTAACATGTTAGATAGTGTTTAACTAGGCTCTGATACCACTGTAAGTCCATGTTACCTCTCCCGATACTTACGGGCTTGCAGAAATGATGAAAAACGATTTTTCAAGAGATGGTAACATGGACTCAAAATACGGATCTTTGTTAAACAACTACCTAACAACCTAACTAGAGTTTTACCTACTCGGTTAGGGGGCTATACCTTTCTTGAACTCCTTCGTCTTTAACTCTTTCCGGTGTACGGATCGGCCTCACCTCGTCGTCTCCTTGCGCCGAAGATGGATCCACCTGAAAGCTTCTACCTTTGGCTTCTTCTTCGAACTTGAAGAAACTAGAACACTTGGTTTGCTAAACCTTGTGAACTAGGATGAGTAGAGAAGTGATTTGGGTTTTCTTTTATCTCTAAGGCAATGTTTCTCAACTCATGAGAGGGTGTTGCCTTGAGCTAGAGAGAGAGCAAGAGGAAGAGCAACAGGGAGAGCTCAAGCAAGAGAGAGAAAGCAAATGAGAGAATGAGTAACTCTTTTTCCATCCAAGCTCTCATAATCCAAAACCATCATAACAAAATAGTAATCAAGTATTATGTGATGGTTCAAGTCAAAATGGCTATATCATTTCATGCACTCATTTTGCAAAAACAAACAAGCAAGCAAAAGCCTTTGCCATGAAATGATAGCCATTGTCATGATTATGGTCAACTAGTCCAACCTAGTCAACCAGTCAACAAAGTCAACAAGTCAACAAAGTCAACCCCTCAACAACCATGTCACCATAATACTTAATTAATATTATTGTTAATTATATTTCTTATTCTCATTAGGGTTTAGCCAAAAATCAATAGTCAACAGTCAACAGTCAACAACCCTAATGAGAATCCTCTGCCTCTGTCTCTCTGTCAACTGTGCATACACACCCGAATCCGCGTTCCGAGGAACACGAACACAAACGAGATAAAACCAATCCCAAAATGTACACTAGGATCTGGCTTAAACCAAAGCCTGCTAGTGTTAACTGTCCGGACACCAAACGTGCACAAGTGCACGGATGTGACCGAACCCTGTCGCAAAATCATGCGACCTGTCGCAAAACCATGCGACCTCTACTCTTTTGCCTAAAGGCGAATAGCTTTCTGTGTGGGACTCTAAAGACTCGACACTACGCTGTGGCAGTGGGTTTAACCACAGACCGCAAGCGGCACTAGCTGTGCGTAACGGTCTCCAGGTAGATGCCAACAAGAAGACGGACGAGGTGAAACCCATCTGAACTCCTACTGAGCCTGAATGTGACAATCTCTGTACAGTCCGGTCTGTTCGTCTGATACATCGCATGGCGGGCCTAGGGGGCGGTAAACGTCAGTCCCCTACTAGCGGTATAAGTCGTGTCGGAGTGAAGCCCGGAACACCCTGAGATAACACTGGAGACCTACCAGTATATCTCGCTTACCCTGGCCAGGGACTACTCGTGTAATGGCTCTCCTAGACACAGCGCGATGTCAAACCCCAATACCGGGAGAGACGAATCCTGTCTAACCGTCACTGCCTCCAAGTGCTTCGGGACTGCACCCAAAAACTACCTGTTTGCACGAATCCTTTGAGCCGTGGTAGGGTAGTAATCAAAGTACAGTGGGAACACACTCAAGGCGAAGTGACAGTGTCAAGTCAGCGGACTAAGCTGTACTCATGTCACCTGGGAACTGATAACTGACGATAGGTATAGTACCAACCAACAGTTCCCGACGAGTCCTGTCCAGTGTACTCGTAACCTAACGAGCACCTGCATACTATCTCAAGTACGACGTACTGACGGCTGTGGGACAGACCGTCTCCCACACTGGGATGAGAAGCGCATACGCTTGTCTACTCCGGAGTATCGATGCCCTGTCTCGATAGTGCTATGACTAGGGACCTGCATAAGGATGTGCTTATAGATTACCCAGCCCCCACTAGTGTGACTGCCATCACAACGCTGGTAATCAAGCAAAGATCCTGAGGGCTCCACTAATGTGTATAGGTGATATACTAAAATAAACACATGTACACATTAAAGTAGAAACAAACCAAGTAGCATACTACTATATTGAGCAAGATTGTTTATACAAGGTGAATATCCCAAGCTTCCATTAAGTAATATACAAACTAGTATGATACAGTAATGGCCTCTAGGGCATATACACTAACAGACTCGACACTACGCTGGCAGTGGGTTTAACCACAGACCGCAAGCGGCACTAGCTGTACGTAACGGTCCCCAGGTAGATGTCGATAAGAAGGCCGATGAGGTAAACCTATCCGAACTCCTACTGAGCCTGTATGTGACAATCTTCGTACAGTCCGGTCTGTTCGTCTGATACATCGTATGGCGGGCCTAGGGGGTGGTGAACGTCAGTCCCCCAATAGCGGTACAAGTCGTGTCGGAGTGTAGCCCAGAACACCCTGAGATAACACTGGAAACCACCAGTATATCTCGCTTGCCCTGGCTAGGGACTACTCGTGTAATGGCTCTCCTAGACACAGCGCGATGTCAACCCCCAATACCGGGAGAGACGAATCCTGTCTAACCGTCACTGCTTCCAAGTGCTTCGGGACTGCACCCAACTACTACCTTTTTGCATGACTCCTTTGAGCCGTGGTAGGGTAGTAATCTAAGTACAGTGGGAACACACTCGAGGCGAAGTGACTGTGTCAAGTCAGCGGACTAAGCTGTACTCATGTCACCTGGGAACTGATAACTAACGATAGGTATAATACCATCCATCAGTTCCCGACGAGTCCTATCCAGTGTACTCGTAACCTAACGAGCACCCGCATACTATCTCCAGTACGACGTACTGATGGCTGTGGGACAGACCACCTCCCGTGCTGGGATGAGAAGAGTATAAGCTAGTCTACTCCGGAGTATCGTTGCCCCGTCTCGATAGTCCTACGGCTAGGGACCTGTATAAGGATGTGCTTGTGGATTACCCAGCCCCCACTAGTGTGACTGCCATCACAACACTGGTAATCAAGCAAAGATCCTAAGGGCTCTACTAATATGTGTAAGCGATATGCTAAAAGAAACACATGCACATATTGAAGTAGAAACAAACCAAATAGCATACTCCCATTTTGAGCAAGATTGTGTATACAACTATGAATATCCCAAGCTTCTATTAAGTAATATACAAGCTAGTATGATACAGTAATGGCCTCTAGGACATATACACTAACAATCTCCCACTTGCACTAGGGCCATGTACTGGCGTATCGAAGACCTATCATCTCGATCAGCCGCTCGAACTGAGTCTGGGGTATGGCCTTCGTGAATGGATCAGCAGTGTTATCTTCCGTATTTACTCTCTTCACCTCGATCTCCCGGCGATCTACGATCTCCCTGATCAGGTGGTACCGCCTCAAAATGTGCCTGGACTTCTGATGGGACCTGGGTTCCTTCACTAAAGCTATAGCGCCGTTGTTGTCACAATATAGCGGTATTGGATTAACACTGGTAGGAACCACCTGAAGCTCCGTGAGGAACTTCTTCATCCAGACAGCTTCCTTTGCGGCATTGCAAGCAGCTATGTACTCCGCTTCCATAGTTGAGTCGGCAACGGTCTCCTGCTTGGAACTCTTCCAGCAAACCTCCCCTCCATTGAGGGTAAATACATAACCCGACATGGACTTGGATTCATCCTTGTCACTCTGGAAGCTGGAGTCAGCAAAGGCCTCGATCTGGAGGTCTTTTCCGCCATACACCAAGAACATCTCCTTAGTCCTTCTCAGGTACTTGAGAATGTTCTTTACTGTTATCCAGTGTTTCTCTCCTGGGTTTGACTGATACCGGCTTACAACGCTTAATGCGTATGCTACATCTGGTCTGGTGCATAACATCGCATACATTATAGAGCCTACCGCAGATGCGTAGGGTATAGATGACATGCGAGCCCTTTCCAAATCAGTCTTGGGAGACATCTCTTTGGAGAGGGTGATTCCGTGACAAGCCGGTAGATTACCGTGCTTGGAATCTTCCATACTAAATCGTTTTAGTATGGTGTCAATGTACCTCGACTGTGAAAGTCCCAACATCCTCTTAGATCTATCACGATAGATCCAGATCCCCAGAATGTAGTTGGCATCGCCCAGGTCCTTCATGGAGAACCTCTGTGACAAGAATCCTTTGACTGACTGTAGCATAGGAATATCATTTCCTATTAGGAGAATGTCATCCACGTACAAGATGAGGAATACCACAGTTCTCCCTACAATCTTACTGTAAATGCATGGTTCATCTGGGTTTTTGATAAAGTCTAATTCCTTGACAGTATCATCAAAGCAGATGTTCCAACTCCGCGATGCCTGCTTCAGTCCATAGATGGACTTGAGCAACTTGCACACTTTACCGCTGCTCCCACTCTGAATGAATCCCTCCGGCTGATCCATAAAGACGCACTCTTCCAAATTTCCATTTAGGAAAGCCGTCTTTACGTCCATCTTCCAGATCTCATAATCGTGGAAGGCGGCAATGGCAAGAAGGATCCGAATGGATTTGAGCATAGCCACTGGAGAAAAGGTCTCGTCATAGTCCAAACCAGGTCATTGACGAAAACCCTTTGCTACAAGTCTAGCTTTATAGGTTTCAACCTGCCCATCTACACCAATCTTCTTTCTGAAGATCCATTTGCAGCCTACGGGTTTTACCCCTTCTGGAGCAAAGTCCAAAGTCCAAACTTTGTTGGTGTACATGGACTCCATCTCGGTCCGCATTGCATCCAGCCATTTTACCGAGTCACCGCTCTGAATGGCTTGCTGGAAACTAGTAAGCTCACCATAGTCAATGGTGCAATCCTCTCTATCCCCGTCTATGAGAAAACAGTAGTATCTCTCGGGCGGATGAGACTGCCTACTACTCCTGTGGAGTGGCGCTGGGATGTCCGGTTCTCCTGAACCTTCTGGTTCTTCCAAGCTTCCAGTAATAGCCTGTGGTTCTGGAATTTCTTCCAGTTCTACTACGCTCGCACTTTCACCTTTTTCTAAAAACTGATGTTCCAGAAAGTGGGCATGACGAGAAACAAAAACCTTTTGTTCCTCTGCGTAATAGAAGAAATACCCTCTGGAGTTCTTTGGGTATCCCACAAACATACACAGTACTGAGCGTATCTCGAGTTTGTCGGCATGCTGCTTTTTTACAAAAGCTGGACATCCCCATATCTTCAGATATTGAAGATAGGGTTTCTTCCCACACCACATCTGATATGGTGTGGTAGGCACAGTCTTGGAGGGAACCAAGTTCAAGAGATATGCAGCTGATTCTAGTGCATAACCCCAGAAGGATCGCGGCAACTCAGCCTTATTCATCATGGAACGAACCATATCCAATAGGGTTCGATTCCTCCTTTCCGATACACCGTTGTGTTGTGGTGTGTATGGAGGAGTAAGCTGAGAGAGAATTCCATTCTCTTTTAAGTAGCCCAGAAATTCGGCACTCAAGTATTCACCACCTCGATCAGATCTCAGTGTCCTGATACTTTTTCCTGTTTGTTTTTCAACTTCATTCTTGTATTCCCGAAATTTCTCAAAGGCCTCGGATTTGTGCTTCATCAAGAAGACATGCCCATACCTAGAGAAATCATCTGTGAAAGTAATGAAGTATGAATAACCACTTCGCGCATGTGTAGACATTGGACCACATACATCACTGTGTATGAGTCCCAAGAGCTCACTTGCTCTTTCTCCGTGTCCAGTGAACGGAGTCTTTGTCATCTTTCCCATGAGACAAGATTCATAAGTAGCATAAGACTGGTACTCGAACGGATCCAAGTATCCTTCTTTATGTAACTTTGTCAACCGTGTCTCATTAATGTGACCCAGTCTACAATGCCATAAGAAAGCCTGATTTAATTCCGGAGACTTTCTTTTAAGTGTGTTCTGGACACTGAAGATCTGAGCTTGATTCAATACGTATATCCCGTTTTGTAATGTACCTGACCCAATCAGAACTTGATTTAGGTGGATGTTGACTTCATCGCTTACAAAAGTAAAATCATATCCTTCCTGAGAAAGTAAGGATACAGATATGATATTACAAGTCGCACCTGGTACATAAAAACAGTCACGCAGAATCAATATCTGCCCAGTTGTCAGTCCTAGATGATATTCCCCTACGGATTCAGCATACATGCTCATTCCGTTAGCAACCCTGAGAGTCATATCACCTTTCCTGATAACCCTACGGTTTCTCAGAGCCTGTAACGAATTACAGATATGAGATCCTGATCCGGTATCCAATACCCAGGAAGTAGGGTTAACTGACATACAGTTCTCTATTACAAACACACCTGAAGCCGAAGCCACAACATGCTTCGAATTCTGGCTACTGGCTATACAAGCCCTGCAATCCTTCTGCCAATGTTCATTCCTGTAACAATAGGAACATCCCTCTTTTACTACATCCAGTCCCGAAACATCTGCCCTTCCCTTTCTTTCTACTTCCCTAGTTTCCTTCAGGGTAGTAGGTAGAGACCATTGAACTAAGTCAGCGTCTGACCCGTTCTTCAACGTAGTCTTCAGGTCCGAGAGCTCAAAAGAGCTGGTCTCTATAAGGATGTTGTCTCCTACAGATGACCCGATAGCCAACCTCGCTGGAAGCAATTCGTTCGAGTTCTCATATCTTGCGATACGAGATTGCCCTCCATATAAATCTTTGTTATGGAGGAAGATAGAAACTAAGTCTATCTTCTCGTGCTGCCTCTGGTTTGCACCATCAACTGAGGCCAACATGAGGCACTTGGCTTTCGCACAGTCTTCTTCCGATGTCCTACGGATATCAATATCCGTGACAGGGGAAACTGGACCTGAGACGGCAGGGGATGGATTAGTTAAGAGGTGTCCCAGCTTGTCATGGGCAATGGACATCTGGACAGACCTTTGCCAGTCATAACAGTCAGATTCAGTCATTTTATTATCTAGATGTAACCTATGTCTGGTCACTGGGTCGCTGCAGTTAAGAGAGAGAGAAGAAAACACTTTAGCATGATGCTCTTGCAAGTTTAGATTGGTTTTTAATTTATCTAAACAGGATGGCTCCCACTGTCTCTCGAATCCCTCTTCAAACCATAAAGGAAGAATTAGTCGGGATCAATCTCACCGTACAATACTTACTCAACCGTTCAGCCAGGCCGGTGTCGGTACTTCGAGGGAGGTTTTCCAACGCTTTTGCGAAGTTCCTTAATTAAGTAACCTCTTTTCCCTGTGGGCGTAGCCCCGCTAACACCTTTCTAGACACCTACTTGGTTTATAGCATTGATCGTTAAGCGAGAAAGTTCCGGAGGAGTAGCATATACTCACAGTAGGATCGGGATCCAAATATCATCGCATGACAAAACTGAAGGAATCCTACCAGAATCATCACACTCCAAATGGTATGCACGCTAGCAAGTTTCAGTTCTTTTGAAACTCCCGATGTGGATTTTTGCCCCATGCTCTTATGACCTTGACGAAGGCCAACATATCATAAGTCACATGTCAAGTTCTACCCGTCATTGTCCAGGTTAATTTGAACCCACCCGTACATACCCTTGACGAAGGCCAAAATAGTAGTACGACTGTCCCAAACCAATGCATCTATCTATGCTACAGATAAATATTCCGCGGCTACCAATCACTATGCCTTGGCGAAGGTCAAAATACATAGCTTGAATACTACTGACTATTTAACTGAAATGACGGAGGGCTACGAATGGTTTTGGCGTAACCGTGAACGTAGTGAACTTGATATAATCGAAGGAACCAGATAGATTTTAAAAGGAGTGGTTCAAGCTCCGCATTTAAAAGCTGGCTTTTGAAAAGAACCGAGTGGTATTGAAAATGTTCCAACGATTTTTACTTGGTTTATTTTCTTGCATTAATTCCAATGCGTCCCATCATTTAATCCTACCATTGCAGAAAACAACGAAAATATGTCGTACGCTTATGCCATCCGCATTCGCCATGGGGTCCCGTCATCACCCGTTAGGTTACTTAACTGACGACAGAGCAGGGGCTGGACTAGCGCGGATGCAAAAAATAAGCAACGCCTAAATAGATATCATATAGATATATATAAACATTCGTCACATGCAATGATAGCCATTCCAGATCACAGATGAATACAATGGATATACTAGGAATCCGCAATTCGTACGAGCCTGTAACGAAGAACGGATTACACGGTCGCGATGAATAGCCAAACCCCACCCTAGACCCCTACGGGTGCGGCAAACTACCCGCCAAGTAACCGAAGCGAAGCAACCTCCCTCAACACGGTGAGTAGACCACTCGGCACTTCGAGATACCCGGTAGTTTGTGCACCCCACCTTGGGTCTATCCTAGGAGCAAAAACAGTAAAAAGAAATTATACAATGACGGCTACAACCCCGACCCGGTTGTGCAGCCAAACAAATAATATTACATCAATTTACATATTACAAGAATTGAAAGAATAGGAAAACTCTCATCTCACAACCCCTGGCTATTCATCCGTGACAATCCAACGAATTCATATACACAAACCATCAACATTACAGATCACAGATAAGTATAACCCCCACTAATCGACGTATAGCGATTAGCAGACGTTCAGTACATATATCACATCACAGATAATATCCATTAGCCATAGTCTACGGAATATCGATCAAAATACGGATTTGTAACCACCCCAACAAATCAATTTGTTTTCTGGAAAATCTGAGTAGAAACAACATGTACTAAAAATCCCAAAACAGCCAACTAAGCACACTGCACCAAACTCGGTCCACGGCCGAGTCAACTCGGCCGCGTATCCGCGGCAAGAAGCATGTTCTTGCCTCGGAACCGCGGCGCTTTGACCGGTTCAGTGGACCGTTTTTGGTCTGTGTCTTTAGAAAACCCTGAGCCGATTTTTCATATATGTTAAATTACTTTTTGAACAGTATAAAAAATCGGCAGAAAGTTAAATTTTCCGGACTTGTTTTGCGAATTTTTTCCGATCGATATTCTAAATACTTTGCTAACTTGCTAGTTTATGTTTAGCTAGGCTTTGATACCACTGTAAGTCCACGTTGCTCACCCCGGTTCTTACGGGAAGGCGGAAACGGCGAAAAACAATTATTTAGCGCAAAGGCAACATGGACTAAAAGCCGGATCTTTGCTAAACTAGAAACTAGAAAACTACAAGAGGCGTTAACTACTATGCCGTAGAAATTATACCTCACGAAACCGGTCCTTCGGTTCTTCTCTCCGCTGTCCGGCTCATCCATTCACGCTCCGAGGGTCGATCCGGATCTTGGTCACCGCCGCGGCCTTCTTGAGTCGAAGACGATCCACCCGAGAGATGTACACCGAGCTCCACCTCGAGCCGAGGCAACTAGGGCAACAAGATCGCTAGTCTTGAAGTCCTAGGTTATGTAGAAGAGGTTGATGGAAGTATTTGTCTATGTGGATTCTTTTTCTCTCAACACATGAGATCAAAAGAATATATCAAGAGGAGGAAGATGAAGGAGATCAAGCAACCATGGAGCTCTCTTTCTTTCTTCTCACTTGCAAGAGAGAGAATAAGAAAAATGAAATGAAATTATCAACTCAAGAAAAAAGGGAACCATGGTTGCAATAATACTAAACATCATCATTACAAATCCTATCATGATAAAGTTGATGGCTACATTGACATGACCATTTTCATAATCCAAAAAGAAAAAGTAAACCAAAGAAGAGTGTAGACCTCTCATGAAGGTCAAGGTCAACTTTGGTCAACGGGTCAACAAAGTCAAGAGTGGTCAAAGCAATTAGCCATCACAAAATTATCACTAAAAGGATTAGTAAATAATGTCTCTGGCTCATAATGGTTTTGACCTAACGAATTGCCAAAACCCTAATGAGCCTGCCACATAACAGTTTTGGCCGAACCAACTGCCAAAACCCTAATGAGGCACCTCCTTCTTCTTCGCTCCTCAAAACTGTGCATACACACCCGCATCCGCATTCCGTAGAATGCGAATGCACAGAAGACAAAACAAATCCATCCGTGCAATACTAGGATCCGGCTTAAACCAAAGCCTACTAGTATTGCCTGCCCGAACAGCATACGCACACAAGTGTACCTAAGTGATCGCAGCCCTGCCGTAAAACCATACGGCCTCTACACGTTTCGCTCAGTGCAGGGAAACTCTCTGTGTGGGACTCTAAAGACTCGACACTACGCTGGCAGTGGGTTTAACCACAGACCGCAAGCGGCACTAGCTGTACGTAACGGTCCCCAGGTAGATGTCGATAAGAAAGCCGATGAGGTAAACCCATCCGAACTCCTACTGAGCCTGTATGTGACAATCTTCATACAGTCCGGTCTGTTCGTCTGATACATCGCATGGCGGGCCTAGGGGGTGGTGAACGTCAGTCCCCCAATAGCGGAACAAGTCATGTCGGAGTGTAGCCCAGAACACCCTGAGATAACACTGGAAACCTACCAGTATATCTCGCTTGCCCTGGCCAGGGACTACTCGTGTAATGGCTCTGCTAGACACAGCGCGATGTCAACCCCCAATACCGGGAGAGACGAATCCTGTCTAACTGTCACTGCCTCCAAGTGCTTCGGGACTGCACCCAACCACTACCTGTTTGCACGACTCCTTTGAGCCGTGGTAGGGTAGTAATCAAAGTACAGTGGGAACACACTCGAGGCGAAGTGACAGTGTCAAGTCAGCGGACTAAGCTGTACTCATGTCACCTGGGAACTGATAACTGACGATAGGTATAATACCATCCAACAGTTCCCGACGAGTCCTGTCCAGTGTACTCGTAACCTAACGAGCACCCGCATACTATCTCCAGTACGACGTACTGATGGATGTGGGACAGACCATCTCCCCAACTGGGATGAGAAGCGTACACACCAGTCTACTACGGAGTATCGATGCCCCATCTCGATAGTCCTACGACTAGGGACCTGTACAAGGATGTGCTTGTGGATTACCCAGCCCCCACTAGTGTGACTGCTATCACAACGCTGGTAATCAAGCAAAGATCCCAAGGGCTCTACTTATATGTAAAAGCGATATGCTAAAAGAAACACATGCACATATTGAAGTAGAAACAAACCAAGTAGCATACTACCATTTTGAGCAAGATTGTGTATACAACTGTGAATATCCTAAGCTTCCATTAAGTAATATACAAGCTAGTATTATACAGTAATGGCCTCTAGGGCATATACACTAACACCTCATTCGACGAAGCAAGGGCCGAGATCCCTTCATCGGGAGTGACCCCTTGGACAATAGTTTGCGTCATCGTAATAACTTTACTATAGCTGATTCTTTTTCTTTGCATCGTGGTATTCAGTTTGGAATATCCTGCACCTTATTCGATGAGGAAAGAGCCGAGATCTCTTCACCGGGAGTGACCTCTTTAGCAAAAGTTTGCGCCACTATATATTTGTAAAACCACTTGGATTCCTTCAACGATATCAAGTTCATTACGTTAAAGGTTTTTTGCCAAAAACCAGCCGTAGTCCTCCGTCATTTTAGACGGGTAGCGCATAGTATTCATGTTATGTTTGTTGTCCTTCGTCAAGGATCGTGTATGGTAGCTGTGTGTTACTTTTCTGTTCTATGGATTTGCATTAATCTAGGACAATCGTACAGCCTTGTTGGCCTTCGTCAAGGGCGACTACGGGTGGGTTTAGATTAATCTGGACAATGACGGGTAGAACTTGACTTGCGACTTATGATTTGTTGGCCTTCTTCAAGGTCATAAGGCGCTTGGGGTAAAAATCACATCGGGGGTTTCAAACATATAGGAAACATGCCAGGCATGCGCATACCTTCTGGAGTGTGATAACTTGAGTGGCTTCCATCAAGTTATCATGCAAAGATAGTTGGATCTCGATTCTCACTGATGAGTAGGATTACTCCTCGGGTGATTTTAGATGGTCCCGACTAATTCTCCTTTTGGGTTTGGAGGAGAATTCGAGGAAACAGTGGGAGACATCCTGATTAACCATTCTGATCTAGGTTAGAGTGCACGCTGAGTGTTTCTTTTCTCTCTCTCTGGCAGCGACCATGGCCCAACCCTATACTAAAACTCATGAACCAAGTTAACCGAACCTTCTTAAAACACATCGGCTTTTGGATTGTCATATTTGCATATATCATTGCCACTCTTACTTTTACCCTTTGAATTTCTCCGGAACATTCCGTATCACTACGAAGATCCACATTTATTGGATATGACTATCGTATAGTTACATACGAACTTGAAGAAACTTGTTTCAGATTCGAGGATAGTTTCCGATTCTGGAGAAATTGAATAGGACTATTCGGTTGTCTTTTCTCTTTACCTTCTCTTAGGTTGCGAGAGCTCCTGGTATTAGGAGAGTACACCTATTTCTCTAATTGGATAGTCTTCTTCCAAACCATAGGCAGGTGGCGAAAGGTAAGGAAGGAAGAAAACCAATTAGCCTGAGTGAGGTGTACAGAAGGTAACGAGTATAGACATATAAAGGGATTAGAAAGAGGGCAAAGGAAGTTGCGACTGCTATCATTCACGACATAGCCGCATATACCATCGCCGCTCCTACTTCACCTTTGCATTTCTCCAGAACACCCCGTATCACTACGAAGATCCACATTTATTGGATAATCCACCATATAGTTACATACGCACTCGAAGGAACTTGTTCCAGTTCATGGATGGATTCTGGTTCAGAAGAAATAGAATAAGGATTATTCAGTTGCCTTTTCCCTTTACCTTCTCTCAGGTTGCGAGGGCTCCTGCTATTTAGGAGAGTACACCTATTACGCTTATTGGATAGTCTTCTTCCAAACCATAGGCTGGTGCCGAAAGGTTGGGAAGGAAGAAAATCAATTAGCCTAAAGGTGGTGTACAGAAGGTAATAAGTAAAGACAAATAAAAGGATTGGAGAGATGGCAAGAAAATATATGGTTACAGTCATGAATCTGGATAGTGGAAGAGGCATTACTAGGAATAACCAGATACCCCATCGAAACATTTTCATGTTTCAGTTTCACTGTGTGTTGTTAATTGAAAACTGATTTCCCAATTAGATCCTTACTCCACGGTATGTATTTACCAGATTTGATTCTCACATCTATATGGTATTACAGATGATGAGTGGGAGTAAGATATTGGGAATTAGGTGATTATATCCTCATTATATCCGAATTCGTTGTAATTGGTGATATTTAAGGAAATCACCTGGGCTTTTGCCGGACGACAAATATTTGGTTTTGAATATCCGTAGTTATGCACCAGTTTCAAACTGATATATCTGTACGTTTATTTTATAAGGTGAGATATAACTTTTTGAAATTATGTCTATGACATTTACCTATATCAGTTGATGGTTAAGTAAGGAACATTCAACAACGGTGTAATTCTTCTTAATCATAGTACAATTTTCAACCTACGACGCACATGGTTTGAGTTATTAAACTTAAGTATACAAAGTATTGTATGTTGTCCAGTGTCCATTAGGGCAAAGGGGTTGGTACTCGTACTATATTCCATTTACTCATGACTTCTCTAGTTTTAGATAAGTATTTCGTTGAAATACAAGGTCCAAGTTTTGAGAAGTTATAGGTATAAGAATAAAGTAGAGAATCATATGTTGCAAAGTATCAAGATTCTTCAAGGTGATCGAAGATGTAGATACATGTGTTTGGTATTCCGTTTATAGTAATGGTTTTGAGAATTTGCTTCTCTTTCAGGTTACTCATAAGTGGATATATTGCTTGATGAGTAATGCTGCTTGGCCTCATTCCACTTAGTTGATATGCACTGGAAATAGCTGCATGTCTTTTTATTCTGATTCCAATTAAATTTGTGCATCTGTTTCTATATTGGATATAGAATAGTTCATATCTTAACGATGTTAAGGTATATGGAGTTGTCCGGCTTATGGTTAAAACCAGACTCTGGACAAACTCAAGGCATGTTTCAGTAATGGCAGTTTATGGGTTATCCCGGGCTATGACGAGGGTTAATTTTCTACCATCTGGATGACCAATAGTCATATTGTTCTTGACTCGCCACCAGTTTTAGTAAAATGGATTCTTTTCAGAAAACATTAATGGGAGTATTTTAGAACTGGAAGTGATTCCAGAACCACAAACATTACTGAAAATTTAATAAAACTTAAAGATTCAAATGGATTCGACATTCCATTAGCCACTCCGCAGATATGGTGGGTAACCTCAGGCACCCGAGAGGTTCTTCGTTATCCATAAAGACGGTGACAGGGAGGTTCTTGTTTACCCAGACTTGCCATTACTGCTATTCTAGACTATGAGACCCGGCAGGAGGATAACTATAGCGTCGTTCTAAACTAGCTTTAGAAATGCACATGTATATGACTTTGCCAGAGGGTTGTTGTAGTCAGTGGGAGCAGCGGAACCATAGTAGACAAGTAGCTTGTGTCTATTTATAGACTAAAGCATGTATAGCGGAGAAAGATCATCTATTTTTTGTCAGTTATATGTATGCCCTAGATGCCATAACTGTACATGCGATGTATATTGTAGTGGATTCTTGGACATATATAGGGAGTACTTTCTTGCTCGACATGATAGTATGCTATCTGGTTGCACTTTATCTTAACATGTACACTTATTTTCTCTCTGTTACATGTTGCTAAAGCACTTAGGATAAGTACTTGACTACCAGGATTATGATGCAGATCATACTAGTGGGACAGAGGTAGTCGGCAAGTACATCCTTCAAATGTTCATAGTCGTGGGAGTATCGAGACAGGGCATCGATACTCCAGAGTAGACTAGCGTATGCGCTTCTTGACCCATATGATGGGCGATGGATGATCCCATATCCATTGGTGTTTGACATCAGAGAAGGTATACGGGTGCTCAGTGGAGACTGGGTACACTGAACGGACTCGCTGAGAACTCCTAGATGGTATTATACCTATCGTCAGATAGCAATTCTCTGGTGACACTGGTACAGGTTAGTTTGTCAACCCGAGATCGTCATAGAGTATTGTGTGATTCCCACCGTTCTTTGATTTCCACCATACCATGTTCAAGAGATCGTGCAAAAAGGTGGTTTTTGGGTACAATCCCGAGTCACATGGAGGCAATGAGCGATAGGAGGGGATTCTTCTCTCCCGGTATTGGGAGTTGATGTTGCGCTATGCTCGATTGGCCATAACAGGAAATCCCTGGCCAGGGTTGCTGAGATCTACTGGTAAGTGTTATCAGTAGTTTCTCAAACCGTTATGGACCTTGCATCGGCATGACTTATCACGCTATTGGGGTCTGACGTTATACCACACCAGGCTGTGATATGCGACATATCTGACGAAGAGACCGGACTGTACGGTAGTGTTACTGCTTGGATTTGCAGGAGTATGAGCAGGTTTGCTTGTTGATCTTCTGATCGCTCAATACCCGGGTGGCCGTTACGTTTAGAACACCGCTTGCGGCTTGTGGGTGTTTGATATGATCATCACCTACTGCCGGCGTATTGACGAGTCTTTAGAGTCCTACACAGAGGTTTCTTGGTTCATGCGAAATGAAGTAGGAGCACATATGTGATATGTGCGGGACAGAGATTAATACGCGTATGTGATACCGCATTCTATTCTCGTGATATGTGATATCGGACGGTTATATGAGATATAGCCGGGTTATCGGATCAGGTGTTGATTCGATAAATTGATTCATATAATATTAGTGGGTTGTATGTGATATAGCTGGATTATTAAATCAAGTGTTGATTTGATAATTTAATACATAATTATATATTTGATATAATAACTTACATTAACTAATATTTGCTCACCAAGTATTCTTTTTCTCACTTGTGTGCATATAGTATATATGTGATATATATTAATGTACATTTTATTGTGTCATGCTTGTTGCCACATGCTTCTTGGGTGTATGAGACTTATACGATGCTTGATATAATGTAGGGTTTATATTTATCTAAGTAATTCAAAATTGGATGGATATTTGTCATGGCTACAAGCTTGTGGAAATATTGACCAAGTCCACCAATTTTGTTTCACTTGTAGATATTTATTAACCTAACCATTATAACTCACCCATGGTTTATTCTCTACATGGGTTAGTGTATGACACTAACTCACCCATGGTTTCTTTTCTCACTTCATGAGCTTCATTATTCTGATCTCCATTTTCATCTTCTTCTTCCTCATGGAAAAGCTTTCTAGCTTTTAAAATGGTGATGAAATATTGTGAGAAAATTAAATCTAAAGTGAGCCCATTTCCTACATCATCATCCTCTACTATATTAGCCATTTAGTTTAGGGTGTTTGCTTCTCTAATCTACCATTAGTGAAGTGGTAGCATGAGCTTGAGTCTGCTCGACGTAGATCACTTTGGCCTCGAAGACTTCGAGCAAGCTTGTTCATTTCTTCATGTGAACCCTTAATAGAGTTCTGGTGTTCACTTCTTGGAGCGAAGGGACTACTACACGGAGCTTTAGAAGTGAAGGACCGGTCTACAAAGGTTGTATTTCTTATTCACTTAGATGTAAAGTTGTTTGCATTGCTTGTTTGTCTAAATCTCTCATTAAGATTCTAGGATTTGGGTTCTTTAGAACGGCAAATTTTTTTAAATGGCATGGATGATGCCTACATAACCCTGCTTCCGCGCTACATAACCCTGCTGTGGTATCATAGCCAAGCTAGAGATTTAAACGATGTTTGTAAGATTACGAAACCGAAACAACTCCGAAACACCCGATACACATTCCTAGTTTCTGTCGAATTTTAAATGGCCTCTAAATTTTTTTTTAGCAACTGTAGATTGTTGTATGTGGTATGACATGAACACCATAGAAATTTGAAGCAATTTTGTGAAAAAGTGGCCGGCCACAAAGGCAAAAAATCCGAGCTCCTCTGTTTTCTTTTGTCATTTTGGGTTCAAATTTTTAGGGTGTTCCAGTCTCTGGGTTTTGGTATTTCAGGTGTTGCTAGTTTTTGCTAAATTTGCATGTGATGTTAATTTTCTGCAAAGGCAATTCTGAGTGTTTCGTAATCATAATTTTAACATCTATTCAGGTTATTTAGATGACGTTAAAAAGTTCGAACGGATATCAATAACCCAATTTTGCCTTGCTGGAAATTTTCCAAGAGTTGGATTTTTTCCAAGTTTAAAATCTTCAGAAAATCATGCAAGAAATTCTATGGACCCTCAAGAAGAACGATACCCAAACTCGACTTTTTGGATCGCATAACCACGGTCATACTCTAGGGTTTGCGGCAGTTCCGTGGCGACATGAGTGAGGCATGGGTCGGCCCTTCTACGGATGGTTCATAGGAGCTGTGACATATTCTGGGTACTTTTTGAACTCCGCTCAAGTGTTGAGCTCTTTAGGAAATTTTGGGTGTTTGTTTATTCGATCGAAAAGTTTAATATCGTCTAGCTATCTATGATTGTGATACAATATTTGGAATCTACATAATTAGTTATGAGATAACTAGTTTGAATTTTATAAATCTAGCAATTTAGTCTCATTTGATCGGTTGCCACGGAATTTTGATGTGGATCAAAAGTCCGTCGCAATTACGTAGTATACGCGGATACTCGCCGGGTAACCTTACTAGATAGCCATGCTCCATAGCCCCGACCAAGTGACTGTTGGAGAACCCGTCGCCAAAAGCATCCGTTCGGGTGCTCGCAGCCGCGGTGTTCCACCTTAGTGCACTTCGTCGATGGCATCGGGGGTGCGGCCGTCTACTAAAGTTTCCGACGAGCATTCGATCAGGTTATCGGAAATCTTGTTGAATTACCCGACAGGTTATTAGAAAGTGTTTTCGGTATCGAGACTAAAATGCGTGGTTTATAATTGTTAGGCATGTGATGTCTAAGGAATTCATTCGGTTGGGCATGAAATCCAAAATATGTGATACATTGGGTTTATGATGTCTAAGGTGGTTGTGGATTCCAATTGTTATAGTTTTTCACTTTCTTTTCTGGGACCGTAAGTGTAATATGTGGTGTATCGCCGGTTTCGTTGCTATATGTCAACGACAATTAGGATACGCATATTTACTTACGTTGATGGCATGTGATGTTATGTGTTGCTGTGATATGTTATATTGGATCGTCGTGATTTGAATAGCCGGGTTTTTTTTATGTGAGATGAGAGTTTTTCATGTTCATTCATGTAAAAGCTTGTATGTAATATTCTTTTATTATGGCACTTTCGGGTTGAGGATGATGTCACCATTGATGTATATTATTTACTTTTCCGCATTAGGATAGACCCAAGGCGGGGAGCACAAGTAAGCGGGTTCTAGAGTTCAGTGGGAGACCATGTCGAGGAGTCAAGACCGGGTCTTCTAACTCTAGAATTGGCAGCGTTGCTTGCCGCTCTCGCAGGGGTCTAGGGATGTGGGTTTGGCTATTCATCGTGACCGTGGAATCCGCGTTTTTTATTGGCTTAATTAAAACATGGAATTCCTAGTATATCCAATATTTCATATGTGTTCTTCTGCTACTGATGATTCTGTGATGTGAGCACTAGATATGCTGAGACGAATGCTTATATTATATATATGATATATAATAAATATTGATGCTTTCGTTTCTTCTGTGATGCTTAGGAAGCATAATTGATGGGACTTCATTAATGAGATTAATGAAATAAAAGAAACCTAAAAGATGTTGTAGAATCTTGTTTTAAAAACTGGTAGCTCTAGTTCTTACTTTGCATAGCGGTATTCCTTATAGAATATCCAGCACCTTATTCGATAAGGAAAGAGCCGAGATCCATTCACCGGGAGTGACCACTTTAGCGAAACTGGCAGATTCTACAACCCACTCTGTTTTACTTTTGATTGCTTCTATAGTTTTTGCTTTGCATAGTGGTATTTATGAAATATCCTGCACCTCATTCGATGAGGAAAGAGCCGAGATCACTTAACCGGGAGTGACCTCTTTAGCAAAACTAGTAAAAGCCTAAAAACACTCCTTTTAAAATTCACTCGATTCCACAACGATATCAAGTTCATTACATAAAGGGTATTCTTAAAACCCTGTTGTAGCCCTCCGTCATTTCAGATAAGTAGTATTTAGTATTCGTGCTGCGTTTGTTGACCTTGTCAAGGCGTAGTGTGCGGTAGCTGATTAGTGCTTATCTGCAAAGCATATGATGCGATTGGATTAGGGTAGTCGTACGGCCTTGTTGACCTTGTCAAAGGTCGTGCGAGTGGGTTTAATTCAATCAGGAAATGATGGGTTGAACTTGACTTGCGGTCTATGGTTTGTTGACCTTGTCAAGGTCATCGATCGCTCGGGGCAGAATATTATTGGGAATTTCAAGTGTTGAAATTTGCAATTGGATTGCATACCTTCTATGAGATAGTTGGATCCCGATACCCACTGCGAGTAAGAGTTACTCCTGGGAGAGTTTTGCACATTACAATTAGCCGATCATGTAGGTGTCTAGAAAGGTGTTAACGGGGTTATGCCCCTGGGAAAACGAGGTTTATTTTAATTAGGTCCGTGCGAAAGCACGGGGAACCTCCCTCAAAGTACCGACACTGGCTTGGCCGAAAGATTGGCGAACTTGTAGGGTGTAATTAATCTCGGCTAGACTTACCTTTTAGGGTTTGAAGGAAGATTTGATAAAAAACAGTGGGAACCATCCTGATTAGATAAAATAATAACCAATCTAATCTCGCAAAAGCGCACACAGAGTGTTTTCTTCTCTCTCTCCAGGTAGCGACCATGTCACGCCTTAATCAAGAAAAAAATATGGATGCATTGACCGTACCTGCTTATTATACTGAGCTAAGGAACATTGGTTCCGCTTTATCTTATAACTGGTATAAGTCCGAGCAGGAAATAGGGGAATATCCGCATCTCCACGCGACCCAATCGAGGATTAAGCATGTTGATACATATTCTTCAGGTGTATTCAATACCAAGAACTGTTTCTCGGTATCCTCTACGTCCTAGGTATGAGATACCGGATCAGGATCTCACATATGTAATTTGTTACATAGGCTAAAGAAAGGTAGAGAACTGAGAATGGGTGATATATCTCTAAGTGTTAGAGAATGGTGCAATTGTTGCAGGAAAGTTAGTTGGCAAATATCACCTTGTATTACCAAATGGTAAATACATTGATTCAGAACGAATGCTATTACATACCGAACCTGATATACAATATTACATCAGATTCTTTATTAAGTTAAAAAAGGATATAATTCTGTATTGGAGGATAATGTTGTGAACATTTTCCTGAATCAAGAGTTGATTGGATCAGACACGTTATGTAATGGCATATACATTCAAAATCAAACAACAGTTCAAAGTATGTAGAACACACACAAGAGGAGTTGTTCAGAAATGAACGAATCCTTCTTGTGGCATTGTAAACTAGGTCTTACCAATGCGACATGACCAGCTAAGTTACATAAAGATGAATATGAGAATCTGTTCGAATTTTCATCTTATGATACTTGCCAGTCTTATCACAAAGGTAAAGTGACCAATACTCCGTTTACTCGAAACAGAGAAAGAGTTATTGAACTCTTGGGACGGATACATGAAGATGTATACGGTCATATGTCTACAAATTCCAGGGATGGTTCTTTGTACTTCATTACATTCATCGACGGTCTCTCAAGATTCGGACATGTGTTCCTGTTGAAACAGAAGTCTGAAGCTTTTGAGAAATTCAACGAATATAAGCTTGAAATTGAGAATCAGATGGGTAGAAGTATTAAAGTCCTACGATGTGATCGAGGAGGCAAATACTTGTGCATGGAGTTCCTGGAGTTTCTAAAAGGAGAATGTGATTCTCTCTCAGCTTACTCCTTCGTGTACACCACAGCACAACGGTGTATCGGGGCGGAGGTATCTCACCCTTTGAGATATGGCGCGCTCTATGATGAGTATTGCTGAGTTACCTGTTTCCTTTTGGAGTTATGCACTTGAGAAGCTGCATACCTATTGAATGGGGTTCCATCCAAATCATTGCCTACCAATCCATATGAGATATGGAATGGGAAGAGACCATGTCTTAAATGAGTTAAGATATGGGGTTGTCAGGCCTATATTGAAAAACAAAATCCGGACAAGCTCGAGGCAATGTGTCACGCTCCACCCCCCATACAGAGAGTATTGTCCGCTTTGGCCGAAACCGCACGGTTTTTCCCTTTAGAGCGAACCGGACCCGACCAGGGGCCACTTCCCAGGAGGTCACCCATCCTAAGACTTTCCTGGCCCGAGCACGCTTAACTACGGGGTTCTCAAGCTCCTGTAGTTCCGGTTCACTTAAAAGGCGCCTCTATATTGAAGAGTGGTATCATTCCATTTATAGTACAGATCTGCCCCCTTTCGGAATGTATTCCGAAGAGTCCCCATTGTTCTACAGTGGGTCCCACGGACTCAAGAGGTGGCCCCTATGAATTCAAGAGGTGGCCCCCGCCCACTTAACACGACACTTGGCGTGGCACTTTGTTCCGTGTGGCACTTTGCTCCGTGAGCAAGAACCGGGTCCCGACATTCTCCCCACCTTTGAACAATGGTTCGTCCTCGAACCACAGACCTACTATTGAGGGACCATCTCTGATACCATTCTTCAATATAGAGGCGCCTTTTAAGTGAACCGGAACTACAGGAGCTTGAGAACTCCGTAGTTAAGCGTGCCCGGGCCAGGGAAGTCTTAGGATGGGTGACCTCCTGGGAAGTGGCCCCTGGTCGGGTCCGGTTCGCTCTAAAGGGAAAAACCGTGCGGTTTCGGCCAAAGCGGACAATACTCTCTGTTTTGATTTTGTCACGACCTAAAATTGGCCCGTGACGGCCCTAATACTACGCAACGCCTAAAGACGCAACGTAGTAAAAGAAAGCCAAACCCAGAAATCTAAACCATAAAAATACGGAAAAGATAATATAAGTTTTGAAACATTTGAAATCGCAACCCAAATTCTTTAAAAGTCTTACTTTCTTTCTTTAAAATTTTAGCAACACCCCCTTTTTGTAAAGACTAGTCAAGATGAATGCAACACAAAAATAATGACAGTAGAGAAAAAAGATGTATATAAAAGACATCAATCCACAATAATACACATAACGTCCTCACCAAGTCTCTATGTCAATAATACAATAGTAGATGGAGAGTACAAATACAACGAAGGTACAATATGAAATACAGATAACCATCAACCCACCTAAGCAAAATAGTACTGTGAGCTGAGGCGGTATCTGGAGCAAAAGATGATAGCTGGATAGCTGAATAGAGAAATAGCCTGCCTTGACTACTCTGGGGAACAACCTGAAACACCTGTGGCACAACGGGGGTGAGTTGCCAACTCGTGAATAGTATAAAACATATGCAGGTAATCGCAGGAATGCACGTACAGCATGAATCTAAGATATGCGATTACAGTAATAATATGTCATGCAAATGCTGAAATAAGGAGAGTACACTAGCAGGTACAATCAATATGTGAAGCAATAGTAACATGACAATAGTATGCAATAATCATGCAAAAGGATATGA
This sequence comes from Agapanthus africanus, assembly GCA_030015575.1. Classification (NCBI taxonomy): domain Eukaryota; kingdom Viridiplantae; phylum Streptophyta; class Magnoliopsida; order Asparagales; family Amaryllidaceae; genus Agapanthus; species Agapanthus africanus. Next base: position 358,077,907 of record JASDDO010000012.1, read on the forward strand.
GAATGTAGGTATGCAACTATCATAAGGGTACACTAACAGGTGCTGCCACTATATGAATCTGTGCATAGAAATAAGTAAGGGTGAGGTATAGGGTGGAACATGTCATTTCCACGGAAACCTGACATCGTGGCAGGATCACAATCCATCAAGACACTCAAATCCCAAATCCTCAAATCAGCCCCCACATTGGGCACTCACATCAAATAAGTCTCACATTTCCTCAATGTACAATATCGAATAGCTCTCCTATATCTCGAATGTACAATTCAACAGTCTCACTCATATCCAATATCCAATGTCAATGAATCACCTATATCCCAAGTCGAATCTCAAGTAAGAATCTAACATCCTAAAGGTAAATACATAGAAATAAGTATGATGGGGGGCAATAAACATATATTAGCGTCCCATTCCACTAATATTGGTGTAAGGGTATATATAACAACGGCTAATCCCCTGTTATATATACAAAAAGGGGTTAGAGAAATATCATGAAAACAGTGTGCCAAGCATCGACACAGAAATCCTCGTATATCGGGCTCCGTCAGTCCGGATCGGCCCACGGGGTCCGTCTGCGGTATCGGCCCTCGGCCCCGACAGTACAGATCATCCCGCATCCATCTCTCGACTCTGGCCAGTATCCTCCGGACAACTGCCAGGTCCAACCAATCACCGGTAGGTACTCGCCCGCCTCCAGGCTCAATCGGCAGACCCATCGATCTTCTTGCCGAGGGGAACCATACCGGGCCCCACCATGTACTCTCATACGGCAACCACACCTCGTATGGAGTATATAATCAGCACCGATAAAACTCATGGGGGACGCTCAAATATCATATCAAGAAAACCGGGTTGTTCTATGTATGCATAATTTCATGAACTCCCGCGGTTCCCAAATCCCGAAAACATCATATAAAATCCAGATAAACAATGCGCAAATCCAGGAATAAATGTATGCGATATATCTGAATGCGAGCAGGTAAACACAAGTATATAGCTGAACCAGATGTATGCGAAATCAAGATAAGGTACAGCTAAGTAACATCAGTAAATGTAAATATGCGACAGCAACTGAATATGTGTCTAACATACAGGTGTAGCAATGTATAGGTATCTACCTATAAGAACTAATGTCATATACCCCCTGGGTATAAGAAGAATATGAGTAAGATATCTCCCGGTATAAGTAAAATATCTAAATGGTATACCTGTAGCTGTATCGCAAGGTGTAAGTGTACCTATCACTAAAGGTATGATACACTATACGTATACCGGTAGCTAGATGTCATGTAAGCAATAGTAGCTAAAACGGGTAGTGTGTGACATGGCAATTATTGACGGTGTGTGTAGCATACAATCCATGCTCGTGCAACATGAACCGTCAATAATGTGTGCAGTGTCCTACGACTACTAGTCACAGTAAAACTATATCAAGGCAAAAAAGTAAAGGCGCAATTCTACAATGACGTAGAATGTGCGACAGGTAATTGAATCCTAACCCAGACGCATAACGCCATGCGGGCGATTCCCCTGTAGATGTTAAATCTACTCACCTACACTCCACGCTAGGTGAATCCTACCATCTGCTCCCTCTGTAGTAGTGTCCGTAGCTCCTGCCTGCAAACCTGCAAATACGACAAGAATTCATATATAAGCCAAAATATTCCGCGAAATGCGATATCAAACCAAAACGAGAAACTCGCGTCGCGAACTAAACGCGCGTGCGCACGATACGCTGAATCGTGTGTGTACGATTCTAAAACCATCGCGACACGCCGCGATACGCTGGATCACAGAACCCACTCACGTATCGCGCGTATCGCGCAAACACAACGGACATGCAAAACGACATATAGTCCCAGATTTCTATACAGAGCTAAACTTACAAAAATATACATATATCAACACCCTACACACTAGCAGACACCTATAGGACCAAACACCCACCCAAACCCTACTTGTCTGGCCGCAATTTGTGGCCAGAAAGAGGAAATTGGCGGCCAAAGGGAAGAATCAGGGGGTCGGGTTCTAGCTAGGGTATCAGCACATCTCCACTATACTGCAGTCTTCCCAATTTCACTCAGTACACATCGGGTTCAAAGCAGTTCCAGAAAAACTCAGTTTTGCTTAAAAACGACAAATTTGCATCAATTAGGGAAACTGGTGGTATTTTAGTGCAAGAGGGGTTAAGCTAAGTTAAAAAGGTCTCAATAACTCATTAACAACCTACTGGAACCAAATCACACCACACTAGCACAAGGTTCCCACTAAACACCCCATATCACACTAAAACGCACTAAAAACCATTAACCGATGCAAAACCACACTAACTAAGCAAGCTAGGGAGTAAGTTCAGGAATAATACCTCAAACTTAACCCTAGGGAGCTGCAGGAAGCAGAAGAAATGAAGGGGAGGAGCTGCAGTTGCTGTTGTTGCTGCCTGCTGCTACTGCTGAAGCTTGCTGTTGCCGCTGCTGCTATGTGTTGCTGCTGATGATGATATTGTTGCTGAGGGTGATGATGCTGCCACTGCTGCTGCTATGCTAAAGAGTGTGTGTGTGTTGTGTGAGAGAATGAGAGAAAGGGAAAATGAGAGGAGGAATGAGAGAACAAGGCCAAGACCCCCCCTCTCTCTCTCTTCCCTCATGATGAGGCATGGCTCACACCATACTTCCCATGCCCCCACCCTCACACAAAGTCAACCTTCAACCCAATATTAAAACATTTCCCAAATTCATTTTCAATTAAAATAACAACCATAACTCTAAACCAAACATAAGACTAACCTAAGACAAATGGTTAGTTAACCATGATTACTAATCATGTTTAACCCCAAAAACAACCCTAGTTATCATGCACAAGTGTGTGTGCGCCTAACAAAATTCTAATAAAATATACATTAAATATGATAAAATATTTAAAACTTAATTTGGTAAACTTTATGTTAAAAACCACACATTAAAATATAATTAGCTACAAAACACATTCTAAGGTGTTACAATCTCCCCCCCCCCCCCTTAAAAGAAATTCTTCCCCGAATTTTACAAATATTCCATTACGCATACCTTCAAAGAGAAGATTAAAATCCTCAAATCTCGCTCGCAGCCTCCCAAGTGACTAACTCACCATACGGCTACGTCCAAGGAAACCCTTCACTGATGGCAAGACCCTTGACCGATTTACCTCCATCTGCCGAGCCATTAACACACATGGCTGCTGGTGAATGGAAGATCGCGTCCAGCCAAATGGTCTGGTGCCAAATCATGTGAGAAGGTCATGAAGGTAATTGTAAAGTATCATCACAAGGAATACGGGGTGAAAATCCAATAATCTGGGCGGAAGTGCCAATTTAAAGGCAACGAAACTAACTCGCTAATAGAATCTTAGAAGGACCTAAATCCTGGGATAAGCTTCCCAAAATCCAACACGTCGTTCATCGGAAGGTCCGTAGGAATACATGATTTGCCACTGCGCACTCAAGCCTGCGACCACCACAGTCGCATAAGACATCAGTTGCAATGGACAATTCTCATCCTGACTTGAACACAACTGGACTATCTCCGAAGCTCTAGACTAGCTGGGGTCCAAGGTCCTACTTACGCGGAGTCAGAAGAACGACAGGCTGGTGATCGACACGACCTAACCCCTAAGCCTAAGGGTGGCCAATTGGAGTGTCTCCTGATAACGGCTATCGTAGGAGAACCCTAACGATGGCGAGTGATGATCCCCAACTGTTGGCGACAAACAAAACAAACACACAACTTTAACAAAACAACTGAGCAAACTGGGTATAACCGGATGACAAGAATCCGAATGGAGTCACACCCTACCCAAACTTGGGTAGAAACCATAACGAAATTCATGGAGATCTGCTCCCATCCCTGCTTCAGAACGGTAAAAGGTTGCAACTCTCCAGCCGGCCTCAGATGCTCGACTCAAGCACACAACAAGACTGACACCTTGAAACGAAACCTGAAACTTCCCTTTACATCCCTGTCCACTCGTAACTATCTCACAAGTCACGCCGGAGCTGGTGGAACTTGAATGTATATAGAGAGTTGACAGATGTGCATGCTCTAGGATTATACGTCTCTACCCGATGAAACCAGGTACACGACGCGTCCCTAACTTAGCACATCATTGTCATAATTCAAGGTCTCCGAATCATTACCCAGCCGAGTATGCTCAAGTAACTCTGATGTACGAGCATCGACGGGTGGTGTCTTGCGAAAACGATTTAAGGAAAGTGGTCGGGCGCGGACATGAGCAAGCTGTCCCCTCCGTAGAGACGAACTAAGCTATACTCGACGATCACACAAGAACTGTAAATCTGCAGAAGACTGTCACAACAATCAAAATCCGCTGCAGGAAGATGTACCTTAAGCTCTAGTGGTCCGTGGAAAATCGGACACGACTCTCGAACAGATAGTGTCTCCAAATCTCCAACACAAAACCACCGCGGCCATCTCCAGATCATGAGTGGAATATCCTCCTCGTACTTCCTCCAAATGTAGGGAAGCAAAAGCGATAACTCTATAGTGTCACCTTAGTACACAATCGAGCCCACTCAAGAAACACTACAGTTAAACAACAAAGTCGCCCGAACCAAAAGCAAAGAAAGACTGATGCAGTTGTTAACTGAATCTTCAACTGCTGAAAACCCTGTACACATGCCTCAGTCCACAGAAAAGAAACCTCCTTTTGGTCAATTCAGTCGACGGTGCAGCACTACTCTAGCAATCCTGCATGAAACGGTGGTAAAAACCTGCTAAGACCAACCATCTGCGGATCTCCGTCCTGCACACAAGTCTGGGTCTAAGCTGTACGGCCACGATCTTCCTCGGAACCATACAGAACCGCCTCCCGTGACTACAAGACCTAGGAGTCAACACAAACAAGCCTGAAGAAACACTCCGAGAATTTAGCAAACTGCTGGGTCTCTCCCAGTATCTGCATAACGAATTCCTAAGTGTTACTCCTGTCCCTCAAGACAAATTAAGTAGACCAGAGTGTCGTAAATAAGACAACAAAAACTGGTCGAGGAACGGCCTGCAGAAATCTGGTTCATCACATCTACGAATGCTGCTAGGGCAACAGTGAATCCAACGACTCACAAAAACACACAAAGCCCGTAGCACGCACAAGGCAAACTTCGGAATGCCGTCACTCCGAATCTGCAATAATGATGACCTGATCCCAAGCACACTTAGAAAATGTCTCGCACTCTGGAGCTGATCGAAGAAATCGTCACGGCGAGGTGAAGGATACCTATCCGCACCGTAAGCCGGTTCATTTGACGATCCGTCGATACGCAACCCTAAACTGCCGTCTTTCTTCTCGATGAACAGAAATAGGAGCGTCCAAAAGCGAAACACTCAGACGCACAAACTCCCCAAACCACAATTCTGCAGCTGATCCTTTAGCTCCCAAGCTTCGCCGGCTCATCCGGAACAATGTCGGAAAAACACTCGCACGAAAGGAACCCGGTCCAACAATCCCACTGTGGCTCCGGTATCACGAATGAACGCCAAGAATCCACGACATCCCCTCAGAAGCAGCCTAGCGAAAAAGGCTGAATTCAAGCTGTGAGAGGTGGCACAACTATCCACATGCACAACAAGAACTGACTTGCCGGGGAAAACAAAACCTAACTTGTTTCCTCACGGTAGTCCACAGACGCCTAGCACGTAGCTAACCAGTCCGTGCCCAGGAGAACGTCAAATCCAACATCTCTAGAAGGATCAAAGCGACGGACGAATCTCTATCTCCTATCCGATTGGCACAAAACTGAAATACATGTCGCGCAACAAAAGGATCGCTGACAGAAGTTAACACCACTACGACTAATCTACCCAACCACGGTACAAGCAAGAAGACAAACGAATACATGGAAGAACATAAAAATCAAGGGTACCTGAAAACTCCACATTGGACGTCTGCGCGTCCCGATGAGTAGAAGCAAACTCCTGTGTCTGCCCTCTACTCGCAGCTGGATGAACTCCTCTGGTAGACTGAGCCCTCTGAGCAAATCTTCCACGTCCACGGCCTCTCTGAAAACGATCATGACGAGGTGCTAAGGAACAATCCCTGACGAAGTGCTGAAGGCTCCCGCATCGAAAACATCCACGTGCTGACTGCTGACCATCCTGGGGATGAGAGCTGAACGACTGCCCTCGTCCTAAGCCTCTGCTACTCCCGCGACGGCCACGAAACCTGTCTCGACGACCAAACCTCTGTCCCTGGGCTGGTACACTGGTACGAGTCCTCCACTGTCCTGGAACCCTCTGAGCCTCTGGAATATGCGCCTCGTCAACTGGAGCTGCAACCACTGGTGCTATGTAGGTGACGGACTGTTGCATGCTGACCGTAAGGGACAGCTGAGTAACATGGGTGACAACCTCCTGTCGTAGCTCCCGAACGACGTCGACAAAAGAACTCATCGTCTGGCAGAACTCCTGCATCTCTACCAAGAGTCTATCCATAGTATAGGTCGTAGGCTGATCCGTCTGCACCTGTGCAACTAGAGTGCCATCTTGGTCAGTACTCGTCTCACCCGAGCTAACTCTGACCTCGACCCTCGCTGCATCGCTCTGAGTCCCCATAGTCATCGGCGGCAAGGCTATAAGTAGATATAAGATGAGATTCGATAAGAATGAGAAAATTCGAATCTCAAAGATATGAATCATCAAGGAAGGAATGTCAAGCAAATTGTACTTAGGTCACTTAATGCAAGGTACCGCGCTGTGGGTATGCTGCAGACATACACACACTACGTTACTCTGCTTAAGCTACCTACTCCATCATACTAAGGTCATCCTACACTCCGAAAGGTAAAACCTAACGCTCTGATACCAACTTTGTCACGACCCAAAATTGGCCCGTGACGGCCCTAATATTACGCAACGCCTAAAGACGCAACGTACTAAAAGAAAGCCAAACCCAGAAATCTAAACCATAAAAATACGGAAAAGATAATATAAGTTTTGAAACATTTGAAATCGCAACCCAAATTCTTTAAAAGTCTTACTTTCTTTCTTTAAAATTTTAGCAACACCCCCTTTTTGTAAAGACTAGTCAAGATGAATGCAACACAAAAATAATGATAGTAGAGAAAAAAGCTGTATATAAAAGACATCAATCCACAATAATACACATAACGTCCTCACCAAGTCTCTATGTCAATAATACAATAGTAGATGGAGAGTACAAATACAACGAAGGTACAATATGAAATACAGATAACCATCAACCCACCTAAGCAAAATAGTACTGTGAGCTGAGGCGGTATCTGGAGCAAAAGATGATAGCTGGATAGCTGAATAAAGAAATAGCCTGCCTCGACTACTCTGGGGAACAACCTGAAACACCTGTGGCACAACGGGGGTGAGTTGCCAACTCGTGAATAGTATAAAATATTTAAAACTTAATTTGGTAAACTTTTTGTTAAAAACCACACACTAAAATATAATTAGCTACAAAACACATTCTAAGGTGTTACAATGTATAGGTATCTACCTATAAGAACTGATGTCATATACCCCCTGGGTATAAGAAGAATATGAGTAAGATATCCCCCGGTATAAGTAAAATATCTAAAAGGTATACCTGTAGCTGTATCGCAAGGTGTAAGTGTACCTATCACTAAAGGTATGATACACTATACGTATACCGGTAGCTAGATGTCATGTATGGTAAGCAATAGTAGCTAAAAGGGGTAGTGTGTGACATGGCAATTATTGACGGTGTGTGTAGCATACAATCCATGCTCGTGCAACATAAACCGTCAATAATGTGTGCAGTGTCCTACGACTGCTAGTCACAGTAAAACTATATCAAGGCAAAAAAGTAAAGGCGCAATTCTACAATGACGTAGAATGTGCGACAGGTAATTGAATCCTAGCCCAGACGCATAACGCCATGCGGGCGATTCCCCTGTAGATGTTAAATCTACTCACCTACACTCCACGCTAGGTGAATCCTACCATCTGCTCCCTCTGTAGTAGTGTCCGTAGCTCCTGCCTGCAAACCTGCAAATACGACAAGAATTCATATATAAGCCAAAATATTCCGCGAAACGCGATATCGAACCAAAACGAGAAACTCGCGTCGCGAACTAAACGCGCGTGCGCACGATACGCTGAATCGTGTGTGTACGATTCTAAAACCATCACGACACGCCGCGATACGCTGGATCACAGAACCCACTCACGTATCGCGCGTATCGCGTAAACACAACGGACATGCAAAACGACATATAGTCCCAGATTTCTATACAGAGCTAAACTTACAAAAATATACATATATCAACACCCTACACACTAGCAGACACCTATAGGACCAAACACCCACCCAAACCCTATCTGTCTGGCCGCAATTTGCGGCCAGAAAGAGGAAATTGGCGGCCAAAGGGAAGAATCAGGGGGTCGGGTTCTAGCTAGGGTATCAGCACATCTCCACTATACTGCAGTCTTCCCAATTTCACTCAGTACACATCGGGTTCAAAGCAGTTCCAGAAAAACTCAGTTTTGCTTAAAAACGACAAATTTGCATCAATTATGGAAACTGGTGGTATTTTAGTGAAAGAGGGGTTAAGCTAAGTTAAAAAGGTCTCAATAACTCATTAACAACCTACTGGAACCAAATCACACCACACTAGCACAAGGTTGCCACTAAACACCCCATATCACACTAAAACGCACTAAAAACCATTAACCGATGCAAAACCACACTAACTAAGCAAGCTAGGGAGTAAGTTCAGGAATAATACCTCAAACTTAACCCTATGGAGCTGCATGAAGCAGAAGAAATGAAGGGGAGGAGCTGCAGTTGCTGTTGTTGCTGCCTGCTGCTACTGCTGAAGCTTGCTGTTGCTGCTGCTGCTATGTGTTGCTGCTGATGATGATATTGTTGCTGAGGGTGATGATGCTGCCACTGCTGCTGCTATGCTAAAGAGTGTGTGTGTGTGTTCTGTGAGAGAATGAGAGAAAGGGAAAATGAGAGGAGGAATGAGAGAACAAGGCCAAGACCCCCCTCTCTCTCTCTTCTCTCATGATGAGGCATGGCTCACACCATACTTCCCATGCCCCCACCCTCACACAAAGTCAACCTTCAACCCAATATTAAAACATTTCCCAAATTCATTTTCAATTAAAATAACAACCATAACTCTAAACCAAACATAAGACTAACCTAAGACAAATGGTTAGTTAACCATGATTGCTAATCATGTTTAACCCCAAAAACAACCCTAGTTATCATGCACAAGTGTGTGTGCGCCTAACAAAATTCTAATAAAATATACATTAAATAGGATAAAATATTTAAAACTTAATTTGGTAAACTTTTTGTTAAAAACCACACATTAAAATATAATTAGCTACAAAACACATTCTAAGGTGTTACAAAATGTCAGTTCTGTATAAGTTTGTTAGGATATCCCAAACATTTGCGATGGAATATCTTCTACCACACTGAGGAACAAAAGTTGTTTTGTTTCTCAGCATGCCACCTTTTTAGAAAAGGAATTTCTTATGAAGAAATTTGTTGTCATGAGGTTGAACTGGAAGGAGTTCCAGCTGGACAAACTAACAGCTGATGATTTGGTAAAACCAAAGGATTCAATAGTCTCCAACGAACCTCAGCCTCTCCGCGAATCTGGTAGGGTTCCTCATCAACTTGATTGATACTACGGTCTTCTCGGTGACAGTGGGAGCGAGGATTGCATCATGGTAAATAATGGCCCAACTAGGTTCAGGCAGGCCATCACGAGTGGGGGCTCTATGAAAAGGCTGGATGCTATACAATCAAAGATGGAATCCTTATACACCAACAAAGTATGACCTTGCATGTTGCACCTGAAGGGGTAAAACCCATTAGGTGCAAATGGATCTTGAGAAGATTCTTGGTGTAGATGGAAAAGTTGAGACTTTCAAAGCTATGCTTAAGTCCATCAGGATCAATGCACGCATCGCGGAATTGGAACATCAATTTTGATGTGGTAGTCAAAGAGTTTGACTTCATCAAAAAGGTAGATGAACCTTGTATATACAAGAAGGTTGTAGAGAGTAAGGTTGTCTTCCACGTATTGTACGTAGATAACATACTCTTGATAGGAAATGGTTTCCTATGCTACACTCGGTCAAGCTCCTCTTATCACGGGGATTCTCCATAGAAGATCTTGATGATACCTACTACATCTTGTTGATTATGAACTATGGTGATAGATCTAAGTGGATGTTGGGAGTGTCCCAAATCTAGGTACATTAACACCATTCTAAAGTGCTTTAGTATGGAAGATTCTAAGCGTGGCGGTTCGCCCATTTACTCATGGATCACTCTCTCCAAGAGATGTCTCCCAAGACTGATTTGGAGAGAGCTCGCGTGCAAGGGATGCCCTATGCTTCGGTAGTAGGCTCTATCATGTATGTGTAAGTCGATGTACAACACCCCACGACTTGCGGGGAGGCGGAATAATGAAAAACGATCTTGTTTAAAGCGTAAACATCGACTAACCGAGAATCTTTGCATAAACAATAACTAACAACAAACATAGGAGTTAACAACTACTATGAAAAGTGATTATACCTGTAGAACGGAGCCCTTCGTCTGGTCGTTCTTCACGTCCTCTCCGGCCTCCTTTAAGTAGTAGAAGATCCACCCGAGAGCTTTACTACAAGCTTCACCTCAAACTAGAGGTAACTAGGTTTCTTAAATCGCTAATCTAAGCAACCTAAGTGATATAGAGAATGGTTAAGGATTAAGTAGTCTAATCTAATCCTTGTACTCAACACATGAGAGGGGAGGATTAGGGTTTGAAGAGGGAGAGCTTGAGGAGAGAGAAAATGAGCAAGAGAAAAAATGAATGAGATAATGATCTCTCATAATATATATGAAGCATAAAAAAATCAAGATAAATCAAATAAATGATTTAACAACCATGCTCCATAAATATCTAATGGGTGATTCATCTCCCTGAGTCATTAAGCATTTATGATGCATTAATGACATGGATGAATCACTCAAATGAGTCACTAATCTCATTTAATGCATATGCCACCTTAACCCCCAAGTCACCATCTTCTAGAAGCTTCTCGTACAATTACGAGAACGCCCCTCCTATCCGTGAAAACACGGAAAAACTTTAGACTGCATAAATCCAATAACCGGATACTAGAAACTGGCTTAAACCAAAGCCGACTAGTAAAAACTGTCCGGATGTCGTACGTGCGTAAACACACGTATGCGTCCGAACCCTTGTCGTAAAACCATACGACCTCTATATCGTTTCGCCTGGAGTAGGGAAACTCTCTGTGTGGGACTCTAGAGACTCGACTACTACGCTGGCAGTGGGTTTAACCATAGACCGCAAGCGGCACTAGCTGTACGTAACGGTCCCCAGGTAGATGTCGATAAGAAAGCCGATGAGGAAACCCATCCGAACTCCTACTGAGTCTGATGTGACAATCTCCATACAGTCCGGTCTGTTCGTCTAAGACTATCGCATATCGGGCCTAGGGGGCGGCAAGCGTCAGTCCCCTAATAGCGGTATAAGTCGTGTCGGAGTGAAGCCCATTACACCCTGAGAAACTACTGGAACCTACCAGCAAATCTCGCTTGCCTTAGCCAGGGACTTTGCGTAATGGCTCTCTGACACAGCGCGATATCAAACCCCAATACCGGGAGAGACGAATCCTGTCTAACCGCCACTGCTTCCAAGTGCTCGAGACTGCACCCAACTGCTACCTGTTTGCACGACGCCTTTGAGCCGTGGTAGCGTAGCAATCTAAGAACAGTGGAACACACTCGAGGCGAAGCAGCAGTGTCAAGTCTACGGACTATGCTGTACTCATGTCACCTGGGAACTGTTCACTGACGACTTGTATAAAACCAACCAACAGTTCCCTGTGAGTCCTGTCTGGTGTACCCGTAACCTAACGAGCACCTGCATACTATCTCCAGTATGACGTACTGACGGCTGTGGGACAGACCATCTCCCCAACAGGGATGAGAAGCGTACACACTAGTCTACTCCGGAGTATCGATGCCCTGTCTCGATAATCCTACGACTAGGGACCTGAATAAAGATGTGCTTGTAGACTACCCAGCCACCACTAGTGTGACTGCCATCACAACGCTGGTAATCAAGCAAGATCCTAAGAGCTCTATCAATACGTATACTCACATATTAAGATAGAAAAAACCAAGTAGCATACTACCATGTTTAGCAAGACTATTATATACATGTGAATATCCTAAGCTTCCATTAAGTAATATACAAACTAGTATGATACAATAATGGCCCCTAGGGCATATACACTAACAATCTCCCACTTGCACTAGGGACATGTACTGGCATATCGAAGACCGATGATCTCGAGTTGCCTCTCGAACTGAATCTGAGGTAGGGCCTTTGTGAATGGATCAGCAATGTTCTCTTCAGTAGCAACTCTCCGAACCTCGATCTCCCGATGATCAATGATCTCCCTGATCAGGTGATACCGCCTTAAGATGTGTCTGGACTTCTGATGGGACATTGGTTTCTTCGCTAAAGCTATAGCTCCATTGTTGTCGCAATACAGAGGTATTGGATCAACAATGGTAGGAACCACCTGAAGTTCTGTTAGGAACTTCTTCATCCAGACTGCTTCTTTTGCGGCATCGCAAGCAGCTATATACTCCGCTTCCATCGTCGAGTCAGCAACGGTGTCCTGCTTGGAGCTCTTCCAGCACACCGCCCCTCCATTGAGGGTAAAGACATAACCTGACATGGACTTGGAATCGTCCTTATCACTCTGGAAGCCGGAATCAGCATAGGCCTCCATCCTGAGGTCTTTTCCGCCGTAAACTAAGAACATCTCCTTAGTCCTCCTTAGGTACTTGAGAATGTTCTTTACTGCTATACAGTGCTTCTCCCCTGGGTCTGACTGATACCGGCTTACCACGCTCAGTGCGTAAGCTACACCTGGTCTGGTGCACAACATCGCATACATTATAGAGCCTACCGCAGAAGCGTAGGGTATAATAGACTTGCGTTCCCTTTCCAAATCAGTCTTGGGAGATATCTCTTTGGATAGGGTGATTCCGTGACAAGCCGGTAGATAACCGCGCTTAGAATCTTCCATACTGAATCTTTTCAGTACAGTGTCGATATACCTGGACTGCGAAAGTCCCAACATCCACTTGGATCTATCACGATAGATCCGGATCCCCAGAATGTAAGAGCCATCACCCAGGTCTTTCATGGAGAACCTGTGTGACAAGAATCCTTTGACAGATTGTAGCATAGGAATGTCATTTCCTATCAATAGAATGTCATCCACGTACAAGACGAGGAATACGACAGTTCTTGCTACAACTTTACTATATATGCACGGTTCATCTGGATTTTTGATACAGTCATATTATTTGACTGTTTCATCAAAACAGATGTTCCAACTCCGCGATGCCTTCTTTAGTCCATAAATGGACTTAAGCAACTTGCATACTTTCCCGCTTCTCCCACTCTGATTGAAACCCTCTGGCTGATCCATATTGACGCACTCTTCTAAATTACCATTTAGAAAGGCCGTCTTTACGTCCATCTGCCAGATTTCATAATCGTGGAAGGCAGCAATAGCAAGAAGGACCCGAATGGATTTGAGCATAGCCACTGGAGAAAAAGTTTCGTCATAGTCCAAAACAGGTCTTTGACGAAAACCCTTTGCAACAAGTCTAGCTTTATAGGTTTCCACCTGTCCATCTACACCAATCTTTTTCGTGAAGATCCATTTGCATCCTATGGGTTTAACCCCATCTGGAGCAAAGTCCAAAGTCCATACTTTGTTGGTGTACATGGACTCCATTTCGGTCCGCATTGCATCTAGCCATCGTACTGAGTCACCGCTCTGGATGGCCTGCTGGAAGCCAGTAGGTTCATCATCATCTATGATGCAATCATCTCTATCCCCATCTATGAGAAAACCGTAGTATCTCTCAGGCGGATGTGACGGCCTACTACTCCTGCGGAGGGGTGCGGTAATGTCCTGTTCTTCTTGAACTACCGGTTCTACCAAACTTTTAGTATTAGTTTGTGGTTCTGGAATTTCTTCCAGTTCTATTTCGCTCCCACTTGATTCCTTTTCTAAAAAATGATGTTCTAGAAAATGGGCATTACGAGAAACAAATACATTTTGTTCCTTTGCGTAATAGAATAGATATCCCCTGGAGTTCTTTGGATATCCCATAAACTTACACTTTACTGATCGTGCCTTGAGCTTGTCCACATGCTGCTTTTTAACAAAAGATGGACATCCCCAAATCTTTATATACTGTAGATAGGGTTTCTTCCCACTCCACATCTGATATGGAGTGGTAGGCACAGTCTTTGTAGGTACCATGTTCAAAAGATATGCCGCTGATTCTAGCGCATAACTCTAAAAAAATCGCGGTAACTCAGCATTACTCATCATAGATCGTACCATATCCAATATGGTTCGACTCCGTCTTTCCGATACACCGTTATGCTGTGGAGTGTATGGAGGAGTAAGATGAGAGAGAATTCCTTTCTCTTTTAGGTAACCTAGGAACTCGGCACTCAAGTATTCACCACCTCGATCAGATCTTAGTGTCTTGATACTTTTGCCGGTTTAGTTTTCTACTTCATTCTTATACTCTTGGAATTTCTCAAAAGCCTCGGATTTATGTTTCATCAGATAAATGAATCCGTACCTTGAGTAATCATCCGTGAAAGTAATGATATAGGAAAAACCACCTCTTGCATGTGTAGACATTGGACCACATACATCGCTGTGTATGAGTCCTAAGAGCTCGCTCGCTCTTACTCCATGTCCAGTAAATGGAGTCTTTGTCATCTTTCCTTTGTGACAAGATTGACAAGTGGCATAAGTTTGATATTCGAACGAGTCCAAATATCCTTCTTTATGTAACTTAGTCAACCTTCTCTCATTGATGTGACCCAGTCTACAATGCCATAAGAAAGCTTTATTTAAATCTGGAGACTTTCTTTTTAGTGTGTTCTGGACATTGAAAATTTGGAGTTGGTTTAACATATATATACCGTTATCCAGTGTACCGGACCCAATCAAACCATGATTAAGGTGGATGTTAACAACACCACTTCCAAACGTGAAATCATAACCTTTATTTGATAACAAGGAAACAGATATGATATTGCACGTTAAGCTGGGTACACAAAAACAGTTATGTAAAACCAAAATGTGTCCACTCGTCAATCCCAGGTGATAATCCCCTACGGACACAGCTCCCACGCTAGCTCAATTAGCAACCATCAGGGTCATATCACCTTCCTTCAGCACTCTACGGTTTCTCAGTGCCTGCAATGAATTGAAAATATGAGATCCTGATCCGGTATCCAATACCCAGGAAGTAGAGTTGATTGACAGACAATTCTATTACAAACACACCTGAAGTCAAAGCCACAGCTTGCTTCGGTTCCTGGTTCTTAGCGTTCCACGCCTTGCAATCTTTTTTCCAGTGCCCTTTCCTGTGACAATGGAAGCACTCATCCTGGGCCACTACCGGTACCGTAAACTTTTTCTTTCCCTTCCCTGTCACCTTACTAACACCTCCTCTAGGTCTGTTGGCGGTCTTATTCTTCCTTCCTTTGGTTTTAGCCTTGGAACCGGAAGAAGAAGTACCGCGAACAAACATAGAGGGTGTTTCCCTTGCCTTCTGCAAGGTGCCCTCTGCACTCCTCAACATGTTAAGGAGTTCTGAAAGTTCAACTTCTTTTCTTTGAATGTTGAAGTTCAGAATAAACTGGGCGTAGGTGGGAGGGAAGGACTGGAGAATAAGGTCTGTATAGAGCTCATTATCCAAAGTCGTCCCAAGGTCTGCGAGCTCTTCTATATAGCCAATCATCTTTAGGATATGTTCACCTACCAATGATCCGACGGCCAACCTCGCTTGAAACAGCTTCTTTGAGGTCTCGTATCTTGCTATACGAGATTGCTCCCCATACAGATCTTTTGTACGGAGAAATATGGAGTCAAGATCCATATCCTCGTGCCTCCTCTGATGTTCATTGTTCATCGAGGCAAGCACGATTCACTTGGCTTTCGCGCAATCTAAATCCCAGGTTTTGCGGATTTCCTTATCCGCATTACTGGATTTGGGACCTGGGACTTCAGGTGCCTTAGTGGTGAGGACATACCCCAATTTGTCATAAGTCAAGGCCATTTTGACATTCCGCAGCCAATCTTTATAGTTTGGCCCTGTCAGTATATTATTCTCTAAAAGTAACTTAAGTCCAGTCATTTTCAGGGTCGCTGCAATTAGGAGAGAGAGAAGAAAACTCTTTAGCATGATGCTCTTGCAAGTTTAGAATGGTTTTTAATTTATCTAAACTGGATGGCTCCCACTGTTTCTCGAATCCTTCCTCAAACCATAAAAGAAGAATTAGCCAGGACTATTCTCACTGTACAATACTTGCTTAACCGTTCAGCCAGGCTGGTGTCGGTACTTCGAGGGAGGTTTTCCAACGCTTTCGCGAAGTTCCTTAATTAAATAACCTCTTTTCTCTGGGGGCGTAACCCCGCTGACACCTTTCTTGACACTTACTTGGTTTATAGCATTGATCGTTAAGTGACGAATATCCTGATGAGTAGCATATACTCACAGTACGATCGGGATCCAAATATCATCGTATGATAATGTTGAAGGAATGCTACCAACATTCATCAAACTCCAAATGGTATGCAACTCTTTGCAAATTTCAGTTTCTTTAGATATTCCCGATATTTATTTTTGCCCCATGCTCTTATGACCTTGGCGTTAGGTCAAAATGTCATAAGTCACATGTAAGTCCATATTGCGACCCCCGGTGCTTACGGGGAGGCAGAAATGGTATAAAAAACAAATTTTTATCGCAAGAGGCAACATGGACTAAACAAGGTCGGGATCGTGTCTAAACTAAACTAGCAAACTTGCTAAAGAGATTTAGCTACTCGGATGAAGATGGTTATACCTAGCTTGTCTTGAACTCCTTCTCTTCAAGGTCCGGTGGTGGTCCGAT
This sequence comes from Agapanthus africanus, assembly GCA_030015575.1. Lineage (NCBI taxonomy): Eukaryota > Viridiplantae > Streptophyta > Magnoliopsida > Asparagales > Amaryllidaceae > Agapanthus > Agapanthus africanus. The sequence continues at coordinate 358,094,939 of JASDDO010000012.1, forward strand.
GGCTCCTTCTCGTCGTCTCCGTACGCCGAAGATAGATCCACTTGAAAGCTCCAACCTTTAGCTCCTTCTTCGTTCTTTGAAGAAACTAGTTCACTTGGTTTGCTAAACCTAGTGAACTAGAATGAGTAGAGTAGAAATAGAATGGGATTTTATCTATGGTTCTTGATTCTCAACACATGAGAGATATGAACCATAGAGTCAAGAGAGGGAGCAAGAGGATGAGAGTGAGAGCAAAGTGAAGAGCTCTAGAACAAGAGAGAGAATGAGCAAGAAAGAATGAGGCCCTCTTTTGTCTCTCACCCTCTCATAATCCAAAGCAATGATAACTCATCATATCAAAAAAGTCTTATGTGTGATGGTTGAAGCAACCATAACCTTATCATGTCATGCACTCATTTTACTCAAATGAACAAGCAAGTAAAAAGTCTTTGGCATGAAATGATAGCCATGGTTATCATGATGGTCAACTAGTCAAGCCTAGTCAACCGGTCAACAAAGTCAACAAGTCAACAAAAGTCAACAAGTCAACAAAGTCAACAAAAGTCAACAACCAAGTCACCATAATACTTAATTAATATAATAGTTAATTACATATCATATTCTCATTAGGGTTGAGCAAAAAGTCAAAAAGTCAACGGTCAACTGTCAACAACCCTAATGAGAATCCGCTGTCTGTGCCTCCCTGTCAACTGTGCATACATACCCGCATCCGCGTTCCGAGGAACACGAATGCAAACTTGATAAATCCAATCCCATAAGGTACACTAGGATCTGGCTTAAACCAAAGCCCGCTAGTGTAAACTGTCCGGACACTGTACGTGCACAAGTGCACAGATGTGACCGAACCCTGTCGCAAAACCATGCGACCTGTCGCAATACCATGCGACCTCTACTCTTTTGCCTAAAGGCGAAAAGCTTTCTGTGTGGGACTCTAAAGACTCGACACTACACTGGCAGTGGGTTTAACCACAGACCGCAAGCGGCACTAGCTGTGCGTAACGGTCCCCAGGTAATGCCGACAAGAAGACCGACGAGGCGAAACCCATCTGAACTCCTACTGAGCCTGAGTGTGACATTCTCCGTACAGTCCGGTCTGTTCGTCTGATACATCGCATGGCGGGCCTAGGGGGCGGTAAACGTCAGTCCCCCAATAGCGGTACAAGTCGTGCCAGAGCGAAGCCCAAAACAACCTGAGATAACACTGGAAACCTACCAGTATATCTCATTTGCCCTGGCCAGGGACTACTCGTGTAATGGCTCTCCTAGACACAGCGCGATGTCAACCCCCAATACCGGGAGAGACGAATCCTGTCTAACCGTCACTGCCTCCAAGTGCTTCGGGACTGCACCCAACCACCACCTGTTTGCACGACTCCTTTGAGTCGTGGTAGGGTAGTGATCAAAGTACAGTGGGAACACACCCGAGGCGAAGTGACAGTGTCAAGTCAGCGGACTAAGCTGTACTCATGTCACCTTGGAACTGATAACTGACGATAGGTATAATACCAACTGGTCAGTTCCCGACGAGTCCTGTCCAGTGTACCCGTAACCTAACGGGCACCCGCATACTATCTCAAGTACGACGTACTGACGGCTGTGGGACAGACCGTCTCCCACACTGGGATGAGAAGCGCATGCGCTGGTCTACTCCGGAGTATCGATGCCCTGTCTCGATAGTCCTGCGACCAGGGACCTGCATAAGGATGTGCTTCTAGATTACCCAGCCCCACTAGTGTGACGGCCATCACATCGCTGGTAATCAAGCAAAGATCCTAAGGGCTCCACTAATGTGTATAAGCAATATACAAAGATAAACACTTGTACACATTGAAGTAGAAATAAACCAAGTAGCATACTACTATTTTGAGCAAGATTGTACATACAAGGTGAATATCCCAAGCTTCCATTAAGTAATATACATACTAGTATGATACAGTAATGGCCTCTAGGGCATATACACTAACAATCTCCCACTTGCACTAAGGCTATGTACTGGCGTATCGAAGACCTATCATCTCGATCAGCCGCTCGAACTGAGTCTGGGGTAGGGCCTTGGTGAATGGATCTGCAGTGTTGTCTTCTGAAGCGACTCTCCGAACCTCGATCTCCTGGCGATCCACGATCTCCCTGATCAGGTGATACCGCCTCAAGATGTGCCTGGATCTCTGATGGGACCTGGGTTCCTTCGCTAAAGCTATAGCCCCGTTGTTGTCGCAATACAGAGGTATTGGATCAACAATGGACGGAACCACCTGAAGTTCTTTCAAGAACTTCCTCATCCAGACAGCTTCTTTTGCGGCATCTGATGCAGCGATGTATTCCGCTTCCATCGTCGAGTCTGCAACGGTTTCCTGTTTGGAGCTCTTCCAACACACCGCCCCTCCATTGAGGGTAAAGACAAAACCCGACATGGACTTGGAATCATCCTTGTCACTCTGGAAGCTGGAGTCAGCAAAGGCCTCGATCTGGATGTCCTTTCCGCCATACACCAAGAACATCTCATTAGTCCTTCTCAGGTACTTGAGAATGTTCTTTACCGCTATCCAATGTTTCTCCCCAGGGTTTGACTGATACCGGCTTACCACACTCAGTGCATAAGCTACATCCGGTCTGGTACACAACATCGCATACATTATAGAGCCTACCGCAGAAGCGTAGGGTATAATAGACATGCGATCCCTCTCCAAATCAGTCTTGGGAGACATCTCTTTAGAGAGGGTGATCCCGTGACAAGCCGGTAGATTACCGCGCTTGGAATCTTCCATACTGAATCTCTTCAGTATGGTGTCGATGTACCTGGACTGTGAAAGTCCTAATATCCTCTTGGATCTGTCACGGTAGATCCGGATACCCAGAATGTACGAGGCATCACCCAGGTCTTTCATGGAGAACCTGTGTGACAAGAACCCCTTGACAGATTGTAGCATAGGAATGTCATTTCCTATTAAGAGAATGTCATCCACGTATAAAACGAGGAATACTACAGTTCTCTCTACAAATCTACTATAGATGCATGGTTCATCTGGATTTTTGATAAAGCCAAATTCTTTGACCGTCTCATCAAAGCAGATGTTCCAACTCCGCGATGCCTGCTTTAGTCCATAGATGGACTTAAGCAACTTGCACACTTTTCCGCTGCTCCCACTCTGAATGAAACCCTCTGGCTGGTCCATATAGACACACTCCTCTAAATTTCCATTTAGAAAAGCTGTCTTTACGTCCATTTGCCAAATCTCATAATCGTGGAAGGCAGCAATGGCAAGAAGGATCCGAATGGATTTCAGCATGGCTACTGGAGAGAAGGTTTCGTCATAGTCCAAGCCAGGTCTCTAACGAAAACCCTTTGCTACCAGCCTTGCTTTATAGGTCGCAACCTGTCCATCTACACCAATCTTCCTTTTGAAGATCCACTTGCATCCTACGGGTTTTACCCCGTCTGGAGCAACGTCCAACGTCCATACCTTGTTGGTGTACATGGACTCCATTTCGGTCCGCATTGCATCCAGCCATTTCACTGAGTCAACGCTCTGAACGGCCTGCTGGAAGCTAGTAGGCTCATCATAATCTATGATGCAATCCTCTCTATCCCCGTCTATGAGAAAACCGTAGTATCTCTCGGGCGGATGAGACTGCCTACTACTTCTGCGGAGCGGCGTAGGAATGTCCTGTTCTTCCGAACTCTCTGGTTCCACTAAACTTTCAGTAATAGTCCGTGGTTCTGGAATTTCTTCCAGTTCAACTGTGCTCCCACTTATCTGGTTTTCCAAAAACTCAGTTTCCAAGAAGTAGGCATGACGAGAAACAAGAACTTTTTGTTCCTCTTCACAGTAGAAGAAATATCCTTTTGAGTTCTTTGGATACCCCACAAACTTGCACTGTACTGAGCGTGCCTCGAGCTTGTCCGCATGCTGCTTTTTGACAAAAGCCGGACATCCCCATGTCTTAATGTGCTTAAGATAGGGTCTCTTCCCACACCACATTTCATATGGTGTGGAAGGCACAGTCTTAGTCGGAACTCGGTTCAAAAGGTACGCAGCTGATTCTAGCGCATACCCCCAGAATGATCGCGGTAACTCAGCGTTACCCATCATGGACCGAACCATATCCAAAAGGGTTCGGTTCCGTCTCTCCGATACACCGTTATGTTGCGGAGTGTATGGAGGAGTAAGCTGAGAGAGAATACCATTCTCTTTTAAGTAATTCAGGAATTCGGCACTTAAGTATTCTCCACCTCGATCCGATCTTAGAATCTTAATACTTTTGCCGGTCTGTTTCTCTACTTCATTCTTATACTCCTGGAATTTTCCAAAGGCCTCGGACTTATGTTTCATTAAGAAGACATAACCGTACCTTGAGAAGTCATCCGTAAAAGTAATGAAGTAAGAATGTCCGCTTCGGGCATGTGTAGACATTGGACCGCACACGTCACAGTGTACGAGTCCCAAGAGCTCGCTCGCTCTTACTCCATGTCCAGTAAACGGAGTCTTTGTCATCTTTCCTTTGAGACAGGATTGACAAGTGGCATACGACCGATATTCGAACGCATTCAAATACCCTTCTGTATGTAACTTCGTCAACCTTCTCTCATTGATGTGACCCAATCTACAATGCCATAAGAAAGTCTGATTTATTTCCGGAGACTTTCTTTTGTGTGTATTCTGGACATTAAAAATCTGTGGTTGATTTAACACGTATATACCATTACTCAATGTACCTGACCCAATCAAAACATGATTAAGGTGAATGTTCACAACATTACTTACAAACGCAAATTCATAACCTTCTTTAGAAACTAAAGATACAGAAATGATATTACAAGTTGCGTTGGGTACAAAAAAGTAATTACGCAAAACCAAAACATGTCCATCTGACATTCCCAGGTGATAGTCCCCCACGGCTTTAGCATCCATGCTAGCTCCGTTTGCAACTCTGAGGGTCATGTCACCTGCTTTCAAAACACTACGGTTTCTCAACGCCTGCAAAGAATTACAGATATGAGATCCTGATCCGGTATCCAATACCCAGGAAGTAGAGTTTATTGAAAGACAGTTTTCAATAACATACACACCTGAAGCTGAAGCTGCAACCTGCTTCAATTCCTGTGTTCTGGCCTTCTAGGCCCTGCAATCATTCTTCCAGTGTCCTTTCTTATGACAATAGAAGCATTCTTCCTTATCCACAAGCTTCCCCGCTATCTTTGTTGCTTTACCTTTTCCCTTCGTATCCACCTTACTAACACCGCCCCTTGGTTTGGCGGGGGCCTTCTTCTTCTTTCCCTTGGCTTTCGCCTTGGACCTAGAAGAAGATGATCCTCCTACAAACAAAGTGGATGTATCCCTACCTTTCTGTAGGGTGCCCTCTGCGCTCCTCAGCATGTTGAGGAGCTCTGAAAGTTCAACCTCTTTTTCTTGTAGGTTGAAGTTCAGTATAAACTGGGCGTAAGTGGAAGGAAGGGACTGGAGAACTATATCCGTATATAGCTCACTCTCCAATGTGATCCCTAGGTCAGCGAGCTCCTCAATGTAGCCGATCATCTTTAGCACGTGCTCGGCTACTGATGATCCGACGGCCATTCTTGTCGAGAATAACTTTTTCGACGCTTCGTATCTTGCGATACGAGATTGCTCTCCATACAGTTCTTTTGTATGGAGCAATATGGATTCCATGTCCATATTCTCATGCCTCCTCTGATGTTCGTTGTCCATCGAGGCAAGCAGGAGGCACTTGGCCTTCGCGCTATCAATCTCCCAAGTCTTGCGGATTTTCTTATCCGCGACGCTGGAAGTTGGACCAGGGACAGGGGGAGCTTTGGTGGTAAGAAGATACCCCAGCTTGTCATAAGTGATTGCTATCTTGACATTCCTGAACCAATCTTTGTAGTTTGGCCCTGTCAGTTTGTTTTTATCTAGGAGTAACTTAAGTCCAGTCATGTTGATTGGTCGCTGCAATTTGGAGAGAAGAGGAAAACACTCAGCATGATGCTCTTGCAAGTTTAGAGTGGTTTTTAGTTTATCTAAACAGGATGGCTCCCACTGTTTCTCGAATCCCTCCTCAAACCATAAAGGAAGAATTAGTCAGGATCAATCTCACCGTACAATACTTGCTTAACCGTTCGGCCAGGCTGGTGTCGGTACTTCGAGGGAGGTTTTCCAACGCTTTCGCGAAGTTCCTTAATTAGAGAACCTCTTTTCCCTGGGGGCGTAGCCCCGCTAACACCTTTCTAGGCACCTACTAGGTTTATAGCATTGATCGTTAAGCGAGAAATTTCCCGAGGAGTAGCATATACTCACAGTAGGATCGGGATCCAAATATCATTGTGTGACGAAACTGAAGGAATCCTACCAGAATCATCACACTCCAAATGGTATGCAAATCTAGCAAGTTTCAGTACTTATGAAACTCCCGATGTGGATTTTTGCCCCATGCTCTTATGACCTTGACTTTGGCCAACAAATCATAAGTCACATGTCAAGTTCTACCCGTCGTTCTCCAGGTTAATTTGAATCCACCCGTACATACCCTTGACTTTGGCCAACAAGGCAGTACGACTGTTCCAAACCAACGCATCTATCTATGCTGCACAAGAATACCCAATAGCTACCAATCACTATGCCTTGACTTTGGCCAATAAACACAGCTTGAATACTATTGACTATTCATGTGAAACGACGGAGGGCTACGAATGGTTTTGGCAAAACCGTGAACGTAGTGAACTTGATTTAGTCGATGGAACGAGATAGCTTTTAAATGGAGTGGCTCAAACTCCGTATTTTAAAAGTTTGTTTTTGAAAAGAACTGAGTGGTTTTTCGAAAGTGTTCCAACGACTTTAACTTGGTTTATTATCTTGCATTAGTTCTTTTAATGCGTGATATTCTTGCATTAGTTCTTTTAATGCGTCCCATCAATTAATCCTACCATTGCAGAAAACAACCAAAATATGACGTACGCTTATGCCATTCGCATTCGCCACTGGGCCCCGTCATTACCCGTTAGGTTACTTAACTAACGACAGAGCGGGGGCTGGGCTAGCGCGTCTGTAAAACATAAGCAACGCTTAAATAATATCATATATAGATATACTGCAATGATAAACATTTCAGATCACAGATAAATACATTGGATATACTAGGAATCTGTAATTTGTACGAGCCTGTAACAAAAACAGATAACACGGTCGCGGTGAATAGCCAATACCCCACCCAAGACCCCTACGGGTGCGGCAAACTACCCGCCAAGTACCCGAAGCGTAGCAACCTCCCTCATCTCCATGAGTAGGCCACTCGACACTTCGGCATACCCGGTAGTTTGTGCACCCCTCCATGGGTCTATCCTAGGAGCAAAAACAGTAAAAAGAAATTATACAATGACGGCTACAACCCCGACCCGGTTGTGCGGCCATACAAATAATTATTACATCAATTTACAAATTTACATGAATTGCAAGAAAAGAAAACTCTCGTCCCACAACCCCCGGCTATTCACCTGCGACAATCCAACATATTTATATACACATTCCAGCACATTACAGATCATGTATAACCCCGACTAATCGACTTATAGCGATTAGCCGACGTTCAATACATGCAAACATCACAGATATAACCATCATAGTCAAAGTGTAGTGAAGTTCGGAAAAAAATACGAAATTATAGGCCCCCAAAAGTAAACTTCTGTTCTGGAAAATCTGGGCACATATAATATATCTTAAAAATCCTGAAACCAACACAGAGAAACACTGCACAAAAAATGATCACACGAAGAGCCTAAAGGGCGGCGAATCCGCGGCCTTGACAGTAGCTGGGGCCGCGGATCCGCGGCTACTTCATGGATTCATGCCATCGTTTTTTGTGGGTGTTCTTAGAAAACCCTGAGCCGAATTTAGGTATATAAAGTTTTTCATTTTCAGCCAACAAAATTTCAACAGAAACTCAGTTTTTATAAAAATTTGGTTTTTGGATTTTTCCGGTTCCGAACTTCGTTACACTTCACTACCAAGCTAGTTTAAGTTTAGTTAGGCTCTGATACCACTGTAAGTCCATATTGCGACCCCCGGTGCTTACGGGGAGGCGGAAACGGTATAAAAAACAAATTTTTATCGCAAGAGGCAACATGGACTAAACAAGGTCGGGATCGTGTCTAAACTAAACTAGCAAACTTGCTAAAGAGATTTAGCTACTCGGATGAAGATGGTTATACCTAGCTTGTCTTGAACTCCTTCTCTTCAAGGTCCGGTGGTGGTCCGATGGCTCCTTCTCGTCGTCTCCGTACGCCGAAGATAGATCCACTTGAAAGCTCCAACATTTAGCTCCTTCTTCGTTCTTTGAAGAAACTAGTTCACTTGGTTTGCTAAACCTAGTGAACTAGAATGAGTAGAGTAGAAATAGAATGGGATTTTATCAATGGTTCTTGATTCTCAACACATGAGAGATATGAACCATAGAGTCAAGAGAGGGAGCAAGAGGATGAGAGTGAGAGCAAAGTGAAGAGCTCTAGAACAAGAGAGAGAATGAGCAAGAAAGAATGAGGCTCTCTTTTGTCTCTCACCCTCTCATAATCCAAAGCAATGATAACTCATCATATCAAAAAAGTCTTATGTGTGATGGTTGAAGCAACCATAACCTTATCATGTCATGCACTCATTTTACTCAAATGAACAAGCAAGTAAAAAGTCTTTGGCATGAAATGATAGCCATGGTTATCATGATGGTCAACTAGTCAATCCTAGTCAACCGGTCAACAAAGTCAACAAGTCAACAAAAGTCAACAAGTCAACAAAGTCAACAAAAGTCAACAACCAAGTCACCATAATACTTAATTAATATAATAGTTAATCACATATCATATTCTCATTAGGGTTGAGCAAAAAGTCAAAAAGTCAACGGTCAACTGTCAACAACCCTAATGAGAATCCGCTGTCTGTGCCTCCCTGTCAACTGTGCATACACACCCGCATCCGCGTTCCGAGGAACACGAATGCAAACTGGATAAATCCAATCCCATAAGGTACACTAGGATCTGGCTTAAACCAAAGCCCGCTAGTGTAAACTATCCGGACACTGTACGTGCACAAGTGCACGGATGTGACCGAACCCTGTCGCAAAACCATGCGACCTGTCGCAATACCATGCGACCTCTACTCTTTTGCCTAAAGGCGAAAAGCTTTCTGTGTGGGACTCTAAAGACTCGACACTACGCTGGCAGTGGGTTTAACCACAGACCGCAAGCGGCACTAGCTGTGCGTAACGGTCCCCAGGTAATGCCGACAAGAAGACCGACGAGGCGAAACCCATCTGAACTCCTACTGAGCCTGAGTGTGACATTCTCCGTACAGTCCGGTCTGTTCGTCTGATACATCGCATGGCGGGCCTAGGGGGCGGTAAACGTCAGTCCCCCAATAGCCGTACAAGTCGTGCCGGAGCGAAGCCCAAAACACCCTGAGATAACACTGGAAACCTACCAGTATATCTCGTTTGCCCTGGCCAGGGACTACTCGTGTAATGGCTCTCCTAGACACAGCGCGATGTCAACCCCCAATACCGGGAGAGACGAATCCTGTCTAACCGTCACTGCCTCCAAGTGCTTCGGGACTGCACCCAACCACCACCTGTTTGCACGACTCCTTTGAGCCGTGGTAGGGTAGTGATCAAAGTACAGTGGGAACACACCCGAGGCGAAGTGACAGTGTCAAGTCAGCGGACTAAGCTGTACTCATGTCACCTGGGAACTGATAACTGACGATAGGTATAATACCAACTGGTCAGTTCCCGACGAGTCCTGTCCAGTGTACCCGTAACCTAACGGGCACCCGCATACTATCTCAAGTACGACGTACTGACGGCTGTGGGACAGACCGTCTCCCACACTGGGATGAGAAGCGCATGCGCTGGTCTACTCCGGAGTATCGATGCCCTGTCTCGATAGTCCTGCGACCAGGGACCTGCATAAGGATGTGCTTCTAGATTACCCAGCCCCACTAGTGTGACGGCCATCACATCGCTGGTAATCAAGCAAAGATCATAAGGGCTCCACTAATGTGTATAAGCAATATACAAAGATAAACACATGTACACATTGAAGTAGAAATATACCAAGTAGCATACTACTATTTTGAGCAAGATTGTACATACAAGGTGAATATCCCAAGCTTCCATTAAGTAATATACATACTAGTATGATACAGTAATGGCCTCTAGGGCATATACACTAACATCACATGTCAAGTTCTACCCATCATTATCTTGTTAATTTGAACCCATCCGTATATATCCTTGACGTTCGGCCAAAATGATAATACGACTGTCCTAAACTAACTCATCTATCTATGCGACAAATGAATACCCAGCAGCTACCAAACACTATGCCTTGGCGTTAGGTCAAAATACATAGCTTGAATACTACTGAATACCTAAATGAAATGACGGAGGGCTACGAATGGTTTTGGCGAAACCGTGAACGTAGTGAACTTGATATGACCGAAGGAACCTGATAGCTTTTTAAAAGGAGTGGTTAAAGCTCCGCAATTTAAAAAATATCATCTGTTTTAAAATAACCGATTGGTTTCTTTTAAATTGTTCCAACGATTCAACTTTTTGGTTTATTTTCTTTGCATTATAAATAATGCATCCTATCATTAACCTATCATTGCAGAAAACAACGAAAATACAACATCCTCTTATGCCATCCGTATTCGCCACGGGGTCCCGTCATCACCCGTTAGGTTACTTAACTAACGGCAGAGCGGGGGCTGGGCTAGCGCGGGTGTAAAATATAAGTGACGTCTAAATAGCTATCATATATAGATATTGTACATTCGTCAGACGCAATAATAGGCATTCCAGATCTCATGTGAACTTTATTGGATTTGCACGCAATCCGTGTTTGTTTAGAGCCTGCAACAAAAGACGGATTACACAGTTGTGATGAATAGCCATTACACCACCGTAGACCCCTACGGGTACGGCAAACTACCCGTCAAATACCCGAAGTGAAGCGGTCTCCCTCAACAAAGTGAGTAGGCCACTAAACACTTCAAAGTACCCGGTAGTTTGTACACCCCACCTTGGGTCTATCCTAGGAGCAAAAACAGTAAAATTAAATAATACAACGGTGGCTACATCCGTAACCTGGATGCGTCCCGCAAAATAATATTACAACATATTACAATTACTTTGAATGAATGAATATAACAACCCATCTCAAACCCCGGCTAATCATCACAACAGTCCAATACAGTTCACAACCACAAACAGTAAAAACCATTACAGAAAAGTGCAACCCCCTGTCAACCGACATACTAGCAGTTAGGGGAGGTTTACGAACACATTATACAATCACAGATATAATCATATTAGCAAACATCATAAAATTTCGATCGAACAAAACACTTTAGATTCTACTGCAAAACTTCTCTGTGCACCTGAGATCTTAGCAGAAAATAAAATATCCAGAAATATCACTGTTAACACAAAGGGGTTACAGAAAAAATTTGGGCCGACTCGGGCCTAACTCGGCCGCGGATCCGCGGCGGATCGCATGGATCCGCCGCGGTTCCACGGTGAGTTAGCCGAGTTGGGAGTCCAAATTTCTTCAGTAGCCCTAAAATTTCATGCTTGTTATTCTGAAGGTCCCTGAAAAATTTTTAGGGCCTGTTTTAAATTCGACAGAAACTGTGTTAAAACGATGATCTTTCCGGTTCTTTTTGCGTTCGAAATACTTACGACTTTGCTAATGAGTTAATTATTGTTTAGCGATGCTCTGATACCACTGTAAGTCGATGTACAGCACCCACGACTTGCGGGGAGGCGGAATAATGAAAAACGATCTTGTTTAAAGCGTAAACATCGACTAACCGAGAATCTTTACATAAACAATAACTAACAACAAACATAGGAGTTAACAACTACTATGAAAAGTGATTATACCTGTAGAACTGAGCCCTTCGTCTGGTCGTTCTTCACGTCCTCTCCGGCCTCCTCTAAGTAGTAGAAGATCCATCCGAGAGCTTTACTACAAGCTTCACCTCAAACTAAAGGTAACTAGGTTTCTTAAATCGCTAATCTAAGCAACCTAGGTGATATAGAGAATGGTTAAGAATTAAGTAGTCAAATCTAATCCTTGTACTCAACACATGAGAGGGGAGGATTAGGGTTTGAAGAGGGAGAGCTTGAGGAGAGAGAAAGTGAGCAAGAGAAAAAATGAATGAGATAATGATCTCTCATAATATATATGAAGCATAAAAAAAATCAAGATAAATCAAATAAATGATTTAACAACCATGCTCCATAAATATCTAATGGGTGATTCATCTCCATGAGTCATTAAGCATTTATGATGCATTAATGACATGGATGAATCACTCAAATGAGTCACTAATCTCATTTAATGCATATGCCACCTTAACCCCCAAGTCACCATCTTCTAGAAGCTTCTCGCACAATTACGAGAACGCCCCTCCTATCCGTGAAAACACGGAAAAACTTTAGAATGTATAAATCAAATAACCGGATACTAGAAACTGGTTTAAACCAAAGCCGACTAGTAAAAACTGTCCGGATGTCGTACGTGCGTAAACACACGTATGCGTCCGAACCCTTGTCGTAAAACTATACGACCTCTATATCGTTTCGCCTGGAGTAGGGAAACTCTCTGTGTGGGACTCTAGAGACTCGACTACTACGCTGGCAGTGGGTTTAACCACAGACCGCAAGCGGCACTAGCTGTACGTAACGGTCCCCAGGTAGATGTCGATAAGAAGGCCGATGAGGAAACCCATCCGAACTCCTATTGAGTCTGATGTGACAATCTCCATACAATCCGGTCTGTTCGTCTAAGACTATCGCATATCGGGCCTAGGGGGGCGGCAAGCGTCAGTCCCCTAATTGCGGTATAAGTCGTGTCGGAGTGAAGCCCATTACACCCTCAGAAACTACTGGAACCTACCAGCAAATCTCGCTTGCCCTGGCCATGGACTTTGCGTAATGGCTCTCTGACACAGCGCAATATCAACCCCTAATACCAGGAGAGACGAATCCTGTCTAACCGCCACTGCCTCCAAGTGCTTGGGACTGCACCCAACTGCTACCTGTTTGCACGACTCCTTTGAGCCGTGGTAGGGTAGCAATCTAAGAACAGTGGGACACACTCGAGGCGAAGCAGCAGTGTCAAGTATGCGGACTATGCTGTACTCATGTCACCTGGGAACTGTTCACTGACGACTGGTATAAAACCAACCAACAGTTCCTGTGAGTCCTGTCCGGTGTACCCGTAACCTAACGAGCACCTGCATACTATCTCCAGTACGACGTACTGACGGCTGTGGGACAGACCATCTCCCCAACTGGGATGAGAAGTGTACACACTAGTCTACTCCGGAGTATCGATGCCCTGTCTCGATAATCCTACGACTAGGGACCTGAATAAGGATGTACTTGTAGACTACCCAGCCCCCACTAGTGTGACTGCCATCACAACGCTGGTAATCAAGCAAGATCCTAAGAGCTCTATCAATACGTATACTCACATATTAAGATAGAAAAAACCAAGTAGCATACTACCATGTTTAGCAAGACTGTTATATGCATGTGAATATCCCAAGCTTCCATTAAGTAATATACAAACTAGTATGATACAATAATGGCCCCTAGGGCATATACACTAACAATATGCGATGTTATGTACCAGACCAGATGTAGATGACTCACTAGGTGTAGTGATCAGGAATCAATCGGTTCTTGGGAGAATCACTAGACAGCTGTGGAGGACATTCTTAAGTACTTGAGAAGCACTAAAAGAATGTTCTTGGTTCGAGCTTCCAAATTGATAAGCTCGACTGAAAGTCAGTCACATGCATTGTCTTTACCCTCAGTGGAGGGACGGTATGTTTGAAGAGTTACAAGCTATATACCGTGGCATACTAGACGATAAAGGCCGAATACATTGCTACTAACGATGCTGCCAAAGTGGTTATCTGGGCATTTCTTGTTCATGAGATGAACATGGTTCCTTCCATTGAGCGTCCAATAATTGTTATTGTGACAACAATGGAGTTGTGGGTTTGGCCTAGGAACGCAGGTCCCACTGAGGCAAGTATCACCTGATTAGGGAGATGGTTGATCTCCAGGGAATCGAGGTTAAGAAAGTAGACGCGAAAGATAACACAGCGGATCCACTCACAAAGGCCTTCCCCTAGAGAGACTTCTATAGGACGTTGAGTATGAGATACTGCAACAAATGGCCTTAGTGCAAGTGGGAGATTGTTAGTTATATGTATGCCCTAGAGGACATTACTGTACATGCGATGTATATTGTAGTGGATGCTTGGACATATATAGGGAGGACTTTCTTATTCGACATGATATTATGCTATATGGTTGCACTTTATCTTAACATGTACACTTATTGTCTCTCTATTACATGTTGATAAAGCCCTTAAGATGAGTACTTGACTACCAGGATTATGATGCGGATCATACTAGTGGGGCAGAGGTAGTCGGAAAGTACATCCTTCTAATGTTCCTAGTCGTGGGAGTGTCGAGAAAGGGCATCGATACTCCAGAGTAGACTAGCGTATGTGCTTCTTGACCCATATGATGGGCGATGGATGATCCTATATCCATTGGTGTTTGACATCAGAGAAGGTATACGGGTGATCAGTGCAGACGGGGTACACTGAACGGACTCACCGAGAACTCCTAAATGGTATTATACCTATCGTCAGATAGCAGTTCTCTGGTAACACTGGTACAGGTTAGTCTGTCAACCCGAGATCGTCATAGAGTATTGTGTGATTCCCACCGTGCTTTGATTTCCACCATACCACGTTCAAGAGATCGTGCAAAAAGGTGGTTTTTAGGTACAGTCCCGAGTCATATGGAGGCAATGAGCGATAGGAGGGGATTCGTCTCTCCCGGTATTGGGAATTGATGTTGCTCTATGCTCGATTGTCCATAACAGGAAATCCCTGGCCAGGGTTGCTGAGATCTACTGGTAAGTGTTATCAGTAGTTTCTCGAACCGTTATGGACCTTGCATCGGCATGACTTATCAGGCTATTGGGGTTTAACGTTATACCACCCCCAGGCTGTGATATGTGACATATCTGATGAAGAGACCGGACTGTACGGTAGTGTTACTGATTGGATTCGCAGGAGTATGAGCAGGCTTGCTTGTTGATCTTCTGATCGCTCAATACCCGGGTGGCCATTACGTTTAGCAGACCGCTTGCGGCTTATGGGTGTTTGATATGATCATCACCTACTGCCGGCGTATTGACGAGTCTTTAGAGTCCTACACAGAGGTTTCTTGGTTCATGCGAAATGAAGTAGGAGCACATATGTGATATGTGCGGGACAGAGATTAATGCGCGTATGTGATGCCGCATTCCATTCTCGCGATATGTGATATCGGACGGTTATATGAGATATAGCCGGGTTATCGAATCATGTGTTGATTATATAAGTTGATTCATATGATATTAGTCGGTTGTATGTGATATAGCCAGATTATTAAATCAAGTGTTCATTTGATAATTTAATGTATAATTATATATTTGATATATTAACTTACATTAACTAATATTTGCTCACTAAGTATTCTTTTTCTCACTTGTGTGCATATAGTATATATGTGATATATATTAATGTACATTTTATTGTGTCATGCTTGATGCCACATGCTTCATGAGTGTATGAGACTTACACCATGCTTGATATAATGTAGGGTTTATATTTATCTAAGTAATTCAAAATTGGATGGATATTTGTCATGGCTACAAGCTTGTAGAAACTTGTGGAAACATTGACCAAGTCCACCAATTTTGTTTCACTTGTAGATATTTATTAACCTAACCATTATAACTCACCCATGGTTTATTCTCTACATGGGTTAGTGTATGACACTAACTCACCCATGGTTGCTTTTCTCACCTCATGAGTTTCATTATTCTGATCTCTATTTTCATCTTCGTCTTCCTCATGGAAAAGCTTTCTAGCTTTTAAAATGGTGATGAAATATTGTGAGAAAATTAAATTTAAAGTGAGCCCATTTCCTACTTCATCATCCTCTACTATATTAGCCATTTAGTTTAGGGTGTTTGCTTCACTAATCTACCATTAGTGAAGAGCTAGCATGAGCTTGAGTCTCCTCGACGTAGATCATCTTCGGCCTCGAAGGCTTCGAGCAAGCTTGTTCATTTCTTCATGTGAACCCTTACAAGAGTTCGGGTGTTCACTACTTGGAGCGAAGGGACTACTACACGGAGCTTTAAAAGTGAAGGACCGGTCTACAAATGTTGTATTCCTCATTCACTTAGATGTAAAATTGTTTGCATTGCTTGTTCGTCTAAATATCTAGTTAAGATTCTAGGGTTAGGGTTCTTTAGAACGACAATTTTTTGAAAACGGCATTGACGATACCTCCCGAAACCTTGCTGCCGCGCTACATAACCCTACATTTTTGATGTCATGGTCATAGGCTTTGACTTCAACAGAATAGGAGATGGGTCTTGTAAGAAGGTAGTAGGGTGTGATGTCCTGGTATTTGGATGACATGCACTTTATAGGAAGTGAAATTCATATACTACGATCGGTTATACTGTGGTTGTAACATAGTTGTTTCTCCACATAGGATATGGATAAAATATCATGGATTCTGGTGACTAGATCTATGGTTTTAGATCTCGATTTGGGAAGTGTCCCAATTCGGGTACTTTAACAACATTCTAAAGTGTTTTAGAATGGATAACTTCTGGCGAGGTGGTGTACCCGCAGGTGATGGGGTCACCCTCTCTAAAGAGATGTCTTCTAGACTGATGAACAGATGGATTTGCATGATTAGCATATCACTTGCCTAGGCAATTGAGTCAATCATGAGATGTCAAGTACAACACCAGATATTGTTTTTGCACTATCTGCAATAAGTTTATATATTAATCCAATCTTGGAGAAACATTGGGAAGCAGTTATGAACATAAGTGGATGTTCTTGGGATACGGTAACGGCAGCCTCCTTCGGGAGACGGTTATCATTCCAGGCTTCCAAGGTGACCTGGATGACAGAGCGACTGTCAAAGTTATAGTTTTCCCTCATATGAGAGGCAGTAGTTTAGACAGGTGGTCCAAGCGGATACCGAGGAAGGCATGGCACAGGATACTGATTAAATTCAGTGGACGATACAGTCTAAGAAGTTTGCTGGATTTGGAGTTCATTTGTGAGCTGGGTACCATCAGATATCCAGACAAATTCTAAGACAGGTATTGCTCATTTCGGGAGATAGCTTTCTCCGCGAGGTTGAGATATAGAGAGATATAGAAAGAAACGTTAGAGCAGATCCACTCACTGAGGCTATTTCTCGAACGCAATAGTTTCACAAACGAGCTTTGCGAAACTGATTAGTATAGAAGTTGGGTGTTCGGTATCACACATGCTGTGGGTATGCGACACTGCAATAATTAGCCTTAAGTGCAAGTGGGAGATTGTTGGCTATAGTGCCCTCAAGTCAATTATTGGGGTCTGTAGGATTGTTCAACACGGCAGCAAGGTTTCGGGAGGCATCGTCCATGCCAATTTCAAAAATTTGTCGTACTAAAGAACCCTAACCTAGAATCTTAACTAGAGAATTAAACAATAAAACATGCAAACAACTTTGCATACAAAGTGAAAGAGGAATACAACCTTTGTAGACCGGTCCTTCACTTCTAAAGCTCCGTGTAGCAGTCCATTCTCTCCAAGTAGTGAAAACCCGAACTCTAGTAAGGGTTCACATGAAGAAATGAACATGCTTGCTCGAAGTCTTCGAGGCCAAAGATGTTCTACGTCGAGGAGACTCAAGCTCATGCTACCTCTTCACTAATGGTGGATTAGTGAAGCAAACACCCTAAACTAAATGGTTAATATAGTAGAGGATGATGAAGTAGGAATTTTGCTCACTTTAGATTTATTTTTCTTACAATATTTCTTCACCATTTGAAAAGCTAGAAAGCTTTCTCATGAGGAAGAAGAAGATGAAGCGGAGATGAGAATGAAACTCATGAGGTGAGAATAGCAACCATGGGTGAGTTAGTGTCATACACTAACTCATGTAGAGAATAAACCATGGCTAACAATAATGGTTAGGTTAATAAATATCTACAAGTAAAACAAAGTTGGTGGCCTAAGTCAATGGTTAGCATAAGCTTCTCCAAGCTTGTAGCCATGACAATTTTCTAAACATTTTGAATTACTTGGATTAAATAAAAGCCCTAAGATTATCATAAGCATGGTGTGAGTCACATACACCCATGTAGCATGTGGCATCTAGCATGACACAAAATAATATACATTAATATATATCACATATATACTATATGCACACAAGTGAGAAAAAGAAATGTTTATGTAACACCTTAGAATGTGCTTTGTAGCTAATTATATTTTAATGTATGGATTTTAATAAAAAGTTTACCAATTTGGTTTTTAATTATTTTATCCTATTTAATGAGTATTTTATTAGAATTTTTCTAGGCGCACACACACTTGTGCTTGATAACTAGGGTTTAGAGATGGGGTTAGACCATGATTAGCAAGCATGATGGATTAACCCATTCTCTTTAAGTTAATTAATATTGTTTAGGTGTTTTGGGTTAAATAGTTATGGTTGTTTTAAAAATGAAAATGAATTTGAAATGGAATTTTAATATTGTTTGAATGGTTGACCTTGAGAGAGAGAGAGTGTGAGGCATGGTGCTACATGGTAGAGGCCATGCTCATTTAATGATGAGAGAGAAGGAGAGAGGGAGGGGTTCTAGCCTTGCTCTCATTTCTCATTCTCATTTTCATTCTCTTTTCTCTCATTCTCTCACTCACACACACACACACTCACCTGCAACAGCAGCCCCAGCACAAGGAGAAGCAGCAGCAGTGGCAGCAGCAGCACCACAGGCAGCAACAACAACAGAAACAGCATCAGCATCAGCAGCAAGCAGCTGTAGCAGCAACAGCATCAGCCTTAGCAGCAGCAGGAGCCCCAGCAGCAGTAGAAACCCCTCATCTTCTTCTTCACCTGCTCTCTAAGGTTCTATGGGGTATACTTCTTAACCCAATCCCCTAGTTGCTTAAGTTGTGCATTGATTAGCTTCGATTAGTGTTATTAGCTAGTTTTGTGCTAGTTTTGGTGATTTGTGAGATGTGGTGGCAAATTGATGATCGTGTTGGTAAACCCTACCCATTTAAGTGTTATTAGGGTCACTTGAACTGAGATTTAACCCAGATTACACTAAAATACCATAGGGTTTGCCTTTTGTGCTAAATTGGTGATTTTAAAGCGATATATTGGCTATCTGTGATCTGCTTTGGACCCGGACCTTTCAGGATAAAATTGAGGATACTGGAGAATGCTAACTAGGTCTAGATACCACCACCTGAGCACGAAACCCCAATTCCAATCTGTGGCCGCAGATTTATTCGGTTTGGCCGCAATTTGCGGCCAAGTAGGGGACATGGGTGCTGGGGTTTTGTGCAGGGCTCTCTTCTGTGTTGTCTAGTGTTTTAGCATGTCTAGTTTTGGAAGATTTGACCTGTAGGAAAATCTGGGGCAATATATCGTATTTGGTGTCCGTTTGTTTGCGCGATACGCGGGATACGTGAGTGGGTTCTGTGATCCAGCGTATCGCGGCGTGTCGTGATGGTTTTAGACGCGTACACACACGTTTTAGCGTATCGTGCACACGCGCGTTTAGTTCGCGACGCGAGTTTCTCGTTTGGGTTCGATATCGCGTTTTGCGGAATAATTGGCTCATATATGATTTCCATGTCTTATTTGCAGGTTTGCAGGAAGGGACTACGGACACTGCTACAGGGGAGAGCAGATGGTAGGATTCACCTAGCGTGGAGCGTAGGTGAGTAGATTTAACATCTACAGGGGAATCGCCCGCATGGCGTTATGCGTCTGGGCTAGGATTCAATACTTGTCGCATATTCTACGTCATTGTTAGAATTGCGCCTTTACCCTATTTACTTAGATATAGTTGTACTGTGACTAGTAGCCGTAGGGCACTGCACACATTATTGACGGTTCATATTGCACGAGCACGGATTGTATGCTACACACACACCGTCAATAATTGCCATGTCACACACTAACCATTATAGATACTATTGCTTGTCACACATGACATCTAGCTTATCGGTATACCTATAGTGTATCATACCTTTAGTGATAGGTACATATACACCTTGCGATACAACTACAGGTATACCTTGCACATATTTTACGTATACCGGGGGATATCCTACATATTTTACTTATACCCCGGGGGGGTATACGACATCGGTTTTTATAGGTAGATACCTATACATTGCTACACCTGTATGTTACACACATATTCAGTTGCAGTCACATATTTACCTTTACTGATGTTACTTAGCTGTACCTTATTGGTTTTCGCATACATCTGGTTTCAGCTACCTATTCTCAGTTATATGCTCGTATTTCAGATATATCGTATATATTTATTCCTGGATTGCGCATTATTATTTGGATTTTATATGATGTTTTCTAGATTTGGGAACCGCGGGAGTTCATGAAATTATGCATACATTGAAAAACCCGGTTTCCTTGATATGATATTTGCGCATCCACCATGGGTTTTATCGATGCTGATTATATATACCCCTACGAGGAGGCGTCGAGGCCGTAGAGGGTACATGGTGGGGCCCGGAGGTACCCCGAGGCAAGAAAGGGATGTCGATGTGCTATGAGCCGATGAGCCCGGCAGGGGAACCATACCATCCGGTGACAGTACCAATGACTCGGCGGGGATCATGGAGATACCGTTGGGAGTCATGCACGTATGCATACGTCGAAAGGCGAGGGTCAGAGCTAGGAACTCGTGCTTTCGGGACAGCGTATGATACGTACCTATCAGGATTTCTGTGTCGATGCTTGGCACATTGTTTTCATGATATTTCTTTTAAACACCTTTGTATATATAACAGGGGATTAGCCGTTGTTATATATACCCTTACACCAATATTAGTGTAATGGGACGCTAATATATGTGTATTGACCCCATCATACTTATTTCTGCATATATACATATACTTAGGATGCTAGAAACTTACTTGGGACTTTGACTTGGGATATCAGGTGATTCATTGAGATTGGACATACATATGGGATTATTGATTTGTACATTCGGGATATAAGAGATTACTCGATATTGTACATTGAGGAGACGCGAGACTTATATGATGTAAGAGCCCAATGTGGGGGCTGATTTGAGGAATTGGGATTTGGGTGTCTTGATGGATTGTGATCCTACCACGATGACAGGATTCCGTGGGTGACATATTTCACTCCATACCTCATACCTTTTCAATTATGCACTGTTCCATGTATTAGGAGTACCTGTTAGTGTACCCTTCATGATAGCTGCATATTTGCATTCTCATATCCCTATTGCATAGTTATTGCACACTATTGTCATGTTATTATTGCTTCACATATTGATTGTACCTGCTAGTGTACTTTCCATTATTCTGCATTCACATGACATGTTATTACTGTAATCGCATACCTTAGATTCATGCTGTACGTACATTCCTGCGATTACCTGCATATGTTATCTACTATTCACGAGTTGGCAACTACCACCGTTGTGCCACAGGTGTTTCAGGTTGTTCCCCAGAATAGTCGAGGCAGGCTATTCAGCTTTTCAGCTATCCTCTTTTGCTACAGATACCGCATCAGCTCACAGTACTATTTTGCTTAGGTGGGTTTTGGTGGTTATCTGTATTTTGTATTGTACATTCGTTATATCTTGTACTCTCCATCTACTATTATGTTGTTGACTTAGAGACTTGGTGAGGACGATATTGTATATTATTGTGGATTTGTTGTCTTTTATATACAGCTTTCTCTTATTGTCTTTATTTCTTCGCTACAGCGTCATATTTTTGTTTTGCATTCATCTTGGCTAGTTTTTACAAAAAGGGGGTGTTGCTAAAATTTTAAAGAAATAAAGTAGGACTTTTAAAGAATTTGGGTTGCGATTTCAAATGTTTCAAAAACATATATTATCTTTTCCGTATTTTTATGGTTTAGATTTCTGGGTTTTGGCTTTCTTTTACTACGTTACGTCTTAGGGCGTTGCGTAGTACTAGGGCCGTCACGGGCCTATTTTGGGTCGTGACAGTTTAAGTGAGCTAATATTAGTTAATGTAATTCAATATATCAAATATATAAATATACCTTAAATTATTAAATCAACACTTGATTTAATAATCCGGCTATATCACATACAACCGGCTAATATCTGTTAGTGATATGTATGTCCTAGAGGCCATTATTGTACATGCGATGTATATTATAGTGGATGCTTCGACATATATATGGAGGACATTCTTGCTCAACATGACAGTATGTTATCTGGTTGCTATTTATCTTAACATGTACTCTGATTGTCTCTATATTACATGTTGATAAAGCCCTTAGGATGAGTACTTGACTACCAGGACTATGATGCAGATCATACTAGTGGGGACAATGTAGTCGCTAAGTACATCCTTCAAATGTTCCTAGTCATAGGTGTATCGAGACAGGGCATCGAAATACCAGATTAGACTAGCGTATGCTTCTCGACCCATGTAGATGGGCGATGGATGATCCCATATCCATTGGTGTTTGACATCAGAGACAGTATACGGGTGCTCATTGCAGACTGGGTACACTGAACAGACTCGCCGAGAACTCCCAGATGGTATTATACCTCACGTCAGATGGCAGTTCTCTGGTGACACTGGTACATGTTAGTCTGTAGACCCGAGATCGTCATAGTGTCTTGTGTGATTCCCACTGTGCTTTGATTTCCACCTTACCACGTGTAGGGTTCCTAGGCACTCTTGTGAAGGTTCTTAAGGCATCAAACATGCCCGGATTAAATTTTAGACGTGCCGAACAACCCAAAGCCGGGATCTTTGCTAGATTATTAGGGTTTAATATGCAAGATGATAACTTTTATCTAAGTGTGAGGGATTACAACCTTTGTAGTCCGCTCCTTCACTTCACAAGCTTCGAGTAGAAGTCCCTTTGCCGCGATCCACGATCTCCCGGACTCATGAGAGGCTCCACGACTCGAACGATCCATTCTAGCTTGTCGTATTCCAAATCTCCGATGATCTACCTTGAAGTTGCTTTGACTCAAGCTTTCTCACTCAAAAGAGAAGAACACCCTAATACCATGGGCTAGATGAGATGAGGATGAGAGAGGAGTGATTTTGCTTTCTTTTAATATCATTTTCTCATTTTTGTTTCATCACTTAAGGATTTTCAAGAGAGCTTCTTCAAGAGAGAAGAAGAAGAAGATAATGGATCATGATAATATCAATTAATCCTTTTGTCATGAATAGAAAATAAAGTATATGATTGATATGCAAACCATGGTCAAGGATGAATGGATGAGAATGTGTAGAGAAACAACTAGGGTTAGGGTTTGGTTAGGTTAAAAGAATGTGTCATCCATAAAGATCTTAAGAATGACAAAAGAAAAAGCTTCTAGAAGGAACTTGAAGCTACTAACCCTAATCAAACCCTAACCTCAATTAATCATCCTTAAACATGTTTAACAATTAATCATATCATGTCACAATAATATATATCACATATATATTATATATTTGCAACAAAAGAAAATAATACAATTAACATATATCGCATATATATCAATGTATCATCCAATGAGAAAATGAAATAATAAAATAAGCCAATATTAGTTAATATAATAATATATCATATATATTATTATATATTAAATCATCGAATCAACACTTGATCCGACGATCCGGCTATATCGAATATAACCGACTAATATATCATGTACCGATTCATCGAATCAACACTTGATCCGATGTCCCGGTTCATATCTAAATATCGCGAGAATATAATACGGTATCCCATATCGCATTATTCTCGGTCCTGCACATATCACATATGTGCCTCTACTCCGTTTTGCCTGAGCCAAGAAACCTCTGTGTAGGACTCTAAAGAATCGTCAATACGCCGGTAGCAGGTGATGATCATATCAAACACCCACAAGCTGCAAGCGGTCAGCTAAACGTAACAGCCACCCAGGTATTGAGCGATCAGAAGATCAACAAGCTAGCCTGTGCGTTCTCCTGTGAATCCGATCAGTAACACTCCCGTACAGTCCGGTCTGTTCGTCTGATATGTCGCATATCAAGTCTAGGGGTGGTCTACGTCAGACCCCAGTAACCGATAAGTCGTGTCGATGTATGGCTCATAACGGGTCGAGAAACTACTAGTAACACTTACCAGTAAATCTCTATATCAGCCCTGGCCAGGGACTTCCAGTTATAGCCAATCGAACACAGCACAACATCAACTCCCTATACCGGGAGAGACGAATCCCCTCCTATCGCTCATTGCCTCCATGTGATTCGGGACTGTACCCAAAAGCCACCGTTTTGCACGCCCTCT
Source organism: Agapanthus africanus (assembly GCA_030015575.1). Taxonomy (NCBI): domain Eukaryota; kingdom Viridiplantae; phylum Streptophyta; class Magnoliopsida; order Asparagales; family Amaryllidaceae; genus Agapanthus; species Agapanthus africanus. The sequence goes on from JASDDO010000012.1 coordinate 358,119,407, forward strand.
TGGACGTGGTAAGGTGGAAATCAAAGCACAGTGGGAATCACACAAGACTCTATGATGATCTCGGGTCTTCAGACTACCCTGTACCTGTGTCACCGGAGAACTGCCATCTGACGTGTGGTATATCACCATCTGGGAGTTCTCGGCGAGTCCGTCCAGTGTACCCAGTCTCCACTGAGCACCCGTACACCATCTCTGATGTCAAACACCGATGGATATGGGATCATCCATCGCCCATCATATGGGTCAAGATGCGTATACGCTAGTCTACTCTGGTGTATCGATGCCCTGTCTCGATATACCCTCGACTAGGAACAGTTATAGGATGTACTCATCGACTACCGCGGCCCCACTAGTATGATCTCATCATAGTCCCAGTAGTCGAGTACAGATCCTAAGGGCTTTATCAACATGTGAGAGTAAAACAGTAAACCAATACAAGTCAAATGTTAAGATAAAGTGAAACCAAATAGCATACTATCATGACGAGCAAGAAAGTCTTCTCTATATATAACCAAGCATCCATTATAATATACATCATATGTACAACAATGGCCTCTACGGCATATACATAACTAACAATCTCCCACTTGCACTAAGGCCAGCTGCTGTAGTATCTCATACCTAGCATCCCGAATAATCTCTCAAACTGTATCTGGGGAATAGCCTTCGTGAATGGATCCGCAGTGTTGTCCTTCGTATCTACTCTCCTGACCTCGATCTCCCGGCGATCAACTATCTCCCTGATCAGGTGATACCGCCTCAGAATATGTCTGGACTTCTGATGGGACCTGGGTTCCTTGGTCAAAGCCACAGCTCCATTGTTATCGCAATACAGAGGTATTGGATGCTCAATGGATGGAACCACACCAAGTTCACTAATGAACTTCTTGATCCAGACAGCCTCTTTGGCAGCATCGTTGGCAGCGATGTATTCAGCCTCCATCGTTGAGTCTGCAACGGTATCCTGTTTGGAACTCTTCCAACATACCGTCCCTCCATTGAGGGTAAAGACAAAACCCGAATGCGACTTAGAGTCGTCCTTATCACTTTGGAAGCTGGAATCGGTAAAGGACTCCACCTGGAGTTCTCCATTACCATACACCAAGAACATCTCCTTAGTCCTTCGTAAGTACTTGAGAATGTTCTTCACTGCTGTCCAATGACTCTCTCCAGGATCTGCTTGATACCGATTCACTACACTTAGTGAGTATGCTACATCGGGTCTGGTACATAGCATCGCATACATGATAGAGCTTACTGCCGAAGCATAGGGTATCCCTTGCATGCGAGCTCTTTCCAAATCAGTCTTGGGAGACATCTCTTTGGAGAGAGTGAGTCTAGAGATCGTGGGTTGGTTCCCACGCTTGGATTCTTCCATACTAAACCTCTTTAGTATGGTGTCAATGTACCTGGATTGGGACAATCCCAGTATCCGTTTAGATCTATCTCTATAGATCATGATTCCCAATATGCAGGAGGCATCACCTAGATCTTTCATTGAGAATCTCTGTGATAAGAAGAGCTTGACTGATTGCAGCATAGGAATATCATTTCCTATCAAGAGTATGTCATCCACGTACAATACGAGGAAGACAACCTTACCCTCTGCTACCTTCTTATAGATACAAGGTTCATCTATATTTTTGATGAAGTCAAACTCTTTGACTACAACATCAAAACAGATGTTCCAACTCCACGATGCTTGCTTTAACCCATAAATGGATTTAAGCAGTTTGCACACATTTCCGCTGCTCCCACTATCTACGAAGCCCTCTGGCTGAGTCATGTACACGCTCTCTTCTAAATCACCGTTTAGAAAAGCGGTCTTAACATCCATTTGCCAGATTTCGTAGTCATGGTATGCAGCAATGGCAAGTAAGATCCGGATGGACTTAAGCATAGCCACTAGAGAAAAGGTTTCGTCATAATCCACACCTGGACGTTGACGAAAACCCTTTGCTACAAGTCTAGCTTTGAAAGTCTCAACCTTTCCATCTACACCAAATTTCTTTTTAAAAATCCACTTGCTCCCAATGGGTTTTACCCCTTCAGGAGCATTTTCTAAAATCCATACTTTGTTGGTGTACATGGATTCCATCTCAGATCGCATTGCATCCAGCCATTTCACAGAGTCACCACTCGTGATGGCCTGCTCGAAACTAGTCGGTTCATCATCATCTATGATGCAATCCTCGCTTCCACCATCAATGAGAAAACCGTAGTATCTCTCAGGTGGACGAGAAACCCTACTAGATCGGCGGAGAGGCTGGGGTTCGTCGGGTACTATTGAATCTTCTGGTTCCATCAAATCATCAGTTGCGGTTTGTGGTGCTGGAACCTCTTCCAGCTCTACCTCTTTACCACTAATTTCTTTTGCAAGAAATTCCTTTTCTAAAAAGGTGGCATATTGAGAAATAAACACTTTTTGTTCCTCAGCGTGATAGAAAATATATCCTTGAGAATTCTTAGGATATCCCACAAATTTGCAAAGAACTGATCGTGCCTCGAGTTTGTCTGGATTTTGTTTTTTGACATAGGCCGGACAACCCCATATCTTAACTCGTTTAAAATATGGTCTCTTCCCACTCCATATCTCATATGGTGTGGTAGGTACAGATTTAGACGGAACTAGATTCAATATGTATATGGCTGTCTCAAGCGCATACCCCCAGAAGGAAATAGGTAACTCAGCATCGCTCATCATAGATCGCACCATATCTAATAGGGTCCGATTCCTTCATTCCGATACACCGTTGTGCTGTGGTGTATAAGGAGGAGTAAGCTGAGAGAGAATCCCATTCTCTTTTAGATAATCTAAAAAATCACCGCTCAAGTATTCACCTCCTCGATCAGATCGAAGAATCTTAATACTTTTGCCCGTTTGGTTCTCTACTTCGTGCTTATATTCTCTGAATTTCTCAAAAGCTTCAGACTTGTGTTTCATCAGGAACACATGTCCGAATCTTGAGAGATCGTCAGTGAATGTAATGAAGTAGGAAGAACCGTTCCTAGCATGCGTAGACATGGGACCGCATACATCACTATGTACCAGTCCTAAGAGTTCGGTAACTCTTTCTCCGTGTCCACTAAACGGAGCTTTGGTCATTTTTCCTTTGAGACATGAATGGCAAGTATCATAAGATGATAATTCGAACGGATTCAAATAACCATCTCTATGTAACTTAGCTAGTCGTGTCGCATTGATACGACCAAGTCTACAATGCCACAAGAAGGATTCGTTCATATCTGAACTTTTCCTCTTGTGTGTGTTTTGTATATTCAGGACTGTATTCTGATTTAGAATGAATATGCCATTATGTAACGAGCCTGATGAAATCAACTTTTGATCTAGGAATATGTTCATAACATTATCCTGTACTACAAAATTATATCCCTCTTTACTCAATAAAGAAACTGATATAATGTTGCACATCATGTTCAGTATATAATAGCACTCATTTAGAATCAGTGTATTACAACTTGGTAATACAAGGTGATATTCGCCAACTGCTTTGGCTACAATACTCGCACCGTTCCCTACTTGAACGGAATGATCACCTTTTCCCAGTTCTCTACCTTTACGTAACCCATGCAACTGTTTGCATATGTGGGATCCTGATCCGGTATCTAATACCCAGGACGTAGGGTGAACTGAGAAACAGTTCTCAATAACAAACACACCCGAAGAAGATGCATCAACATGCATGTTCTTTTAGGCGGCGTGAGAATCCAGATATTCTCCTGTTTCCTGTTCAGTCTTATAACTCTTATAAGAAAGAATGGGTCTAACGTTCCCTTGCTCAGTACTATAATCAGGTTCAGTCAATACATCCATATTATTATCTTGATTATGGCATGACATGGTCGCTACCTGGAGAGAGAGAGAAGAAAACACTTTTGCGTATGCTCTTGCAAGATTAGATTGGTTATTATCTTATCTAATCAGGATGTCTCCCACTGTTTTTATCAAATCTACCTTAAAACCCTAAAAGGTAAGATTAGCCGGGATTAATTACACCCTACAACTTCGTCAATCTTTCAGCCAGATCAGTGTCGGTACTTTGAGGGAGGTTCCCCGTGCTTTCGCACGGACCTAATTAAAGTAAACCTCGTTTTCCCAGAGGCGTAACCTCGTTAACACTTTTCTAGACACCTACTTGAATGACTAATTGTCCTGTGTAAAACTCTCCCAGGAGTAACTCTTACTCGCAGTGGGTATCGGGATCCAACTATCTCATAGGAGGTATGCAATCTCATTGCAAATTTCAACGCTTGAAATTCCCGATAATATTTTTGCCCCTAGCGATCTATGACCTTAACTAAGTCAACAAACCATAAATCGCAAGTCAAGTTCAACCCGTACATTTCCCGATTGAATTAAACCCACCCGCACGACCCTTAATTGAGTCAACAAAGCCGTACGAATACCCTAATCCAATCACATCTCATGTTTTAGCAGATAAACAATTACTTAGCTACCGTACACTATGCCTTAACTAAGTCAACAAACATAGCACGAATACTAAATAATATCTATCTGAAATGACGGAGGGCTACGCAGGTTTTTCAGAAAAAAACTGAGCGTAATGAACTTGATATCGTCGTAGAATCAAGTGAAGTTTTTGAAAAGGAGTGTTTTTGAGGCTTTTCTTAGTTTCGCTAAAGGGGTCACTCCCGGTGAAAGGATCGTCGGCCCTTTCCTCATCGAATAAGGTGCAGGATATATCATATATACCGCTATGCAAAGCAAAACACTAAAAGCAATCAAAAAACAAACCGAGTTTTGTAGCATCTGCCAGTTTCGCTAAAGGAGTCACTCCCGGTGAAGGGATCTCGGTCCTTTCCTCATCGAATAAGGTGCAGGATATATCATATATACCGCTATGCAAAGCAAAACACTAAAAGCAATCAAAAAGCAAACCGAGTTTTGTAGCATCTGCCAGTTTCGCTAAAGGAGTCACTCCCGGTGAAGGGATCTCGGTCCTTTCCTCATCGAATAAGGTGCAGGATATATCGTATATATCACTGTGCAAAGCAAAACTGTAGCTACCCTTTTTATTAAGTTTTGATTCTACAACATCTTTAGGTTTCTTTTCTTTTATTAATCTCATTAATAAAAATCCCATCAGCTTTTGCTTCCTAAGCATCACAGAAGAAACGAAAGCAGTAATATTTATATATCAGCATATATATATAGTATAAGCATTCGTCTCAGGCAGTAATATGATCTCATCACAGAACATTGCAGCAGAAGAACATATATGAAATATTGGATATACTAGGACGTCCGTGTTTTCAATACGAGCCTGTATAAAACACGGATTCCACGGTCGTGACGAATAGCCAAACCCACATCCCAAGACCCCTACGAGAGCGGCAAGTAACACTGCCAATTCTAGGGTTAGGAGACCCGGTCTCGACTCCTCGAGATGGCCTCCCACTGGACCCTAGAACCCGGTTACTTGTGCTCCCCACCTTGGGTCTACTTAATGCGGAAAAGTAAATAATATACACTGGTGACATCAACCGCAACCAGGAAATGCCCCAAATAAAAGAATATTACATTACATCTGAATTTTACATGAATGAAAATAAAACCCTCATCTCACATAAAACCCCCGGCTATTCAGAACGCGACGATCCAATATAACATATCACAGCAACACATAATATCTCATATCATCAACGTAAGTAAATATACGCATCCCAATTGTCGTTGACATATAGCAACGAAACCGGCGATATCACATATTACACTTACGGTCACAGAAAAGAAAGTGTAAAACTACAATATTTGGAATCCACAATCACTTTAGACATCGTAAATCCGAAATATCACATACTCCGCATTTCATGCCTAACTCTACGAATTCCACATATTGTATCACATTCCAGATAAATATACAGTATTAAACTTTCCCAACAGATTATCAAACACCCAAAATTTCCTAAACTGCTCAACACTTGAGCGGCGTTCAAATAACCCGAGAATATGTCACAGTACCGGTGATCCAGCCGTAGAAGGGTCAAGCCAACGTCTCAAATGTGGCACGCCGTACTGCCCCAAACCCGAAGGCTCAAAAGGCAGTTCAAGACGGTCACATAATCGAGTTAAGGTTTGTTGTCTTCTAGAGGGTCCACCGCTTAACTTGTACAATTTTCCCGAAAGATTTAAACCCGAATAAATTTCAACACTTGAAAGTTTGCCGTACTGGGAAACAGTAAGTTAATGATATCCGTTCAAATAGTTTAACAGTTTCTAAATATCCGGAAAGAAATACGAATTTAAAATTTCTGATCGAGTCTACTATTACAAAACAAACCCCAGAATTTTAAACACCTGGAACAGATTAAAAATACCCAGAATAGTCAGCATGTACCTACGGTTATTACCAAGAAGCCACGTGTCGCCAATCGACCAATCCGCCGCGGAACCGCCGCGCAAGCAAGCTTGCGCCGTGCTTCCGCGGCCGTTTGATCGACTTGGGGGCTCGGGCTTCTTGGTAATTCTTACAATACCCTTCTGATTTTTTTACATATTTTTAATTCAGAAAAATCCCAAAATTTAAAAAATTTCCAGAGAGGGGTCAAGTTTCGTCGTTTCGGGTTCGATCGGAGTTTTAACTTCGTAAACACATCGCCTAATGCTCTAGCTAGGCTCTGATACCACTGTAGGGTTCCTAGACACTCTTGTGAAGGTTCTTAAGGCATCAAACATGCCCGGATTAAATTTTAGACGTGCCGAACAACCCAAAGCCGGAATCTTTGCTAGATTATTAGGGTTTAATATGCAAGATGATAACTTTTATCTAAGTATGAGGGATTACAACCTTTGTAGTCCGCTCCTTCACTTCACAAGCTCCGAGTAGAAGTCCCTTTGCCGCGATCCACGATCTCCCGGACTCATGAGAGGCTCCACGACTCGAACGATCCATTCTAGCTTGTCGTATTCCAAATCTCCGATGATCTACCTTGAAGTTGCTTCGACTCAAGCTTTCTTACTCAAAAGAGAAGAACACCCTAATCCCATGGGCTAGATGAGATGAGGATGAGAGAGGAGTGATTTTGCTTTCTTTTAATATCATTTTCTCATTTTTATTTCATCACTTAAGGATTTTCAAGAGAGCTTCTTCAAGAGAGAAGAAGAAGAAGATAATGGATCATGATAATATCAATTAATCCTTTTGTCATGAATAGAAAATAAAGTATATGATTGATATGCAAACCATGGTCAAGGATGAATGGATGAGAATGTGTAGAGAAACAACTAGGGTTAGGGTTTGGTTAGGTTAAAAGAATGTGTCATCCATAAAGATCTTAAGAATGACAAAAGAAAAAGCTTCTAGAAGGAACTTGAAGCTACTAACCCTAATCAAACCCTAACCTCAATTAATCATCCTTAAACATGTTTAACAATTAATCATATCATGTCACAATAATATATATCACATATATATTATATATTTGCAACAAAAGAAAATAATACAATTAACATATATCGCATATATATCAATGTATCATCCAATGAGAAAATGAAATAATAAAGCAAGCCAATATTAGTTAATATAATAATATATCATATATATTATTATATATTAAATCATCGAATCAACACTTGATCCGACGATCCGGCTATATCGAATATAACCGACTAATATATCATGTACCGATTCATCGAATCAACACTTGATCCGATGTCCCGGTTCATATCTAAATATCGCGAGAATATAATACGGTATCCCATATCGCATTATTCTCGGTCCTGCACATATCACATATGTGCCTCTACTCCGTTTTGCCTGAGCCAAGAAACCTCTGTGTAGGACTCTAAAGAATCGTCAATACGCCGGTAGCAGGTGATGATCATATCAAACACCCACAAGCTGCAAGCGGTCAGCTAAACGTAACAGCCACCCAGGTATTGAGCGATCAGAAGATCAACAAGCTAGCCTGTGCGTTCTCCTGTGAATCCGATCAGTAACACTCCCGTACAGTCCGGTCTGTTCGTCTGATATGTCGCATATCAAGTCTAGGGGTGGTCTACGTCAGACCCCAGTAACCGATAAGTCGTGTCGATGTATGGCTCATAACGGGTCGAGAAACTACTAGTAACACTTACCAGTAAATCTCTATATCAGCCCTGGCCAGGGACTTCCAGTTATAGCCAATCGAACACAGCACAACATCAACTCCCTATACCGGGAGAGACGAATCCCCTCCTATCGCTCACTGCCTCCATGTGATTCGGGACTGTACCCAAAAGCCACCGTTTTGCACGCCCTCTTGGACGTGGTTAGGTGGAAATCAAAGCACAGTGGGAATCACACAAGACACTATGACGATCTCGGGTCTTCAGACTACCCTGTACCTGTGTCACCGGAGAACTGCCATCTGACGTGTGGTATATCACCATCTGGGAGTTCTCGGCGAGTCCGTCCAGTGTACCCGGTCTCCACTGAGCACCCGTACACCATCTCTGATGTCAAACACCGATGGATATGAGATCATCCATCGCCCATCATATGGGTCAAGATGCGTATACGCTAGTCTACTCTGGTGTATCGATGCCCTGTCTCGATATACCCTCGACTAGGAACAGTTATAGGATGTACTCATCGACTACCGCGGCCCCACTAGTATGATCTCATCATAGTCCCAGTAGTCGAGTACAGATCCTAACGGCTTTATCAACATGTGAGAGTAAAATAGTAAACCAATACAAGTCAACATGTTAAGATAAAGTGAAACCAAATAGCATACTATCATGACGAGCAAGAAAGTCTTCTCTATATATAACCAAGCATCCATTATAATATACATCATATGTACCACAATGGCCTCTAGGGCATATACATAACTAACACCACGTCCAATAGGGCGTGCAAAACGGTGGCTTTTGGGTACAGTCCCAAATCACATGGAGGCTATGAGAGATAGGAGGGGTTTCATCTCTCCTGGTATTGGGAGTTGATGTTGCGCTGTGTTCGATTGACTATAACGTGAAATCCCTGGCCAGGGTTGCTGAGATTTACTGGTAAGAGTTATCAGTAGTTTCTCGAACTGTTATGGACCTCATATCGACACGACTTATCGGTTACTGGGGTCTGACGTTTACCGCCCATAGACTGGATATGCAACATATCAGATGAAGAGACCGGACCGTATGGGAGTGTTACCGATTGGATTCGCAGGAGAATGTATAGGCCTTCTTGTTGATCTTCTGATCGCTCAATACCTGGGTGGCTGTTACGTTTAGCTGACCGCTTGCAGTTTGTGGGTGTTTGATATGATCATCACCAACTGCCGGCGTATTGATGATTCTTTAGAGTCCTACACAGAGGTTTCCTGGCTCAGGAAAAACGGAGTAGGAGCACATATATGATATGTGTGGGACCGAGAATAATACGAGTATGAGATACCGTATTCGATTCTCGCGATATGTGATATCGGCCGGGTATATGTGATATAGCCGGGTCATCGGATCAAGTGTTGATTCGATGATCTGATACATTTTATATTTGTCGGTTATTTGTGATATAGCCGGATTATCGGATTAAGTGTTGATTGGATTATTTAATGTATAATTATATATGAGATATATTACATTACGTTAACTAATATAAGCTCGCTTTATAAATTCATTTTCTCACTGGATAATACATTGATATATATGCGATATATGTTAATTGTATTATTTTCTTTTGTTACAAAAATATATTGTATATGTGATATATAATATTTTAACATATTAGGGTTACAAATGCAACATGGTTGTTGAGTTTAAACCAGGTTAGGGTTTGGATTTGGGTTAGCTTTTGGGTTAGCTTTCATGAAGCTTTCCTTTTGTCTTCATCCTTAGATATTTTGTGAAGATATTATTTAACCCAACCCAAACCCTTAACTCTAGTTAATTCTCTACAAGAGTTAAGACTCTCATGCTTAACTCATGGTTGCAATTGTAACCACAACACAATTTTCATTATTCAACACAAAAGGATTTCTTCTTCTTCTTGAAAAAGCTTTCTAGCTTTTTGTGTTGTGATGAAATAAAGTGAGAAATTGAAAACAAAAGAGAGCTAAATTCCTATTTCATCATCCTCATCTGTTCTAGCCACTTAGATTAGGGTGTTTGCTTTGCTAATACTTGATTAGTGAAGCAAGAGCTTGGGTTTGAGATTCTTCAAGGTAGATCATCTTAGTTGTTGAAGATTGGAAGCAAGCTTGTATCTTTCTCTTCATGGAGCCTCTCTTGAGTCCGGGTACATGATGATCACAGCGAAGGGACCACAATATGGAGCTTATGAAGCGAAGGAACGAACTACAAAGGTTTTAATCCCAAACTCTTAGAAGTAAAGTTGTTTACTTGCAATGTTTACCCTAATTCTCTACTTAAGATCTTGGTTAGGGTTTGTTTAGCACCCCTAAAATTTTAAAGTTGCATGATTGATGCTTGGGAAAACCTTCCTAAGGTGCTAAGCTAACCTTACAGTGGTATTGTAAGTCCATGTCATGCACCCCATGAGCTCGCGGGGAGGCGGAATATATGAAAAACAATTATCAAAGCTTCGTAACACGGACTTGAGCACACGGATCGTGTCTAAACCATTACTAGCAAACTACGAGAGGTTTAACTACTCTGATTCGAAGTTATACCTCACGTTACTTGTCCTTCGGTTCTTCATCGTTGTCCTCCACACCTCGTAGGCTCTATGGAACATGGGCACCTCAACGACCTCCTCGAGTCAAAGACGATCCACCCGAGAGTCTATAGTCCGAGCTCCTATCTCGAATCTGAGATAACTACGGCTTCTAGATTGCTAATCTAGAAGTCCTAGAGGGTGTAGAGTAATTAGATGGATTACTTAGTCACTTAAACCCTATGATTCTCAACACATGAGAGCTTTTAGGGTTTTGAGGAAGAAGATGAAGACTTGAGGAGAGAGAAAGCTTTTGTGATAATCATAATGAATAATACTCATGAAAGAATATTATGAAGCATACAAATATCTCTTGATAAATATCTAGAAATATCGTGTACGCTTCATTTAATCCTAAGGGTGAATCACCTCATGAGCCATTAAGCATTTAATGAAAACTTACAACTCATCTCTCCACCTCATTTGTGTTTAATCCAAAAGAAATAAATACAAATGAGTCATCTTCTTCTAGAAGCTTCCCGAAAAATTACGAGACTGCCCTTCCCATCCGTATTTCTGAAAAACACAGATAATCTTTGACTGAATAAATCCATCTGTATAATACTAGAATCTGGCTTAAACCAAAGCCCGGTAGTATTATCTGCCCGATCATAATACGTGCACAAGTGTACGTAAGTAACCGCGGCCCTGCCGTAAAACCATATGGCCTCTACACCTTTTGCCCGGTGCAGGGAAACTCTCTGTGTGGGACTCTAAAGACTCGACACTACGCTGGCAGTGGGTTTAACCACAGGCCGCAAGCGGTACTAGCTGTACGTAACGGTCCCCAGGTAAATGTCGATAAGAAGGACAATGAGGAAACCCATCTGAACTCCTACTGAGCCTAATGTGACAATCTCCGTACAGTCCGGTCTGTTCGTCTAGGACTATCGCATATCAGGCCTAGGGGCAATAATCGTCAGACCCCTAATAGCGGTATAAGTCGTATCGGAGTGAAGCCCATTACACATTGTGAAATTACTGGAACCTACCAGTAAATCTCGTTTGCCATGGCCAGGGACTTTGCGTAATGGTTCTCCATACACAGCGCGATATCAACCCTCAATACCGGGAGAGACGAATCCTGTCTAACCGCCACTGCCTCCAAGTGCTTCGGGACTGCACCCAACTACTACCTGTTTGCACGACTCCTTTGAGCCGTGGTAGGGTAGTAATCTAAGAACAGTGGGAACACACCCGAGGCGAAGTAGCAGTGTCAAGTCGACAGACTAAGCTGTACTCATGTCACCTGGGAACTGCTATCTGACGATGGGTATAAAACTAACCTGCAGTTCCCGGCGAGTCCTATCCGGTGTACCCGTAACATAACGAGCACCGGCATACTATCTCCACTATGACGTACTGATGGCTGTGGGACAGACCATCTCCCCAACTGGGATGAGAAGCGTACACACCAGTCTCCTCCGGAGTTTCGATGCCCTATCTCGATAATCCTATGACCAGGGACCTGTATAGGATGTTGCTTATAGACTACCCAGCCCCTACTAGTGTGACTGCCATCACAACGCTGGTAATCAAGCAAAGATCCTAAGGGCTCTACTAATATGTATAAGCGATATGCTAAAAGAAACATAGGCACATATTAAAGTAGACACAAACCAAGTAGCATACTACCATTTTTAGCAGGACTGTCAATACAACTGTGAATATCCCAAGCTTCCATTAAGTAATATACAAACTACTATGATACGGTAATGGCCTCTATGGCATATACACTAACAATCTCCCACTTGCACTAGGGCCATGGCATATCGCAGACCTATCATCTCGAATAGCCTCTCGAACTGCATATGAGGAATGGCCTTTGTGAATGGATCAGCAGTGTTATTCTCCGTATCTACTCTCTTTACCTCGATCTCCCGGCGATCTACGATCTCCCGGCGATCTACAATCTCCCTGATCAGGTGATACCGCCTTAAGATGTGTCTGGACTTCTGATGGGACCTGGGTTCCTTCGCTAAAGCTATAGCGCCGTTGTTGTCGCAATACAGAGGTATTGGATCAACACTGGTAGGAACCACCTGAAGCTCTGTGAGGAACTTCTTCATCCAGACAGCTTCCTTTGCGGCATCGCAAGCAGCTATGTACTCCGCTTCCATCGTTGAGTCAGTAACGGTGTCCTGCTTGGAACTCTTCTAACAGAACGCCCATCCATTGAGGGTAAAGACATAACCCGACAAGGACTTGGAGTCATCCTTGTCACTCTGGAAGCTGGAGTCGGCAAAGGCCTCGATCTGGATGTCTTTTCCGCCATACACCAAGAACATCTTCTTAGTCCTCCTCAGGTACTTGAGAATGTTTCTTTACTGCTATCCAGTGCTTCTCCCATAGGTTTGCCTGATACCGGCTTACAACGCTCAATGAGTATGCTACATCTAGTCTGGTACATAACATCGCATATATTATAGAGCCTAACGCATAAGCGTAGGGTATAATCGACATGCGAGCCCTTTCCAAATCAGTCTTGGGAGACATCTCCTTGGAGAGGGTGATTTCGTGACAAGCCGGTAGGTTACCGCGCTTAGAATCTTCCATACCGAATCTTGTCAATATGGTGTCTATGTACCTAGACTGCGAAAATCCCAACATCCTCTTTGATCTATCATGATAGATCTGGATCCCCAGATTGTAGGTGGCATCACCCAGGTCCTTCATGGAGAACTTCTGTTACAAGAATCCTTTGACTGACTGTAGCATAGGAATATCATTTCCTATTAAGAGAATATCATCCATGTACAAGACGAGGAATACTACAGCTCTCCCTACAATCTTACGTATATGCATGGTTCATCTGGATTCTTGATAAAGTCGAATTCTTTGATAGTATCATCAAAACAGATGCTCCCACCCCGCGATGCCTGCTTTAGTCCATAAATGGACTTAAGCAACTTGCACACTTTACCGCTGCTCCCACTCTGAATGGATCCCTCTGGCTGATCCATATAGTCGCACTCTTCCAAATTACCATTTAGAAAGGCCGTCTTTACGTCCATCTGCCAGATCTCATAATCGTGGAAGGCAGCAATGGCAAGAAGGACCCGAATGGATTTGAGCATAGCCATTGGAGATAAGGTTTCGTCATAGTCCAAACCAGATCTTTGACGAAAACCCTTTGCAATAAGTCTATCCTTATAGGTTTCAACCTGTCCATCTACACCAATCTTCTTTCTGAAGATCCATTTGCATCCTACGGGTTTTACCCCATCTGGAGTAATGTCCAAAGTCCATACTTTGTTAGCGTACATGGACTCCATTTCCGTCCGCATTGCATCCAGCCATTTTACCGAGTCGCCACTCTGAATGGCTTGCTGGAAGCTAGTAGGGTCATCATTATCAATGATGCAATCTTCTCGATCCCCGTCTATGAGAAAACCGTAGTATCTCTCGGGCGGATGAGACTGCCTACTACTTCTGCAGATAGGCGCTGGGATGTCCCTTTCTTCTGAACCTTCTTGTTCTACCAAACTTTCAGTAACAGCTTGTGGTTCTGGAATTTCTTCCAGTTCTATTGCGCTCCCACTCTTCTGATTTTCTAAAAATTCAGCTTCCAAGAAGTGGGCATGACGAGAAACAAAAACCTTTTGTTCTTCTGCGTAATAGAAATAATACCCCTTGGAGTTCTTTGGATATCCCACAAACTTACACTGTACTGAGCATGCCTCGAGCTTGTCCGGATACTGCTTTTTTACAAAAGCTGGACATCCCCATGTCTTCAGGTACTGAAGATAGGGTTTCTTCCCACTCCACATCTGATATGGTGTGGTAGGCACAGTTTTGGTTGGAACATTGTTCAAAAGATATGCAGCTGATTCTAGTGCATAACCCCAGAAAGATCGCGGTAACTCAGTCTTACTCATCATGGAATGAACCATATCCAATAGGGTTCGATTCCGCCTTTCCGATACACCATTGTGTTGTGGTGTGTATGGAGGAGTAAGCTGAGAGAGAATTCCATTCTCTTTTAAGTAACCCAAGAACTCGGCACTTAAGTATTCACCACCTTGATCAGATCTCAGTGTCTTGATACTTTTGCCTGTTTGGTTTTCCACTTCATTCTTGTATTCCCAGAATTTCTCGAAGGCCTCGGATTTATGCTTCATCAAGAAGATATGTCCATACCTAGAGAAATCATCCGTAAAAGTAATGAAGTAGGAATAACCATCTCGCGCATGTGTAGACATTGGACCACACACATCGCTGTGTATGAGTCCCAAGAGCTCGCTCGCTCTTACTCCGTGTCCAGTCAACGGAGTCTTTGTCATCTTTCCCATGAGACAAGATTCACAAGTAGCATAAGATTGATATTCGAACGGTTTCAAATATCCTTCTCTATGTAACTTAGTCAACCGTGTTTCATTTATGTGACCTAGTCTACAATGCCATAAGAAAGCCTGATTTATTTTCGGAGACTTTCTTTTAAGTGTGTTCTGGACGTTGAAAACCTGAGCTTGATTCAATACATATATACCGTCATCTAATGTACCGGACCCAATCAAAACTTGATTTAGGTGGATGTGAACCGCATCGCTTACGAATGTAAAATCATATCCCTCTCTCGAAAGTGAGGACACCGATATGATATTACAAGTCAAACTAGGTACATACAAACAGTTACGTAGAATCAATATCTTCCTACTTGTCAAACCTAGGCGATATTCTCCCACGGATTCAGCGTCCACGCTCATTCTGTTTGCAACTCTAAGAGACAAATCACCTATCCTGATAACTCTACGGTTTCTCAAAACATGTAATTAATTACAAATATGAGATCCTGCTCTGGTATCTAGTACCCAGGAAGTAGAGTTAATTGACAAACAGTTCTCAATCACAAACACATTAGAGGCCGAAGCGACAACATGCTTCGAATCCTGGCAACTGGCTTCCAAAGCCCTGCAATCTTTCTGCCAATGCCCGTTCCCATAACAATAGGAACATCCCTCCTTCCCTACACCAAGTCCCGAAACTTTTACTCTTCCCTTTCCTTTTACTTCACTGACACCGCATATCAGTTTTGTGAAGGTCTTCTTCTTTTCACCCTTTGCTTTTGCCCTGGATGTAGAAGAAGAAGGTCCTTCATTAAGCAGAGCGGGTGTCTCCCTGGTTTCCTTCAGGGTGTAAGTAAAGGGTAGGGACTGTGGAAATAAGTCAACATATGACCTGTTTCCCAACGTAGTCTCCAGGTCCGTGAGCTTATCAATATAGCTAGTCATCGTAAGGACGTCGTCCCCTACAGATGACCCGACAGCCAACCACGCTTGAAATAATTCGTTCGAGGTCTCATATCTTGCGATACGAGATTGCTCTCCATATAAACCTTTGTTATGGAGAAAGATGGAAACTAAGTCCATCTTCTCGTGCCGCTTCTGGTATACACCATCAACTAAAGCCAACACGAGGCACTTGGCACTCGCACTATCCTTTTCCCTTGTCTGACGGATATCCATATCCGTGATGGTAGAAACTGGACCTGGGATGGTGGGGTCTTGAGTAGTAATAGGGTAGTCCAGCTTGTCATAGGCTATGGACATCTGGACAGACCTTTGGCAATCATAAAAGTCAGATTCAGTCATTTTGTTATCTAGATGTAACCTAGTCATGGTCACATGGTTGCTGCAGTTGAGAGAGAGAAGAAAATACTTTAGCATGATGCTCTTGCAAGTTTAGATTGGTTTTTAATTTATCTAAGCTGGATGGCTCCCACTGTTTCTCGAATCCTTCCTCAAACCATAAAAGAATAATTAGTCAGGACTGATCACACCATATAATACTTGCTTAACCGTTCAGCCAGTCTAGTATCGGTACTTCGAAGGAGGTTTTACGACGCTTTCGCGAAGATCCATAATTAAATAATCTCTTTTCTCTGGAGGCGTAGCCCCGCTGACACTGTTCTTGACACCTACTTGGTTTATAGCATTGATCCTTAAGTGACGAATCTCCTGATGAGTAGCGGATACTCACAGTAGGATCGGGATCCAAATATCATCGTGTGATAATGCTGAAGGAATCCTACCAACATTATCAAACTCCAAATGGTATCCAACACTAGCAAGTTTAAGTTTCTTTAGAAACTCCCGATGTTGATTTTTGCCCCATGCTCTTATGACCTTGACGAAGGCCAACAAATCATAAGTCACATGTCAAGTTCTATCCATCATTATCCCTGTTAATTTGAACCCACCCGTACTTACCCTTAACGAAGGCCAATAAAGTAATACGACAGTCCCAAACCAACGCATCTATCTATGCTACATATGAATACCCCAGCAGCTACCAAACACTATGCCTTGACGAAGGCCAACTGTCACGCCCCGAATAGCACGCGGCTGTTTATAGGACCCCATCTAATTCAAGTAAGCCAAAAGCCCAGAAATCTAAAACTATTTTTAAGGAGTAAATAAGGAAAACTAGTTTTTTTGAAGTAATGAAAACATGTTTTAAAAACAAGGTTTTTAAATAAGTAAGCCGAATATGCATTTTTAAAATCTATAATCTTTTTCTGAAAATTTCGGCATAGTTTCCTATGTAAATACTGGCCCCGAACGGGGTACAACATGAATAGTATATATACAATGATAAAAGGCATCCCCAAGCGAGAGCTAGCTCTTCGTCAATCGACGGTCACAACCATGCAAGCAGTATAATATAAAACGCCGAAGGGCGAGGATCAAAACTCAAAGAAACTCAAAATCAGCATGAAAACCATAATACTACAACGCACGACTCTAAGGTCGAAATAATACACAACTGGTTTTCTAAGTCTGAAATAATATACAAGTTTGGTTGATGGAATTACTAGATACAACTGAATAATACATGTACAATGGTGGTTCTGATGGAAAAGAACCCACCTACCAAAGCAAATCACCCGTAAGGGAAGCAGTATGCCAGAAGCCGTAATGGAACCTGTACGGAAAAACCTGCAGGAACTGTGGCACAATGGGGGTGAGTTGCCAACTCGTGAATAGAAAACATCACAGAGCAGAAATCATATGTATGACACAATCCTAGGTCAATACGATCAGATATATATATAAACCTCAAATGAATAAGTCTGAAGCATGATAAGGTGGCAATGTAACATATATACATGAGTGTAGTGCCAAGTGCTCGTGCCAGTGCCTCAGGTAATAACATATCATCAATATGAGGTATGATCAATGTCGACTATATCATGAAGTCTATAAGTATGTGGATATGATCCAACTATGTGATCAATGTCATCATGTATGTGGATCTCGTCCAACTATGTGATCATGTCATCAATGTCAACTATATGTATGTGGATATCGTCCACGTGTCACCCAATGACAATAAACATCATGCATATAAATATCATAAAGCATATGCATGGAAGTATGAGGATCTAAATCAACATGTGTCGCTCGCGACATATCACATCATGGAACCTGAGTGTCAAGCATCGACACTCGAAAAGATCATGAAACCTGTGCCAAGCATCGGCACGTAAATCCTCATATATCGGGCTCCGTCAGTCCGGATCGGCCCATATCATCTCTCGACTCCGGTCGGTATCCTCCGGATATCCGCCGAGCCCAAAACTGTCACCGGTAGGCAGTAGTCCCTCTGCCAGGCTCACCGTCTACCACACAGCGATCCGTTCTCGCCCCGGGGTACCATACCGGGTCCACCATGTACCCGCAATCGGCCTCATCCGCCTCCTTGAATCGGGTTTCACATGTCGCTCTCAGAACCGAGAAAACACATGGTGGACGCACTGAAATATCATATCAAGGGTAACCGGGTTTTAAAAACAATTACATACTCTCCTTTGAAATACCCACGGTTCCCAAATCCAGAAATATCATGGAAACAACATATCGCAATACGTATAATCAAAAAGCATGATGTATGCGACATGTAAAAGAATGTATGCATATCAGTGTATCATGCAACATGGAATAGTAATATGCATATATTGAGGGAAACCGCTCTTTTAAATTAATCAGTTTTAAAATACATCTTGCGGTTCCCAAATCGACAAAATCAAGACAGAATCGTCTATGTATGTGCAAGTATGTATATGTACAGAATATGAGTGTACAATATGTAAGTACACAAGTATGAGTGTACAATATGTGTATGCACAAGTATGGGTGTACAATATGTGAGTACACAAGTATGAATGTGCAATAGGTGTGTGCACAAGTATGGGTGTACAATATGTATATTTCAACATGCAATGCGATGCGAAAAGCAAGAATATGCGGCACATGAATAATAAACACAACAGTGCATTATCTACATCAATGTATCTATGCCATACTGTTTGCCATTTGAAAGAAGACGAATCAGGGTTTTTAGGAAAATAAGGGCTACGGTGTTTTTAAGAAAAGATGCGTCTTTTGAAATATCCGTAGAATCCCTTTGCCTGTCTTTAAAATACTCTCGATTCGTTAGTTTTTGAAATAGGTATGACATCGGCCTAGCCTAACAAGCTAATCGGGAGGGGTATGGAAACCACCTAAATCTGAGTCGATATATATATATATATATATATATATATATAAATACAAGTCGGTGATTCCGCCTCAAAGGTACCGCGTACGATACAATATCATATGACATTCTCGAGTCATGAGTGTAGATCTTATCATCAATATAAAGCTCGCACGGTAAATCATCGTACGACATCCCAAATTTGGGTACGGGTCAATATCACATTCATCTCATCAATTATCTGGTATTCTCATCATCATGTCTCATGATCTGGGGTACTAATCCATGTCTAGTACAAATCGATACCATCTATATAAATATAAATGCGTGTGTGAAACATACGTCTAAAAGGCCCGCTAAAATCTCATGTCGTATCCCAAATACGAATCACATCATATCACCGATATCACGGCACTATGCCCAAAGTCATCGACTCATCTCCAAATATCATCCACTATCCTCATCATCCAGGTATGGGTATAACAAGCAAGCATGTATGTGTGTGTGGGTGTAAACCTATTCTAGGGTTCGCAACTAGGAAACTATACTAGTTTACTTCTAAACCCTAACCTAACCATAGTACACCTAATCATATCTTGAATATCCATGTCACACATAACGCTATCATATATATATAGTATATATATAGTATACTAAACCTCGAACTGCGGGGGTGCTATACGCTATCCACCCGACTTCCCCCATAGATATAATCTGCTCACCTTGCGTCTTGCTTACCGATGTTGACGTCGCCATCATCTTCTTCATCGTCTCGAATCGTCGTGGGGGTCCCTACATGTCACACGTATCGCATCGCATTAAAACCAATACGAAAACCAAAACGACACACGAAAACCAAAACGACACGCTTAAAAGCCTATAGGTTAGAACCTATAGTTTGCATCTCGCAACTCAACCCAATAACACTCGGGATAGACGTACAAACGTCAAGTGACCTAGTACAAACACAAATATCAAAACTTAAATCCATATAAATCATGAAACACATGGCAGGAACCCAGAAAAGTGGTCCCAGATTTCGTCTCAGGTGAAAACAGGGTAAGAAAACAACTCTGAGGTGTTATATAGGAGGTATATGAGCTACAGAAGCAACTTGGGCCCAAAACTCCACAAATAACCCGGGGACATACCCCCAAAAACCGGTGAGCTCAGTTTTGTAGTGGTAAAACGGTCTCGTATTGGTAGGGTGGTCTCATATTGGTTCAATTTGGCCTCTAGAGTTGTTTGTTTGTCTCAGAAATTCCCCGGGTCAACCCAGATTTCCCTGCACACTCCAATACCTCACAAACCGACATGAAATGTACAGAAATTCCGTATTTTGGGTTTCAGTTGGGTTGGTCTAGGTTTCTATCAATTGGGAGGGGTTTAAGGTCACCACTAGGCTTCAATTCACAATCACAACTCCAATCAAACCCTAACCCTTTCTAGAAATGTCCAAAGTGCACAAAACTTCGCCAAATCACTTTTAAACTTGAAAAGAGGCTTTAGCAAAGGAAAAACTACACTAATTGTGAAAGGATTACCTTATTAGAGACCCAAGAATCCCTTACAGCACCAAAATGTGATTTTTCTTGGTCCAAAGTGGAGCTTGAGAGCTTGTGCACATTTTTTTGTAAAGTGGGAGTGGGGTTTTGAGTTGTTTTGAAGATGAAGTGAGTGGATTTGTGGAGGGGGGATGAGGGCAGCAGCACCTAAGGAAATGGGGGGGGGGAGAAAATGATGGAGGAAGAAGAAGGAAACACACGGGCATGGCTCTCCTTTGACCCCTCACTTTCTCTCACTTGCTCATACTTCCTTTCTTAATCAATTTCCTTTTTCTTTTCTTTCCTTATCTTTTCTTCTCTCCTCAACAGTAAACACAAAAGAAAATAATGAAGAATGATGATAAAGCCATGTAAGAAAATGTAACACAAGTGTGAAATGATATGGTGTATGTTTTGCACAAAATACGCTTAAAGCCCGATTAGCGATTTTTAATCACGATTAGCACTAAATTAGCGTATAATTAATCATAAAAACTTAAAATTGGCATAATTCATATAAAACACCCTCTTTTAGAAATTTCCATAATTTTCCAAATTTTTCCCAATTTATCGGTATTTAATTATACCGAACTATTAAAATATTCCATATTTTATTATTAAATTATAAAAATTCCCAAAAATAATATTTTTTATTTTTGAAATGTTACACCAACAAGCATAGCTTGAATACTACTGACCATCCATATGAAATGACGGAGGGCTACGACTGGTTTTGGCGAAACCGTAAACGTAGTGAACTTGATATAATCGAAGGAACCTGATAGCTTTTTAAAAGGAGTGGTTAAAGCTCCGCAATTAAAAAATCTGCTCTTTTAAAATAAACGAGTAGTTTCTTTTAAATTTGTTCCAACGATTCAACTTTGGTTTGTTTTCTTTGCATTAAAATAATGCGTCCCATCAATTAACCTATCATTGCAGAAAACAACGAAAATACAACGTCCTCTTATGCCATCTGCATTCGCCACTGGGCCCCGTCATTCACCCGTTAGGTTACTTAACTAACGACAGAGTGGGGGCTGGGCTAGCGCGGATGCAAAACATAAGTGACGCCTACTAGATATCATATATATAGATAATGTACATTCGTCGGACGCAATAATAGGAATTCCAGATCACAGATGAACATTATTGGATATACAAGCAATCCGCGTTTCTTTTGAGCCTGCATCGAAAGACGGATTACACAGTTGTGATGAATAGCCATTATCCCACCCTAGACCCCTACTGGTACGGTAAACTACCCGCCAAGTATCCGAAGTGAAGCGGTCTCCCTCAACAACGTGAGTAGGCCACTAAACACTTCAAACTACCCGGTAGTTTGTGCACACCACCTTGGGTCTATCCTAGGAGCACAAAACAGTAAATGAAATAATACAACGATGGCTACAACCTCAGCCCGGATGTGCCCCGCAAAAGAATATTACATCATATTACAATTTACATCGAATGAAAGAATATAAAAACTCATCTCAAACCCCGGCTAATCATCACAACGATCCAATGAAGTTCATATACACAAACCAGTAAAAACCATTACAGAAATGTGCAACCCCCTGCTAACCGACATACTAGCAATTAGGGGAGGTTTGCGAACATATTAAACATCACAGATAAAACTTGATTAGCAAATAGCTTAGAATTTCGATCAACAACCTTTTTCCGTCTCTACCCCAAATGCAAGCCAGCACTGAAATAATTTGGGCAGAAACAAAATATACAGGAAAACAGAACACCCAAAAATAAGAGTTACTGTGTAAATACGAGTCAACTCGGAGTTGACTCGGCCGCGGATCCGCGGCGGATCTCACCAATCCGCCGCGCTTCCGCGGCAGTCTAACCGAGTTAGCCCCTCGTATTTCTCCAGTATTCTTAGAATTCCCTGCTGTGAATTTTCATACCTCTGAAATAATTTTTCGACAGGTTTAAAATCGACAGAAACTTGAGGGGTCTAGGGTTAAGTTTTAGTGTTTTTCCGACGATCGAAATTCTAATAAGTTGATAACGAGCTAATAAAGGTTTAGTAGGCTTTGATACCACTGTAAGTCCATGTCACGCACCCACGAGCTCGCGGGGAGGCGGGATATATGAAAAACAATTATCAAAGCTTCGTAACACGGACTTGAGCACACGGATCATGTCTAAACCATTACTAGCAAACTACGAGAGGATTAACTACTCTGATTTGAAGTTATACCTCACGTTACTTGTACTTCGGGTCTTCATCGCTGTCCTCCACACCTCGTAGGCTCTATGGAACATGGGCAATTCAACGGCCTCCTCGAGTCAAAGACGATCCACCCGAGAGTCTATAGTCCGAGCTCCTATATCGAATCTGAGATAACTACGGCTTCTAGATTGCTAATCTAGAAGTCCTAGAGGGTGTAGAGTAATTAGATGGATTACTTAGTCACTTAAACCCTAAGATTCTCAACTCAAGAGAGCTTTTAGGGTTTTGAGGAAGAAGATGAAGACTTGAGGAGAGATAAAGCATTTGTGATAATCATAATGAATAATACTCATGAAAGAATATTATAAAGCATACAAATATCTCTTGATATATATCTAGAAATATCTTGTAAGCTTCATTTAATCCTAAGGGTGAATCACCTCATGAGTCATTAAGCATTCAATGAAAACTTACAACTCATCTCTCCACCTCATTTGTGTTTAATTCAAAAGAAATAAATACAAATAAGTCATCTTCTTCTAGAAGCTTCCCGACAAATTACGAGACTATCCCTCCCATCCGTATTTCCGAAAAACACGGATAATCTTTGACTGAATAAATCCATCTGTATAATACTAGAATCTGGTTTAAACCAAAGCCAGCTAGTATTATCTGCCCGATCATAATACGTGCACAAGTGTACGTAAGTGACCGCGGCCCTGCCGTAAAACCATACGGCCTCTACACCTTTTGCCAGGTGCAGGGAAACTCTCTGTGTGAGACCCTAAAAACTCGACACTACGCTGGCAGTGGGTTTAACCACAGGCCGCAAGCGGTACTAGCTGTACGTAACGGTCCCCAGGTAAATGTCTATAAGAAGGACGATGAGGAAACCCATCCGAACTCCTACTGAGCCTAATGTGACAATCTCCGTACAGTCCGGTCTGTTCGTCTAGGACTATCGCATATCGGGCCTAGGGCGGCGGTAAACGTCAGACCCCTAATAGCGGTATAAGTCATGTCGGAGTGAAGCCCATTACACTTTGAGAAACTACTAGAACCTACCACTAAATCTCGTTTGCCCTGGCCCGGGACTTTGCGTAATGGCTCTCCATACACAGCGCGATATCAACCCCCAATACCGGGAGAGACAAATCCTGTCTAACCGCCACTGCCTCCAAGTGCTTCGGGACTGCACCCAACTACTACCTGTTTGGACGACTCCTTTGAGCCGTGGTAGGGTAGTAATCTAAGAACAGTGGGAACACACCCGAGGAGAAGTAGCAGTGTCAAGTCGACGGACTAAGCTGTACTCATGTAACCTGGGAACTGCTATCTGACAATGGGTATAAAACCAACCTGCAGTTCCCGGCGAGTCCTGTCCGGTGTACCCGTAACCTAACGAGCAC
Organism: Agapanthus africanus; assembly: GCA_030015575.1. Classification (NCBI taxonomy): domain Eukaryota; kingdom Viridiplantae; phylum Streptophyta; class Magnoliopsida; order Asparagales; family Amaryllidaceae; genus Agapanthus; species Agapanthus africanus. Next base: position 358,143,723 of record JASDDO010000012.1, read on the forward strand.
CTGCATACTATCTCCAGTACGACGTACTGATGGCTATGGGACAGACCATCTCCCCAACTGGGATGAGAAGCGTACACACCAGTCTACTCCGGAGTATCGATGCCCTGTCTCGATAATCCTATGACCAGGGACCTGTATAGGATGTTGCTTATAGACTGCCCAGCCCCCACTAGTGTGACTGCCATCACAACGCTGGTAATCAAGCAAAGATCCTAAGGGCTCTACTAATATGTATAAGCGATATGCTAAAAGAAACATATGCACATATTAAAGCAGACACAAACCAAGTAGCATACTACCATTTTTAGCAAAACTGTTAATACAACTGTGAATATCCTAAGCTTCCATTAAGTAATATACAAACTAGTATGATACAGTAATGGCCAAGCTAGAGCATTAGGCGCTGTCTAGACGAAATTTGAAGTCCGATCGAACTCCAAAACCCCGATAAATCCCACTTTCTGGAAATTTTTTCAAAGGTTGAAAATTTTCATATTAAAAATCTCAGAAAATCATGCAGGGAATTCTAAGGATTACTGTGAAGTACGAAGCCATAACTCACTCAAGTGACCGCAGAACTGCGGCCAAACAATGCGTTTGGCAGCGGTTCCGCGACCAACTTTGGGAGTTAGGGGCTAATAATTCAGTGTTTATTCTTGGGTATTTTTTAATGCTTCTGGGGATTTTTAATTCTACTCAAGTGTTGAGTTTTCTGGGAAATATTGGGAACTCGTTGATTCGATCGGAAAGTTTAACTTCGTTTATGTTTTTCCGGGTAATTTAGAACGTGTTAAAAAGTTCGAACGGATATCAATATCTCACTTTTTCCCTTGTCGGAAAACTTTCAAGTGTTGGATTTTTCCTGAGTTTAAAACTTTCAGAAAATCATGCAAGCACATCTGTGGACCCTCTAGAAGAACATAACATTAACTCGATTATGTGACCATCAAAATCGCAACTGAACCATTAGGTTTGTGGTAGTTTAGCGTTGCCACATATGAGGCGTTGGTTTGACCCATCAACGGCTGGTTCATGGCGACTGTGATATGTTCTGGGACTTTTTGAACTTCGCTCAAGTGTTGAGCTGTTTGGGAAATCTTGGGTGTTTGTTTATTCGATCGGAAAGTTTAAAATTGTCTATTTATCTGGAATGTGATACAATATATGGAATTCATATAATTAGGTATGCAATGCGAAGTATGTGATATTTCGGAATTAAGATGTTTAAAGTGATTGTGGATTCCAAATGTTGTAGTTTTACACTTTCTTTTCTGCGATCTTAAGTGTAATATGTAGTGTATCACCGGTTTCGTTGCTATACATCAACGACAATTGGGATACGCATATTTACTTACGTCGATGACATGTGATGTTATGTGTTGCTGTGATATGTTATATTGGATCGTCGTGTTCTGAATAGCCGGGGGTTTTATGTGAGATGAGAGTTTTTCATTTTCATTCATGTAAAATTCATTGTATGTAATATTCTTTTATTGGGGCACTTCCAGGTTGAGGATGATGTCACTGTTGTATATTATTTACTTTTCCGCATTAGGATAGACCCAAGGCAGGGAGCACAAGTAACCGGGTTCTAGGGTACAGTGGGAGACCATCTCGAGGAGTCGAGACCGGGTCTCCTAAATCTAGAATTGGTAGGGTTGCTTGCCGCTCTCGTAGGGGTCTAGGGATGTGGTTTTGGCTATTCATCGCGACAGTGGAATCCGTGTTTTATACTGGCTTAATTTAAAGCACGAAATTCCTAGTGCATCCAATATTTCATATGTGATTCTTCTGCTGCAATATTCTGTGATGTGATCATATTATATGCCTGAGACGAATGCCTATATATTATATATATGAGATATAATTAATATTGTTGCTTTCGTTTCTTCTGTGATGCTCAGGAAGCATAAATAAATGGGACTTCATTAATGAGATTAATGAAAGGAAAAGAAACCTAAAGATGTTGTAGAAACTTGTTTAAAAACTGGTAGCCCTAGTTCTTGCTTTGCATAGCGGTATTCTTTGTAGAATATCCAGCACCTTATTCGATAAGGAAAGAGTCGAGATCCCTTCACCGGGAGTGACCTCTTTAGCGAAACTAGCAAATGTTACACACTCGGTTTTTCTTTTGATTGCTTCTCTAGTTTTTTCTTTGCATAGTGATATTTGTGAAATATCCTGCACCTTATTCGATAAGGAAAGAGCCGATGATCCCTTCACCGGGAGTGACCTCTTTAGCAAAACTAGTAAAATTCTCAAAAACACTCCTTTTAAAATTCACTCGATTCTACAATGATATCAAGTTTTTTACGCTCATGGTTTTCTTAAAAACCTGTCGTGACCCTCCGTCATTTTAGGGAATAGAGTACTTAGTATTCGTGCTGCGTGTGTTGACCATAGTTAAGGCACAGTGTATGGTAGCTGAGTGATCTTTTCCTATATAACATATGATGTGATTAATTAGGACAGTCATATGACTTTGTTGACTATAGTTAAGGGTCATATGAGTGGGTCTAATTAATCAAGAAATGACGGGTAGAACTTGACTAGTGCTTATGATTTGTTGACCATAGTTAAGGTCATAAGTCACTAGGGGTAAAACATTATCGGGAATTTCAAGTGTTGAAATTTGCAATGAGATTGCATACCTTCTATGAGATAGTTGGATCCCGATACCCACAGCGAGTAAGAGTTACTCCTGCGAGAGTTTTACACATTACAATTAGCCGATCAAAGTAGGTGTCTAGAAAGGTGTTAATGGGGTTACGCCCCTGGGAAAACGAGGTTTATTTTAATTAGGTCCGTGTGAAAGCACGGGGAACCTCCCTCAAAGTACCGACACTGGCCTGGCCGAAATATTGGCGAACTTGTAGGGTGTAATTAATCCCGGCTAGTCTTACCTTTTAGGGTTTGAAGGAAGATTTGACTAAAACAGTGGGAGCCATCCCGATTAGATAAAATTATAACCAATCTAATCTTGCAAAAGCGCACGCAAAGTGTTTTCTTCTCTCTCTCTCCTGGTTGCGACTATGTCACGACTTAATCAAGATAATAATATGGATGCATTGACCGAACCTGCTTATTATACTGATCTAGGGAACGTTGGTCCCGCTCCAACTTATAATTGTTATAAGATCGAGCAGGAAATTGGGGATTATCATAATTCCAGTGCCGCCCAAACGAAGAAAGTGCATGCTGATGCATCTTCTTCGGGTGTGTTCATTACAGAGAATTGTTTCCTAGTATCCTTTACGTCCTGGGTATGAGATACCGGATCAGGATCTCACATATGTAATATAATTACATGGGCTACTGCAAGGTAGAGAACTGAGAAAGGGTGATAAGTTTTAAGAGTTAAAAATGGTGCAAGTGTTGCAGCCAAGTATATTGGCAGTTATCACCCTGTATTACCAAATACATTGATTCTGAACGAATGTTATTAGATACCGAACCTGATATACAACATCATATCAGTCTCTTTATTTATTAAAGAAGGATATAATTTTGTATTGTTGGATAATGTTTTGAACATTTCCTATATCAAGAGTTGATCGGTTCAGGCACGTAATCTAAAGGCATAGACGTTCTAAATCAAACTACAGTTCTTAACGTACAGAACACACACAAGAGGAAGAGTTCAGAAATGAACAAATCCTTCTTGAGGTATTATAGACTAGGTCATGTCAATGTGACCCAACTAGCTGAAGTTACATCAAGATGCATATTTAAATCAGTTTGAATTTACATCTTATAAAACTTGCCAGTCATGTCCCAAAGATAAGATGACCACAACTCTGTTTATTGGAAACATAGAAAGAGTTATTGAACTCTTGGGATTGATACATGATGATGTATGTAAGGTCCGCTGTCTACACATGCCAATACTGGTTCTTAGTACTTCATTACATTCACTGCTGATCTCTCAAGATTCGCACATATGTTCTTGTTGAAACACAAGTCTGAACCTTTTGAGAAATTCAATGAATATAAGTTAGAAGTAGAGAACCAAAACGGGTATAAGTATTAAGTCCTTTGATGAGATCAGGGAGGAGAATACTTGAGCACGGAACTCCTGGACTATTCTAAAGAAGAATGAGATTCTCTCTCAGCATTAATCCTCCGTATACACCACAGCACGTCGGTGCATCGGGGCGGAGCAATCGCATCCTATGTGATATGGTGTGCTCTATGATGAGTTCTACTGAGTTGCCTATTTCCTTTTGGGGGTTATGCACTTGTGAAGATGCATACCTATTGAATAGGGTTCTCTTAAGGATGTTAAGATTTGGTGTTGTCCGGCCTATGTCTAAAAGCATGATCTGAACAAGCTCGAGGCAAGGTCAGTTCTGTGGAAGTTTGTTGGATATCCCAAGCATTCGCAAGGGAATATCTTTTACCGAGCCGAAGAACAAAAGGTGTTTTATTTCTCAGCATGCCACCTTTTTGAGATAAAAAGGGAATTTCTTGTGAAGGAATTACTGGTCATGAGGTAGAACTGGAAGGAGTTCCAGCTATACAAACTGCAGCTGATGATTTGGTAGAACCGGAGGATTCAATAGTTCCCAACGAACCTCAGCCTCTCCATCGATCTAGTAAGGTTCCTTACCCATATGAGAGATACTTCGGTTTTCTCTATTACAGTGGGAGCGAGGATTGCATCATGAGATGATGACCCAACAAGTTTCGAGCAGGCCATCTGGAGTGGGGACTCTGTGAGAATGGCTGGATGTAAGCGATCTGAGATGGAATCTATATACACCAACAAAGTATGGACTTTGATTGCTTTATCTGAAGGGTTAAATCCCCATCAGAAGCAAGTATATCTTGAGAAGATTACTTGGTGTACATAGAAAAGTTGAAACTTTCAAAGCAATGCTTAAGTCCATCCAGATCCTACTTGCCATTGCCACATACTATGACTACGATATCTGGCGGTTGGGTGTAAGGACTGCTTTTCTAAATATTGATTTAGAAGAGAGCGTCTATAAGTACACAGCCATAGGGCTTCATAGACAGTGGGAGCAGCGGAAACGTGTGCAAGTTGTTTTATGAGATAAATCAGGTATCGCGGAGTAGGAACGTCTGTTTTGATGTGATAGTCAAAGAGTTTGACTTCATCAAAATGGTAGATGAACCTAGTATATACAAAAAGGTAGTAGGGAGTATGGTGGTGATCCTCGTATTGTACGTGGATGACATACTCTCGATAGGAAAGGAGTTTCCTATGCTACACTCGATCAATCTCCTCTTATCATAAGGATTCTCTATATAGGATCAAGGTGATACCTCCTAAATCCTGGATTTGGATCTATGAGATAGATCTAAGTGGATGTTAGGAATCTCACTAGCTGTAGTAAGATGGTATCAATAGATCCTGGGGAGAATCACTGGAAAGGTTCCAGGGTGATACGGATGACTGAATGTCAGTCACAGGCAATTGTCTTTGCCCTCAGTGGAGGGACGGTATGTTGGAAGAGTTCCAAGCTAGATACCGTGACACACTAGACGATTAAAGGTAAGATACATCATTACCAAGGATGCTACCAACGAGACAGTCTGGATATATATAAGTTCATGAGATGAACTTCGTTCATACCATTGTATGACAATGGAGTTGTGGCTTATGCCTAGGAACTCCCGTCCCATAAGTGATCCAGACATATTCTCAAGCAGTATCACCTGATCATGGAAATAGATGATCTCCAGGGAGATCGAGGTCTGGAGAGTAGATACAGAGGACAACGGCGCGGATCCACTCACAAAGGCCTATTTCCCAGGAGAGACTTTTATGGGATGGTTGAGTATGAGATACTTCAACCACAGCTGATTGTCGATACCACGACAAATGGCCTTAGTGCAAGTGGGAGATTGTTAGTGATATGTATGCCCTAGAGGCCATTACTGTACATACGATGTATATTGTAGTGGATGCTTGGACATATATATGGAGGACTTTCTTGCTCAACATGATAGTATGCAATCTGGTTGCTATTTATCTTAACATGTACTCTGATTGTCTCTATGTTACATGTTGATAGAGCCTTTAGGATGAGTACTTGACTACCAGGACTATGATGTAGATCATACTAGTAGGGACAATGTCGTCGCTATGTACATCCTTCAAATGTTCCTAGTCATAGGTGTATCAAGACAAGGCATCGATATACCAGAGTAGACTAGCGTATGCTTCTCGACCCATGTAGATGGGCGATGGATGGTCCCATATCCATTGGTGTTTGACATCATAAAGAGTATACGGGTGCTCAGTGGAGACTGGGTACACTGAACGGACTCACCGAGAACTCCCAGATGGTATTATACCTCACGTCAGATGGAAGTTCTCTGGTGACACTGGTACAGGTTAGTTTGTAGACCCGAGATCGTCATAGAGTCTTGTGTGATTCCCACTGTGCTTTGATTTCCACCTTACCACGTCGAAGAGGGCATGCAAAACAGTGGCTTTTGGGTACAGTCCCGAATCACATGGAGGCAATGAGCGATAGGAGGGGTTTCGTCTCTCCCGGTATTGGGAGTTGATGTTGCGCTGTGTTCGATTGGCTATAACTGGAAATCCCTGGCCAGGGTTGCTAAGATTTACTGGTAAGAGTTATAAGTAGTTTCTCGAACTATTATGGACCTCGTATCGACACGACTTATCGGTTACTGGGGTCTGACGTTTACCACCCCTAGACTGGATATGCGACATATCAGACGAAGAGACTGGACTGTACGGGAGTGTTACTGATTGGATTCGCAGGAGAATGTATAAGCTTTCTTGTTGATCTTCTGATCGCTCAATACCTGGGTGGCTGTTACGTTTAGCTGACCGCTTGCAGCTTGTGGGTGTTTGATATGATCATCACCTACTGCCGGCGTATTGACGATTCTTTAGAGTCCTACACAGAGGTTTCCTGGCTCAGGCAAAATGGAGTAGGAGCACATATCTGATATGTGCGGGACCGAGAATAATACGAGTATGAGATACCGTATTCGATTCTCGCGATATATGATATCGGCCGGGTATATGTGATATAGCCGGGTCATCGGATCAAGTGTTGATTCGATGAACTGATACATTTTATATTAGTCGGTTATTTGTGATATATCCGGATTATCGGATCAAGTGTTGATTTTATAATTTAATGTATAATTATATATGAGATATATTACATTACGTTAACTAATATAAGCTCGCTTTATAAATTCATTTTCTCACTGGATAATACATTGATATATATGCGATATATGTTAATTGTATTATTTTCTTTTGTTACAAAATATATTGTATATGTGATATATAATATTATAACATGTTAGGGTTACAAATGCAACATGGTTGTTGAGTTTAAACCAAGTTAGGGTTTGGATTTGGGTTAGCTTTCGGGTTAGCTTTCATGAAATTTCATGAAGCTTTCCTTTTGTCTTCATCCTTAGATATTTTGTGAAGATATTATTTAACCCAACCCAAACCCTTAACTTTAGTTAATTTTCTACAAGATTTAAGACTCTCATGCTTAAATCATGGTTGCAATTGTAACCACAACACAATTTTCATTATTCATCACAAAAGGATTTCTTCTTCTCCTTGAAAAAGCTTTCTAGCTTTTTGTGTTATGATGAAATAAAGTGAGAAATTGAAAACAAAAGAGAGCTAAATTCCTACTTCATCATCCTCATCTATTCTAGCCACTTAGATTAGGGTGTTTGCTTTGCTAATACTTGATTAGTGAAGCAAGTGCTTGGGTTTGAAATTCTTCAAGGTAGATCATCTTAGTTGTAGAAGATTGGAAGAAAGCTTGCATCTTTCTCTTCATGGAGCCTCTCTTGAGTCCGGGTACATGATGATCGCAGCGAAGGGACCTCAACATGGAGCTTATGAAGCGAAGGAACGGACTACAAAGGTTGTAATCCCAAACTCTTAGAAGTAAAGTTGTTTACTTGCAATGTTTACCCTAATTCTCTAGTTAAGATCTTGGTTAGGGTTTGTTTAGCACCCCTAAAATTTTAAAGTTGCATGATTGATGCTTACCAAAACCTTCATAAGGTGCTAAGCTAACCCTACAATATCAAATGTAACAACTTATCGAATCAACACTTGATCCGATAACCCGGCTATATCACATATAACCGACCGATATCACATATCGCGAGAATAGAATGCGGTATCACATACGCGCATTAATCTCGGTCCCACACATATTGTTAGTGATATATGCCCTAGAGGCCATTATTGTATCATACTGGATTATATATTACTTAATGAGAGCTTGGGATATACACAGATATAGTAATAGTCTTGCTCAAAATGGCAGTATGCTACCTGGTTTGTTTCTACCTCAATATGTGCATGTGTTTCTTTTAGCATATCGCTTATACATATTGGTAGAGCCCTTAGGATCTTTGCTTGATTACCAGCGTTGTGATGGCAGTCACATTAGTGAGGGCTGGGTAATCTATAAGCAAATCCTATACAGGTCCCTAGTCGTAGGATTATCGAGATGGGGTATCGATACTCCACAGTAGACTAGTGTATACGCTTCTCATCCCAGCAGGGGAGATGGTCTGTCCCACAGCCATTAGTACGTTGTACTGGAGATAGTATGCAGGTGCTCATTAGGTTATGAGTACGCTGGACTGGACTCGTCGGGAACTGTTGGTGGGTATTATACCTGTCATCGGGTAGTAGTTCCCAGGTGACATGAGTACAGCTTAGTCCGTCGACTTGACACTGCTGCTTCGCCTCAAGTGTGTTCCCACTGTACTTTGATTACTACCCTACCACGGCTCAAAGGAGTCGTGCAAACAGGTAGTTGTTGGGTGCAGTCCCAAAGCACTTGGAGGCAGTGGCAGTTAGATAGGATTCATCTCTCCCGGTATTGGGGGTTGATATCGTGCTGTGTTGGGAAGGCCATTACACATAGTCCTTGGCCAAGAAAAGCGAGATTTACTGGTAGGTATTCCGGTAGTTTCTCAGGGTGTATTGGGCTACTCTCCGACACGACTTATTGCGCTATTAGGGGTCTGACGATTACCGCCCCCTAGGCCCGCCCGATATGCGATATTCTTAGACGAATAGACCAGACTGTACAGAGATTGTCACATTCAGGCTCAGTAGGAGTTCGGGTGGGTTTTCCTCATCGGCCTTCTTATCGACATCTACCTGGGGACCGTTACATGCAGCTAGTACCGCTTGCGGCCTATGGTTAAACCCACTGCCAGCGTAGTGTCGAGTCTTTAGAGTCCCACACAGAGAGTTTCCCTGCACCTGGCAAAAAGTGTAGAGGTCGAATGGTTTTACGGCAGGGCTTCGATCATTTGCATGCACTTGTGCACATATGATGTTCGGGCGGATAATACTAGTGGGCTTTGGTTTAAGTCGGATCGTAGTATTATATTGATGGATCAGTTTTGTCTCTTTGTATTCGTGTTTCTCGGAACACGAATGCGGGTATGTATATACGGATGAGAGGGGCATAGAAGGAGACACCTTATTAGGGTTTTGACCATTGACTTAATTAAAACAATTATGAGGTGGAGGAAAGTATTTGTTATTTTTGTAAATGATAATTGAGGCATGGCTACTTGTTTTGACTACTTGACTTTGTTTGACCATTTGACTTGGCTTGACTTGGTTTGACTATTTGACTTAGATATTTTTGTGAGATATTTTGTGACCTAGATATTTTTATGAGATATTTTTCATGACATGCTTGTGGTCATGTCAAGTTAGCCATCTCATTTTCATTTATCATTATCATTATCAAAAATCATTTCTCTTTCCTCATGTTAGCTCTCTTCTTCTTCCTCACATCAAAAACCCTAAAAGCTCTTATGTGTTGAGAATTCTAGGATTTCAAGAGACAAATAAATCTATCTTCATACTCTACATCACCTAGGCCATCAATTTTAGCAAGCTTGTTGCCCTAGTTACCTCGGTTTTGAGGTGGAGCTCGGAATATAGACTCTCGGGTGGATCGTCTTTGACTCGAGGAGGCCGTCGAGGTAGCTACGATCCGGATTGATCCTTGGAGCCTATGATGACGAGGAGGACAGCGGAGAAGACCCGAAAGACATGTATCGTGAGGTATAACTTCGTATCCGAGTAGTTAAACCTCAAGTAGTTTGCTAGCTAGGGTTTATGGACGATCCTTGGTTCTAGTCGGTGTTGCGAAGATCGCAAAAATCATTTTTTTGCAAATTCTGCCTCCCCGCGAACACGTGGGGTGCGCGACATCGACTTACACATATTACATATGTGCTCCTACTTCGTTTCGCATGAACTGGGAAACTTCTGTGTAGGACTCCAAAGACTCGTCAATACACCGGCAATAGGTGATGATCATATCAAACACCCACAAGCCGCAAGCGGTCTGCTAAACGTAACGGCCACCCGTGTATTGAGCGATTAGAAGATCAACAAGCAAGCCTGCTCATACTTCTGCGAATCCAACCAGTAACACTACCGTACAGTCCGATCTCTTCGTCAGATATGTCGCATATCACAGCCTGGGGGTGGTATAACGTCAGACCCCAATATCCTGATAAGTCATGCCGATGCAAGGTCCATAACGGTTCGAGAAACTACTGATAACACTTACCAGTAGATCTCAGCAACCCTCGCCAGGGATTTCCTGTTATGGCCAATCAAGCATAGCACCACATCAACCCCAATACCGGGATAGACGAAATCCCCTCCTATCGCTCATTGACTCCATATGACTCGGGACTGTACCCAAAAACCACCGTTTTGCACGATTTCTTGAACGTGGTAAAGTGTAAATCAAAGCATAGTGAGAATCACACAAGACTCTATGACGATCTCGGGTCGACAGACTAACTTATGCCAGTGTCACCAGAGAACTGCTATCTGACGATAGATATAATACCATCTAGGAGTTCTCGGCGAGTTCGTTCAGTGTACCCAGTCTCCACTGAGCACCCGTATACCTTCTCTGATGTCAAACACCAATGGATATGGGATCATCCATCGTCCATCATATGGGTCAAGAAGCGCATACGCTAGTCTACTCTGTAGTATCGATGCCCTGTCTCGATACTCCCACGACTAGGAACATTTGAAGAATATACTTACCGACTACCTCTGCCCCACTAGTATGATCTGCATCATAGTCCTGGTAGTCAAGTACTCATCCAAAGAGCTTTATGAACATGTAATAGAGAGACAATAAGTGTACTTGTTAAGATAAAGAGCAACCAGATAGCATACTATCATGTCGAGCAAGAAAGTCCTCCTTATATATGTCCAAGCATCCACTACAATATACATCGCATTTACAGTAATGGCCTCTAGGGCATACATATAACTAACAATCTCCTACTTGCACTAAGGCCATTTATTGTAGTATCTCATACACAACGTCCTATAGAAGTCTCTCTAGGGAAAGGCCTTTGTGAGTGGATCCTCCGTGTTATCCTTCGCGTCAACTCTCCTGACCTCGATCCCCTGGAGATCAACCATTTCCCTGATCAAGTGATACTGTCCTCAGAATATGTCTGGAATGCTGATGGGACCGGCGTTCCTAGGCCAAAGCCATAACTCCATTGTTGTCATAATAACAATTATTAGACGATCAATGGTAGGAACCATGTTCATCTCATGAACAAGAATTATCCAAACAACCTCTTTGGTAGCATCGTTGGTAGCGATGTATCTAGCCTTTATTGTCTAGTATTTCACGGTATCTAGCTTGGAACTCTTCCAACATATCGTCCCTCCACTAAGGGTAAAGACAATGCCTGTGACTGACTTTTAGTCGACCTTATCACTCTGGAATCTTGAACCAAGAACATTCTTTTAGTGCTTCTCAAGTACTTAAGAATGTCCTCCATAGCTGTCCAGTGATTCTCGCAAGATCCGATTGATTCCTGATTACTACTCCTAGTGAGTCAGCTACATCTGATCTGGTACATAACATCGCATACATGATAGAGCCTACTGCCGAAGCATAGGGTATCTCTTGCATACGAGCTCTCTCCAAATCAGTCTTGGGAGACATCTTTTTGGAGAGAGTGATTCCTGAGTAATTGGACGCACCACCACGCTTAGAATCCTCCATACTAAACCCTTTTAGTACGGTGTTAATGTACCTGGATTTGGGACACTCCCAATATCCACTTAGATCTATCATCATAGATCATAATACACAAGATGTAGTAGGTATCATCCATATCTTCTATGGAGAGTCCTCATGATAAGAGGAGCTTGACCGAGTGTAGCATAGGAAACCATTTCCTATCAAGAGTATGTTATCTACGTACAATACGTGGAAGACGACCATATTCTATATTACCATCTTGTATATACAAGGTTCATCTACCTTTTTGATGAAGTCAAACAGTTTGACTGCCACATCAAAACAGATGTTCCAACTTCGCGATGCCTGCTTTAATCCTGATGGACTTAAGCATAGCTTTGAAAGTCTCAACTTTTCCATCTACACCAAGAATCTTCTCAAGATCCATTTTCTCCTAATGGGTTTTACCCCTTCAGGTGCAACATTCAAAGTCATACTTTGTTGGTGCACATGGATTCCATCTTTGATTGCATAGTATCCAGCCATTTCACAAAGTCTCCACTTGTGATGGCCTGCTTGAACCTAGTTGGGCCATCATCTACCATGATGCAATTCTCACTCACACTGTCACCGAGAAATACCGTAGTATCTCTCAAGTGGATGGGGAACCCTACCAGATTCGCGGAGAGGCTGAGGTTCGTTGGACACTATCGAATCCTTTTGTTTCACCAAATTATCAGCTATTAGTTTGTCTAGCTGGAACTCCTTCCAGTTCTACCAAATGACCACCAATTTCTTCACAAGAAATTCCTTTTCTAAAAAGGTGGCATGCTGAGAACCAAAACACCGTTTGCTCCTGAGTTAGGTATAAGATATACCCTCGCAAATGTTTGGGATATCCAACAAACTTACAGGACTGAACTTGCCTCGAGCTTGTCCGGATTCTGCCTTTCAACATAGGCCGGACAACCCCATATCTTAACTCGTTTAAGACACGGTCTCTTCCCATTCCATATCTCATATAGAGTGGTAGGCACTGATTTGGATGGAACCCCATTCAATAGGTATGCAGCTTCTCAAGTGCATAACACCAAAAGGAAACAGGTAACTCAACAGTATTCATCATAGAGCGCACCATATCTCATAGGGTGCGATACCTCCGCCCCGATACACCGTTTGTTAGTTATATGTATGCTCTAGAGGCCATTACTGTACATACGATGTATATTGCAGTGGATGCTAGGACATATATAGGGAGGACTTTCTTACTCGACATGATAGTATGCTATCGGGTTGTACTTTATCTTAACATGTACTATGATTGTCTCTATATTACATGTTGATAAAGCCCTTAGGATATGTACTCGACTACTGGGACTATGATGAGATCATACTAGTGGGGCCACGGTAGTCGATGAGTATATCCTATAACTGTTCCTAGTCGAGGGTGTATCGAGACAGGGCATCGATACACCAGAGTAGACTAGCGTATACGCATCTTGACCCATATGATGGGCGATGGATGATCCCATATCCATCGGTGTTTGACATCAAGGATGGTGTACGGGTGCTCAGTGGAGACTGGGTACACTGGACGGACTCGCCGAGAACTCCCAGATGGTATTATACTATACGTCAGATGGCAGTTCTCCGGTGACACTGGTACAGAGTAGTCTGTTGACCCGAGATCATCATAGAGTCTTGTGTGATTCCCACTGTGCTTTGATTTCCATCATACCACGTCCAAGAGGGCATGCAAAAAGGTGGCTTTTGGGTACAGTCCCGAATCATATGGAGGCAATGAGCGATAGGAGGGGATTCGTCTCTTCCGGTATAGGGAGTTGATGTTGTGCTGTGTTCGATTGGCTATAACCGGAAATCCCTGGCCAGGGTTGCTGAGATTTACTGGTAAGTGTTATCAGTAGTTTCTCGAACTGTTATAGACCTCATATCGACACGACTTATCGAGCTACTGGGGTCTGACGTTTACCACCTCTAGGCGAGATATGCAACATATCAGACGACGAGACCGGACTGTACGGGAGTGTTACTGTTTGAATTCATAGGACAATGTACAGGCTTTCTTGTTGATCTTCTGAGCGCTCAATATCTGGGTAGCTGTTACGTTTAGCTGACCGCTTGCAGCTTGTGGGTGTTTGATATGATCATCACCTACTGCCGGCGTATTGACGATTCTTTAGAGTCCTACACAGAGGTTTCTTGGCTCAGGCAAAACGGAGTAGGGGCACATATGTGATATGTGCGGGACCGAGGATAATGCGATATGTGATACCGTATTATATTCTCGCGATATTTGATATCAGCCGGGTCATCGGATCAAGTGTTGATTCGATGAATCGGTACGGATAAATATTAGTCGGTTATATCCGATATAGCCGGATTGTCGGATCAAGTGTTGATTCGATAATTTAATGTATAATAATATATATGATATATTAAATTACATTAACTAATATTTGCTCACTAAAAGATTCTTTTTCTCACTCGGGTAATACATTGATATATATGCGATATATGTTAAATGTATTATTTTATTTTGTTACGATAAATATTATATATGTGATATATAATATTGTAACATGATATGATAACTAATGCAACTTGTTTAGTGGAGTTTAAACATGATTAGGGTTTGGATTAGGGTTAAGCTTTCTAGATGTTTCTAGAAGCTTTTCATTTTGTTTTGTGAAAGATATTTTCAAGTGACTCATGCTTTAACCCAACCCAAACCCTAACCCTAGTTAATTCTCTACAAAGGTTAACTTGACCATGGTTGCATAATTCTATCATATTATTCTTTTCCTATTCATCACAAAACAATTCTATTATTGTTCATCTTCTTCTTCATTCACTCTTCATGAAAAAGCTTGCTTGATTTTTCCAAAGTGATGAATAAATATGAGAAAAAGATAAACAAAGAGAGCAAAAATCCTACTTCATCATCCTCATCTTCCCTTGCCATTTAGATGAGGGTGTTCACATCATTTCATGAGTGTTAGCTTGTGTTAAAGAAACTTCAAGGTATATCATCTTAGTATCGAAGATCGGAAGCAAAGGTTGCGTCTTTCTCTTCGTGGAACCTCTCGAGAGTCCGGATCCCGATGATCGCAGCGAAGGGACCACAACACGGAGCATATGAAGTGAAGGACCGGATCTACAAAGGTTGTAATCCCTCTCACTTAGTGTTAAAATGTTTAGCATGTTAGTTTTCGCCTAATCTCTAGTTTAAAGTTCCGTATTCGGGTTGTTCGGCACGGCTAAATTTTTAATCGGGCATGGTTGATGCCTCGTAGACCCTTGTGCGCGTGCCTAGCAACCCTACAGTGGTATCAGAGCCAAGCTAGAGCTTTAGGCGAAGTCTAGACGAAGTTTAAAGTCCGATCGAACCCGAAACCCCGACTCCAAAATGCTCTTTGGAAATTTTCTGAAAATTTGGATTTTTGTCAATTAAAAATTTCTAAAAAATTCAGCAGGGTCTTATTAGAATTACTGTGAAATTCGAGGGGGTAATTCGTCAAAAGTGCGGCGGAACCGCGGCAGAAGCCAGGCTTCTGCCGCGGTTCCGCGGCCATTTGATGACGTCACCCCTCCTATTTTTCTCAGTAATTCCTATTACACAGTGCTGAGTTCTCTGGGAATTTTTAATATTTATTCTACAGTTGTGTTTTCTGGGGTTGTTTTGGGGATTCGATGTTTCTATCGGAGTATTAGATTTTGTCTATGTGGTTTTCCGGATAATTTTAGAAACTGTTAAAAATTTCGAACGGATATCAATAACTCACTTTTTCCCCTGTCGGAAATTTTTTCAAAAGTTGGATTTTTCCTCGTGTTTAAGAATGTTCTAAGTCGTGCAAGTAACTCGGTGGACCCTCTAGAAGACAACAAACCTTAACTCGATTATGTGACCGTCTTGAACTGCCTTTTGAACCTTAGGGTTTGGGGCAGTACGGCGTGCCACATGTGAGGCGTTGGCTTGACCCTTCTACGGCTGGACCATTGGTACTGTGGCATGTAAAGGATGTTTTTAAACTGATTTCAAGTGTTGAGATATATTGGGGAAATCTTGGGTGTTTGATGATTCGATCGGAAAGTTTAACTTTGTTTATTTATCTGGAATATGATACAATATTTGGAATCCACAGGTAGTTATGAGATAACTGATTTGAATATTATAAACATAGCAGTTTAGTCTCAAATGATCGGTTGCCACGGAATTTTGATGTGATCAAAAGTCCGTCGCAATCACGTAGCGTACGCGGATACTCGCCGGGTAAACTTAATAGACAGCTACACCTCTTAGCCCCGACCAAGTGACTGTAGGAGAACCCCGTCGCCGAAAGCATCCGTTCGGGTGCTCGCGGCAGCGGTGTTCCGCCTTAGTGCACTTCGTCGACGGCATCTGGGGGTGCGGCCGTCTACTAAAGTTTGCGACGAGCATTCGATCAGGACGTCGGGAATCTTGTTGAATTGCCCGACTTGATATTGAAAAGAGTTTTCGATAATGAGACTAAAATGCGGGGTTTATAATTGTTAGGCATGCGATGTCTAAGGAATTCATTTGGTTAGGCATGCGATGTCTAAGGAGGTTGCGGATTCCAACTGTTGTAGTTTTACACTTTCTTTTCTGTGACCGTAAGCGTTGTATGTGGTGTATCGCCGGCTTCGTTGCTATACATCAACGACAATCGGGATACGCATACTTGCTTACGTTGATGATATGAGATATTATGTGTTGCTGTGATATGTTCTATTGGATCGTCGCGTTTTGAATAGCCGGGGGTTTTATGTGAGATGAGAGTTTTTTCTTTTTCATTCATGTAAAATTCATTTGTATGTAATATTCTTTTATTGGGGCACTTCCAGGTAGCGGAAGATGTCACCGTTGTATATTATTTACTTTTCCGCATTAGGTAGACCCAAGGCGGGGAGCACAAGTAACCGGGTTCTAGGGTCCAGTGGGAGACCATCTCGAGGAGTCGAGACCGGGTCTACTAACCCTAGAATTGGCTGTGTTACTTGCCGCTCTCGTAGGGGTCCAGGGATGTGGGTTTGGCTATTCATCGCGACCGTTGAATCCGTGTTTTATACAGGCTCGTATTGAAAACATGGACATCATAGTATATCCAATATTCCATATATGTTTCTTCTGCAGCAATGTTCTGTAATGAGATCATATTACTGCCTGAGATGAATGTTTATATTATATATATGAGATATATGTTATATTGCAGATTTCGTTTCAAAAGAGATGCTTATGAAGCATAATAAAATGGGACTTCATTAATGAGATTAATGAAATAAAAGAAACCTAAGATGTTATAGAAACTTGTTTAAATTAAAAACTGGTAGCTCTAGTTCTTGCTTTGCATCGCGGTGTTCCTCGTAGAACATCCAGCACCTTATTCGATAAGGAAAGGACCGAGATCCCTTCACCGGGAGTGACTCCTTTAGCAATAACTGGCAGATGCTACACCCCTCGGTTTGTCTTTTGATTGCTTCTATAGTTCTTGCTTTGCATAGTGGTATTTGTGAAATATCCTGCATCTTATTCGATGAGGAAAGGGCCGACGATCCCTTCACCGGGAGTGACCCCTTTAGCAAAACTAGAAAAGCCTCAAAAACACTCCATTGAAAAATCACTCGATTCTACAACAATATCAAGTTCATTACGCAATAGGTTTTCTTAAAAACCTGTCGTAACCCTCCGTCATTTTAGGAAGTAGAGTACTTAGTATTCGTGTTGTGTTTGTTGACCATAGTTAAGGCACAGTGTACGGTAGCTAAGTGATGTCTTCCTATATAGCATATGATGCGATTAGTTAAGACAGTCATATGACTTTGTTGACCTTAGTTAAGGGTCATGTGGGTGGGTCTAATTAATCAAGAAATGACGGGTAGAACTTGACTAGTGCTTATGATTTGTTGATCATTGTTAAGGTCATAAGTTGCTAGGGGTAAAATATTATTGGGAATTTCAAATGTTGAAATTTGCAATGAGATTGCATACCTTCTATAAGATAGTTGGATCCCGATACCCGCTGCGAGTAAGAGTTACTCCTGGAAAAGTTTTACACATTACAATTAGCCGATCAAGCAGGTGTCTAGAAAGGTGTTAACGGGGTTACGCCTCTGGGAAAACGAGGTTTAATTTAATTAGGTTCGTGCGAAAGCACGGGGGACCTCCCTCAAAGTACCGACACTGGCCTGGCTGAAAGATTGGCGAACTTATAGCGTGTAATTAATCCCGGCTAGTCTTTCCTTTTAGGGTTTGAAGGAAGATTTGACTAAAACAGTGGGAGACATCCTGATTAGATATATTAGATAACCAATCTAATCTTGCAAGAGCATACGCTGAGTGTTTTCTTCTCTCTCTCTCCAGATAGCGACCATATCACGCCTTAATCAAGATAATAATACGGATATATTGACCGAACCCGCTTGTTATACTGAGCTGGGGAACGTTGGTCCCGCTCCAACTTATAATTGTTATAAGACAGAGCAGGAGATTGGGGAATACCAGATTTCCCGTGCCGCCCAAACGAAGAAAGTGCATGTTGATGCATCATCTTCGGGTGTGTTCATTACACAGAACTGTTTCTCAGTATCCTTTACATCTTGGGTGTGTGATACCGGATCAGGATCCCGTATATGTAATCTGTTACATGGGCTACAGATAGGTAAAGAACTGAGGACGGGTGATAAGTTTCATGAGACAGAAAACGGTGCAAGTGTTGCAGCCAAGTCTGTTGGTCACTATCACCCTGTATTACCAGAATACATTGATTCTGAACAATTGTTATTAGATGCTGAACCTGATATACAAAATCATATCAGTCTCTTTATTAGTAAAGAAAGGATATAATTTTGTATTGTTGGATAATGTTTTGAACATTTCCTATATCAAGAGTTGATCGGTTCAGGCACGTTATCTAAAAGCATTGTCGTTCTAAATCAAACTACAGTTCTTAGTATATGGAACACACACAAGAGGAAGAGTTCAGAAATGAATGAATCCTTCTTGAGGTATGGTAGACTAGGTCATATCAATGCGACCCGACTGGCTGAAGTTACATATAGATGCATATTTAAATTAGTTTGAATTTACATCTTGTGAAACTTGCCGGTCATGCCACAAAGATAAGATGACCACAGCTCTGTTTATTGGAAACAGAGAAAGAGTTAGTGAACTCTTGGGATTGATACATGCTGATGTATGAAGGTCCCCTGTCTACACATGCCAAGACTGGTTCTTTGTACTTCATTACATTCTCTGATAATCTCTCAAGATTCAGACATATGTTTCTGTTGAAACACAAGTCCGAAGCTGTTGAGATATTCACAGAATATAAGTTAGAAGTAGAGAACCAAAATACGGGTATAAGTATTATGTCCTTTGATGAGATCAAGGAGGAGAATACTTGAGCACGGAATTCCTGGACTATTCTAAAGGAGAATGAGATTCTCTCTCAGCATTACTCCTCCGTATACACCATAGCACGATGGTATATCGGGGCGGAGCAATAACACCCTATGTGATATGGTGTGCTCTATGATGAGTACTACTGAGCTTCCTATTTCCTTTTGGGAGTTATGCGCTTGAGAAGCTGCATACCTATTGAATAGGGTTCAAATCAAATCAGTTGCCTACCACTTCATATGTGATATGGAAAGGGAAGAGCCCATATCATAAGCTTGTTAAGATTTGGGTTGTCCGGCCTATGTCTAAAAGCATAATCCGGACAAGCTCGAGGCAAGGTCTGTTATGTAGAATTGGAAATGTTCCAGCTATACAAACTACAGCAGATGATTTGATAGAACCAAAGGATTCAATAGTTTCCAACGAACCTCAGCCTCTCCGCCGATCTAGTAGGGTTCCTCACCCACCTGAGAGATACTTTGGTTTCTCTATGACAGTGGGAGCGAGGATTGCGTCATGAGATGATGACCCAACTAGTTTCGAGCTGGCCATCAGGAGTGGGACTCTGTAAGAATGGCTGGGTGCTTATCGATCTGAGATGGAATCCTTATACACCAACAAAGTATGGACTTTGGTTGCTTTATCTGAAGGGTTAAATCCCCATCAGGAGCAAGTAAATCTTGAGAAGATTACTTGGTGTACATGGAAAAGTTGAGACTTTCAAAGCTAGACTTGTTAAAGGTTTGCATCATAAGACCAGGTATGGATTGTGTTGAAACCTTTTCTAAGGATCTATGCTTAAGTCCATCCAGATCCTACTTGCCATGCCTACATACCATGACTACGATATCTGGTGGTTGGGTGTCATGACTGCTTTTCTAAATGAAGTTTTAGAAAAGAACGTCTATAAGTACACAGCCAGAGGGCTTCGTAGACAGTGGGAGCAGCGGAAACGTGCGCAAGATGTTTTATATGATAAAACAGGCATCGCGGAGTTGGAATATCTGTTTTGATGTGGTAGTCAAAGAGTTTGACTTCATCAAAATGGTAGATGAACCTTGTATATACAAAAAGGTAGTAGAGAGTATGGTGGTGATCCTCGTAGAGTACGTGGATGACATACTCTTGATAGGGAAGGAGTTTCCTATGCTACGCTCGGTTAATCTCCGCTTATCACAAGGATTCTCCATATAGGATCAAAGTGATACCTCCTAAATCCTGGGTTTTGGATCTATGAGATAGATCTAATTGGATGTTAGGATACTCACTAGTTGAAGTGAGATGGTATCAATCGATCCTGGGGAGAATCACTGGAAAAGCTCCAGGGTGATAAGGACGACTGAATGTCAGTCGCAGGCATTGTCTTTACCCTCAGTGGAAGGACGGTATGTTGGAAGAGTTCCAAGCTAGATACCGTGACATACTAGAGGATTAAAGGCAAGATACATCGTTACCAAGGATACTACCAAAGAGGCAGTCTGGACATATATAAGTTCATGAGATGAACTTCGTTCCTACCATTGTGTGACAATGGAGTTGTGGCTTTAGCCAAGGAACTACCGTCCCATCAGAAATCCAGATATAATTCTTAGGCAGTATCACCTGATCATGGAGATGGTTGATCTCCACGGAGATCGAGGTTAGGAGAGTAGATACATAGGACAACAGCGCGGATCCACTCACAAAGGCCTTTTTCCCAGTAGAGACTTTTATGGGATGGTTGAGTATGAGATACTTCAACCACAGCTAATTGTTGGGTATGCGATACCATAACAGATGGCCCTAGTGCAAGTGGGAGATTGTTAGTTATATGTATGCCCTAGAGGCCATTACTGTACATACGATGTATATTGCAGTGGATGCTAGGACATATATAGGGAGGACTTTCTTACTCGACATGATAGTATGCTATCTGGTTGTACTTTATCTTAACATGTACTCTGATTGTCTCTATATTACTTGTTGATAAAGCCCTTAGGATATGTACTCGACTACTGGGACTATGATGAGATCATACTAGTGGGGCCACGGTAGTCGATGAGTACATCCTATAACTGTTCCTAGTCGAGGGTGTATCGAGACAGGGCATCGATACACCAGAGTAGACTAGCGTATACGCATCTTGACCCATATGATGGGCGATGGATGATCCTATATCCATCGGTGTTTAACATCAAGGATGGTGTACGGGTGCTCAGTGGAGACTGGGTACACTGGACGGACTCGCCGAGAACTCCCAGATGGTATTATACCATACGTCAGATGGCAGTTCTCCGGTGACACTGGTACAGAGTAGTCTGTTGACCCGAGATCGTCATAGAGTCTTGTGTGATTCCCACTGTGCTTTGATTTCCATCATACCACGTCCAAGAGGGCGTGCAAAAAGGTGGCTTTTGGGTACAGTCCCGAATCATATGGAGGCAATGAGCGATAGGAGGGGATTCGTCTCTCCCGGTATAGGGAGTTGATGTTGTGCTGTGTTCGATTGGCTATAACCGGAAATCCATGGCCAGGGTTGCTGAGATTTACTGGTAAGTGTTATCAGTCGTTTCTCGAACTGTTATAGACCTCATATCGACACGACTTATCGAGCTGCTGGGGTCTGACGTTTACCACCCCTAGGCGAGATATGCAACATATCAGACGACGAGACCGGACTGTACGAGAGTGTTACTGTTTGGATTCACAAGAGAATGTACAGGCTTGCTTGTTGATCTTCTGAACGCTCAATACCTGGGTAGCTATTACGTTTAGCTGACCGCTTGCAGCTTGTGGGTGTTTGATATGATCATCACCTACTGCCGGCGTATTGACGATTCTTTAGAGTCCTACACAGAGGTTTCTTGGCTCAGGCAAAACGGAGTAGGGGCACATATGTGATATGTGCGGGACCGAGGATAATGCGATATGTGATACCGTATTATATTCTCGCGATATTTGATATCAGCCGGGTCATCGGATCAAGTGTTGATTCGATGAATCGGTACGGATAAATATTAGTCGGTTATATCCGATATAGCCGGATTGTCGGATCAAGTGTTGATTCGATAATTTAATGTATAATAATATATATGATATATTAAATTACATTAACTAATATTTGCTCACTAAAAGATTCTTTTTCTCACTCGGGTAATACATTGATATATATGCGATATATGTTAAATGTATTATTTTATTTTGTTACGATAAATATTATATATGTGATATATAATATTGTAACATGATATGATAACTAATGCAACTTGTTTAGTGGAGTTTAAACATGATTAGGGTTTGGATTAGGGTTAAGCTTTCTAGATGTTTCTAGAAGCTTTTCATTTTGTTTTTTGAAAGATATTTTCAAGTGACTCATGCTTTAACCCAACCCAAACCCTAAACCTAGTTAATTCTCTACAAAGGTTAACTTGACCATGGTTGCATAATTCTATCATATTATTCTTTTCCTATTCATCACAAAACAATTCTATTATTGTTCATCTTCTTCTTCATTCACTCTTCATGAAAAAGCTTGCTTGATTTTTCCAAAGTGATGAATAAATATGAGAAAAAGATAAATAAAGAGAGCAAAAATCCTACATCATCATCCTCATCTTCCCTTGCCATTTAGATGAGGGTGTTCACATCATTTCATGAGTGTTAGCTTGTGTTAAAGAAATTTCAAGGTAGATCATCTTAGTATCGAAGATCGGAAGCAAAGGTTGCGTCTTTCTCTTCGTGGAACCTCTCGAGAGTCCAGATCCCGATGATCGTAGCGAAGGGACCACAACACGGAGCATATGAAGTGAAGGACCGGATCTACAAAGGATGTAATCCCTCTCACTTAGTGTTAAAATGTTTAGCATGTTAGTTTTCGCATAATCTCTAGTTTAAAGTTCCGTATTCGGGTTGTTCGGCACGGCTAAATTTTTAATCGGGCATGGTTGATGTCTCGTAGACCCTTGTGCGTGTGCCTAGAAACCCTACACCATTGTGATGTG
The DNA here is from genome assembly GCA_030015575.1 of Agapanthus africanus. NCBI lineage: Eukaryota > Viridiplantae > Streptophyta > Magnoliopsida > Asparagales > Amaryllidaceae > Agapanthus > Agapanthus africanus. The sequence continues at coordinate 358,167,179 of JASDDO010000012.1, forward strand.
GTGTACACGATGGAGTAAGATGTGAGAGAATCTCATTCTCCTTTTAGAAACTCCAGGAACTCCATGCCCAAGTATTCGCCTCCTCGATCACATCGAAGGACTTTAATACTTCTACCCGTATGGTTCTCAACTTCAAGCTTATATTCTTTGAATTTCTCAAAAATTTCAGACTTGTGTTTCAACAGGAACACATGTCCGAATCTTGAGAGATCGTCGATGAATATAATGAAATACAAAGAACCAGCCATGGCATTTGTAGACATATGACCGTATACATCATCATGTATCCGTCCTAAGAGTTCAGTAACTTTTTCTCTGTTTCCAGTAAACGGAGTATTGGTCACTTTACATTTGTGATAAGACTGGAAAGTATCATAAGATGAAAAATTTGAACAAATTCAAATATTCATCCTTAAGTAACTTAGCTAGTTGTGTCACATTGATATGACCTATTCTACAATGCCACAAGAAGGATTCGTTCATTTCTGAACTACTCCTCTTGTGTGCGTTCTATATACTTTGAAATGTGGTTTGATTTAGAACGTAAATGCCATTTCATAACGTGCCTGATCCAATCAACTCTTGATTCAGGAAAATGTTCATAACATTATCCCCAATACAGAATTATATCCTTCTTTAACTCAATAAAGAATCTGATGTAATGCTGTATATCAAGTTCAGTATGTAATAACATTCGTTCAGAATCAATGTATTTAATACAAGGTGATATCTGCCAACTGATGTGGCCGCAACAATTGCACCATTCTCTACACTTAGAGATATATCACCCATTCCTAGTTCTCTACCTTTCTGTAGCCCATGTAACATATTACATATGCGGGATCCTGTTCCGGTATCACATACCCAGGACGTAGAGGATACCGAGAAACAGTTCTCGGTAACGAACACGCCCGAAGAATATGCATCAACATGCTCATTCCTCGAATGGGTGGCATGGGAATCCGGATATTCCCTTATTTCCTGCTCGGACTTATAACAATTATAAGATAGAGCGGAACTAATGTTCCCCGGCTCAGTATAATAAGCAAGTTCGGTCAATGCATCCATATTAATATCTTGATTAAGGCGTGACATGGTCGCTACCAGGAGGGAGAGAGAAGAAAACACTATGCGTGCGCTCATACAAGATTAGATTGGTTATTATTTTATCTAATCAGGATGGCTCCCACTGTTTTTATCAAATCTTCCTTCAAACCCTAAAAGGTAAGACTGGCCCGGATTAATTACACCCTACAAGTTCGTCAATCTTTCGGTCAGGCCAGTGTCGGTACTTTGAGGGAGGTTCCCCGTGCTTTCGCACGGACCTAATTAAAATAAACCTAGTTTTCCCAGGGGCGTAACCATGTTAACACCTTTCTAGACACCTACTTGATCGGCTAATTGTAATGTGTAAAACTCTCCCAGGAGTAACTCTTTCTCGCAGTGGGTATCGGGATCCAACTATCTCAGTGTACCCAGTCTCCACTGATGTAACGTTTTGGAAATCGTTATGCGAATTTTCCGTTTTTAGGGTAAAATAGTCGGTGTTTTCCATAAAACCCGGAATGTGATCAAATTTCCGTATAGACTTGACTACACCTAGTTTAACAAGAATAGTGCTAGTTTACGGGTTTTAGTGGTCATTTGGAAGTTTTGGTTCACTTTGATATTTTCCCTAATTATATTATTATTTTAAGTTGTTAATTATGCACTTAATTAGTGGTAATTACAATTTTGGTTTGGGTTAATTAGTTCTAATGTGAATCTATGCTAATCTAATCACTAGATTAAGCTAAATCCATCCATACTAAAATATCTAGATATTTTTGATTAAAAGAAAAGTTTTAAAAGAAAATAAATGAGGTGGCTTTGGTTAATTGTTGCATTTATGAGCATTTATTGCATTTTTAGCTAGATGTTTCCACTCATTTCACAAACCCCCCTCATTTCATGCCTTGGCCGAAACCTCCCCCTTGTTCTGCCTTCTCTCTCTTCACACTCCATTTTCATCTTCTTCAAGCTAAATAGTTCACCAAAAATCCTTAAACAATCCCACAAACTCACAAACAAATCATTACCCATTTTTCCTTAAGTCTAAACAAGCTTAGATCTTCATGAAAGTGATCATTTAGGATGCTAAAATTTGGAGTTTGTTGCTAATTTGAGATCTAGTTTGTGAGGTATAAACTCTAACCCTAATCTTTAAATTGTTGTTTGAATCTTTAAAGCTTGCTTATTAGGTGTTTAGTATAGCTTTAATTGCATGTTTTGAATTTTCATGAAAAGGTTATGAAAATCAAGTTATGGTTTTGATGTGTTAAATGGTTAAACATGAAGTGTAGACTTGGAAAACTTAATCAATTTGTGAGAATGATATTTGTTAAATTCCTAATTTGTCTAATTGAGTTTATTAGCAAACTAAGTTTTTCTAAATCCTATTTGGGTGAGTTTAAAATTTTAGTAAAGGTTTTGGTGACTTAGTTATGCCACGTTGCGATGATTGCGATCACTAGAATTTGTGTAAACTTTTAGACTCGAGCTAAAATGATATAAAGTGTTTACTAGCTTTTCGGTAAAAATAAACGTGGGTTTTAATTTTCATAGAGATGACGTATATATTATTATCTACGATAATTATTGTGTTTTGAATGAGTTTTGGTACGATTGGTTTTTTGGCGTGGCAGTTTTCATGTATAGCGACCCTAGTTAGGGTTTTGGCTATATTTTCAGGTATTTGGATTTCTTGGTTTTGCGACTGGATATTGTATTTGGTCGTTGGATGTTTGTACGTCAACGATGAGGGTTGTTGGTTGTTTTGCATGCGTAGGCTATAGGTTCTAACCTATGTGTGCACCGCGTGCCGTATTTGGATTTCGGAATTTGATGTTAATAGCTTTGCGATTTCATATTGATTGTAAGTACCTTCGCGTGGATTTCGAGACGACGAAGCGCATCGAATACGGCTAAGCGAGGAGTTTAGCAGGTGAGTAGATTTATATCTACGGGGGAAGTCGGGTGGATGGCGTATAGCACCCCCGCAAACATTGATATGGAATATCGTTTGATTATTTTATCCTGATAAATGAAATGCGACGGACATGATTATAGGATTTACAAACGATAATATGATAGAAGTTGATGCTAATGGACATATTGACATATGAGAATATGAAATGATAAGTAAATCATGATGGCTACGAATTGAAAGAGAACAAGCGCGGTGTTTTTATATTGTGATGCGAAATATTAATGTGATGAACGAGTATACGATGTGATATGATGACTTAGTGTGATATGTCGTTATATGGATTCGAGTCGATATGAGATTTTTGATACCTTTGTAGGTCCCATGATACGAGTTTGATATGGATGTGACCTGATAGATAGGTGAAGGGTTTCCTACAGCACCACTACAAGGGTTTGGAGGCAACACACATGCCTTATTTTAATTTTATATGGTGCTAAAGAAACTATCTTAAGGATCATGATCTCCCACTTGCACTATGGCCAGTTATTGGCGTATCTCATACCCAACATCTCAAAAAGTCTCTCATGCTCCGGCTGAGGGAGGGCCCTGGTGAGTGGATTCGCGGCGTTATTCTTTGTGTCTACTCTCCTAATCTCGATCTCGCGGCGATCTTGAATCTCCCGGATCAAATGAAAGCGCCTCAGGATGTGTCTGGACCGCTGATGGGACCTGGGCTCCTTGGCTAACGCCATAGCCCCATTATTATCAAAATACAATGGTATTGGATCAATAATTGTTGGAACTACTCCTAGCTCCGAGACGAACTTCTTCATCCAGACGGCTTCCTTGGCGGCATCATTCGCAGCAATGTACTCAGCCTCCATCATAGAGTCTGCAACGGTATCCTGTTTGGAACTCTTCCAACTTACCGCCCCTCCATTGAGGGTAAATACAAACCCAGAGATAGATTTGTTGTCGTCCTTATCGCTCTGGAAGCTCGAATCGGTAAAGGCCTCCATTTGGAGATCTCCATTACCATACACCAAGAACAATTCTTTAGTCCTTCTTAAGTACTTAAGAATGTTCTTCACAGCTATCCAGTGATTGTCCCCTGGGTTGGATTGATACCTGCTTACAACACTAAGTGCATAAGCTACATCTGGGCGTGTACATAACATCGCATACATTATAGATCCTACTGCAGAAGCATAAGGTATAATGCTTATGCGAGCTCTCTCTTCATCGGTCTTTGGGCAAGAGTCCTTGGAGAGAGTGACCCCATGGCAAGCGGGTAAGGCACCCCGCTTGGAGTCTTCCATACTAAACCTTTTTAGGATGGTGTTGATGTACCTAGTTTGGGACAATCCCAATAACCTCTTGGATCTATCCCTATAGATCCTAATGCCCAGAATGTATGTGGCATCACCCAGGTCCTTCATGGAGAACCTTAGTGATAAGAAATATTTGACCGACTGTAGCATAGGAATATCATTTCCAATCAGAAGAATGTTATCCACGTATAATACAAGAAATGTGACAGCTCTCCCTACAGCCTTCTTATAAACACAAGGTTCATCTAGATTTTTGATGAAATCAAACTCTTTGATAACATCATCGAAACAGATGTTCCAACTCCGTGATGCCTGCTTTAACCCATATATGGATTTAAGCAATCTACATGCTTTCCCGCTGCTTCCACTGTCAATGAAGCCCTCTGGCTGATCCATATAAACACATTCTTCTAAATCACCATTTAGAAATGCCGTTTTAACGTCCATCTGCTAGATTTCATAGTCGTAGTGAGCAGCAATAGCAAGTAGGATCTGAATGGATTTAAGCATGGCTACAGGAGAAAAAGTCTCGTCATAGTCCAAACCTGGTCTTTGACGAAAACCCTTCGCCACAAGTCTTGCCTTATAGGTCTCTACCTGCCCATCTACACCAATCTTTCTTTTAAAGATCCATTTGAACCCCACAGGTTTTACCCCAGGGGCTACAACGTCCAAAGTCCATACTTTGTTGGTGTACATAGACTCCATTTCGGATCTCATGGCATCCAGCCACTTCACAGAGTCTCCACTCGTGATAGCTTCCTGAAAGCTGGTAGGATCATCATCCTCCATGATGCAGTCTTCTCTGTCACCATCAATGAGGAAACCGTAGTACCTCTCCGGTGGGCAAGAAGTCCTAGCAGACCTACGGAGTGGTCGAAGTTCCTCAGTTTCTATTGCTACAGCCGGTTCAACCAAGTCGTCAATTGTAGTTTGTGTCTCTAGAATCTCTTCTAGATCCACCGCATTGCCATTAGATTTATCTGTGAAAAACACTTTTTCCGAGAATGTGGCATACTGAGAAACAAACACCTTTTGTTCCTCCTTATGGTAGAATAGATATCCATAAGAATTCTTTGGATACCCCACAAAATTACACATGACCGACGTGTCTCGAGTTTGTCCGGATTCTGCTTTTTAACATAGGCCGGGCAACCCCAAATCTTAATTCTCTTAAGAGATGGTCTCTTCCCATGCCATATCTCATATGGCGTGGTAGACATGATTTTGGTTGGGACTCTGTTCAGTAGAAACGCTGCAGTCTCCAATGCATGCCCCCAAAATGAGACGGGTAACTCAGCATCACTCATCATGGATCAGACCATATCTAATAGGGTCTGATTCCGTCGTTCAGACACACCGTTGTGCTGTGGTGTGTGAGGAGGAGTGAGCTGAGAGAGAATCCCATTCTCTTTTAAGAAGTTTGCAAATTCTGTACTGGGGTACTCCTCACCTCGATCCGATTGAAACATTTTGATACTTAAGCCGGTTTGTTTTTCTACTTCGAGTTTATATTAAGTGAATTTCTCGAAAGCTTCGGATTTGTGATTTAATAAAAATACATGACCGAATCTTGAGAAATCGTCAGTGAAAGTAATGAAGTATAAAAAACCACCACTAGCCTGTGTAGACATTGGCCCACATATATCACTATGTATGAGGCCTAGGAGCTCAGTAGCTCTTTCTCCGTGTCCGGTAAACGGAGTTTTGGTCATTTTACCCTTGATACAAGACTGGCAAGTCGCATAAGATTTATATTCAAAAGGGTTTAAATATCCATGTTTGTGTAACTTGTTTAGTCTTGTTTCGTTAATATGACCAAGTCTACAGTGCCAAAGAAAAGCTTCATTTATTTCTGAAAGTTTTCTTTTATTAGTGTGATGTATGCTGAAAACCGTGTGTTGATTTAGGACGTATATCCCGTTATTAAGCATACCATACCCAACCAACATTTGATTCAGGTGAATGTTCATAACATTGTTCTGCAATACAGAATTATATCCTTCATTGTCTAACAAAGAAACCGATATTATATTACAAACCATACCAGGTACAAAATAACATGGGTTCAAAACCAATATACACCCAGACAGCAACCCCAAATGATACTCTCCCACTGCAACTGTATGTACATTGGAACCATTTCCAACGCGGAGAGTATGGTCACCTATCTTCAAAACCTTGCTATTTCTCAGCCCCTGCATAGAATTGCAAATGTGAGAACCTGGACCGGTATCTAATACCCAGGAAGCAGAGTTTATTGAAAAACAGTTTTCTGTCACAAACACACCTGAAGCGGAAGCATCCCCATGCTTCTTCTTGAGATTTAAGTACTCCGTGCAGTTGCGCTTCCAATGTCCTGTTTTGTGGCAGTGATAATATTCCCCTTTCCCCGATTCTCCAGCTTTGGACTTGTCCTTCCCCTTAACCTTTTTTAACTCCACCCTTAGGCTTGGTGGGCTTCTTCTTCATCTTTCCCTTGGCCTTAGCCTTAGCCTTTGGGCGAGAAGAGGAAGATTGCCTAACACTCAAAACGGGAGTTTTCACTGATTTCAGTGTGCTCTCTGCACTCCTTAACATATTAAGGAGTTCAGGTAGTTCCTTCTCCATGTTGTGCATGTTGAAGTTAACTATAAATTGAGCAAAGTTGGAGGGGAGGGATTGTAGAATAATATCCGTATATTTGTAACACTTTGAATTTACGTTAGAATGTCTTTCGTGATAATTAGTGATCGTACGTGTTATTATATATATGTGTTTATAGGATTATAAGTTATAGTTAGTCGTGTTTAACAAATTGGGAATTTTCCTTTGTAGTGTGCACCTTGCACACTTAGACATTTTTGAGACTTAGGGTTTTGGTAGCATGTAACCATTTTTCTTGTGTTGCATGGTTGTTATTTTCCCCACCATTTTAACCTAAACAAAACCCCATTTTGTATAATTCAAATTCTATTAAACAATGAGGCATGGGGGGGTAGGTAAAAGCTTGACTTTTGACCCATTTTTCCCTCTCTTCTCTCTCTCTTTCCCCACTCCAGAATTCTGGAGAATTCCAGCAGCAAACCCTCCCCTTTTCTTCATCTTTTCTTCTCCTCTTCATGTCTCTTTGATCTTTACACAAATCCTACACAAAAACCACACATTTTCATCACAAAACCTTAGGAAAAGTGAGCTTTTTGAGGTGTTTGAAGCAAATCTGCGTACTTGAGGGAAAAAGCTGGAACTTTTGGTCTTTCTAAGGTCTTTAGAAGGTATAAACTCATGTCTTAACCTCTTTTTCCATAACTTGTAGTATTCTTTAGTAAAAATCTCATTTTTGTGCATTTTTGGTGATATTTAAGGATATTTGTGTTTCACATGTTAGATTAGGGTTTTGTTAGTTGTGTTAGCTCTATTAAGTGTTATTAGAGTTATCTTAGGCCAAGTTTTGTTTCAGTTTGCACAAAAATAACCTAAAGTTCCATTTTAGTGCAAAGTGTGGATTTTAACTAGAAATAAGACCCTGTAGGATCTGCTACTACCCGGGACATTTCAGAGTAAAACTAAATGTTACTGTAGCATGTATGGGGGGTATAGAGAGCACACACCAAACCTGGGAGCCCAATTCCCATTTGGGGCTGCCAAAATATGCATTCTGGCCGCAAATTGCGGCCAGATGGGGGTTCTTTGGGTTGGGGTTTGGGGTGTGGGTGTCTGCTGCTATGTGGGTTGTTTTAGTATATATAGTTTTACAATATCTTTCATGTATCAAAATCTGGAGGTGATTACCTATTTTCCCGTATTTTCAATCTTTCGCGACACGCGTGATACGTGTGTGTGGGTTTGGGGTTTCTGCGTATCGCGGCGCATCGGAGTGGTTTCAGGCACGTAACCACACGTTTTAACGTATCGCACACACGTGCGCTTGGTTCGCGACACGAGTTACTAGTTCGGCTTTAATGTCGCGTTTGTGTGACTTCAAGCTTACGTGTGATATATTGTGTACTTCTAGGTTTGCAAGCGAGTACGGCGGACGCCGCGCAGAAGGGGAAACCAGTTGTTGGCTATACCTAGCAAGAGACTACGGTGAGTAGATTTCACATCTACGGGGATATCGCCCGCATGGCGTTCTACGTCAGGGCTGATAGGACCTTATAGTTTCCTTTGTATACATTGACTATTCATGGCTACTATTTAGTGCATGCTGCATTCCCTGCTATTTGGATATAAACTAGAATTGATAGAACACCGCACAATTACTAACGGTCCATGTTGCACGAGCACTATCCTGCATGTTACACACACACCGTTAGTAATTGCCATGACACTCAAACTGTAGTATATCACATCGGATCATCATAGTGTAGCTCATTTATATGTGACTTGACATGCTATTTATACTTGATGCCTATATCACATCGGATCATCATAGTGTAGCTCATTTATATGTGACTTGACATGCTATTTATACTTGATGCCTATATCACATCGGATCATCATAGTGTAGCTCATTTATATGTGACTTGACATGCTATTTATACTTGATGCCTATATCACATCGGATCATCATAGTGTAGCTCATTTATATGTGACTTGACATGCTATTTATACTTGATGCCTATATCACATCGGATCATCATAGTGTAGCTCATTTATATGTGACTTGACATGCTATTTATACTTGATGCCTATATCACATCGGATCATCATAGTGTAGCTCATTTATATGTGACTTGACATGCTATTTATACTTGCTGCTTATATCACATCGGATCATCATATTGTAGCTCATCTATATATGACTTGACATGCTATTTATACTTGATGCCTATATCACATCGGATCATCATATTGTAGCTCATCTATATATGACTTGACATGCTATTTATACTTGATGCCTATATCACATCGGATCATCATATTGTAGCTCATCTATATGTGACTTGACATGCTATTCATACATGATGCCTATATTACATCGGATCATCATATTGTAGCTCATCTATATGTGACTTGACATGATATTTATATTTGACGCACATATCATATCGGATCTTTGACTTGCATTTTGGTTTGGATTACAAGTGATTTCTGGATTTGGGAACCGTAGCTATTGCAAATATGTAATCATTTAAAACACGGTTCCCTTGATATGATATTTCGGTGCGTCCACCATGTGTTTTCTCGGTGCTAGAGTGATATATGTGAACCCGAATCGAGGAGCTGGTTGAGACCGATTACGGGTACATGGTGGACCCGGTATGGTACCCCGGGGCGAGAACGGTTTCGCTGTGCAATAGACGGTGAGCCTGGCAGAGGGACTACTACCTACCGGTGATTAGTTGGACCTGACAGTTATCCGGAGGGTACTGATCAGAGTCTATAGATGGATGCGGGGTGATCCGTACTGCTGGGGCCGAAAGCCGATACCGCAGACGGTGGGCTGACCTGGACTGACGGGGCCCGATGGATGAGGATTTGCGTGTCGATGCTGGACACGAGTATTTATGATATTTGGGTGCCGATGTTGGGCACTCGGGATTCTCAGAGATGTACAGGATTTAAGGGCTGATGAGTGTGCCGGCGCCTGAGCTATTTGGGGGATCTGGGTGCATTGATGGACACCGATTATATATTCCACGTTGACATTCCGTGTAGATATTATATTGCCCCTGCTCAGCATTTACTATTATACCTCATCCTGTAGTTACATTACCTGATAGAGTACTTGCATGATTATTGCACATACTGCTTATCACATATTGATATCATCTGTTGGCATATGATAGAGTAGCGCAGTACGTGCATGCTCGCGATTACCTTTATATGTTATCTCTATTCATGAGTTGGCAACTCACCCCCGTTGTGCCACAGTGTTTGCAGGTTGCTCTTTGGAGTAGTCGCAGCAGGCTGCGGTTGCATCTTTTGACACAGATACCCCCATAGTTGGTGTACTAGCTCTATTGCTGATAGGTGGGTTTTGTGCGGTATCTGTTTATCTTTCAGTATGTACATTGTTGTATCTAGTATTCTCCATCTACCATATATGTATTGACTTAGAGACAGTGTGAGGACGATGATGTATTATATTTGTATTCTGGTGTCGAGCTCGTTGTGAGCCGTCTGTACTTGCAGTTTATCCTATCTGTGATGTTCCCACTTGTGGATCTTGATCTTCGCTACGGCGTCGTATATTACTATCTTGGTGATTATTTACTTAGATTTCTTATCATGTTAGTAAGTGCTTTCATTTAAAACTTATAACACTCTATACTTTCACTGGTTTGATTTCTGGGTTTTCGGTTCACTTAGTCGCGTTACGCCTGTAGACGTTACGTGGTTAAGTGCCGGTCACGGGCCAAACTTCGGGTCGTGACAAAGTTGGTATCAGAGCGTAGGTTTTACCTTTCGGAGTGTAGGATGACCCTGGTATGATGGAGTAGGTAGCTGCAGCAGGGTAGCGTAGCGTGTGTATGTTCCGCGGCATACTCACGACACGGTACTCCGCCTATGCGACCTTAGGACTTGTTGTTTTAAGTTCCTTCTTGAGTATATACATTCTTGCGATTCGATTTCCGTATCCTTACCGAATCCTATTGTTCCCTTCAGCCAATATGCCGCCAAAGACTACGAGGGCGCAGAGAGCGGCCGCGAGGGCCGAGATTCGAGTTGACTCGTCCGAGAAGAGGACTGGTCCGGGTAGTACACCGGTTGTGCCCGAGCAGGCTGTTCCTGCCGTGACAGATCAGATTGCTATGTTAGGGGCTGGTGTGCAGGAGATACGCCAGACGATGGGATCCAGTATGCAGGAGATGCGCCAGATGATGGGATCTCTAGTTGAGACACTTCGAGCGCAGCGACCAGAGGTAGTTCCACCCATTGCAGAGACCGCGGTGGTACCCACAGTTCAGGCAGTTGCACCTGCGACTACAGAGGTTATTACAGTATCGCTGTCAGAGTTTATGAGGCTGAAGCCTCCGATCTTCACAGGCACCGATGTGGCAGAGGATACACAGTCTTTCATTGATAGGATGGCGCGGATATGTCGTTCACTTAGATGCGCAGATGCGAGATGGGTTGAGTTCACGAGCTTTCGCCTGGAAGGTCTTGCGCAGAAATGGTGCGAATCAGTCGAGAAGGGTAGAGCAGCAGGTCTTCCTCCCATGACCTGGACAGAGTTCGTGGCGCTATTCCTTGCCCGCTTTCTTCCCCTGAGTGTCAGAGATGCTAGAGCACACAGGTTCGAGTCCTTACGCCAGACGCCAGAGATGTCAGTGGCAGAGTACGATGTGCTGTTCACCGAGCTATCCGTTTATGCTCCGTATCTAGTGGCTACTGAGGAGTTGCGAGTCAAGAGATTTGTCCGAGGCTTGCTTACACCACTATTCCTTGCTATCAGCGCGCAGCATTACGAGACATACGCAGCAGCAGTAGATGCAACATTATTAGTTGAGGAGCGCCTTGCTGAGACTTCGGCAGTTCCAGGGCCGAAGAGAGTTCGTGCAGATACGTCAGTGCAGAGACGGCCATTCCGGTGTCGTGACAGACACCTTGCAGGTGGCAGAGATTCGAGACGAGGACGATTGTTTAGCCCCTATTCCCAGGAGGGCCAGAGACCGTCATCGGGATGTTACCGTTGCGGGAGTTCTTATCATCGTGTGCGAGATTGTCCTGAGGTACCCCGGAGTGGGGCGGCAGCACCACATGTTACATTACCACCTTCACCACCCCAGACGGCATTGCCGATAGTACCTGCCGTTACTCCGCGTCAGACGCATACACAGAGAGGTCGTGGTCGCGGAGGATTTGTTCATAGAGGACGAGGTGGCCGAGGTAGAGGGCAGCCAGCGGCCGGCAGGGCACAGTTAGTTGCAGGTGGAGGACAGGCGCGAGTTTTTGCTTTGATGCATCAGGACGCACATGCATCCAATGCGGTGGTCTCAGGTATCATTTCTGTATGTTCGGTCGATGCACACGTGTTATTCGATCCTGGATCCACGCACTCGTACATATCCACACACTTTATGCCGAGTTTGGCTAGAGAGTCCGGTTTGCTTGACCAGCCGCTTGTTGTGACTACTCCTGTGGGAGAGTCGTTTGTTGCTAGGCACGTGTTCCGATCCTGTACCGTCCGTATTGGCGAGAGAGAGTTGCCGGTCGATTTGATCCTTCTTGAGATGTTGGACTTCGACGTTCTTTTGGGCATGGATTGGTTAGCCATATGCTATGCTTCTGTTGACTGCCGCGAGAAGACAGTTCGATTTTGTTTTCCCGGCGAGTCAGTTGTTGTTGTGTTGGGGACCGTGGTGCCACCCCTCACAGTGTGATTTATTCTTTTTGCGCTGGACAGCTTTTGCAGAAGGGATGTCAGGGATTTCTCGCCTATGTTTGCGATACTAGAGCTACAGAGGTTCCAGTGGATCAGGTTCCGGTTGTTAGCGAGTTCCCTGATGTGTTCCCTGACGAGCTTCCTAGGCTACCGCCGGAGCGTGATATTTCCTTCTGTATTGACTTGGTTCCTGGCACGGGGCCTATTTCTGTACCGCCTTATCGGATGGCCCCGGCGGAACTTAGAGAATTGAAGGGCCAGTTGCAGGACTTGCTGGATAAGGGACTTATTCGACCTAGTGTTTCTCCTTGGGGTGCTCCAGTCCAGTTTGTCAAGAAGAAGGATGGCAGTATGCGTTTGTGCATCGACTACCGCCAGCTGAACAGGGTGACAGTGCGGAACAGATATCCTTTGCCACGCATCGACGATTTGTTCGACCAGCTTCAGGGGGCAGGATACTTTTCGAGGATCAATTTGCGATCGGGCTACCATCAGCTGCGGGTTCGACAGGAGGACATTCCTAGGACGGCCTTCCGCACACATTACGGCCATTATGAGTTTTTGGTGATGTCGTTCGGACTCACCAACGCGCCAGCAGCATTTATGGATTTGATGAACCGTATTTTCCGGTCGTATCTTGATCTGTTCATTATAGTGTTTATTGACGATATCTTGGTGTATTCTCGGAGTAGAGAGGAGCACGAGCAGCACCTGCGGATTACGCTGCAGACCTTAAGGGAGCATCAGCTTTTCGCCAAATTCTCCAAGTGTGCCTTCTGGCTAGACAGCGTAGACTTCTTGGGGCACGTGATTACACGAGATGGTATATGTGTCGACCCGAGGAAGATCGAGGCAGTTCGGAGTTGGCCTAGACCCACGTCAGTGACGGAGATTCGCAGCTTTCTAGGGCTGGCAGGCTATTACCGGCGATTCGTGCAGGACTTCTCTCGCATTGCTACACCTTTGACCGGGTTGACCCGGAAGGGAGTTCGCTTCAATTGGACGGAGGAGTGTGAGCACAGTTTCCAGCGGCTACGGGCTCTACTGACTACGACACCAGTGCTATCATTGCCTTCAGGATCAGGCGGATTTGTGGTCTACTGCGATGCTTCACGAGTAGGGCTGGGGTGCGTTTTGATGCAGCATGATAGGGTGATTGCGTATGCTTCGCGGCAATTAAAGAAACATGAACAGAATTACCCCACTCATGATCTGGAGATGGCTGTAGTGGTCTTTGCACTCAAGATCTGGCGACATTATCTGCACGGAGAGTCGTGCCAGATATTCACTGACCACAAGAGCTTAAAGTACATATTTCAGCAGCGAGACCTGAAGCTTAGACAGCGCCGATGGATGGAGTTAGTGAAGGACTACGATTGTGAGATCTTGTATCACCCGGGCATGGCGAATGTAGTGGCGGATGCTTTGAGCAGGAGGCCCGGGGGTAGTCTATCCTGTTTGAGCGCAGTGCAGAGGCAGTCGTCGGCGGATTGGCAGATCTTATGCGACAGCCGGGTACAGTTCGAGTTTACGCCGATCGGAGGACAGATGGCGCATGTTCGTGCACGCCCACAGTTGCTTGACCGTGTACATGAGGCACAGCACAGTGATGACCGCTGTTCAGAGATCAGGACACAGATGGGACATGGCAGATTTTCCGAGTTCGTGATCGATGATCAGAGGATACTACGATTTGGAGCTAAACTGTGCGTACCAGATGCTGATGGATTGCGGCGCGAGATTCTTGAGAAGGCACATCGGTCGGTATATAGTGTTCATCCCGGTTCCACCAAGATGTACCACGATATGAGAGATGTTTACTGGTGGGACGGTATGAAGAGAGATATTGCAAATTTTGTGTCGAGATGCCTGACTTGCCAGCAAGTCAAGACTGAGCACCAAAGGCCCACGGGAGAGCTACAGCCGTTACCCATTCTGGAGTGGAAATGGGAACAGATATCTATGGATTTCATTATGGGTCTACCCAAGACTAGTCGAGGGTATGACTCCATCTGGGTGATCGTGGATCGTTTGATGAAAGCGGCTCACTTCCTACCGGTGAAGACGACTTTCGGATTTGCTCAGTATGCCCAGATTTACATTGATGAGATTGTACGACTGCACGGAGTTCCGACATGCATCGTGTCCGATAGAGGCACCCAGTTTACCAGCCGGCTATGGCAGAGGCTTCAGGAGGCTTTGGGCACTCGCTTGAGTTTCAGCACAGCATTCCATCCGCAGACCGACGGACAGTCAGAGCGGACTATTCAGACTCTCGAGGACATGCTCAGAGCATGCGTTTTAGACTTCGGAGGTAGCTGGGATCATCATTTGCCCTTAGTAGAGTTCTCCTACAACAACAGCTACCAGGAGACCATTCAGATGGCACCGTTTGAGGCTCTTTATGGGAGGAGGTGCAGATCGCCCACCTGTTGGACGGAGCTCAGTGAGAGCAGTATCTTAGGACCGCAGATTGTGGAGGAGACGACCGTGAAGATCCAATTGATTCGCGATAGGATGAGAGCAGCCCAGAGTAGGAAGAGATCTTATGCGGACCGTCGTCGGCGCAGACTTGAGTTTTCCGTTGGTGATCATGTTTTCTTGAGGGTCTCCCCAACGAAAGGAGTAATGAGATTTGGGAAGAAGGGGAAGCTTAGTCCCAGATATGTGGGCCCCTTCGAGATCCTTGAGCGTATTGGTGCGGTTGCGTATCGATTAGCCCTTCCGCCCAGTTTTCCAGACGTGCACCCCTTATTTCACGTTTCCATGCTCCGCAGATATCTTCATGATCCTTCGCATGCGATTCAGCACCCGACGATCCAGCTTGAGCGCGACTTTCCTATGCAGAGCAGCCGGTGATGATCTTGGATCGGTAAGTGAAGAAAATGAGGTCGAAAGAGATACCGTCCGCCAAGGTACTTTGGCGTGGCCAGAGCGGCGAGGAAGTCACTTGGGAGACCGAGAGCGAGATGAGGAAGAGGTATCCCCATCTTTTTGAAGGTGCGTATAGTTAGATTTTTTAAATTCGGGGACCGAATTTCTCTAAGGGGGGTAGATTGTAACACTTTGAATTTACGTTAGAATGTCATTCGTGATAATTAGTGATCGTACGTGTTATTATATATATGTGTTTATAGGATTATAAGTTATAGTTAGTCGTGTTTAACAAATTGGGAATTTTCCTTTGTAGTGTGCACCTTGCACACTTAGACATTTTTGAGACTTAGGGTTTTGGTAGCATGTAACCATTTTTCTTGTGTTGCATGGTTGTTATTTTCCCCACCATTTTAACCTAAACAAAACCCCAATTTGTATAATTCAAATTCTATTAAACAATGAGGCATGGGGGGGGTTAGGTAAAAGCATGACTTTTGACCCATTTTTCCCTCTCTTCTCTCTCTCTTTCCCCACTGCAGAATTCTGGAGAATTCCAGCAGCAAACCCTCCCCCTTTCTTCATCTTTTCTTCTCCTCTTCATGTCTCTTTGATCTTTACACAAATCCAACACAAAAACCACACATTTTCATCACAAAACCTTAGGAAAAGTGAGCTTTTTGAGGTGTTTGAAGCAAATCTGCGTACTTGAGGGAAAAAGCTCGAACTTTTGGTCTTTCTAAGGTCTTTAGAAGGTATAAATTCATGTCTTAACCTCTTTTTCCATAACTTGTAGTATTCTTTAGTAAAAATCTCATTTTTGTGCATTTTTGGTGATATTTAAGGATATTTGTGTTTCACATGTTATATTAAGGTTTTGTTAGTTGTGTTAGCTCTATTAAGTGTTATTAGAGCTATCTTAGGCCAAGTTTTGTTTCAGTTTGCACAAAAATACCCTAAAGTTCCATTTTAGTGCAAAGTGTGGATTTTAACTAGAAATAAGGCCCTGTAGGATCTGCTACTACCCGGGACATTTCAGAGTAAAACTAGATGTTACTGTAGCATGTATGGGGGGTATAGAGAGCACACACCAAACCTGGGAGCCCAATTCCCATTTGGGGCCGCCAAAATATGCATTCTGGCCGCAAATTGCTGCCAGATGGGGGTTCTATGGGTTGGGGTTTCGGGAGTGGGTGTCTGCTGCTATGTGGGTTGTTTTAGTATATATAGTTTTACAATATCTTTCATGTATCAAAATCTGGAGGTGATTAACTATTTTCCCGTATTTTCAATCTTTCGCGACACGCGTGATACGTGTGTGTGGGTTTGGGGTTTCTGCGTATTGCGGCTCGTCGGAGTGGTTTCAGGCGCGTAACCACACGTTTTAACGTATCGCGCACACGCGCGCTTGGTTCGCGACACGAGTTACTAGTTCGGCTTTAATGTCGCGTTTGTGTGACTTCAAGCTTATGTGTGATATATTGTGTACTTCTAGGTTCGCAAGCGAGTACGGCAGACGCCGCGCAGAAGGGAAAACAAGTTGTTGGCTATACCTAGCGAGAGACTACGGTGAGTAGATTTCATATCTACGGGGATATCGCCCGTATGGCGTTCTACGTCAGGGCTGATAGGACCTTATAGTTTCCTTTGTATACATTGACTATTCATGGCTACTATTTAGTGCATGCTGCATTCCCTGCTATTTGGATAAAAACTAGAATTGATAGAACACCGCACAATTACTAACGGTCCATGTTGCACGAGCACTATCCTGCATGTTACACACACACCGTTAGTAATTGCCATGACACTCACACTGTAGTATATCACATCGGATCATCATAGTGTAGCTCATTTATATGTGACTTGATATGCTATTTATACTTGATGCCTATATCACATCGGATCACCATAGTGTAGCTCATTTATATGTGACTTGACATGCTATTTATACTTGATGCCTATATCACATCGGATCATCATAGTGTAGCTCATTTATATGTGACTTGACATGCTATTTATACTTGATGCCTATATCACATTGGATCATCATAGTGTAGCTCATTTATATGTGACTTGACATGCTATTTATACTTGCTGCCTATATCACATCGGATCATTATATTGTAGCTCATCTAAATGTGACTTGACATGCTATTTATACTTGATGCCTATATTACATCGGATCATCATATTGTAGCTCATCTATATGTGACTTGACATGCTATTCATACATGATGCCTATATTACATCGGATCATCATATTGTAGCTCATCTATATGTGACTTGACATGATATTTATATTTGACGCACATATCATATCGGATCTTTGACTTGTATTTTGGTTTGGATTATATGTGATTTCTGGATTTGAGAACCGTGGCTATTGCAAATATGTAATCATTTAAAACCCGGTTCCTTTGATATGCGTCCACCATGTGTTTTCTCGGTGCTAGAGTGATATATGTGAACCCGAATCGAGGAGCTGGTTGAGACCGATTACGGGTACATGGTGGACCCGGTATGGTACCCCGGGGCGAGAACGGTTTCGTTGTGCAGTATACGGTGAGCCTGGCAGAGGGACTACTACTTACCGGTGATTGGTTGGACCTGACAGTTATCCGGAGGGTACTGATCAGAGTCTATAGATGAATGCGGGGTGATCCGTACTGCTAGGGCCGAGGGCCGATACCGCAGACGGAGCCCGTGGGCTGACTCGGACTGACGGGGCCCGATGGATGAGGATTTGCATGTCGATGCTGGACACGAGTATTTATGATATTTGGGTGCCGATGTTGGGCACTCGGGATTCTCAGAGATGTACAGGATTTGAGGGCCGATGAGAGTGCCGGCGCCTGAGCTATTTGGGGGATCTGGGTGCATTGATGGACACCGATTATATATTCCACGTTGACATTCCGTGTAGATATTATATTGCCCCTGCTCAGGATTTACTATTATACCTCATCCTGTAGTTACATTACCTGATAGAGTACTTGGATGATTATTGCACATACTGCTTATCACATATTGATATCATCTGTTGACATATGATAGAGTAGCGCAGTACGTGCATGCTCGCGATTACCTTTATATGTTATCTCTATTCACGAGTTGGCAACTCACCCCCGTTGTGCCACAGTGTTTGCAGGTTGCCCTTCGGAGTAGTCGCGGCAGGCTGCGGTTGCATCTTTTGACACAGATACCCCCATAGTTGGTGTACTAGCTCTTTTGCTGATAGGTGGGTTTTGTGCGGTATCTGTTTATCTTTCAGTATGTACATTGTTGTATCTAGTATTCTCCATCTACCATGTATGTATTTGACTTAGAGACAGTGTGAGGACGATGATGTATTATATTTGTATTCTGGTGTCGAGCTCGTTGTGAGCCGACTGTACTTGCAGTTTATCCTATCTGTGATGTTCCCACTTGTGGATCTTGATCTTCGCTACGGCGTCGTATATTACTATCTTGGTGATTGTTTACTTAGATTTCTTATCATGTTAGTAAGTGCTTTCATTTAAAACTTATAACACTCTATACTTTCACTGGTTTGATTTCTGGGTTTTCGGTTCACTTAGTCGCGTTAAGCCTGTAGACGTTACGTGGTTAAGTGCCGGTCATGGGCCAAACTTCGGGTCGTGACAATATTGTTCATCGTCCATCGTCCATCCAAGGTCCTCAAGCTCTTCTATGAGAGCTATCATCTTCAGAACATGGTCTCCTACTGGTGTGCCATGGGCCATTCGCATCTGAAACAGTTTCCTTAAAGCTTCGTATCGTAATACGCGGGATTGCTCTCCATACAACTCCTTTGTATGGAGGAATATGGCGTGAACGTCCATATTCTTGTGCTGCTTTTGATGTGTGTTATCCATCGATGCAAGCGCGAGGCATTTGGCCGTGGCACAGTCAGCGTCCTATTTCTTGCGGACTTCAATATCCGCAACTGAGGATTTTGGACATGGGACGGGCGGGGCTGGAGCCATGAGGACATATGATACTTTATCATAAGTCAAGGCAATGTTCAGATTCCTCAGCCAGTCTTTATAATTGGTCTCATTCAGTTTATTTTTATCTAGTAGAAGCTTGAGTCCTATCATTGGTATCTGCCATTAAGAGAGAGAAAAGAATACACTCAGCGAATGCTCTTGCAAAGATCAGATTGGTTATTATCTTGTCTAATCGATGCCTCCCACTACTTTAATCAAGTTTTTTTTCAAACCTTAAAAAGAAAACTAGCCAGTATTAATTACAGTCTACAACTTCGCCAACCGTTCAGCCAGGCCAGCGTCGGTACTTGAGGGAGGTTCCCCATGCTTTCGCACGGACCTAATTAAAGTAAACCTCGTCTTCCCAGAGGCGTAGCCCCGTTAACACCTTTCTAGACACCTAATGGGTTAGCTAATTGTAAACTGCAAAACTCTCCTGGGAGCAACTATTGCCCACAGTGGTATCGGGATCCAACCATCATATGGAAGGTATGTAATCTCATTGCAAATTTCAACTATTGAAATTCCCGATGTAGTTTTCACCCCTAGTACCTATGACCTTAACTATGGTCAACAAATCATAAGTACTAGTCAAGTTCTACCCGTCATTTCTTGATTAATTAGACCCACTCACATGACCCTTAACTATGGTCAACAAAGTCGCATGAATGTCCTAATTAATCTGCATCATATGCAGTATAGGAAGACATCACTTAGCTACCGTACACTACGCCTTAACTATAGTCAACAAACGTAGCACGAATACTAAGTACTCTACTTCCTAAAATGACGGAGGGTTGCGAATGATTTTTAAGAAAATCTTTAACGCTTTGAACTTGATATCGTCGTAGAATTAAATGCTTTTCAAAAGGAGTGGCTTGAGCTCCGCAGTTTTGAAATGTAGCTTTTTCATAAAGAGCCGAGTGGTTTTCAAATCCGATTCTACAATATCTTTTTAGGTTTATTTTCTTTACATTAATCATATTAATGTAGCCCCATCATTTAAGTCCTTAAGCCAACCACAGAAAAGAAACGAAAATACAACGTACGCTTATTCCATCCGCATTCGCCGCAATGTTCCGTTATGCACCGTTATGTTACTTAACTAACGGCATACCGGGACGGGACTATCCCGGGTGTAAAACATAAGCAACGTCTACTATATATCTTATATATAATATATCATTCGTTTCAGATATCACATCACAGAATACAAGCAGCAGAAACACAGATATAATAATATAGGATATACTAGGACGTCCGTATTTAGTATTTAGCCAATAATAGAAAATGCGGATTCCACAGTCGCGATGAATAGCCAAGCCCACACCCCTAGACCCCTACGAGAGCGGCAAGCGACCCTACCAATTCTAGAGTTTAGGAGACTCGGTCTCGACTCCTCGAGATGGCCTCCCGCTGAACCCCAGAACCCTGTCACTTGTGCTCCCCTCCTTGGGTCTATCCTAATGCGGAAAAGTAAATAATATACAACACTGGTGACATCAACCTCAACCCGGAAGTGCCCCAAATAAAAGAATATTACATTACATTTGAATTTTACATGAATGAAAAGAAAACTCTCATCTCACATTAAAAAAAAACCGGCTATTCAATCGCGATAATCCTGCACATCATATCTCAGCAACACTTAATATCATATATCATCAACGTAAGTAAATATGCATACCCTGATTATCGTTGATGTATAGCAACGAAACCGGCGATATGCGACATACTACACTTACGGTCACAGAAAAGAAAGTGTAAAACTACAACATTTAGAATCCACAATCACTTTAGACATCGTAAATACGAAATATCACATACTTCGCATTTCATGCCTAACTATATGAATTCCACATATTGCATCACATTCCAGATAAATAGACAGTATTAAACTTTCCGATCGAATAATCAAATACCCAAGATTTCCTTAATAGCTCAACACTTGAGCGGAGTTCAAAAATCCCGGAACATGTCACAGTAGCAGCGGTCCAGCCGTAGAAGGGTCAAGCCAACACCTCACATGTGGCACGCCGTACTGCCCCAAACCCTAAGGTTTAGAGGCAGTTCAGACGGTCACAAAATCGAGTTAAGGTTTGTGTTCTTCTAGAGGGCCACCACGTTACTTGCACGTATTTCCGAAAGATTTAAACTCGAGAAAAATTCAACACTTGAAAGTTTTTCGTGTCGGGAAAAAGTGAGTTAATGATATCCGTTCGAACTTTTTAATACTTTCTAAATTACCCGAAAACAGCACGAAATTAAAATTTTCCGATCGAATCAACGAATCCAAAATAATCCCCAGAACACTCAACACTTGAGTCAGATTAAAAGTACCCAAAAATATGTACAAGCAGCTACTGACATTACTGTACAAAATCGATGCCATAAGGCTTCTGTACGGCCGCGGATCCGCGGCCCAAGCAAGGTATGGCCGCGGTTCCGCGGCGATATGTACGGATCATGGTGTCATTTTTTACAGTATTGCTTATATTTACCTGCTGAATTTTTTAAGTATTTTTAATTCAGAAAAAAAACACAGTTTCAAAAAATGTCCAGAGAAGGGTCAAAATCCGTATTTCGTGGTTCGATCGGAGTTTTAACTTCGCCTAAACGTCACCTAAAGCTCTAGCTTGGCTCTGATACCATGAAAGGTTTCCTACAACACCACTATAAGGGTTTGGAGGCAACACACATGCCTTATTTTAATTTTATATGGTGCTAATGAAACTATCTTAAGGATCATGCTAGAAAGTTTAGGGCAACATAAACACAAGTAGTAAAAGCTAGGGTTTTGAGAGCACAACCTTTGTAGCTCCCTACGCTAGACTCCTTGGCTACTTGAGGGTTGGGAAAAAGGTTCGCTTGAGATCCTCTAGGTCCACGACGATCCACCCGGAGTCCTCTTTGTCCAAGCTTGAAGCTCCACTGGATCAAGAGAAGAAATGGAAGCTAACACTCTACACTAATGGGCAAGACTAGTGTAGAATGGTGATGTGGTTTGTTTTCTCACTTCAAAATCCTAACTTGGTGACTCTTTTGCTCACTTCACAAAACTAGAGAGCAAGAGAGAAAGGAGGAAGAAGATGATGGCTTGTAAAGAGCTCAAGATAATGATAAACTTGTGAATAAAAATAAGAAATGAAAATATATATATTTTCACTTCCTCATTCTTAACCATAGTTATCAAATATCTAGATATTTTAGTTTGGAACAAAAATGGCCATAGAAAATGAATCATGGTTAATCCAAGGGGTTAGTGCAAGAATAAAATATTAAACCATGATAACAATTTCCATTTCCATTTTTCTTTTCCAAAACATAATATCTATATATTTATATATGGTGTGAGTCTTATATTGCCACCATCCACTATATCAACAACCATGATAGATTATGTATGCATGTATGTGTGCATGCACATCCTATGTGCATGAATGAGAATGAATGCATACATGCATGCATACAACAAAAAGACAAGAAAGGGTTTAAAGTGAGAAACTAATGGTCAATGATAAATCAACACTTGATTTAGCAATCCGGTCATATCGCATACGACCAGACCAAAAGCAAACCGCCCGATTAATATACGGTATCTCATACGCGTATTTTAAC
Organism: Agapanthus africanus; assembly: GCA_030015575.1. Taxonomy (NCBI): domain Eukaryota; kingdom Viridiplantae; phylum Streptophyta; class Magnoliopsida; order Asparagales; family Amaryllidaceae; genus Agapanthus; species Agapanthus africanus. The sequence continues at coordinate 358,190,273 of JASDDO010000012.1, forward strand.
CGAGTCCACGCGCATATCTCATATGCGCACCACATCGTTTCGCCTGGACTAGGCAACTCCATTGTGGGACTCTAAGACTCGTCAATACGCCGACAGTGGGTGATGATCATATCAAGCACCCCCAAGCCGCAAGCGGTCAGCTAAACGTAACGGCCACCCGGGTATTGAGTGATCAGAAGAAAACAAGTGAACCTGTCACAACTCCCATCGAGCCAACCGGCAACACTACCGTACAGTCCGGTCTCTTCGTTAGATATGCTGTATATCGAGTCTAGGGATGGTAACGTCGACCCCAATAACTCAATAAGTCGTGCCGATGAGTGGTCTATAACAGATCGAGAATCTACTGATAACACTTATTAGTAAATCTCAATAGCCCTGGCCAGGGACTTACTGATATAGCCAATCGAGCACAGCACAACATCAACTCCCAATACCAGGACAGACGAAACCCCTCCTATCGCTCATAGCCTTCGTGTGTCTCGGGACTGTACCCAACGGCTACCTGTTTGCACGACTCAGTAGATCCGTGGTAGGGTGGTAATCAAAGTACAGTGGGAGAACACACAAGACTCTATGACAATCTCGGGTCTACAGACTAACATGCACCAGTGTCACCTGAGAACTGCTATCCGACGATAGATATAATTCTATATAGAAGTTCTTGGTGAGTCCGTCCAGTGTACCCAGTCACCACTGAGCACCCGTATACGATCTCGATGTCAAACATCGATGAATGTGGGAACATACATGGCCCATCATATGGGTCTAGTATCATATACGCTAGTCTACTCTGATATATCGATGCCCCGTCTCGATATACCTACGACTAGGGACATTTCAGGATATTCTTATAAACTACAGATGTCCCACTAGTATGATCTCCATCATAATCACAGTAGTCAAGCCTATATCCTCAGGGCTTTATCAACATGTATGAATGAATAAAAGCATGATCAAATCAACATGCCAGATAAAGAAGAACCAGATAACACACTATCATGTCGAGCAAGAATGTACACTGAATATATATATATATATATATATATATATATATATATATATACATGTATAAATACATCCACTATCATATAATGGCCTCTAGGGCATACATATATCCAACAATAGGTATATATATATGGATAATGTTTTTGCATATTGAATGATATGCCGTACGAGACTTAGATCCGTACCCCCGATGTTGTATAGGTTGATAGAATCCCTAGATTTGTTTTAATGCCGCCGTATGATGGATTTACCGTACGCGATGAGTTTTATCTGTTGTTTTATCCATACCTTGTTTAGAGGAGGCCGTACGATGGATTGTACCGTACGTGATGATGTGAGGCTGGATGCCGATTGATGGAATCACCGACTCGGATATATTGTAGACACGTATACCTTATAGCTTTTAGCTGATGATGTACTTTATGCTACGATCATGTTATTCTCATTGCATTAAATATACCTGTGCTAGTACACCTACACCATTATCGATGATGCGCATGTTACACTTACACAGATTTGCCGGTTCACACACCTTCGTCATCGATAATTGCCATGTCACTACACAGTAGAATTGCTACATCATGCCATGATATATTTGCTATGTTCATATCACTGTTCCACGTTGCATGAGATATACGGACATGCTTGCATCCTGTTAAATGTTGCATACATACTGAAATGTACACCCACATACTTGGTTATAGCTACATGTACTTCATGCATACATACTGACATGTACACCCACATATCTTGCTATAGCTGCATATACTCCTAAGTGGTATTGTATTGACATGTGATTTTGAGACGTTGATTATTGTGCTATTGCGCTTATGAAATACATCATACATACTTGCTTACATGTAGATACTTATACCTTGCTATAGTTACATGTACACCTCATATGATGCTGCACTTGATTTCGAAGGATTTGGGAACCGCATGATATATTTTAAAAAGCTGGATTTATTTAAAAGAGCGGTTTTCCCTTGATATGCTCATATTGCTGTTTTATGTTGCATATATTAGTTTTTCATGGATTTACGCATTGAGATATGGATTTCATGTGATTTATGGATTTAAGAACCGTGGGGGTATTTCAAGAAACTATGTATTGTTTGAAAACCCGGTTTCTCTTGATATGATATTTCAGTGCGTCCACCATGAGATTTCTCGGTTATGAGATGTGCGATATATACCCGATGCGAGGAGTGAGTGGGACGTGTGCGGGTACATGGTGGGGCCCGGTACAGTTCCTCTCGGCAAGAAGTTCGCAGATGACGGCGATGAGCCTGGAAGGTGAGCAAGTACCTACCAGTGATTGTATTTGGACTCGGCGGTTATCGTGGGGATACCGATCGGAGTGATGTACGGACATGACATCAGGGCCAGTCATGGGGATGGCCCCTGAGGCATGAGGATTTACGTGTCGATGCAAGACACGGATTTCATGATGTTTCGAGTGTCGAGGTTAGACACTCAGGTTTCCATGATTTTGTTGTGTCGCGAAGGACACATGTTGTTTTATATCCTCATATTTACCTGCATATTCTTTGATGATATTTACATGCAGGATTTGTTGTGTCAGTGGTTAACACGTGGACGAGATCCACTGCATACATGCATTGATTATATTGTTGGACGAGATCCACTGCATACACGCATTGATTATATTGTTGGACTAGATCCACTGCTTACACGCATTGATTATATTGTTAGACGGGATCCACCTGCATACATGCATTGATTATTTTGTTGGATGATATCCACTTGCTGATGGGAATTTATTATATGTTGACACATATGTAGATACGGTCACCCTAGATATCATAGTATTACCTTTATGATATAGTTGACCTAGAAATCGTTGTTTATTTCGATTTCTACCTGATGATGTTTTCTACTCACGAGTTGGCAACTCAACCCCGTTGTGCCACGGTACTTGCAGGTTGTCCGCATGGATCAGTAGCGGCATCGTTGGTACACAGCTTGCTTTCGGGTGTTTTTCTTTGGTAGGTGGTACATGTTGGATTGTGCCCCTCTTGTATTTATATTTTACATTGTATCTAGTCAACTCCATCAATCAAACTAGTAATTGTATATGTTGCAGACTTGGAAGACTTGTAGTTGCGAGACTTGAGCGATGGGTTTTATGTTCGCATTTGGGGTTGATGTCTTGCTTTACTTTATTTCCTTATGTGGATTTTCGCCGTTGGGCGTCGTATGTATATTTATGCTTGTGGTGGTTGTTTCCGCCGTTAGGCGTGATTTGCTCCCGTTTGGGGATGCTTTATTATATTCTATGTTGTACCCGTTTTCGGGGTTAGTTTTTACAAAGGGGTGCTGCCCAAATTTTTAAAAGACAAAACATGATTTACTATACCTTTATTTCAAAGTTTCACCTCTTTATTTCTTAAAAAGGTTTAGATTTCTGGGTTTCGGCTTTCTTGAATTACGTTACGCATGTAGACGTCGCGTGATTTAAGTGCTGGTCGTGAGCTAATATTTTGGTTCATGACAACTGAGCACCCATATACCTTCTTTGATGTTAAACACCAATGGATATGGGATCATCCATCGCCCATCATATGGGTCAAGATGCGCATACGCTAGTCTACTCTGGAGTATCGATGCCCTGTCTCAATACTCCCACGACTAGGAACATTTGAAGGATGTACTTACCGACTACCTCTGTCCTACTAGTATGATTTGCATCATAGTCCTGGTAGTCAAGTACTCATCCTAAGGGCTTTATCAATATGTAGTAGAGAGACAATAAGTGTACATGTTAAGATAAAGAGCAACCAGATAGCATACTATCATGTCGAGCAAGAAAGTCCTCCCTATATATGTCCAAGCATCCACTACAATATACATCGCATGTACAGTAATGCCCTCTAGAGCATACATATAACTAACAGGGTCGTAGGCACACGATTGCGATGATTGAGGGAGGACCTATACGGGTATAACAGTCTTACTCAAGATGATAGTATGCTATCTGGTTTGTCTTTATCATCATGTACATGCTTCAGGTGGTCTATAGGCACATCCTTAAATGTCCATAGTCGTGGGAGTTTTGAGACTGGGCATCGATACTCCAGAGTAGACTAGTGTATACTGATCGAGAACCCGACGAGGGGCGGTGGCCGGTCTTACAAGCCATTGGTGTCAGTTTGTTCACCTAAGATATATACAGGTGCTCATTGGGTTATGAGTACACCGGACGGACTCGCCGGGAACATGTTAGTTCGTATTATACCTATTGTCAGATAGCAGTTCCCAGGTGACATGTGTACAGGTTAGTCTGTCGACCTAAGATCATCATTTGTCTCGTGTGAGTTCCTACTGTGCTTTGATTACTACCCTACCATGGCTCAAAGGAGCCGTGCAAACATGTTTTAGTTGGGTACAGTCCCGAGCCACATGGAAGCAGTGAGCGGATCGTCGGGGATTCGTCTCTCCCGGTATTGGGGGTTGATGTCGTGTTGTGCACGGGTGGCTATCACCAGAAATCCTTGACCAAGGTAGTCGAGAATTACCGATCTAGGATCAGTAGTTTCTCAAGTGGTGATGGGTTTCATACCGACACTATACGTCGCGTTATTAGGGGTCTGATTTTATCCACTCCCCTAGAATCGATATGCGATACTCATAGAGGAACGGACCGAACTGTACGGATATTGTCACTGTCAGGCTCAGTAGGGGTTCAGGATGAGTTTGCTCGTCGGCCTTCCTTTCGCTCAATACCTGGGTAGTCGTTACGTACTGCTAGTGCTGCTGACGTGCTTATGGTTAAACCCACCGCCAGCGTATTGACAAGTCTTTAGAGTCCCACACAGAGGGTTTCCCTGCTTCGAGCGAAACGATGTAGATGCCGTATGGTTTTGCGGCATGGTTCGTGTTAGATATGTATATGCCGTATAGGCCATTATTGTACACATGCTGTATATTATAGTGGATGCTTGGATATATATATAGAGAGGACTTTCTTGCTCGATATGATAGTATGCTATCTGGTTTCTCTTTGTCTTAACATGTTGACTTGTATTGTGTTACTGTCTTTCTCTCACATGTTGATAAATCCCTTAGGATATGTACTTGACTACTAGGACTATGATGAAGATCATACTAGTGGGGCCACGGTTGTCCAAAAGTACATCCTATAATTGTTCCTAGTCGAGAGTGTATCGAGACAGGGCATCGATACTCTAGAGTAGACTAGCGTATACGCATCTTGACCCATATGTGTAACGTTTTAGAAATCGTTTTGCGAATTTTCCGTTTTTAGGGGAAAATTGTCGGTGTTTTCCGTTTTAACCCGATTGTGATCAAACTTCTGTATAGACTTGTCGGCACCTAGTTTAGCTAGAATGAAGCTAGTGCGCAGACTTTGGGGGTCAATGGGAAGTTTTGGTTCATATAGAATTTTTCCCTAATTAAATGTTATTTTAATGCTTTATTAGTGGTAATTGCTTTTGGCTTAGGTTAATTACTACTAATGTGGTTTTATGCTAATCTAATCACTAGATATTTTGTTAAACCATTCATCCATAATATCTAGATATTTTGAGATTAAAATGAATTTTTAAAAAGAAAAGAAAAGAAGGAAAAGGCGACAATATTGCATTTATTGCTACATTTAATGATTTTTAGCTGGAAACTTCACTCTTTTTTTACAACCCCCCCATCACCCCATGGCCGAGCCCTCTTCCCTCATTTCTGCCCTCACATTTTCTAAGCTCATTTCTTCTTCTTTTGCTCTCAAAAATACATCAAAAATCACAAATAAATCCCACAAACTCTTTTATAAATCAAAACCCTTCATTCTTGAACTCAAAGCAAGCTTGGATCATCATGGTAGACTTCATTTTGGAAGCTTAGATTTGGTGTTTTGTTGCAAGTTTTTGAAATCATTTTGGAGGTATAAAACCCTAACCTTCATCTCTTTGTTGTTCTAATATTTTAATTAGCCATTAGTTGTTAAATTAAAGCTATTTAATTGCATGTTTCAAAATTCTAGAAAGGGTTTTGTTGATCAATTAGGGTTTTGATTAGTAAAAAGGTTAAGTGATAAGTTAAGACTTGATGAAAACTTAACCTAATTGGTAGAATGTTAATTGTTATTTTCCTAATTGGTTAATTAAGCTAATTAGCAAACTAAACTTTTACTAATCCTAATTAGGTGAGATCTAAAATTATAGTAAAGGTTTAAATGGTTTAATCTTGCTAATTAGTGATGTTTGTAAATGCTAGTTTGGTAAAAAGTTATGGTTTTGTGATAAAATGATATATATTGCTTGCTAGGTTTTTCTAAATCATATTTGGGCGAGTTTAGAATTTTGATAGCGGTTTGGATAACTTAGTTAAGCTGTTTTAAGATGTTTGATATCGCTAGAATTGTGTTAGCTTTAGACTTGTGTTTTGAATGCGTGATCGGTATGATCAGGGTCTAGGCTTGTTAGTTGTGTCGCTTTGCGTTTCTAGCTAGGGTCGTGCCGATGCCGTTCGTGCCTTTGTGTAGCTTTTGCTCTTGAGTTGGTTTCGTAGTGTCGCTACGCGCGTTAGCCACTTGACGAACACTTGAGAGTATGTTTGGAGTTGGTGCCTCGGTCAAACGTAGTTGGTATGTATTTTGGGTCTATTGCTAATATATACTTGCTTTGTCGTGTTATGTTTTAGGTTCGCAAGCGAGGACTTCGGACGCTGCGACGAAGGGAAAACAGGTGATAGGCTTCACTTAGCCAGGAGCGTTGGTGAGTAGATTTAACATCTACAGGGGAATTGCCCGCATGGCGTTATGCGTCTGGGCTAGAGATGACTTGATTTGTCGCATATTCTATTTCATATATAGAGTTGCGTATACATCTTATTGCTTAGTTATTTGTTGTGCTTGGACTTGTACCCTTAGGACACTGTACTATTATTGACGGCTCATGTTGCACGAGCACTGATCACCGTCAATAATTGCCATGACACGCACAACACACATACCTATATGATATTGTTTGATTATGGACATTGAGACATTGTTTCATATTTCTTTATGCATATGATATATAGCATACCTGTATACCTACATGCTTACACATATACCTTGACATGCTTACATGCTAGTTACCTGTATACCTATAGGGTATTGTACCATTAGCGATAGGTACATACACACATAATGACATAGCATACATGTATACCTTGCATACATACTTCACTTATACCTGGAGGGTATATTACATCATTACTGATAGGTAGATACTTATACTTTGCTATACCTTTATGTTTACAAATATATCTGGCTATAGCTACATGTTTACCTTTATTTGATGTTATATAGACTTGGAGAAATTAGGAACCGCATGCTATTTATATTAACTTGTTGCGGTTAAATAGCGGTTTTTCCTTTATATGCTCGCATTTCAGTTTTATGTTGTATATATTATATTCATGGATTTTTGCATTGAGATATGGATTTTTTTCATGATTTTTTCTGGATTTGAGGACCGTGGTATTTTCCTGAAATTATGCATTATTTGAAAAAACCCGGTTTCTCTTGATATGATATTTCAGCAGCCACCATGAGATTTATCGGTTCTGATATATATACCCCATGCGAGAAGCGTCGTGGGCCGTATGAGGGTACATGGTGGGGCCCGGAGGTACCCCGGGACAAGACGATTGAAGGACCTTGCCGATTGAGCCTGACAGGGGAACCATACCTACCGGTGACATTACCTATGACTCGGCGGTTATCATGGGGATACCGACGGGTGTCATGTATGTATGGATGCGTCGAAAGGAAAGGGTCAGAGCTAGGAACTTGAGCTTTTGGTATAGCGTATGATACGTACCTATCAGGGTGACAGTCGTGGTGACAGCACCTGATAGATTAGTATTTTTGTGTCGATACTTGACACATTGGTTTCATGATATTTTACTCCTAAGTATATATAACAGTGGAATGGGACACTGTTATATATATATACATATATATATATATACATATACATATATATACACATATATATATACATATACATATAGATACATATATATACATATACATATATATACATATATATATATATATATTAGTGGAATGGGACGCTAATATATATATATATATATATATATATATATATATATATATATGTACATATCAATTTATATACATCAGCATAACTATTCATGCAATTATACTTAGGATATATGAGATTCACATGATATTGGAATTGGGATATAGGAGATTCATTTGAGATTGGATACAGGATATATATGAGATTGCTGATTTTGTACATTCAGGATATATGAGATTTACTTGATATTGTACATTCAGGATTTGTGAGACTTACATGATATGAGAGCCAATTTTGGGCTGATTTGAGGAAATTGGGATTTGGATTGTCTTGATGGACTTTGGTCCTACCACGATGTCAGGATTCCGTGGAAATGACATGTTTCACCCCATACTCCACATTTATTGTTTGTGCACTGATTCATGTATTCGTAGTACCTGATAGAGTACCTTTCATGACTGTTGCATTTACATACCTTTATTTTATATGCATTGCTTCATGTGTTAGATGTACCTGTAAGTCCACGTTACCCGTCCCCGGTTCTTTGGGGTTGCGGAAATGGTGAAAAACGATTTTTCTTTGGTGGTAACATGGACTCAAAATACGGATCTTTGTTAAACAACTATCTAACAACCTAACTAGGAGTTTTACCTACTCGGTTAGGGGGTTATATCTTAACTTGAACTCCTTCTCTTTGACTCCTTATGGTGGTCGGATGGTTCTCTCCTCGTCGTCTCCTTGTGCCGAAGAAGGATCCACCTGAAAGCTTCTACCTTTGGCTCCAACCTCAATCTTGAGGAAACTAGAACACTTGGTTTGCTAGACCTTGTATAATCGGATGAGTAGAGAAGTGTTTTGGGTTTTATCTTTATGGTTCTTACTTCTCAACACATGAGACAATAGAACCATGAACTAGAGAGAGAGCAAGAGGAAGAGGGAGAGCTTGAGGATGAGAGAGAATGAGAATGATAGAATGAGCAAGACTTTTCTCACCCTTGCTCTCATAATCCAAAATAATCATAACAAATAATAATAATAATTGAGTATTATGTGATGGTTGTTATCATATCAAATGGCAATATCATTTCATGCATTAAATGCAATTTGTGAACAAACAAGCAAGCAAAGGTCAATGCCAAGAAATGATAGTCATTGTCATGATGATGGTCAACAAGTCCAACCTAGTCAACCGGTCAACTAAGTCAACAAGTCAATAAAGTCAACCTTTCAACCCAACCATGGCACAATAATACTTAATTAATATTATCATTAATCATATTTCTTATTCTCATTAGGGTTTAGCAAAAGTCAACAGTCAACAACCCTAATGAGAATCCTCTGCGTCTGTCTCTGTCAACCGTGCATACACACCCGCATCCGCGTTCTGAGGAACACGAATACAAACGAGATAAAACCAATCCCAAAACGTATACTAGGATCTGGCTTAAACCAAAGCCCGCTAGTGATATCTGCCCGGACACTAAACTTGCACAAGTGCACGGATGTGACCGAACCCTGTCGCAAAACCATGCGACCTCTACTCTTTTGCCTAAAGGCGAATAGCTCTCTGTATGGGACTCTAAAGACTCGACACTACGCTGGCAGTGGGTTTAACCACAGACCGCAAGCTGCACTAGCTGTGCGTAACGTCCCCCAGGTAGATGCCCATAAGAAGACGGACGAGGTGAAACCTATCTGAACTCCTACTGAGCCTGAATGTGACAATCTCCGTACAGTCCGGTCTGTTCTTCTGAGAATATCGCATGGCGGGCCTAGGGGGCGGTAAACGTCAGTCCCCTAATAGCGGTACAAGTCGTGTCGGAGTGTAGCCCAGAACACCCTGAGATAATACTGGAAACCTACCAGTATATCTCGCTTGCTCTGGCCCAGGACTTTGTGTAATGGCTCTCCTAGACACAGCGCGATATCAACCCCCAATACTGGGAGAGACGAATCCTGTCTAACCGTCACTGCCTCCAAGTGCTTCGGGACTGCACCCAACTACTACCTGTTTGCACGACTCCTTTGAGCCGTGGTATGGTAGTAATCAAAGTACAGTGGGAACACACTCGAGGCGAAGTGACAGTGTCAAGTCAGCGGACTAAGCTGTAATCATGTCACCTGGTAACTGATAACTGACGACAGGTATAGTACCAACCAACAGTTCCCGACGAGTCCTGTCCAGTGTACTCGTAACCTAACGAGCACCCGCATACTATCTCAAGTACGACGTACTGACGGCTGTAGGACAGACCGTCTCCCATGCTTGGATGAGAAGCGCATACGCTAGTCTACTCCAGAGTATCGATGCCCTGTCTCGATAGTCCTACGACTAGGGACCTGCATAAGGATGTGCTTATGGATTACCCAGCCCCCACGAGTGTGACTGCCATCACAACGCTTGTAATCAAGCAAAGATCCTAAGGGCTCCACTAATGTGTATAGGCGATATGTTAAAAGAAACACATGTACACACATTGAAGTAGAGACAAACCAAGTAGCATACTACTATTTTGAGCAAGATTGTCTATACAAAGGTGAATATCCCAAGCTTCCATTAAGTATTATACAAACTAGTATGATACAGTAATGGCTTCTAGGGTATATACACTAACAATCTCCCACTTGCACTAAGGCCTTGTACCGGCATATCGAAGACCTATCATCTCGATCAGCCGCTCGAACTGAGTCTGGGGTAAGGTCTTCATGAATGGATCAGCAGTGTTATCTTCCGTAGCAACTCTCCGAACCTCGATCTCCTGGTGACCCACGATCTCCCTGATCAGGTGATACCGCCTCAAGATGTGTCTGGACTTCTGATGGGACCTGGGTTCCTTCGCTAAAGCTATAGCCCCGTTGTTGTCGCAATACAGAGGTATTCGATCAACAATGGATGGAACCACCTGAAGTTCTGTCAAGAACTTCCTTATCCAGACGGCTTCTTTTGCGGCATCTACAGCAGCGATATATTCCGCTTCCATCGTCAAGTCAGCAACGGTTTCCTGTTTGGAACTCTTCCAACACACCGCTCCTCCATTGAGGGTAAATACATAACCCGACATGGACTTGGAATCATCCTTGTCACTCTGGAAGCTGGAGTCAGCAAAGGCCTCGATCTGGAGGTCTTTTCCTCCATACACCAAGAACATCTCCTTAGTCCTTCTCAGGTACTTGAGAATGTTCTTTATCGCTATCCATTGCTTCTCCCCAGGGTTTGATTGATACCGGCTTACCACACTCAGTGCATAAGCTACATCTGGTCTGGTACACAACATCGCATATATTATAGAGCCTACCGCAGAAGCGTAGGGTATAATAGACATGCGATCTCTTTCTAAATCAGTCTTGGGAGACATCTCCTTGGAGAGGGTGATCCCGTGACAAGCTGGTAGATTACCGCGCTTGGAATCTTCCATACTGAATCTTCTCAGTATGGTGTCGATGTACCTGGACTGTGAAAGTCCTAATATCCTCTTGGATCTGTCACGATAGATCCGGATCCCCAGAATGTAAGAGGCATCACACAGGTCTTTCATGGAGAACCTGTGTGACAAGAACCCTTTGACAGATTGTAGCATAGGAATGTCATTTCCTATTAAGAGAATGTCATCCACGTATAAAACGAGGAATACGACAGTTCTTGCGACAAATCTACTATAGATGCATGGTTCATCTGGATTTTTGATAAAGCCAAATTCTTTGACCGTCTCATCAAAATAGATGTTCCAACTCCGCGATGCCTACTTTAGTCCATAGATGGACTTGTAAGTCCACGTTGCCACCCCCGGTTCTTGCGGGGAGGCGGAAACGGTATAAAAATCAAATTTTTAGCGCATGAGGCAACATGGACTAGCAAAGTCGGGATCTTTTCTAAACTAAACTAGCAAGAAAGCTAAAGAGAGTTAGCTACTCGGATAAAAGGTTATACCTAACTTGAACTCCTTTTTCTTGAAACATTTGTAGGGTTTGATGTTGCTTTCCTCAAAGATGGATCCACCTGAGGGTTCAACCTTCGGGCTCTTTCTCGAACTTTGAGAGAACTAGGATTTTCGGCTTGCTAAACCTCTAACCCTAGAGTGAGTAGAGAGTGGCTTTGAGGTGCTTTTATCTCAAGGAGAGGGATTCTCAACACATGAGAAGGATTCTCCTTTGAACTAGAGGAGGAGGAAGAAGAAGAGAGGAGAGAGAAGAGATATGATAGAATGAGCTATTCTTTTCATTTTACAACCATAACTAGAAATGAAAAGAATTATCAAATTAACAATAATAATAAAAAGGAAAATAGTTGATGGATGGTTTGGAATGACCATTATCATTACATTCATTAAATGAATTTTGCTAGAATCAAAGAGCATCTTTGATATGTAATGATAATGGTCAAACTTTCAACCATGGTCAACAAGTCAACCTTGGTCAACAAGTCAACAAACCCATCCATAACATAATTTCATTTAATTAATATTGTTAATTGATATATCACAAATTCATTAGGGTTTGGAAAAAGACGACTGTCAACTGTGCATGCGCACCCGTTCCGAAACCCTAATGAAAATCCTCTTCCTCCGACTCAAACAACTGTGCATACACACCCGCATTCTTGTTCCGAGGAACATGAACACAAAGAGGTAAAATCAACCCCAAAACATATACCAGTATCTGACTCAAACCAGAGCCATCCAGTAATATCCGTCCGGACTCCAAACGTGCACAAGTGCGCGGATGAGAACGAACCCTGTCGCAAAACCATGCGACCTCTACTCTGTTTTGCCCAATGGCGAATAGCCCTCTGTGTGGGACTCTAAAGACTCAACATTTACGCTGGCAGTGGGTTTAACCACAGACCGCAAGCGGCACTAACTGTGCGTAACGGTCCCCAGGTAGATGCCGACAAGAAGACTGACGAGGTGAACTCCATCTGAACTCCTACTGAGTCTGAGTATGACAATCTCCGTACAGTCCGGTCTGTTCGTCTGATACATCGCATGGCGGGCCTAGGGGGCGGTAAACGTCAGTCCCCTAATAGCGGTACAAGTCGTGTCGGAGTGAAGCCCAAAACACCCTGAGATAACACTGGAAACCTACCAGTATATCTCGATTGCCCTGACCAGGGACTACTCGTGTAATGGCTCTCCTAGACACAGCGCGATGTCAACCCCCAATACCGGGAGAGACGAATCATGTCTAACCGTCACTTCCTCCAAGTGCTTCGGGACTGTACCCAACTACTACCTGTTTGCACGACTCCTTTGAGCCGTGGTAGGGTAGTAATCAAAGTACAGTGGGAACACACTCGAGGCGAAGTGACAGTGTCAAGTCAGCGGACTAAGCTGTACTCATGTCACCTGGGAACTGATAACTGACGATAGGTATAATACCAACCTGTCAGTTCCCGACGAGTCCTGTCCAGTGTACTCGTAACCCAACGAGCACCCGTATACTATCTCCAGTACGACGTACTGATGGCTGTGGGACAGACCATCTCCCACACTGGGATGAGAAGCGCTTACGCTAGTCTACTCCGGAGTATCGATGCCCTGTCTCGATAGTCCTGCGACTAGGGACCTGTATAAGGATGTGCTTATAGATTACCCAGCCCCCACTAGTGTGACTGCCATCACAACGCTGGTAATCAAGCAAAGATCCTAAGTGCTCCACTAATGTGTATATGTGATATACTAAAATAAACACATGTACACATTGAAGTAGAAACAAACCAAGTAGCATACTATTATATTGAGCAAGATTGTTTATACAAGGTGAATATCCCAAGCTTCCATCAAGTAATATACAAACTAGTATGATACAGTAATGGCCTCTAGGGCATATACACTAACAATCTCCCACTTGCACTAAGGCCATGTACTGGCGTATCGAAGACCTATCATCTCGATCAGCCGCTCGAACTGAGTCTGGGGCAAGGCTTTGGTAAATGGATTTGCAGTGTTTTCTTCTGAAGCAACCCTCCGAACCTCGATCTCCTTGCGATCCACGATCTCCCTGATCAGGTGATACCGCCTCAAGATGTGTCTGGATCTCTGATGGGACCTGGGTTCCTTCGCTAAATCTATAGCCCCGTTGTTGTCGCAATATAAAGGTATTGGATCAACAATAGACGAAACCACCTGAAGTTCTTTCAAGAACTTCCTCATCCAGACAGCTTCTTTTGCGGCATCAGATGCAGCGATGTATTCCGCTTCCATAGTCGAGTCTGCAACGGTTTCCTGTTTGGAACTCTTCCAACACACCACCCCTCCATTGAGGGTAAAGACAAAACCCGACATGGACTTGGAATCATCCTTGTCACTCTGGAAGCTGGAGTCAGCAAAGGCCTCGATCTGGAGGTCTTTTCCGCCATTCACCAAGAACATCTCCTTAGTCCTTCTCAGGTACTTGAGAATGTTCTTTACCGCTATCCAGTGTTTCTCCTCAGGGTTTGACTGATACCGGCTTACCACACTCAGTGCACAAGCTACATCCGGTCTGGTACACAATATCGCATACATTATAGAGCCTACCGCAGAAGCGTAGGGTATAATCGACATGCGATCCCTCTCCAAATCAGTCTTGGGAGACATCTCTTTAGAGAGGGTGATCCCGTGACAAGCCGGTAGGTTACCGCGCTTGGAATCTTCCATACTGAATCTTTTCACTATGGTGTCGATGTACCTGGACTGAGAAAGTCCTAATATCCTCTGGGATCTATCACGATGGATCCGGATCCCCAGGATGTATAAGGCATCACCCAGGTCTTTTATGGAGAACCTGTGCGACAAGAACCCCTTGACAGATTGTAGCATAGGAATGTCATTTCCTATTAAGAGAATGTCATCCACGTATAAAACGAGGAATACTACAGTTCTCGCTACAAATCTACTATAGATGCATGGTTCATCTGGATTTTTGATAAAGCCAAATTCCTTGACCGTCTCATCAAAACAGATGTTCCAACTCCGCGATGCCTGCTTTAGTCCATAGATGGACTTAAGCAACTTGCACACCTTTCCGCTGCTCCCACTCTGAATGAAACCCTCTGGCTGATCCATATAGACACACTCCTCTAAATTTCCATTTAGAAAAGCGGTCTTTACGTCCATCTGCCAAATCTCATAATCGTGGAAGGCAGCAATGGCAAGAAGGATCCGAATGGATTTCAGCATAGCCACTGGAGAAAAGGTTTCGTCATAGTCCAAACCAGGTCTTTGACGAAAACCCTTTGCAACAAGTCTAGCTTTATAGGTCTCAACCTGTCCATCCACACCAATCTTCCTTTTGAAGATCCACTTGCATCCTACGGGTTTTACCCCGTCTGGAGAAATGTCCAACGTCCATACTTTATTGGTGTATATGGACTCTATTTCGGTCCGCATTGCATCCAGCCATTTTACCGAGTCAACGCTCTGAACGGCCTGCTGGAAGCTAGTATGCTCATCATAATCTATGATGCAATCCTCTCTATCCCCGTCTATGAGAAAACCGTAGTATCTCTCGGGCGGATGAGACTGCCGACTACTTCTGCGGAGTGGCATAGGAATGTCCTGTTCTTTTGAACCCTCTGGTTCCACCAAGCTTTCAGTAATAGTCTGTGGTTCTGGAATTTCTTCCAGTTCTATTGCGCTCCCACTTATTTCTTTTTCTAAGAACTGATGTTCCAGAAAATGGGCATTACGAGAAACAATGACTTTTTGTTCCTTTGCGTAATAGAAAAGATACCCCCTGGAGTTCTTTGGGTATCCCACAAACTTGCACAGTACTGAGCGTGCCTCGAGCTTGTCCGTATGCTGCTTTTTGACATAAGCTGGACATCCCCAAATCTTCAGGTACTGAAGATAGGGTTTCTTCCCACTCCATAACTTATATGGTGTGGTAGGCACAGTCTTAGTAGGAACTCGGTTCAAAAGGTATGCAGCTGTTTCTAGCGCATACCCCCAGAATGATCGCGGTAACTCAGCGTTACTCATCATGGACCGTACCATATCCAATAGGGTCCGGTTCCGTCTCTCCGATACACCGTTATGTTGCGGAGTGTATGGAGGAGTAAGCTGAGAGAGAATTCCATTCTCTTTTAAATAATTCAGGAACTCGGCACTTAAGTATTCTCCACCTCGATCCGACCTTAGAATCTTGATACTTTTGCCGGTTTATTTTTCTACTTCATTCTTATATTCCTGGAACTTTTCAAAGGCTTCGGACTTATGTTTCATTAAGAAGACATAACCGTACCTTGAAAAATCATCCATAAAAGTAATGAAGTAAGAATAACCGCTTCGCGCATGTGTAGACATTGGACCGCACACGTCGCTGTGTATGAGTCCCAAGAGCTCGCTCGCTCTTACTCCGTGTCCAGTGAACGGGGTCTTTGTCATCTTTCCTTTGAGACAGGATTGACAAGTGGCATACGATTGATATTCGAACGGATCCAAATATCCTTCTGTATGTAACTTAGTCAACCTTCTCTCATTGATGTGACCCAGTCTACAATGCCATAAGAAAGTCTGATTGATTTCCGGAGACTTTCTTTTGTGTGTATTCTGGACATTGAAAATCTGTGGTTGGTTTAATACGTATATACCATTGCTCAATGTACTTGACCCAATCAGAACTTGATTAAGGTGAATGTTTACAACATTACTTACAAACGCAAATTCATAACCTTCTTTAGAAACCAAAGATACAGAAATGATATTACAAGTTGCGTTGGGTACAAAAAAGCAATTACGCAAAACCAAAACATGCCCATCTGACATTCCCAGGTGATAGTCCCCCACGGCTTTAGCATCCATGCGAGCTCCGTTTGCAACTCTGAGGGTCATGTCACCTGCCTTCAAAACCCTATGGTTTCTCAACGCCTGCAAAGAATTACAGATATGAGATCCTGATCCGGTATCCAATACCCAGGAAGTAGAGTTTATTGAAGGACAGTTTTCAATAACATACACACCTGAAGCTGAAGCCGCAACCTGCTTCAATTCCTGTGTCCTGGCTTTCCAAGCCCTGTAATCATTCTTCCAGTGTCCTTTCTTATGACAATAGAAGCATTCTTCTTTATCCACAAGCTTCCCCACTATCTTTGTTGCCTTTGCTTTTCCCTTCGTATCCACTTTACCAACACCGCCCCTTGGTTTGGCGGGGGCTTTCCTCTTCTTTCCTTTGGCTTTCGCCTTGGACCTAGAAGAAGAAGATCCTCCTACAAACAAAGTGGATGTTTCCCTACTTTTCTGTAGGGTGCCCTCTGCGCTCCTCAGCATGTTGAGGAGTTCTGAAAGTTCAACCTCTTTTTCTTATAAGTTGAAGTTCCGTATAAACTGGGCGTAAGTGGAAGGAAGGGACTGAAGAATTAAGTCCGTATAGAGCTCATTCTCCAACGTGGTCCCAAGTTCAGCGAGCTCCTCAATGTAGCCAATCATCTTAAGCACGTGTTCCGCTACAGATGATCCGACGGCCAATCTTGCCGAAAACAACTTCTTCGACACTTCGTATCTTGCGATACGAGATTGCTCTCCATACAGTTCTTTTGTATGGAGAAATATGGATTCAAGGTCCATATTCTCGTGCCTCCTCTGATGTTCGTTGTCCATCGAGGCAAGTACGAGGCACTTGGCCTTCGCGCTATCAATCTCCCAGGTCTTACGGATTTCCTTATCCGCGACGCTGGAGTTGGGACTTGGGACGGGGGGAGCTTTGGTGGTAAGAAGATACAACAGCTTGTCGTAAGTGATTGCCATTTTGACATTCCTGAGCCAATCTTTGTAGTTTGGCCCTGTCAGTATGTTTTTATCTAGAAGTAACTTAAGTCCAGTCATGTCGATTGGCCGCTGCAATTAGGAGAGAGAGAAGAAACACTTTAGCACGATGCTCTTGCAAGTTTAGAATGGTTTTTAGTTTTTCTAAACAGGATGGCTCCCACTGTCTCTCGAATCCCTCCTCAAACCATAAAGGAAGAATTAGTCGGGATCAATCCCACCGCACAATACTTGCTTAACCGTTCAGCCAGGCCAGTGTCGGTACTTCGAGGGAGGTTTTCCAATGCTTTCGCAAAGTTCCTTAATTAAATAACCTCTTTTCCCTGGGGGCGAAGCCCCGCTAACACCTTTCTAGACACCTACTTGGTTTATAGCATTGATCATTTAGTGAGAAATTTCCCGAGGAGTAGCATATACTCACAGTAGGATCGGGATCCAAATATCATCGTGTGACGAAACTGAAGGAATCCTACCAGTATCACCACACTCCAAATGGTATGCAAATCTAGCAAGTTTCAGTACTTATGAAACTCCCGATGTGGATTTTTGCCCCATGCTCTTATGACCTTGGCGTGAGGTCAAAATGTCATAAGTCACATGTCAAGTTCTTCCCATCATTATCCCGGTTGATTTGAACCCACCCGTACCTACCCTTGACGTAGGCCAAAATGGCAGTACGGCTGTCCCAAAACAACGCATTCTATCTATGCAACAGATAAATATCCGGTAGCTACCAATCACTATGCCTTGGCGTGAGGTCAAAATACATAGCTTGAATACTACCGAATATTTAACTGAAACGATGGAGGGCTACGAATGGTTTTGGCGAAACCGTGAACGTAGTGAACTTGATATAATCGATGGAACGAGATAGCTTTTAGAAGGAGTGGCTCAAGCTCCGCATTTAAAAGTTATTTTTGAAAAGAACCGAGTGGTTTTTCGAAAGTGTTCCAACGACTTTTGCTTGGTTTATTATCTTGCATTAGTTCTTTTAATGCGTGATATTCTTGCATTAGTTCTTTTAATGCGTCCCATCATTTAAACCTACCATTGCAGAAAACAACCAAAATATGACGTACGCTTATGCCATTCGCATTCGCCACGGGGCCCCGTCATCACCCGTTAGGTTACTTAACTAACGACAGAGCGGGGGCTGGGCTAGCGCGGCTGTAAAACATAAGCAACGCCTAAATAGTTATGAATGTAAAGCAATGATAGACATTACAGATCACAGATGAATACATTGGATATACTAGGAATCCGCAATCCGTTCGAGCCTGCAACGAAAAGCGGATTACACGGTCGCGGTGAATAGCCAAAACCCCACCCAAGACCCCTACGGGTGCGGCAAACTACCCGCCAAGTATTCGAAGCGAAGCAACCTCCCTCACCACCGTGAGTAGGCCACTCGGCACTTCGAGATACCCGGTAGTTTATGCACCCCCTCCATGGGTCTATCCTAGGAGCAAAAACAGTAAAAAGAATTATACAATGACGGCTACAACCCCGACCCAGTTGTGCGGCCATATGTAACACCTTAGGATAAGGGTTAGTGGATAATTATAATTAAATAATGATTTTTAATAAAAAGTTTACCAAATTGTGTTTTAAATATTTTTCTTAATTTAATAAATATTTTTCCAAAATTTTTCTAAACTTGCACACACATGTGCATGTAAACTAGGGTTTTTAAATCAAGGAAATACCATAATTATTAACTATGGTGGGTTAATTGTAGGATTAATTCTTTTGGATTCTTAAGTGGGTTTTAAATTGGTTAATTAAAAGATTTCTCTAATTCAAATTGCTTAGGGGTTGACTTGTGAGAGGAAGAGAGAGAGGGATGCATCATGGCTCAAGCCATGCTTGCATTAAATGAAGTGAGAGAGAGAGAGAGGGGTGACTTTTGGTGTGATGATTGTAGCCTCCCATTTCTTTTGGTTTTCTCTCAAGTACTCACACTCTCACATACACAACACACTCACACAACACACTTACCTCTCCCCAGCTCCAGAAGCAGCAGCAGGCACAGCAACAGCAGCAGCAACATGGAGGCAACAGCAGCAGCATGAGAAGTAGCAGCAGCAGCAACAGGGGACTTCACAGCAACAGCAGCAAGCATCAACTTCGACAGCAGCCTCTTCTCTTCTCTTCTTCACCTTCCTGCAGCTCCCTAGGGTCGAGAGTGAGGTATATTTCCTATCTTGCTTCCCTAGTTTGCCTAGTTAGTGTAGTTTTGCATCGGTTAAAGGATTTTAGTGTGTTTTAGTGAGATATGGGGTGTTTAGTGTGAACCTTGTGCTATTGAGGCGAGATTTGGTTTCAGTAGGATGATTGTGGTCTGTTGAGGCCATTGTAATTTAGTCGAACCCCTATTACACTAAAATACCACCAGATTTCATATTTGATGCAAAATGTCGTATTTGGGCAAAAGGGGAGTTTTCTGGAACTGCTATTGACCCGGTGAGTGCAGAATGATTTTGGGAAGACTGTAGTGTAGTGGAGTAGAGCTGATACACCAGGTGAAACCCGACCCCCATATTGCTACAGTAGGCCGCCAATTTCCTCATTCTGGCCGCCAATTGCGGCCAGATGGGTAGGGTTTGGGTTGGGGTTTGGTCCAGTGGGTGTCTGCCTTTGTGTGTAGTGTTTTGATATATATATTTTTGGGAGTTTGGTTCTGTAGAAAAATCTGGGACCAGTTAACCGTTTTGCCGTTTTTCTAAACCTTCGCGACACGCGCGATACGTGAGTAGGTTTGGGTTCTGCGTATCGCGGCGCGTCGGGGTAGTTTCGTGGCGCGTGTTTACACGTTTTAGCGTATCGCGCACACGCGCGATTGGTTTGCGACACAGGTTTCTTGTTGGATTATAATGTCGCGTTTTGTGACTTAAGCTTATATGTGATATGTGTATGTGATTCTAGGTTCGCAGGCCAGTGAGACGGACGCTGCGAAGAAGGGCAAGCAAGTGGTTGGATACACTTAGCGCGAGACACTGTGAGTAGATTTCACATCTACGGGGATATCGCCCGCATGGCGTTATGCGTCAGGGCTGATAGGACTTATTTACTATATGTTGCATGCACCCCTTAGACTGTCATCGCATATTGTATTCTCTGCTGTGTTGATATATATATATTGTTTAGAACTGATAGAACACCGCACTATTACTAACGGCTTATGTTGCACGGACACTATTACATGCTACACACACACCGTTAGTAACTGCCATGCCACACTCACTATAGAGCTGCCATGTTTATATTGCTATAGTTCGCCTCATATGTGATTTGATATGACCTACATGTATATTGGGAGCCGCATGACATCTTTTAAAACCGGAAATGAAACTACTTTAAAAAGCGGTCTTCCCCTTATACCCATACCATGGATTGATGTATATTGTACCTCGCATTGGATTTTACTATTGGTATTGGATTTTCATGTGATTTCTGTTTTGAGGACCGTGGAATTTTTTAAGGAAAGATATGCTATTTTGAAAAACCCGGTATCTCGTGATATGATATTTTGGTGTGTCCACCACGCGTTTTCTCGGTGCTGAGACGTGTGCTTGAAACCCGATTCGAGGAGTGGATGTTCCGTTTGCGGGTTCGTGGTGGGCCCGGTATGGTTCCCCTCGGCGAGACGATCGATGGGATTTGCCGATTGAGCCTGGAGGCGGGCGAGTACCTACCGGTGATTGGTTGGACCTGGCAGTTGTCCGGAGGATACTGATCAGAGTCGAGTGATGGATGCGGGATGATCCGTGCTGCCGGGGCCGAGGGCCGATACCGCAGACAGACCCCGCGGGGCCGGTCCAGATTGACGGCGCCCGATATTTGAGGATTTACGTGTCGATGCTGGACACGGGTATTTTATGATGTTTTGGGTGCCGATGTTGGGCACTCGTGATTCCTCCGAGATATACAGGATTTGAGGGCCGATGGGTGTGCCGGCGTCTGAGTATATGTGGGATTTGGGTGCAGTTTGAGGCACCGATCATTGCTTTCCATGTTGACATAGTCCATGTAGATATTATTTATCCCATACTCAGTATTGATTACTATACATCTCATCCTGTGGCATTTACCTGTTAGAGTACATGCATTACTACTGTATCCACTGTTGACATGCATTGATATCATCTGCTGGCATTAGTAGAGCCACGCTATATGTGCATGCCTGCGATCACCTTTATATGTTATCTCTATTCACGAGTTGGCAACTCACCCCCGTTGTGCCACAGTGTTTGCAGGTTGCCCTTGGGAGTACTCACGGCTGGCTGTTACCTCATCTTTTGGCACAGATACCCCTTTTGAGCAGAGATAGCCCTTTTGCTGTTTAGGTGGGTTTTGTACAGTATCTGTTATCTTTCAGTTGTATATTGATGTATCTAGTACTCTCCATCTACCTTATGTATTGACTTAGAGACAGTTGTGAGGACGATATGTATGATTTTATATTCTGGTGTCGAGCTCGCATGTGAGCCGACGTTACTTTATGCAGTTTTATCTTTTATGATATTGTCCTTGTTTTACTGTGTATTCTTCGCTACGGCGTCGTATATCATATTGTGATGCTTTATTCATGTCACTTGTTATTTCCGCTACACCTTACTTTTACCCTTCTTTCGGGGCTAATGTTTTAAAAAAGGAAATGTTACCAAAATTATAAAACTCATAACTTTTGAACTTAAAAAGGATTTCTACTAAAGAGAGGGAAGTTTTTCAGACATTTACTATTGCCTTTACAAAATGTTTTAAATCACTCTATATTTATTGGTTTTGATTTCTGGGTTCGGCTTACTTAGCCGCGTTGCGCCTGTAGACGTTGCGTGGTTGAGTGCCGGTCACGAGTCGAATTCTCGGGTCGTGACAAAGTTGGTATCAGAGCGTAGGTTTTACCTTCGGAGTGTAGGATGACCCTGGTATGATGGAGTAGGTAGCTGCGGCAGGGTACCGTAGCGTGCGTATGTTCCGCGGCATACTCACGACACGGTACTCCGCTTACGCGACCTTAGGACTTGTTGATTTGATTCCTTATATTCTTGTGATTCGATTTCCGTGTTCTTATCGAATCCAAATTTTCTTTCAGCCAATATGCCGCCTAAGACTACGAGGGCACAGAGAGCGGCCGCGAGGGCCGAGATTCATGTTGACTCGTCCGAGACGAGGACTGATCCGGGCAGTACGCCGGTTGTACCTGAGCAGGCTGTTCCTGCCGTGACAGAGCAGATCGCATCGTTAGGGGCTGGTATGCAGGAGATGCGCCAGATGATAGGATCGTTAGTTGAGACGCTTCGAGCGCAGCGACCAGAGGTAGCTCCACCAGTTCCAGAGACCGCGATGGTGCCTACCGCACAGCCAGTTGCCCCTGCAGCCACGGAGGTGATTACAGTATCGCTATCAGAGTTCATGAGGCTGAAGCCTCCGGTTTTCACAGGCACCGATACAGCCGAGGACCCACAGTCTTTCATAGACAGGATGGCCAGGATATGTCGTTCCCTCAGATGTGCAGATGCGAGATGGGTTGAGTTCGCGAGCTTTCGCCTGGAAGGTCTTGCGCAGAAATGGTGTGATTCAGTGGAGAAGGGCAGAGCAGCAGGTCTTCCTCCTATGACCTGGACGGAGTTCGTGACCTTATTTCTAGCCCGTTTCCTTCCCCGGAGTGTTAGAGATGCCCGAGCACGCAGGTTTGAGTCTTTGCGCCAGACGTAAGGGATGACAGTGGCAGAGTATGACGTACTGTTTACAGAGCTAGCAGTCTACGCCCCACATCTAGTGGCCACCGAGGAGTTGCGAGTCCGGAGATTTGTTCGAAGCTTGATTTCACCAGTGTCCCTCGCGATCAGCGCGCAGCACTACGAGACCTATGCAGCAGCTGTAGACGCAGCCCTAGTGGTCGAGGAGCACCTTGTTGAGACTTCGGTATTTCCAGAGCCGAAGAGAGTTCGTACCAGTATTTTCGCACGGAGGCAGTCATTCAGACGCCGCGACAGGTATCGTTCCGGTACGAGGGGTAGCAGAGATTCGGGACGGGGTCGGATGTTTAGTTCGTATCCCCAGGACGGTCAGCAGTCGCCGCGGGGTTGCTACAGATGTGGCAGCCTACTTCACCTCGTTCGAGATTGTCCAGAGACACACCGGAGGGAGGCGGCAACACCGCATGTTACCTTACCACCTTCACCACCCCAGAGGGCGTTGCCCGTTGTGCCTACCGTTGCTCCACGCCAGACTTATGCTCAGAGAGGTCGCGGGCGTGGAGGAGTTGCTCAGAGAGGACGAGATGACCGAGGCAGAGGTCAGTCAGTTACAGGTGGTGGACAGGAGAGGGTCTTTGTTTTGACACATCAGGACGCGCAGGCGTCCAATGCAGTGGTTTCAGGTATCCTCCCTGTATGTTCGGTTGATGCACATGTATTGTTCGATCCCGGATCCACACACTCGTACGTATCCACACACTTCGTGCCGAGTTTGGGTAGAGAGTCTGGCTTACTTGATCAGCCGCTTGTGGTGACTACTCCTGTGGGAGAGTCGTTTGTTGCTAGGCACGTGTTTCGATCCTGTATCGTCTGTATTGGCGAGAGAGAGTTGCCTGTCGACTTGATCCTTCTGGAGATGTTGGACTTCGACGTTCTTTTGGGCATGGATTGGTTAGCCACGTGCTATGCTTCTTTGGACTGCCGTGAGAAGACAGTTAGATTCTGTTTCCCCGGTGAGTCGATTTTTGTTGTGTTGGGGGACCGTAGTGCCGCCCCTCACAGTGTGATTTCTTCTTTCCGCGCTGGACAGCTTTTGAGGAAGGGATGTCAGGGATTTCTCGCTTATGTTCGCGATGCTCGCGCTACGGAGGTTCCATTGGATCAGGTTCCGGTAGTTAGCGAGTTTCCTGATGTGTTCCCTGACGAGCTTCCTGGGTTGCCGCCCGAGCGCGACATTTCTTTCTGTATTGATTTGGTTCCTGGTTCGGGGCCTATTTTTATACCGCCCTATCGGATGGCCCCGGCGGAACTTCGTGAGCTGAAGGGTCAGTTACAGGATTTGCTGGACAAGGGACTTATTCGACCCAGTGTTTCTCCTTGGGGTGCTCCAGTCCTGTTCGTCAAGAAGAAGGATGGCAGTTTGCGTCTTTGTATCGACTACCGCCAGCTGAACAGGGTGACAGTGCGGAACAGGTATCCTTTGCCGCGTATCGACGATTTGTTCGACCAGCTTCAGGGGGCAGGGTGCTTTTCGAGGATCGATTTACGATCGGGCTATCATCAGCTGCGGGTTCGACAGGAGGACATTCCCCGGACGGCTTTCCGTACGCGCTATGGCCATTACGAGTTTTTGGTGATGTCGTTCGGACTCACCAATGCGCCAGCAGCCTTCATGGATTTGATGAACCGTATTTTCCGGCCTTATTTGGATCTGTTCATCATAGTCTTCATCGACGATATCTTGGTGTATTCCCGGAGTAGTGAGGAGCACGAGCAGCACCTGCGGGTTACATTGCAGACATTGAGGGAGCACCAGCTTTATGCGAAATTCTCTAAGTGTGCTTTTTGGCTAGACAGCGTGGACTTCTTGGGTCACGTGATTTCACGAGACGGTATATGTGTTGACCCGAGGAAGATCGAGGCCGTTCAGCGTTGGCCCAGACCCACATCGGTGACGGAGATTCGCAGCTTTTTGGGATTGGCCGGTTACTACAGGCGTTTTGTGCAGGACTTCTCACGTATTGCTACACCGTTGACCGGGTTGACCCGGAAGGGAGTTCCCTTCGATTGGACGGAGGAGTGCGAGCACAGTTTTCAGCAGTTACGGACTCGGCTGACGACGGCACCGGTGTTATCTTTACCTTCCGGATCGGGCGGATTTGTGGTCTTTTGTGATGCTTCTCGAGTGGGATTGGGATGCGTTCTGATGCAGCATGATAGGGTGATCGCGTATGCCTCGCGACAATTGAAGAAGCATGAACAGAACTACCCCACTCATGATTTGGAGATGGCAGCAGTGGTCTTCGCACTTAAGATCTGGCGACATTACTTATACGGTGAGTCGTGCCAGATATTTACGGATCACAAGAGTCTGAAATACATATTCCAGCAGCGGGACCTGAACCTTCGATAGCGTCGATGGATGGAGTTAGTGAAGGATTACGACTGCGAGATCTTATATCACCCGGGCAAGGCAAATGTGGTGGCGGATGCTTTGAGCAGGAGGCCCGGGAGTAGTTTATCTTGTTTGAGCGCAGTACAGGAGCAGTCATCCGCAGATTGGCAGATATTATGCGACAGTCGAGTACAGTTCGAGTTCACGTCGATTGGAGGACAGATAGCGCATGTCCGTGCACGCCCACAGTTGATTGATCGTATACGTGAGGCACAGCTCAGTGATGACCGGTGTTCAGAGATCATGGCACAGATGGGACAGGACCGATGTTCCGAGTTCGTGATCGATGACCAGGGGATACTACGGTTTGGAGTCAGACTGTGCGTACCTGATGCTGAGGGACTGAGGCGTGAGATTCTTGAGGAGGCACATCGATCGGTATATAGCGTCCATCCCGGTTCCACCAAGATGTATCATGATATGAGAGATGTTTACTGGTGGGACGGAATGAAGAGGGACATTGCAGATTTTGTATCGAGATGCCTGACTTGTCAGCAAGTCAAGGCTGAGCACCAGAGGCCCGCGGGAGAGCTACAGCCGTTACCCATTCCGGAGTGGAAATGGGAACAGATTTCGATGGATTTCGTGGTAGGTCTACCCAGGACTAGTAGGGGGTATGACTCCATCTGGGTGATCGTGGATCGTTTGACGAAAGCGGCTCACTTCTTACCGGTGAAGACGACTTTCGGATTTACTCAGTATGCCCAGATCTATATTGACGAGATAGTGCGACTACACGGAGTCCCGACGTGCATTGTGTCCGACAGAGGCACCCAGTTTACTAGTAGACTATGGCAGAGGCTTCAGGAGGCTTTGGGCACTCGCTTGAGTTTCAGCACGGCATTTCATCCGCAGACCGACGGACAGTCAGAGCGGACCATCCATACTCTCGAGGACATGCTCAGAGCTTGTGTACTAGATTTCGGAGGTAGCTGGGATCATCATTTGCCCTTGGTAGAGTTTTCCTACAATAACAGCTACCAGGAGACTATTCAGATGGCACCATTTGAGGCACTTTATGGGAGGAAATGTAGGTCGCCTACTTGTTGGACAGAGCTCAGTGAGAGCAGTATCTTAGGGCCCCAGATCGTCGAGGAGACGACCGCGAAGATCCAGTTGATTCGCGATAGGATGAGAGCAGCGCAGAGTAGGCAGAGGGCTTATGCAGACCGTCGACGACGCAGACTTGAGTTTTCTGTTGGTGATCATGTTTTCTTGAGGGTCTCCCCAATGAAAGGTGTGATGAGGTTTGGGAAGAAGGGGAAGCTCAGTCCCAGGTATGTGGGCCCCTTCGAGATCCTCGAGCGTGTCGGTGCAGTAGCTTACCGGTTAGCCCTTCCGCCCAGCTTTCCAGACGTGCACCCCGTATTCCATGTTTCGATGCTCCGCAGATATCTACATGATCCTTCGCACGCGATTCAGCATCCGACGATCCAGCTTGAGCGTGATCTTTCCTATGCAGAGCAGCCGGTGATGATCTTGGATCGACAAGTGAAGAAATTGAGATCGAAGGAGATTCCATCAGTTAAAGTACTTTGGCGTGGTCAGAACCGTGAAGAGGTCACTTGGGAGACTGAAAGCGAGATGATGAAGACGTATCCCAATCTTTTTGAAGGTAACCTTAGTTAGATTTTTGAAATTCGGGGACGAATTTCTTTAAGGGGGGGAGATTGTAACACCTTAGGATAAGGGTTAGTGGATAATTATAATTAAATAATGATTTTTAATAAAAAGTTTACCAAATTGTGTTTTAAATATTTTTCTTAATTTAATAAATATTTTTCCAAAATTTTTCTAAACTTGCACACACATGTGCATGTAAACTAGGGTTTTTAAATCAAGGAAATACCATAATTATTAACCATGGTGGGTTAATTGTAGGATTAATTCTTTTGGATTCTTAAGTGGGTTTTAAATTGGTTAATTAAAAGATTTCTCTAATTCAAATTGCTTAGGGGTTGACTTGTGAGAGGAAGAGAGAGAGGGATGCATCATGGCTCAAGCCATGCTTGCATTAAATGAAGTGAGAGAGAGAGAGGGGTGACTTTTGGTGTGATGATTGTAGCCTCCCATTTCTTTTGGTTTTCTCTCAAGTACTCACACTCTCACATACACAACACACTCACACAACACACTTACCTCTCCCCAGCTCCAGAAGCAGCAGCAGGCACAGCAACAGCAGCAGCAACATGGAGGCAACAGCAGCAGCATGAGAAGTAGCAGCAGCAGCAACAGGGGACTTCACAGCAACAGCAGCAAGCATCAACTTCGACAGCAGCCTCTTCTCTTCTCTTCTTCACCTTCCTGCAGCTCCCTAGGGTCGAGAGTGAGGTATATTTCCTATCTTGCTTCCCTAGTTTGCCTAGTTAGTGTAGTTTTGCATCGGTTAAAGGATTTTAGTGTGTTTTAGTGAGATATGGGGTGTTTAGTGTGAACCTTGTGCTATTGAGGCGAGATTTGGTTTCAGTAGGATGATTGTGGTCTGTTGAGGCCATTGTAACTTAGTCGAACCCCTATTACACTAAAATACCACCAGATTTCATATTTGATGCAAAATGTCGTATTTGGGCAAAAGGGGAGTTTTCTGGAACTGCTATTGACCCGGTGAGTGCAGAATGATTTTGGGAAGACTGTAGTGTAGTGGAGTAGAGCTGATACACCAGGTGAAACCCGACCCCCATATTGCTACAGTAGGCCGCCAATTTCCTCATTCTGGCCGCCAATTGCGGCCAGATGGGCAGGGTTTGGGTTGGGGTTTGGTCCAGTGGGTGTCTGCCTTTGTGTGTAGTGTTTTGATATATATATTTTTGGGAGTTTGGTTCTGTAGAAAAATCTGGGACCAGTTAACCGTTTTGCCGTTTTTCTAAACCTTCGCGACACGCGCGATACGTGAGTAGGTTTGGGTTCTGCGTATCGCGGCGCGTCGGGGTAGTTTCGTGGCGCGTGTTTACACGTTTTAGCGTATCGCGCACACGCGCGATTGGTTTGCGACACAGGTTTCTTGTTGGATTATAATGTCGCGTTTTGTGACTTAAGCTTATATGTGATATGTGTATGTGATTCTAGGTTCGCAGGCCAGTGAGACGGACGCTGCGAAGAAGGGCAAGCAAGTGGTTGGATACACTTA
The DNA here is from genome assembly GCA_030015575.1 of Agapanthus africanus. Lineage (NCBI taxonomy): Eukaryota > Viridiplantae > Streptophyta > Magnoliopsida > Asparagales > Amaryllidaceae > Agapanthus > Agapanthus africanus. Next base: position 358,219,375 of record JASDDO010000012.1, read on the forward strand.
GCGCGAGACACTGTGAGTAGATTTCACATCTACGGGAATATCGCCCGCATGGCGTTATGCGTCAGGGCTGATAGGACTTATTTACTATATGTTGCATGCACCCCTTAGACTGTCATCGCATATTGTATTCTCTGCTGTGTTGATATATATATATTGCTTAGAACTGATAGAACACCGCACTATTACTAACGGCTTATGTTGCACGGACACTATTACATGCTACACACACACCGTTAGTAACTGCCATGCCACACTCACTATAGAGCTGCCATGTTTATATTGCTATAGTTCGCCTCATATGTGATTTGATATGACCTACATGTATATTGGGAGCCGCATGACATCTTTTAAAACCGGAAATGAAACTACTTTAAAAAGCGGTCTTCCCCTTATACCCATACCATGGATTGATGTATATTGTACCTCGCATTGGATTTTACTATTGGTATTGGATTTTCATGTGATTTCTGTTTTGAGGACCGTGGAATTTTTTAAGGAAAGATATGCTATTTTGAAAAACCCGGTACCTCGTGATATGATATTTTGGTGTGTCCACCACGCGTTTTCTCGGTGCTGAGACGTGTGCTTGAAACCCGATTCGAGGAGTGGATGTTCCGTTTGCGGGTTCGTGGTGGGCCCGGTATGGTTCCCCTCGGCGAGACGATCGATGGGATTTGCCGATTGAGCCTGGAGGCGGGCGAGTACCTACCGGTGATTGGTTGGACCTGGCAGTTGTCCGGAGGATACTGACCAGAGTCGAGTGATGGATGCGGGATGATCCGTGCTGCCGGGGCCGAGGGCCGATACCGCAGACAGACCCCGCGGGGCCGGTCCAGATTGACGGCGCCCGATATTTGAGGATTTACGTGTCGATGCTGGACACGGGTATTTTATGATGTTTTGGGTGCCGATGTTGGGCACTCGTGATTCCTCCGAGATATACAGGATTTGAGGGCCGATGGGTGTGCCGGCGTCTGAGTATATGTGGGATTTGGGTGCAGTTTGAGGCACCGATCATTGCTTTCCATGTTGACATAGTCCATGTAGATATTATTTATCCCATACTCAGTATTGATTACTATACATCTCATCCTGTGGCATTTACCTGTTAGAGTACATGCATTACTACTGTATCCACTGTTGACATGCATTGATATCATCTGCTGGCATTAGTAGAGCCACGCTATATGTGCATGCCTGCGATCACCTTTATATGTTATCTCTATTCACGAGTTGGCAACTCACCCCCGTTGTGCCACAGTGTTTGCAGGTTGCCCTTGGGAGTAGTCACGGCTGGCTGTTACCTCATCTTTTGGCACAGATACCCCTTTTGAGCAGAGATAGCCCTTTTGCTGTTTAGGTGGGTTTTGTACGGTATCTGTTATCTTTCAGTTGTATATTGATGTATCTAGTACTCTCCATCTACCTTATGTATTGACTTAGAGACAGTTGTGAGGACGATATGTATGATTTTATATTCTGGTGTCGAGCTCGCATGTGAGCCGACGTTACTTTATGCAGTTTTATCTTTTATGATATTGTCCTTGTTTTACTGTGTATTCTTCGCTACGGCGTCGTATATCATATTGTGATGCTTTATTCATGTCACTTGTTATTTCCGCTACACCTTACTTTTACCCGACTTTCGGGGCTAATGTTTTAAAAAGGAAATGTTACCAAAATTATAAAACTCATAACTTTTGAACTTAAAAAGGATTTCTACTAAAGAGAGGGAAGTTTTTCAGACATTTACTATTGCCTTTACAAAATGTTTTAAATCACTCTATATTTATTGGTTTTGATTTCTGGGTTCGGCTTACTTAGCCGCGTTGCGCCTGTAGACGTTGCGTGGTTGAGTGCCGGTCACGAGTCGAATTCTCGGGTCGTGACACCATACAAATAATATTACATCAATTTACATATAACAAATGAATGAAAGAAAAACAAAAGATCATCTCACATCCACCCCGGCTATTCACCCGCGATAAATCCAACCCATTCATATACACAAACCAATATCAAACACAGATCATAGATATGTATAACCCCGACTAATCGATATATAGCGATTAGCCGACGTTCAATACATATAAACATCACAGATATAACCAATATAGTCAAAGTGTAGTGAAGTTTGATAAAAATACGGATTTATAGGCCCCCAAAAACAAATTTCTTTTCTGGAAAATCTGGGCACAAATAAACCATCTGAAAAATCCCAAAACCCTACCAGAAAAACACTGCACAAAACCCGATAACGAGAGGAGTCTAAACTGCGGCGGTTCCGCGGCAAAATGCATACCTATTGCCGTGGAACCGCGGCGGTTTGAGGGAATCAGGGGATCTTTTTTCTTGGGTGTTCTCACAAAACCCTGAGCCGATTTTAGGAGTAAAACTTTTTCACTTTAGAGCACAAAAAATTTCAACAGAAAGTTAGGGTTTTGTTTCTCCGGTTTTTTTGCGATTTTTCCGTTCGAACTTCCATACACTCTACTACAAAGCTAGTTTAAGTTTAGTTAGGCTCTGATAGCACTGTAAGTCCACGTTGCCACCCCCGGTTCTTGCGGGGAGGCGGAAACGGTATAAAAATCAAATTTTTAGCGCATGAGGCAACATGGACTAGCAAAGTCGGGATCTTTTCTAAACTAAACTAGCAAGAAAGCTAAAGAGAGTTAGCTACTCGGATAAAAGGTTATACCTAACTTGAGCACCTTCTTCTTGAAACCTTTGTAGGGTTTGATGGTGCTTTCCTCGTCGCCTTCTTCCGTCAAAGATGGATCCACCTGAGGGTTCAACCTTCGGGCTCTTTCTCGAACTTTGAGAGAACTAGGATCTTCGGCTTGCTAAACCTCTAACCCTAGAGTGAGTAGAGAGTGGCTTTGGGGTGCTTTTATCTCAAGGAGAGGGATTCTCAACACATGAGAAGGATTCTCCTTTGAACTAGAGGAGGAGGAAGAAGAAGAGAGGAGAGAGAAGAGATATGATAGAATGAGCTATTCTTTTCATTTTACAACCATAACTAGAAATGAAAAGAATTATCAAATTAACAATAATAATAAAAATGAAAATAGTTGATGGATGGTTTGGAATGACCATTATCATTACATTCATTAAATGAATTTTGCTAGAATCAAAGAGCATCTTTGATATGTAATGATAATGGTCAAACTTTCAACCATGGTCAACAAGTCAACCTTGGTCAACAAGTCAACAAACCCATCCATAACATAATTTCATTTAATTAATATTGTTAATTGATATATCACAAATTCATTAGGGTTTGGAAAAAGACGACTGTCAACTGTGCATGCGCACCCGTTCCGAAACCCTAATGAAAATCCTCTTCCTCCGCCTCAAACAACTGTGCATACACACCCGCATTCTTGTTCCGAGGAACATGAACACAAAGAGATAAAATCAACCCCAAAACATATACCAGTATCTGACTCAAACCAGAGCCAGCCAGTAATATCCGTCAGGACACCAAACGTGCACAAGTGCGCGGATGAGAACGAACCCTGTCGCAAAACCATGCGACCTCTACTCTGTTTTGCCCAATGGCGAATAGCCCTCTGTGTGGGACACTAAAGACTCGACATTTACGCTGGCAGTGGGTTTAACCACAGACCGCAAGCGGCACTAGCTGTGTGTAACGGTCCCCAGGTAGATGCCGACAAGAAGACTGACGAGGTGAACCCCATCTGAACTCCTACTGAGTCTGAGTGTGACAATCTCCGTACAGTCTGGTCTGTTCGTCTGATACATCGCATGGCGGGCCTAAGGGGCGGTAAACGTCAGTTCCCTAATAGCGGTACAAGTCGTGTCGGAGTGAAGCCTAAAACACCCTGAGATAACACTGGAAACCTACCAGTATATCTCGATTGCCCTGGCCAGGGACTACTCGTGTAATGGCTCTCCTAGACACAGCGCGATGTCAATCCCCAATACCGGGAGAGTCGAATCCTGTCTAACCGTCACTGCCTCCAAGTGCTTCGGGACTGTACCTAACTACTACCTGTTTGCACGACTCCTTTGAGCCGTGGTAGGGTAGTAATCAAAGTACAGTGGGAACACACTCGAGGCGAAGTGACAGTGTCAAGTCAGCGGACTAAGCTGTACTCATGTCACCTGGGAACTGATAACTGACGATAGGTATAATACCAACCTGTTAGTTCCCGACGAGTCCTGTCCAGTGTACTCGTAACCCAACGAGCACCCGTATACTATCTCCAGTACGACGTACTGATGGCTGTGGGACAGACCATCTCCCACACTGTGATGAGAAGCGCATACGCTAGTCTACTCCGGAGTATCGATGCCCTGTCTCGATAGTCCTGCGACTAGGGACCTGTATAAGGATGTGCTTATAGATTACCCAGCCTCCACTAGTGTGACTGCCATCACAACGCTGGTAATCAAGTAAAGATCCTAAGGGCTCCACTAATGTGTATAGGTGATATACTAAAATAAACACATGTACACATTGAAGTAGAAACAAACCAAGTAGCATACTACTATATTGAGCAAGATTGTTTATACAAGGTGAATATCCCAAACTTCCATCAAGTAATATACAAACTAGTATGATACAGTAATGGCCTCTAGGGCATATACACTAACAGGACTTAAGCAACTTGCACACCTTTCCGCTGCTCCCACTCTGAACGAAACCCTATGGCTGGTCCATATAGACACAATCCTCTAAATTTCCATTTAGAAAAGCGGTCTTTACGTCCATCTGCCAAATCTCATAATCGTGGAAGGCAGCAATGGCAAGAAGGATCCGAATGGATTTCAGCATAGCCACTGGAGAAAAGGTTTCGTCATAGTCCAAACCAGGTCTTTGACGAAAACCCTTTGCAACAAGTCTAGCCTTATAGGTCTCAACCTGTCCATCTACACCAATCTTCCTTTTGAAGATCCACTTGCATCCTACGGGTCTTACCCCATCTGGAGCAACGTCCAACGTCCATACTTTGTTGGTGTACATGGACTCCATTTTGGTCCGCATTGTATCCAGCCATTTTACCGAGTCAATGCTCTGAATGGCTTGCTGGAAGCTAGTCGGCTCATCACTATCAATGATGCAATCCTCTCTATCCACGTTTATGAGAAAACCGTAGTATCTCTCGGGCGGATGAGACTGCCTACTACTCCTGCGGAGCGGCGCAGGAATGTCCTGATCTTTCGAACCCTCTGGTTCTACTAAGCTTTCAGTAATAGCTCGTGGTTCTGGAATTTCTTCCAGTTCTATTGCACTCCCACTTATTTGATTTTCCAAAAACTCAGTTTCCAAGAAGTGGGCATGAAGAGAAACAAAAACCTTTTGTTCCTCTTCGCAATAGAAGAAATATCCCTTAGAGTTCTTTGGATATCCCACAAACTTGCACTGTACTGAGCGTGCCTCGAGTTTGTCCGCATGCTGTTTTTTGATAAAAGCTGGACATCCCCATGTCTTAATGTGCTTAAGATAGGGTTTCTTCCCACACCACATCTGATATGGTGTGGTAGGCACAGTCTTAGTTGGAACTCGGTTCAAAAGGTATGCAACTGATTCTAGTGCATATCCCCAAAATGATCGCGGTAACTCAGTGTTACTCACCATGGAACGTACCATATCCAATAGGGTCCGGTTCCGTCTCTCCGATACACCGTTATGTTGCGGAGTGTATGGAGGAGTAAGCTGAGAGAGAATTCCATTCTCTTTTAGGTAATCCAGGAACTCAACACTCAAGTATTCACCACCTCGATCAGATCTCAGTGTCTTGATACTTTTGCCGGTTTGTTTTTCTACTTCATTCTTATATTAATTTTCCAAAGGCTTCGGATTTATGTTTCATTAAGAAGACATATCCGTACCTTGAAAAGTCAGCCGTAAAAGTAATGAAGTAAGAATAACCGCTTCACGCATGTGTAGACATTAGACCGCACACGTCGCTGTGTACGAGTCCTAAGGGCTCGCTCGCTCTTACTCCGTGTCCAGTGAACGGAGTCTTTGTCATCTTTCCTTTGAGACAGGATTGACAAGTTGCATATGATTGATATTCGAACGGATCCAAATATCCTTCTGTATGTAACTTCGTCAACCTTCTCTCATTGATGTGACCCAGTCTACAATGCCATAAGAAAGCCTGATTTGTTTCCGGAGACTTTCTTTTGTGTGTATTCTGGACATTGAAAATCTGTGGTTGGTTTAATACGTATATACCATTGCTTAATGTACCTGAGCCAATCAAAACTTGATTAAGGTGAATGTTCACAACATTACTTACAAATGCAAATTCATAACCTTCTTTAGATAATAAAGATACAAATATGATATTACAGGTTGCATTGGGTACAAAATAACAATCTCGCAAAACCAAAATATGTCCATCTGACATTCCCAGGTGATAGTCCCCCACGGACTCAGCATCCATGCCAGCTCCGTTTGCAACTCTGAGGGTCATATCACCTGCCTTCAAAACCCTACGCCTTCTCAGTGCCTGTAAAGAATTACAGATATGAGATCCTGATCCGGTATCCAATACCCAGGATGTAGAGTTTATTGATAGAAAGTTTTCAATAACATACACACCTAAAGCTGAAACCACAACTTGCTTCAGATCCTGGTTTCTGGCTTTCCAAGCCCTGCAATCCTTTTTCCAGTGTCCACTCTTGTGACAGTAAAAGCATTCTTCCTTTCCCATAAGCTTTCCCGCTACCTTTGTTGCCTTTGTCTTTCCCTTCGTATCCACTTTACTAACACCGCCCCTTGGTTTGGCGGGGGCATTCTTCTTCTTTCCCTTGGCTTTCGCCTTGGACCTAGAAGAGGAAGATCCTCCTACAAACAAAGTGGATGTTTCCCTACCTTTCTGTAGGGTGCCTTCCGCACTACTCAGCATGTTGAGGAGTTCTGAAAGTTCAACTTCTTTTTCTTGCAAGTTGAAGTTCAGGATAAATTGGGCGTAAGTGGAAGGAAGGGACTGGAGAATCAAGTCCGTGTAGAACTCGTTATCTAACGTGGTCCCAAGGTCCGCGAGCTCCTCAATGAACCCAATCATCTTAAGCATGTGTTCCGCTACCGATGATCCGACGGCCAATCTCGCCGAAAACAGCTTTTTCGAGACTTCGTATCTGGCGATACGGGTTTGCTCTCCATACAGTTCTTTTGTATGGAGAAATATGGATTCAAGGTCCATATTCTTGTGCCTCCTCTGATGTTCGTTGTCCATAGAGGCAAGCACGAGGCACTTGGCCTTCGCGCAGTCGATTTCCCAGGTCTTACGGATTTCCTTATCCGCGACGCTGGTTTTGGGACCTGGGACAGGGGGATCTTTGGTGGTAAGGAGATACCCCAACTTATCATAAGTGATTGCCATTTTGACATTCCTGAGCCAATCTTTGTAGTTTGGCCCTGTCGGTATGTTTTTATCTTGTAGTAACTTAAGTCCAGTCATGATGTTTGGTCGCTGCAATTAGGAGAGAGAGAAGAAACACTTTAGCATGATGCTCTTGCAAGTTTAGAGTAGTTTTTAATTTGTCTAAACAGGATGGCTTCCACTGTCTCTCGAATCCCTCCTCAAACCAAAAAGAAAGAATTAGTCGGGATCAATCTCAACATGCAATACTTGCTTAACCATTCAGCCAGGCCAGTGTTGGTACTTCGAGGGAGGTTTTCCAACGCTTTCGCGAAGTTCCTTAATTAAATAACCTCTTTTCCCTGTGGGCGTAGCCCCGCTAACACCTTTCTAGACACCTACTTGGTTTATAGCATTGATCGTTAAGTGAGAAATTTCCCGAGGAGTAGCATATACTAACAGTAGGATCGGGATCCAAATATCATCGCGTGACAAAACTGAAGGAATCCTACCAGAATCATCACACTTCAAATGGTATGCAGCGCTAGCAAGTTTCAGTTTCTTTTGAAACTCCCGATGTGGATTTTTTGCCCCATGCTCTTATGACCTTGACTTTGGCCAACAAATCATAAGTCACATGTCAAGTTCTACCCGTCATTCTCCAGGTTAATTTGAGCACACCCGCACATACCCTTGACTTTGGCCAACAAGGTAGAATGACTGCCCCAAACCAACACATCTATCTATGCTGCACATGAATACCCAATAGCTACCAATCACTATGCCTTGACTTTGGCCAACAAACATAGCTTGAATACTTATTGACCATTCATGTGAAACGACGGAGGGCTACGAATGGTTTTGGCGAAACCGTGAACGTAGTGAACTTGATATAATCGATGGAACGAGATAGCTTTCAAAAGGAGTGGCTCAAGCTCTGCGTTTAAAAGTTGTTTTTGAAAAGAAACCGAGTGGTTTTGAAAGTGTTCCAACGACTCAACTTTGGTTTATTTTCTTGCATTAATTTAATGCGTCCCATCATTTAATCCTACCATTGCAGAAAACAACGAAAATATAACGTACGCTTATGCCATCCGCATTCGCCATGGGGCCCCGTCATTACCCGTTAGGTTACTTAACTAACGACAGAGAGAGGGCTGGACTAGCGCGGATGCAAAACATAAGCAACGCCTAAATAGATATCATATATAGATATACACATTCGTCATATGCAATGATAGCCATTCCAGATCACAGATGAACACATTGGATATACTAGGAATCCGCATTCCGTACGAGCCTGTAACGAAGAGTGGATTACACGGTCGCGATGAATAGTCAAGACCCCACCCTAGACCCCTAAAGGTGCGGCAAACTACCCGCCAAGTACCCGAAGCGAAGCAACCTCCCTCAACACCGTGAGTAGGCCACTCGGCACTTCGAGATACCCGGTAGTTTGTGCACCCCACCTTGGGTCTATCCTAGAAGCAAAAACAGTAAAAGAAATTATACAATGACGGCTACAACCCCATCCCGGTTGTGCGGCCATATAAATAATATTACATCAATTACAAATTATATGAATTGAAAGAATAAGAAAACTCTCATCTCACAACCCCCGGCTATTCATCCGCGACAATCCAATGAATTCATATACACATAACATCAACATTACAGATCACAGATATGTATAACCCCCACTAATCGACGTATAGCGATTAGTAGACGTTCAATACATATATCACATCACAGATATAACCCGTTAGCTTAAGTCTTTAGAAGTTCGATCAAAATACGGATTTTTAAACCCCAAAAACAAATTTTGCTTTCTGTAAAATCTGGGCAGAAAATACATATTGTAAAAATCCCAAAACACCCCCAGAAAAACACTGCAGGAAAATTGTGCCACGACCGAGTCAACTCGGTCGCGGATCCGCGGCTGGAGCATGGTCCTGCCGCGGTTCCGCGGCGCCTTGACCGAGTTAGTGGACCATTTTTCTTGCATGTTCTTTAAAAACCCTGAGCCGATTTTTAGTACATGATTTATTATTTTTTGAACAGAAAACAAAATCGGCAGAAAGTTTGTGTTCCGGGCATGTTTCATGACTTTTTCTCCGATCGAACTTCTAGTTACTTTGCAAACATGTTAGATAGTGTTTAACCAGGCTCTGATACCACTGTAAGTCCACGTTACCTGTCCCCGGTTCTTTGGGGTTGCGGAAATGGTGAAAAACGATTTTTCTTTGGTGGTAACATGGACTCAAAATACGGATCTTTCTTAAACAACTATCTAACAACGTAACTAGGAGTTTTACCTACTCGGTTAGGGGGTTATACCTTAACTTGAACTCCTTCTCTTCGACACCTTGTGGTGGTCGGATGGTTCTCTCCTCGTCGTCTCCTTGTGCCGAAGATGGATCCACCTGAAAGCTTCTACCTTTGGCTCCAACCTCAATCTTGAGGAAACTAGAACACTTGGTTTGCTAGACCTTGTATACAAGGATGCGTAGAGAAGTGTTTTGGGTTTTATCTCTATGGTTCTTGCTTCTCAACACATGAGACAATAGAACCATGAACTAGAGAGAGAGCAAGAGGAAGAGGGAGAGCTTGAGGATGAGAGAGAATGAGAATGATAGAATGAGCAAGACTTTTCTCACCCTTGCTCTCATAATCCAAAATAATCATAAAAAATAATAATAATTGAGTATTATGTGATGGTTGTTATCATATCAAATGGAAATATCATTTCATTCATTAAATGCAATTTGTGAACAAACAAGCAAGCAAAGGTCAATGCCAAGAAATGATAGCTATTGTCATGATGATGGTCAACAAGTCCAACCTAGTCAACCGGTCAGCTAAGTCTACAAGTCAACAAAGTCAACATTTCAACCCAACCATGGCACAATAATACTTAATTAATATTATCATTAATCATATTTCTTATTCTCAGTAGGGTTTAGCGAAAGTCAACAGTCAACAACCCTAATGAGAATCCTCTGCCTCTGTCTCTGTCAACCGTGCATACACACCTGCATCCGCGTTCCGAGGAACACGAATACAAACGAGATAAAACCAATCCCAAAACGTACACTAGGATCTGGCTTAAACCAAAGCCCGCTAGTGATAACTGCCCGGACACTAAACGTGCACAAGTGCACGGATGTGACCGAACCCTGTCGCAAAACCATGTGACCTCTACTCTTTTGCCTAAAGGTGAATAGCTCTCTGTGTGGCACTCTAAAGACTTGACACTACGCTGGCAGTGGGTTTAACCATAGACCGCAAGCGGCACTAGCTGTGCATAATGGCCCCCAGGTAGATGCCGATAAGAAGACGGACGAGGTGAAACCCATCTGAACTCCTACTGAGCCTGAATGTGACAATCTCCATACAGTCCGGTCTGTTCTTCTGAGAATATCGCATGGCGGGCCTAGGGGGCGGTAAACGTCAGTCCCCTAATAGCGGTACAAGTCGTGTCGGAGTGTAGCCCAGAACACCCTGAGATAACACTGGAAACTTACTAGTATATCTCGCTTGCCCTGGCCAGGGACTTTGTGTAATGGCTCTCCTAGAGACAGCGCGATATCAACCCCCAATACCGGGAGAGACGAATCCTGTCTAACCGTCACTGCCTCCAAGTGCTTCGGGACTGCACCCAACTACTACATGTTTGCACGACTCCTTTGAGCCGTGGTAGGGTAGTAATCAAAGTACAGTAGGAACACACTCGAGGCGAAGTGACAGTGTCAAGTCAGCGGACTAAGCTGTACTCATGTCACCTGGGAACTGATAACTGACGATAGGTATAGTACCAACCAACAGTTCCTGACGAGTCCTGTCCAGTGTACTCGTAACTTAACGAGCACCCGCATACTATCTTAAGTACGACGTACTGACGGCTGTGGGACAGACCGTCTCCCATGCTTGGATGAGAAGCGCATACGCTAGTCTACTCCGGAGTATCGATGCCTTGTCTCGATAGTCCTACGACTAGGGACATGCATAAGGATGTGCTTGTGGATTACCCAGCCCCCACGAGTGTGACTGCCATCACAATGCTTGTAATCAAGCAAAGATCCTAAGGGCTCCACTAATGTGTATAGGCGATATGTTAAAAGAAACACATGTACACACATTGAAATAGAGACAAACCAAGTAGCATACTACTATTTTGAGCAAGATTGTCTATACAAAGGTGAATATCCCAAGCTTCCATTAAATAATATACAAACTAGTATGATACAGTAATGGCCTCTAGGGCATACACTCTAACAGTACCTGCTAGCGTACCTTTCATGGCTGTTGCATATATACATTGTCATATCATCGCTTCATGTATTAGTAGTACCTGATAGAGTACCTTACATGATTGTTGCATACAGATTTTCATATTATTATTGCTTCATGTATTAGTTGTACCTGCTAGTGTACCTTCATGACTATTGCATTCATATGACTTTTATTGCTATTAGTTGCATATGTTAGATTCGCGCTGTACGTGCATACTTGCGATTACCTGCATATGTTATTTACTATTCACGAGTTGGCAACTCACCCCCGTTTTGCCACAGTGTTTCGCAGGTCGTTCCCCAGAGTAGTCGAGGAGGCTATTCATCTATCACATTATCTTTTGCAGCGGATACCGCTTCGGCTCACAGTGTGCAATTTTGCTTAGGTGGGTTTTGCGGTTATCAACGTTGTTTAATTGTATATTCGTTGTACTCTCCATCTACTACTTTCATGTGTATGACTTAGAGACTTGATGTGAGGACGATATTGAATATTTTGGTGACTTGGATGTCTTTTATGCAGTCTTACTTCTATCGTCTTTTATTTCTTCGCTACGGCGTCGTATATCTGTTGTGGTGGTTGTTTTCCGCCGTTGGGCGTGGATTTGCTCCCGTTGGGGATGCTTTACTTATATTTATGTTGTATCCATTTTTGGGGTTAGTTTTTACAAAGGAGGTGCTGCCAAAATTTTTAAGAAATTAAAGCTGGACTTTTAAAGAATTTGGGTTGAGATTTCAAATGTTTTAAAACTTATATTATCACTTACTACTTTTGATGGTTTAGATTGCTGGGTTTTCGGCTTACTTAAATTGCGTTACGCCTGTAGACGTTGCGTAGTTTAAGGGCCGTCACGTGCCAATTTCGGGTCGTGACAATATGATGGGCGATGGATGATCCCACATCCATTGGTGTTTGACATCAAAAATGGTACACGGGTGCTCAGTGGAGACTGGGTACACTGAACGGACTCGCCGAGAACTCCTACATGGTATTATACATATTGTCAGATAGTAGTTCTCTGTTGACACTGGTACAGGTTAGTATATAGAACCAAGATCGTCATAGAGTCTTGTGTGATTCCTGCAGGGTTACCTATGACGGCAGCAAGATTTCGGGAGGCATCGTCCATGCCAAATTTAAAAATTTGCCGTTCTAGTTAACCCTAACCATGAATCGTAAACTAGAAATCGACAGAATAACAAATGCAAACACTTTGCAAGTGAAAGAGAGCAAGGAATACAACCTTTGTAGACCGGTCCTTCACTTCAATAGCTCCGTGTAGTAGTCCCTTCACTGCGATCGTGAACTCCAGACTCTTGAGAGGCTCCCATGAAGAAACGAACATGCTTGCTTCGATGTCTTCGAGGCCGAAGATGATCTACGTCGAGGAGACACTAACCCAAGCTATCTCTTCACTAATTACGGAATTAGTGAAGCAAACACCCTATACTAAATGGCAGGTTGTAGATGACAATGAAGTAGGAAGTGGGCTCACTTTAGATTTCATTTTCTCACTCATTTTCTCACATCTCCATTGAAGCTAGAAAGCTTTGAGGAAGAAGAAGAATGAAGAACTCATATAAAAAATGAATGATCCAAATGAATTATTGCAACCATGGGTGAGTTAAGTCCTCACGCCTAACTCATGTAGAGAATTAACCAAGGGCTAAGGTTAAGGGTAAGGTTTAGAAATATCTTAAGGCAAAACAAAACTTGAAGACTTTAGTCAATGCAAATCCAAGCTTCCAAAAGCTTCTTGCCTTGACAAAAGACTTTAGTTTTGAATTAATTAATCCATTAAAAACAATAGGATGGTATAAGTCTCATACACCCATCTTGGATGTATCATCAAACATGACACAATACATGTACACAAATATACAAATCACATATATACAATGTGCACATCAAGTGAGAAAAGAATCATAAGTGAGCTAATACTAGTTAATGTATATAATTATACATTAAATTATTAAATCAACACTTGATTTAATAATACGGCTATATCATATATAACCGACTAATATCATATGTAACAACTTATCGAATCAACTCTTGATCCGATAACCCGGCTATATCGCATATAACCGACCAATGTCACAAATCGCGAGAATAGAATACGGTATCTCATATCATATCAATCTCGGCCCCGCACATATCACATATGTGCTCCTACTCCATTTCGCTTGAGCCAGGAAACCCCTGTGTAGGACTCTAAAGACTCGTCAATACGCCGGCAGTAGAAGATGATCATATCAAACACCCACAAGCCGCAAGCGGTCTGCTAAACGTAACGGCCATCCGGGTATTGAGCGATCAGAAGATCAACAAGCAAGCCTGCTCACACTCCTGCGAATCCAATCAGTAACACTACCGTACAGTCCGGTATCTTCGTCTGATATGTCGCATATCTCGTCTAGGGGTGGTGAACGTCAGACCCCAGTAACTCGATAAGTCGTGTCGATATAAGGCTCATAACGGGTCGAGAAACTACTGATAACACTTACCAGTAGTACTCAATATCTGCCCTGGCCAGGGACTTCCAGTTATAGCCAATTGAACACAACACAACATCAACTCCCAATACCGGGAGAGACGAAACCCCTCCTATCGCTCATTTCCTCCATTTGATTCGGGACTGTACCCAAAAGCCACCGTTTTGCACGTTCTCTTGAATGTGGTAAGGTGGAAATCAAAGCACAATGGGAATCACACAAGACTCTATGACGATCTCGGGTCTACAGACTAACCTGTACCAGTGTCACTAGAGAACTTCCATCTGACATGAGGTATAATACCATATAGGAGTTCTCGGTGAGTCCGTCCAGTGCACCCAGTCTCCACTGAGCACCCGTATACTGTCTCTGATGTCAAACACCAATGGATATGGGATCATCCGTCGCCCATCTACATGGGTTGAGAAGCTATACACTAGTCTACTCTGGTATATCGATGTCGTGTCTCGATACACCCTCGGCTATGAACATTTGAAGGATGTACTTAACGACTACTCTGTCCCCACTAGTATGATCTTCATCATAGTCCTGGTAGTCAAGTACTCATCCTAAGGGCTATATCAACATGTAACATAGAGATAATCAGTGTACATGTTAAGATAAAGAGCAATCAGATAGCATACTATCATGTCGAGCAAGAAAGTCCTCCATATATATGTCCAAGCATCCACTACAATATACATCGTATGTACAGTAATGGCCTCTAGGGCATACATATCACTAAAAATCTCCCACTTGCACTAGGGCCATCTGTTGTAGTATCTCATACCTGTTAGTTATATGTATGCCCTAGAGGCCATTACTGTACATAGGATGTATATTGTAGTGGATGCTGGGACATATATAGGGAGGACTTTCTTGCTCGACATGATAGTATGCTATCTGGTTGATCTTAACCTTAACGTGTACACTGATTGTCTCTCTGTTACATGTTGGTAAAGCCCTTAGGATGTGTACTTGACTACCTGGACTGTGATGCGGATCATACTAGTGGGGACATGGTAGTCCATAAGTACATCCTTCAAAGTCCCTAGTCATGGGTGTATCGAGATGGGGCATCGATATACCAGAGTAGACTAGCGTATAGCTTCTCGACCCATACAGATGGGCGATGGATGATCCCATATCCCTCGGTGTTTGACATCAGAGATGATATACGGGTGCTCAGTAGAGACTGGGTACACTGGACGGACTCGCCGAGAACTCCCAGATGGTATTATACCTCACGTCAGATGGCAGTTCTCTGGTGACACTGGTACAGAGTAGTCTGTTGACCCGAGATCGTCATAGAGTCTTGTGTGGTTCCCACTGTGCTTTGATTTCCATCTTACCACGTCCAAGAGGGCATGCAAAACGGTGGTTTTTGGGTACAGTCCCGAGTCACATGGAGGCAATGAGCGATAGGAGGGGATTCGTCTCTCCCGGTATAGGGAGTTGATGTTGCGCTGTGTTCGATTGGCTATAACAGGAAATCCCTGGCCAGGGTTGCTGAGATATACTGGTAAGTGTTACCAGTAGTTTCTTGAATTGTTATAGACCTCATATCGACACGACTTATCGAGCTATTGGGGTCTGACGTTTACCACCCCTAGGCGAGATATGCGACAGATCAGACGATCAGACCGGACTGTACGGTAGTGTTACTGGTCGTATTCACTGGAGTGTGAGCGGGCTTGCTCGTCGATCTTCAGATCGCTCAATACCCGGGTGGCCGTTACGTTTAGCAGACCGCTTGCGGCTTGTGGGTGTTTGATATGATCATCATCTGCTGCCGGCGTATTGACGAGTCTTTAGAGTCCTACACAGAGGTTTCCTGGCTCAAGCGAAAAGAAATAGGAGCGCATATGAGATATGTGCGGGACCGAGAATAATGCTTGTATGTGATACCGTATTTCATTCTCGCGATCAATGTATCGATTAGGTTATATGCGATATACCCTAGTTATCGAATCAAGGGTTGATTCGATAAACCGATGCATTGCATACTAGTCGGTTATATACGATATGACCGGATCGTTAGATCAAGTGTTGATTTAATGATTTGATGCATAATTATATATTTGATATATTACTTTGCATTAACTGGTATCGGTTCACTTTAAATGGATTTTCTCGCTCGGATGTGCGCATTACATATGCGATATGATTTTGTGCACTTGATTGTATCATGTTTGATGATACATATCTTTTTGGTTAAGTGTAAAGATTTAAACCATGGTTAAGTGGATAATTAGGGTTTTACTTATTCATTTATTTATCCTTTTATTTTTGAAAAAAAAGGAAATGAAATGAGAGAAAAATGGTGGCTTATTTTGTTTGCAACATGAAGCTTCATGAAGCATTCATGAAGTGACCATTTTTGTCTCATCTCCTTAACCCTAACCATTCTTTAACCTTGGTCAAATCTCTACACTTAACTTGGGTTAATATTATGATAAGAATAAATGTATTATTCTTTTTATCAAAAAAAAAAACTTATCATAACTTTCATCTTCTTCTTGCTCTTCTTCTTCTTCTTCATGAAGAAGCTTGTCTTCATCAATGGCATATTGAGCATATGAGTGAGAAATCAAAAACTAAAGTCTACCCACTTCCTATTTCTTCATCCTCTACCTCTTGCCAAGTAGTAGAGTGTGTTTCCTTCACAAGTTATCATGGTTTGGTGAAGGTGGAGCTTGATTTAGCGATGCCTCGACGTAGATCATCTTCGGCATGGACATCGACGACCTAGCTCGATTTTCTTCCGACGAAGCCGACTCTAGAGCCCGGATTCCTTTTGGACAGCGGAGACGACTTTGTTGCGGAGCTATGGAGGTGGAGCACCGGATCTACAAAGGTTGTATTTCCGATATCCCATTAGTTAAGTGTTAACTAGATTGTTTTCGCCTAGTTTTCTAGCCGACGATCCGTAGTCGGGTCTCTCGGCACCCCGTAATGTTTGAAAATGGCATGTTCGATGCCTTGTATAACCTCATTAGGGTGCCTAGGAACCTTTCACTGGTATCAGAGCCTAGCTAGAGCCTTAGGCGAAGTCTAGACGGAATTTGAAGTCCGATCGAACCGAAAACACGAACCCAAAATTGCTCTCTGTCCAGATTTTAAAATTGTGGATTTTTCAAGATTAAAAATATCCAGAAAATCAAGCAGGGTTTTCTAAGAATTACTGTAAATTTCGTGGGCCTAACTCAACGTTTCCACCGCGGAACCGCGGCACGTGCTATGCACGACGCGGCGGTTCCGCGGCGGTTTTGTCGTTTTATGCATTTAGTTTTTCACAGTAATTCTCAGTATTCTGTGCTTGTTTTCCTGGGATATTTTAATATTTATTATACAGTTGAATTTTCAGAGGTGGTTTTGGGCTTTCGGAGTTTCGATCGGAATATCAAATTTTGTCTATTTGGCTTTCCGGATATTTTTTAGAATATGTTAAAAAGTTTGTCCGGATATAAATACCCAATTTTTCCCCTGTCGGGAAATTTCTAAGTGTTGGATTTTTCCGAAGTTTAACGACGTTCTAAGTAGTGCAAGTAACGCGATGGACCCTCTAGAAGACAACAAACCTTAACTCGATTATGTGACCGTCTTGAACTGCCCTTTGAACCTTCGGGTTTGGGGCAGTACGGCGTGCCACATGTGAGGCGTTGGCTTGACCCTTCTACGGTTGGACCGTCGGTACTGAGGCACGAACTGAATGTTGTTAGACTTATTTCATGTGTTGATCTGTATCGGGAAAAGTTGGGTGTTCGATTGTTTGATCGGAAAGTTTGACATTTTCTATTTATCCGGAATGGGATACAATAATTAGAATTCACAAGCAGTTATGTGATAACTAAATGAATGTTATAAACGTAGCAGTTTAGTCTCACTTGATCGGTTGCCACGGAATTTTGATGTGATCAAAAGTCCGTCGCAATCACGTAGCGTACGCGGATATTCGCCGATAAACTTAATAGACAGCTACACCCCATAGCCCCGACCAAGTGACTGTAGGAGAACCCCGTCGCCGAAAGCATCCGTTCGGGTGCTCACGGCAGCGGTGTTCCGCCTTGGTGCACTTCGTCGACGGTATCGGGGGTGCGGCCGTCTACTAAGTTTGCGACGAGTATTCGATCAGGATGTCGGGAATCTTGTTGAATTACCCGACTTGGTATTGAAAAGTGTTTTCGATTTTGAGACTAAAATGCGGGGTTTATATTTGTTAGGCATGCGATGTCTATGCAAATTGCGGATTCCAACTGTTGTAGTTTTACACTTTCTTTTCTGTGACCGTAAGTGTAATATGTGATATCGCCGGTTTCGTTGCTATATGTCAACGACAATTGGGATGCGCATATTTACATACGTTGATGACATGTGATGTTATGTGTTGCTGGATATGTTATATTGGATCGTCGTGTTTGAATAGCCGGGGTTTTTATGTGAGATGAGTGTTTTTCATTTTTCATTCATGTAAAAACTTGTATGTAATATTCTTTTATTGGGGCGCTTCCAGGTTGCGGAAGTGGTCACCGGTTGTATATTATTTACTTTTCTGCACTAGGATAGACCCAAGGAGGAGGGCACAAGTAACCGGGTTCTGAAGTCCAGTGGGAGACCAACTCGAGGAGTCGAGTCCGGGTCTCCTAACTTTAGAATTGGTAGGGTTGCTTGCCGCTCTCGTAGGGGTCTAGGGGTGTGGGTTTGGCTATTCATCACGACCGTGGAATCCGTGTTTTATACTGGCTCGTATTGAAAACACGGACGTACTAGTATATCCAATATTTCATATGTTTCTTCTGCTGTGCTTTATCTGTGATGAGATCATGCGATGTTCTGTGGCAGATATTACATATAGTATATATGATATATTATATAGACGTTGCTTATGTTTTACACCCGCGCTAGCCCTGCCCCGCTCTGCCGTTAGTTACCTAACCTAACGGTGCACAAGGGGACATCGAGGCGAATGCGGATGGCATAAGTGTACGTCAAATCTATCTGTGATGTTTATGTACTTAAATGATGGGACTTCATTAATGTGATTAATGAAATAAAAGAAACCTAAGATGTTGTAGAATCGAATTTCAAAATAAAACAGGTAGCTACAGTTCTTTCTTTGCATAGCGGTATATATGATATATCCTGCACCTTATTCGATAAGGAAAGGACCGAGATACCTTCACCGGGAGTGACTCCTTTAGCAATAACCGGCAGATGCTACACCCTCGGTTTGTATTTTGATTGCTTTTAATTGTTTTTGCTTTGCACAGCGATATATATGATATATCCCGCACCTCATTCGACGAGGAAAGGACCGACGATCCCTTCACCGGGAGTGACTCCTTTAGCAAAACTAGAAAAGCCTCAAAAGCGCTCCATTTTAAAAACATTCGATCCTACAACGATATCAAGTTCATTACGCAATAGGTTTTCAGAAAAGCCTGTCGTAGCTCTCCGTCATTTCAGATAAGTTGTATATAGTATTCGTGCTGCATTTGTTGGCTTTCGTCAAGGTGCAGTGTGCGGTAGCTATATGCTGCTTATCTGCTAGCATACGATGCGATTGGATTAGGGTAGTCGTGCGGCTTTGTTGGCTTTCGTCAAGGGTCGTGCGGGTGGGTTTAGTTCCATCAAGAAATGTACGGGTTGAACTTGACTAGCGGGCTATGGTTTGTTGGCTTTCGTCAAGGTCATAGCACGCTAGGGGCAAAATATTATCGGGAATTTCAAGTGTTGAAATTTGCAATGAGATTGCATACCTTCTATGAGATAGTTGGATCCCGATACCCGCTGCGAGTAAGTGTTACTCCTGGGAGAGTTTTATACATTACAATTAGCCAATCAAGTAGGTGTCTAGAAAGGTGTTAACGAGGTTACGCCTCTGGGAAAACGAGGTTTACATTAATTAGGTTCGTGCGAAAGCACGGGGGACCTCCCTCAAAGTACCGACACTGGCCTGGCTGAAAGATTGGCGAACTTGTAGTGTGTAATTAATCCCGGCTAGTCTTTCCTTTTAGGGTTTGAAGGAAGATTTGATAAAAAGCAGTGGGAGCCATCCTGATTAGATAAAATAAAACCAATCTATTCTTGTAAGAGCGCACACTGAGTGTTTTCTTCTCTCTCTCTCTCCTGGTAGCGACCATATCACGCCTTAATCAAGATAATAAAACGGATATTTGACCGAACCCGCTTGTTATACTGAGCCGGGGAACGTTGGTCCCGCTCCAACTTATAATTGTTATAAGACAGAGCAGGAAATTGGGGAATACCAGATTTCCCGTGCCGCCCTAACAAAGAGAGTGCATGCTGATGCATCATCTTCGGGTGTGTTCATTATACAGAACTGTTTCTCAGTATCCTCCGCATCCTGGTATATGATACCGGATCATGATCCCAGATATGTAATCTGTTACATAGGGCTACAAAAGGGTAGAAAAACTGAGAACGGGTGATAAGTTTCATGAGGCAGAAAACGGGGCAAGTGTTGCAGCCAAGTCTGTCGGTCACAGTCACCCTGTATTACCGATACATTGATTCTGAACGAATGTTATTAGATACCGAACCTGATATACAAAATCATATCTGTTTCTTTATTAGTAAAGAAACGATAAAATTTTTTATTGATGGATAATGTTTTGAACATTTCCTATATCAAAAGTTGATCGGTTCAGGCACGTTATCTAAAAGCATTAATGTTCTAAATCAAACTACAGTTCTTCGTATACAGAACACACACAAGAGGAAGAGTTCAGAAATGGACGGATCCTTCTTGAGGCATTGTAGACTAGGTCAGATCAATGTGACCCGACTAGCTAGAGTTACATAAAGATGCATATTTAAATCAGTTTGAATTTACATCTTGTGAAACTCGCCAGTCATGTCACAAAGATAAGATGACCATAGCTCTGTTTAATGGAAACAGAGAAAGAGTTAGTGAACTCTTGGGATGATACATGTTGATGTATGTAGATCCCCTGTGTACACATGCCAGGACTGGTTCTTTATACTTCATTACGTTCTCTGATGATCTCTTTAGATTCAGACATATGTTCCTGTTGAAACACATGTCCGAACCTTTTGAGATATTCACAGAATATAAGTTAGAAGTAGAGAACCAATACGGGTATAAGTATTATGTCCTATGATGAGATCAAGGAGGAGAATACTTGTGCACGGAAATCCTGGATTATTCTAAAGGAGAATAAGATTCTCTCTCAGCATTACTCCTCCGTATACACCATTGCACGATGGTATATCGGGGCGGAGCAATCACACCCTATTTGATATGGTGTGCTCTATGATGAGTACTACTGAGTTACCTATTTCCTTTTGGGAGTTATGCACTTGAGAAGCTGCATACCTATTGAATATGGTTTCAATCAAATCAAAGCCTACCATTTCATATGTGATATGGAAAGGGAAGAGCCCATATCTTAAGTTAGTTAAGATTTGGGGTTGTCCGGCCTATGTCTAAAAGCAAAATCCGGACAAGCTCGAGGCAACGTCTGTTATGTAGAACTGGAAACGTTCCAGCTATGCAAACTGCAGCTGATGATTTGACAGAACCAAAGGATTCAGTAGATTCCAATGAACCTCAGCCACTCCGCCGATCTAGTAGGGTTCCTCACCCACCAGAGAGATACTTCGGTTTCTCTATGACAGTGGGAGCGAGGAATGCATCATGAGATGATGACCCAACTAGTTTCGAGCTGGCCATCAGGAGTAAGACTCTGTCAGAATGGCTGGATGCTTAGTGATCTGAGATGGAATCCTTATACACCAACAAAGTATGGACTTTGGTTGCTATATCTGAAGGGTTAAATCCCCATCAGGAGCAAGTATATCTTGAGAAGATTACTTGGTGTAAATGGAGAAGTTGAGACTTGCAAAGCTAGACTTGTTAAAGGTTTTCGTCATTGACCAGGCGTGGATAATGATGAAACCTTTTCCAGTACCTATGCTTAAGTCCATCCAGATCCTACTTGCCACGGCTACATACCATGACTACGATATCTGGTGGTTGGGTGTCATGACTGCTTTTCTAAATGATGTTTTAGAAGAGTGAGTCTATAAGTACACATCCAGAGGGCTTCGTAAACAGTGGGAGCAGCGAAAACGTGTGCAAGATGTTTTATATGATAAAGCAGGCATCGCGGAGTTGGAACATCTGTTTTGATAGATTAGTCAAGCAAGTTGACATCATCAAAATGGTAGATGAACCTTGTATAAACAAAAAGGTAGTATGGAGTATGGTGGTGATCCTCGTAGAGTACATGGATGACATACTCTTGATAAGAAAGGAGTTTCTTATGCTATGCTCGATCAATCTCTGCTTATCACAAAGATTCTCCATGTAGGATCAAAAAGATACCCCCTAAATCCTGAGTTTTGGATCTATGAGATAGATTTAATTGGATGTTAGGATTCTCACTAGAAATAGTGAGATGGTATCAATCGATCCAGGGGAGAATCACTGGAAGTGTTCCAGGGTGATAAAGACGACTGAATGTCAGTCGCAGGCATTGTCTTTACGCTCTGTAAAGGGACGGTATGTTGGAAGAGTTCCAAGCTAGATACCGTGGCAAACTAGACGATAAAGGCATGATACATCGCTACTTAAGATGCTACCAAAGAGGCTGTTTGGATGTATATTGGTTCATGAGATGAACTACGTTCCTACCATTGTTTGACAATGGAGTTGTGGCTTATGCCAAGGAACGACGGTCCCATCAGTGATCCAGACTTATTCTAAGGCAGTATCACCTGATCATGGAGATGGTTGATCTCCAAGGTGATCAAGGCAAGGAGAGCAGACTCAGAGGATAACACGGCGGATCCACTCACGAAGGCCTATTCCCAGAGAGAGACTTTTATGGGATGGTTGAGTATGAGATACTACAACCACTGCTACAGATGGCCCTAGTGCAAGTGGGAGATTGTTAGTTATATGTATGCCCTAGAGGCCATTACTGTACATAGGATGTATATTGTAGTGGATGCTGGGACATATATAGGGAGGACTTTCTTGCTCGACATGATAGTATGCTATCTGGTTGATCTTAACCTTAACGTGTACACTGATTGTCTCTCTGTTACATGTTGGTAAAGCCCTTAGGATGTGTACTTGACTACCTGGACTGTGATGCGGATCATACTAGTGGAGACATGGTAGTCCATAAGTACATCCTTCAAAGTCCCTAGTCATGGGTGTATCGAGATGGGGCATCGATATACCAGAGTAGACTAGCGTATAGCTTCTCGACCCATACAGATGGGCGATGGATGATCCCATATCCCTCGGTGTTTGACATCAGAGATGATATACGAGTGCTCAGTAGAGACTGGGTACACTGGACGGACTCGCCGAGAACTCCCAGATGGTATTATACCTCACGTCAGATGGCAGTTCTCTGGTGACACTGGTACAGAGTAGTCTGTTGACCCGAGATCGTCATAGAGTCTTGTGTGGTTCCCACTGTGCTTTGATTTCCATCTTACCACGTCCAAGAGGGCGTGCAAAACGGTGGTTTTTGGGTACAGTCCCGAGTCACATGGCGGCAATGAGCGATATGAGGGGATTCGTCTCTCCCGGTATAGGGAGTTGATGTTGCGCTGTGTTCGATTGGCTATAACAGGAAATCCCTGGCCAGGGTTGCTGAGATATACTGGTAAGTGTTACCAGTAGTTTCTCGAATTGTTATAGACCTCATATCGACACGACTTATCGAGCTATTGGGGTCTGACGTTTACCACCCCTAGGCGAGATATGCGACAGATCAGACGATCAGACCGGACTGTACGGTAGTGTTACTGGTCGGATTCACTGGAGTGTGAGCGGGCTTGCTCATCGATCTTCAGATCGCTCAATACCCGGGTGGCCGTTACGTTTAGCAGACCGCTTGCGGCTTGTGGGTGTTTGATATGATCATCATCTGCTGCCGGCGTATTGACGAGTCTTTAGAGTCCTACACAGAGGTTTCCTGGCTCAAGCGAAACGAAATAGGAGCGCATATGAGATATGTGCGGGACCGAGAATAATGCGTGTATGTGATACCGTATTTCATTCTCGCGATCAATGTATCGATTAGGTTATATGCGATATACCCTAGTTATCGAATCAAGGGTTGATTCGATAAACCGATGCATTGCATACTAGTCGGTTATATACGATATGACCGGATCGTTAGATCAAGTGTTGATTTAATGATTTGATGCATAATTATATATTTGATATATTACTTTGCATTAACTGGTATCGGTTCACTTTAAATGGATTTTCTCGCTCGGATGTGCGCATTACATATGCGATATGATTTTGTGCACTTGATTGTATCATGTTTGATGATACATATCTTTTTGGTTAAGTGTAAAGATTTAAACCATGGTTAAATGGATAATTAGGGTTTTACTTATTCATTTATTTATCCTTTTATTTTAGAAAAAAAAAGGAAATGAAATTAGAGAAAAATGGTGGCTTATTTTGTTTGCAACATGAAGCTTCATGAAGCATTCATGAAGTGACCATTTTTGTCTCATCTCCTTAACCCTAACCATTCTTTAACCTTGGTCAAATCTCTACACTTAACTTGGGTTAATATTATGATAAGAATAAATGTATTATTCTTTTTATCCAAAAAAAAAACTTATCATAACTTTCATCTTCTTCTTGCTCTTCTTCTTCTTCATGAAGATGCTTGTCTTCATCAATGACATATTGAGCATATGAGTGAGAAATCCAAAACTAAAGTCTACCCACTTCCTATTTCTTCATCCTCTACCTCTTGCCAAGTAGTAGAGTGTGTTTCCTTCACAAGTTATCATGGTTTGGTGAAGGTGGAGCTTGATTTAGCGATGCCTCGACGTAGATCATCTTCGGCATGGACATCGACGACCTAGCTCGCTTTTCTTCCGACGAAGCCGACTCTAGAGCCCGGATTCCTTTTAGATAGCGGAGACGACTTTGTTGCGGAGCTATGGAGGTGGAGCACCGGATCTACAAAGGTTGTATTTCCGATATCCCATTAGTTAAGTGTTAACTAGATTGTTTTCGCCTAGTTTTCTAGCCGACGATCCGTAGTCGGGTCACTCGGCACCCCGTAATGTTTGAAAATGGCATGTTCGATGCCTTGTATAACCTCATTAGGGTGCCTAGGAACCTTTCAATACCCAACAATCAGCAGTGGTTGAAGTATCTCATACTCAACCATCCCATAAAAGTCTCTACTGGGAAATAGACCTTTGTGAGTGGATCCGCGATATTGTCCTCTGTGTCTACTCTCCTATCCTCGATCTCCCTGGAGATCAATCATCTCCATGATCATGTGATATTGCCTAAGAATATGTCTGGATCACAGATGGGACGGGGGTTCCTAGGCCAAAGCCACAACTCCATTGTCACACAATGGTAGGAACAAAGTTCATTTCATGAACTTATATATATCCTGACTGCCTCTTTGGTAGAATCCTTGGTAGCAATGTATCCTGCCTTTATCGTCTAGTTTGTCACGGTATCTAGCTTGGAACTCTTCCAACATACCGTCCCTCCATTGAGGGTAAAGACAATGCCTCTTACTGACATTCAGTCATCCTTACCACCCTGGAAGCTATCCAGTGATTCTTCTCAGGATCGATTGATACCATCTCACTACACCTACTGAGAATCCTAACATCCATTTAGATCTATCTCATAGATCCAAAATCCAGGATTTAGGAGGTATCACCTTGATCCTATATGGAGAATCCTTGTGATAAGAGGAGATTGACCGAGCGCAGCATAGGAAACTCCTTCCCTATCAAGAGTATGTCATCCACATACTATACGAGGATCACCACCATACTCCCTACTACCTTTTTGTATATACAAGATTCATCTACCATTTTGATGAAGTCAAACTCTTTGACTATCATATCAAAACAGATGTTCCAACTCCGCGATGCTTGCTTTAACTCATAAAGCAACTTGCACACGTTTCTGCTGCTCCCACTGTCTACGAAGCCCTCTGGCTGTGTACTTATAGACGCTCTCTTCTACATCACTATTTAGAAAAGAAGTCATGATACCCAACGGCCAGATATCATAGTCATGGTATCTAGCAGTGGCAAATAGGATCCGGATGGACTTAAGCATAGCTACTGGAGAAAAGGTCTCATCATAATCCACACCTGGTCAATGACGAGAACCGTTTTCAACAAGCCAAGCTTTGAAAGTCTCAACTTTTCCATGTACACCAAGTAATCATCTCAAGATATACTTGCTCCTTATGGGGATTTAACCCTTCAGATAAAGCAACCAAAGTCCATACTTTGTTGGTGTACATGGATTCCATCTCAGATCACTTAGCATCCAGCCATTCTTACAGAGTCCCCACTCGAAACTAGTTGGGTCATCATCACATGATCCAATCCTCGCTCCCACTGTCATAGAGAAAACTGAAGTATCTCTCAGGTGGGTGAGGAACCCTACTAGATCGGCGGAGAGGCCGAGGTTCGTCGGGAGCTATTGAATCCTCCGGTTCTACCAAATCATCAGCTGCAGTTTGTATAGCTGGAACTTCATCCAGTTCTACCTCATGACCACTAATTTCTTCACTAGAAATTCCCTTTCCAAAAGGTGGCATGCTGAGAAGCAAAACACCTTTTGGTCCTCAGTGCGGTAGAAGATATTCCCTTGCGAATGCTTGGGATATCCAACAAACTTCCACAGAACTGACCTTGCCTCGAGCTTGTCCGGATCTTGCTTTTTAGACATAGGCCGGACAATCCAAATCTTAATATCCTTAAGAGATGGGCTCTTCCCATACCATATCACATATGGAGTGGTAAGCACCTGATTTGGTTGGAACCCTATTCAATAGGTATGCAGCTTCTCAAGTGCATAACGCCCAAAAGGAAATAGGCATCTCAGTAGTACTCATCATAGAGCACACCATATCACATAGGGTGCAATTGCTTTACCCCGATATACCAACGTGCTGTGGTGTATACGGAGGAGTAATGCTGAGAGAGAATCTAATTCTCCTTTAGAATAGTCCAGGAATTCCGTGCTCAAGTATTCTCCTCCCTGATCACATCAAAGGACATAATACTTATACCCTTTTTGGTTCTCTACTTCTAACTTATATTCTTTGAATTTCTCAAAAGTTTCAGACTCGTGTTTCAACAGGAACATATGTCTGAATCTTGAGAGATCATCAATGAATGTAATGAAGTACAAAGAACCGGTCCTGGCATATGTAGATAGGGGACCTACATACATCATCATGTATCAATCCCAAGAGTTCACTAACTCTTTCTCTGTTTCCAATAAACGGAGCTATGGTCATCCTTATCTTTGTAACATCACTGGAAAGTTTCATAAGATGTAAATTCAAACTGATTTAAATATGTATCTTTATGTAACTTAGCTAGTCGGGTCACATTAATATGACTTAGTCTACAATGCCCCAAGAAGGATTTGTTCATTTATGAACTCTTCCTCTTGTGTGTGTTCCGTACGTTAAGAACTGTGGTTTGATTTAGAACGTATATGCCTTTAGATAACGTGCCTAAACCGATCAACTCTAGATATAGGAAATGTTCAAAACATTATCCAACAATACAAAATTATATCCTTCTTTACTAATAAAGAGACTGATATGATGTTGTATATCAGGTTCGGTATCTAATAATATTCGTTCAGAATCAATGTATTTGGTAATACAGGGTGATAACTGCCAACATACTTGGCTGCAACACTTGCACCGTTTCCAACTCTTGAAACTTATCACCCATTCTCAGTTCTCTACCTATCTGTAGCCCATGTATCTGATTACATATGCGGGGTCCTGATCCGGTATCGCATACCCAGGACGTAAAGGATACTGAGAAACAGTTCTCTGTAATGAACACACCCGAAGATGATGCATCAGCATGCACTTTCTTCATTTGGGCAGCACGGGAATCCTGGTATACCCCTATATCCTGCTCGGTCTTATAACAATTATAAGTTGGAGCGGGACCAACGTTCCTTAGCTCAGTATAACAAGCGGGTTCGGTCAACGCATCTGTATTATTATCTTGATTAAGGCGTGACATGGTCGCTACTTGGAGAGAGAGAGAAGAAAACACTCACCGTATACTCTTGCAAGATTAGATTGGTTATTAATATATCTAATCAGGATGACTCCCACTGTTTTTAGTCAAATCTTCCTTCAAACCCTAAAAGAAAAGACTAGCCGGGATTAATTACACCCTACAAGTTCGCCAATCTTTCAGCTAGGCTAGTGCCGGTACTTTGAGGGAGGTTCCCCAAGCTTTCGCACGGACCTAATTAAAATAAACCTCGTTTTCCCAGAGGCATAACCCCGTTGACACATTTCTAGACACCTACTTGATCGGCTAATTGTAATGTGTAAAGCTCTCCAAGGAGTAACTCTTACTCGCAGTGGGTATCGGGATCAAACTATCTCATAGGAGGTATGCAATCTCATTGCAAATTTCAACACTTGAAATTCCCGATAATATTTTACCCCTAGCAGCTATATGACCTTAACATAGTCAACAAATGATAAGTGCTAGTCAAGTTCAACCCGTCATTTCCCGATTGAATTAAACCCACCCGCACGACCCTTAACATAGTCAACAAAGTCGCATGACTACCCTAATCCAATCGCATCATATGCTTATGCAGATAAGCACTAATCAGCTATCGCACACTACGCCTTAACATAGTCAACAAACGTAACACGAATACTAAGTAGTACTTATCTAAAATGACGGAGGGCTACGACAGGGTTTTAAGAAAACCTTTTGCGTAATGAATTTGATATCGTCGTAGAATCAAATAATTTAAAATGGAGTGTTTTTGAGGCCTTTGCTAGTTTTGCTAAAGAGGTCACTCCCGGTGAAGGGATCGTCGTCTCTTTCCTTATCGAATAAGGTGCAGGATATTTCACAAATACCACTATGCAAAGCAAGAACTAAGAAAGCAATAAAAAAACAAACCGAGGGTTGTAGCATCTGCCAGTTATTTCTAAAGAGGTCACTCCCGGTGAAGGGATCTCGGCTCTTTCCTTATCGAATAAGGTGCTGGATGTTCTACAAGGAACACCGCTATGCAAAACAACAACTAGAGCTACCTGTTTTTCAAAATTCGATTCCACAACATCTTTATGTTTCTTTTATTTCATTAATCTCTTTAATGAAGTCCCATCAATTTAAGTTACCTTAATAGCACAGATAAATACAACGTATACTTATGCCATCCGCATTCGCCTCGATGTCCCCTCGTGCAGCGTTAGGTTAGGTAACTAACGGCAGAGTGGGGCAGTGCTAGCGCGGGTGTAAAACATAAGCAACGTCTACATAATATATCACATATACTATATCCAGTATCTATCTCAACATATACAGTGATCACATCGCAGATATCGCAGCAGAAAACAACATATGAAATATTTGATTTACTAGGATTTCCGGGTTTTAAATTTAGCCTGTATAAAACACGGATTCCACGGTCGTGATGAATAGCCAATCTCACACCCCTAGACCCCTACGAGAGTGACAAGCAAGCCTACCAATTCTAAAGTTAGGAGACCCGGTCTCGACTCCTCGAGATGGTATCCCACTGGACCGTAGAACCCGGTTACTTGTGCTCCCCGCCTTGGGTCTATCCTAATGCGGAAAAGTAAATAATATACAATGGTGAAAACATCCTCAACCCGGAAGTGCCCCAATAAAAGAATATTACATACAATGAATTTTACATGAATGAAAATAAAAACTCTCATCTCAAATAAAACCCCCGGCTATTCAAACACGACAATCCAATATAACATATCCCAGCAACACATAACATCACATGTCATCAACGTAAGTAAATAAGCGTATCCCAATTGTCGTTGACGTATAGCAACGAAACCGGCGATACACCACATATTACACTTACGGTCGCAGAAAAGAAAGTGAAAAACTACAACAGTTGGAATCCGCAACCACCTTAGACATCGCATGCCTAACCAAATGAATTCCTTAGACATCGCATGCCTAATAATTATAAACCCCGTATTTTAGTCTCGATCTTGAAAACATTTTTCAATATCAAGTCGGGCAATTCAACAAGATTCCCGACATCCTGATCGAATGCTCGTCGGAAACTTTAGTAGACGGCCGCACCCCCGATACCGTCGACGAAGTGCACTAAGGCGGAACACCGCTGCCGCGAGCACCCGAACGGATGCTTTTGGCGATGGGGTTCTCCAACAGTCACTTGGTCGGGGCTATGGGGAGTGTCTATCTATTACGTTTACCCGGTGAGTATCCGCGTACGCTACGTGATTGCGACGTACTTTTGACCACATCAAAATCCCGTGGCAACCGATCAAATGAGACTAAACTGCTAGATTTATAAAATTCAAATCAGTTATCTCATAACTACTTGTGGATTCCAAATATTGTATCCCATCACATGAAACCCGGACGACGATAAACTTTTCGATCGATTCATCAAAGTCCCACAATTTCCCGACAGCTCAACACTTGAGCACAAATTTAGTAATACCCAGAAGATGCCACACTTGAGCACAGTTTTGGAACCAGAGGATTCAGTAGTACCCGACGAACCCCAGCCTCTCCGCCGATCTAGCAGGGTTTCTCATCCACCTGAGAGATACTACGGTTTTCTCATTGATGGTGGGAGCGAGGATTGCATCATCGAAGATGATGACTGATCATATCATAATATTGCATTACTATATTCCCCATTCTTATTCATTTTACAAATAAACAGGTGTTTTTGACCCATGTCTGCTACATAGTTGCAGGTTACAGGTTCTCGGAACAAAAACAGTGAAAACAATGAAAAGACGATGCAAAAGTGAGACTTCGACCAACAAACAGAGAATCTTTATCTTGCCTACAGTTTGAATACTAAACGAAGATCAATGGACAATTTCACAAAGCACAAAGGCAGAGCAAGGTTCAAGACTTCGACACGAAGCAAGTGGTAAAAGTCCACGACTTTATTCACCGTGGAGATCTGGAAGAGAACCAGAAGCCAATCTGAGAAAACAACTGAAGAAAAACCAAGAAAAATGCAACAGGAATCAGCCCAAAGAAAATGAGCCAACAAAGCCCAAATACGGCCGCGGAACCGCGGCCAAACGTGGGCTTTGGCCGCGGAACCGTGGCCATCAAGGACCCATATCGGTAGAAAAATGTCGGTGCGCTGGCGGTGCGTTGACTAGGTCTTTTTCTTAGGGGGTAAATTTGTAAAAACAGATATGACGCGATTCTAACCTAGGGTTTCTATGAATCTATAAATAGAACCCTAAAAACCTGTTTTAGGATGCCTCTTTTTATTCATTTATTTCAGAAATTAAATCCTGTGTAAATGTTTGGAGAGAGCCATCAATAAAATTAGTAAGTTTTCTTTTCATTGCCCTAATATAATTTTCTTATATGCCCTAGTTAAATTAATTAGAAATGTTTTTCAATTCCCTAATGAGCGAGTAGTCTCCTCGCTTGTTAGGGTTAGATTTGGGGAAGGCTTGAGAGATGAAAATCTCTCACCCCTTTCTTGCCCATCATAAGTTTTTATAGGACTCCATGCATACATAACACACAATTCCCTACGGCACCCTATCCCCCGAGGTAGCGGTGATACCGTAGTATAAAGGACCGGTTGTATATGTTTTCCATGGAGGTTAGGGTAAGAATAAAGAAAGGAAGGACAAGAACCTAGAGGAAGAAACATCGTTTCTTCCCGATAGTACTAATCCCCTTTATTAATTGTTACCATAACACCTAGTAGAAATAAATCAGGGCATTGAAAGCGGTGGGAAATCTTTACATTTCTAAACTTAACCTAAACCTGACCCTAGCAAGACTCTAGTCTAGATAAAACATAGTTTTTAGATTTAATTAATCCGACAACAATCAGAATTAACTCGTTAGAACAAATTAGGAAATACACAACATCCCTATGGACCGACCCGTACTCACCGGCAATCTACCAAGCGACGCCGTTCTTGATTGCGGTTATAAATATTCTTTGATTAATCTTTTGAAAAAGCGCAAGCACGCTAAATAAATCTTAACAATCAATAACCTGACTAGTTTCGAGCATGCCATCATGAGTGGTGACTCTGTAAAACGGCTGGATGCAATGCGATCTGAGATGGAATCCATGTACACCAACAAAGTATGGACTTTGGAAGTTGCTCCTGAAGGGGTAAAGCCTATTGGGAGCAAATGGATCTTTAAGAAGAAACTTGGTGTAGATGGAAAAGTTGAGACTTTCAAAGCTAGACTTGTTGCAAAGGGTTTTCGTCAACGACCAGGTATGGATTTTGACGAAACATTTTCTCCGGTGGCTATGCTTAAGTCCATCCGGATCTTACTTGCCATTGCTGCATACCATGACTACGAAATCTGGCAGATGGATGTTAAGACCGCCTTTCTAAATGGTGATTTAGAAGAGTGCGTGTACATGACTCAGCCAGAGGGCTTCGTAGATAGTGGGAGTAGCGGAATGGTGTGCAAGCTGCTTAAATCCATTTATGGGTTAAAGCAATCATCGCGGAGTAGGAACATCAGCTTTGATGCAGTAGTTAAAGAGTTTGACTTCATCAAAAACGTAGATGAACCTTGTATTTACAAGAAGGTTGCAGAGAGTAAGGTTGTCTTCCTCGTATTGTACGTCGATGACATACTCTTGATAGGAAATGATGTTCCTATGCTGCAGTCGGTCAAGCTCTTCTTGTCACAAAGATTCTCAATGAAAGATCTAGGTGATGCCTCCTGCATACTGGGAATTATGATCTATAGAGATAGATCTAAAAGGATACTGGGATTGTCCCAATCCAGGTATATTGACACCATACTAAAGAGGTTTAGTATGGAAGAATCCAAGCGTGGTAACCAACCCACGATCTCTGGACTCACTCTCTCCAAAGAGATGTCTCCCAAGACTGATTTGGAGAGAGCTCGCATGTAAGGGATACCCTATGCTTCGGCAGTAGGCTCTATCATGTACGCGATGCTATGTACCAGACCCGATGTAGCATACTCACTAAGAATAGTGAGTAGGTATCAAGTAGATCCTGGAGAGAGTCACTGGATAGCTGTGAAGAACATTCTCAAGTACTTGAGAAGAACTAAGGAGATGTTCTTGGTGTATGGTAACGGAGAACTCCAGGTGGAGTCCTTTACCGATTCGAGCTTCCAAAGTGATAAGGACGACTCTAAGTCGCACTCGGGATTTGTCTTTACCCTCAATAGAGCGGCGGTGTGTTGGAAGAGTTCCAAACAGGATACCGTTGCAGACTCGACGATGGAGGCTGAATACATCGCTGCCAACGATGCTGCCAAAGAGGCTGTCTTGATGAAGAAGTTCATTACTGAACTTGGTGTGGTTCCATCCATTGAGCATCCAATACCTTTGTACTGCGATAACAATGGAGCTGTGGCTTTGGCCAAGGAACCCAGGTCCCATCAGAAGTCCAGACATATTCTGAGGCGGTATCACCTGATCAGGGAGATAGTTGATCGCCGGGAGATCGAGGTCAGGAGAGTTGATATGAAGGACAACACTGCGGATCCAATCAAGAAGGC
The DNA here is from genome assembly GCA_030015575.1 of Agapanthus africanus. NCBI lineage: Eukaryota > Viridiplantae > Streptophyta > Magnoliopsida > Asparagales > Amaryllidaceae > Agapanthus > Agapanthus africanus. Next base: position 358,253,093 of record JASDDO010000012.1, read on the forward strand.
TATTCCCCAGACAAAGTTTGAAAGACTCTTTGGGATGCTGGGTATGAGATACTACAGCAGCTGGCCTTAGTGCAAGTGGGACATTGTTAGTTATGTATATGTCCTAGAGGCCATTGTTGTACATATGATGTATATTATAATGGATGCTTGGATATATATAGAGAGGACTTTCTTGCTCGTCATGATAGTATACTATTAGGTTTCACTTTATCTTAACATGTTGACTTGTATTAGTTTAATATCTTGTTCTCACATGTTGATAAAGCCCTTAGGATATGTACTCGACTACTGGGACTATGATGAGATCATACTAGTGGGGCCAGGGTAGTCAACGAGTACATCCTAAAACTGTTCCTAGTCGAGGGTGTGTCGAGACAGGGCATCGATACACTAGAGTAGACTAGCGTATACGCATCTTTACCCATATGATGGGCGATGGATGATCCTATATCCATCGGTGTTTGACATCAAAGATGGTGTACGGGTGCTCAGTGGAGACTGGGTACACTGGACGGACTCGCCAAGAACTCCCATATGGTATTATACCTCATGTCAGATGGCAGTTCTCCGGTGACACTGGTACAGGTTAGTCTGTAGACCCGAGATCGTCATAGAGTCTTGTGTGATTCCCACTGTTCTTTGATTTCCACCTTACCACATCCAAGAGGGCGTGCAAAACGGTGGCTTTTGGGTACAGTCCCGAATCACATGGAGGCAATGAGCGATAGGAGGGGTTTCGTCTCTCCCGGTATAGGGAGTTGATGTTGTGCTGTGTTCAATTGGCTATAACTGGAAGTCCCTGGCCAGGGAGGATATTGAGTACTACTGGTTAGTATTATCAGTAGGTTCTTGACCTGTTATGAGCCTCACATCGACACGACTTATCAGTTACTGGGGTCTGACGTATACCACCCCTAGACTAGATATGTAACATATCAGACGAAGAGACCGGACTGTACGGGAGTGTTACTGATTGATTCACAGGAGAATGTACAGGCTTGGTTGTTGATCTTCTGATCGCTCAATACATGGATGGCTGTTACGTTTAGCTGACCGCTTGCAGCTTGTGGGTGTTTGATATGATCATCACCTGCTACCGGCGTATTGACGATTCTTTAGAGTCCTACATAGAGGTCTCTTGACTCAGGCATAACGGAGTAGGAGCACATATGTAATATGTGCGGGATCAAGAATAATACGATATTAGATACCGTATTCTATTCTCGCGATATATGATATCGGCCGGCGATATTTGATATCAGCCGGGTCATCGGATCAAGTGTTGATTCGATGAATGGGTACATGATATATTAGTCGGTTATATTCGATATAGCCAGATTTTCGGATCAAGTGTTGATTCGATAATTTATTTTATAATTATATATGTGATATATTACATTACATTATCTAATATTGGCTCGCTTTATTATTTCATTTTCTCACCAGATAATACATTGATATATTTGCGATATATGTTAATTGTATTATTTTCTTTTGTTGCAAAAATATGTTATATCTGTGATATATAATATTGTAACAAGTTATGATTACTAATGCAATATGATTAGTAGAGATTAAATATGGTTAGGGTTTGATTTGGGTTAGCTTATTCATGAAGCTTCTAGAAGCTTTTTCTTTTGTTTTAAGCTAAGATTTTTGTGTGTAGATATTTGTGGAGATATTTCCTAACCCAACCCAAACCCTTGACCCTAGTTAAATCTCTACAATGGTTAGCCCTTTCATCTTTAACCATGAGTTGCATTTGTAATGAGGATAACAATTTTCATTATTCATCACAAAAGAAATCTTCTTCTTCTTCCTCCTTGCAAAGCTTTCTGCTTTTGGTTTTGTGATGGATTAGTGTGAGAAATTGATAATAAAAGAGAGCATAAATCCTACTTCATCATCCTCATCTAATCTAGCCAATTAGATTAGTGTGTTCACTTCATTAATACTTTATTAGTGAGTGAGATCTTGAGTTAAAGAAACTTTATGGTAGATCATCTTTGAAAAGGAAGACATCAAGCAAGCATGGATCATTCGGGTTGTGGAGCTTCTCTTGAGTCCGGGAGATCATGGATCGCGGTGAAGGGACTACTACTCAGAGCTTACGAAGCGAAGGAGCAGACTACAAAGGTTGTAATCCCTCTCTCTTATATGTAAAGATGTTTACTTGCATGTTTAACCCTAATAATCTAGCAAAGATCCTTGCTTTGGGTTGTTCGGCACGTCTAATTTTTAAATCAGGCATAGTTGATGCCTTATAGAACCTTGTGACAGTGCCTAGTAACCCTACAGCGGTATCATAGCTAAGCGAGAGCATTAGGCGACGTGTATACGAAGTTAAAAGTCTGATCGAACGCCGAAACATCGTTTTTTGACACCTCTCTGGAAATTTTTTAAAAATTTAATTTTTTCCTTATTAAAAATACTCAAAAAATTTAGCAGGAAATTCTACGGATTACCATAAAATACGAGCCCCCAACTCCCTAAAGTCGCCGCGGAATCGCGGCAGGAACATGCTTCCCGCGGCGGTTCCGCGGCCGTACTTGGGAGTTAAGGCTTCGTATTAAGTAGGGTTGATCCGTAGGTATTAGTATATACTTCTGGGAATTTTTAATCTTGCTCAAGTGTTGAGTTCTCTGGAGATCTTTTGTATTCATTGATTCGATCGGAAAGTTTAAATTCGTTTAATTTTCTGGATAATTTAGAACGTGTTAAAATGTTCGAACGGATATCAATAACTCACTTTTTCCCGACACGAGAAACTTTCAAGTGTTGAATTTTTCTTGAGTTTAAAACTTTCGGAAAAACATGCAAGCATATCTGTGGACCCTTTAGAAGAACGTAACCTTAACTCGATTATGTGACTGTCAAAACTTCCACTGAACCTTTGGGTGTGTTGTAGTTTGGCGTTGCCACATATGAGGCGTTGGTTTGATCCTTCTACGGCTGGTTCACTGGGGCTGTGACATGTTCTGGGATTTTTGAACTCCGCTCAAGTGTTGAGTGGGAAATATTGGGTGTTTGATTATTCAATCGGAAAGTTTAACTTTGTCTATTTATCTGGAATGTGGTACAATATGTGGAATTCATATAGTTAGGCATGAAATGCGAAGTATGTGATATTTCGCATTTATGATGTCTAAAGTCAGTGTAGATTCCAAATTGTTAGTTATATGTATGCCCTAGAGGCCATTACTGTACATACAATGTATATTGTAGTGGATGCTTGGACATATATAGGGAGGACTTTCTTGCTCGACATGATAGTATGTTATCTGGTTGCCTTTTATCTTAACGTGTACTCTGATTGTCTCTTTGTAACATGTTGATAAAGCCCTTAGGATGAGTACTTGACTACAAGGACTATGATGTGGATCATACTAGTGGGGACAGTGTAGTCGCCAAGTATATCCTTCAAATGTTCCTAGTCATGGGAGTACCGAGACAGGGCATCGATACTCCAGAGTAGACTAGCGTATGCGCTTCTTGACCCATATGATGGGCGATGGATGATCTCATATCCATCGATTTTTGACATCAGAGAAGGTATATGGGTGCTCAGTGGAGACTGGGTACACTGGACGGACTCGCCAAGAACTCCCAGATGGTATTATACCTCACGTCAGATGGCAGTTCTCTGGTGACACTAGTACAGAGTAGTCTGTAGACCCGAGATCGTCATCGAGTCTTGTGTGATTCCCACTGTGCTTTGATTTTCATCATACCACGTCCAAGAGGGCGTGCAAAAAGGTGGCTTTTAGGTACAGTCCAGAATCACATGGAGGCAATGAGCAATAGGAGGGGATTCGTCTCTCCCGGTATAGGGAGTTGATGTTGCGCTGTGTTCGATTGGCTATAATTGGAAATCCCTGGCCAGGGTTGCTGAAATTTACTGGTAAGTATTATCAGTAGTTTCTCGAACTGTTATAGACCTCATATCGACACGAATTATCAAGCTACTGGGGTCTGACAATTACCACCCCTAGGCGAGATATGCGATATATCAGACGGCGAGACCGGACTGTACGAGAGTGTTACTGACTGGATTCACAGGAGAATGTACAGGCTTGCTTGTTGATCTTCTGAGCGCTCAATACCTGGGTGGTTGTTACGTTTAGCTTGTTAGTTATATGTATGCCCTAAAGGCCATTACTGTACATGAGATGTATAATGTAGTGGATGCTGGGACATATATAGGGAGGACTTTCTTGCTCGACATGATAGTACGTAATCTGGTTGCTCTTTATCTTAACATGTACACTTATTGTCTCTCTGTTACATGTTGATAAAGCCCTTATGATGTGTACTCGACTTCCAAGACTATGATGCAGATCATACTAGTGGGGCCTGAGTAGTCCAAGAGTACATCCTTCAATGTTCCTAGTCGTGGGAATATCGAGACGGGGCATCGATATTCCAGAGTAGACTAGCGTATATCTTCTCGACCCATGTGATGGGAGATAGATGATCCCATATCCATTGTTGTTTGACATCAGAGACGGTATGCGGGTGCTCAGTGGAGACTGGGTACACTGAACGGACACGCCGAGAACTCCCAGATGGTATTATACCTCACGTCAGATGGCAGTTCTCTGGTGACACTGGTACAGCTTAGTCTGTTGACCCGAGATCGTCATAGAGTCTTGTGTGTCTCCTACTGTGCTTTGATTTCCACCCTACCACGGCTCTACTGAGTCGTGCAAACAGGTGGTTTTTGGGTACAGTCCCGATTCACATGGAGGCAATGAGCGATAGGAGGAGATTCGTCTCTCCCGGTATTGGGGGTTGATGTTGCGCTATGCTCGACTGGACATAACTGGAAATCTCTGGCAGGGTTGCAGTGATTTACTGGTAAGAGTTATCAGTAGTTTCACGCTTGTTATGGACCTTACATCGGCATGACTTATCAAGCTACTAGGGTCTGACGTTTACCACCCCTAGGCAAGATATGCGACATATCAGACGAACAGACCGAACTGTGCGGTAAGTGTTACTGATTGGATTCGCAGGAGTGTGAGCAGGCTTGCTCGTTGATCTTCTGATCGCTCAATACCCGGGTGGCCGTTACGTTTAGTAGACCGCTTGCGGCTTGTGGGTGATTGATATGATCACCACCTACTACCGGCGTATTGACGAGTCTTTAGAGTCCTACACAGAGGTTTCCTAGCTCAAGCGAAACGAAATAGGAGCGCATATGAGATATGTGCAGGACCGAGAATAATGCCAGTATGTGATACTGTATTCTATTCTCGCGATTTGTATCATCAGTCGGTTATATGAGATATAGCCGTGTTACCGAATCAAGTGTTGATTCGATATATTGATACACTAGATATTAGTCGGTTATATGCGATATGACTGGATCATTAAATCAAGTGTTGATTTAATGATTTAATGTATAATTATATATTTGATATATTACTTTACATTAACTAGTATTGGTTCATTTAAGATTGATTTTCTCACTTGATGTGCACAAGTTGTATATGTGATATATGTTTGTGCACTAGTTTGTATCATGATTGATGAGTTACACCAACTTGGGTGTGTGTATGAGTTACACCATATTTAAGATAATGGTTTGGGTTTTTATTTATTTTGGTAAAACAAAATGGTGGTTTTCTTTGTCTTGGCTTGAAGCTTCATGAAGCTTTTAAGCATCTTTGATAAAGTCCACTCATTTTGTTTTGCATAAGATTTTTATTAACCAAACCATTAACTCAAACTATGGTTTAGTCTTTACAAAGGTTAACTCACCCATGGTTTCATTATGATAGACTTCACTTGATTATTCTTTTAACATAATTCATTATTCTTATTCTTTTCTTTCTTCTTCTTCTTCTTCAAGAAGAAGATAAGCTTACTAGATTTTTATCAAGTGAAGAAACAAAGTGAGAAATCAAAATCCAAAGTGAATCCCCTTCCTATTTCATCATCCTCTACTACTTGCCATTTAGTTTAGGGTGTTCTATTCATAAAGTTCTTGACCTAGTGAAGATGGAGCTTGAGTTTGAATCTCCTCGACGTAGATCATCTTCGGCCTCGAAGTCAACGACCTAGCCCGTTCATTTCTCCGAGGAAACCATCGCTAGAGTCCGGGATCACGATGATCGCAGCGAAGGGACGTCAACACGGAGCTTTAGAAGTGAAGGACCGGATCTACAAAGGTTGTAATCCCAAACTCTTAGAAGTAAAATTGTTTACTTGCTTATAGTTTTCGCATAATCTCTAGTATACGATCTTGGTTAGGGTTGTTCGGCACGTCTAATTGAAGAATTGGGCATGGTTGATGCCTTGTAGAACATTGTGACAGTGCCTAGGAACCCTACAGTGGTATCAGAGCCAAGCTAGAGCTTTAGGCGAAGACTAGACGAAGTTTAAAGTCCGATCGAACCCGGAAAACCCGATTTACCCTAGTTTCTGGAAATTTTTCAAAACTGTTGATTTTTTCATATTAAAAATACTCAAAAATATCTGCAGGGTATTTTAGGAATTACTGTGAAATTCGACATCTTAATTCCACTAAAGCGCCGCGGAACCGCGGCAATACCCTGCTTGCGCGGCGGTTCCGCGGAGGAATAGTAGAATTAGGGTTAGGGTTTTGTACAGTAACTTCAGTACCAACTTCCTGATTCTTCTGGGAATTTTTAATTATACTCAAGTGTTGAGTTTTTTTTTGGGTTGTATTGGGGACTCGTTGATTCGATCGGATAATTTAACTTCGTTTAAGTTTTTCCGGGTAATTTTTAGAACGTGTTAAAAAGTTCGAACGGATATCAATAACTCACTTTTTCCCCTGTCGGAAAATTTCCAAGTGTTGAATTTTTCCATAGTTTAAGAACGTTCTAAATCGTGCAAGTTACGCGGTGGACCTTCTAGAAGACAACAAACCTTAACTCGATTATGTGACCGTCTTGAACTGCCTTTTGAACCTTAGGGTTTGGGGCAGTATGGCGTTTCCACATGTGAGGCATTGGCTTGACCCTTCTACGGCTGGACCATTGGTACTGTGGCATGTGATGGATGTTTTTAAACTTCCCTCAAGTGTTGAGAACTATTTGGGAAAACTTGGGTGTTTGATTATTCGATCGGAAAGTTTAACATTGTCTATTTATCTGGAATGTGATACAATATTTGGAATTCACAAGTAGTTATGAGATAACTAATTTGAATGATATAAATCTAGCACTTTAGTCTCATTTGATCGGTTGCCACTGGATTTTGATGTGATCAAAAGTCCGTTGCAATCACGTAGAGTACGCGGATACTCACCAGGTAAACTTAATAGATAGCCACGCCCCATAGCCCTGACCAAGTGACTGTAGGAGAACCCCGTCGCCAAAAGCATCCGTTCGGGTGCTCGTGGCAGCGGTGTTCCGCCTTAGTGCACTTCGTCGACGGCGTCAGGGGTGCGGCCGTCTACTAAAGTTTGCGACGAGCATTCGATCAGGATGTCGGGAATCTTGTTGAATTGCCCGACTTGGTATTGAAAAGTGTTTTCGATAAAGAGACTAAAATGCGGGGTTTATAATTATTAGGCATGTGATGTCTAAGGAATTCATATGGTTAGGCATGCGATGTCTAAGGAGGTTGCGGATTCCAACTGTTGTAGTTTTACACTTTCTTTTCTGCGACCGTAAGTGTAATATGTGGTATATCGCCGGTTTCGTTGCTATACATCAACGAAAATTGGGATACGCATATTTTCTTACGTTGATGATATGTGATGTTATGTGTTGCTGGATATGTTATATTGGATCGTCGTGTTTGAATAGCCGGGTTTTTTTATGTGAGATGAGAGTTTTTCTTTTTCATTCATGTAAAATTCATTGTATATAATATTCTTTTATTGGGGCACTTCCGGGCTGAGGATGATGTCACCATTGTATATTATTTACTTTTCCGCATTAGGATAGACCCAAGGAGGGGAGCACAAGTAACCGGGTTCTAGGGTCCAGTGGGAGACCACCTCGAGGAGTCGATGTTAGTTATATGTATGCCCTAGAGGCCATTACTGTACATAGGATGTATATTGTAGTGGATGCTGGGACATATATAGGGAGGAATTTCTTGCTCGACATGATAGTATGCTATCTGGTTGCTCTTTACCATAACGTGTATACAAAGATTGTCTCTCTATTACATGTTGGTAAAGCCCTTAGGATGTGTACTTGACTACCTGGACTATGATGCGGATCATACTAGCGGGGACAGGGTAGTCCATAAGTACATCCTTCAAAGTCCCTAGTCGTGGGTGTATCGAGACGGGGCATCGATATACCAGAGTAGACTAGAGTGTACCTTCTCGACCCATACAGATGGGCGATGGATGATCCCATATCCATTAGTGTTTGACATCAGAGGAGATATACGGGTGCTCAGTAGAGACTGGGTACACTGGACGGACTCGCCGAGAACTCCCAGATGGTATTATACCTCACGTCAAATGGCAGTTCTCTGGTGACACTGGTACAGAGTAGTCTGTTGACCCGAGATCGTCATAGAGTCTTGTGTGGTTCCCACTGTGCTTTGATTTCCATCTTACCACGTCCAAGAGGGCGTGCAAAACGGTGGTTTTTGGGTACAGTCCCGAGTCACATGGAGGCAATGAGCGATAGGAGGGGATTCGTCTCTCCCGGTATAGGGGGTTGATGTTGCGCTGTGTTCGATTGGCTATAACAGGAAATCCCTGGCCAGGGTTGCTGAGATTTACTGGTAAGTGTTACCAGTAGTTTCTCGAATTGTCATAGACCTCATATCGACACGACTTATCGAGCTATTGGGGTCTGACGTTTACCACCCCTAGGCGAGATATGCGACATATAAGACGACGAGACCGGACTGTACGGTAGTGTTACTGGTTGGATTCACTGGAGTGTGAGCGGGCTTGCTCGTCGATCTTCTGATCGCTCAATACCCGGGTGGCCGTTACGTTTAGCAGACCGCTTGCGGCTTGTGGGTGTTTGATATGATCATCATCTGCTGCCGGCGTATTGACGAGTCTTTAGAGTCCTACACAGAGGTTTCCTGGCTCAAGCGAAACGAAATAGGAGTGCATATGAGATATGTGCAGGACCGAGAATGATACCAGTATGTGATACAGTATTCGATTCTCACGATATGTGACATTGATCGGTTATATACGATATAGCCGGGTTATCGGATCAAGTGTTGATTCGATAAGTTGTTACTGTTGATATTAGCCGGTTATATGCGACATGACCGGATCATTAAATCAAGTGTTGATTTAATGATTAAATGCATAATTATATATTTGATATATTAGTTTGAATTAACTAGTATCGGTTTACTTAAGATGGATTTTCTCACTCGGATGTACACATTGTATATGTGATATACTTTTGTGCACTTGATTGTATCATGTTTGATGATACATGTTTGCTAGGGTTTTTGTGTAAAGATCAAACCATGGTTACATGATAATGGTTAGGGTTTTGTTTTATTCATTTATTTATTTATTTATTTATTTATGTATTTCATTTTGGCAAAAGGAAAATGGTGGCTATTTTTGTTTCTTTGTTGAAGTTTGATGAAGCTTTGAAAAAGTCCACCATTTTTGTTTTATGCCTAACCTAACCATTCACCTAACTATAGTTTGCTCTCTACACATAACCATGGTTAGATTATGATAAGTTTTGATTTTCTTTTCTATTTAAAATAACTTATCATAATATCATCTTCTTCTTCTTCATCTTCTTAAAAGAAGAAAACCTTGGACCATCAATGGTGATTGATGAAAATGAGTGAGAAATCCAATTCTAAAGTCTACCCACTTCCTATTTCTTCATCCTCTACCTCTTGCCAAGTAGTAGAGTGTGTTTTCTTCACAAGTTTCTTGACTTGGTGAAGTCGGAGCTTGATTTAGCGATGCCTCGACGTAGATCATCTTCGGCATGGACATCGACGACCTAGCTCGCCATTTCTCCGACGAAGCCGACGCTAGAGCCCGGGAATTCATTTGGACAGCGAGGAGACTTCATTGCGGAGCTATGGAGGTGGAGCACCGGATCTACAAAGGTTGTATTTCCGTTCCTTTAGTTAAGTTGTTAACTAGCTCGTAGATTCGCCTAAATTTCTAGTTAACGATCCGTATTAGGGTTTCTCGGCACATGTAATTTTTGAAACGGGCATGGTTGATGCCTTGTGAGACCCCTCATTAGGGTGCCTAGGAACCCTACAGTGGTATCAGAGCCTAGCTAGAGCCTTAGGCGAAGTCCAGACGGAGTTTGAAGTCCGAACGACCCGAAACCCCAACCCTAAAAATGCTCTCTGTCCTTTTTTTAAAATCTGGTCTTTTTCCAAATTAAAAATATGCAGAAAATCAAGCAGGGTTTTGTAGAAATTACTGTAAATTTCGTGGACCTAATTCATCTAATCCGCCGCGTTTCCGCGGCATGAGCATGGATCATGCGGCGGAATCGCGGCCGTACGGTCGATTCCCACAGTAAACGTTTCACAGTAATTCCTCCTAAGTTGCTCTGTATTTTCTGGGATATTTTAATATTTATTATAGAGATAAGTGTTTTGGGGTTGTTTTGGGGATTCGAATGTTCGACCGGATTATCAAATTTTGTCTGTGTGGCTTTCCGGATAAATTTTTAGAATATGTTAAAAAGTTCGACCGGATATAAATACCAAATTTTTCCCCTGCCGGGAAATTTCCAAGTGTTGGATTTTTCCGTAGTTTAAAGACGTTCTAAGTAGTGCAAGTAACTCGATGGACCCTCTAGAAGACAACAAACCTTAACTCGATTATGTGACCGTCTTGAACTGCCCTTTGAACCTTCGGGTTTGGGGCAGTACGGCGTGCCACATGTGAGGCGTTGGCTTGACCCTTCTACGGCTGGACCGTTGGTACTGAGGCACGAACTGAATGTTTTTAGACTTGTTTCATGTGTTGATCTGTATCGGGAAAACTTGGATGTTCGATTGTTCGATCGGAAAGTTTAACATTTTCTGTTTATCCGGAATGTGATACAACAATTGGAATTCACAAAAGTTATGTGATAACTGAATGAATGTTATAAACATAGCAGTTTAGTCTCACTTGATCGGTTGCCACGGAATTTTGATGTGATCAAAAGTTCGTCGCAATCACGTAGCGTACGCGGATACTCGCCGATAAACTTAATAGACAGCCTCACTCCATAGCCCCGACCAAGTGACTGTAGGAGAACCCCGTCGCCGAAAGCATCCGTTCGGGTGCTCGCGACAGCGGTGTTCCGCCTTGGTGCACTTCGTCGACGGCGTCGGGGGTGCGGCCGCCTACTAAAGTTTGCGACGAGCATTCGATCAGGATGTCGGGAATCTTGTTGAATTGCCCGACTTGGTATTGAAAAGAGTTTTCGATAATGAGACTAAAATGCGGGGTTTATAATTGTTAGGCATGCGATGTCTAAGTAATTCATTTGGTCAGGCATGCGATGTCTGAGGTGGTTGCGGATTCCAACTGTTGTAGTTTTACACTTTCTTTTCTGTGACCGTAAGTGTAATATGTGATATCGCCGGTTTCGTTGCTATATGTCAACGACAATTGGGATGGACATATTTACTTACGTTGATGACATGTGATGTTATGTGTTGCTGGATATGTTATATTGGATCGTCGTGTTCGAATAGCCGGGGGTTTTATGTGAGATGAGTGTTTTTTTCATTTTCATTCATGTAAAAACTTGTATGTAATATTCATTTATTGGGGCACTTCCAGGTTGCGAAAGTTGTCACCCGTTGTATATTATTTACTTTTCCGCACTAGGATAGACCCAAGGAGGAGGGCACAAGTAACCGGGTTCTGGAGTCCAGTGGGAGACCAACTCGAGGAGTCGAGTCCGGGTCTCCTAACTCCAGAATTGGTAGGGTTGCTTGCCGCTCTCGTAAGGGTCTAGGGGTGTGGGTTTGGCTATTCATCACGACCGTGGAATCCGTGTTTTATACTGGCTCGTATTTAAAACACGGACGTCCTAGTATATCCAATATTTCATATGATTCTTCTGCTGCGATATCTGTGATGTGATCATGTGATGTTCTGTGATAGATACAGTATGTAGTATATATGATATATTATATAGACGTTACTTATGTTTTACACCCGCGCTAGCCCTGCCCTGCTCTGCCGTTAGTTACCTAACCTAACGGTACACGAGGGGACATCGAGGCGAATGCGGATGGCATAAGTGTACGTCGTATTTATCTGTGATGTTTAGGTACTTTAATGATGGGACTTCATTAATGAGATTAATGAAATAAAAGAAACCTAAGATGTTGTAGAATCGAATTTCAAAATAAAACAGGTAGCTACAGTTCTTGCTTTGCACAGCGGTATATATGATATATCCTGCACCTTATTCGATGAGGAAAGGACCGAGATCCCTTCACCGGGAGTGACTCCTTTAGCAATAACTGGCAGATGCTACACACTCGGTTTGTCTTTTGATAGCTTTTAAGTGTTTTTTCTTTGCACAGTGATATATATGATATACCCCGCACCTCATTCGACGAGGAAAGGACCGACGATCCCTTCACCGGGAGTGACTCCTTTAGCAAAACTAGAAAAGCCTCAAAAACACTCCATTTCAAAATCATTTGATTCTACAATGATATCAAGTTCATTACGCAATAGGTTTTCAGAAAAACCTGTCGTAGCCCTCCGTCATTTCAGATAAGTCCTAGTTAGTATTCGTGCTACGTTTGGTGACTATGTTAAGGCATAGTGTGCGGTAGCTAATTAGTGCTTATTTGCATAAGCATATGATGTGATTGGATTAGGGTAGTCGTGCGACTTTGTTGACTATGTTAAGGGTCGTGCGGGTGGGTTTAATTCAATCGGGAAATGACGGGTTGAACTTGACTAGCACATATGATTTGTTGACTATGTTAAGGTCATATAGCTGCTAGGGGCAAAATATTATCGGGAATTTCAAGTGTTGAAATTTGCAATGAGATTGCATACCTTCTATGAGATAGTTGGATCCCGATACCCGCTGCGAGTAATTGTTACTCCTGGGAGAGTTTTACACATTACAATTAGCCGATCAAGTAGGTGTCTAGAAAGGTGTCAACGGGGTTACGCCTCTGGAAAAACGAGGTTTACATTAATTAGGTTCGTGCGAAAGCACGGGGGACCTCCCTCAAAGTACCGACACTGGCCTGGCTGAAAGATTGGCGAACTTGTAGTGTATAATTAATCCCGGCTAGTCTTTCCTTTTAGGGTTTGAAGGAAGATTTGATAAAAAGCAGTGGGAGCCATCCTGATTAGATAAAATAATAACCAATCTATTCTTGCAAGCACGCACGCTGAGTGTTTTCTTCTCTATATCTCCTGGTAGTGACCATGTCACGCCTTAATCAAGATAATAATACGGATTATTGACCGAACCCGCTTGTTATACTGAGCTGGGGAACGTTGGTCCCGCTGCAACTTATAATTGTCATAAGACAGAGCAGGAAATTGGGGAATACCAGATTTCCCGTGCCGCCCAAACGAAGATAGTGCATGTTGATGCATCATCTTCGGGTATGTTCGTTACAAAGAACTGTTTCTCAGTATCCTCCGAATCTTGGGTATATGATACCGGATCAGGATCCCAGATATGTAAGATGTTACATAGGGCTACAAAAGGGTAGAAAAACTGAGAACGGATGATAAGTTTCATGAGGCAGAAAACGGGGCAAGTGTTGCAGCCAAGTCTGTCGGTCACTGTCACCCTGTATTACCAGAATACATTGATTCTGAACGAATGTTATTAGATACCGAACCTGATATACAAAATCATTTCAGTCTCTTTATTAGTAAAGAAATGATAAAATTTTGTATTGTTGGATAATGTTTTGAACATTTCCTATATCAAAAGTTGATCGGTTCAGGCACGTTATCTAAAAGAATTAATGTTCTAAATCAAATTACAGTTCTTAGTAAACAGAACACACACAAGAGGAAGAGTTCAGAAATGAACGGATCCTTCTTGAGGTATTGTAGACTAGGTCATATCAATGCGACCCAACTAGCTGGAGTTACATAAAGATGCATATTTAAATTAGTTTGAATTTACATCTTGTGAAACTCGCCAATCATGTCACAAAGATAAGATGACCACAGCCCTGTTTATTGGAAACAAAGAAAGAGTTAGTGAACTCTTGGGATGATACATGTTGATGTATGTAAGGTCCCCTGTCTACACATGCCAGGAATGGTTCTTTATACTTCATTACGTTCTCTGATGATCTCTCAAGATTTAGACATATGTTCATGTTGAAACACAAGTCCGAATCTTTTGAGATATTCACAGAATATAAGCGAGAAGTAGAGAACCAAAATACGGGTAAAAGTATTATGTCCTTTGATGAGATCAAGGAGGAGAATACTTGAGCACGGAATTCTTGGAATTTTCTAAAGGAGAATGAGATTCTCTCTCAGCATTACTCCTCCGTATACACCATTGCACGATGGTATGTCGGGGCAGAGCAGATACACCCTATTTGATATGGTGTGCTCTATGATGAGTAATACTGAGTTACCTTTTTCCTTAGGGGGTTATGCACTTATGAAGTTGCATACCTATTGAATAGGTTTTCGATCAAATCAGTTGCCTACCAATTCATATGTGATATGGAAAGGTAAGAGCCCATATCTTAAGTTAGTTAAGATTTGGGGTTGTCCGGCCTATGTCTAAAAAGCAAAATCCGGACAAGCTCAAGGCAAGGTCTGTCATGTAGAACTGGAAAGGTTCCAGCTATACAAATTGCAGCTGATGATTTGATAGAACCAAAGGATTCAGTAGATTCCAACGAACCTCAGCCTCTCCGCCGATCTAGTAGGGTTCCTCACCCACCTGAGAGATACTTCGGTTTCTCTATGACAGTGGGAGCGAGGATTGCATCATGAGATGATGACCCAACTAGCTTCGAGCTGGCCATCAGGAGTAAGACTCTGTAAGAATGGCTGGATGCTTATCGATCTGAGATGGAATCCTTATACACCAACAAAGTATGGACTTTGGTTGTTATATCTGAAGGGTTAAATCCCCATCAGGAGCAAGTATATCTTGAGAAGATTACTTGGTGTACATGGAAAAGTTGAGACTTTCAAAGCTAGACTTGTTAAAGGTTTGCATCATTGACCAGGTATGGATTATGTTGAAACCTTTTCTAAGGATCTATGCTTAAGTCCATCCAGATCCTACTTGCCACGGCTACATACCATGACTACGATATCTGGTGGTTGGGTGTCATGACTGCTTTTCTAAATGATGTTTTAGAAGAGTGTGTCTATAAGTACACAGCCAGAGGGTTTCGTAGACAGTGGGAGCAGCGGAAACGTGTGCAAGATGTTTTATATGATAAAGCAGGCATCGCGGAGTTGGAACGTCTGTTTTGATGTAGTAGTCAAACAGTTTGACATCATCAAAATGGTAGATGAACCTTGTATAAACAAAAAGGTAGTAGGGAGTATGGTGGAGATCCTCGCAGAGTACGTGGATGACATACTCTTGATAGGGAAGGAGTTTCCTATGCTATGATCGGTCAATCTCCGCTTATCACAAGGATTCTCCAGATAGGATCAAAGTGATACCTCCTCCGTCCTGAGCTTTTATCTATGAGATAGATGTTATTTGGGTGCTAGCATACTCACTAGCTGTAGTGAGATAGTATTAATTGATCCTGGGGAGAATCACTGGAAGGGTTCCAGGGTGATAAAGACGACTGAGTGTCAGTCGCAGGCATTGTCTTTACCCTCAGTAAAGGGACGGTATGTTGGAAGAGTTCCAAGCTAGATACCGTGACATACTAGACGATAAAGGCAGGATACATCGCTACTTAAGATGCTACCAAAAAGATTGTTTGGGTGTATATTGGTTCATGAGATGAACCTAGTTCCTCCCATTGTGTGACAATGGAGTTGTGGCTTATGCCATGGAAAGCCGGTCCCATCAGTGATCCAGACATATTCTAAGGCAGTATCACCTGATCATGGAGATGGTTGATCTCCAAGGTGATCGAGGCAAGGAGAGCAGACTCAGAGGATAACACGGCGGATCCACTCACGAAGGCCTATTCCCAGAGAGAGACTTTTATGGGATGGTTGAGTATGAGATACTACAACCACTGCTACAGATGGCCCTAGTGCAAGTGGGAGATTGTTAGTTATATGTATGCCCTAGAGGCCATTACTGTACATAGGATGTAAATTGTAGTGGATGCTGGGACATATATAGGGAGGACTTTCTTGCTCGACATGATAGTATGCTATTTGGTTGCTCTTTACCTTAACGTGTATACAACGATTGTCTCTCTATTACATGTTGGTAAAGCCCTTAGGATGTGTACTTGACTACCTGGACTATGATGCGGATCATACTAGTGGGGACAGGGTAGTCCATAAGTACATCCTTCAAAGTCCCTAGTCGTGGGTGTATCGAGACGGGGCATCGATATACCAGAGTAGACTAGCGTGTACCTTCTCAACCCATATAGATGGGCGATGGATGATCCCATATCCATTGGTGTTTGACATCAGAGGAGATATACGGGTGCTCAGTAGAGACTGGGTACACTGGACGGACTCGCCGAGAATCCCAGATGGTATTATACCTCACGTCAGATGGCAGTTCTCTGGTGACACTGGTACAGAGTAGTCTGTTGACCCGAGATCGTCATAGAGTCATGTGTGGTTCCCACTGTGCTTTGATTTCCATCTTACCACGTCCAAGAGGGCGTGCAAAACGGTGGTTTTTGGGTACAGTCCCGAGTCACATGGAGGCAATGAGCGATAGGAGGGGATTCGTCTCTCCCGGTATAGGGGGTTGATGTTGCGCTGTGTTCGATTAGCTATAACAGGAAATCCCTGGCCAGGGTTGCTGAGATTTCCTGGTAAGTGTTACCAGTAGTTTCTCGAATTGTTATAGACCTCATATCGACACGACTTATCGAGCTATTGGGGTCTGACGTTTACTACCTCTAGGCGAGATATGCGACATATCAGACGACGAGACCGGACTGTACGGTAGTGTTACTTGTAGGATTTACTAGAGTGTGAGCGGGCTTGCTCGTCGATCTTCTGATCGCTCAATACCCGGGTGGCCGTTACGTTTAGCAGACCGCTTGCGGCTTGTGGGTGTTTGATATGATCATCATCTGCTGCCGGCGTATTGACGAGTCTTTAGAGTCCTACACAGAGGTTTCCTGGCTCAAACGAAACGAAATAGGAGTGCATATGAGATATGTGCGGGACCGAGAATGATACCAGTATGTGATATTGTATTCGATTCTCGCGATATGTGACATTGATCGGTTATATACGATATAGCCGGGTTATCGGATCAAGTGTTGATTCGATAAGTTGTTACTGTTGCTATTAGCCGGTTATATGCGACATGACCGGATCATTAAATCAAGTGTTGATTTAATGATTTAATGCATAATTATATATTTGATATATTAGTTTGCATTAACTAGTATCGGTTTACTTAAGATGGATTTTCTCACTCGGATGTACACATTGTATATGTGATATACTTTTGTGCACTTGATTGTATCATGTTTGATGATACATGTTTGCTAGGGTTTTTGTGTAAAGATCAAACCATGGTTACATGATAATGGTTAGGGTTTTGTTTTATTCATTTATTTATTTATTTATTTATTTATTTATGTATTTCATTTTGGCAAAAGGAAAATGGTGGCTATTTTTGTTTCTTTGTTGAAGTTTCATGAAGCTTTGAAAAAGTCCACCATTTTTGTTTTATGCCTAACCTAACCATTCACCTAACTATAGTTTGCTCTCTACACATAACCATGTTTGGATTATGATAAGTTTTGATTTTCTTTTCTATTTAAAATAACTTATCATAATATCATCTTCTTCTTCTTCATCTTCTTAAAAGAAGAAAACCTTGGACCATCAATGGTGATTGATGAAAATGAGTGAGAAATCCAATTCTAAAGTCTACCCACTTCCTATTTCTTCATCCTCTACCTCTTGCCAGGTAGTAGAGTGTGTTTTCTTCACAAGTTTCTTGACTTGGTGAAGTCGGAGCTTGATTTAGCGATGCCTCGACGTAGATCATCTTCGGCATGGACATCGACGACCTAGCTCGCCATTTCTCCGACGAAGCCGACGCTAGAGCCCGGGAATACATTTGGACAGCGAGGAGACTTCATTGCGGAGCTATGGAGGTGGAGCACCGGATCTACAAAGGTTGTATTTCCGTTCCTTTAGTTAAGTTGTTAACTAGCTCGTAGATTCGCCTAAATTTCTAGTTAACGATCTGCATTAGGGTTTCTCGGCACATGTAATTTTTGAAACGGGCATGGTTGATGCCTTGTGAGACCCCTTGAGAGTGCCTAGGAACCCTACAGTCGAGTCCGGGTCTCCTAACTCTAGAATTGGTAGGGTTGCTTGTCGCTCTCGTAGGGGTCTACGGGTGTGGGATTGTTTATTCATCACGGCCGTGGAATCCGTGTTTTATATAGGTTCAAAATAAAACATGGACGTCCTAGTATATCCAATATTTCATATGATATTTTCTGCTGCGTTATCTGTGATGTGATCATGTGATATGTTCAGATAGATACTGTATATAGTATATATGATATATTATATAGACGTTGCTTATGTTTTACACCAGCGCTAGCCCTGCCCCATTCTGCCGTTAGTTACCTAACCTAACGGTGCAGACGGGACATCGAGGCGAATGCGGATGACTTAAGTGTACGTTGTATTTATCTGTGATGTTTAGGTGCACTTAAATGATGGGACATTCATTAATGAGATTAATGAAAGAAAATAAACCTAAAAGATGTTGTGGAATCGAATTTCAAAAAAAAATTAGGTAGCTCTAGTTGTTGCTTTGCATAGCGGTGTTCCTTGTAGAACATCCAGCACCTTATTCAATAATGAAAGAGACAAGATCCCTTCACCGGGAGTGACCTCTTTAGCAATAACTAGCAGATGCTACAACCTTCGGTTTGTCTTTTGATTGCTTTTCCAGTTCTTGCTTTGCATAGTGGTATTGTGAATATCCTGCACCTCATTCGACGAGGAAAGAGCCGAGATCCCTTCACCGGGAGTGACCTCTTTAGAGAAACTAGCAGAAGCCTAAAAAACACTCCATTTAAAAACCATTTGATTCTGCAAGGAGATCAAGTTCAAAGCGTTAAAGGTTTTCTTAAAAACCATCCGCAACCCTCCGTCATTTTAGGAAGTAGAGTACTTAGTATTCGTGCTGCGTTTGTCGACCATAGCCGAGGCGTAGTGTACGGTAGCTAAGTGATGTCTTCCTACACAGCATATGATGCGATTAGTTAGGACAGTCATGTGACTTTGTTAACCTTAGCCAAGGGTCATGTGGGTGGGTCTAATTAATCACGAAATGACGGGCAGAACTTGACTAGTGCTTATGATTTGTTGACCATAGCCAAGGTCATAGGTGCTAGGGGTAAAAACCATTATCGGGAGTTTCAAGTGTTGAGATTTGCAATGAGATTGCTTACCTTCTATATGATAGTTGGATCCTGATACCCACTGCGAGTAATTGTTACTCCTGGGAGAGTTTTGCACTTTACAATTAGCCGATCAAGTAGGTGTCTAGAAAGGTGTCAACGGGGTTGCGCCCCTGGGAAAACGAGGTTTATTTTAATTAGGTCTGTGCGAAAGCACGGGGAACCTCCCTCAAAGTACCGGCACTGGCCTGGCTGAAAGATTGGCGAACTTGTAGAGTGTAATTAATCCCGGCTAGTCATTCCTTTTAGGGTTTGAAGGAAGATTTGATAAAAACAGTGGGAGCCATCCTGATTAGATAAAATATATAACCAATCTAATCTTGCAAGAGCGCACGCAGAGTGTTTTCTTCTGTCTCTCTCCAGGTAGCGACCATATCACGCCTTAATCAAGATAAAAATATGGAAGTATTGACCGAACCCACTTGTTATACTGAGCTGGGGAACGTTGGTCCCGCTCCAACTTATAATTGTTATAAGACCGAGCAGGAAATAGGGGAATACCAGGATTCCCATGTCGCCTAAACGAAGAAAGTGCATGATGATGCATCTTCTTCGGGTATGTTTATTACAAAGAACTGTATCTCAGTATCCTTTACGTCCTGGGTATGAGATACCGGATCAGGATCCTAAATATGTAATCTGTTACATGGGCTATAGGTAGGTAGAGAACTGAGAACGGGTGATAAATTTCAAGAATTGGAAACAGTGCAATTGTTGCAGCCAAGGTATTGGCAATTATCACCCTGTATTACTAAATACATTGATTCTGAACGAATGTTATTAGATACCGAACCTGACATACAACATCATATCAGTCTCTTTATTTATTAAAGAAGGATATAATTTTGTATTGTTGGATAATGTTTTGAACATTTCCTATATCAAGAGTTGATCGGTTTCAGGCACGTTATCTAAAAGCATATACATTCTAAATCAGACCACAGTTCTTAACGAACAGAACACACACAAAAGGAAGAGTTCAGAAATGAACGAATCCTTCTTGAGGCATTGTAGACTAGGTCATATCAATGCGCCCCAATTAGCTAAGTTACATTTAGATGCATATTTAAATTAGTTTGGATTTACATCTTGTGAAACTTGCTAGTCATGTCACAAAGATAAGATGACCATAGCTCCGTTTACTTGAAACAGAGAAAGGGTTAGTAAACTCTTGGGATTGATACATAATGATGTATGAAGGTCCCCAGTCTATAATGCCAGGACTGGTTCTTTATACTTCCTTACATTCACTGATGATCTCTCAAGATTCGGACACATGTTCCTTTTGAAGCACATGTCTGAAGTTTTGGAGAAATTCAAAGAATATAAGTCAGAAGTAGAGAACCAAAACGGGTATAAGTATTATGTCCTTCGATGTGATCAGGGAGGAGAATACTGAGACATGGAGATCATGAACTATTCCAAAGAAGAATGAGATTCTCTCTTAGCATTACTCCTCTGTATACACCACAGCACAACGGTGTATCGGGACGGAGCAATCACACCCTATAAGATATGGTGCGCTCTATGATGAGTACTACTGAGTCACCTATTTCCTTTTGGGGGTTATGCGCTTGAGATGCTGCATACCTATTGAATTACATTCCAATCAAATCCATGCCTACCACTCCATATGAGATATGGTATGGGAAGAGCCCATCTCTTAAGTGAGTTAAGATTTGGGGTTGTCCAGCCTATGTCTAAAAGCAAAATACGGACAAGCTCGAGGCAAGGTCAGTTTTGTAGAACTGGAAGGAGTTCCAGCTATACAAACTACAGCTGATGATTTTGTAGAACCAAAGGATTCAATAGTCCCCGACGAACCTCAACCTCTCCGCCGATCTAGCAGGGTTCCTCATCCGCCTGAGAGATACTTCGGTTTCTCGATGACAGTGGGAGCGAGGATTGCATCATGAGATGATGACCCAACTAGTTTCGAGCAGGCCATCGAGAGTAAGGACTCTGTAAGAATGGCTGGATGCTTAGCGATCTGAGATGGAATCCATGTACACCAACAAAGTATGGACTTTGGATGCTATATCTGAAGGGTTAAATCCCCATCAGGAGCAAGTATATCCTGAGAAGATTACTTTGTGTAGATGGAAAAAGTTGAGACTTTCAAAGCTAGACTTGTTAAAGGTTTTCGTCATCGACCAGGCGTGGATAATGATGAAACCTTTTCCAGTGGCTGTGCTTAAGTCCATCCGGATCCTACTTGCCATTGCTGCATACATAACTGCGATATCTGGTGGTTGGGTGTCATGACTGCTTTTCTAAATATTGATTTAGAAGAGAACGACTATAAGAACACAGCCAGAGGGCTTCGTAAACTATGGGAGAAGCGGAAACGTGTGCAAGTTGCTTTACAGATTAAAGCAGGCATCGCGAAGTTGGAACGTCTGTTTTGATGTGGTAGTCAAAGAGTTTGACTTCATCAAAATGGTAGATGAACCTTGTATATACAAAAAGGTACTAGGGAGTATGGTGGCGATCCTCGGATTGTGCGTGGATGACATACTCTTGATAGGAAAAGAGTTTCCTATGCTACACTCGGTCAATCTCCTCTTATCACAAGGATTCTCCAAAAAGGATCTGGGTGATACCTCATAAATCCTGGGTTTTGGATCTATAAGATAGATCTAATTGGATGTTAGGATTCTCACTAAATGTAGTGAGATGGTATCAACCGATCCTAAGGAGAATCACTGGAAAGGTTCCATAGTGATAAGGACGACTGAATGTCAGTCGCAGGCATTGTCTTTACCCTCAGTAGAGGGACGGTATGTTGGAAGAGTTCCAAGCTAGATACCGTGACTTACTAGACGATTAAAGGCAAGATACATCGTTGCCAAGGATGCTATCAAAGAGGCAGTCTGGATATATATAAGTTCATGAGATGAACTTCGTTCCTACCATTGTGTGACAATGGAGTTGTGGCTTATGCCAAGGAACCCCCGTCCTATCAGAAATCCAGATATAATTCTTAGACAGTATCACCTGATCATGGAGGTGGTTGATCTCCAGGGAGATCGAGGTTAGGAGAGGAGACTCAGAGGACAACACGGCGGATCCACTCACAAAGGCCTTTTCCCAGAGAGAGACTATTATGGGATGGTTGAGTATGAGATACTACAACCACTACTACAGATGGCCCTAGTGCAAGTGGGAGATTGTTAGTTATATGTATGCCCTAGAGGTCATTACTGTACATGAGATGTATAATGTAGTGGATGCTGGGACATATATAGGGAGGACTTTCTTGCTCGACATGATAGTACGCTATCCAGTTGCTCTTTATCTTAACATGTACACTTATTGTCTCTCTGTTACATGTTGATAAAGCCCTTAGGATGTGTACTCGACTTCCAGGACTATGATGCAGATCATACTAGTGGGGCATGGGTAGTCCAAGAGTACATCCTTCACTGATCCTAGTCATGGGAATATCGAGACGGGGCATCGATATTCCAGAGTAGACTAGCGTATATCTTCTCGACCCATGTGATGGGCAATGGATGATCCCATATCCATTGGTGTTTGACATCAGAGACGGTATGTGGGTGCTCATTGGAGACTGGGTACACTGAACGGACTCGCCGAGAATTCCCAGATGGTATTATACCTCACGTCAGATGGCAGTTCTCTGGTGACACTGGTACAACTTAGTCTGTTGACCCGAGATCGTCATAGAGCCTTGTGTGTCTCCCACTGTGCTTAGATTTCCATACTACCACGGCTTTACTGAGTCGTGCAAACAGGTGGTTTTTGGGTACAGTCCCGATTCACATGGAGGCAATGAGAGAAAGGAGGGGATTCGTCTCTCCCGGTATTGGGGGTTGATGTTGCGCTATGCTCGACTGGCCATAACTGGAAATCCCTGGCCAGGGTTGCAGTGATTTACTGGTAAGTGTTATCAGTAGTTTCATGCTTGTTATGGACCTTACATCGGCATGACTTATCAAGCTACTGGGGTCTGACGTTTACCACCCATAGGCAAGATATGCGACATATCAGACGAACAGACCGGAATGTGCGGTAAGTGTTACTGATTGGATTCACAGGAGTGTGAGCAGGCTTGCTCGTTGATCTTCTGATCGCTCAATACCCGGGTGGCAGTTACGTTTAGCAGACCGTTTGCGGCTTGTGGGTGATTGATATGATCACCACCTACTGCCGGTGTATTGACGAGTCTTTAGAGTCCTACACAGAGGTTTCCTAGCTCAAGCGAAACGAAATAGGAGCGCATAAGAGTTATGTGCGGGACCGAGAATAATACCAGTATGTGATACTGTATTCTATTCTCGCGATTTGTATCATCAGTCGGTTATATGAGATATAGCCGGGTTACCGAATCAAGTGTTGATTCGATATATTGATACACTAGATATTAGTCGGTTATATGCGATATGACCGGATCATTAAATCAAGTGTTGATTTAATGTATAATTATATATTTGATATATTACTTTACATTAACTAGTATTGGTTCACTTAAGATTGATTTTCTCACTTGATGTGCACAAGTTGTATATGTGATATATGTTTGTGCACTAGTTTATATCATGATTAATGATACATGCAAACTTGGGTGTCTGTATGAGTTATACCATATTTAAGATAACGGTTTGGGTTTTTATTTATTTTGGTAAAACAAAATGGTGGTTTTCTTTGTCTTGGCTTGAAGCTTCATGAAGCTTTTAAGCATCTTTGACAAAGTCCGCTCATTTTGTTTTGCATAAGATTTTTATTAACCAAACCATTAACTCAAACTATGGTTTAGTCTTTACAAAGGTTAACTCACCCATGGTTGCATTATGATAGACTTCACTTGATTATTCTTTTTACATAATTCATTATTCATATTCTATTCTTTCTTCTTCTTTTTCTTCAAGAAGAAGATAAGCTTACTAGATTTTTATCAAGTGAAGAAACAAAGTGAGAAATCGAAATCCAAAGTGAACCCACTTCCTATTTCATCATCCTCTACTACTTGCCATTTAGTTTACGGTGTTCTCTTCACAAAGTTCTTGACCTAGTGAAGTTGGAGCTTGAGTTTGAGTCTCCTCGACGTAGATCATCTTCGGCCTCGAAGTCAACGACCTAGCCCGTTCATTTCTCTGAAGAAACCATCGCTAGAGTCCAGGATCACGATGATCGCAGCGAAGGGACGTCAACACATAGATTTAGAAGTGAAGGACCGGATCTACAAAGGTTGTAATCCCAAACTCTTAGAAGTAAAATTGTTTACTTGCTTATAGTTTTCGCATAATCTCTAGTATACGATCTTGGTTAGGGTTGTTCGGCACGTCTAATTGAAGAATTGGGCATGGTTGATGCCTTGTAGAACCTTGTGACAGTGCCTAGGAACCCTACATAGCTGACCGCTTGCAGCTTGTGGGTGTTTGATATGATCATCACCTACTGCCGGCGTATTGACGATTCTTTAGAGTCCTACACAGCGGTTTCTTGGCTCAGGCAAAACGTAGTAAGAGCACATATGTGATATGTGCGGAACCGAGAACAATACGTGTATATGATATCGTATTGGATTCTCGCGATATGAGATTTCGGCCAAGTATATGTGATATAACCGGGTCATCGGATCAAGTGTTGATTCGATGAACTGATACAGATTATATTAGTCGGTTATTTGTGTAATAGCCGGATTATCGGATCATGTGTTGATTCGATAATTTAATGTATAATTATATATTTGATATATTAAATTACATTAACTAGTATAAGCTTACTAAAAGATTCTTTTTCTCACTCGGGTAAAACATTGATATATATGCGATATATATTAATTGTATTATTTTATTTTGTTATAATAAACATTGTATATGTGATATATAATATTGTAACATGTTAGGGTTATTAATGCAACATGTTTAGTGAAGATTAAACATGGTTAGGGTTTGATTTGGGTTAATCTTTTCTAGAACCTTCTGGAAGGTTTTGTTTTGTTTTGTGCAAAGATATTTGTTTTGATATTTTGCAAGATATTTTTTTAACCCAACCAAACCTTTAACCTTAGTTAAATCTCTACAAATGTTACTTTAACCATGGTTGCATTTCTAACCATATCATTACTTTCATTATTCATCACAAAAGGATTACTATTGTTCTTCTTATTCCTTCTTCCTTTTTGATGGAAAAGCTTACTAGCTTTTTCAAAGGTGATGAAAATGAGTGAGAAATAGAAAACAAATGAGAGCTAAAATCCTACTTCATCATCCTAATCTATCCTAGCCATTTAGATTAGGGTGTTCACTTCATTTAGTAAGTGAGAGCTTGTGTTAATGAAACTTCAAGGTAGATCATCTTTGTTATCGAAGATCGGAAGTAAGCTTGCATCTTTCTCTTTGTGGAGCCTTTCGAGAGTCCGGAACTTGATGATCGCAGCGAAGGGACCGCAACACGGAGCTTGTGAAGGACTGGACTACAAAGGTTGTAATCCCAAACTCTTAGATGTTAAAGTGTTTAACATGCTTTGTTTCGCCTAATCTCTAGTCGAAGATCTTGGTTTAGGGTTGTTCGGCACGGCTAAATTTTAAATCGGGCATGGTTGATGCCTTCTAGACCCTTGTGCGTGTGCCTAGTAACCCTACACAAATGTTGTAGTTTTACACTTTCTTTTCTGTGACCATAAGCGTAGTATGTAGTGTATTGCCGGCTTCGTTGCTATACATCAACGACAATCGGGATACATTGATGATATGAGATATTATGTGTTGCTGTGATATGTTATATTGGATCGTCGTGTTCTGAATAGCCGGGGGTTTTATGTGAGATGAGGGTTTTTATTTTCATTCATGTAAAATTTATTTGTATGTAATATTCTTTTATTGGGGCACTTCCGGGATGAGGTTGATGTCACCATTATATATTATTTACTTTTCCGCATTAGGTAGACCCAAGGAGGGGAGCACAAGTAACCAGGTTCTAGGGTACAGTGGGAGGCCATCTCGAGGAGTCGAGACCTGGTCTCCTAACCCTAGAATTGGCAGTGTTGCTTGCCGCTCTCGTAGGGGTCTAGGGATGTGGGTTTGGCTATTCATCGCGACCGTGGAATCTGTGTTTTATACAGGATCGGAATAAAACACGGACGTCCTAGTATATCCAATATTTCATATGTTATCTTCTGCTGCAATGTTCAGTGATGAGATCATATTACTGCTTGAGACGAATGCTTATACTATATATATATATATATGTTGATATATAAATATTACTGCTTTCGTTTCTTCTGTGATGCTTAGGAAGCAATAATTGATGGGATTTTATTAATGAGATTAATAAAAGAAAAGAAACCTAAAAGATGTTGTAGAATCAAAACTTTATAAAAAGGGTAGCTACAGTTTTGCTTTGCATAACGGTATATATGATATACCCTGCACCTTATTCGATGAGGAAAGAGCCGAGATCCCTTCACCAGGAGTGATCTCTTTAGCTAAACTGGCAGATGCTACAAACTCACGGTTTAGTTTTTGACAGCTTCTATAGTTCTTGCTTTGCACAACGGTATTTGTGAAATATCCTGCACCTTATTCGATGAGGAAAGAGCCGAGATCCTTTCACCGGGAGTGACCTCTTTAGCGAAACTAGAATAGCCTCAAAGACACTCCTTTTCAAAATCACTTGTTTCTACAACGATATCAAGTTCATTACGCAATAGGTTTTCTGAAAAACCTGTCGTTGCCCTCCGTCATTTCAGATAAATACTACTTAGTATTCGTGTTGAGTTTGTTGACTATGTTAAGGCGTAGTGTGCGGTAGCTATTTAGTGCTTATCTGTTAAAACATAAGATGTGATTGGATTATGGTAGTTGTACGACTTTGTTGACTATGTTAAGGGTTGTGCAGGTGGGTTTAATTCAATCGGGAAATGACGGGTTGAACTTGGCTAGCAATTATGATTTGTTGACTATGTTAAGGTCATAAGTTGCTAGGGGCAAAAGCATTATCGGGAATTTCAAGTTTTGAAATTTGCAATGAGATTGCATACCTACTATGAGGTAGTTGGATCCCGATACCCACTGCGAGTAAGAGTTACTCCTGGGAGAATTTTACACAGGACAATTAGCCGATCAAGTAGATGTCAAGAAAGGTGTTAACGGGGTTATGCCTCTGGGAAAACGAGGTTTATTTTAATTAGGTCCGTGCGACAGCACGGGGAACCTCCCTCAAAGTACCAACACTGATCTGGCTGAAAGATTGACGAAATTATAGGGTGTAATTAATCCCGGCTAATCTTACCTTTTAGGGTTTGAAGGGAGATTTGATGAAAATAGTGGGAGACATCCTGATTAGATAAGATAATAACCAATCTAATCTTGCAAGAGCATACGCTAAAGTGTTTCCTTCTCTCTCTCTCCAGGTAGCGACCATGTCAGGCCTTAATCAAGATAATAATATGGATGTATTGACTGAACCCGCTTATTATACTGAGCAGTGGAACGTTGGTCCCGTTCTTTCTTATAAGTGTTGTAAGACTGAACAGGAAATAGGAGAATATCTGGATTCTCACGCCGCCCAAACGAAGAACAAGCATATTGATGCATCTTCTTCGGGTGTGTTAGTTATTGAGAACTGTTTCTCAGTTCACCCTATGTCCTGGGTATTAGATACCGGATCGGGATCCCACATATGTAAATTGTTACGTGGGCTACGTAAAGGTAGAGAACTGGGAAAGGGTGATCATTCCGTACAAGTAGGGAATGGTATAAATATTGCAGCCAAAGCAGTTGGCGAATATCACCTTGTATTACCAAGTAGTAATACATTGATTCTGAATGAGTGCTATTATATACCGAACATGATGTGCAACATTATATCAGTTTCTTTATTAAGTAAAGAAGGGTATAATTTTGTAATACAGGATAATATTATGAACATCTTCCTAAATCAAAAGTTGATTGGATCAAGCTCGTTACATAATGGCATATTCATTCTCAATCAAAATACAGTCCTTAATATACAAAACACACACAAGAGGAAGAGTTCAGGAATGAACGAATCCTTCTTGTGGCATTGTAGACTTGGTCATATCAATGCGACACGGCTAACTAAGTTACATAAGGATGGATATTTGAATCCGTTCGAATTATCATCTTATGATACTTGCCATTCATGTCTCAAAGGTAAAATGACCAAAACTCCGTTTAGTGGACACGGAGAAAGAGTTGAGGAACTTTTAAGGCTGGTACATAGTGATGTATGCGGTCCTATGTCTACACATGCCAGGAACGGTTCTTCTTACTTCATTACATTCACTGACGATCTCTCAAAATTCGGACATATGTTCCTGATGAAACACAAGTCTGAAGCTTTTGAGAAATTCAAAGAATATAAGCACGAAATAGAGAACCAAACGGGCAAAAATATTAAGATCCTTCGATCTGATCGAGGAGAAGAATACTTGAGCAATGAGTTTTTGGACTGTCTAAAAGAGAATGGGATTCTCTCTTAGCTTACTCCTCCTTATACACCACAGCACAACGGTGTATCGGAGCGGAGGAATCGCACCCTATTAGATATAGTGTGCTCTATGATGAGCAATGCTGAGTTACCTATTTCCTTCTGGGGATATGCGCTTGAGACAGCGGCATACCTATTGAATCAAGTTCCGTCTAAATCTGTACCTACCACACCATATGAGATATGGAGTGGGAAGAGACCGTATCTTAAACGAGTTAAGATATGGGGTTGTCCGGCCTATGTAAAAAGGCAAAATCCGGACAAACTCGAGGCACGATCAGTTCTTTGCAAGTTTATGGGATATCCTAAGAATTCCCAAGGATACTTTTTCTACCACGCTGAAGAACAAAAAGTGTTAGTTTCTCAATATGCCACCTTTTTAGAAAAGGAATTTCTTGCAAAAGAAATTAGTTGCAAAGAGGTAGAGCTGGAAGAGGTTCCAGCACCACAAACTACAACTGATGATTTATTGGAACCAGAGAATTCAGTAGTACCCGACGAACCCCAGCCTCTCCGCCGATCTAGCAGGGTTTCTCATCCACCTGAGAGGTACTACGGTTTTCTCGTTGATGGTGGGAGCGAGGATTGCATCATGGAAGATGATGACCCGACTAGTTTCGAGCAGGCCATCACGAGTGGTGACTCTGTAAAATGGCTGGATGCAATGCGATCTGAGATGGAATCCATGTACACCAACAAAGTATGGACTTTGGAACTTGCTCCTGAAAGGGTAAAACCCATTGGGAGCAAATGGATCTTTAAGAAGAAACTTGGTGTAGATGGAAAAGTTGAGACTTTTAAAGCTAGACTTGTTGTAAATAGTTTTCGTCAACGACCAGGTGTGGATTATGACGAAACCTTTTCTCCAGTGGCTATGCTTAAGTCCATCCGGATCTTACTTGCCATTGCTGCATACCATGACTACGAAATCTGGCAGATGGATGTTAAGACCGCCATTCTAAATGTTGATTTAGAAGAGTGCATGTACATGACTCAGCTAGAGGGCTTCGTAGATATTGGGAGCAGCGGAAAGGTGTGCAAGCTGCTTAAATCCATTTATGGGTTAAAGCAAGCATCACGGAGTTGGAACATCTGCTTTGATATTGTAGTCAAAGAGTTTGACTTCATCAAAAACGTAGATGAACCTTGTATTTACAAGAAGGTTGCAGAGAGTAAGGTTGTCTTCCTCGTATTGTACGTCGATGACATACTCTTGATAGGAAATGATGTTCCTATTCTGCAGTCGGTCAAGCTCTTCTTGTCACAAAGATTCTCAATGAAAGATCTAGGTGAGGCCTCCTGCATACTAGGAATTATGATCTATAGAGATAGATCTAAAGGGATACTGGGATTGTCCCAATCCAGGTACATTGACACCATACTAAAGAGGTTTAGTATGGAAGAATCCAAGAGTGGTAACCAACCCACGATCTATGGACTCACTCTCTCCAAAAAGATGTCTCCCAAGACTGATTTGGAGAGAGCTCGCATGCAAGGGATACCATATGCTTCGGCAGTAGGCTCTATCATATACGCGATGCTATGTACCAGACCCGATGTAGCATACTCACTAAGTATAGTGAGTAGGTATCAAGTAGATCCTGGAGAGAGTCACTGGATAGCTGTGAAGAACATTCTCAAGTACTTGAGAAGAACTAAGGAGATGTTCTTGGTGTATGGTAACGGAGAACTCCAGGTGGAGTCCTTTACCGATTCGAGCATCCAAAGTGATAAGGACGACTCTAAGTCGCACTCGGGATTTGTCTTTACCCTCAATGGAGGGGCGGTGTGTTGGAAGAGTTCCAAACAGGATACCGTTGCAGACTCGATGATGGAGGCTGAATACATCGCTGCCAACGATGCTGCCAAAGATGCTGTCTGGATGAAGAAGTTCATTACTGAACTTGGTGTGGTTCCGTCCATTGAGCATCAAATACCTTTGTATTGCTATAACAATGGAGCTGTGGCTTTGGCCAAGGAACCCAGGTCCCATCAGAAGTCCAGACATATTCTGAGGCGGTATCACCAGATCAGGGAGATAGTTGATCGTCGGGAGATCGAGGTCAGGAGAGTTGATATGAAGGAAAACACTGCGGATCCACTCACGAAGGCCATTCCCCAGACACAGTTTGAAAGACTCTTCGGGATGCTGGGTATGAGATACTACAACAGCTGGCCTTAGTGCAAGTGGGAGATTGTTAGTTATGTATATACCCTAGAGGCCATTTTTGTACATATAATGTATATTATAATGGATGCTTGGATATATATAGAGAGGACTTTCTTGCTCGTCATGATAGTATGCTATTTGGTTTCACTTTATCTTAACATGTTGACTTGTATTAGTTTACTGTCTT
Organism: Agapanthus africanus; assembly: GCA_030015575.1. NCBI lineage: Eukaryota > Viridiplantae > Streptophyta > Magnoliopsida > Asparagales > Amaryllidaceae > Agapanthus > Agapanthus africanus. The sequence goes on from JASDDO010000012.1 coordinate 358,284,454, forward strand.
GTTCTCACATGTTGATAAAGACCTTAGGATATGTACTCGACTACTGGGACTATGATGAGATCATACTAGTGGGGCCAGGGTAGTCAACGAGTACATCCTATAACTGTTCCTAGTCAAGGGTGTGTCGAGACAGGGCATCGATACACCAGAGTAGACTAGCGTATACGCATCTTGACCCATATGATGGGCGATGGATGATCCCATATCCATCGGTGTTTAACATCAAAGATGGTGTACGGGTGCTCAGTGGAGACTGGGTACACTGGACGGACTCGCCAAGAACTCCCAGATGGTATTATACCTCACGTCAGATGGCAGTTCTCCGGTGACACTGGTACAGGTTAGTCTGTAGACCCGAGATCGTCATAGAGTCTTGTGTGATTCCCACTGTGCTTTTATTTCCACTTTACCACGTCCAAGAGGGCGTGCAAAACGGTGAATTTTGGGTATAGTCCCGAATCACATGGAGGCAATGAGTGATAGGAGGGGTTTCGTCTTTCCCGGTATAGGGAGTTGATGTTGTGCTGTGTTCAATTGGCTATAACTGGAAGTCCCTGGCCAGGGCGGATATTGAGTACTACTGGTAAGTGTTATCAGTAGGTTCTCGACCTGTTATGAGCCTCACATCGACACGACTTATCGGTTACTGGGGTCTGACGTATACCACCCCTAGACTAGATATGCAACATATCAAACGAAGAGACCGGACTGTACGGGAGTGTTACTGATTGGATTCACAGGAGAATGTACAGGCTTGCTTGTTGATCTTCTGATTGCTCAATACCTGGGTGGCTGTTACGTTTAGCTGACCGCTTGCAGCTTGTGGGTGTTTGATATGATCATCCCCTGCTACCGGCGTATTGACGATTCTTTAGAGTCCTACATAGAGGTCTCTTGACTCAGGCAAAATGGAGTAGGAGCACATATGTGATATGTGCGGGATCGAGAATAATACGATATGAGATTCCGTATTCTATTCTCGCGATATATGATATCGGCCGGCGATATTTGATATCAGTCGGGTCATCGGATCAAGTGTTGATTCAATGAATGGGTACATGATATATTAGTCGGTTATATTAGATATAGCCGGATTGTCGGATCAAGTGTTGATTCGATAATTTATTGTATAATTATATATGTGATATATTACATTACATTATCTAATATTGGCTCGCTTTATTATTTCATTTTCTCAACGGATAATACATTGATATATATGCGATGTATGTTAATTGTATTATTTTTTTTTGTTACAAAAATATGTTATATATGCGATATATAATATTGTAACAAGTTATGATTACTAATGCAACATGATTAGTGGAGATTAAACATGGTTAGGGTTTGATTTGGGTTAGCTTATTCATGAAGCTTCTAGAAGCTTTTTCTTTTGTTTTAAGCAAAGATTTTTGTTTGGAGATATTTCCTAACCCAACCCAAACCCTTGACCCTAGTTAAATCTCTGTTAGTTGTATGTATGCCCTAGAGGCCAGTATTGTACATATGTTGTATATTATATTGGATGCTTGGACATATATAGAGATGACTTTCTTGCTCGATATGATAGTATGCTATCTGGTTGCTCTTTATCTTAACATGTACACTAGTCTCTTTATACTGTCTTATAGTTACATGTTAGTAAAGCCCTTAGGATGTGTACTTGACTACCTGGACTATGATGCAGATCATACTAGTGGGGACATGGTAGTCTATAAGTACATCCTTCAAGGTCCCTAGTCGTGGGTGTATCGAGACGGGGCATCGATATACCAGAGTAGACTAGCGTATACGCTTCTCGACCCATGTGATGGGCGATGGATGATCCCATATCCATTGGTGTTTGACATCAGAGATGGTATATGGGTGCTCAGTGGAGACTGGGTACACTGGACGGACTCGCCGAGAACTCCCAGATGGTATTATACCTCACGTCAGATGGCAGTTCTCAGGTGACACTTGTACAGGTTAGTCTGTAGACCCGAGATCGTCATAGAGTCTTGTGTGATTCGGACTGTGCTTTGATCTCCACCTTACCACGTCCATGAGGGCGTGCAAAACGGTGGTCTTTGGGTACAGTCCCGAGTCACATGGAGGCAATGAGCGATAGGAGGGGTTTCGTCTCTCCCGGTATTGGGAGTTGATGTTGCGCTGTGCTCGATTGGCCGTAACAGGGAAGTCCCTGGCCAGGGCTGATCAGAGATTTACTGGTAAGTGTTACCAGTAGTTTCTCGACCCGTTATGAGCCTCACATCGGCACGACTTATCGGTTATTGGGGTCTGACGTTTACCACCCCTAGACTTGATATGCGACATATCTTACGAAGAGACCGGACTGTATGGTAAGTGTTACTGGTCGGATTCGCAGGAGTGTGAGCGGGCTAGCTCGTCGATCTTCTGATCGCTCAATACCCGGGTGGCCGTTACGTTTAGCAGACCGCTTGCGGCTTGTGGGTGCTTGATATGATCATCATCTGCTACCGGCGTATTGACGAGTCTTTAGAGTCCTACACAGAGGTTTCCTAGCTCAAGAGAAACGAAATAGGGGCGCATATGAGATATGTGCGGGAGCGAGAATAATACGTGTATGTGATACCGCATTTCATTCTCGCGTTAAATGTTTCGATTGGTTGTATGAGATATGACCTAGTTATCGAATCATTGATTCGATAAATCGATGCATTGAATACTAGTCGGTTATGTGCGACATGACCGGATCATTGAATCAAGTGTTGATTTAATGATTTAATGTATAATTATATATTTGATATATTACTTTGCATCAACTAGTATTGGTTCACTTTAAACGGATTTTTCTCACTTGATTTACACATTGTATATGTGATATACTTTTGTGCACATATAAGTATCATGTTTGATGATACTTGATCATATGGTTAAGTGTATGGAATTAAACCATAGTTAACTTGAGATTAGGGTTTTAATTATGCATTTATTCATTTAATTGTTTATTCATTTATTTGGATAAAGCTTAAGTGGAGAATGGTGGCATTTCTTGTTTTATGTTGAAGCTTCATGAAGCCTTGACTTTATGCAACCATTCTTGTCCACTAGCTTAACCCTAACTCTCCAAATAACCATGGTTGATTCTCTACACTTAACCTTAGTTAGAATTATGATAAGTATAGATTTTTCTTTTCATTTTAAATAACTTATCATAATTCTAGCTCTTCTTCTTCTTCATCTTCAAAAGAAAAACTTAGATGCCATCAATGGCTACTTGAGTTCTAGTGAGAGAATTCCAAATCTAAAGTGAACCCATCTCCTATTTCTTCACCCTCTACCTCTTGCCAAGTTGTTTTGGGTGTTCTCTTCACAAGTTTCACAACTTTGTGAAGTCGGAACTTGAACTAGTGCAACCTCGACGTAGATCGTCTATGACACAAAGCCGACGTCCTATTCCACACGTTTTTCCGATGAAGCCGACGAATGAGTCGAGGATTCATGATGGACAGCGAGGGCATGACCACGTGGAGCTAAGGAGGTGGAAATCCGGATCTACAAAGGTTGTAGCTTCCGACCTTTTGTTAATTAGTTAACCAGTTTTATCATTTCGCCTAAACATCTAGTACTAAGATCCGTAGTCTAGGGTTTCTCGGCACCAAAATTTTTAAATTGGCATGTTCGATGCCTTGTGAGACCTTACTAGAGTGCCTAGGAACCTTTCACTGGTATCAGAGCCTAGCTAGAGCCTTAGGCGAAGTCCAGACGGAGTTTGAAGTCCGAACGAACCCGAAAACCCATTACAAACATGCTCTCTGTATTTTTTCTAAAAACGTGGATTTTTCCAGATTAAAAATTGCCAAAAAATTCAGCAGGGAATTTAATAAGTTACTGTGAAGCACGTTTTACTAAATCAACTACTTAGGCGTGGAACCGCGGCCCCCACCATAGGAAGCGCGGCGGTTCCGCGGCCACTGTGCTGATTTACAGAAAGTGGTTTGCACAGTAATTAATTTCATGTAGTGCTGAGTCTTCTGGGAATGTTTAATATTCATTCAAGGGTTGAATTTTCTGGGGTTGTTTTGGGGATTCGGTATTTCGATCGGATTATCAAATTTCGTCTTTTGTGTTTTTCCGGATAATTTTCAGAATATGTTAAAAAGTTCGACCGGATATAAATACCCAATTTTTCCCCTATCTGGAAATTTCCAAGTGTTGGATTTTTCCGTAGTTTAACGACGTTCTAAGTAGTGCAAGTAACGCGATGGACCCTCTAGAAGACAACAAACCTTAACTCGATTATGTGACCGTCTTGAACTGCCCTTTGAACCTTCGGGTTTGGGGCAGTACGGCGTGCCACATGTGAGGCGTTGGCTTGACCCTTCTACGGCTGGACCGTCGGTACTGAGGCACGAACTGAATGTTGTTAGACTTATTTCATGTGTTGGACTGTATCGGGAAAACTTGGGTATTCGACTGTTCGATCGGAAAGTTTAACATTATCTGTTTATCTGGAATGTGATACAATAATTGGAATTCACAAACAGTTATGAGATAACTGGATGAATGTTATAAATCTAGCACTTTAGTCCCATACGATATTGAAAAGAGTTTTCGATAATGAGACTAAAATGCGGGGTTTGTAACGGATAGGCATGTGATGTCTAAAGTGGTTGCGGATTCCAACTGTTGTAGTTTTACATTTTCTTTTCTGTGACCGTAAGTGTAATATGTGAATCGCCAGTTTCGTTGCTATACGTCAACGACAATTGGGATATGCATACTTACTTACGTTGATGACATGTGATGTTATGTGTTGCTGGATATGTTATATTGGATCGTCGTGTTTGAATAGCCGGGGGTTTTTATGTGAGATGAGTGTTTTTCATTTTCATTCATGTAAAAACTTGTATGTAATATTCTTTTATTTGGGGCACTTCCAGGTAGCGAAAGTTGTCACCCTTTGTATATTATTTACTTTTCCGCATTAGGATGACCCAAGGAGGGGAGCACAAGTAACCGGGTTCTAGGGTCCAGTGGGAGACCAACTCGAGAAGTCGAGTCCGGGTCTCCTAACCCTAGAATTGGCAGGATTGCTTGCCGCTCTCGTAGGGGTCTAGGGGTGTGGGATTGGCTATTCATCGCGACCGTGGAATCCGTGTTTTATACTGGCTCGTATTGAAAACACGGACGTCCTAGTATATCCAATATTTCATATGTTTATTCTGCTGCGATATTTGTGTTGTGACTCTGTGATGGATATAGTATATAGTATATATGATATATTATATAGACGTTACTTATGTTTTACACCCGCGCTAGCCCTTCCCTGCTCTGTCGTTAGTTACCTAACCTAACGGTGCACGAGGGGACATCGAGGCGAATGCGGATGGCATAAGTGTACGTCATATCTATCTGTGATGTTTAGGTATTTAAATGATGGGACTTCATTAATGTGATTAATGAAAGATAAGAAACCTAAGATGTTGTGGAATCGAATTTTAAAATAAAACAGGTAGCTACAGTTTTTTCTTTGCACAGCGGTATATATGATATACCCCGCACCTTATTCGATGAGGAAAGGACCGAGATCCCTTCACCGGGAGTGACTCCTTTAGCAATAACTGGCAGATGCTACAGACTCGGTTTGCTTTTGACTGCTTTTGGGTTTTTGCTTTGCACAGCGATATATATGATATATCCCGCACCTCATTCGACGAGGAAAGGACCGAGATCCCTTCGCCGGGAGTGACTCCTTTAGCAAAACTAGAAAAGCCTCAAAATCACTCCATTTCAAAACTTCATTTGATTCTACAACGATATCAAGTTCATTACGCAATAGGTTTTCAGAAAAACCTGCGTAGCCCTCCGTCATTTCAGATAGGTTACATATAGTATTCATGCTACATTTGTTGGCTTTCGTCAAGGTGTAGTGTGCGGTAGCTATGTGCTGTTTATCTGCTGCATATGATGCGACTGGATTAGGGTAGTCGTACGGCTTTGTTGGCTTTCGTAAAGGGTCGTGCGAGTGGGTTTGATTCAGTCAAGAAATGTACGGGTTGAACTTGACTAGCGGGCTGTGATTTGTTGGCTTTCGTCAAGGTCATAGCACGCTAGGGGCAAAAGCATTATCGGGAATTTCAAGTGTTGAAATTTGCAATGAGATTGCATACCTTCTATGAGATAGTTGGATCCCGATACCCACTGCGAGTAAGAGTTACTCCTGGGAGAGTTTTACACATTGCAATTAGCTGATCAAGTAGGTGTCTAGAAAGGTGTCAACGGGGTTACGCCTCTGGGAAAACGAGGTTTACATTAATTAGGTTCGTGCGAAAGCACGGGGGACCTCCCTCAAAGTACCGACACTGGCCTGGCTGAAAGATTGGCGAACTTGTAGTGTGTAATTAATCCCGGCTAGTCTTTCCTTTTAGGGTTTGAAGGAAGATTTGATAAAAAGCAGTGGGAGCCATCCTGATTAGATAAGATAATAACCAATCTGATCTTGCACGAGCATACCCTAAAGTGTTTTCTTCTCTCTCTCTCTAGGTAGCGACCAGTTCATGCCTTAATCAAGATAATAATATGGATGTATTGACCGAACCCGCATGTTATACTGTGCTGGGGAACATTGGTTCCGTTCATTCTTATAAGAGTTATAGGAATGAACAGGATATAGGGGAATACCAGGATTCCCATGCCACCCGAATGATGAAAGTACATGTTGATGCATTTTCTTCGGGTGTGTTCGTTACTAAGAACTGTTTCTCCATTTGCTCTACGTCCTGGGTATTATATACCGGGTCAGGATCCCATATATGTAATCAGTTATATGGGCTTAGGAAAGGTAGAGAACTTAGAGAAGGTGATAAAGACATTAGAGTTGGAAATGGTGCAATTGTTGCAGCTAAGACTGTCGGGGAATATCACCTTGTATTACCAACTGGTAATACATTGGTTCTGAACGAATGCTATTACATGCCGAACCTGATATGCAACATTATATCGGTTTCTTTATTAAGCAAAGAAGGATATAATTTTGTATTACAGGACAATGTTATGAACATTTTCCGTGACCAAAAGTTGGTTGGATCAGGCACGTTATGCAATGGCATTTATGTTCTAAATCAATCAACAGTTCTGAGCATAACAAACACACACAAGAGGAAGAGTTCAGAACTGAACGAATCTTACTTGTGGCATTGTAGACTGGTTCACATCAATGTGACACGACTGGCTAAGTTGCATAAGGATGGATATTTGAAACCTTTCGAATTTTCATCTTATGACACTTGCCAGTCATGTCTCAAAGGCAAGATGACCAAAACTCCGTTTACGGGACACGGAGAAAGAGTTACCGAACTCTTGGGACTAATACATAGTGATGTATGTGGTCCCATGTCTACACATGCCAGGGATGGTTCTTCGTACTTCATTACATTCACTAACGATCTCTCAAGATACGGACATGTGTACTTTATAAGACACAAGTCTGAAGCTTTTGAGAAATTTAGAGAATATAAACAAGAAGTCGAAAACCAAACCGGAAAAAGTATTAAAATCCTTCGATCTGATCGAGGAGGTGAATACTTGAGCAATGAATTCCTGGACTTCCTAAAAGAGAATGGGATTCTCTCTCAACTGACTCCTCCATATACACCACAGCACAACGGTGTATCAGAACGGAGGAACCGCACCTTATTAGATATGGTACGCTCTATGATGAGCACAGCTGAGTTATCTATTTCCTTCTGGGGGTATGCGCTTGAGATAGCCATACATCTATTGAATATGGTCCCCACCAAATCTGTGCCTACCACTCCATATGAGATATGGAAAGGGAAGAGACCAAGTCTTAACTATGTTAAGATATGGGGTTGTCCAGCCTATGTCAAACGACAAAATCCGGACAAACTCGAGGCACGGTCTGTTCTATGCAAATTTGTAGGATATCCCAAGAATTCTCAAGGGTATATCTTCTACCACCCTGAGGAACAAAGAGTGTTTGTTTCTCGGCATGCCACCTTTTTAGAAAAGGAATTTCTTGAAAAAGAGATTAGTGGTCATGAGGTAGAACTGGAAGAGGTTCCAGCTGCAGAAGCTACAACAGAAGATCTGGTGGAACCAGAGGATTCCGTAGTTCCCGATGAACCCCAGCCTCTCCGCCGATCTGGTAGGGTTTCTCGTCCACCTGAGAGATACTATGGTTTTCTCATTGATGGTGGGAGCGAGGATTGCATCATGGAGGATGATGACCCAACTAGCTTCGAGCAGGCCATCACGAGTGGGGACTCAGTGAAATGGCTGGATGCTATGATGGATTCCATGTACACCAACAAAGTATGGACTTTGGAAGTTGCTCCTGAAGGGGTAAAACCCATTGGGAGCAAGTGGATCTTCAAGAAGAAACTTGTTGTAGATGGGAAAGTGGAGACTTTCAAAGCTAGACTTGTAGCAAAAGGTTTTCGTCAAAGACCAGGTGTGGACTATGACGAGACCTTTTCTCCAGTGGCTATGCTTAAATCCATCCGGATCATGCTTGCCATCGCTGCTTATCATGATTACGAAATCTGGCGAATGGATGTTAAGACCGCCTTTCTAAATGGTGATTTAGAAGAGTGCGTGTACATGACTCAGCCAGAGGGCTTCGTAGTCAGTGGGAGCAGCGGGAAGGTGTGCAAGCTGCTTAAATCCATTTATGGATTAAAGCAAGCATCGCGGAGTTGGAACATCTGCTTTGACGTCGTTATCAAAGAGTTTGATTTCGTCAAAAATCCAGATGAACCTTGTATCTACAGGAAGGTGGCAGAGAGTAAGATTTTCTTCCTCGTATTGTACGTGGACGACATACTCTTGATAGGAAATGATATTCCTATGCTGCAATCGGTCAAGCTCTTCTTATCACAAAGATTCTCAATGAAAGATCTTGGTGATGCCTCCTGCATATTGGGAATTAGGATCTATAGAGATAGATCCAAACGGATTTTGGGATTGTCCCAATCCAGGTACATTGACACCATACTAAAGAGGTTTAGTATGGAAGAGTCCAAGCGTGGGAACTTACCCACGATCTCTGGAGTCACTCTCTCCAAAGAGATGTCTCCCAAGACAGATTTGGAGAGAGCTCGCATGCAAGGGATACCCTATGCTTCGGCAGTAGGCTCTATCATGTATGCGATGCTATGTACCAAACCCGATGTAGCATACTCACTAAGTATAGTGAGCAGGTATCAAGCTGATCCTGGAGAGAGTCACTGGACAGCTGTGAAGAGCATTCTCAAGTACTTGCGACGAACTAGAGATATGTTCTTGGTGTATGGTAACGGAGAACTCCAAGTGGAGTCCTTTACTGATTCGAGCTTCCAGAGTGATAAGGACGACTCTAAGTCGCAGTCGGGCTTTGTCTTTACCCTTTACGGAGGGGCGGTTAGCTGGAAGAGTTCCAAGCAGGAAACCGTGGCAGACTCGACGATGGAGGCTGAATACATCGCTGCCAACGATGCTGCTAAAGAAGCTGTCTGGATCAAGAAGTTCATTACTGAACTTGGAGTGGTTCCATCCATTGAGCATCCAATACCTTTGTATTGCGATAACAATGGAGCGGTGGCTTTGGCCAAGGAACCCAGGTCCCATCAGCGGTCCAGGCATATTCTGAGGCGGTATCACCTGATCCGGGAGATAGTTGATCGCCGGGAGATCGAGGTCAGGAGGGTTGACACGAAGAACAACACGGCGGATCCACTCATGAAGGCCATTCCCCAGATACAGTTTGAGAGACTCTTCGGAATGCTCGGTATGTGATACTACAGCAGCTGGCCTTAGTGCAAGTGGGAGATTGTTAGTTGTATGTATGCCCTAGAGGCCAGTATTGTACAGATGTTGTATATTATATTGGATGCTTGGACATATATAGAGATGACTTTCTTGCTCGATATGATAGTATGCTATCTGGTTGCTCTTTATCTTAACATGCACACTAGTCTCTTTATACTGTCTTATAGTTACATGTTGGTAAAGCCCTTAGGATGTGTACTTGACTACCTGGACTATGATGCAGATCATACTAGTGGGGACATGGTAGTCTATAAGTACATCCTTCAAGGTCCGTAGTCATGGGTGTATCGAGACGGGGCATCGATATACCAGAGTAGACTAGCGTATACGCTTCTCGACCCATATGATGGGCGATGGATGATCCCATATCCATTGGTGTTTGACATCAGAGATGGTATACGGGTGCTCAGTGGAGACTGAGTACACTGGACGGACTCGCCGAGAACTCCCAGATGGTATTATACCTCACGTCAGATGGCAGTTCTCAGGTGACACTTGTACAGGTTAGTCTGTAGACCCGAGATCGTCATAGAGTCTTGTGTGATTCCCACTGTGCTTTGATCTCCACCTTACCACGTCCATGAGGGCATGCAAAACGGTGGTCTTTGGGTACAGTACCGAGTCACATGGAGGCAATGAGCGATAGGAGGGGTTTCGTCTCTCCCGGTATTGGGAGTTGATGTTGCGCTGTGCTCGATTGGCCGTAACAGGGAAGTCCCTGGCCAGGGCTGATCAGAGATTTACTGGTAAGTGTTACCAGTAGTTTCTCGACCCGTTATGAGCCTCACATCGGCACGACTTATCGGTTATTGGGGTCTGACGTTTACCACCCCTAGACTTGATATGCGACATATCAGACGAAGAGACCGGACTGTATGGTAAGTGTTACTGGTCGGATTCGCAGGAGTGTGAGCGGGCTAGCTCGTCGATCTTCTGATCGCTCAATACCCGGGTGGCCGTTACGTTTAGCAGACCGCTTGCGGCTTGTGGGTGCTTGATATGATCATCATCTGCTACCGGCGTATTGACGAGTCTTTAGAGTCCTACACAAAGGTTTCCTAGCTCAAGCGAAACGAAATAGGGGCGCATATGAGATATGTGCGGGAGCGAGAATAATGCATGTATGTGATACCGCATTTCATTCTCGCGTTAAATGTTTCGATTGGTTGTATGAGATATGACCTAGTTATCGAATCATTGATTCGATAAATCGATGCATTGAATACTAGTCGGTTATGTGCGACATGACCGGATCATTGAATCAAGTGTTGATTTAATGATTTAATGTATAATTATATATTTGATATATTACTTTGCATCAACTAGTATTGGTTCACTTTAAACGGATTTTTCTCACTTGATTTACACATTGTATATGTGATATACTTTTGTGCACATATAAGTATCATGTTTGATGATACTTGATCATATGGTTAAGTGTATGGAATTAAACCATAGTTAACTTGAGATTAGGGTTTTAATTATGCATTTATTCATTTAATTGTTTATTCATTTATTTGGATAAAGCTTAAGTGGAGAATGGTGGCATTTCTTATTTTATGTTGAAGCTTCATGAAGCCTTGACTTTATGCAACCATTCTTGTCCACTAGCTTAACCCTAACTCTCCAAATAACCATGGTTGATTCTCTACACTTAACCTTAGTTAGAATTATGATAAGTATAGATTTTTCTTTTCATTTTAAATAACTTATCATAATTCTAGCTCTTCTTCTTCTTCATCTTAGATGCCATCAATGGCTACTTGAGTTCTAGTGAGAGAATTCCAAATCTAAAGTGAACCCATCTCCTATTTCTTCACCCTCTACCTCTTGCCAAGTTGTTTTGGGTGTTCTCTTCACAAGTTTCACAACTTTGTGAAGTCGGAGCTTGAACTAGTGCAACCTCGACGTAGATCGTCTTTGACACAAAGTCGACGACCTATTCCTCACGTTTTTCCGATGAAGCCGACGAATGAGTCGAGGATTCATGATGGACAGCGAGGGCATGACCACGTGGAGCTAAGGAGGTGGAAATCCGGATCTACAAAGGTTGTAGCTTCCGACCTTTAGTTAATTAGTTAACCAGTTTTATCATTTCGCCTAAACATCTAGTCTAAGATCCGTAGTCTAAGGTTTCTCGGAACCAAAATTTTTAAATTGGCATGTTCGATGCCTTGTGAGACCTTACTAGAGTGCCTAGGAACCTTTCAATCTCTACAATGGTTAGCCCTTTCATCTTTAACCATGGATTGCATTTGTAATGAGGATAACAATTTTCATTACTCATCACGAAAGAAATCTTCTTCTTCTTCTTCCTCCTTGCAAAGCTTTCTAGTTTTTGGTTTTGTGATAGATTAGTGTGAGAAATTGATAATAAAAGAGAGCATAAATCCTACTTCATCATCCTTATCTAATCTAGCCAATTTGATTAGTGTGTTCACTTCATTAATACTTGATTAGTGAGTGAGAGCTTGAGTTAAAGAAACTTCATGGTAGATCATCTTTGAAAATGAAGACTTCAAGCAAGCATGGATCATTCGGGTTGTGGAGCTTCTCTTGAGTCCAGGAGATCATGGATTGCGGCGAAGGGACTACTACTCGGAGCTTATGAAGCGAAGGAGCGGACTACAAAGGTTGTAATCCCTCTCTCTTAGATGTAAAGATGTTTACTTGCATGTTTAATCCTAATAATCTTGCAAAGATCCTTGCTTTGGGTTGTTCGGCACGTCTAATTTTTAAATCGGGCATGGTTGATGCCTTATAGAACCTTGTGACAGTGCCTAGTAACCCTCCAGGTTACCTATGACGGCAGCAAGGTTTCGGAAGGCATCGTCCATGCCAAATTCAAAAAGTTATCGTTCTAGCTAACCCTAACCATGAATCGTAAACTAGAAATCGACGGAATAACAAATGCAAACACTTTGCAAGTGAAAGAGAGCAAGGAATACAACCTTTGTAGACCGGTCCTTCACTTCAATAGCTCCATGTAGTAGTCCCTTCGCTGCGATCGTGAACTCCGGATTCTAGAGAGGCTCCTATGAAGAAACGAACATGATTGCTTCGATGTCTTCGAGGCCGAAGATGATCTACGTCGAGGAGACACTAACCTAAGCTATCTCTTCACTAATTACGGAATTAGTGAAGCAAACACCCTATACTAAATAGAAAGTAGTAGAGAATGATGAAGTAGGAAGTGAGCTCACTTTAGATTTCATTTTCTCACCCATTTTCTCACATCTCCATTGAAGCTAGAAAGCTTTGAGGAAGAAGAAGAAGAATGAAGAACTCATATGAAAAATGAATGATCCAAATGAATTATTGCAACCATGGGTGAGTTAAGCCCTCATGCCTGACTCATGTAGAGAATTAACCAAGGGCTAAGGTTAAGGGTAAGGTTTAGAAATATCTTAAGGCAAAACAAAACTTGAAGACTTTAGTCAATGCAAATCCAAGTTTCTAAAAGTTTCTTGCCATGACAAAAGACTTTAGTTTTGAATTACTTAATCCATTAAAAACCCTAGGATTAAACCATAGCTGGTATAAGTCTCATACACCCATCTTGCATGTATCATCAAGCATGACACAATACATGTACACAAATATACATATCACATATATAAAATGTGCACATCAAGTGAAAAAAGAATCATAAGTGAGCTAATACTAGTTAATGTAATGTAATATATCTAATATATAATTATACATTAAATTATTAAATCAACACTTGATTTAATAATCCGGCTATATCATATATAACCGACTAATATCATATGTAACAACTTATCGAATCAACTCTTGATCCGATAACCCGACTATATCGCATATAACTGACCAATGTCACAAATCGCGAGAATAGAATACGGTATCTCATATCGTATAAATCTCGGCCCCGCACATATCATATATGTTCTCCTACTCCGTTTCGCTTGAGCCAGGAAACCCCTGTGTGGGACTCTAAAGACTTGTCAATACGCCGGCAGTAGGTGATGATTATATCAAACACCCACAAACCGCAAGCGGTCTGCTAAACGTAACGGCCACCCGGGTATTGAGCGATCAGAAGATCAACAAGCAAGCCTGCTCACACTCCTGCGAATCCAATCAGTAACACTACCGTACAGTCCGGTCTCTTCGTCTGATATCTCGCATATCTCGTCTAGGGGTGGTGAACGTCAGACCCCAGTAACTCGATAAGTCGTGTCGATATAAGGCTCATAACGGGTCGAGAAACTACTGATAACACTTACCAGTATATCTCTGAAGCAGCCTGGGCCAAGGAGTTCCTGTTATAGCTAATCGAGCACAGCGCAACATCAACTCCCAATACCGGGAGAGACGAAACCCCTCATATCGCTCATTGCCTCCATGTGATTCGGGACTGTACCCAAAAGCCACTGTTTTGCACGTTCTCTTGAACGTGGTAAGGTGGAAATCAAAGCACAGTGGGAATCACACAAGACTCTATGACGATCTCGGGTCTACAGACTAACCTGTACCAGTGTCACCAGAGAACCGCCATCTGACGTGAGGTATAATACCATCTGGGAGTTCTCGGCGAGTCCGTCCAGTGTACCCAGTCTCCACTGAGCACCCGTATACTCTCTCTGATATCAAACACCAATAGATATGGGATCATCCATCGCCCATCTACATGGGTCGAGAAGCTATACGCTAGTCTACTCTTGTATATCGATGCCCTGTCTCTATATACCCTCGGCTAGGAACATTTGAAGGATGTACTTAACGACTACTCTGTTCCCACTAGTATGATCTTCATCATAGTCCTGGTAGTCAAGTACTCATCCTAAGGGCTTTATCAACATGTAACATAGAGATAATCAGTGTACATGTTAAGATAAAGAGCAACCAGATAGCATACTATCATGTCGAGCAAGAAAGTCCTCCATATATATGTCCAAGCATCCCCTACAATATACATCGTATGTACAGCAATGCCCTCTAGGGCATACATATCACTAACAATCTCCCACATGCACTAGGGCCATCTGTTGTAGTATCTCACACCCAACAATCAGCGGTGGTTGAAGTATCTCATACTCAACCATCCCATAAAAATCTCTACAGGGAAATAGGCCTTTGTCAGTGGATCCGTGCTGTTGTCCTCTGTGTCTACTCTCCTAACCTCGATCTCCCTGGAGATCAATCATCTCCATGATCAGGTGATACTGCCTAAGAATATGTCTGGATCACTGATGGGACGGGGGTTCCTAGGCTAAAGCCACAACTCCATTGTCACACAATGGTAGGAACAAAGTTCATCTCATGAAATTATATATATCCAGACTGCCTCTTCGGTAGCATCCTTGGTAGCAATGTATCCTGCCTTTATCGTCTAGTTTGTCACGGTATCTAGCTTGGAACTCTTCCAATATACCGTCCCTCCATTGAGGGCAAAGATAATGCCTGTGACTGACATTTAGTCATCCTTACCACCCTTGAAGCTATCCAGTGATTCTCCCCAGGATCAATTGATACCATCTCACTACACCTAGTGAGAGTCCTAACATCCATTTATATCTATCTCAGAGATCCAAAATCCAGGATTTATGAGGTATCACCTTGATCCTATATGGAGAATCCTTATGATAAGAGGAGATTGACCGAGCGCAGCATAGGAAACTCCTTCCCTATCAAGAGTGTAGGGTTCCTAGGCACTCTAATTGAGTCTCACAAGTGATCAAACATGCCAATTTCTAAAAATTACGGTGCCGAGAAAACCTAGAACGAATCGTTGGCTAGAAGTATAGGCAAAGCAAGCATGTAAACGGAAATATAGCTAAAGGGAAGGGGCTACAAACTTTGTAGATCCGGTTAACCACCTCATAGGCTCCGTGATGAAGTCCCCTCGCTATCCAAATCGTATCTTGGGCTCTAGCATCGGCTTCATCGGAGGAAAAACGGGCTAGGTCATCGACGACGTGCCGAAGATGATCTACGTCGAGGCATCACTAGATCAAGCTCCATCTTCACCAAGCCATGAAAACTTGTGAAGGAAACACCCTATACTACTTGGCAAGAGGTAGGGAATGAAGAAATAGGAAGTGGGTAGACTTTAGTTTTGATTTCTCACTAGTTTTCATCACTTGCCATTGGAGTAGCAAGCTTTCTTCATGGAAGAAGAAGATGAAGAAGAAGAAGAAGATATGATAAGTTATTTAAAAAGGAAAATAAAAAGAATACTTATCATAACTTCAACCATGGTTTAGTGTAGAGATTTAACTAAGGTTTAGATGAGTGGTTAGGGTTAAAGAAGAGACAAGAATGGTAAACTTGTTCAAAGCTTCAAGAAGCTTCAAAGAAAAAACAAACTAAGCCACCAAAACAATAATAAATGGATAAATAAATAAGAGAAAAGAAACCCTAACCATTCACTAAACATGGTTTAATCTTTACACAAACCCAAAAGAGCAAGTATCATCAAACATGATACAATCTTGTGCACAAAAGTATATCACATATACAACTTGCACAATTCAAGTGAGAAAATCCTTTTAAAGTGAACCAATACTAGTTAATGCAAAGTAATATATCAAATATATATAATTATGCATTAAATCATTAAATCAACACTTGATTCAATGATCCGGTCATATCGCATATAACCGGCTAGTATCCAATGTATCGGCTTATCGAATCAATCCTTGATTCGATAACTAGGTTATATCACATACAACCATTCGATACATTCATCGCGAGAATGGAATACGGTATCACATACACGAATTATTCTCGGTCCCGCACATATCTCATATGCGCTCCTATTTCGTTTCGCTTGAGCCAGGAAACCTCTGTGTAGGACTCTAAAGACTCGTCAATACGCCGGCAGCAGATGATGATCATATCAAACACCCACAAGCCGCAAGCGGTCTGCTAAAAGTAACGGCCACCCGGGTATTGAGCGATCAGAAGATCGACGAGCAAGCCCGCTCACACTCCTGCGAATCCAACCAGTAACACTTACCGTACAGTCCGGTCTGTTCGTCTGATATGCCGCATATCTCGCCTAGGGGTGGCAAACGTCAGACCCCAATAGCTCGATAAGTCATGCCGACGTGAAGTCCATGACATGTGTGAAACTACTGATAACACTTACCAGTGGGTCACTGCAACCCTGGCCAGGGATTTCCTGTTATGGCCAGTCGAGCATAGCACAACATCAACCCCCAATACCGGGAGAGACGAATCCCCTCCTATCGCTCATTGCCTCCATGTGAATCGGGACTGTACCCAAAAACCACCTGTTTACAGAACTCAGTAGAGCCGTGGTAGGGTGGAAATCAAAGCACAGTGGGAGACACACAAGACTCTATGACGATCTCGGGTCAACAGACTAAGTTGTACCAGTGTCACCAGAGAACTGCCATCTGACGTGAGGTATAATACCATTTGGGAGTTCTCGGCGAGTCCGTTCAGTGTACCCAGTCTCCACTGAGCACCCGTATACCATCTTCGATTTCAAACACCAATGGATATGGGATCATCCATCGCCTATCGCATGGGTCGAGAAGATATACGCTAGTCTACTCTGGAATATCGATGCCCCGTCTCGATATTCCCTCGACTAGGAACAATGAAGGATGTACTCATTGACTACCCAGGCCCCACTAGTATGATCTTCATCATAGTCCTGGAAGTCGAGTACACATCCTAAGGGCTTTATCAACATGTAATCAGAGAGACAGAAAGTATACATGTTAAGATAAAGAGCAACCAGATAGCGTATTATCATGTCGAGCAAGAAAGTCCTACCTATATATGTCCCAGCATCCACTACAATATACATCCAATGTACAGTAATGGCCTCTAGGGCATACATATAACTAACAATCTCCCACTTGCACTAGGGCCATCTGTAGCAGTGGTTGCAGTATCTAATACTCAACCATCCCATATGAGTCTCTCTCTGGGAAAAGGCTTTCGTGAGTGGATCCGCCGTGTTGTCCTCTGAGTCTACTCTCCTAACCTCGATCACCCCGGAGATCAACTATCTCCATGATCAGGTGATGCTTCCTATGAATATGTCTGGGTCACTGATGGGACCAGGGTTCCAGGGCCTAAGCCACACTTCCATTGTCATACAATGGCAGGATCGTAGTTCATCTTATGAACCAATATACACCCAAACTACCTCTTTGGTAGTATCTTTAATAGCGATGTTACCAGCCTTTATCGTCTAGTTTGCTACGGTATCGAGCTTGGAACTCTTCCAACATACCGTCCCTTTACTGAGGGTAAAGACAGTGCCTGTGACTGACATTCAGTCGTCTTTATCACCCTGGAACACTTCCAGTGATTCTTCCCAGGATCGATTGATACAATCTCACTATACCTAGTGAGAACTCTAATATCCCTTTAGATCTATCTCATAGGTCCAAATCTCAGGATTTAGGAGGTATCATCTTTATCCTATTTGGAGAATCCTTGTGATAATAGTAGATTGACCGATCGTAGTATAGGAAACTCTTTTCTTATCAAGAGTATGTTGTCTACGTACAATACGAAGATGACCACCTTACTCTCTACTACCCTTTTGTATATACAAGGTCCGTCTACCATTTTGATGAAGTCAAACACTTTGACTATCACATCAAAACAGACATTCCAACTCCGCGATGCCTGCTTCATTATGTAAAGCAACTTACACACGTTTCCGCTGCTCCTACTGTTTATGAAGACCTCTGGCTGTGTTCTTATAGACGTTCTCTTCTAAATCAGTATTTAGAAAAGCAGTCAGGGCACCCAACCACCAGATATCGTAGTCATGGTATGTAGCAATGTTAAGTAGGATCCGGATGGACTTAAGCATAGTCACTTGGAAAAGGTTTCATCATTATCCATGCCTGGTTGATGACTAAAACCTTTAATAAGCCTAGCTTTGAAAGTCTCAACTTTTCTATCTACACCAAGTAATCTTCTCAAGATATACTTGCTCCTGATGGAGATTTAACCCTTCAGATATAGCAACCAAAGTCCATACTTTGCTGGTGTACATGGATTCCATCTCAGATCGCTAAGCATCCAGCCATTCTTACAGAGTCCCTACTCTTGATGGCCTGCTCGAAACTAGTTGGGTCATCATCTCATGATGCATTCCTTGCTCCCACTGTCATCGAGAAACCGAGGTATCTCTCAGG
The DNA here is from genome assembly GCA_030015575.1 of Agapanthus africanus. Classification (NCBI taxonomy): domain Eukaryota; kingdom Viridiplantae; phylum Streptophyta; class Magnoliopsida; order Asparagales; family Amaryllidaceae; genus Agapanthus; species Agapanthus africanus. The sequence continues at coordinate 358,303,404 of JASDDO010000012.1, forward strand.
CGGATGAGGAACCCTACTAGATCGGCGGAGAGGCTGAGGTTCGTCGGGAACTATAGAATCTTATGGTTCTGTCAAATCATCAACTGCAGTTTTGTATAGCTGGAACCTTTCCAGTTCTACAGAACTGATCCTGCCTCGATCTTGTCCGGATTTTGCTTTAAACATAGGCCGGACAACCCCAAATCTTAATCCGCTTAAGAGATGGGTTCTTCCCATACCATATCTCATATGGAGTGGTAGGCACTGATTTGATTCAAACCTAATTCAATAGGTATGAAGCTTCTCAAGTGCATAACTCCAAAAGGAAATAGGTAACTCAGTAATACTCATCATAGAGCACACCATATCTAATATTGTGCAATTGCTCCGCCCTGATACACCGTTGTGCTGTGGTGTATTCAGAGAAGTAACACTGAGAGAAAATCTCATTCTCCTTTAGAATAGTCTAGGAATTCTATGCACAAGTATTCTCCTCCCTGATCTTATCATAGGACATAACACTTATACCCGTATTTTGGTTCTCTACTTCTAACTTATATTCTGTGAATATCTCAAAAGGTTCGGACTTATGTTTCAACAGGAACATATGACTGAATCTTGAGAGATTATCAGAAAATATAATGAAATATGAAGAACCAGTCCTGGCATGTGTAGACAGGAGACTTTACATACATCATCATGTATCAGTCCCAAGAGTTTACTAACTCTTTCTCTGTTTCTAATAAACAGAGCTATGGTCATCTAATCTTTGTGACATGACTGGCAAGTTTCACAAGATGTAAATTCAAACTGATTTAAATATGCATCTAAAATGTAACTTCAGCCAGTCGGGTCGCATCGATGTGACCTAGTCTACAATGCCTCAAGAAGGATTCGTTCATTTCTGAACTCTTCCTCTTGTGTGTGTTCTGTATACTAGGAACTGCAGTTTGATTTAGAACGTCAATGCTTTTAGATAACGTGCCTGAACCGATCAACTTTTGATATAGGAAATGTTCAAAACATTATCCAACAATACAAAATTATATCCTTCTTTACTAATAAAGAGACTAATATGATTTTGTATATCAGGTTCGGTATCTAATAGCATTTGTTCAGAATCAATGTACTGGTAATACAGGGTGACAGTGACCAACAGACTTGGCTGCAACACTTGCCCCGGTTTCTGTCTCATGAAACATATCACCCGTTCTCAGTTTTCTACCTTTTTGTAGCCCTATGTAACAGCTTACATATCTGGGATCCTGATCCGGTATCATATACCCAGGATTCAGAGGATACTGAGAAACAGTTCTTTGTAATGAACATACCCGAAGGAGATGCATCATATGCACTTTCTTCGTTTGGGCGGCATAGGAAATCTGGTATTCCCCTATTTCCTGCTCTGTCTTATAACAATTATAAGTTGGAGCGGGACCAACGTTCCCCAGCTCAGTATAACAAGCGGGTTCGGTCAAAATTCCGTTTTATTATCTTGATTAAGGCGTGATATGGTCGCTACCAGGAGAGAGAGAGAAGAAAACACTCTGCGTGCGCTCTTGCAAGATCAGATTGGTTATATATTTTATCTAATCAGGATGGCTCCCACTGTTTTTCTCAAATCTTCCTTCAAACCTTAAAAGGAAAGACTAGCCGGGATTAATTACACTCTACAAGTTCGCCAATCTTTCAGCCAGGCCAGTGTCGGTACTTTGAGGGAGGTTCCCCGTGCTTCGCACGGACCTAATTACTGTAAACCTCGTTTTCCCAGAGGCGTAACCCCGTTGACACCTTTCTAGACACCTACTTGATCGGCTAATTGCAAAGTGCAAAACTCTCCCAGGAGTAACAATTACTCGCAGTGGGTATCGGGATCCAACTATCATATAGAAGGTATGCAATCTTATTGCAAATTTCAACACTTGAAACTCCCGATAAAGGTTTTTACCCTTAGCACCTATGACCTTAACTATGGTCAACAAATCATAAGTACTAGTCAAGTTCTACCCGTCATTTCGTGATTAATTAGACCCACCCACATGACCCTTAACTAAGGTCAACAAAGTCACGCGACTGTCCTAACTAATCGCATCATATGTGGTGTAGGAAGACATCACTTAGCTACCGTACACTGTGCCTTGCCTATGGTCAACAAACACAGCACGAATACTAAGTACTCTACTTCCTAAAATGACGGAGGGTTGCGAATGGTTTTTGTGAAAACCTTTAACGCTTTGAACTTGATCTCGTTGCGGAATCAAATGGTTTTTTAAATGGAATGTTTTTGAGGCTTTTCTAGTTTTGCTAAAGGGGTCACTCCTGGTGAAGGGATCGTCGGCCCTTTCCTCGTCGAATGAGGTGCGGGATATATCATATATATCACTGTGCAAAGCAAAAACTATAGACGTGATCAAAAGAAAAACCGAGGGTTGTAGCATCTGCCAGTTATTGCTAAAGGAGTCACTCCCGGTGAAGGGATCTCGGTCCTTTCCTTATCGAATAAGGTGCAGGATGTTCTACAGGGAACACCACGATGCAAAGCAAGAACTGTAGCCACCTGTTTTTATTTTGAAATTCGATTCCACAACATCAATTAGGTTTATTTTCTTTCATTAATCTCATTAATGAATATCCCATCATTTAAGTCCACCTAAACATCACAGATAAATATGACGTACACTTATGCCATCCGCATTCGCCTCGATGTCCCTTCGTGCACAGTTAGGTTAGGTAACTAACGGCAGAGCGAGGCAGAGCTAGCGCGGGTGTAAAATATAAGCAACGTCTATATAATATATCATATATACTATATACTACATCTATCTGAACAGAGCACAGAACATCGCATGATCACATCACAGATAACGCAGCAGAAAATACATATGAAATATTGGATATACTAGGACGTCCGTGTTTTCAATACGAGCCAGTATGAAACACGGATTCCACGGTCGTGATGAATAGCCAATCCCACACCCCTAGACCCCTACGAGAGCGGCAAGCAACCCTACCAATTCTAGGGTTAGGAGACCCGGACTCGACTCCTCGAGTTGGTCTCTCACTGGACACCAGAACCCGGTTACTTGTGCTCCCCTTCTTGGGTCTATCCTAATGCGGAAAAGTAAATAATATACATCAACGGTGACAACTTCCGCAACCTGTAAGTTCCCCAATAAGAGAATATTACATACAAGTTTTTACATGAATGAAAATGGAAAAACACTCATCTCACATAAAAATCCCCCGGCTATTCAAACACGACGATCCAATATAACATATCCAGCAACACATAACATCACATGTCATCAACGTAAGTAAATATGCACATCCCAATTGTCGTTGACATATAGCAACGAAACCGGCGATATCACATATTACACTTACGGTCACAGAAAAGAAAGTGTAAAACTACAACAGTTGGAATCCGCAACCACCTCAGACATCGCATGCCTGACCAAATGAATTCTTTAGACATCGCATGCCAAACAATTATAAACCCCGCATTTTAGTCTCATTATCGAAAACACTTTTCAATATCAAGTCGGGCAATTCAACAAGATTCTCGAAAAACTGATCGAATGCTCGTCGCAAACTTTAGTAGGCGGCCGCACCCTTGATACCGTCGACGAAGTGCACCAAGGCGGAACACCGCTGCCGCGAGCACCCGGACGGATGCTTTCGGGGACGGGGTTCTCCTACAGTCACTTGGTCGGGGCTATGGGGTGAGGCTGTCTATTAAGTTTACCCGGCGAGTATCCGCGTACGCTACGTGATTGCAACGGACTTTTGATCGCATCAAAATTCCGTGGCAACCGATCAAGTGAGACTAAACTGCTATGTTTATAACATTCATTCAGTTATCTCATAACTACTTGTGAATTCCAATTATTGTATCACATTCCGGATAAACAGAAAATGTTAAACTTTCCGATCGAACATTCGAACACCCAAGTTTTCCCGATATAGCTCAACACATGAAATAAGTCTAACAACATTCAGTTCGTGCCTCAGTACCAACGGTCCAGCCGTAGAAGGGTCAAGCCAACGCCTCACATGTGGCATACCGTACTGCCCCAAACCCGAAGGTTCAAAGGGCAGTTCAAGACGGTCACATAATCGAGTTAAGGTTTGTTGTCTTCAAGAGGGTCCATCGCGTTACTTGCACTACTTAGAACGGCGTTAAACTACGGAAAAATCCAACACTTGGAAATTTCCCGGCAGGGGAAAAAGTGGGTATTTATATCTGGTCGAACTTTCTAACATATTCTAAAATACCCGGAAAAACACACTGACAAAATTAGACAATCCGATCGATACACTGAGTCCCCAATACAACTCAAAAATGCAATTCTGGAACAAAATATTAAAAATACCCAGGAAAACCAGCACAGACAACTAAGAATTACTGTGCAAAATTGGATGCACAAAACGACAAAATGGCCGCGGAACCGCCGCATGAGCATGCTCATGCCGCGGATCCGCGGCGCCTTTATGGAATCAGGCCCTCGAATTTTACAGTAACCCTTAGATCTTCCTACTTATTTTTCTAAATATTTTTAATCTACAAAAATCCACATTTTACAGAAATGTCCAGAGAGCATTTTCAAAGTCGGGGTTTTGGGTCGATCGGACTTCTAACTCCGTCAGGACTTCGCCTAAGGCACTAGCTAGGCTCTGATACCACTGTAGGGTTCCTAGGCACTCTAATTGAGTCTCACAAGTGATCAAACATGCCAATTTCTAAAAATTACGGTGCCGAGAAAACCTAGAACGGATCGTTGGCTAGAAGTATAGGCAAAGCAAGCATGTAAACGGAAATATAGATAAAGGGAAGGGGCTACAACCTTTGTAGATCCGGTCCACCACCTCCTAGGCTCCATGATGAAGTCCCCTCGCTGTCCAAATCGTATCTTGGGCTCTAGCGTCGGCTTCATCGGAGGAAAAACGGGCTAGGTCATCGACGACGTGCCGAAGATGATCTACGTCGAGGCATCACTAGATCAAGCTCCACCTTCACCAAGCCATGAAAACTTGTGAAGGAAACACCCTATACTACTTGGCAAGAGGTAGAGGATGAAGAAATAGGAAGTGGGTAGACTTTAGTTTTGGATTTCTCACTAGTTTTCATCACTTGCCATTGGAGTAGCAAGCTTTCTTCATGGAAGAAGAAGATGATGAAGAAGAAGAAGATATGATAAGTTATTTAAAAAGGAAAATAAAAAGAATATTTATCACAACTTCAACCATGGTTTAGTGTAGAGATTTAACTAAGGTTTAGATGAGTGGTTAGGGTTAAAGAAGAGACAAGAATGGTAGACTTGTTCAAAGCTTCAAGAAGCTTCAAAGAAAAAACAAACTAAGCCACCATTTCTTTTTCTCTTTATCTTTTCCAAAACAATAATAAATGGATAAATAAATAAGAGAAAAGAAACCCTAACCATTCACTAAACATGGTTTAATCTTTACACAAACCCAAAGGAGCAAGTATCATCAAACATGATACAATCTTGTGCACAAAAGTATATCACATATACAACTTGCACAATTCAAGTGAGAAAATCCTTTTAAAGTGAACCAATACTAGTTAATGCAAAGTAATATATCAAATATATATAATTATGCATTAAATCATTAAATCAACACTTGATTCAATGATCCGGTCATATCGCATATAACCGGCTAGTATCCAATGTATCGGCTTATCGAATCAATCCTTGATTCGATAACTAGGTTATATCGCATACAACCATTCGATACATTCATCGCGAGAATGGAATACGGTATCACATACACGAATTATTCTCGGTCCCGCACATATCTCATATGCGCTCCTATTTCGTTTCGCTTGAGCCAGGAAACCTCTGTGTAGGACTCTAAAGACTCGTCAATACGCCGGCAGCAGATGATGATCATATCAAACATCCACAAGCCGCAAGCAGTCTGCTAAATGTAACGGCCACCCGGGTATTGAGCGATCAGAAGATCGACGAGCAAGCCCGCTCACACTCCTGCGAATCCAACCAGTAACACTTACCGTACAGTCCGGTCTGTTCGTCTGATATGCCGCATATCTCGCCTAGGGGTGGCAAACGTCAGACCCCAATAGCTCGATAAGTCCTGCCGACGTGAAGTCCATGACATGTGTGAAACTACTGATAACACTTACCAGTAGGTCACTGCAACCCTGGCCAGGGATTTCCTGTTATGGCCAGTCGAGCATAGCACAACATCAACCCCCAATACCGGGAGAGACGAATCCCCTCCTATCCCTCATTTCCTCCATGTGAATCGGGACTGTAACCAAAAACCACCTGTTTGCACAACTCAGAAGAGCCGTGGTAGGGTGGAAATCAAAGCACATTGGGAGACACACAAGACTCTATGACGATCTCGGGTCAACAAACTAAGCTGTACCAGTGTCACCAGAGAACTGCCATCTGACGTGAGGTATAATATCATCTGGGAGTTCTCGGCGAGTTCGTTCAGTGTACCCAGTCTCCACTGAGCACCCGTATACCATCTTCGATGTCAAACACCAATGGATATGGGATCATCCATCGCCCATCGCATGGGTCGAGAAGATATACGCTAGTCTACTCTGGAAAATCGATGCCCCGTCTCGATATTCCCTTGACTAGGAACAATGAAGGATGTACTCATTGACTACCCAGGCCCCACTAGTATGATCTTCATCATAGTCCTGGAAGTCGAGTACACATCCTAAGGGCTTTATCAACATGTAATCAGAGAGACAGAAAGTATACATTTTAAGATAAAGTGCAACCATATAGCGTACTATCATGTCGAGCAAGAAAGTCCTACCTATATATGTCCCAGCATCCACTACAATATACATCCAATGTACAGTAATGGCCTCTAGGGCATACATATAACTAACAAAGAGTATGTCATCCACGTACTATACGAGGATCACCACCATACTCCCTACTGTAAGTCCATGTCACGCACCCCACGATCTTGCGGGGATGCGGAATATATGAAAAACGATCATCAAAGCTTCGTAACACGGACTTGAGAGCATGAATCGTGTCTAAACCGTTACTAGCAAACTATGAGAGGTTTAAATACTCGGATTCAAAGTTATACCTCACGTTACTTGTCCTTCGGGTCTTCATCGCTATCATCCACTCCTCGTAGGCTCCTTGGAACATCGGCACCTCAACGGCCTCCTCGAGTCAAAGACGATCCACCCGAGAGCTCCTACGCCAAGTTTGATCTCTAACTTGAGATAACTAGGTTGCTCAAAGCGCAAATCTAAGCTACCTAGGGGATATAGAGTGAGGTTATGAATGTATTAGTCTAGCTAACCCTTGATCTCAACACATGAGAGGTTAGGGTTAGGGTTTCAAGAATGAGAGAGCATGAGGAGAGAGAAGGTGATGATGAGAATGAATATGAATCATGAACTCATTAGAATATAATAACCATAACAATTTATCAAATAAATAATATAAGTGATTAATCATCATGGTTGATGCATTCACCTTGTGGATTCATCACATGAGTCATAAGCTCAATAAATGAATCATTAACTCTAAGGATGAATCACACAAATGAGTCATTAAGCAATAAATGCTTATGCCACCTTAACCCCCAAGTCACCATGCTTCTAGAAGCTTCGTGGAAAATTACGAGAACGCCCCTCCAATCCGTGAAAACACGGAAAAACTTTAGACTGTATAAATCCAATAACCTGATACTAGAATCTGGGTTAAACCAAAGCCGACTAGTAAAAACTGTCCAAACGTCGTACGTGCGTTTAAACACGTATGCGTCCAAACCCTTGTCGTAAAACCATACGACCTCTATATCGTTTCGCCTGGAGCAGGGAAACTCTCTGTGTGGGACTCTAAAGACTCGACACTACGCTGGCAGTGGGTTTAACCACAGACCGCAAGCGGCACTAGCTGTACGTAACGGTCCCCAGGTAGATGTCGATAAGAAGGCCGATGAGGAAACCCATCTGAACTCCTACTGAGCCTGATGTGACAATCTCCGTACAGTCCGGTCTGTTCGTCTAAGACTATCGCATATCGAGCCTAGGGGGCGGCAAGCGTCAGTCCCCTAATAGCGGTATAAGTCGTGTCGGAGCGTAGCCCATTACACCCTGAGAAACTACTGGAACCTACCAGTAAATCTCGCTTGCCCTGGCCAGGGACTTTGCGTAATGGCTCTCTGACATAGCGCGATATCAACTCCCAATACCGGGAGAGACGAATCCTTTCTAACCGCTACTGCCTGCAAGTGCTCGGGACTGCACCCTACTGCTACCTGTTTGCACGACTCCTTTGAGCCGTGGTAGGGTAGCAATCTAAGAACAGTGGGACACACTCGAGGCGAAGTAGCAGTGTCAAGTATGCGGACTATGCTGTACTAATGTCACCTGAGGACTGTTAACTGACGATTGATATAATACCAACCAACAGTCCTCCTGCGAGTCCTGTCCGGTGTACCCGTAACCTAACGAGCACCTGTATACTATCTCCAGTATGACGTACTGATGGCTGTGGGACAGACCATCTCCGCAACTGGGATGAGAAGCGTACACACTAGTCTACTCTAGAGTATCGATGCCCAGTCTCGATAATCTTACGACTAGGGAGAAGTATAGGATGTTGCTTATAGACTACCCAGCCCCCACTGGTGTGACTGCCATCACAACGCTAGTAATCAAGCAAAGATCCTATGGGCTCTACTAATATGTATAAGTGATACGTTACAAGAAACATATGCACATATTAAAGTAGACACAAACCAAGTAGCATACTACAATTTTTAGCAAGACTGTATATACAACTGTGAATATACCAAGCTTCCATTAAGTAATATATATACAAGTATGATACAATAATGGCCCATAGGGCATATACACTAACAATCTCCCACTTGCACTAGGGCTATGAGCTGGCATATCGTAGACCTATCATCTCGAATAGCCTCTCGAACTGCGTCTAAGGAATGGCCTTTGTGAATGGATCAGCAATGTTATTCTCCGTCTCTACTCTCTTTATCTCGATCTCCCGGCGATCTACAATCTCCCTGATCAGGTGATACCGCCTTAAGATGTGTCTGGATTTCTGATAGGACCTGGGTTCCTTCGCTAAAGCTATAGCGCCGTTGTTGTAACAATACAGAGGTATTGGATCAACACTGGTACGAACCACCTGAAGTTCTGTGAGGAACTTCTTCATCCAGACAGCTTCTTTTGCGGCATCGCAAGCAGCTATGTACTCCGCTTCCATCGTTGAGTCAGCAGCGGTCTCCTGTTTGGAACTCTTCCAACAGACCGCCCCTCCATTGAGGGTAAAGTCATAACCCGACATGGACTTGGAGTCATCTTTGTCTCTCTGGAAGCCGGAGTCGGCAAAGGACTCAATCTGGAGGTCTTTTCCGCCATACACCAAGAACATATCTTTAGTCCTCCTCAGGTACTTGAGAATGTTCTTTACTGCTATCCAGTGATTCTCCCCTGGGTTTGCCTGATACCGGCTTACAACGCTCAATGCGTATGCTACATCTGGTCTGGTACATAACATCGCATACATTATAGAGCCTACCGCTGAAGCGTAGGGTATAATTGACATGCGATCCCTTTCCAAATCAGTCTTGGGAGACATATCTTTGGAGAGGGTGATTCCGTGACAAGCCGGTAGGTTACCGTGCTTAGAATCTTCCATACTGAATCTTTTCAATATGGTGTCTATGTACCTGGACTGCGAAAGTCGTAACATCCTCTTTGATCTATCACGATGGATCTGGATCCCCAGAATGTAGGTGGCATCGCCCAGGTCTTTCATGGAGAATTTCTGTGACAAAAAACTTTTGACTGACTGTAACATAGGAATATCATTTCCTATTAGGAGAATGTCATCCACGTATAAGACGAGGAATACTACAGCTCTCCCTACAATCTTTCTGTATATGAATGGTTCATCTAGATTTTTGATAAAGTCAAATTATTTGACAGGATCATCAAAACAGATGTTCTAACTCCGTGATGCCTGCTTTAGTCCATAAATGGACTTAAGCAACTTGCATACTTTACCGCTGCTCCCACTCTGAATGAATCCCTCTGGCTGATCCATATAGACGCTCTCTTCCAAATTTCCATTTAGAAAGGCCGTCTTTACGTCCATCTGCCATATCTCATAATCGTGGAAGGCAGCAATATTAAGAAGGACCCGAATGGATTTGAGCATAGCCGCTGGAGAAAAGGTTTCGTCATAGTCCAAACCAGGCCTTTGACGGAAACCCTTTGCAACAAGTCTAGCCTTATAGGTTTCAACCTGTCTATCTACACCAATTTTCTTTTTGAAGATCCATTTGCATCCTACGGGTTTTACCCCATCTGGAGCAATGTCCAAAGTCCATACTTTGTTAGAGTACATGGACACCATTTCGGTCCGCATTGCATCCAGCCATTTTACTGAGTCACCGCTCTGAATGGCTTGCTGGAAGCTAGTAGGCTCATCATAGTCAATAGTGCAATCCTCTCTATCCCCGTCTATGAGAAAACCGTAGTATCTCTCGGGCGGATGAGACTGCCTAATACTCCTGCGGAGTGGCGTCGGGATGTCCCTTTCTTTTGAAACCTCTGGTTCTACCAAGCTTTCAGTAATAGCTTGTGGTTCTGGAATTTCTTCCAGTTCTATTGCGCTCCCACTCTTCTGATTTTCCAAAAATTCAGTTTCCAAGAAGCGGGCATGTTGAGAAACAAAAACCTTTTGTTCCTCTGCGTAATAGAAACAATATCCTATGGAGTTCTTTGGATATCCCACAAACTTACACTGTACTGAGTGTGCCTCAAGTTTGTCCGTATGCTGCTTCTTTACAAAAGCTGGACATCCCCATGTCTTAAGATACTTAAGACAGGGTTTCTTCCCACTCCATATCTGATATGGTGTGGTAGACACAGTCTTAGTTGGAACTCGGTTCAAAAGATATGCAGCTGATTCTAGTGCATATCCCCAGAATGATCGCGGTAACTCAGCGTTCTCATCATGGAACGTACCATATCCAATAGGGTTCGGTTCCGTCTCTCCGATACACCGTTATGTTGTGGTGTGTATGGAGGAGTAAGCTGAGAGAGAATTCCATTCTCTTTTAAGTAACCTAGGAACTTGGCACTTAAGTATTCACCACCTTGATCAGATCTCAGTGTCTTGAAACTTTTGTCTGTTTGGTTTTCTACTTCATTCTTGTATTCCTGGAATTTTTCAAAGGCTTCAGATTTATGTTTCATTAAGAAGACATATCCGTACCTTGAAAAGTCATCCGTAAAAGTAATGAAGTATGAATAACCGCTTCGCGCATGTGTAGACATTGGACCGCACACATCACTGTGTACGATCCCTAAGAGCGAGCTCGCTCTTACTCCATGTCCAGTAAACGGAGTTTTTGTCATTTTTCCTATGAGACAAGATTCACAAGTAGCATAAGATTGATATTCGAACGGATTCAAATATCCTTCTCTATGTAACTTAGTCAACATTCTCTCATTAATGTGACCCAGTCTACAATGCCATAAGAAAGCCTGATTTAATTCCGGAGACTTTCTTTTAAGTGTGTTCTGGACATTGAAAACCTGAGCTTGACTCAATACGTATATTCCGTTATCTAATGTACCGGACCCAATCAAAACTTGATTTAGGTGGATGTGAACTACATCGCCTACGAATGTAAAATCATATCCCTCTCTCGAAAATGAGGATACTGATATGATGTTACAAGTCATACTAGGTACATATAGACAGTTACGTAGAATCAATATCTACCCACTTGTCAAACCTAGGCGATATTCTCCCACGGATTCAGCGTCCACGCTCATTCCGTTTGCAACTCTGAGAGACCAATCACCTACCTTTATAACTCTACGGTTTCTCAAAGCATGTAATGAATTACAGATATGAGATACTGCTCCGGTATCTAGTACCCAAGAAGTAGAGTTAATTGACAAACAGTTCTCAATTACAAACACATTTGAAGCCGAAGCCACAACATGCTTCGAATCCTGGCTACTGGCTTTGCTAGCCCTGCAATCCTTCTGCCAATGTTCATTCCTGTAACAATAGGAATGTCCCTCTTTTACTATATCCAGTCCCGAAATTTTTGCCTTTCTCTTTCCTTCTATATCCTTGGTTTCCTTCAGGGTAGAAGGAAGAGACTGAAGAACCAAGTCAGTATCTGACCTGTTTCCCAACGTTGTCTGCAGGTCCTTTAGATTATCAATATAGCTAGTCATTGTAAGGACGTTGTCCGCTACAGATGACCCGACGGTCAACCTCGCTTGAATTAATTCGGTCGAGGTCTCATATCTTGCGATATGAGATTGCTCTCCATATAAATCTTTGTTATGGAGAAAGATGGAAACTGAGTCCATCTTCTCGTGCTGCTTCTGGTGTACACCATCAACTGAAGCTAACACGAGGCACTTGGCTTTCGCTATATCTTTTTCCCTTGTCTGGCGGATATCCATATCCGTGACGGTGGAAACTGGACCTGGGACGGCGGGATCTTGAGTAGTAATAGGGTGGTCCAGCTTGTCATAGGCAATGGACATCTGGACAGACCTTTGCCAGTCATATAAGTCAGATTCAGTCAATTTGTTATCTGGATGTAACCTATGTGTGGTCACAAGGTCGCTGCAATGAGAGAAAGAGAAGAAAACATTTTAGCATGATGCTCTTGCAAGTTTAGATTGGTTTTTAGTTTATCTAAACAGGATGTCTCCCACTGTTTCTCGAATCCTTCCTCAAACCATAAAAGAAGAATTAGCCAGGACTATTCTCACCGTACAATACTTGCTTAACCGTTCAGCCAGGTCAGTGTCGATACTTCGAGGGAGGTTTTCCAACACTTTCGTGAAGTTCCTTAATTAAAGAACCTCTTTTCTCTACGGGCGTAGCCCCACTGACATCTTTCTAGGCACCTACTTGGTTTATAGCATTGATCGTTAAGTGACGAATCTCTTGATAAGTAGTATATACTCACAGTAGGATCGGGATCCAAAATATCATCATATGATAATGTTGAAGGAATCCTACCAACATTCATCAAACTCCAAAATGGTATGCATTTCTCTGCAAATTTCAGTTTCTTTAGAAATTCCCGATATGGATTTTTGCCCCATGCTCTTATGACCTTGACTTTAGTCAACAAATCATAAGTCACATGTCAAGTTCTACCCGTCATTATCTAGGTTAATTTGAACCCACCCGTACATACTTTTGACTTTAGTCAACCAGGTAATACGACTGTCCCAAACCAACGCATCTATCTATGCTGCATATGAATATCCAACAGCTACCAAACACCGTGCCTTGACTTTAGTCAACAAACACAGCTTGAATACTATTGACTATCTATATGAAATGACGGAGGGCTACGAATGGTTTTGGCAAAACCGTGAATGTAGTGAACTTGATATAATCGAAGGAACCTGATACTTTTTAAAAGGAGGGGTTAAAGCTCCGCAATTAAAAAATTCTGATCTTTTAAAATAACCGAGTGGTTTCTTTTAAATTTATTCTAACGATTGAATTTTGGTTTATTTTCTTTGCATTATAATAATGTGTCCCATCATTTATCCTATCATTGCAGAAAACAACGAAAATACCACGTCCTCTTATGCCATCCGCATTCGCCACGGGGTCCCGTCATGACTCGTTAGATTACTTAACTAACGACAGTGTGGGGGCTGGGCTAGCGCGGGTGTAAAACATAAGTGACGTTTAATAGCTATCATATACAGATATTGTACATTCGTTAGATGCAATAATAATCATTCCAGATCACTGATGAACTTTATTGGATATACTAGCAATCCGCATTTGCTTTGAGCTTGCAATAAAAGACGGATTACACAGTTGTGATGAATAGCCATTACCCCAACCCTAGTCCCCTATGGGTACGGAAAACTACCCGCCAAGTACCCGAAGTGAAGCGGTCTCCCTCAACAACGTGAGTAGGCCACTAAACACTTCAACGTACCCGGTAGTTTGTGTACCCCGCCTTGGGTCTATCCTAGGAGCAAAAATAGTAAAAAGAAATAATACAACGGTGGCTACAACCGCAACCTGGATGCGCCCCGCAAAAGAATATTACATCATATTACATTTACATCGAATGAATGAATATTAAACCCATCTCAAATCCCGGCTAATCACCACAACACTCCAATCAAGTCCATATACACAAACAGTAAACATTACAGAAATGTGCAACCCCCTGCCAACCGACATACTAGCAGTTAGGGGAGGTTTACGAACACATTAAATATTACAGATAAAAACTCAATTAGCAAATAACTTAGAACATCGATCAACAACCTTTTTCCGTGTCTACCCCAAAAGCAAACCAGCACTGAAGTAACCTGGGCAGAAACAGAACTTACAGGAAAACAGAACACCAATATATATGAATTGTAGAGCAAATCGGAGTCAACTCGGGGTTGACTCCGCCGCGGATCCGCGGCCAAAAGCACACTCTTGCCGCGGTTCCGCGGCCATCAAGCCGAGTTAGAACTCCGTATTTTTCCAGAATTCTTATATTTACCTGCTGTGAATTTTAAGGCATATCAAATATTTTTTCGACACGTTTAAAATTTACAGAAACTGTTAGGGTTCCAGGGTTTCATTTTCGTGTTTTTCGTCGATCGAACTTCTAATTAGTTGCTAACAAGCTAGTAATGGTTTAGTTGGCTCTAATACTACTGTAAGTCCATGTCACGCACCCCACGATCTTGCGGGGAGACGGAATATATGAAAAACGATCATCAAAGCTTCGGAACACGGACTTGAGCGCATGAATCGTGTCTAAACCGTTACTAGCAAACTATGAGAGGTTTAAATACTCGGATTCGAAGTTATACCTCACATTACTTGTCCTTCGAGTCTTCATCGCTATCCTCCACTCCTCGTAGGCTCCTTGGAACATCGGCACCTCAACGGCCTCCTCGAGTCAAAGACGATCCACCCGAGAGCTCCTACGCCAAGCTTGATCTCGAACTTGAGATAACTAGGTTGCTCAAAGTGCTAATCTAAGCTACCTAGGGGATATAGAGTGAGATTATGGATGTATTAGTCTAGCTAACCCTTGATCTCAACACATGAGAGGTTAGGGTTAGGGTTTCAAGAATGAGAGAGCTTGAGGAGAGAGAAGGTGATGATGAGAATGAATATGAATCATGAACTCATTAGAATATAACGCCCATAACAATTTGTCAAATAAATAATATAAGTGATTAATCATCATGGTTGATGCATTCACCTTGTGTGATTCATCACATGAGTCATAAGCTCAATAAATGAATCGTTAACTCTAAGGATGAATCACACAAATGAGTCATTAAGCAATAAATGCTTATGCCATCTTAACCCCCAAGTCACCATGCTTCTAGAAGATTCCCGGAAAATTACGAGAACGCCCCTCCAATCCGTGAAAACACGGAAAAACTTTAGACTGTATAAATCCAATAACCTGATACTAGAATCTGGCTTAAACCAAAGCCGACTAGTAAAAACTGTCCGAACGTCGTACGTGTGTTTAAACACGTATGCGTCCTAACCCTTGTCGTAAAACCATACGACCTCTATATCGTTTCTCCTGGAGCAGGGAAATTCTCTGTGTGGGACTCTAAAGACTCGACACTACGCTGGAAGTGGGTTTAACCACAGACCGCAAGCGGCACTAGCTGTACGTAACGGTCCCCAGGTAGATGTCGATAAGAAGGCCGATGAGGAAACCCATCCGAACTCCTACTGAGCCTGATGTGACAACCTTCGTACAGTCCGGTCTGTTCGTCTAAGACTATCGCATATCGAGCCTAGGGGGTGGCAAGCGTCAGTCCCCTAATAGCGGTATAAGTCGTGTCGAAGCGTAGCCCATTACACCCTAAGAAACTACTGGAACCTACCAGTAAATCTCGCTTGCACTGGCCAGGGACTTTGCGTAATGGCTCTCTGACACAGCGCGATATCAACTCCCAATACCGGGAGAGACGAATCCTTTCTAACCGCCACTGCTTCCAAGTGGTCGGGACTGCACCCAACTGCTACCTGTTTGCACAACTCCTTTGAGCCGTGGTAGGGTAGCAATCTAAGAACAGTGGAACACACTCGAGGCGAAGTAGCAGTGTCAAGTCTGCGGACTATGCTATACTCATGTCACCTAGGGACTGTTAAGTGACGATTGGTATAATACCAACCAACAGTCCTCCTGCGAGTCCTGTCTGGTGTACCCGTAACCTAACGAGCACCTGTATACTATCTCCAGAACGACGTACTGATGGCTGTGGGGCAGACCATCTCCGAAACTGGGATGAGAAGCGTACACTCTAGTCTACTCTGGAGTATCGATGCACAGTCTCGATAATCCTACGACTAGGGACAAGTATAGGATGTTGCTTATAGACTACCCAGCCCCCACTAGTGTGACTGCCATCACAACGCTAGTAATCAAGCAAAGATCCTATGGGCTCTACTAATATGTATAAGTGATACGTTACAAGAAACATATGCACATATTAAAGTAGACACAAACCAAGTAGCATACTACCATTTTTAGCAAGACTGTATATACAACTGTGAATATCCCAAGCTTCCATTAAGTAATATACATACAAGTATGATACAATAATGTCCCCTAGGGCATATACACTAACACCTACTACCTTTTTGTATATACAAGGTTCATCTACCATTTTGATGAAGTCAAACTCTTTGACTACCGCATCAAAACAGATGTTCCAACTCCGCGATGCCTGCTTTAACTCATAAAGCAACTTGCACACGTTCCGCTGCTCCCACTGTTTACGAAGCCCTCTGGCTGTGTACTTATAGATGCTCTCTTCTAAATCACTATTTAGAAAAACATTCATGACACCCAACCGCCAGATATCGTAGTCATGGTATGTAGAAGTGGCAAGTAGGATCCGGATGGACTTAAGCATAGCTACTGGAGAAAAGGTCACATCATAATCCACACCTGGTCAATGACGAGAACCTTTTTCAACAAGCCTAGCTTTGAAAGTCTCAACTTTTCCATGTACACCAAGTAATCTTCTCAAGATATACTTTCTCCTTATGGGGATTTAACCATTAAGGTAAAGCAACCAAACTCCATACTTTGTTGGTGTATATGGATTCCATCTCAGATCGCTTAGCATCCAGCCATTCTTACAGAGTCCCCACTCTTGATGGCCTGCTCGAAACTAGTTGGGTCATCATCTCATGATGCAAGCATCGCTCCCACTGTCATAGAGAAAACCGAAGTATCTCTCAGGTAGGTGAGGAACCCTACTAGATCGGCGGAGAGGCCGAGGTTCGTCGGGAGCTATTGAATCCTCCGGTTCTACCAAATCATCAGCTGCAGTTTGTATAGCTGGAACTTCTTCTAGTTCTACCTCATGACCACTAATTTCTTCACAAGAAATTCCCTTTCCAAAAGGTGGCATGCTGAGAAACAAAACACCTTTTGTTCCTCAGTGCGGTAGAAGATATTCCTTTGCGAATGCTTGGGATATCCAACAAACATCCACAGAACCGATCTTGCCTCGAGCTTGTCCGGATCTTGCTTTTTAGACATAGGCCGGACAACCCAAATCTTAATATCCTTAAGAGATGGGCTCTTCCTATACCATATCACATATAGATTGGTAGGCACCAGATTTGGTTGGAATCCTATTCAATAGGTATGCAGCTTCTCAAGTGCATAACGCCCAAAAGGAAATAGGCATCTCAGTAGAACTCATCATAGAGCACACCATATCACATGATACATTGATATATATAATAATGTAGAATAATTTAATGTAGAATTATATATTTGATATATTAAATTACATTAATTAATATTAGCTCATTTAAGAATTACTTTTTCTCACTTGATGATACATTGATATATATATGTGATATATGTTAAATGTATTATTTTCTTTTGTTCACAAAATTATATATGTGATATATAATTGTGACATGCTTGGTTACACATGCAAACTTAGGTGTATGAGAATTAAACCAAGCTAGGTTTAATGTTGGTTAATATTTATTATTAAGTGATTAAAAATAATTTGGATTTTATCATGGTATGGAGCTTGTAGAACATTGACTTGGTCCACTTGATTTGTTTTTTTGCTTAAGATATTTGTTAACCTAACCATTAACCCTAGCCCATGGTTTATTCTCTATATGAGTTAGCCATGACACATAATTAACCCATGGTTACATTTATAACCTCCTTCTCATCATCACTTGAGCTTCTTCTTGTTCCTCCTCACAAAAGCCTGCTAGCTTTTTCTTTGTGATGAAATAAAGTGAGAAAAAGAAAACTAAAGAGAGCCCACTTCTTACTTCTTCATCCTCTTCTATACTAGCCATTAAGATTAGGGTGTTAGCTTCACCAATTTCATATTAGTGAAGTGAAAGCTTGAGTTCGTGTTGCCTCGACGTAGATCATCTTGGATAGTGAAGATTTCAAGCAAGGATGCATCATACACAGTGTGGAGCCTCTTAAGAGTCCGAGAGCTCGATGATCGCAGCGAAGGGACCACAACTTGGATCTATAGAAGTGAAGGAGATGACTACAAAGGTTGTAATCTCTAATCACTTAGAAGTAAAGTAGTTTACTTGATGTTTCCGTATGATTCTTTAGTTAAAGATCTAGGGTTAGGGTTAAGTAGCATGGCAAAAAATTTGAAAATGGCATGGACGATGCCTCCCGAAACCTTGTTGTCGTGCTAAATAATCCTACAGTGGTATCAGAGCCTAGCTAGAGAATTAAACGGATTGATTAGGATTACGAAACCGAAACAACTCCGAAACACCCGAATACAAACCCTAGTTTCTGTCGAAATTTTCTAAGATTCAATTTTTTTTTAAACAACTGCAGAATGATGTATGAGATACATAATGAACACTGCCAAAATTTGAACCCCTGTGCTCGGATTTTGGCCGAGCACGTGAAGGAATAATCCGAGCAGGCCATCCCCTTTTTGGTATTTGGGCTTCAAATTTTGGTCATGTTCTAGTCTCTCGGGTTTGGTATTTCAGGTGTTGTTTGTTTTTGCTAAATTTGCATGTGATGTTATCGTTTTACAAAGGAAATTCAGAGTGTTTCGTATTCGTAATTCTAGTTTTTTTTCGGGTATTTTAGACCGTGTTAAAAAGTTTGAACGGATATCAATAACTCATTTTTTCCCTTGCTGGAAATTTTTCCAAGTGTTGGATTTTTCCTTAGTTTAAAACTTTCAGAAACACATGCAAGCGATTCTGTGGACCCTCTAGAAGAACGAAACCCTAACTCGATTCTGTGATCGTCAGAACCGTCACCAAACCTTAGGGTTGTGGTAGTTCAGCGGTGCCACAGGTGAGGTATTGGTTGACCCTTCTACGGTTGGTTCATAGGAGCTGTGGCATGTTCTGGGACCTTTTTTGAACTCCGCTCAAATGTTGAGCTCTTTGGGAAAGTTTGGGTGTTTGTTTATTCGATCGGAAAGTTTAACATTGTCTAGTTATCCAGAATGTGATACAATATGTGGAATTTATATAGTTAGGCATGAAATGCGAAGTATGTGATATTTCGTGTTTACGATGTCTAAGTTGATTGTGGATTCCAAATGTTGTAGTTTTAAATTTTCTTTTCTGCGACCGTAAGTGTAATATGTGGTGTGTCACCATTTTTGTTGCTATATGTCAACGACAATTATGATACACATATTTACTTACTTTGATGAGATGTGATGTTATGTGTTGCTGTGATATGTTATATTGGATCGTCGTGATTAGAATAGCCGGGGTTTTTACGTGAGATGAGGGTTTTTATTTTCATTCATGTAAGATTCATTGTATGTAATATTCTTTAATTGGGGCAATTCCGGGTCGAGGATGATTTCACCATTGTATATTATTTACTTTTCCGCATTAGGATAGACCCAAGGAGGAGAGCACAAGCAACCGGGTTCTACGGTCCAGTAGGAGGCCATCTCGAGGAGTCGAGACCGGGTCTCCTAACCCTAGAATTGGGAGGATTGCTTGCCGCTCTCGTAGGGGTCTAGGGATGTGGGTTTGGCTATTCATCGCGACTGTGGAATCCGTGTTTTATACAGGCTCAAAATAAAACGCGGACCTCTTAGTATATCCAATATTTCATATGTTATCTTCTGCTGCTGATATTCTATGATGTGATCATTTCATATGCGTGAGACGAATGCTTTATTATTATGTATATGATATATAATAAACGTTGCTTATGTTTTGCACCCGCGCTAGTCCCACCCCGGTATGCCGTTAGTTAAGTAACCTAACGGTGCATAACGGGACACTATGGCGAATGCAGATGGCATAAGCGTACGTTGTATTTTCGTTTCTTCTATGATGCTTAGGAAGCATAAATGATGGGAATTCATTAATGAGATTAATGAAAGAAAAAAACCCTAAAAGATGTTGTAGAATCAAATTTATAAAAAATATAGCTCTAGTTTTTGCTTTGCATAGCGGTATTCCTTGTAGAATATCCAACACCTTATTCGGTAAGGAAAGAGCCGATATCCCTTCACCGGGAGTGACCACTTTAGCGAAACTGGAAGATGCTACAACTCATTCGGTTTAGTTTTTGATTGCTTCTATAGTTCTTGCTTTTCATAGCTGTATTTGTGAAATATCCTACACCTTATTCGATAAGGAAAGAGCCGAGATCCCTTCACCGGGAGTGACCTCTTTAGCGAAACTAGTAAAAGCCTAAAAAACACACCTTTTCAAAATCACTTGTTTCTACAACGATATCAAGTTCATTACGCAAAAGGTTTTCATAAAAACCTGTCGTAGCCCTCCGTCATTTCGGATAATTCCTACTTAGTATTCGTGCTGCGTTTGTTGACCTCCGTCAAAACGTAGTGTGTGGTAGCTGACTAGTATTTATTTGCTGCATATGATGCGATTGTCTTAGGGTAGTCGTACGACCTTGTTGACCTCCGTCAAGGGTCGTGCGGGTGGGTTTAATTCAATCAGGAAATGACGGGTTAAACTTGACTAGTAGCCTATGGTTTGTTGACCTCCGTCAAGGTCATAGGACGCTAGGGGTAAAGTATTATCGGGAATTTCAAGTGTTCAAATTTGCAATGAGATTGCATACCTTCTATGAGATAGTTAGATCCCGATACCCACTGCGGGTAAGAGTTACTCCTGGGAGAGTTTTACACATGACAATTAGCCGATCAAGTAGGTGTCTAGAAAGGGATTAACGGGGTTATGCCTCTGGGAAAACGAGGTATATTTTAATTAGGTCCGTACGAAAGCACGGGAAATCTCCCTCAAAGTACCAACACTGGCCTGGCTGAAAGATTGGCGAACTTATAAGGTGTAATTAATCCCGGCTAGTCTTACCTTTTAGGGTTTGAAGGAAGATTTGATAAAAACAGTGGGAGCCATACTGATTAGATAAGATAATAACCAATCTAATCTTGCAAGAGCATACGCTAAAGTGTTTTCTTCTCTCTCTCTCCAGGTAGCGACCATGTCAGGCCTTAATTAAGATAATAATATGGATGTATTGACCGAACCCGCTTGTTATACCGAGCAGGGGAACATTGGTTCCGTTCTTTCTTATAATTGTTATAAGACTGAGCAGGAAATAGGGACATATCCGGATTCCCACGCCGCCCAAACAAAGAATAAGCATGTTGATGCATCTTCTTCGGGTGTGTTAGTTTTCGAGAATTGTTTCTTAGTTCACTCTACATCCTTGGTATTAGATACCGGATCGAGATCCCACATATGTAATATGTTACATGGGCTACGGAAAGGTAGAGAACTGGGAGAGGGTGATCAATCCATAAGAGTAGCGAATGGTGCAAATGTTGCTGCCAAAGCAGTTGGCGAATATCACCTTGTGTTACCAAATGATAATACATTGATTATGAACGAATGCTATTACATTCCGACCCTGATATGCAATGTTATATCAGTTTTTTTATTAAGTAAAGAAGGATATAATTTTGTAGTACAGGATAATGTTATGAATATCTTCCTGAATCAAAAGCTGATTAGATCAGGCTCGTTAAATAATGGCATATACGTTCTAAATCAAACCACAGTTCTTAATGTACAGAACACACAAAAGAGGAAGAGTTCAGAAATGAACGAATCCTTCTTGTGGCATTGTAGACTACGTCATATCAATGCGACAGGACTAGCTAAGTTACATAAAGATGGATATTTGAATCCGTTCGAATTATCATCTTATGAAACCTGCCATTCATGTCTCAAAGGAAAGATGACCAAAACTCCGTTTAGTGGACACAGAGAAAGAGTTAAGGAACTCTTGGGACTGATACATAGTGATGTATGCGGTCCCATATCTACAAATGCCAGGAATGGTTCTTCGTACTTCATTACATTCACTGACGATCTCTCAAGATACGGACATGTGTTCCTGTTGAAACATAAGTCTGAAGCTTATGAGAAATTCAAAGAATATAAGAATGAAGTAGAGAACCAAAAGGGTAAAAGTATTAAGATCCTTCGATCTGATCGAGGAGGAGAATACTTGAGCAATGAGTTCCTGGACTATCAAAAAGAGAATGGGATTCTCTCTCAGCTTACTCCTCCATATACACCACAGCACAACAGTGTATCGTAGCGGAGGAATCTCACCCTATTAGATATGGTGCGCTCTATGATGAGCACTGTTGAGTTGCCTATTTCTTTTTGGGGGTAGGCGGTTGAGACAGCCATATACCTATTGAATAGAGTTCCAACCAAATCAGTGCCTACCACTCCATATGAGATATAGGAGGGGAAGAGACCGTGTCTTAGTTTTGTTAAGATATGGGGTTTCCCGGCCTATGTTAAAAAGAAAAATCCAGACAAGCTCGAGACAAGATCAGTTCTGTGCAAGTTTGTAGGATATCCCAAGCATTCGCGAGGACATATCTTCTACCACCCTGAGGAACAAAAAGTGTTTGTTGCTCAACATGCCACCTTTTTAGAAAAGGAATTTCTTGCAAAAGAGATTAGTGGCAAAGAGGTAGAGCTGGAAGAAGTTCCAACCACACAAACTACAGAAGAAGATTTGGTAGAACCGGAGGATTCGATAGTTCCCAACGAACCTCAGCCTCTCCGCCGATCTAGTAGGGTTCCTCATCCACCTGAGAGATACTACGGTTTTCTTATTGATGGTGGGAGCGAGGATTGCATCATGGAAGATGATGACCCAACTAGCTTCGAGCAGGCCATCACGAGTGGGGACTCTATGAAATGGCTGGATGCAATGCGATCTAAGATGGAATCCATGTACACCAACAAAGTATGGACTTTGGAAGTTGCTCCTGAAGGGGTAAAACCCATTGGGAGAAAATGGACCTTTAAGAAGAAACTTGGTGTAGATGGAAAAGTTGAGACTTTCAAAGCTACACTTGTTGAAAAGGTTTTCGTCAACGACCAGGTGTGGATTATTATGAAACCTTTTCTCCAGTAGCTATGCTTAAGTCCATCCGGATCCTACTTGCCATTGCTGCATACCATGACTATGAAATCTGGAAAATGGATGTTAAGACTGCCTTTCTAAATAGTTATTTAGAGGAGTGCGTGTACATGACTCAGCCAGAAGGCTTTGTAGATAGTAGGAGCAGTGGGAAGGTGTGCAAGCTGCTTAAATCCATCTACGGGTTAAAGCAAGCATCATGGAGTTGGAACATCTGTTTTGATGTGGTAGTCAAAGAGTTTGACTTCATCAAAAACGTAGATGAACCTTGTATATACAAGAAGGTGGTAGAGAGTAAGGTTTTCTTCATCGTATTGTACGTGGATGACATACTCTTGATAGGAAATGATGTTCCTATGCTGCACTCGGTCAAGCTCTTCTTATCACATAGATTCTCAATGAAAGATCTAGGTGATGCCTCCTGCATCTTAGGGATTAAGATCTATAGAGATAGATCTAAAGGGATACTAGGATTGCCCCAATCCAGGTACATTGACACCATACTATAAAGGTTTAGTATGGAAGAATCCAAGCGTGGGAATTTACCCACGATCTCTGGACTCACTCTCTTCAAAGAGATGTCTCCTAAGACTGATTTGGAGAGAGCTCGGATGCAAGGGATACCCTATGCTTCGGCAGTAGGCTCTATCATGTATGCGATTCTATATACTAGACCCGATGTAGCATACTCTCTAAATGTAGTGAGTAGGTATCAAGAAGATCCAGGAGAGAGTCACTGGACAGTTGTGAAGAACATTCTCAAGTACTTGAGAAGGACTAAAGAGATGTTCTTGGTGTATGGTAACGGAGAACTCCAGGTGGAGTCCTTTACCGATTCGAGCTTCCAAAGTGATAAGGACGACTCTAAGTCGCACTAAGGCTTTGTCTTTACCCTCAATGGAGGGGCGGTTTGTTGGAAGAGTTTCAAACAGGAAACCGTAACAGACTCGACGATGGAGGCTGAATACATCGCTGCAAACGATGTTGCCAAAGAGGCTATCTGGATAAAGAAGATCATAACTGAACTTGGAGTGGTTCCGTCCATTGAGCATCCAATACCTTTGTATTGTGATAACAATGGAGCTGTGTCTTTGGCCAAGGAACCCAGGTCCCATCAGATATCCAGGCATATTCTGAGGTGGTATCACCTAATCCGAGAGATAGTTGATCGCCGAGAGATCGAGATCAGGAGAGTTGACACGAAGGACAACATTGCGGATCCACTAACGAAGGCCATACCCCAGATACAATTTGAGAGACTCTTCGGGATGTTGGGTATGAGATACTACAACAGTTGGCCTTAGTGCAAGTGGGGGATTGTTAGATATGTATATGCCCTAGAGGCCATTATTGTACACATGCTGTATATTATAGTGGATGCTTGGATATGTATAGAGATGACTTTCTTGCTCGATATGATAGTATGCTATCTGGTTGCTCTTTGTCTTAACAAGTTGACTTGTATTGTGTTACTGTCTTGCTCTCACATGTTGACAAAGCCCTTAGGATATGTACTTGACTACTAGGACTATGATGAAGATCATACTAGTGGGGCCTGGGTAGTCAAAAAGTACATCCTATAATTGTTCCTAGTCGAGTGTGTATCGAGACAGGGCATCGATACTCCAGAGTAGACTAGCGTATACGCATCATGACCCATATGATGGGCGATGGATGATCCCACATCCATTGGTGTTTGACATCAAAAATGGTACACGGGTGCTCAGTGGAGACTGGGTACACTGAACGCACTCGCCGAGAACTCCTAGATGGTATTATACCTATCGTCAGACAGCAGTTCTCTGGTGACACATGTACAGGTTAGTCTGTAGACCCGAGATCGTCATAGAGTCTTTTGTGATTCCCACTTTGCTTTGATTTCCACCTTACCACGTTCATAAGAATGTGCAAAACGGTGGCTTTTGGGTGCAGTCCCGAATCACATGGAGGCAATGAGCGATAGGAGGGGTTTCGTCTCTCCCAGTATTGGGGGTTGATGTTGCGCTGTGCTCGATTGGCTATAACTGGAAGTCCCTAGCCAGGGCTGCTATGGAGATCTACTGTTAAGTGTTATTAGTAGTTTCTCGACCCGTTATGAGCCTCACATCGACACGACTTATCAGTTACTGGGATCTGACGTTTACCACCCCTAGAGTGTGAGCAGGCTTACTTGTTGATCTTCTGATCGCTCAATACCCGGGTGGCTGTTACGTTTAGCTGACCGCCTGCAGCTTGTGGGTGTTTGATATGATCATCACCCACTGCCGGCGTATTGACGAGTCTTTAGAGTCCTACACAGAGGTTTCCTGGCTCAGGCGAAACGAAGTAGGAGAACATATGTGATATGTGCGGGACCGAGATTGATACGTGTATGTGATACAGTATTCTATTCTCGCGATATGTGATATCGACTGGTTATATGTGATATAGTTGGGTTATCGGATCAAGTGTTGATTCGATAAAATGATACATATTATATTAGTCGGTTATATGTAATATAGCCGAATTATTGAATCAAGTGTAGATTTAATAATTTAATGTAGAATTATATATTTAATATATTAAATTAAATTACTTAATATTAGCTCACTTAAGAATTACTTTTTCTCACTTGATGATACATTGATATATATGTGATATATGTTAAATGTATTATTTTCTTTTGTTCACAAAATTATATATGTGATATATAATTGTGACATACTAGGTTACACATGCAAACTTGGGTGTATGAGACTTAAACCAGGCTAGGTTTAATGTTGGTTAATATTTATTGTTATGTGATTAAAAATCATTTCGATTTTATCATGGCGGAACATTGACTTGGTCCACTTGATTTGTTTTTTTGCTTAAGATATTTGTTAACCTAACCATTAACCCTAGCCCATGGTTTATTCTCTACATGAGTTAGTGTAACATTTCAGAAAAATAAAATATTATTTTTAGGAATTTATATAATTAAAATAATAAATATTATGAATATTTTAATATTGTGGTAAAATTATATACCGATAGTTGGAAAATGTTGGAGAATTAAATTGAATGGTGATTTTTGGAGGGATTTATGTGATTTAGGCAAATTATAAATTTTTATAATTAATTATATGCAAGTTATTTCTAAACTTGATTAATAATCACTAATTATGCATTAAGCGTGATTATGCACATGACATGCACCATGTCATATTTCTCACACTTGTTACATTTTATTCTACCATGGCTTTAATTATCCATTTTTCCTTTATGCATGGTTTTTGAATTTTGGTTAAAGAAAAGAAAAGAAAAAGGGAAAAAGAATAAAAAATGTGGCATGGGGAGACACGGAAGCATGGGCAAGATAGAGAGAGGGTAAGGGGTCAAATGAACCATGGCTCTTTGTTATCACTTCATCATCTTCACCATTTCCCTCTCCTCTCTCACACCTTGGCTGCCCTCTCCCTCTACCTCCTCTACCTCCTCACTTCACCCTCAAATATACATCAAAACATCACATTCCCTTCATTAAAAATGTGCACAAGCTCACTACAAGCATGGGGAACTAAGAAAGTTGGGATTTTGAAGACTTGGGGCAACTCAAGAAAATTTTTAAGTTACCAAATGAGGTAATTCTTTCATCATTAGGGTAGTATTTCAATTACCTTAGCATCTAATTTAGTTTAGAAGTGTTAAGTGTTGTTTAGTGATGGTTGAAAATTCCAAGAAGAGGTTAGAAGATTTTATGAGTTGTGAAGTGTAAATTGAGATTAGTAGAGGCCATACAACCCCTCTAGAGTTAGAATTCAGGACAAAACCTAAGACTAAAACCCCTTAACCCAAACTTAGAAACCCCGATATCGGAAGATTGTGGGAATTATGATGATATTTAGGGATCTGCTATGACCCGGGGCTCCTGAAAAATATTTAGCGATTACTGAGATGTGTGCAGGTGACCTAGAAGCTACCCTGAAGACCCGAGACCTAAACCCCTAGCTATGGCCGCCAATTATTTCCTTCTGGCCGCAAATTGCGGCCAGGACTTGGCCTCTGGGCCTCGTGCTTGGCCTATGGTTCCCTTATCTTTAAATTAGGCCCCCTATATATGCAGAATTGGCTAATTTCACCTGAAACAAAATCTGGAGGTGTTTTCTTGTGTTGCTGTTTCGTTTTGCGACTTCGTTTTAACTTTGGTTTTGGTATTTGGGTTTTAACTCGATGGTTTGACATTTGTACATCGACATCGAGGATTTGTTTGGCCTTTCTTGCATGCGTAGTCCGTAGGTTCTAACCTATGTACCCTTCGTATGCCGTACAAGATTTCTCGTTTACGATACGATATTCATTGAATTGTAGGTACCTCCGCGTGGACTTCGGACGACGAGGAAGAGAATGGCGACCTCGATTTCGGCAAGCAAGGATCAAGGTGAGTAGATGTATATCTACGGGGGAAGTCGGGTAGATGGCGTATAGCACCCCTGCAGTTTCGTAGTGTAGCATGCGAATGCGTTATGATATATATTATATGTGTTTTTGTGAAACATGGATATAGAGTAAGAAGGGCCTTAGGAGATCATGGGATAGTGTTATAATATTAGAAGTTAGTGTTTTAGTTTAATTCTTAGTTATGAAACCATAGTGTAAAGGTATACACACACACACATGCACACACGTGATATGTTCTGGTGTATATGTTATATGTATATATATATATATATGTATGTATGTATGTATGTGGATGTGTTTCTATATATATATACATATACGTATACACATATGATGAGGATAGTATTTGATACTTGGAGATGAGTCGATGTAATTGGGCATGATGCCGTGAGATCGATGATGTGATTTGGGTCGTGTTATGAAATACGACATATTATATTAGCGGATTGATGGGCGATGTGTTTTCATACACACGCAGATATATATGTATGATGGTATCGGAATGTACTAGACTTTAGATCAGTACCCTTAATTCAGGATATGATGATAATGATACTAGATAAATAATGAGGTAAATGTGATAATTGACCCGTACCCCGATTTTAGGATGTCGTACGATTGATTTTACCGTACGATGTATAAATATGATGATTGATCCGCACTCTCGACTCGAGTATGTTGTAAAATATAGTTTATTGTACGTGACACTATTGAGGTAGGATCACCGACTACTAGATATATCGACTCAAACTTAGCTGGATTTCCTTACCCTTTGATTTAGTCTCTTAGTTTAGTCCTGTAGTTATCAGGTAGATGATAGATTGGGCTCGAGTCATACTTATTTTCAAAATAACGAATCGTGAGTATTTTAAAGACAGGCCTAGGGATACTACGGATTTTTCAAAGGATGCATCTTTTCTCAAAGACCCCGTAGCCCTATATTTTCTAAAACCACGATTCGTGCGATTTTGGATACCAAAAACTGTATGAATCATATATAGGAATGCATATTTCTTTATTGTTGCATTTACTATTCATTTTCCATATATTCCTGTTGTTCGTATCGAATGTGTTTTCGTTAGTTATTATGAAACCTGTTGTCAGGACACCAGCACCATTACCGATGATGCGTATGCCCCACGTACACTTATTTTCCGGCTCACACACATCATCATCAGTAATTTTCATGTCAAGTACACATTAGAAAACACTACTTCAGTGGTATAAATTGCTAGCTGGTAGTTTCGACATAGTACTAGTACACTTGCTTTTATATGCTAGTTTAATTATTGCATTCCTTGCTTGATATCTGATGCATAATGTCCACCATGTGTTTTCTCGACTCTTGAGCGGTATCATACACCCGATTTGAGGAGGAGGAGGAACCGTCTGCGGGTGCATGGTGGACCCGGTGCGGTACCGCGGGGCAAGATGGTTGCAGATGATGGCGTTGAGCCCGACAGGTGATACCGACGTAGTCGTGGGATTTGATGATTATGGGCCAGTCCGGATTGTAGGAGCCCGGGGCCAGTCCGGATTGCTGGAGCCCGAGATATTGAGATTTGATTATTTGGGCCAGTCCGGATTGCCGGAGACCGAGATATTGAGACATTGAGATATATGTTTTGTGTCGATGCTTGACACGGATTCTCTATTGATTTCATTGATGATACTTCGGTTTTATACAGAAATCTCACTAAGTTAAGAAAACAGTTTTCTTATACAAGATGTATTCTGTCTTCATTTATAATGCATTCGTACATCATTTATGTGATATGTTGCTACCTGAGGCACTGACACGAGCACTTGGTATTACACTTATGTATAGATGTTTACCCTTTCCATTATTAGATGCTTCAGGTTATATATATTGAGGATATTATTATTGTATGACCTAGGATAGAGTCATACATGCAATTTCTTCTCGGTGATGTTTTCTACTCACGAGTTGGAAACTCACCCCCGTTGTGCCACAGTTCTTGCAGGTTTGCCGTACAGGTTTCATTGCGACTTGCTGGCACACTGCTTCCTCCCGGGTGATTGCCTTGGTAGGTGGGTTCACTCGCATCGTGACCACCATTGTATTTTATTTATATTCAGTTGTATCTAGAAACTCCATCAATTAGATTTGTATTAATTTATAGACTTAGAAGACCAGTTTATATTCTTTCGACCTTACAGTCGCGCTTGTATTATTATGGTTTTCTGGTGGATATTGGTTTTCTTCTGAGTTTTGATCCTCGCCCTTCGGCGTTGTATATTATATGTCTTGCGTGGTTGTATCCGCCAATTGGCGAAGAGCTAGCTCCCGTTTGGGGATGCCTTTATTCATTATGTATATTATTCATGTTTGTACCCATTTGGGGCCGGTATTTGCCGAAATTTTCGGGAAATTATGATGTTGCTTTTAAATGTTTTATGCCATTTATTTTATTTAAACCACTTGCTTTAAACAAGTTTTCCTTCACTTCTTATTTAAAATGATTTAGATTTATGGGCCTTTGGCTTACTTGAATTAGGTGCGGTCCTATAGACTTCACATGTTTCAAGTGTCAGTGACGTGCTATTTCGGGTCGTGACAGTTAGCCATGACACATAATTAACCCATTGTTGCATTTCTAACCTACTTCTCGTCATCACTTGAGCTTCTTCTTCTTCCTCCTCACAAAATCTTGATAGCTTTTTCTTTGTGATGAAATAAAGTGAGAAAAAGAAAACTAAAGAGAGCTCACTTCCTACTTCATCATCTTCTTATATACTAGATGTAAGTCCATGTCACGCACCCCCACGAACTTGCGGGGAGACGGAATATATGAAAAACGATCATCAAAGGTTCGTAACACGGACTTGAGCGCATGAATCATATCTAAACCGTTACTAGCAAACTACGAAAGGTTTAACTACTCGGATACGAAGTTATACCTCACGATACTTGTCCTTCGGGTCTTCATCGCGGTCCTCCACTCCTCGTAGGCTCCTTGGAACATCGGCACCTCAACGGCCCCCTCGAATCAAAGATGATCCACCCGAGAGCTCCTACGCCAAGCTTTATCTCTAACTTGAGATAACTAGGTTGCTCAAAGTGCTAATCTAAGCTACCTAGGGGATATAGAGTGAGGTTATGGAAGTATAAGTCTAGCTAACCCTTGATCTCAACACATGGGAGGTTAGGGTTGGGGTTTCAAGAATGAGAGAGCTTGAGGAGAGAGAAGGTGATGATTAGAATGAATTGAAATTGTTTCTCACTTGTTATATATTATGAAGCATAAAGAATTACCAAATGAATAAATCAAATGTATTATCATCATGCTTCATTGAATATGTGCAATGAATCAATAAGTGAGTCATTAAGCAATAAATGCTTCATTAACTCACTTGAATGATTCATCTCATGAGTCACAAAACCAATTAATGCTAATGCCACCTTACCCTCCAAGTCACCATGCTTCTAGAAGCTTCCCGGAAAATTACGAGAACGCCCCTCCAATCCGTGAAAACACGGAAAAACTTTAGAGTATATAAATCCAATAACCTGATACTAGAAACTGGCTTAAACCAAAGTCGGCTGGTAAAAACTGTCCGAACGTCGTACGTGCGTAAACACACGAATGCGTCCGAACCCTTGTCGTAAAACTATACGATCTCTATATTGTTTCGCCTGGAGCAGGGAAACTCTCTGTGTGGGACTCTAAAGACTCAACACTACGCTGGAAGTGGGTTTAACCACAGACCGCAAGTGGCACTAGCTGTACGTAATGGTCCCCAGGTAGATGTCGATAAGAAGGTCGATGAGGAAACCCATCCGAACTTCTACTGAGCCTGCTGTGACAATCTCCGTGCAGTCCGGTCTGTTCGTCTAAGACTATCGCATATCGAGCCTAGGGGGCGGCAAGCGTCAGTCCCCTAATAGCTGTATAAGTCGTGTCGGAGCGAAGCCCATTACACCCTGAGAAAACTACTGGAACCTACCAGTAAATCTCGCTTGCCCTTGCCAGGGACTTTGCGTAATGGCTCTCTGACACAGCGCGATATGAATTCCCAATACCGGGAGAGACGAATCCTGTCTTACCGCCACTGCCTCCAAGTGCTCGAGACTGCACCCAACTGCTACCTGTTTGCACGACTCCTTTGAGCCGTGGTAGGGTAGCAATCTAAGAACAGTGGGACACACTCGAGGCGAAGTAGCAGTGTCAAGTCTGCGGACTATGCTGTACTCATGTCATCTGGGAACTGTTAACTGACGATGGGTATAATACCAACCAATCAGTTCCCCTGCGAGTCCTGTCTGGTGTACCCGTAACCTAATGAGCACCTGTATACTATCTCCAGTACGACGTACTGATGGCTATGGGACAGACTATCTCCCCAACTGGGATGAGAAGCGTACACACTTGTCTACTCTGGAGTATCGATGCCCTGTCTCGATAATCCTATGACTAGGGACAAGTATAGGATGTTGCTTATAGACTACCCAGCCGCCACTAGTGTGACTGCCATCACAACGCTGGTAATCAAGCAAACAACCTATGGGCTCTACTAATATGTATAAGTGATACGTTACAAGAAACATATGCACATATTAAAGTAGACACAAACCAAGTAGCATACTACTATATTTAGCAAGACCGTATATACAACTGTGAATATCCCAAGCTTCCATTAAGTAATATACATACAAGTATGATATAATAATGGCCCCTGGGGCATATACACTAACAATCTCCCACTTGCACTAGGGCCATGAGCTGGAATATCGTAGACCTATCATCTCGAATAGCCTTTCGAATTGCGTCTTAGGAAGGTCCTTTGTGAATGAATCAACAATGTTATTCTCCGTCTCTACTCTCTTTACCTCGATCTCCCGGCGATCTACGATCTCCCTGATCAGGTGATACCGCCTTAAGATGTGTCTGGACTTCAGATGGGACCTGGGTTCCTCCGCTAAAGCTATATCGCCGTTGTTGTCGCAATACAGAAGTATTGGACCAATAATGGTAGGAACCACCTGAAGTTCTGTGAGGAACTTCGTCATCCAGACAGCTTCTTTTGCGGCATCGCAAGCAGCTCTGTACTCCGCTTCCATCGTTGAGTCAGCAACGGAGTCCTGCTTGGAACTCTTCCAATAGAACACCCCTCCATTGCGGGTAAAGACATAACCCGACATGGACTTAGAGTCATCCTTGTCACTCTGGAAGCTGGAGTCAGCAAAGGCCTCGATCTGGAGGTCTTTTCCGCCATACACCAAGAACATCTCCTTAGTCCTTCTCAGGTACTTTAGAATGTTCTTTACTGCTATCCAGTGCTTCTCCCCTGGGTTTGCTTGA
This sequence comes from Agapanthus africanus, assembly GCA_030015575.1. NCBI lineage: Eukaryota > Viridiplantae > Streptophyta > Magnoliopsida > Asparagales > Amaryllidaceae > Agapanthus > Agapanthus africanus. Next base: position 358,336,622 of record JASDDO010000012.1, read on the forward strand.
TACCTGCTTACTACGCTTAATGCGTATGCTACATCTGGTCTGGTACATAACATCGCATACATTATAGAGCCTACCGCAGAAGCGTAGGGTATAATCGACATGCGATCCCTTTCCAAATCAGTCATGGGAGACATCTCTTTGGAGAGGGTGATTCCGTGACAAGCTGGTAGGGTACCGCGCTTAGAATCATCCATACTGAATCTCTTCACTATGGTGTCTATGTACCTGAACTGCGAAAGTCCCAACATCCTTTTTGATCTATCACGATATATCCGGATCCCCAGAATGTAGGTGGCATCACCTAGGTCTTTCAAGGAGAATTTATGTGACAAGAATCTTTTGACTGACTGTAACATAGGAATATCATTTCCTATTAGGAGAATGTCATCCACGTACAAGACGAGGAATACCACAGCTCTCCCTACAATCTTACTGTATATGCAAGGTTCATCTGGATTTTTGATAAAGTCAAATTCTTTGACAGCATCATCAAAACAGATGTTCCAACTCCGCGATGCCTGCTTTAGTCCATAAATGGACTTAAGCAGCTTGCATACTTTACCGCTGTTCCCACTCTGAATGAATCCCTCTGGCTGATCCATATAGACGCTCTCTTCCAAATTACCATTTAGAAAGGCTGTCTTTACGTCCATCTGCCAGATTTCATAATCGTGAAAGGCAGCAATAGCAAGAAGGACCCGAATAGATTTAAGCATAGCCATTGGATAAAAGGTTTCGTCATAGTCCAAACCAGCTCTTTGACGGAAACCCTTTGCAACAAGTCTAGCCTTATAGGTTTCAACCTGTCTATCTACACCAATCTTCTTTTTGAAGATCCATTTGCATCCTACGGGTTTTACCCCATCTGGAGCAATGTCCAAAGTCCATACTTTGTTAGTGTACATGGACTCCATTTCGGTCCGCATTGCATCCAGTCATTTTACTGAGTCACCGCTCTGAATGGCTTGCTGGAAGCTAGTAGGCTCATCATAGTCAATAGTGCAATCCTCTCTATCCCCGTCTATGAGAAAACCATTGTATCTCTCGGGTGGATGAGATTGCCTACTACTCCTGCGGAGTGGCGTTGGGATGTCCTGTTCTCCTGAACCTTCTTGTTCTACCAAGGTTTCAGTAATAGCTTGTGGTTCTGGAATTTCTTCCAGTTCTACTGCGCTCCAACTCTTCTGATTTTCTAAAAATTCAGCTTCTAAGAAGTGGGCATGACGAGAAACAAAAACCTTTTGTTCCTCTACGTAATAGAAGTAATACCCCTTGGAGTTCTTTGGATATCCCACAAACTTACACTGTACTGAGCGTGCCTCGAGCTTGTTCGCATGCTGCCTTTTTACAAAAGCTGGACATCCCCATGTCTTCAGGTACTGAAGATAGGGTTTCTTTCCACTCCACATCTGATATGGTGTGGTAGGCACAGTCTTGGTTGGAACTTTGTTCAAAAGATATGCAGCTGATTCTAGTGCATATCCCCAGAATGATCGCGGTAACTCAGCCTTACTCATCATGGAACGAACCATATCCAATAGGGTTCGATTTCTCCTTTCTGATACACCATTGTGTTGTGGTGTGTATGGAGGAGTAAGCTGAGAGAGAATTCCATTCTCTTTTAAGTAACCCAGGAACTCGGCACTTAAGTATTCACCACCTCGATCAGATCTCAGTGTCTTGATACTTTTGCCTTTTTGGTTTTCTACTTCATTCTTGTATTCCTGGAATTTCTCAAAGGCCTCGGATTTATGTTTCATCAAGAATACATGTCCATACCTAGAGAAATCATCCGTAAAAGTAATGAAGTAGGAATAACCATCTCGCGCATGTGTAGACATTGGACCGCAGACGTCACTGTGTATGAGTCCTAAGAGCTCGCTCGCTCTTACTCCGTGTCCAGTAAACGGAGTCTTTGTCATCTTTCCCATGAGACAAGATTCACAAGTGGCATAAGATTGATATTCGAACGGATTCAAATATCCTTCTCTATGTAACTTCGTTAATCGTGTTTCATTGATGTGACCTAGTCTACAATGCCATAAGAAAGCCTGATTCATTTCTGGAGACTTTCTTTTAAGTGTGTTCTGGACATTGAAAACCCGAGCTTGACTCAATACGTATATACCGTCATTTAATGTACCGGACCCAATCAGAACTTGATTTAGGTGGATGTGAACTACATCGCTTACGAATGTAAAGTCATATCCCTCTCTCGAAAGTGAGGACACTGATATGATATTAAAAGTCAAACTAGGTACATACAGACAGTTACGTAGAATCAATATCTGCCCACTTGTCAAACCTAGGCGATATTCTCCCACGGATTCAGCGTCCATGCTCATTCCGTTTGCAACTCTGAGAGACATATCACCTACCCTTATAACTCTACGGTTTCTCAAAGCATGTAATGAATTAAAGATATGAGATCCTGCTCCGGTATCTAGTACCCAGGAAGTAGAGTTAATTGACAAACAGTTCTCAAATACAAACACACTAGAGGTTGAAGCCACAACATGCTTCGTATCCTGGCTACTGGCTTCCAAAGCCCTGCAATCCTTCTGCCAATGCCCGTTCCCATAACAATAGGAACATCCCTCCTTACCTGCACCAAGTCCCGAAACTTTTGCTCTTCCCTTTCCTCCTACTTTATTGACACCGTATATCGGCTTTGTAGAGGTCTTCTTCTTTTCACCCTTTGCTTTCGCCCTGGATGTAGAAGAAGAAGGTCCCCCATTAAGCAGAGCTTGTGTCTCCCTGGTTTCTTTCAGGGTGTAAGTAGAGGATAGGGACTGTGGAAATAAGTCAGCGTATGACCTGTTTCCAAACGTGGTCTCCAGGTCCTTGAGCTCATCAACAAAGCTAGTCATTGTAAGGACGTTGTCCCCTACAGATGACCCAACAGCCAACCTCGCTTGAATTAAATCGTTCGAGGTCTCATATCTTGCGATATGAATTTGTTCTCCATATAAATCTTTATGGAGAAAGATGGAAAATAAGTCCATCTTCTCGTATTGCTTCTGGTATAAACCATCAACTGAGGCAAACACGAGGCACTTAGCTTTCGCTTTCTCTTTTTCCCTTGTCTGACGGATATCCTTATCCGTGATAGTGGAAACTGGACCTGCGACGGCGGGATCTTGAGTAGTAACAGGGTGGTCCGGCTTGTCATAGGTAATGGACATCTGGACAGACCTTTGCCGATCATATAAGTCAGATTCAGTCAATTTGTTATCTAGATGTAACCTATGTGTGGTCACATGGTCGCTGCAATTTAAGAGAGAGAAGAAAATACTATTAGCATGATGCTCTTGTAAGTTTAGATTGGTTTTTAATTTATCTAAACAGGATGGCTCCCACTATTTCTCGAATCCCTCCTCAAACCATAAAAGAAGAATTAGCCAGGACTATTCTCACCGTACAATTCTTGCTTAACCGTTCAGCCAGGTCAGTGTCGATACTTCGATAGAGGTTTTCCAACGCTTTCGTGAAGTTCCATAATTAAATAACCTCTTTTCTCTGGGGGCGTAACCCCGCTGACACCTTTCTAGGCACCTACTTGGTTTATAGCATTGATCGTTAAGTGATGAATCTCCTGATAAGTATTATATACTCACAGTAGGATCAGGATCCAAAATATCATCGTATGATAATGTTGAAGGAATCCTACCAACATTCATCAAATTCCAAAATGGTATGCTTCTTTCTCTGCAAATTTCAGTTTCTTTAGAAATTCCCGATGTGGATTTTTGCCCCATACTCTTATGACCTTGACGAAGGCCAACAAATCATAAGTCACATGTCAAGTTCTGCCCATCATTATCTAGTTAATTTGAACCCACCCGTACATACCCTTGACGAAGGCCAACAAGGTAATACGACTGTCCCAAACTAACTCATCTATCTATGCACCAAATGAATACCCCTGCAGCTACCAAACACTATGCCTTGACGAAGGCCAACAAAGATAGCTTGAATACTACTGACCATTCATAAGAAATGACGGAGGTCTACGAATGGTTTTGGCAAAACCGTGAACGTAGTGAACTTGATTTAATCGAAGGAACCTGATACTTTTTTAAAGGAGTGGTTAAAGCTCCGCAATTAAAAAATCTGATCTTTTTAAAATAACCGAGTGGTTTCTTTTAAATTTGTTCCAACGACTTAACTTTGGTTTATTTTTTTGCATTATAATAATGCGTCCCATCATTTATCCTATCATTGTAGAAAATAACGAAAATACCACGTCCTCTTATGCCATCCGCATTTGCCACGGGGTCCCGTCATCACCCGTTAGGTTACTTAACTAACGACAGAGCGGGGGCTGGGCTAGCGCGGGTGTAAAACATAAGTGACGTCTAATAGCTATCATATTTAGATATTGTACATTCGTCAGACGCAATAATAAGAATTCCAGATCACTGATGAACTTTATTGGATTTACTAGCAATCCGCATTTGCATTGAGCCTGCAATAGAAGACGGATTACACAGTTGTGACGAATAGCCATTACCCCACCCTAGACCCCTACGGGTACAGCAAACTACCCGCCAAGTACCCGAAGTGAAGCGGTCTCCCTCAACAAAGTGAGTAGGCCACTAAACACTTCAAAGTACCCGGTAGTTTGTGTAGCCCGCCTTGGGTCTATCCTAGGAGCAAAAACAGTAAAAAGAAATAATACAACGGTGGCTACAACCGCAACCTGGATGTGCCCCGCAAAAGAATATTACATCATATTGCATTTACATCGAATGAATGAATATTAAACCCATCTCAAACCCCGGCTAATCATCACAACATTCCAATCAAGTCCATATACACAAAAAGTAAACATTATAGAAATGTGCAACCCCCTGCCAACCGACATATTAGCAATTAGGGGAGGTTTACGAACACATTAAACATTACAGATAAAAACCCAATTAGAAAATATCTTAGAACATCGATCGATTACCATGTTCCGTGTCTACCCCAAAAGCAAAGCAGCACTGAAGTAACCTGGGTATAAACAGAACAAACAGAGAACCAAAACACCAAAAAACAAGAATTACAGAGCAAATCCGAGTCAACTCGGAGTTGACTCGGCGGCGGATCCGCGGCACAAGAACTCTATTGCAGCAGATCCGCGGCCGTTCTACCGAGTTACAGGCTCGTATTTTCCCAGTATTCTTAAAATACCCTGCTGTGAATTTTAAGGTATTTAAAATATTTTTTCCGACACTTTTAAAATTAACAGAAACTTAGGGTACGGGGTGTTTCGTTTTCGTGTTTTCCGTCGATCGAACTTCTAACTAGTTGCTAACAAGCTACTAATGGTTTAGTTGGCTCTGATACCACTGTAAGTCCATGTCACGCACCCCACGAACTTACGGGGAGTCGGAATATGTGAAAAACGATCATCAAAGGTTCGTAACACGGACTTGAGCGCATGAATCGTATCTAAACCGTTACTAGCAAACTACGAAAGGTTTAACTACTCGGATACGAAGTTATACCTCACGATACTTGTCCTTCGGGTCTTCATCGCGGTCCTCCACTCCTCGTAGGCTCCTTGGAACATCGGCACCTCAACGGCCTCCTCGAATCAAAGATGATCCACCCGAGAGCTCCTACGCCAAGCTTTATCTCTAACTTGAGATAACTAGGTTTCTCAAAGTGCTAATCTAAGCTACCTAGGGGATATAGAGTGAGATTATGGAAGTATTAGTCTAGCTAACCCTTGATCTCAACACATGAGAGGTTAGGGTTAGGGTTTCAAGAATGAGAGAGCTTGATGAGAGAGAAGGTGGTGATAAGAATGAATTGAAATTGTTTCTCACTTGTTATATATTATGAAGCATAAAGAATTATCAAATGAATAAATCAAATGTATTATCATCATGCTTCATTGAATATGTGCAATGAATCATCAAGTGAGTCATTAAGCAATAAATGCTTCATTAACTCACTTGAATGATTCATCTCATGAGTCACAAAACCAATTAATGCTAATGCCACCTTACCCTCCAAGTCACCATGCTTCTAGAAGCTTCCCGGAAAATTACGAGAACGCCCCTCCAATCCGTGAAAACACGGAAAAACTTTAGACTGTATAAATCCAATAACCTGATACTAGAAACTGGCTTAAACCAAAGCCGGCTAGTAAAAACTATCCGAACGTCGTACGTGCGTAAACACACGTATGCGTCCGAACCCTTGTCCTAAAACCATACGACCTCTATATCGTTTCGCCTGGAGCAGGGAAACTCTCTGTGTGGGACTCTAAAGACTCGACACTACGCTGGCAGTGGGTTTAACCACAGACCGCAAGCGGCACTAGCTGTACGTAACGGTCCCCAGGTAGATGTCGATAAGGAAACCCATCCGAACTCCTACTGAGCCTGCTGTGACAATCTCCGTACAGTCCGGTCTGTTCGTCTAAGACTATCGCATATCGATCCTAGGGGGCGGCAAGCGTCAGTCCCCTAATAGCTGTATAAGTCGTGTCAGAGCGAAGCCCATTACACCCTGAGAAAACTACTGGAACCTACCAGTAAATCTCGCTTGCCCTGGCCAGGGACTTTGCGTAATGGCTCTCTGACACAGCGCGATATGAATTCCCAATACCGGGAGAGACGAATCCTGTCTAACCGCCACTACCTCCAAGTGCTCGGGACTGCACCCAACTGCTACCTGTTTGCACGACTCCTTTGAGCTGTGGTAGGGTAGCAATCTAAGAACAGTGGGACACACTCGAGGCGAAGTAGCAGTGTCAAGTCTGCGGACTATGCTGTACTCATGTCACCTGGGAAATGTTAACTGACGATGGGTATAATACCAACCAATCAGTTCCCCTGCGAGTCCTGTCCGGTGTACCCGTAACCTAACGAGCACCTGTATACTATCTCCAGTACGACGTACTGATGGCTGTAGGACAGACTATCTCCCCAACTGGGATGAGAAGCGTACACACTAGTCTACTCTGGAGTATCGATGCCCTGTCTCGATAATCCTACGACTAGGGACAAGTATAGGATGTTGCTTATAGACTACCCAGCCCCCACCAGTGTGACTGCCATCACAACGCTGGTAATCAAGCAAAGAACCTATGGGCTCTACTAATATGTATAAGTGATACGTTACAAGAAACATATGCACATATTAAAGTAGACACAAACCAAGTAGCATACTACCATATTTAGAAAGACCGTATATACAACTGTGAATATCCCAAGCTTCCATTAAGTAATATACAAACAAGTATGATACAATAATGGCTCCTAGGGCATATACACTAACACTAGACATTTAGATTAGGGTATTAGCTTCACTAATTTCATATTAGTGAAGTGAAAGCTTGAGTTCGTGTTGCCTCGACGTAGATCATCTTGGATAGTGAAGACTTCAAACAAGGATGCATCGTACACAGTGTGGAGCCTCTCAAGAGTCCGGGAGCTCGATGATCGCAGCGAAGGGACCACAACTTAGAGCTATAAAAGTGAATGAGAGGACTACAAAGGTTGTAATCTCTAATCACTTAGAAGTAAAGTAGTTTACTTGATGTTTCCGTATGATTCTTTAGTTAAAGATCTAGGGTTATGGTTAACTAGCATGGCAAAAAAATTGAAAATGGCATAGACGATGCCTTCCGAAACCTTGCTGTCGTGCTAAATAATCCTACAGTTTGATCGTATACGTGCACTTGTGCATGTATCATGATTCACACGGATAATACTAGTGGTCTTTGGTTTAAGCCGGATCCTAATATTATATTGTTGGATTATTTTCGTCTCATTGTATTCGTGTTCTTCGGAATACAGACGCGAGTATGTATATACGGATGAGGGGTATTCTTGTAATTTCTTATAAGATTACTTTTAGAAGATTACTCCTCATTATGTTTTAAACCTTTTTGGATTAAAAGGTTTATGAGGTGGAGGATGAGGTGTTTATTGCATTATTGTGGCATGGCTTAGTTGTGACTCATGGTTACTATTCTAGCATGCTTAGTTTTTTGTTTGTTGTAAGATTTTTTTGTTGACTTAAGATATTTTGGGTTGACTTAAGATATTTTGGAGATATGCGATATTTATTTGGATGGCTCCATTATTTATAAGAACTCTCACAACAACAAAAAACACTTAGCCATTTTTTTCTTGACTTGCTCTTTGCTTCACTCTCTCATCCTCATGGCATCTTCTTCTACCTCCACCCTTCAAGTCTCATGTGTTGAAAAACCTAGGGTGTCTTGAGACAAATTAATCATTCATCACTCTCTACTTCTTCTACGGTATCTAGTGTAGCAATCTAGGTACCCTAATTACCTCGGATATGAGGTTAGAGCTCGATTCATAGACTCTCGGGTGGAACATCTTCGATGGAATGAGACCGAAGATCAAACTTGATCAAGAAAGCCTCGTGGAGCTTAGGAAGGTGGTTGAAGACCGAAGGACACGGATCATTCGGTATAGCCATCTAAACTTCATTCTAGTTTGCTAGTCTAGGGTTAATGGACGATCCATAGGAATAGGTTGTGTTAGCGCCAGTTTATAAATTTTTGTTCCGCATTTGGTCACGGATTGATGGCCGGGGCGCTGGAGAATCCCAACACATAAGGTGCATGAAAACATAAATCCAGTGCACTAGGGTGCACGAAATCGAATATCGAGTATCGAAATCGAAATCAACGATATACGACATACACCAATCGAAATCAAGTATACCGTGGTATATAAACCCATAAACATGTGCATCTGCGTGCACAAAACAATATCAAAGTACTGAAAGCTCGTGTAAAATACATCAAAAGCATAAGTCAAATCATGTGTATACTATATGCATAAAATCAAATCAGATATATATCGGAGTATACGAAATCAACATCGAGTGCAAAAAGGTATGCACAAAACAAAAATCAGTACAACTGATACATGAAAATACTAATCAAGTGCAAATGTGGTGCACATAAGAAATATCAATCGTAAAACAAATTGTCAGAATACCGGAATCCAAAATGATGAAAACGTGATATCTGAATCACCATGGTGCAATTCACAATAACTGCCGTCGAGGTGTCCCTCTTTCAATGTCGAAAGGTGCCGGTGCATCCAAGGTTAGCAGAGCAAGAATATCTATTTGCCTCTTGCCCACGGTCTGGCGTCCTCTGCTTTTAGATCCTTATTTCTCTCTGAGGATTACCAGTTACATGACTCCTCGGCTCGACAGCCCGATACGGAGTAATGACGGAAACAGTCCCGTACTGGCGCTTCTCTGAAAATCTCCTGACCAATTATTGTTAGTGTATATACCCTAGAGGCCATTATTGTATCAATATTACTTAATGGAAGCTTGGGATATTCACAGTTGTATTGACAGTCTTGCTCAAAATGGTAGTATGCTACTTGGTTTGTTTCTACTTCAATATGTGCATGTGTTTCTTTTAGCATATCGCTTATACATATTAGTAGAGCCCTTAGGATCTTTGCTTGATTACCAGCATTGTGATGGCAGTCACACTAGTGGAGGCTGGGTAATCAACAAGCACATTCTTATACAGGTCCATAGTCGTAGGATTATGTTAGTCTGTAGACCCGAGATCGTCATAGAGTCTTGTGTGATTCCCACTGTGCTTTGATTTCCACCTTACCACGTTCATGAGAACGTGCAAAATGGTGGCTTTTAGGTACAGTCCCGAATCACATGGAGGCAATGAGCGATAGGAGGGGTTTCGTCTCTCCCGGTATTGGGGGTTGATGTTGCGCTGTGCTCGATTGGCTATAACTGGAAGTCCCTGGCCAGGGCTGATATGGAGATCTACTGGTAAGTGTTATCGGTAGTTTCTTGACCCGTTATGAGCCTCACATCGACACGACTTATCGGTTACTGTGGTCTGACGTTTTACCACCCCTAGACTGGATATGCTACATATCAGACGAAGAGACCGGACTGTACGGGAGTGTTACTGATTGGATTCACAGGAGTGTGTACAGGCTTGCTTGTTGATCTTCTGATCGCTCAATACCCGGGTGGCTGTTATGTTTAGATGACTGCTTGCAGCTTGTGGGTGTTTGATATGATCATCACCTACCGTCGGCGTATTGATGAGTCTTTAGAGTCCTACACAGAGGTTTCCTGGCTCAGGCAAAACGGAGTAGGAGCACATATGCGATATGTGCGGGACCGAGATTAATATGATATGTGATACCGTATTCTATTCTCGCGATATGTGATATCGGCCGGTTATATGCGATATAGCCGGGTCATCGGATCAAGTGTTGATTCGATGAAATGATACAAAATATATATTAGTCGGTTATATTTGATATAGCCGGATTATAGGATCAAGTGTTGATTCGATAATTTAATGTATAATTATATATTTGATATATTAAATTGCATTAACTAATATATGCTCACTTAACTATTTATTATTCTCACTTATGATACATTTAACATATATGTGATATATGTTTATTGTATTGTTTTCTTTTGTTACATAAATATTATATATGTGATATATAATATTGTGACATTCTAGGTTATGCATGCAACAAGGATATATGAGAATTATACCATGCTACATGTAATCTTTGGGTTTAAATTCTTAAGTAATTCAAATTGTGGAAATGAGTCATGGTGGAAGCTTCATGAAGCTTGTTGATAACCATTGACAAAGTCTCCCCTTTTTGTTTTGCTTAAGATTTTTCTAACCCAACCATGACACATAGCCATGGTTAACTCTCTACAAGGGTTAGTGGATGACATACACTCACTCATGGTTGCATTTCTAATCTCATCTCATTCATTGATCTTCTTCTTCCTCATCTCATTTTTGCTCTCTAGTTTTTGAGATCAAGAAGAAGAATGGTAAGAAATTAAATAATAAAGTGAGCAAAATTCCTACTTCATCATCCTCTTCTATACTTGCCATATAGATTAGTGTGTTAGCTTCACTAATTCATAATTAGTGAAGCGTTAGCTTGAGTTTGTGTTTCCTCAAGGTAGATCGTCTTGGATTTCGAAGACTTCAAGTAAGATGTATCATTCACCTCATGGAGCCTCTCTAGAGTCCGGGAGCATGATGATCGCAGTGAAGGGACCTCAACTCGGAGCTTATGAAGTGAAGGAATGGAATACAAAGGTTGTAATCCCTCTCTCTTAGATGTAAAGTTGTTTACATGCAAAGTTAACCCTAATTCTCTAGTTAAGATCTTGGTTAGGGTTTCATAGCACCCCAAAATTTTATAAAATGGCATGGATGATGCCTTCCTAAACCTTGTTGCCGTGCTAAACAACCCTATACACTGGACTCTAGATCCCGGTTACTTATGCTCCCCGTCTTGGGTCTATCCTAATGTGGAAAAGTAAATAATATACATCAAATGGAAACAACGGCCTCAACCCGGAAGTGTCCCAATAAAAGAATATTACATATAAAAATTTGCATGAATGAAAATTGAAAAACTCTTATCTCACGTAAAACCCACGGCTATTCAATCACGATGATCCAATATAACAAATCAGTAGCTGTAAGTCCACGTTACCTCTCCCGGTGCTTACGGGCTTGCGGAAATGATGAAAAACAATTTTTCTAGAGGTGGTAACATGGACTCAAAATACGGATCTTTGTTAAACAACTATCTAACAATCCTAACAAGAGTTTTACCTACCCGGTTAGGTGGTTATACCTTAACTTGAACTCCTTCGTCTTCAACTCCTTGCGGTGGTCGGATCGGCCTCACCTCGTCGTCTCCTTGCGCCGAAGATGGATCCACCTGAAAGCTTCTACCTTTGGCTTCTCTTCAAACTAGAAGAAACTAGAACACTTGGTTTGCTAAACCTTGTGAACTAGGATGAGTAGAGAAGTGATATGGGTTTTCTTTTATCTCTAAGGCAATGTTTCTCAACTCATGAGAGGGAGCTGCCTTGAGCTAGAGAGAGAGCAAGAGGAAGAGCAAGAGAGCTTGAGGATGAGAGAGCTCAAGAGAGAGAAAGCAAAAATGAAAGAATGAGCAAGCTTTTTGCTCCCATGCTCTAATAATCCAAAATCATGATAACTCATAATAGTAATTGAGTATTATGTGATGGTTCAAGTCAAAATGGCCATATCATTTCATGCACTCATTTTGCAAAAAGAAACAAGCAAGCAAAATTCTTTGCCATGAAATGATAGCCATTGTAATGATGGAGGTCAACTAGTCCAACCTAGTCAACCGGTCAACAAAGTCAACTCTTCATCTCAACCATGACACAATAATACTTAATTAATATTATCATTAATCATATTTCTTATTCTCATTAGGGTTTTGCAAAAGTCAATAGTCAACAGTCAACAACCCCAATGAGAATCCTCTGCCTCAGTCTTTCTCTGTCAACTGTGCATACACACCAGCATCCGCGTTCCGAGGAACACGAATGTAAACGAGATAAAACCAATCCCAAAACGTACACTAGGATCTGGCTTAAACCAAAGCCCGCTAGTGTTAACTGTCCGGACACTAAACGTGCACAAGTGCACGGATGTGACCGAACCCTGTCGCAAAACCATGCGACCTCTACTCTTTTGCCTAAAGACGAATAGCTTTCTGTATGGGACTCTAAAGACTCGACACTACGCTGGCAGTGGGTTTAACCACAGACCGCAAGCGGCACTAGCTGTGCGTAACGGTCCCCAGGTCGATGCCGATAAGAAGACGGACGAGGTGAAACCCATCTGAACTCTTACTGAGCCTGAATGTGACAATCTGCGTACAGTCCGGTCTGTTCGTCTAAGAACATCGCATGGCGGGCCTAGGGGGCGGTAAACGTCAGTCCCCTAATAGCGGAACAAGTCGTGTCGGAGTGTAGCCCAGAACACCCTGAGATAACACTGGAAACCTACCAGTATATCTCGCTTGCCCTGGCCAGGGACTTTGTGTAATGGCTCTCCTAGACACAGCGCGATATCAACCCCCAATACCGGGAGAGACGAATCCAGTCTAACTTTCACTTCCTCCAAGTGCTTCGGGACTGCACCCAACTACTACCTGTTTGCACGACTCCTTTGAGCCGTGGTAGGGTAGTAATCGAAGTACAGTGGGAAAACACTCGGGGTGAAGTGACAGTGTCAAGTCAGCGGACTAAGCTGTACTCATGTCACCTGGGAACTGAAAACTGACGATAGGTATAGTACCAACAAACAGTTCCCCACGAGTCATGTCTAGTGTACTCGTAACCTAACGAGCACCCGCATACTATCTCAAGTACGACGTACTGACGGCTGTGGGACAGACCGTCTCCCACACTGGGATGAGAAGCGCATACGCTAGTCTACTCCGGAGTATCGATGCCCTGTGTCGATAGTCCTACGACTAGGGACCTGCATAAGAATGTGCTTGTGGATTACCCAACCCCCACTAGTGTGACTGCCATCACAACGCTGGTAATCAAGCAAAGATCCTAAGGGCTCCACTAATGTGTATAGGTGATATACTAGAATAAACACTTGTATACATTAAAGCAGAAACAAATCAAGTAACATACTACTATTTTGAGAAATATTGTATTTACAACTGTGAATATCCCAAGCTTCCATTAAGTAATATACAAACTAGTATGATACAGTAATGGCCTCTAGGGCATATACACTAACAATCTCCCACTTGCACTAAGGCCATGTACTGGCGTATCGAAGACCTATCATCTCGATCAGCCGCTCGAACTGAGTCTGGGGTAAGGCCTTCCTGAGTGGATCAGTAATGTTATCTTCGGTATTTATTCTCTTCACCTAGATCTCCCGGCGATCTACGATCTCCCTGATCAGGTGGTACCGCCTCAAAATATGCCTGGACTTCTGATGGGACCTGGGTTCCTTCGCTAAAGCTATAGCGCCGTTGTAGTCACAATACAGCGGTATTGGATCAACACTGGTAGGAACCACCTGAAGCTCCGTGAGGAACTTCTTCATCCAGACAGCTTCCTTTGCGGCATCGCAAGCAGCTATGTACTCCGCTTCCATAGTTGAGTCAGCAACGGTTTCCTGCTTGGAACTCTTCCAGCAAACCGCCCCTCCATTGAGGATAAAGACATAACCCGACATGGATTTGGAGTCATCCTTGTCACTCTGGAAGCTGGAGTCAGCAAAGGCCTCGATTTGGAGGTCTTTTCCGCCATACACCAAGAACATCTCCTTAGTCCTTCTCAGGTACTTGAGAATGTTCTTTACCGCTATCCAGTGTTTCTCCCCTGGGTCCTACTGATGCCGGCTTACAACGCTCAATGCGTATGCTACATCTGGTCTGGTACACAACATCGCATACATAATAGAGCCTACCGCAGATGCGTAGGGTACAGATGACATGCGAGCCCTTTCCGAATCAGTCTTGGGAGACATCTCTTTGGAGAGGGTGATTCCATGACAAGCCAGTAGATTACCGCGCTTGAAATCTTCCATACTGAATCGTTTCAATATGGTGTCGATGTACCTGGACTGTGAAAGTCCCAACATCCTTTTAGATCTATCACGATAGATCTGGATCCTCAGAATGTAGTTGGCATCGCCCAGGTCCTTCATGGAGAACCTCTGTGACAAGAATCCTTTGACTGACTGTAACATAGGAATATCATTTCCTATTAGGAGAATGTCATCGACGTACAAGACGAGGAATACCACATTTCTCCCTACAATCTTACTGTAAATGCATGGTTCATCTGGGTTTTTGATAAAGTCAAATTCTTTGACAGTATCATCAAAGCAGATGTTCCAACTCCGCGATGCCTGCTTCAGTCCATAGATGGACTTGAGCAACTTGCACACTTTACCACTGCTCCCACTCTGAATGAATCCCTCTGGCTGATCCATATAGACGCACTCTTCCAAATATCCATTTAGGAAAGCCTTCTTTACGTCCATCTGCCAGATTTCATAATCGTGGAAGGCAGCAATGGCAAGAAGGAACCGAATGGATTTCAGCATAGACACTGGAGAAAAGGTTTCGTCATAGTCCAAACCAGGTCTTTGACGAAAACCCTTTGCAACAAGTCTAGCCTTATAGGTCTCAACCTGTCCATCTACACCAATCTTCCTTTTGAAGATCCCCTTGCATCCTATGGGTTTTACCCCATCTGGAGCAACGTCCAACGTCCATACTTTGTTGGTGTACATGGACTCCATTTCGGTCCGCATTGCATCCAGCCATTTTACCGAGTCACCACTCTAAATGGCTTGCTGGAAGCTAGTAGGCTCATCATAATCAATAGTGCAATCCTCTCTATCCCCGTCTATGAGAAAACCGTAGTATCTCTCGGGCGGATGAGACTGCCTACTACTCCTGCGGAGCGGCGCAGGAATGTCCGGTTCTCCTGAAACTTCTGGTTCATCCAAGCTTTCAGTAACAGCTTGTGGATCTGGAATTTCTTCCAGTTCTATTGCGCTCACACTTATCTGATTTTCCAAAAATTCAGTTTCCAAGAAGTGGGCATGCGGAGAAACAAAAACTTTTTGTTCTTCTGCGGAATAGAAAAGATACCCCCTGGAGTTCTTTGGGTATCCCACAAACTTACACAGTACCGAGCGTGCCTCGAGCTTGTCCGCATGCTGCTTCTTTACAAAAGCTGGACATCCCCATGTCTTAAGATACTTAAGACAAGGTTTCTTCCCACTCCATATCTGATATGGGGTGGTAGGCACAGTCTTGGTTGGAGCCTTGTTCAAGAGATATGTAGCTGTTTCTAGTTCATAACCCCAGAAAGATTGCGGTAACTCAGCCTTACTCATCATGGAACGAACCATATCCAATAGGGTTCGATTCCGCCTTTCAGATACACCGTTGTGTTGTGGCGTGTATGGAGGAGTACGCTGAGGGAGAATTCCATTCTCTTTTAAGTAGTCCAGAAACTCGGCACTCAAGTATTCACCACCTCGATCAGATCTTAGTGTCCTTATACTTTTGCCTGTTTGTTTTTCAACTTCATTCTTGTATTCCCGAAATTTCTCAAAGGCCTCGGATTTGTGCTTCATTAAGAAGACATGTCCATACCTAGAGAAATCATCTGTGAAAGTAATGAAGTATGAATAACCACTTCGCGCATGTGTAGACATTGGACCACACACATCACTGTGTATGAGTCCCAAGAGCTCGCTCGCTCTTACACTGTGTCCAGTGAACGGAGTCTTTGTCATCTTTCCCATGAGACAAGATTCACAAGTGGCATAAGACTGATACTCGAACGGATTCAAGTATCCCTCTGTATGTAACTTTGTTAACCGTGTTTCATTAATGTGACCCAGTCTACAATGCCATAAGAAAGCCTGATTTAATTCCGGAGACTTTCTTTTAAGTGTGTTCTGGACACTGAAAATCTGAGCTTGATTCAATACGTATATCCCGTTATTTAATGTACCTGACCCAATCAGAACTTGATTTAGGTGGATGCGTACTACATCGCTTACAAAAGTAAATTCATATCCTTCCTTAGAAAGTAAGGATACAGATATGATATTACAAGTCGCACCTGGTACATACAAACAGTTACGCAAAATCAATATCTGCCCAGTTGTCAGTCCAAGATGATATTCCCCTACGGATTCAGCATCCATGCTCATTCCGTTAGCAACCCTGAGAGTCATATCACCTTTCCTGATAACCCTACGAGTTCTCAGAGCCTGTAATGAATTACAGATGTGAGATCCTGATCCGGTATCCAATACCCAGGAAGTAGGGTTAACTGACATACAGTTCTCTATTACAAACACACCCGAAGCCGAAGCCACAACATGCTTCGAATTCTGGCTACTGGCTTTGCTAGCCCTGCAATCCTTCTGCCAATGTTCATTCCCATTACAATAGGAACGTCCCTCTTTTACTACATCCAGTCCCGAAACTTTTGCCCTTGCTTTTCCTTCTTCTTCCCTTGTTTCCTTCAAGGTATAAGCAGAGGGCAAAGACTGTAGAATCAAGTCAGTATTTGACCCGTTCTCCAACGTGGTCTTCAGGTCCGTGAGCTCAAAATAGCTGGTCTCTGTAAGGACGTTGCCCCCTACAGATGACTCGACAGCCAACCTCGCTTGAAGCAATTCGTTCGAGGTCTCATATCTTGTGATACGAGATTGCTCTCCATATAAATCTTTGTTATGGAGGAAGATAGAAACTAAGTCCATCTTCTCGTGCTGCCTCTGGTTTGCACCATCAACTGAGGCTAACACGAGGTACTTGGCTTTCGCACAGTCTTTTTCCGATGTCATACGGATGTCAATATCCATTACAGGGGAAACTGGTCCTGAGACGGCAGGGGTTTGATTAGTTAAAAGGTGTCCCAGCTTGTCATGGGCAATGGACTCTGGACAGACCTTTGCCAATCATAACAGTCAGGTTCAGTCATTTTATTATCTAGATGTAACCTATGTGCGGTCACCGGGTCGCTGCAATTAAGAGAGAGAGAACAAAACACTCAGCATGATGCTCTTGCAAGTTCAGATTGGTTTTTAATTTATCTAAACAGGATGGCTCCCACTGTCTCTCGAATCCCTCCTCAAATCATAAAGGAAGAATTAGTCGGGATCAATCTCACCGTACAATACTTGCTTAACCGTTCATCCAGGCCAGTGTCGGTACTTCGAGGGAGGTTTTCCAACGCTTTCGCGAAGTTCCTTAATTAAATAACCTCTTTTCTCTGTGGGCGTAGCCCCGCTAACACCTTTCTAGACACCTACTTGGTTTATAGCATTGATCGTTAAGTGAGAAAGTTCCGGAGAAGTAGCATATACTCACAGTAGGATCGGGATCCAAATATCATCGTGTGATAAAACTGAAGGAATCCTACCAGAATCATCACACTCCAAATGGTATGCAGCGCTGGCAAGTTTCAGTTATTTTGAAACTCCCGATGTGGATTTTTGCCCCGTGCTCTTATGACCTTGACGAAGGTCAACAAATCATAAGTCACATGTCAAGTTCTACCCGTCATTGTCCAGGTTAATTTGAACCCACCCGTATATACCCTTGACGAAGGTCAACAAGGTAATACGACTGTCCTAAACCAACGCATCTATCTATGCTACATATGAACACCCAACAACTACCAATCACTATGCCTAGACGAAGGTCAACAAACACAGCTTGAATACTATTGAACATTCATACGAAACGACGGAGGGCTACGAATGGTTTTGGCAAAACCGTGAACGTAGTGAACTTGATATAATCGAAGGAACCTTGATAGCTTTTAAAAGGAGTGGCTTAAGCTCCGCGTTTAAAAGTTGTTTTTGAAAAGAAACCGAGTGGTTTTTTTGAAATTGTTCCAACGACTTTTACTTGGTTTATTTTCTTGTATTAATTTTAATGCGTCCCATCATTTAATTCTACCATTGATGAAAACAACGAAAATATGACGTACGCTTATGCCATCTGCATTCGCCACGGGGCCCCGTCATTACCCGTTAGGTTACTTAACTAACGACAGAGCGGGGGCTGGACCAGCCCGGATGCAAAACATAAGCAACGCCTAAATAGATATCATATATAGATATACACATTCGTCACATGCAATGATAGCCATTCCAGATCACAGATGAACCCATTGGATATACTAGGAATCCGCAATCCGTACGAGCCTGTAACGAAGAGAGGATTACACGGTCGCGATGAATAGCCAAGACCCCACCATAGACCCCTACGGGTGCGGCAAACTACCCGCCAAGTACCCGAAGCGAAGCAACCTCCCTCAACACCGTGAGTAGGCCACTCGGCACTTCGAGATACCCGGTAGTTTGTGCACCCCACCATGGGTCTATCCTAGGTGCAAAAATAGTAAAAGAAATTATACAATGACGGCTACAACTCTATCCCGGTTGTGCGGCCATATAAATAATATTACATCAATTACAAATTTACATGAATTGAAAGAAAAAGAAAACTCTCATCTCACAACTCCCCGGCTATTCATCCGCGACAATCCAATGAATTCATATACGCATACCATCAACATTACAGATCACAGATATGTATAACCCCCACTAATCGACGTATAGCTATTAGCAGACGTTCAATACATATATCACATCACAGATATATCCCGTTAGCTTAAGTCTTTAGAAGTTCGATCAAAATACGGATTTGTAGGCCCCAAAAACAAATTTTGCTTTCTGGAAAATCTGGGCAGAAAAAACATATTGAAAAAATCCCAAAACACCCCACTGAACACACTGCATGAAAAATCTCCCACGGCCGAGCCAACTCGGCCGCGGTTCCGCGGCGGGAGCATGCTGCGCTTTGACCGAGTCGTGGGACCATTTTTCTACAGTGTGTTCTAAAAAGCCTGAGCCGATTTTTAGTGTATGATTTTTTATTTTTTGAACAGAAAACAGAATCGGCAGAAACTTGAATTTTCGGGCATGTTTCGCGACTTTTTCTCCGATCGAACTTCTAGTTACTTTGCTAACATGTTAGATAGTGTTTAACTAGGCTCTGATACCATTGTAAGTCCACGTTACCTTTCCCGGTGCTTACGGGCTTGCGGAAATGATGAAAAACAATTTTTCTAGAGGTGGTAACATGGACTCAAAATACGGATCTTTGTTAAACAACTATCTAACAATCCTAACAAGAGTTTTACCTACTCAGTTAGGTGGTTATACCTTAACTTGAACTCCTTCGTCTTCAACTCCTTGCGGTGGTCGGATCGGCCTCACCTCGTCGTCTCCTTGCGCCGAAGATGGATCCACCTGAAAGCTTTTACCTTTGTCTTCTCTTCAAACTAGAAGAAACTAGAACACTTGGTTTGCTAAACCTTGTGAACTAGGATGAGTAGAGAAGTGATATGGGTTTTCTTTTATCTCTAAGGCAATGTTTCTCAACTCATGAGAGGGAGTTGCCTTGAGCTAGAGAGAGAGCAAGAGGAAGAGCAAGAGAGCTTGAGGATGAGAGAGCTCAAGAGAGAGAAAGCAAAATGAAAGAATGAGCAAGACTTTTTGCTCCCATGCTCTCATAATCCAAAATCATGATAACTCATAATAGTAATTGAGTATTATGTGATGGTTCAAGTCAAAATGGCCATATCATTTCATGCACTCATTTTGCAAAAAGAAACAAGCAAGCAAAAGTCTTTGCCATGAAATGATAGCCATTGTAATGATGGTGGTCAACTAGTCCAACCTAGTCAACCGGTCAACAAAGTCAACTCTTCATCTCAACCATGACACAATAATACTTAATTAATATTATCATTAATCATATTTCTTATTCTCATTAGGGTTTTGCAAAAGTCAATAGTCAACAACCTCAATGAGAATCCTCTGCCTCTGTTTCTCTCTGTCAACTGTGCATATACACCCACATCCGCATTCCGAGGAACACGAATGCAAACGAGATAAAACCAATCCTAAAACGTACACTATGATCTGGCTTAAACCAAAGCCCGCTAGTGTTAACTGTCCGGACACTAAACGTGCACAAGTGCACGGATGTGACTGAACCCTGTCGCAAAACCATGCGACCTGTCGCAAAACCATGCGACCTCTACTCTTTTGCCTAAAGGCGAATAGCTTTCTGTGTGGGACTCTAAAGAATCGACACTACGCTGGCAGTGGGTTTAACCACAGACGGCAAGCGGCACTAGCTGTGCGTAACGGTCCCGAGGTAGATGCCAACAAGAAGACGGACGAGGTGAAATCCATCTGAACTCCTACTGAGCCTGAATGTGACAATCTGCGTACAGTCCAGTCTGTTCGTCTGAGAACATCGCATGGCAGGCCTAGGGGGGCGGTAAACGTCAGTCCCCTAATAGCGGAACAAGTCGTGTCAGAGTGTAGCCCAGAACACCCTGAGATAACACTGGAAACCTACCAGTATATCTCGCTTGCCCTGGCCAGGGACTTTGTGTAATGGCTCTCCTAGACACAGCGCGATATCAACCCCCAATACCGGGAGAGACGAATCCAGTCTAACTTTCACTGCCTCCAAGTGCTTCGGGACTGCACCCAACTACTACCTGTTTGCACGACTCCTTTGAGCCATGGTTGGGTAGTAATCGAAGTACAGTGGGAAAACACTCGGGGTGAAGTGACAGTGTCAAGTCAGCGGACTAAGCTGTACTCATGTCACCTGGGAACTGAAAACTGACGATAGGTATAGTACCAACAAACAGTTCCCCACGAGTCATGTCTAGTGTACTCGTAACCTAACGAGCACCCGCATACTATCTCAAGTACGACGTACTGAAGGCTGTGGGACAGACCGTCTCCCACACTGGGATGAGAAGCGCATACGCTAGTCTACTCCGGAGTATCGATGCCCTGTCTCGATAGTCCTACGACTAGGAACCTGTATAAAGATGTGCTTGTGGATTACCCAGCCCCCACTAGTGTGACTGCCATCACAATGCTGGTAATCAAGCAAAGATCTTAAGGGCTCCACTAATGTGTATAGGTGATATACTAGAATAAACACATGTACACATTAAAGCAAAACAAACCAAGTAGCATACTACTATTTTGAGCAAGATTGTATTTACAACTGTGAATATCCCAAGCTTCCATTAAGTAATATACAAACTAGTATGATACAGTAATGGCTTCTAGGGCATATACACTAACAGTAGCAACACAATAACATTATATGTCATCAACGTAAGTAAATATGTGTATCCCTAATGTCGTTGTCGTATAGCAACGAGATCGAGGATACTGCAACATATTACACTTATGGTCGCAGAAAAGAAATGAAAACTACAATAATTAGAATCTGCATAATCCTTAGACATCATAAACCCGGATTATCACATATTCCAGATTTCATTCCTAACCCTATAAACCTTGCATTTAAGTCTCGAATTTGAAAACACTTTTCAAAAATCAAGTCGGGTAATTCAACAAGATTCCCGATTAAAATATAGAATTCTCGTCGGGAACTTTAGTAGATGCCCGCACCCCCGAGGCCGTCAACGAATTGCACTTGGGCGGAACACCGTGGCCTTGAGCACCCGAGTGGATGCTTTTGGCCACGGGGTTCTTCTATAGTCACTTGGTCGGGACTGTGGGGCGTGGCTGTCTAGTAGTGTCACAATCCGAAATTGGCATGTGACCGACACGAGAATCACGTGAAGTCTATAGGACCCCTCCGTAATTCAAGTAAGCCGTAAGCCCGGAAATCTAAACCTTTTCAGAAAAAAATTGAGGTGCAGTTTTGAAATGTTGGCATAATGAATTCAAATCCTTCTTTTGAAAGTATAAGTAATATCATATGAAAATGCAATGGTTTGTATACTATCTTTGAAAACATTTTCGTCCTTGAAATTTGGGCAGCACCTCCCTTGTAAATTTTGATCCAAAACCATATACAAGCAATAATATAGGCGTCCCCAAGCGGGAGCTAGCTCTTCGCTAATTGGCAGAATCATAACCACGCAGAATATATATACGACGCCCCAAGGCAAAGATCAAACACAGAAAGAAATAAAGAAGTCCAAGACATCATCAAGCTCAAATAAAAGACAATACACCCATCTCGCTCTAAGTCTCAAGAATATACAAGTCTGGTGTCTAGGACTACCAAATATACAAAGTCTGGTTAATGGAGATTTTAACTAGATACAACTGAATAAATATGTACAAGGGTGGTCACGATCCAAATGTGTACCCTACCTACCAATGCAAAACACCCTGAAGCAAGCTGTGTGCCAGCGAGCCGCTACTGATCCGAGTGGTCGATCCTGCAAGAAAACTGTGGCACAACGGAGGTGAGTTTCCAACTCATGAGTAGAAAATATCAGCAGGTAGAAATCGAATGTATAACGATCCCTAGGTTATACTGTAACATAAAGGTAAAACTATGGTATCTAGGGTGATCGTGTATACATATGTGTACAATAATGATATTGTGCCAGAAACAGTATATAGTGATAAGCCATCTGAAACATATGCATGTATGCATATGTATATCCAACGCGTGTCCATCAACGACACTTCAAATCATCATGAAATCTGAGTGTCCAGCATCGACACTCGAAAATAACATAAAACTTGTGTCCAGCATCGACACGCAAATCCTCATATCTCGGGCGCCGTATAATCGGATCGACCCTTATATCCATCTGATCTCACGACTCCAGTCGGTATTCTCCGGATATCCGCCGAGCCCAAACTATCACCGGTCGGTAGTGCTTCCCTACCGGGCTCAACGGCTTTCTATACGATCTTCTTGCCCTGAGGTACCGCACCGGGTCTACCATGTACCCGCAGATAGTGCCTCCTCACTCCTCGAATCGGGTATACTCATAGGTCAGAACCGAGAAAACTCATGGTGGACGCCACAAATCATATCACGAGAAACTGCATTTTTAAAACAATCATAAGACTTTTAAAATATATCAGTGGTTCTCAAATCTAGAGATCTCATGAAAACAGAATCTCATATGCATGTAACTAATAAAGGTACAGTATATGCGAGCACGGAACAGTACTGTAAAAGTATTTCAAGTGTTATCATGTAAGCATATCGTGTAATAATTACAGAACGGTGAGTTATAATTCTACAGTTTACGAACAATACGGCGATATAACAGTTCTAATGTGTAAGTGGCATGGTAATCACCAATGATGAGTGTCACGCCCTACTTCCCAAAAGAAGGTGAAGAGTGGCGTGGCACGGTCCGCATACTAACTGTATTGAAGGTGGTCTATTCAATACAATTACGTTAAGCGTAAGAATAAATCATAGTATGTAGGGTTGTGTACAAAAACAAAAACAATAAAGCGAAAGGCATTTATTTCCATTAACCAAACTTTATTACATCCCAAAAGAAAGAGTAAAATAAACTAAGTAATTTAATTACATCGAGGAGAAACAAAAGCCCTAAACATGTAGGCAACAACAAAAATTAAATCTAGCTAATCTTCCATCGTCCAGTCTGCATAATCTTCATAAGCTGGCTTCACACCTTGATCCTCGCCATAATGCTCAATCTTATCTGACGGACATTCCAAGGATAGAGGAAGAAAAGGAAGGTCCGTCAGCGAGTTATACTCGGGTAGGATTGCCTCATAAGAAAGTAAAGGTATAGAAACGAACAGGTGTATATAATGAGTATGATGTACATGTGTATAAAGGTATGAGGTTATATACAAATTAGATATGTGAATATGAGTAGGTTGTATATGTTTGGTAAAGGTTCAAGTCAAGTCAAACGGATATTCAGTCTCAGAGTTGGATCAGGTTAAACAAGGTGTGTATGGATGGAATTGACGAGTGAACATACTCGTATCCTTGAGGTATCCCATGACTAGCTGGAAGTAGTATGAGCTGGTGCTCGTGCCTGGAATGGCAATCAATGTGGTAGCGTGAACATCCCTGAAAGGTGTCCCATGACTACAATAGAGCTTTGTCTAGCGTGAATATCACTCAAGTGCACAGGTATTACCACCCCTCGGTTCCATAATAAACAACAAGTCTAAACTGGTAAAATATCCACATCCAAGATACTGAATAACTCGTGTCTCAGAAAGAAAGGTAGATAAGATAACAGGTAGGTATAGCATATGATGTGAGTTTGGTGTTGAGTATCATTAAGTATTGTAAACGTTTTAGTTTGTTAAACAAGGGTTCGGATACTCGCGATTATTCCGTTGTGGCCACGGAACAACAACTAGGGAAGTGAAATGTACCGTTTCACTTCCCGGGATCATGATCGAGTAGTAGGGGAATACGAGTACCGAATCTCCTTGCCTAATCAAACTACCCATCCCCGTGGTTCAGTATAAAGGTTTTGACGAATTAGAGTTAGTGTGTATACCTCTAGGCATGGAATTTCCACATTGTATAGTCGTCCACATTTTACACTGTTCACTCGGAATATCGGGATCTTCATATTTGTATAGTCGTCCACACTTTGGACTGTTCACCCGGAATATCGGGATCTTCATATTTGTATAGTCGTCCACACTTTGGACTGTTCACCCTGCCTGCAGGGATCTTCATAAAGTATTCCATACCTAGGTCCGCGCATTCTAACTCTAACCGTATCATGTTTGGTATATGTCATGTTGTCATAAACTGGAAATTTAAAAAGTATTGATCTCGTTTAATATGGCCTTCCACAACCACTCGTTTTATTTTCTAATGTTCGTAAAGTACTTCGTGTCATCTTAGGGAAAGCTTAGTTAAAAAGAAATAATAGTGTTTAATTATCTTTTATTACTTCTAAGAAAAACCATGATATTTGGGATATTTATTATTTTGGAAAAGCATAACATTTTACAGAAAATATCCTTTCGATAAAAGGTTGTGGTGTTTATTTGAAAATATTTTGCAAGAGGTTTTTATTTGAAAATCTAGACTGCTCCTAATATTCCAAAAGGACAAGTTATGAGGTCCTCAAATCGCCTCTTCACCGCCAATTGTGGCCAGGTAAGCACAAGTAAGGAAAGGAGGGATCCGCTCACGAATCACCGTGAGACGGGCCTTTTAAAGTTATCTTTCTCACTTGTCTAGCCTAGGCACCACAAAGTCTGGTTTAGATAAACGATCGATGCCTACAACCTTTCCTTTGTTCTAGATTGGTGTTATTTTAAAATTACCTTTTAATAAGATACTAAATATTCCTTTTGAAAAGATATCGTTATTTAAATTTGTTAGTGCTTATGCCCTAGAAGGCTATTACTGTATCATACTAGTTTGTATATTACTTAATGGAAGCTTGGGATATTCACATGTATATAACAGTCTTGCTAAACATGGTAGTATGCTACTTGGTTTTCTCTATCTTAATGTGTGAGTATACGTATTGATAGAGCTCTTAGGATCTTGCTTGACTACCAGCGTTGTGATGGCAGTCACACTAGTGGGGGCTGGGTAGTCTACAAGCACATCCTTATTCAGGTCCCTAGTCGTTGGATTATCGAGACAGAGCCTCGATACTCCGGAGTAGACTAGTGTGTATGCTTCTCATCCCAGTTGGGGAGATGGTCTGTCCCACAGCCGTCAGTACGTCGTACTGGAGATAGTATACATGTGCTCGTTAGGTTACGGGTACACCGGACAGGACTCACAGGGAACTGTTGGTTGGTTTTATACCAGTCGTCAGTGAACAGTTCCCAGGTGACATGAGTACAGCATAGTCCGCAGACATGACACTGCTACTTCGCCTCGAGTGTGTCCCACTGTTCTTAGATTGCTACCCTACCACGGATCAAAGGAGTCGTGCAAACAGGTAGCAGTTGGGTGCAGTCCCGAGCACTTGGAGGCAGTGGCGGTTAGACAGGATTCGTCCCTCCCGGTATTGGGAGTTGATATCGCGCTGTGTCAGAGATCCATTACGCAAAGTCCCTGGCCAGGGCAAGCGAGATTTGCTGGTAGGTTCCGGTAGTTTCTCAGGGTGTAATGGGCTTCCCTCCGACACGACTTATACTGCTATTAGGGGACTGACGCTTGCCGCCCCCTAGGCCCGATATGCGATAGTCTTGGACGAACGGACCGGACTGTATGGAAATTGTCACATCAGACTCAGTAGGAGTTCGGATGGGTTTCCTCATCGGCCTTCTTATCGACAACTACCTGGGGACCGTTACGTACAGCTAGTGCCGCTTGCGGTCTGTGGTTAAACCCACTGCCAGCGTAGTAGTCGAGTCTCTAGAGTCCCATACAGAGAGTTTCCCTACTCCAGGCGAAACGATATAGAGGTCGTATGGTTTTACGACAAGGGTTCGGACGCATACGTGCGTTTACGCGCGTACGACTTTCGGACAGTTTTTACCAGTCGGCTCTGGTTTAAGCCAGTTACTGGTATCCGGTTATTGGATTTTTACAGTCTAAAGTTTTTCCGTATTTTTGCGGAAAGGAGGGGCGTTCTCGTAATTGTGCGAGAAGCTTCTAGAAGGTGGTGACTAAGGAGGTTAAGGTGGCATATACAATGAATGTGATTAGTGAGTCACCTTGATGATTCATACATGTCTTTTGTCCATCTAATGAATCATCACTAGATATTATCAAGCATGGTTGTTAAATTGTGATTTATTCTTTTCTTGAAAAAAAGAAATGCTTGATATATATCATGTTATCTCACTATTCTCATATAATTATCTTTATCATCTTCTCTCTCCTCAAGCTCTCCCTCTTCAAAGACTAATCCTCCCCTCTCATGAGTTGAGTACAAGGATTAGTAAGACTAATTAATCCATAACCCTCTCTATATTACACCTAGCTTCTTTGATTAGCACTTAGAGAAGTTTAGTTGCCTCAAGTTTAGAGGCTAAGCTTGGAGTAAAGCTCTCGGGTGGATCGTCTACTACATCGAGAAGGCCGAGGAGGACGAGGAGATCGTAAAGCCGAAGGACTTGGTTCGTTAGGTATAATCCCTAAGCATAGTAGTTTAAAACATCTATGTGTTTGGTTAGTTATCGTTTAGCTTCGATTCAAGCGGTTAGTCGATGTTTGTTCACTAAACAAGTTCGTTTTTGAAAATTCCGCCTCCCCACAAGTATTGGGGTGTTCTACATCGACTTACAGTGGTATCAGAGCCTCGCTAAACAATAAATAACTTACTTGCAAATTTGTATGAATTTCGAACGGAAAAAACGAAACCGGAAAACCCTAAAATATCAAGTTTCTGTCGTTTTTAAAATGAAGCCCATAAATTTTTCAGGGAAGTTCAGAAAGCTTGAAAAGACACCAGAAGAACACACAAAAAATTTGGTCCCCTGAATCGCCTACGGCGCCGCGGAACCGCGGCGGATAGCACCGATCCGCCGCACTTCCGCCGCCGAGTTGACGATCCAGGGACCCATTTTTCTTGTGTTGGTTCTCTGTAATATTTGGGATTTTCTGGAATATTTAATTTTTGCTCAGGTTTCAGATTTGCAGAGCAGTATTGGAGCAAAATTAAAAGTGTTTAATCGATCGAAATTATACAGTATTTGCTTGTTGGATTATATCTGTGATTGTTTAATGTGTTCGTAAACCTCCCCTAACTGCTAGTATGTCAGTTGGCAGGGGGTTGCACATTTCTGAAATGGATTTTATCTGTTTGTGCATATGAACTGTGTTGGACTGTTGTGGTGTATAGCCGGGGTTATGTGATGGGTTATCATTTAATTCATCTGATGTAAATGTAATTTGCTGTAATATTATTTTGCGGGGCACATCCAGGTTGCGGTTGTAGCCACCGTTGTATTATTTCATTTTACTGTTTTTGCTCCTAGGACAGACCCAAGGTGGGGTGCACAAACTACCGGGCGGGTAGTTTGCCGCACCCATAGGGGTCGTGGGTGGGGTAATGGCTATTCATCACAACTGTGTAATCCGTATTTTGTTGCAGGCTCAAAACAAACACGGATTGCTTGCAAATCCAATTAAGTTCATCTGTGATCTGGAATGAATATCATTGCGTCAGACGAATGTAAAATATCTATATATATGATAGCTATTTAGACGTCACTTATGTTTTACACCCGCGCTAGCCCAGCCCCCGCTCTGTCGTTAGTTAAGTAACCTAACGGGTAATGACGGGACCCCGTGGCGAATGCGGATGGCATAAGAGGACGTTGTATTTTCGTTGTTTTCTGCAATGATAGGTTAATGATGGGACGCATTATCTATAATGCAAAGAAAATAAACCAAAGTTTTAATCGTTGGAACAATTTAAAAGAAACCACTCGGTTAATTTTAAAAAACGGATATTTTTAAATGCGGAGACTTAACCACTCCTTATAAAAGCTATCAGGTTCCTTCGGTTATATCAAGTTCATTACATTCACGGTTTTGCCAAAACCAGTCGTAGCCCTCCGTCATTTCTTATGGATGGTCAGTAGTATTCAAGCTATGCTTGTTGGCATACGTCAAGGCATAGTGTTTGGTAGCTGCTGGGGTATTCATTTGTTGCATAGATAGATGTGTTGGTTTGGGACAGTCGCATTACCTTGTTGGCATACGTCAATGGTATATACGGGTGGGTTCAAATTAACAAGATAATGATGGGCAGAACTTGACATGTGACTTATGATTTGTTGGCATACGTCAAGGTCATAAGAGCATGGGGCAAAAACTTATATCGGGAATTTCTAAAGAAACTGAAATTTGCAAAGAGATGCATACCATTTGGAGTTTGATGAATGTTGGTAGGATTCCTTCAACATTATCATACGATGATATTTGGATCCCGATCCTACTGTGAGTATATGCTACTTATCAGGATATTCATCACTTAACGATCAATGCTATAAACCAAGTAGGTGTCCAGAAAAGTGTCAGCGGGGTTACGCCCCCAGAGAAAAGAGGTTATTTAATTAAGGAACTTCGCGAAAGCGTTGGAAAACCTCCCTCGAAGTATCGACACTGGCCTGGCTGAACGGTTAAGCAAGTATTGTACGGTGAGAATAGTCCTGGCTAATTCTTCTTTTATGGTTTGAGGAAGGATTCGAGAAACAGTGGGAGCCATCCAGTTTAGATAAATTAAAAACCACTCTAAACTTGCAAGAGCATCATGCTAAAGAGTTTTCTTCTCTCTCTTCTAATTGCAGCGACCCTGAAAATGACTGGACTTAAGTTACTTTTAGAGAAAAATATACTGACAGGGCCAAACTATAAAGTTTGGCTGCGGAATGTCAAAATGGCTTTGACCTATGACAAATTGGGGTACGTCCTCACCGCTATGGCACCTGCTGTCCCTGGTCCCAAATCCAGTAATGCGGATAAGGAAATCCGTAAAACCTGGGATTCAGATTGCGCGAAAGCCAAGTGCATCGTGCTTGCCTCGATGAACAATGAACATCAGAGGAGGCACGAGGATATGGACCTTGATGGCATATTTCTCCATACAAAGGAACTTTATGGAGAGCAATCTCGTATAGCAAGATACGAGACCTCAAAGAACTTGTTTCGAGCGAGGTTGGCTGTCGGGTCATCGGTAGGAGAACATGTCCTAAAGATGATCGGCTATATAGAAGAGCTCGCAGACCTTGGGACGACTTCGGATAATGAGCTCTATACAGACCTTATTCTCCAGTCCCTTCCTTCCACCTACGCCCAGTTTATCCTGAACTTCAACATTCAAAGAAAAGAAGTTGAACTTCCGGAACTCCTGAACATGTTAAGGAGTGCAGAGGGCACCTTGCAAAAAGCAAGGGAAACACCCGCTATGTTTGTTGGCGGTGCATCTTCTTCCGGGTCCAAGGCAAGAGCCAAAGGAAGGAAGAAGAAGGCCGCACCCAGACCTAGAGGAGGTGTTAGTAAGGTGGGAGGGAAGGGAAAGAAAAAGTTTGCAGCACCAGTAGTTGGCCAGGATGAGTGCTTCCATTGTCACAGGAAAGGGCACTGGAAGAAGGATTGCAAGGCGTGGAACGCCAAGAACCAGGAACCGAAGCAAGCTGTGGCTTCGACTTCAGGTGTGTTTGTAATTGAGAATTGTCTGTCGATCAACTCTACTTCCTGGGTATTGGATACCGGATCAGGATCTCATATTTGCAATTCATTGCAGGCACTGAGAAACCGTAGAGTGCTGAAGGAAGGTGATATGACCCTAAAGGTTGCTAACGGAGCAAGCGTGGGAGCTGCGTCCGTCGGGGATTATCACCTAGGATTGACGAGTGGACACATTTTGGTTTTACATAACTGTTATTTTGTACCAAGCTTAACGTGTAATATCATATCAGTTTCCTTGTTATCAAATAAAGGTTATGATTTCACGTTTGTAAGAGATGTTGTTAACATCCACCTTAATCATGGTTTGATTGGGTCCGGTACATTAAATAACGGTATATATGTTTTAAACCAACTCCAAATTTTCAATGTCCAGAACACACTAAAAAGAAAGTCTCCAGATTTAAATAAAGCTTTCTTATGGCATTGTAGACTGGGTCACATCAATGAGAGAAGGTTGACTAAGTTGCATAGAGAAGGATATTTGGACTCGTTCGAATATCAAACCTATGACACTTGTCAATCTTGTCTCAAAGGAAAGATGAAAAAGACTCCATTTACTGGACAAGGAGTAAGAGCGAGCGAGCTCTTAGGACTCATACACAGCGATGTATGTGGTCCAATGTCTACACATGCAAGAGGTGGTTATTCCTACTTCATTACTTTTACAGATGATTTCTCTAGGTATGGACATGTCTTCTTAATGAAGCATAAATCCGAGGCCTTTGAGAAATTCCTGGAATACAAGAGTGAAGCGGAAAACCAAACAGGCAAAAGTATTAAGACACTGAGATCTGATCAAGGTGGAGAATACTTAAGTGCCGAGTTCCTAGGTTACCTAAAAGAGAAATGAATTCTCTCTCAGCTTACTCCTCCATACACTCCACAGCACAACGGTGTATCGGAGAGACAGAATCGAACCCTATTGGATATGGTACGATCCATGATGAGTAATGCTGAGTTACCGCGATCTTTCTGGGGATATGCGCTAGAATCAGCGACACATCTTTTGAACAGAGTTCCAACCAAAACTGTGCTTACCACACCATATCAGACGTGGAGTGGGAAGAAACCCTATCTTCAGTACCTGAAGACATGGGGATGTCCAGCTTTTGTAAAAAAGCAGCATCCGGACAAGCTCGAGGCACGCTCAGTAGAGTGTAAGTTTGTGGGATATCCAAAGAACTCTACAGGATATTGTTTCTATTACGCAGAGGAACAAAAGGTTTTTGTTTCTCGTCATGCCCGCTTCTTAGAAACTGAATTTTTAGAAAATCAGAAGAGTGGGAGCGTAGTAGAACTGGAAGAAATTCCAGAACCACAAACTGCTACTGAAAGTTTGGTAGAACCGGAAGTTCAAGAAGAACAGAACATTCCCGCACCCCTCCGCAGGAGTAGTAGGCCGTCTCATCCGCCTGAGAGATACTACGGTTTTCTCATAGATGGGGATAGAGAGGATTGCATCATAGATGATGATGAACCTACTGACTTCCAGCAGGCCATCCAGAGCGGCGACTCGGTACGATGGCTTGATGCAATGCGGACCGAAATGGAGTCCATGTACACCAACAAAGTATGGACTTTGGACTTTGCTCCAGATGGGGTAAAACCTATAGGATGCAAATGGATCTTCAAGAAAAAGATTGGTGTAGATGGACAGGTGGAAACCTATAAGGCTAGACTTGTTGCAAAGGGTTTTCGTCAAAGACCTGGTTTGGACTATGACGAAACTTTTTCTCCAGTGGCTATGCTCAAATCCATTCGGGTCCTTCTTGCTATTGCTGCCTTCCATGATTATGAAATCTGGCAGATGGACGTAAAGACGGCTTTTCTGAATGGAAATTTAGAAGAGTGCGTCTATATGGATCAGCCAGAGGGTTTCAATCAGAGTGGGAGCAGCGGGAAAGTATGCAAGCTGCTTAAGTCCATTTATGGACTAAAGCAGGCATCGCGGAGTTGGAACATCTGTTTTGATGAGATAGTCAAAGAATATGACTTTATCAAAAATCCAGATGAACCGTGCATATATAGTAAAGTTGTAGCCCGAAGTGTCGTATTCCTCGTCTTGTACGTGGATGACATTCTATTGATAGGAAATGACATTTCTATGCTACAATCTGTCAAAGGATTCTTGTCACACAGGTTCTCCATGAAAGACCTGGGTGATGCCTCTTACATTCTGGGGATCCGGATCTATCGTGATAGATCCAAGAGGATGTTGGGACTTTCGCAGTCCAGGTATATCGACACTGTACTGAAAAGATTCAGTATGGAAGATTCTAAGCGCGGTAATTTACCGACTTGTCACGGAATCACCCTCTCCAAAGAGATGTCTCCCAAGACTGATTTGGAAAGGGAACGCATGTCTATTATACCCTACGCTTCTACGGTAGGCTCTATAATGTATGCGATGTTGTGTACCAGACCAGATGTATCTTACGCACTGAGCGTGGTAAGCCGGTATCAGTCAGACCCAGGGGAGAAGCACTGGATAGCAGTAAAGAACATTCTCAAGTATCTGAGAAGGACTAAGGAGATGTTCTTGGTTTACGGCGGAAAAGACCTCAGGTTGGAGGCCTTTGCTGATTCCGGCTTCCAGAGTGATAAGGACGATTCCAAGTCTATGTCAGGTTATGTCTTTACCTTCAATGGAGGGGCGGTGTGTTGGAAGAGCTCCAAGCAGGACACCGTTACTGACTCGACGATGGAAGCGGAGTATATAGCTGCTTGCGATGCCGCAAAAGAAGCAGTCTGGATGAAGAAGTTCCTAACAGAACTTCAGGTGGTTCCTACCATAGTTGATCCAATACCTCTGTATTGCGACAACAACGGAGCTATAGCTTTAGCGAAGGAACCAAGGTCCCATCAGAAGTCCAGACACATCTTGAGGCGGTATCACCTGATCAGGAAGATCATTGATCGTCAGGAGATCAAGGTTCGGAGAGTTGCTTCAGAAGAGAACATTGCTGATCCATTCACGAAGGCCCTACCTCAGACGCAGTTCGAGAGGCTACTCGAGATCATTGGTCTTCGATATGCCAGTACATGGCCCAAGTGCAAGTGGGAGATTGTTAGTGTTTATGCCCTAGAAGGCCATTATTGTATCATACTAGTTTGTATATTACTTAATGGAAGCTTGGGATATTCACATGTATATAACAGTCTTGCTAAACATGGTAGTATGCTACTTGGTTTTCTCTATCTTAATGTGTGAGTATACGTATTGATAGAGCTCTTAGGATCTTGCATGACTACCAGCGTTGTGATGGCAGTCACACTAGTGGGGGCTGGGTAGTCTACAAGCACATCCTTATTCAGGTTCCTAGTCGTTGGATTATCGAGACAGAGCATCGATACTCCGGAGTAGACTAGTGTGTACGCTTCTCATCCCAGTTGGGGAGATGGTCTGTCCCACAGCCGTCAGTACGTCGTACTGGAGATAGTATACAGGTGCTCGTTAGGTTACGGGTACACCGGACAGGACTCACAGGGAACTGTTGGTTGGTTTTATACCAGTCGTCAGTGAACAGTTCCCAGGTGACATGAGTACAGCATAATCCGCAGACTTGACACTGCTACTTCGCCTCGAGTGTGTCCCACTGTTCTTAGATTGCTACCCTACCACGGCTCAAAGGAGTCGTGCAAACAGGTAGCAGTTGGGTGCAGTCCCGAGCACTTGGAGGCAGTGGCGGTTAGACAGGATTCGTCCCTCCCGGTATTGGGAGTTGATATCGCGCTGTGTCAGAGAGCCATTACGCAAAGTCCCTGGCCAGGGCAAGCGAGATTTGCTGGTAGGTTCCAGTAGTTTCTCAGGGTGTAATGGGCTTCCCTCCGACACATCTTATACCGCTATTAGGGGACTGACGCTTGCCGCCCCCTAGGCCCGATATGCGATAGTCTTGGACGAACGGACCGGACTGTATGGAGATTGTCACATCAGACTCAGTAGGAGTTCGGATGGGTTTCCTCATCGGCCTTCTTATCGACAACTACCTGGGGACCGTTACGTACAGCTAGTGCCGCTTGCGTTCTGTGGTTAAACCCACTGCCAGCGTAGTAGTCGAGTCTCTAGAGTCCCACACAGAGAGTTTCCTACTCCAGGCGAAACGATATAGAGGTCGTATGGTTTTACGACAAGGGTTCGGACGCATACGTGCGTTTACGCGCGTACGACTTTCGGACAGTTTTTACCAGTCGGCTCTGGTTTAAGCCAGTTACTGGTATCCGGTTATTGGATTTTTACAGTCTAAATTTTTTCCGTATTTTTGCGGAAAGGAGGGGCATTCTCGTAATTGTGCGAGAAGCTTCTAGAAGGTAGTGACTAAGGAGGTTAAGGTGGCATATACAATGAATGTGATTAGTGAGTCACCTTGATGATTCATACATGTCTTTTGTCCATCTAATGAATCATCACTAGATATTATCAAGCATGGTTGTTAAATTGTGATTTATTCTTTTCTTGAAAAAAAGAAATGCTTGATATATATCATGTTATCTCACTATTCTCATATAATTATCTTTATCATCTTCTCTCTCCTCAAGCTCTCCCTCTTCAAAGACTAATCCTCCCCTCTCATGAGTTGAGTACAAGGATTAGTAAGACTAATTAATCCATAACCCTCTCTATATTACACCTAGCTTCTTTGATTAGCACTTAGAGAAGTTTAGTTGCCTCAAGTTTAGAGGCTAAGCTTGGAGTAAAGCTCTCGGGTGGATCGTCTACTACATCGAGAAGGCCGAGGAGGACGAGGAGATCGTAAAGCCGAAGGACTTGGTTCGTTAGGTATAATCCCTAAGCATAGTAGTTTAAAACATCTATGTGTTTGGTTAGTTATCGTTTAGCTTCGATTCAAGCGGTTAGTCGATGTTTGTTCACTAAACAAGTTCGTTTTTGAAAATTCCGCCTCCCCACATGTATTGGGGTGTTCTACATCGACTTACAAAATTTAGTATTTTCTTCTTCAAAAAGGTTTAAGGGGGTTTAAAAAATATTTGTAAGTAAAATATACGTATGCTGTATCTAAAATATTTATTTCACATATCTTTATTTCTTATAGTTATTTAAACAAAGATAATATTTCAATTAAACGAGGGTATCTTGTGGAAGTAACCTATTTCGAGATCGTTTTTATAGTATTGGTATGTCAGAGGTGAAATGACAATTCATGGGTTATATCAAATTCCAGGTATTATAGGTGTGCAATATACTTTTGTGTACAGAGGAAATTTAAACACCGTTTTAAAATATGGCTTAACATTATCATTATTCAGGGTACAAGGAATATGTATGCACAAATATTATAACAACATTTTAAATAGGGGTTGATGATTATAAGTTGGAACTAGGTTATTGAGAAAGAAGGTGACAGGAAAAGGGGAGAGAGATGGATCCTACCTTGTGTAAGTCTACGCTAGCGCCCCGGCAGTCTACAGACGCCAAAATGCGGAACAAAACTTTTAAACTGGCGCTATCGTATACTTTAACCCGGATCTGCCATTATTGCTAAACTAACATACTGTAAAGAGTGTAGAAAGATTGTACCGAACGATCCGAGTCCTTCGTTCTTCAACCATCATCCCAAGCTCCGTTGCGGCTGCTCCGATCTCGTCGATCTCCGATATCCTCGTCGAGGTGGCACCACATGATCGGTTCTTTAAACGGGCTCCCGCCTCTGACTCGAGGCAACTCGATCGTCAAGTTTGCTAAAAGAGACGACCAAGAATGATGTAGAGAATGAGTAGATGACTTTGTCTCACTTCGTCCAAATCCGTGGACGATCGGTTAATGAAGTTGCCGAAGGAATCGGGTGATGGAATGAAATGGACTGTGAAATTCCATACACCGATAAAACCTATCATAATCTTTTCTAGCAAAATGAAACATCAAGTGAGAGTAAGGAGAGAGAGGAGGCCGGCCACTTTTATATGATGGAGGGAGGTGACCGTAGGAGCAAGTGGTGACCATAAGCTAAAAGCTTCTCACTTCTAAATATCTTAAGCAATCCAAAAGGAATTAATAACAAAGCATGAGTCATTAGGCTAGTCATCAAAAAACCATTAATGCACTAATGAGTCATGAAGCCTAGTCATCATCTAGAACCTTCTAGAAACTTCTAGAAGCACTGACTCACCATATCTGAAGAAAAGATAAATCCGTCTTTAACCGAATGTTAAAAGACGGCTGATAGAAAACTGGAAACTGGCAACTTCCAAAAGTGATCCTGAAACGACTTTCAGGATAACCCCGAAACTGTATAAATATACCCGCATTTGTATTACGACCGAATACAAATGCAACTGAGACAAAGATATTATACCTACTCAATATAATACTCGGATCCGGCTTAAACCAAAGCCGACCAGTATTATCTGCCCGAAAAATAACACGTGCGTAAACGCACGTGCTTTTTCCGAACCCTGCCATAAAACCATACGGCCTCTACAACGTTTCGCCCGAACTTGGGAAACTGTCTGTGGGGGACTCTAATGACTCGTCAGTACCCTGGCAGTGGGTTTAACCACAAACCGTCAGCGGCACTAGCAATGCGTAACGGCTGCCCATGGACTGACCTCAAGGGTGGCCGAGGAGCGAACTCAAGGGAGACCGATGAGTTAACTCCTCCGAAAACCCTACTGAGCCTAACAGTGACAATGTATATACAGTCCGGTCCGTTCGTCAATGAGTATCGCATATCTGCCAAGGGGGCTAGCAACGTCAGACCCCCAATAGCAGTATAAGTCGTGTCGGAGTGAAGCCCAATAACACCCTGAGATACTACTGGAGTACCTACCAGTAAATCTCCTACCATGGCCTTGGATTTGTGTAATGGCTCTCCTAGACACAGCACGACCTCGCCCCCAATACCGGGAGAGACGAATCCCCTGCCGATCCGCTCACGTGCCTCCATATGGCTCGGGACTGTACCCAAAAGCTACCTGTTTGCACGACTCCTTTGAGCTGTGGTAGGGTAGAAATCAAAGCACAGTGGGAACTCACACGAGACAAATGACGACCTCAGGTCGATGAACTAACCTGTACACATGTCACCAGGGAACTGCTATCTGACGGTAGATATAATACTAACTAGCAGATTCCCGGCGAGTCCTGTCCGGTGTACTCATAACCCAATGAGCACCTGTATACATCTTAGGTGATCCAACTGACACCAGTGGCTTGTGAGACCGGCCATCGCCCCTCGTCGGGGTCTCGACTGTACACACTAGTCTACTCCGGAGTATCGATGCCCTGTCTCGAAACTCCCACGACTAGGGACCACAATTAAGGATATGCATATAAACTATCCAACTCTCACGTATATGATCGCCATCATACTGTTGGTAGTAAAGCAAGATCCTAAGGGCTCTATCAAAGTGTAACATGCAATCAGTCACCTGAACATGTACACGACTGATAAAGGCTAACCAGATAGCATACTATCATCTTGAGTAAGACTGTCCTACCGGGATAGGTCCTCCGCAATCATTGCAATCACGTACCTGCGATCCAATAATTGACTATGAGGGCACTATCTCCAACAATCTCCCACTTGCACTCAAGGCTAATATTGCGATGTCGACTACTCACAGCCCGTGTGAAACCGACACCCAACTCCTCTACTAATCAGTTTCACAAAGCCCGTTTGTAAAACTATTGTGTTCGAGAAATAGCCTCAGTGAGTGGATCCGCCTAGAAGTATCTTTCTATATCTCTCTTAATCTCAAGTTCGCGGAGAAAACCATCTCCCGAATTGAGTAAAACCTGTCTTAGAACATGTCTGGATATCTGATGGGACCTTGTTCATAAATGAACTCCATATCCAAACTTCTTAGACTTAATCGATCACTGAACCTAATCAGTATCGGGCACCTTGCTTCCCACAGTATCCTCTTGGACCACCTGTCCATAATACTGTCCCTCTTCGTCAGAGGGAAAAAACTAAAACTCTGACAGTCACTCTGTCATCC
Organism: Agapanthus africanus; assembly: GCA_030015575.1. Taxonomy (NCBI): domain Eukaryota; kingdom Viridiplantae; phylum Streptophyta; class Magnoliopsida; order Asparagales; family Amaryllidaceae; genus Agapanthus; species Agapanthus africanus. The sequence continues at coordinate 358,374,946 of JASDDO010000012.1, forward strand.
ACGTCACCTTTGAAGCCTGGAATGATAATCGTCTCCCGAAGGAGGCTGCCGTCATCAAATCCATAGAACATGTACTTATGTTCTAAAACTGCTTCCTTATGTTTCTCCAGGATTGGATTAATACAAACTTATCGCATCTAGTGCAAAACCAACATTTGGTGTGGTACTTGACATCTCATGATTGACTCAATTGCCTAAGCAAGTGATCTGCCAATCATGCACATCCCTCTCCCCTTTAGTCTGTAAGACACCTTTAGAGAGGGTGACTCCATCACCTGCAGGTACACAACCATGCTAGGAGTCAACTATTCCAAAAACCATTAGAATATTGTCAAAGTACCCACATTGGGAAACTACCCAAATCCAGATCTAAAACCATAGATCTAGAAACCAGAATGTCAAATATTATATCCATATCCTGTCTGGAGAAACAACTGTGTGACGACCACAGTACAACCGATCGTAGTATAGGAATTTTACTTCCTACTCTGTGTATGTCATCCAGATACCATGACATCACACCCTAGTACCTTCTTAACTGATCCATCCCTTATTCTGATTGAAGTCAAACCCATGACTGTCACATCAAAATTAGATGATCTATCTCCGCTATAACTGCTCAAGTCTATAAATAGATATAAGCTACTTGCCCACTATGCTTCCGCTGCTCCCACTGACTACGACAACCCTCCTACCGGGTCTCATAGCCTGGAACAATAATAGTGTCAAGTCTGGGTAGATAAGAACCTCCCTGTCACCGTCCTTGAGCCTACCGAAGTACCTCTCGGGTGTCTGAGGTTACCTACCATACCTGCGGAGTGGCTATTGGAATGTCAAACCTTATTGAATATATAGGTCCTATTAAATTTTCCGTAATCGTTCGCGGTTCTGGAATAACTTCCAGTTCTACCATACTCCCACTACTGTTTTCTGAAAAAGATCCATTTTACTAAAACTGTGGCGAGTCAAGAACAATATCACTATTGATCTTCCAAATGGTAGAATATCAACCCTCGTCATAGCCAGGGTCAACCCACAAACAGCCATTACAGAAACGTGCCCTGAGTTATCCAGTGTCTGGTTTTAATCATAAGCTGGACAACTCCCCGTACCTTAATTTCTTTTAAGGTACGATCCATTCTATATCCAATACAGAAACTTTGGCACTAATTTAATTGGAACCATATTCAATCCATGCAGCTGTCTCCAGTGCATATCAACTTAATGGAAAGAGGCTAATCAGCATTACTCAACTTAGGAATCCATCCAATTAAGAGTAACCTGAAAGAGAAACACGTTTCTCAAAACCATCACTATCATCTGAATACCAATCACAAGAATCTACATCTTCGATCTCTTTGAAGAATCCCGATACTTGTGATACCTGGTTCTCTACTTTATTCTTATACCCACAACTTCTCAAAACTTAGACCTTGTATTTCTACGAAACACTCGTCTAAATACTAGAGAAGTTATAAGTAAATAGAACATAGTAAGAGGACCTACCCCTTTGTCCTGAAGGACACTTGGACAACATACAATACTCTGTATAAGTCCGCTGAGTTAAACAACTCAAAACCTGTGCGTTGTAGGTGGAAAACTGTACCCTGGCGATTTCCTCAAATATCACCAATTACAACGAATTCCGATATAATGAGGATGATCACCTAATTCCCAATATCTTACTCCCAATCATCATCTGTAAAACCATACAGATATGAGAATGAAACCTGGTAAATACATACCCTTGGAGTAAGTATCTAATCGGGAAAACAGTTTTTCCTTTAACAATGCACTGAAACATGAAAATGTTTCGTAGGGGTATCCTGGTATTCATAGTAATGCCTCTTCCATAATCCAATTCATGACTTCAACCGTATATTTTATTGTCGTCTCTCCAAATCCCTTTATTTGTCTTTAGTCGTTACCTTCTGTACACCATCGTTAGGCTAACTGGTTTTCTTCCTTCCCTACCGTTCGGCACCAGCCTATGGTTTGGAAGAAGACTATCCAGTAAGCATAATAGGTGTACCCTCCTAAACCAAGGAGTACTCGCATCTCGAGAGAAGGTGACGATAAAAGACAACTGAATAATACCTTATTCTTTTTAAAGGTGAAATAGGAGCGGCGATGAAGTACGCGGTTTTGGTCGTGAATGATATCAGTCGCAATTTACTTTGCCCTCTTTCTAATCCCTTTATTTTGTCTTTACATATTACCTTCTGCACACCCTACTTAGGCTAATTGGTTTTCTTCATTCCCTACCTTTCGGCACCAGCCTATGGTTTGGAATAAGACTATCCAATAGGCGTAATAGGTGTACTCTCCTAAACCAAGGAGCTCTCGCAACCTGAGAGAAGGTGATAATAAAAGACAACTGAATAAACCAATTGTATTTCTCCTGAACCTGGATCCATCCCCGAAGCAGTCCCTTCGAGTTCGTATATAACCATACGATGGATCTATCCAATGGAAGTGGATATCCGTAGTAATACGGGTGTTCTGAGAAATTCAAAGGGTAGAAGAAGGAGTGGCAATGACTTATGCAACTCAAACAATCCAAAAGCCAGTATTTTAAGAAGGTTCGGTCAACCTGGTCACTGAGTCATAGTCTAGGGTCGGTCAAAGGTCGCTGCCAAAGAGAGAGAGAGAAAAGAAACACTCTGCGTGCACTCTAACCTAGATCAGAATGGTCATCATTTTATCTAATCCGGAAACCTCCCACTGTCCTGTCAAATTCTCCTCCAAACCTAAAGAAGAATCAATCGGGATCACCCGAAGAGTAAACCAACTCATCAGTGGGAATCGGGATCCAACTCTCATCGCATGATAACGTGATGGAATGCATCCACGTTACTCATACTCCAGAAGGTATGTGCATACTTGGCAAGTTTCAGTTTCTTTAGAAACTCCCGATATAGTTTTTGCCCCATGCTCTTATGACCTTGGCGTATGTCAACAAATCATAAGTCACATGTCAAGTTCTGCCCGTCATTATCTTGTTAATTTGAACCCACCCGTACATACCCTTGACGTATGCCAACAAGGTAATACGACTGTCCCAAACCAACTCATCTATCTATGCAACAAATGAATACCCAGCAGCTACCAAACACTATGCCTTGACGTATGCCAACAAACATAGCTTGAATACTACTGACCATCCATAAGAAACGACGGAGGGCTACGGCTGGTTTTTGGCGAAAAACCTTTAGCGTAGTGAACTTGATATCCCTGAAGGAACCTAATAGCTTTTTAAAATATAGTGGCGAAAACCTTTTGTTAAAGAGGTCACTCCCGGTAAAGGGATCTCGGCTCTTTCCTCGTGGAATGAGGTGCAGGATATTCCACTGAATACCGCTATGCAAAGCAACATGTAATCGACTATAGTGAAGTTATTACCCTGACGCAAACTTCTGTCCAAGGGGTCGGTCCCGGTGAAGGGATATCGGCCCTTGCCTCGTCGAATGAGGTGCTGGATATTCCACTGAATACCGCTATGCATAACAAAAGAAAACGTCTTTGCAATAACATTTTTTAAATTGTTCCAACAACTGTATACAGGTTTGTTTTAACTTTGCGTTGATCAGAATCAACACAGTCCCATCATTTAATCACACCAGAAAAGAACGAAAATAAAATGTACGTATATGCCATCCGCATTCGTTACTGGGTCCCGTCATCACTCGTTAGGTTACTTAACTAACGACAGAGCGGGCACTGCACTAGCGCGGGTGTAAAACATATACAACATCTAATAGTATATAAACCAATATACAATAATCGCTCCAGGCGTGATAATATGCAACATTACAGAAAAGTAATAAGCATCACAGAACAATACAGATATCTGGGATCCCCGGGTTTCACAGAGCCGCTGCTGAAACCCGACGTTCCCCTGTCGTGTGGATAGCCTGTGCAATGAAACCTAGACCCCTACGGGTGCGGCAAGTTACCCGCCAAAACCAGAAGCGAGGTAGTCCCCCACAGCATAGTGAATGGAACACCCGGCACTTCACGGAATCCGGTAATCTTGGGCACCCCTCCTTGGGTCAACCTGTACCCCGTACGAGTGCGGCGAATAGTCTGCCAATTCTAGAGTGGGACCCCTCTGCCTCTCAAAGCCATGAGATGCGGACCCGTTGCTTCTCAGAACCCGGCTATCCGTGCACTCCGTCTTGGGGTAAAACCTAGTACAGTAATGATAAATAGTACAATAGGTACATCGACCGCAACCTGGTCGTGCCCCAAAAGAATATTATACAACAGGCAGTGACGGCAGTCCACAAGTTGGACGCTCGCCCCGAAATATCAAATGTACAAATAAACACAAACTGTACTACCATTGCACACTGCTATTCACCACGACAAATCTGCAACATCACAGCACAACACAGAACATCAACGCGAATGTCACGTTCGCAAACCCGTCTAAAAGAACTATAGCAATTAAACGCGGTTTACCGATCAAATGACATTCCCGGTCGGAGATATAATGTAAGCACTGTAAACTAACGTGTTTAAATTTCGATCGACCAAAGACCAAATATCAAAAAGTGGGCCCCACTGCTTACTGGTGAACAGTAACAAAACCTGGGCCAAAACTATATATACCAAAAATCCCAAAATCCAACACAGAACCCACTGACCAAATTTGGGAGCACGTGCTCCCCACGTGGCCGCGGATGCGCGGCCAAACCATGGGTTTGGCCGCGTTTCCGCGGCAGCTTGGAGGAGTTACGACCCCAAATTTTGTCGTGGCTCTTAAAATTGCCTGCACAGATTTTTAAGACATCCAGAAATAAATTTTGAGACCGTTTAAAATTAACAGAAACTGTCGGGCAAGAATTTTGGAATTTTCGATTTTCGGTCGGATCGATGTTTTAAACGTGTTAGCACAAGTTAGTATAGCAAAATGGTGAGGCTCTGATACCACTGTAAGTCTACGCTAGCGTCCCGGCAGTCTACAGACGCCAAAATGCGGAACAAAACTTTTAAACTGGCGCTATCGTATACTTTAACCCGGATCTGCCATTATTGCTAAACTAACATACTGTAAAGAGTGTAGAAAGATTGTACCGAATGATCCGAGTCCTTCGTTCTTCAACCATCATCCCACGCTCCGTTGCGGCTGCTCCGATCTCGTCGATCTCCGATATCCTCGTCGAGGTGGCACCACATGATCGGTTCTTTAAACGGGCTCCCGCCTCTGACTCGAGGCAACTCGATCGTCAAGTTTGCTAAAAGAGAAGACCAAGAATGATGTAGAGAATGAGTAGATGACTTTGTCTCACTTCGTCCAAATCCATGGACGATCGGTTAATGAAGTTGCCGAAGGAATCGGGTGATGGAATGAAATGGACTGTGAAATTCCATACACCGATAAAACCTATCATAATCTTTTCTAGCAAAATGAAACATCAAGTGAGAGTAAGGAGAGAGAGGAGGCCGGCCACTTTTATATGATGGAGGGAGGTGACCGTAGGAGCAAGTGGTGACCATAAGCTAAAAGCTTCTCACTTCTAAATATCTTAAGCAATCCAAAAGGAATTAATAACAAAGCATGAGTCATTAGGCTAGTCATCAAAAAACCATTAATGCACTAATGAGTCATGAAGCCTAGTCATCATCTAGAACCTTCTAGAAACTTCTAGAAGCACTGACTCACCATATCTGAAGAAAAGATAAATCCGTCTTTAACCGAATGTTAAAAGACGGCTGATAGAAAACTGGAAACTGGCAACTTCCAAAAGTGATCCTGAAACGACTTTCAGGATAACCCCGAAACTGTATAAATATACCCGCATTTGTATTACGACCGAATACAAATGCAACTGAGACAAAGATATTATACCTACTCAATATAATACTCGGATCCGGCTTAAACCAAAGCCGACCAGTATTATCTGCCCGAAAAATAACACGTGCGTAAACGCACGTGCATTTTCCGAACCCTGCCATAAAACCATACGGCCTCTACAACATTTCGCCCGAACTTGGGAAACTGTCTGTGGGGGACTCTAATGACTCGTCAGTACCCTGGCAGTGGGTTTAACCACAAACCGTCAGCGGCACTAGCAATGCGTAACGGCTGCCCATGGACTGACCTCAAGGGTGGCCGAGGAGCGAACTCAAGGGAGACCGATGAGCGAACTCCTCCGAAAATCTTACTGAGCCTAACAGTGACAATGTATATACAGTCCGGTCCGTTCGTCAATGAGTATCGCATATCTGCCTAGGGGGCTAGCAACGTCAGACCCCCAATAGCAGTATAAGTCGTGTCGGAGTGAAGCCCAATAACACCCTGAGATACTACTAGAGTACCTACCAGTAAATCTCCTACCATGGCCATGGATTTATGTAATGGCTCTCCTAGACACAGCACGACCTCGCCCCCAATACCGGGAGAGACGAATCCCCTGCCGATCCGCTCACGTGCCTCCATATGGCTCGGGACTGTACCCAAAAGCTACCTGTTTGCACGACTCCTTTGAGCCGTGGTAGGGTAGAAATCAAAGCACAGTGGGAACTCACACGAGACAAATGACGACCTCAGGTCGATGAACTAACCTGTACACATGTCACCAGGGAACTGCTATCTGACGGTAGATATAATACTAACTAGCAGATTCCCGACGAGTCCTGTCCGGTGTACTCATAACCCAATGAGCACCTGTATACATCTTAGGTGATCCAACTGACACCAGTGGCTTGTGAGACCGGCCACCGCCCCTCGTCGGGGTCTCGACTGTACACACTAGTCTACTCCGGAGTATCGATGCCCTGTCTCGAAACTCCCACGACTAGGGACCACAATTAAGGATATGCATATAAACTATCCAACTCTCACGTATATGATCGCCATCATACTGTTGGTAGTAAAGCAAGATCCTAAGGGCTCTATCAAAGTGTAACATGCAATCAGTCACCTGAACATGTACACGACTGATAAAGGCTAACCAGATAGCATACTATCATCTTGAGTAAGACTGTCCTACCGGGATAGGTCCTCCGCAATCATTGCAATCACGTACCTGCGATCCAATAATTGACTATGAGGGCACTATCTCCAACACCTTGTGTTTGAGTTGGATGCCGATGGGTTGAAAACGTAGGCTCGTACTAAATCCTCAATAGCTTCGCGCCCCAATTTTTCCTCGGCGATTGGGTATAGCCGCAGCGTCGGCGTCGTCGATACAAAGGCATCGGTATTTTTTTTTTCAGAATTTTTAGAGTTCTGAGGTGTGAGAAATTTAGGTTTGAAGGTGTCTATTTATAGGGTTCAAATGGTAACAAAAAAATCCAAAAAATAGTTAAATCGCACGGGAAATCACGCCGGCCAATCATTGCGAATCATTCTGTTAATGATTGCGCCGCCGCCACGTTTTGTGGCCGTTGGATCTGCATCCAACGGCGCAGATCGCGCCGCCTTCCTCCGCTACCATGCCACGCGTCGCCATGCGCCTGCACGTGTAGGGATCACGCGCTTTCGCGTGGTCCCCACCACGTGGGCGCCGTCAGCAGGTTCTGGGCCGTTGGATCTTGTGATCCAACAGTCCAGGTTAAAGGGACTTATAATTATATATTTTTTATATATAAAAATAACATTTATGTATATTATTTTAAAAATTGGATTTGGCTTTAAAAAAAATTGTTAAAAATAGTTTAAAACACAGGAAAATTATAGAAAAATTCCAGAAAATATATTTTATTTAATATAAAAACAATTTTGGGCTAAAAACAAATAATATATCCATTTCTAAATTGTTAGCTAGTTATAATAATTATATAATATCTAGTTTATCTTTAAAATATTTTTAATTATGAATTAATTACTTTAATTAATAATAAAAATATGTAGATTATTTTAAGGTATTATAAAATTTTATTAAAACATTTTAGGCCTATAAAAACAATAAGTAGAATTTAGAAAATTCCTTTAATCATATTCAATGCTTTGAAAATTACTAACACTACTTTAAAAAATATTATTCTATAAAAGAAACACGTAAATAATTATTTGATAGTAGAAATTTAAATAAAATATATTTTATTGGGTATTAGAAAACACGGCCATTACAATGAGTGTGTGAGACGTCAAATCTGTGTACGTGTAACATGCGCATCATCGGTAATGGTGCATGTGTCCTAGCGGACGAAACCATATAAGGTAAGTGCTGGAAGCGCAGTACGTATGTCACGAGGAAATAACACAACATAAACATGAAAGGTGTAAAATACGTGACTACACCTGAACTATACGGCTATAGTTTTAATAATATGAATCGTAGTTTGAAAATGAGGGATACGGTATTTTTGAGAAAAAGACACCATTTGAAAATCCGTAGCGTCCCTTGAGGTTTTCATTTAAAAGTGCATATGATTCGTCAGTTTTGGAAATAAGTATAGTTCAAATGTAATCCATTATCCACTAAGGTGTTTAGAAAGCAATGATGCTCCGAATCAAGACGATCCATAAGCCGGCGATCCAGCATCATAGTATCAGATGTGGTAAAATCATCGTACATCATCCTCAAATCAAGAGTGCGGATCAATAATCTGGTATATCATATCGCGTACGGTATAATCCATCATACGGTGTCATAAATTCAGGATAAAGATCTATTTTCCTATACATAATATCACGTACGGTACAATCCACCGTACATCATATTACCTCATATTCTCGTGTGTGTGTGTGTGTATCAATCTCATATCATATCTTGGCATATGTATATGTGTATATATTGCCTTACATCCTCATATCAAACATATCAATCATGTCATATTGTGTCATCATATCCTCATTTCATCATATCATCTCGTACTTATCCTTATGATCATATCCGTAAGTATGTAAGCTTAGATTTCTATATTTATGTTCTACATCTCGGTCCTCCCATTACTATGGTTGCGGGGGTGCTATACAACATCCACCCGACTTCCCTCATAGATATAGATCTACTCACCTGCTATCCTTGCTCAAGCCGAAGTCGATGAACTTCTTGCTCTCCTTCATCGTCTCGAAAGTCCACGCAAAGGTACCTACAAATCAACACACATCGTAACGAGATAAAAACCAAATCCAAAAACCGATATGGCTCGCGAAGTGCACATAGGTTAGAACCTATGGCCCACACATGCAAGAACAACTAAACAACCCTCGGAGTTGACGTACGAACGTCCAACGACCATGTCAAAACTCCAATACCAAAACCAAGTATTCAAAAAGTCAGAAACCAAAATTAGCAACTTAGAAAAACACTCCTAGATTTTGGCTCAAGTAAAATTAGGATATTTTGCACATAGGGTAGGTCTATATATCAGATAACAGAGCTATTCACCGAAAACCACACCCTATCTCGCTGGTCTGGCCACAATTTGCGGCAGTAGGGATTAAATCTACGGCCTGGTGAGGGAGTTGGGGTCTCGGGTTTCTATGGTGGTCTCTAGGTGGTCTGCACATCTCACTGTGTTTGCAAAATATTTTCCAGAGCTCTCGGGTGATACCAGATTCTATATAATCATCACAATTCGTCAAAAACCGATGTCGGGAAAAATCTAAGTTCGTGTTTTTGGGTTTCTAGTCTCAAGTTTGTCCAGAATTCATTACTAAAGGTTTGTGGTCACTAACTAAACCTCAATTGTATCTCTACAACTCCAAAACATCCACTAAAATCATCCTAAAATTTTCCAAGATCACTAATCTAGCATAATCGAACTCTAAACACAAATAGGAGGTTAGAAACTTGATAATATGAAGGAAAGTGAAGATTTTACCTCTTGGAGCAACTGAAGAAAATTCCTTGGTGGTCTCAGGTGCTCAAAATCCAAACTTGAACTCACCATGGGGTGTAGGATGAGATTGTGCATATTTTTTTATGAAGGTGGGGTGAGCTTTTGAGGTGGTTTGAGTGGTGTTTGTGGGGGTGGAAGTGAGGTGGAGGAGGAGAAGAATGAGGAGATGAAGAAGATGAAGGAGGATAAGAAAATGGATGAAGGATGAGAAATGAATAAGCGTCATGGTTGCAGGAACCATTCCCCCCCTCTCTCGCCCTCGCCCTCGCCCTCGCCCATGCTCTCTTGTCCCCTCCTGGTCTCCCTTTCATTTATCTTTTCTTTTTCTTTTTCTTTTTAAAACCCAAATACAAAATATACAAATGAAACCATGCATGAATGAAAACACAATGTGTCATGGCACATTTGTCATTGTTAACAAAAATGGATTTGGCTTAATGCTTGATTAATAGTGCACTAATCAAGTTTAACATAAACTTGTATTTAAATAATTGTATAATTATTTATAAAATGTCCAAATCCAATAAATGTCTTTATAATTATTAATCTCCAAATATGTTCCAAAAATAATATTTTTAATTTCTGAAATATTACAATCTTCCCCCCTAAATAAATTCGGTCCCCGAACTTAAATTTAAACCCCCAAACATTAAAACATTTCAGTAATTAGTCAAATCAACGGGGCTCCAAAATCATGGAATACACAAATATATCACAGCGCATCGTGTGTGCATGAAAAAGAGTGTAAAACTCAAAAATTGAAACTCCGTCAAGCGTCACGCAATCATGGAAGTTATGATGAAAATGCATGTCTCGAAATCCACTGCTAAAATTAAGTATACTAAAGTCAAGAGTATAGTACGCATCCTTGTAAAACCATCTAAAAGCTGAATAAAACACATGCAAAATGCTTTCCAAATGGCCGTGCGATGTGTAACTAACGGCACATGTGGCAGACGCTCATTTTGTAAAGAAATAGATATATGTCTATATATGTTCTGCTCAGGATACACGTCCCGCCCTTTTTGAAATATCCTAAAAGGTTTTCCTTATAAAAGTTCGTGTCACTCATGGGCACGTAGGAAAATAGCGAGACTATACCTCCTCTTTGAAACCCTCTTGGTAAATATTGATGCATGCAAAAAACTACTCAGGTACTGTTCTCGGACCAGTCCTACTCGGTTACCATATCATATGGTATATATCGTAAAAACATGATGCTCAGAAATAAATCAATCTCAATATGTGTATCCGATATACCACAAGCGTCTGGTGCGCACGGAAATCGAAGTCAAATACAACTCCCACAAATATGCACAGATGCAAAAACTAAGTGCAACGGTTATGCATGAAAACATCTGTCAAGTGTAACGGGTGTGCATGACATCAACATCAAGTGCATCTAGAATGCACGGAAATCTCAATCAAGTGCAACTAACATGCACGGGAAAAATATCGATCAAGTGCATCCGGTGTGCACAAAATCACATCTAGTGCGCCAAGTGTGCGCGAAAATCTAAATCAAGTGTGTCAGGTCCGCAAAAACATTTAGTGCAATAGAGTGCACGAAAACAAATATCAGGTGCATTAGGTGCCCGAAAACTCGTCAATGTCTCAAAAGCGCATAAAAACGACATCGAGTGCATGAATCGAAATCCGCAGTATACAACATGCACAAGATCAAAATCAAGTATACCGAGGTGTATAAAATCATAAACGTGTGCAACTGCGTGCACAAAACCCACATCAATGCACTGCAAGCACAAGTGAAATATACCGAGTGCATAAGTCAAGTCAAGTGCATACAATATGCACGAAGTCAAAATCGACTGGATCGAATACTTAGAATCATAAATATGTGCAACAAATGCACAAAATCGATATCAAGTGCAATGGATATGCAAAAATCATAAACCAATGTAATAGATGAATCAAATATAAAATCAAGTGCAACAACTGTGCACATAGGAAAATATCCAGTATGTGCAACTACGGTGCACGGAAACAACTGTCATGAAACTAAATCATCAAAACTCAAAGTCCAAAACGATAAAAGCGTTATACTCGGATCACTAAAACACAAATCGAAATAAATGACATTGAGGTATACCCCCTTCAATGTCGAAAAGTGTCGGTGCGCCCAAAGCTGGCCGAGCAAGAACGTCTACTTGTCCCATGCCCACGGTCTGGCGTCCTTTGTCTCTTGATCCTTGTTTTCTCTGTCGATCACCAATCCCACAATCTCTCTGCTCGACGATCCGGTTAGGAGTGATGACGAAACAGTCCCGCTCTAGCGCTTCTCCGAACATCTCCTAGCTCATTAACATGGCCACTTGTAATGTAGCACATCGATGATGGTGGTATCTGGTCCTCTGAATACCGGCGATACAACCGATCCTGGTGCCAATCTTTATCTCTATGGTATCCTGGCAAAAACCTACTATGGTCTCTTCTAAGCTCACCTCTGCCGAGCTGTACGGATGTTGGCGCTCTTTATTAAATCCTTTTCTGTTCCAGGACAGCCGCATCTCAGCACGAACTTCCTCTGGAATTTGGCTGTCTCCAACGCCTCTGCGTACGTATCAATTCTCTGGCTTCAATGGAGAAAAACGACTCATTATGAGCTCACACGAATCTCTTATCTACTTGTCTTCATTATCGTCCACTTCGAAATCACATCTTGCTGGCTGTGTACTGCAATTTACTCTCGACTACAGTTTATCCGGAGTCTCACATAAGGACTCGAAGTTACAAACTCGGGTATCTTCACCACTCTCTGGAAGATATCTAGCTGATTACGTCCTCGGGGACTCGTCCAAATCATCGGAGGAATACGCTTCATTCGTCCTTTCTTGATCAACTCACAACACGTCTGGGTGAGGCCCTTCTAACTGAAGCTAGTCAACTTACTGGTTTCGCATCGGAGCATCTCACGAACAAAATGTCCTCTCTTGATCGATTACTCTAGGTCTGAGCAAGATCCTTCAAACTGGAATTCTTCATCTTAAATGAACCCGCGTCGGGGCATCCAATTAGACGAATCATCTTAGTCGCTCTATCCAAGAATGGCTAGCGATCCCTTATCGCATCCCTGCTTGTAAGCTCCTGTGGATTCAGCTTATAAACTCTGGAGGCGATATCCCATCAATCTCAGCAACAGATTGTTAGTTATATGTATGCCCTAGAGGCCATTACTGTACATGTGATGTATATTGTAGTGGATGCTTGGACATATATAGGGAGGACTTTCTTGCTCGACATGATAGTATGCTATCTGGTTGCTCTTTATCTTAACATGTACACTTATTGTCTCTATATTACATGTTTGATAAAGCCTTTAGGATGAGTACTTGAATACCAGGATTATGATGCGAATCATACTAGTGGGGCAGAGGTAGTCGGCAAGTACATCCTTCAAATGTTCCTAGTCATGGGAGTATCGAGACCGGGCATCGATACTCCAGAGTAGACTAGCGTATACGCTTCTCGACCCATGTGATGGGCGATGGAAGATCCCATAGCCATTGGTGTTTGATATCAGAGATGGTTTAATAGAGACTGGGTACACTGAACAGACTCGCCGAGAACTCTTAGATTGTATTATACCTATCGTCAGATAGCAGGTCTCTGGTGACACTGGTACAGGTTAGTCCGTCGACCCGAGATTGTCATAGAGTCTTGTGTGATTCCTATTGTGCTTTGATTTCCACCATACCACGGTCAAGAGATCATGCAAAAAGGTGGTTTTTAGGTACAATCCCGAGTCACATGGAGGCAATGAGCGATAGGAGGGGATTCATCTCTCCCGGTATTGGGAGTTGATGTTGCGCTATGCTCAATTGGCCATAATAGAAAATCCCTGGCCAGAGTTGCTGAGATTTACTGGTAAGTGTTATCAGTAGTTTCTCGAACCGTTATGGACCATGCATCGGTAAGACTTATCAGGCTATTGGGGTCTGACATTATACCACCCCCAGGTTGTGATATGCGACATATCTGACGAAGAGACCAGATTGTACGGTAGTGTTACTGATTGGATTCGCAGGTGTATGAGCAGGCATGCTTGTTGATCTTCTAGTCGCTCAATACCCGGGTGGCCGTTACGATTAGCAGACCGCTTGCGGCTTGTGGGTGTTTGATATGATCATCACCTACTGCCGGCGTATTGACGAGTCTTTAGAGTCCTCTATAGAGGTTTCCTGGTGTAAGTCCACGGTAGAGCCCCGGGCATCTAACAGACGCCAAATGCGGAACAAAAACTTTTACAACTGGCGCTATCGCGTACTATAACCCGGATCTGCCATTAAAGCTAAACTAACAAACTACAAAGTGGGTAGAAATGTTATACCGAACGATCCGAGTCCTTCGGTCTTCAACCATCATTCCACGCTTTGTTGCGGCTGCTCCGATCTCCTGAATCTCCAGTCTTCTCGTCCAGGTGGCACCACGTTGACGGATCTATAAACGGGCTCCCGCTTCTGAACCGAGGCAACTCGATCATCAAGTTTACTAAAAGAGATGACCAAGATTGATGTAGAGAATGATTAGAACACTTTGTCTCGCTTCGTCCAAAGCCATGGACGAACGGTTAATGAAGTTGCCTTTTGAATCGGGGAAATGAGAAATGGGCATATGAAATTTCCATGAAACAAATTCCTAATCTTTTTTCCAAATGAACAGCCATCCTTTCCTTACCAAGAAGGGCCGGCCATCATATAGCAAGATGGAGGTGAGGGTAGGAGCAAAGTGGTGACAATAAGATATGATACTCATCATAACTCACTTAATGAAAAGAATGAGTCACAAATAACATTAAATGCAAACCAATGAACATTAACCTAGTCATTAACCTAGTCACCATTTCAATTAATGCTAACAATGAATCATCAAGCCGTCACCAAATCTAGAACCTTCTAGAACCACGACTCACCCTCATCAAGAAAAGATAAATCCGTCTTTAACCGAATATTAAAGACGGGCAATAGAAAACTGGAAACCGGCAACTTCAAAAAGTGATCCTGAAACGAATTTCAGGATAACCCCGTAATAGTATAAACATACCCGCATTTGTATTACGACCGAATACAAATCCAACTGAGACAAAAATATTATATCTACACAGTATAATGCTCGGATCCGGCTTAAACCAAAGCCTACCAGTATTATCTGCCCGAAATATGACACGTGCGTAAACGCACGTGCATTTTCCGAACCTTGCCATAAAACCATACGGCCTCTACAACGTTTCGCCCGAACTTTGGAAACTTTCTATGGGGGACTCTAATGACTCATCAACATACTGGTACTGGGTATAACCACTAGCACGTCAGAGGTACAAGCTGTACGTAATGGTTGCCTATGTATTGATTGGAAGGGAAGCTGACGAGCGAACTCATCCAGAAACCCTACTGAGCCTATCAGGGACAATATACATACAGTCCGGTCCGTTCGTCTATGAGTTTCGCATATCTACCTAGGGGGCTGGTAACGTCAGACCCCCATTAGCGGTATAATTTGTGTCAGAGAGTAGCCCAGAACACCCTGAGATACTACTGGAGTACCTACCAGTAAATCTTCTGCCTCGGCCGAGGGCTTTGTGTAATGGCTCTCCTAGACACAGCGCGATCTCACCCCTAATACCGGGAGAGACGAATCCCATGCCGATCCGCTCACTTGCCTCCATGTGGCTTGGGACTGTACCCAAAAAAGACCTGTTTGCACGACTCCTTTGAGCCGTGGTAGGGTAGAAATCAAAGCACAGTGGGAACTCACACGAGACAAATGACGATCTTAGGTCGATGAACTAACCTGTACACATGTCACCAGGGAACTGCTATCTGACGATATGTATAATACCAACTAGCATGTTCCCGGCAAGTCCTGTCCGGTGTACTCATAACCCAATGAGCACCTGTATACATCTTAGGTGATCCAACTTACACCAGTGGCTTGTGAGACCGGCCACCGCCCCTCGTCGGGTTCTCGACTGTATACACTAGTCTACTCTGGAGTATCGATGCCCTGTCTCGAAACTCCTACGACTAGGGACACTTTAAGGGTGTGCTTACAGACCCCGGCTCCCACGTATATGATCGCCATCATACTGCTAGCAGTCAAGCAAGAATCCTATGGGCTCTATCAACATGCAATAGCGAACTAAAGGATGTATACGATGATAAAGACAAACCAGATAGCATACTATCATCTCGAGCAAGACTGTCATATCGGTATAGGTCCTGCCTCAATCATTGCAATCACGTACCTGCGATCCAATAATTGCTTTTGAGGGCACTATATCCAACACCTGGTTCATGCGAAACGGAGTAGGATCACATATATGATATGTGCGGGACCGAGATTAATACGCGTATGTGATACCGTATTCTATTCTCGCTATATGTGATATCAGACGGATATATAAGATATAGCCGGGTTATCGGATCATGTATTGATTCGATAAGTTGATTCTTATGATATTAGTCGGTTGTATGTGATATATCCAGATTATCAAATCAAGTGTTGATTTGATAATTTAATGTATAATTATATATTTGATTTATTAATTTACATTAACTAATATTTTCTCACTTAAACATTTCTTTTTCTCACTTGTGTGCATATAGTATATATGTGATATATATTTATGTACATTATTTTGTGTCATGCTTGATGCCACATGATTTATGGGTGTATGAGACTCACACCATGCTTGATATAATGTTGGGTTTTATTTATCTAAAGTTAATCAAATTAGATGGTAATTAGTCATATGGTTCAAGCTTGTAAAAGCTTGTGGAACCATTGACTAAGTCCACTCATTTGTTTTACTTGTAGATATTTATTAACCTAACCATTATAGTTAGCCATGGTAAACACTCTACATGAGTTAGTGTATGACACTAACTCACCCATGGTTCATATTCTCACCTCATGAGTTCATTCTTTTTTTTCCTTCTTCACTTGAGCTTCTTCTTCCTCATGAAAAGCTTTCTAGCTTTTGAAAATGGTGAGAAAATTGTGAGAAAAAGAAAACTAAAGAGAGCCCATTTCCTATTTTATCATCCTCTACTATTAGCCATTTAGTTTAGGGTGTTTGCTTCAATAAACCCTAATTTAGTGAAGGGATAGCATGAGCTTGAGTCTCCTCGACGTAGATCATCATTAGCCTCAAAGACTTGGAGAAAGTTTGCATCTTTCACCTTGTGGAGCCTCTTAAAAGTTCGGGTGATTCTTACTCGCAGTGAAGAGACTTTACACGGAGCATTTGAAGTGAAGGACCGGTCTACAAAGGTTGTATTCCTCATTCACTTGTTTGCAAAGTTGTTATCATGATGGTTTGTTTAAATCTCTAGTTAAGAATCTAGGGTTAGGGTTGTTTTGAACGGAAAATTTTTGAAAACAGCATGGATGATGCCTCCCGAAACCTTGCCGCCGCACTAGGTAACCCAACAGTGGTATCAGTGCCATGCTAAAGATTTAAACGATGTTTGTTAGATTACGAAACCGAAACTACTCCGAAACACCCGATACAAAATCTAGTTTCTGTCGATTTTTTAGAGGTGTCATAAAACATTTTAAACAACTGCAGAATGTTGTATGTGATATAACATGAACACTGTGAAAATTTGAAGCATTTTGGTGCAAAAGTGGCCGGCCACATAGGCACAAAAACCGGCGAGCTCAGCCCAATTTGGGAGTTATGGCTTCAAATTTTTAGGGTGTTCCAGTCTCTGGGTTTTGGTGTTTCAGGTGTTGTTTGTTTTTGCTAAATTTTCATGTGATGTTCACTTTCTGCAAAGGCAATTCGGAGTGTTTCGTAGTCGTAATTCTAACATGTATTCGGGTTATTTAGACGATGTTAAAAAGTTTGGAAGGATATCAATAACCTAATTTTTCCCCGCTAGAAATTTTCCAAGTGTTGGATTTTTTCCAAGTTTAAAATCTTCATAAAATCATGCAAGCGATTCTGTAGACCCTCTAGAAGAACGATACCCAAACTCGACTTTTTAGATCGCGGAACCGCGGTGATACCATAGGCTTTGCCGCAGTTCCGTGGCGACATGAGTGAGGCATGGGTCGGCCCTTCTACAGATGGTTCATAGGAGCTGTGTCATGTTCTGGGTACTTTTTGAACTTCGCTCAAGTGTTGAGGTCATTGGGAAAGTTTGGGTGTTTGATTATTCGATCGAAAAGTTTAACTTCGTCTAGCTATCTGTGATTGTGATACAATATTTGGAATCCACATAATTAGTTATGAGATAACTAGTTTGAATTTTATAAATCTAGCAGTTTAGTCTCATTTGATCGGTTGCCACGGAATTTTGATGTGGATCAAAAGTCCGTCGCAATTAAATAGTGTATGCGGATACTCACCGGGTAACCTTACTAGATAGCCACACCCCATAGCCCCGACCAAGTGACTGTAGGAGAACCCCGTCGCCAAAAGCATCCGTTCGGGTGCTCGCGGCCACGGTGTTCCGCCTTAGTGCACTTCGTCGACGACATCGGGGGTGCGTCCGTCTATTAAAGTTTCCGACGAGCATTTGATCAGGTTATCGGGAATCTTGTTGAATTACCCGACTAGTCATTGAAAAATGTTTTCAATATCGAGTCTAAAATGCGGGGTTTATAATTGTTAGACATGTGATGTCTAAGGAATTCATTTGTTTAGGCATGAAATCCAAAGTATTAGATACATTGGGTTTATGATGTCTAAGGTGGTTGCGGATTCCAATTGTTATAGTTTTTCACTTTCTTTTCTGCGACCGTAAGTGTAATATGGGGTGTATCGCCGGTTTCGTTGCTATAAGTCAACGACAATTGGGATACGCATATTTACTTACGTTGATGACATGTGATGTTATGTGTTGCTGTGATATGTTATATTGGATCGTCGTGTTTTGAATAGCCGGGGTTTTTATGTGAGATGAGAGTTTTTCATTTTCATTCATGTAAAAGCTTGTATGTAATATTCTTTTATTGGGGCACTTCCGAGTTGAGGATGATGTTACCATTGATGTATATTATTTACTTTTCTGCATTAGGATAGACCCAAGGTGGGGAGCATAAGTAACCGTGTTCTAGGGTCTAGTGTAAGACCATCTCGAGGAGTCGAGACCGGGTCTCCTAACTCTAGAATTTGTAGGGTTGCTTGCCGCTCTAGTAGGGGTCTAGGGATGTGGGTTTGGCTATTCGTCGAATCCGTGTTTTATACTGGCTTAATTTAAAACACGGAATTCCTAGTATATCCAATATTTCATATGTGTTCTTCTGCTGCTGATATTTTGTGATGTGATCACTTGATATGTTTTGAGACGAATGCCTATATTATATATATGAGATATAATTAATATTGCTGATTTCGTTTCATATGTCATGCTTGGGAAGCAAACTTAATGGGACTTCAATAATGAGATTAATGAAATAAAAGAAACCTAAAGATGTTGTAGAAACTTGTTTAAAAACGGGTAGCTCTATTTCTTGCTTTGCATAGCGGTATTCCTTGTAGAATATCCAGCACCTTATTCGATAAGGAAAGAGCCGATATCCCTTCACCGGGAGTGACCTCTTTAGCGAAACTAGCAAATGCTACAAACTCGGTTTGTCTTTTGATTGCTTCTATAGTTTTTGCTTTGCATAGTGGTATTTGTGAAATATCATGCACCTTATTCGATAAGGAAAGAGCCGAGATCCTTTCACCGGGAGTGACCTCTTTAGTGAAACTAGTAAAGCCTAAAAAACACTCCTTTTCAAAATCACTCGATTCTACAACGATATCAAGCTCATTACGCAAAAGGTTTTCATAAAAACCTATCGTAGCCCTCCGTCATTTCAGATAAGTAGTATTTAGTATTCGTGCTGCGTTTGTTGACCTTGTCAAGGCGTATTGTGCGGTAGCTGATTAATGCTTATCTGCTAGCATATGATGCGATTGGATTAAGGTAGTCGTGCGGCCTTTTTGATATTGTCAAGGGTCGTGCTGGTAGGTTTAATTCAATCAGGAAATGACGGGTTGAACTTGACATGCTGTCTATGGTTTGTTGGCCTTGTCAAGGTCATAAATCACTTGGGGCAAAATATTATCGGGAATTTCAAGTGTTGAAATTTGCAATGAGATTACATTCCTTCCATGAGATAGTTGGATCCCGATACCCACTGCAATTAAGAGTTACTCCTGGGAGTGTTTTGCACATTACAATTAGCCGATTAAGTAGGTGTCTAGAAAGGTGTTAACAGGGTTACGCCCCTGGGAAAACGAGGTTTATTTTAATTAGGTCCGTGCGAAAGAACGGGGAACCTCCCTCAATGTACCGACACTGGCCTAACCAAAAGATTAGCGAACTTCTAGGGTGTAATTAATCCCGGCTAATCTTACCTTTTAGGGTTTGAAGAAAGATTTGATAAAAACAGTAGGAGCCATCCTGATTAGATAAAATAATAGCCAATCTAATCCTGCAAGAGCGCACGCAGAGTGTTTTCTTCTCTCTCTCTCTCCAGGTAGCGACCATGTCATGCCTTAATCAAGATAATATGGATGCATTGATCGAACCTGCTTATTATACTGAGTTAGGGAACGTTGGTTCCGCTCTATCTTATAATTGTTATAAGTCCGAGAAGGAAATAGGGGAATATCCAGATTTCCACGCGACCCGATCGAGAAATAAGCATGTTGATGCATATTCTTTGAGAGTGTTGATTACCGAGAACTGTTTCTAAGTACACTCTACGTCCTGGGTATGAGATACCGGAACAGGATCCCACATATGTAAGAGTTACATGGGCTACATACAGGTAGAGAACTGAGAATAGGTGATTGTTCTCTAGTGTAGAGAATGGTGCAATTGTTGCAGCCAAGTCAGTTGGCAAATATCACCTTGTATCACCAAATGGTAAAATACATTGATTCTGAACAAATGTTATTACATGCCGAACCTGATATACAACATTACATCAGTTTCTTTATTAAGTTAAAGAAGGATATAATTCTGTATTGGAGGATAATGTTATGAATATTTTCCTGAATCAAGAGTTGATTGGATCAAGCACGTTATGTAATAGCATATAAGTTCTAAATCGAACCACAGTTCAAAGTATGTAGAACACACACAAGAGGAGTAATTTAGAAATGAACGAATCCTTCTTATGGCATTGTAGACTAGGTCATATCAATGTGACACGACCAGCTAAGTTACATAAAGATGAATATAAGAATCTGTTCGAATTTTCATCTTATGATGTAAGTCCACGTTGCCCACCCCGGTGCTTACGTGGAGGCGGAATAGGTAAAAAACGATTTTTTCTTAAGGAAACATGGACTAGAAACAAGAGGATCTTTGTTAAACAAAAACCTAGCAAACTAACTACAAGTTTAGCTACTCGGTTAGGAGGTTATACCTTAGTCTTGAACTCCTTCTCTTCTTGCTCCTTGGAGTGGTTTGAACGGCTCCTCCTCGTAGTCTTCTCTTTGCCGAAGAAGGATCCACCCGAAGGCCTCTACCTTGAGCTCCTACCTCAACCTATAGGTAACTAAAGTGTTTGGCTTGCTAAACCTAGAACCCTAGAATGAGTAGAGAGGAGTTATGGTGGTTTTATCTCAAGAGCTCATGGTTCTCAACACATGAGAGATGAGAGCTTTGAGAGAGAGGAAGAGGATGAGCTAATGGATGAGAGGGAATGAACAAGTGAGAATGAGATAGCTTTTTACAACCATGCTCCTAAAATAAGAATAATGATAATAATAATAATAATTAAGAAATTGTGATGGTTAGTTTATGAATGACCATTATCATTTCATCATTTAATGCATTTGCAAGAAACAAGAAGCATCTTTGAAATGAAATGATGATGGTCAACATGTCAACAATAGTCAACCGGTCAACCAAAGTCAACAAGTCAACAAAAGTCAAACGGTCAACACAACTATGGCACAATAATCCTTAATTAATATTATTAATCATATTTCTCATTCTCATTAGGGTTTAGAAAAAGTCAACGGTCAATAACCCTAATGAGAATCCTCTGCCTCTGCCTCTGTCAACTGTGCATACACACCCGCATCCGTGTTCCGAGGAACACGAATACAATGAGATAAAACCAATCCCAAAACATATACTAGGATCTGGCTTAAACAAAAGCCCGCTAGTAATAACTGCTCGGACACCAAACGTGCACAAGTGCGCGGATGTGAACGAACCCCGTCGCAAAACCATGCGACCTCTACTCTGTTTTGCCCAAAGGCGAACATCCCTCTGTGTGGGACTCTAAAGACTCGACACTACGCTGGCAGTAGGTTTAAGCACAGGCCGCAAGCGGTACTAGCTGTACGTAACGGTCCCCAGGTAGATGCCGATAAGAAGACTGATGAGGTGAACCCATCCGAACTCCTACTGAGCCTGAATGTGACAATCTCCATACAGTCCGGTCTGTTCGTCTGAGAGTATCGCATGTTGGGCCTAGGGGGCGGTAAACGTCAGTCCCCTAATAGCGTACAAGTCATGTCGGAGTGTAGCCCAGAACACCCTGAGATAACACTGGAAACGCTACCAGTATATCTCGCTTGCCCTGGCCAGGGACTTTTTGTAATGGCTCTCCTAGACACAGCACGATATCAACCCCCAATACCGGGAGAGACGAATCCTGTCTAACCGTCACTGCCTCCAAGTGCTTCGGGACTGCACCCAACTACTACCTGTTTGCACGACTCATTTGAGCCGTGGTAGGGTAGTAATCTAAGAACAGTGGGAACACACTCAAGGCGAAGTGACAGTGTCAAGTCAACGGACTATGCTGTACTCATGTCACCTGGGAACTGATAACTGACGATAGGTATAATACCAAACCAACAGTTCCCAGCGAGTCCCGTCCAATGTACTCGTAACCTAACGAGCACCTGCATACTATCTCCAGTACGACGTGCTAATGGCTGTGGGACAGACCATCTCCCCTTCTAGGATGAGAAGCGTATACACTAGTCTACTCTGGAGTATCGATGCCCTGTCTCGATAATCCTACGACTAGGGACCTGTATAAGGATGTGCTTGTAGATTACCCAGCCCCCACTAGTGTGACTGCCATCACAACGCTGGTAATCAAGCAAAGATCCTAAGGGCTCCACTAATATGTATAAGCTATATGCTAAAAGAAACATACGCACATATTGAAGTAGAAACAAACCAAGTAGCATACTACCATTTTGAGCAAGATTGTCTATATAACTGTGAATATCCCAAGCTTCCATTACGTAATATACACACTAGTATGATACAGTAATGGCCTCTAGGGCATATACACTAACAATCTCCCACTTGTACTAGGGCCATGTACTGGCGTATCGAAGACCTATCATCTCGATCAGCCGCTCGAACTGAGTCTGGGTTATGGCCTTAGTGAACGGATCTGCAGTGTTATCTTCTGTAGCAACCCTCCGAACCTCGATCTCCCGGCGATCCACGATCTCCCTGATCAGGTGATACCGCCTCAAGATGTGTCTGGACTTCTGATGGGACCTGGGTTCCTTTGCTAAAGCTATAGCCCCATTGTTGTCACAATACAGAGGTATTGGATCAACAATGGACGGAACCACCTAAAGTTCTATCAAGAACTTTCTCATCCAGACTACTTCTTTTGCGGCATCAGATGCAGCGATATATTCCGCTTCCATCGTCGAGTCAGTAACGGTTTCTTGTTTGGAACTCTTCGAACACACCGCCCCTCCATTGAGGGTAAAGGCATATCCTGACATGGATTTGGAGTCATCCTTGTCACTGTGGAAGCTGGAGTCAGCAAAGGCCTCGATCTGGAGGTCTTTTCCGCCGTAAACCAAAAACATATCCTTAGTCCTTCTCAGGTACTTCAGAATGTTCTTTACCGCTATCCAGTGTTTCTCCCCAGGGTTTGATTGATACCGGCTTACCACACTCAGTGCATAAGCTACATCTGGTCTGGTACACAACATCGCATACATTATAGAGCCTACCGCAGATGCGTAGGGTATAATAGACATGCGACCCCTTTCCAAATCAGTCTTGGGAGACATCTCTTTGGAGAGGGTGATCCCGTGACAAGCCGGTAAATTACCGCGCTTGGAATCTTCCATACTGAATCTTTACAGTATGGTGTCGATGTACCTGGACAGTGAAAGTCCTAATATCCTCTTGGACCTATCGCGATGGATCCGGATCCCCAGAATGTAAGAGGCATCACCCAGGTCTTTCATGGAGAACCTGTGTGACAAGAACCCTTTGACAGATTGTAGCATAGGAATGTCATTTCCTATCAAGAGAATATCATCCACGTATAAAAAGAGGAATACGACAGTTCGTGCTACAATTTACTATAGATGCATGGTTCATCTAGATTTTTGATAAAGTCAAATTCTTTGACTATCTCATCAAAACAGATGTTCCAACTCCGCAATGCTTGCTTCAGTCCATAAATGGACTTAAGAAACTTGCACACCTTCCCGCTGCTCCCACTCTGAATGAAACCCTTTGGCTAGTCCATATAGACACACTCCTCTAAATTTCCATTTAGAAAAGCGGTTTTTACGTCCATCTGCCAAATCTCATAATCATGGAAGGCAACAATGGCAAGAAGGATCTGAATGGATTTGAGCATAGCCACTGGAGAAAAGGTTTCGTCATAGTCCAAACTAGGTCTTTGACAAAAACCCTTTGCAACAAGTCTAGCCTTATAGGTCTCAACCTGTCCATCTACACCAATCTTCCTTTTGAAGATCCATTTGCAGCCTACGGGTTTTACCGCTTCTGGAGCAACGTCCAAAGTCCATACTTTGTTGGTGTACATTGACTCCATCTCGGTCCGCATTGCATCCAGCCATTTTACCGAGTCAGTGCTCTGAATGGCCTGCTGGAAGCTAGTCGGCTCATCATTATCAATGACGCAATCCTCTCTATCCCCGTCTATGAGAAAACCGTAGTATCTCTCGGGCGGATGAGACCGCCTACTACTCCTGCGGAGCGGCGCAGGAATGTCCTGCTCTTTCGAGCCTTCTGGTTCTTCTAAGCTTTCAGTAATAGCTTGTGGTTCTGGAATTTCTTCCAGTTCTATTGCGCTCCCACTTATTTCTTTTTCTAAGAACAGATGTTCTAGAAAGTGGGCATTACGAGAGACAAAAACCTTTTGTTCTTCTGCGTAATAGAAAAGATACCCCCTGGAGTTCTTTGGGTATCCCACAAACTTGCACTGTACTGAACGTGCCTCGAGTTTGTCCGCATGCTACTTTTTGACAAAAGCTGGACATCCCCAAATCTTCAGATATTGAAGATAGGGTTTCTTCCAACTCCACAACTGATATGGTGTGGTAAGCACAGTCTTAGTTAGAACTCGGTTCAAAAGATATGCAGCTGATTCTAGTGCATATCCCCAGAAAGATCGCGGTAACTCAGCGTTACTCATCATAGAGCGTACCATATCCAATAGGGTTCGGTTCCGTCTCTCCGATACACCGTTATGTTGTGGAGTGTATGGAGGAGTAAGCTGAGAGAGAATTCCATTCTCTTTTAGGTAATCCATATTCACCACCTCGATTAGATCTCAGTGTCTTGATACTTTTGCCTGTTTGTTTTTCTACTTCATTCTTGTATTCCTGGAATTTTTCAAAGTCTTCAGATTTATGCTTCATTAAGAAGACATGCCCGAACCTTGAAAAATCATCCGTAAAAGTAATGAAGTAAGAATAACCACTTCGCGCATGTGTAGACATTCGACCGTATACATCGCTGTGTACGAGTCCCAAGAGCTCGCTCTCTCTTACTCTATGTCCAGTAAACGGAGTGTTTGTCATCTTTTCTTTGAGACATGATTGACAAGTTTCATATGATTGATATTTGAACGGATCCAAATATCCTTCTTTATGTAACTTAGTCAACCTTCTCTCATTGATGTGACCCAGTCTACAATGTCATAAGAAAGCATGATTTATTTCTGGAGACTTTCTTTTGTGTGTATTCTGGACATTGAAAATCTGTGGTTGGTTCAATACGTATATACCGTTGCTTAATGTACCCGACCCAATCAGAACATGATTAAGGTGAATGTTTACAACATTGCTTACAAATGCAAAATCATAACCTTCTTTAGACATTAAAGATACAGATATGATATTACAAGTCACACTGGGTACAAACTAACAATCACGCAAAACCAAAACATGTCCATCTGACAATCCCAAGTGATAGTCCCCCACGGACTCAGCATCCATGCCAGCTCCATTTGCAACTCTGAGGGTCATATCACCTGCCTTCAAAACCCTACGCTTTCTCAGTGCCTGCAAAGAATTACAGATATGAGATCCTGATCCGGTATCCAATACCCAGGAAGTAGAGTTTATTGATAGACAGTTTTCAATAACATACACACCTGAAGCCAAAGCCACAACTTGCTTCGGGTCCTGGTTCTTGGCCTTCCAAGCCCTGCAATCTTTCTTCCAGTGTCCTTTCTTATGACAATAAAATCACTCTTCTTTCCCCCACAAGCTGTCCCGCTACCTTTGACATTTTTTCCTTTCCCTTGGCTTCCACTTTACTAACACCGCCCCTTGGTTTGGTGGGGGATTTCTTCTTCTTTCTTCTGGCTTTCGCTTTGGACCTAGAAGAAGAAGGTCCTCCAACAGACAAAGCGGGTGTTTCCCTTACTTTCTTCAGGGTGCCCTCTGCATTCCTCAACATGTTAAGGAGTTCCGGAAGTTCAACTTCCTTTCCTTGCATGTTGAAGTTCAGGATAAACTGGGCGTAAGTGGAAGAAAGGGACTGGAGAATCAAGTCAGTGTAGAGCTCGTTCTCTAACGTGGTCCCGAGGTCCACGAGCTCTTCAATGTGGCTAATCATCTGAAGCACGTGTTCCGCTACAGATGATCCGATGACCTATCTCGCCGAAAACAACTTTTTCGAGACTTCGTATTTGGCGATACGGGATTGCTCTCCATACAGATCTTTTGTATGGAGAAATATGGATTCTAGGTCCATATCCTCGTGCCTCCTCTGATGTTCATTGTCCATAGAGGCAAGCACGATGCACTTGGCCCTCGCGCAATCAATATCCCACGTCTTACGGATTTCCTTATCCGCGACGCTGGATTGAGGACCTGGGACAGGGGGAGCTTTGGTGGTAAGAAGATACCCCGACTTGTCATAAGTGATTTCCATTTGGACATTCCTGAGCCAATCTTTTTAGTTTG
Organism: Agapanthus africanus; assembly: GCA_030015575.1. Taxonomy (NCBI): domain Eukaryota; kingdom Viridiplantae; phylum Streptophyta; class Magnoliopsida; order Asparagales; family Amaryllidaceae; genus Agapanthus; species Agapanthus africanus. The sequence goes on from JASDDO010000012.1 coordinate 358,401,941, forward strand.
GCCCTGTCAATATATTTTTTTCTAGTAGTAACTTAAATCCGGTCATGATGTTTGGTCGCTGCAATTAGGAGAGAGAGAAGAAACAATTTAGTATGATGCTCTTGCAAGTTTAGAGTGGTTTTTAGTTTGTCTAAACAGGATGGCTCCCACTGTTTTTCGAATCCTTCCTCAAACCAAAAAAGATGAATTAGTCGGGATCAATCTCACCGTACAATACTTGCTTAACCGTTCAGCCAGGCCAGTGTTGGTACTTCGAGGGAGGTTTTACGATGCTTTTGCAAAGTTCCTTAATTAAATAACCTCTTTTCCTTGTGGGCGTAGCCCCGCTAACACCTTTCTAGACACCTACTTGGTTTATAGCATTAATCGTTAAGTGAGAAGGTTTCCCGAGGAGTAGCATATACTCACAGTAGGATCAGGATCCAAATATCATCGTGTGATAAAGCTGAAGGAATCCTACCAGAATCATCACACTCCAAATGGTATGCAGCACTAGCAAGTTTCAGTTTCTTTAGAAACTCCCGATGTGGATTTTTGCCCCATGCTCTTTTGACCTTGACGAAGGCCAAAATATCATAAGTCACATGTCAAGTTCTACCCATCATTTACCAGGTTAATTTGAAGCCCCCCCCCCGTACATACCCTTGACGTAGGCCAAAATGGAAGTACGACTGTCTCAAACCAACGCATCTATCTATGCAACAGATAAATATCCGGCAGCTACCAATCACTATGCCTTGGCGTAGGTCAAAATACATAGCTTGAATACTACCGAATATTTAACTGAAATGATGGAGGGTTACGAATGGTTTTGGCGAAACCGTGAACGTAGTGAACTTGATATAATCGAAGGAACCTGATAGCTTTTAAAAGGAGTGGTTTAAGCTCTGCGTTTAAAAGTTGTTTTGAAAAGAAACCGAGTGGTTTTGAAATTGTTCCAACGATTTGAACTTTGGTTTATTTTCATGCATTAATTTAATGCGTCCCATCAATTAATCCTACCATTGCAGAAAACAACGAAAATATGACGTACGCTTATGCCATCCGCATTCGCCATGGGGCCCCGTCATCACCCGTTAGGTTACTTTAACTAACGACAGAGCGGGGGCTGGACTAGCGCGGATGCAAAACATAGGCAACGCCTACTAGATATCATATATAGATAATATACATTCGTCAGATGCAATGATAGCCATTCCAGATCACAGATGAACACATTGGATATGCTAGGAATCTATGTTCCGTTCGAACCTACAACGAATGACGGATTACATGGTCGCGATAAATAGCCAAACCCCACCCTAGACCTCTACGGGTGCGGCAAACTACCCGCCAAGTACCCGAAGTGAAGCAACCTCCCTCAACAACGTGAGTGTAGGGTGTTTTTCGTCACCCTATTGAGATGGGAATACGCGCGCGCTTATCAGGCGTACTACAGATTCCTCCTGCCTAGGGTAGGCCGGGGTTTAATGATTGTGGGGATCCAAATCTTCGGCAGCCGCGGACTAAGCTGCCGTTAATTACCCCTCGCCTTTGGAGCGAGGGAACCTCTGATTGACGGGTTAAACTGGTCATGAGAACTCAATATGCAGTGTACGTGTGTTGTGTTTTGAAAGGGGGGCTTTGGATATATCGGGAGCCACGCGGAGTTTTTACGGGGGTCCCGCTACCCGGATAGCGGGCTGGGGGTTAAGGGGGCTAGCAGCCCCCTTGCGGGGTGCGGGGCAGCGCCCCGTTAGAAATTTTTTCTAACAAGGACAGTGTCGTGGAGTATGTGTATGTGTACATATTATACATATGTATACAAGCGTGCCACGTGTCGGCACGTGGGCGCTTTGCGCTCGAGCACAGAGTGCTGGAGCGCAATGCGCCACGTGTCGGCACGTGGGCGCTTTGCTCTCGGACGCTGAGCGCTTGGGCGCAAGCATGCCACGTGTCGGCACGTGGGCGACTTGCGCTCGAGCGCTTGCGCTTGAGCGCAAGAGCGCCACATGTCGGCACGAGGACGACTTGCGCTGGAGCGCAAGCGGGCCACGTGTCGGCACCGGGGTGACTTTCGCTCGAGCGCTTGCGCTTGAACGCAAGAGCGCCACGTGTCGGCACGGGGGAGACTTGCGCTCGAGCGCTTGCACTAGAGCGCAAGCACGCCACGTGTCGGCATGCGGGCGCTCTGCGCTTGAGCGCCGGCGAGAAAAAGAGGCTTTTAACCTAAAAAAATTTCTCGGAAGAAAAATCAGAGAGGAGTTGGACTCCTGAGTGTGTTTCTGGGGTTAATGGAAGGGGTTCTTCTTCTTCCTCCTCTGTTAGCTGGATCTTGAAGATCAAGAGATTTGAGATCTCAAAATCTCTCCTTTTTGAGATCTTATGACCGATCCAAGTTCCTCTTTGTGGGTTTCGTGGTGAAAAACTATTTTGTTTTTGAAAAGGAAGAGTAAAACTCTTGATTTAATTCAAAAGAAAAAAGAAGGTTTTGGAACCTTGAAGAAGGAAGAAAGATCTCAGATCTGAAACTTTTTTTGGAGAGAGAAAAAGTTGTTGAGATATTTCATTATCTTTGCCTTTATCGGCTATACACTTTACACATAGCCCCTTGGGCTTCACAAAATGGCATTTTGCCTATCCCATGGCTCATGTGCCATTTATTTTTGCACATAAACCATAGGCTTTACAAAAATTTGGCTTTATGCCTATTTTTCTTACATTTATCCATAAAATAAAATAAAAGAAATGCAACAAAATTATTTATTACAAAATTTTTATCTTGGCATGGGGGGAGGCCAGCCGCTTCAAGTTCTGGCTCGACCCGGGCATGGGCCTACTGGATCTGGGCTTGGGCCCACTTGGCTTGGGGTTGACTTTGATTTTGACTTGGTCAACCGGGGTGTAAATTTTTACCCCAACAAATTGCCCCCCATCAATAAATGCACACCACATATGTGGGTCGTGTGCATGAAATTGATGGATCTCTTTCACGTGGAGGCGACTTGATTTGGTTCCCGCTTTTTGGGAAGCTGGCACTGCCCTTTTTACGACATGGACGGTCGTTGCTTGACATGTCTCCGAGACGGAGTGTCCGTGATAGACGTTTTCCCTGGCCCGGAGTGATCTGGTTCTCGCTTTATAGGAATCCTGCGCTGCCATTTTTGGTCGATGCTGCCCTTTTTGCGACTTGGACGGTCGATGCTGCCATTTTAGCGACATGGACGGTCGGTGCTGCCCTTTTTGCGACTTGGACGGTCGGTGCTGCCATTTTAGCGACTTGGACGGTCGGTGCTGCCCTTTTTGCGACTTGGACGGTCGGTGCTGCCATTTTAACGACTTGGACGGTCGGTTCTGCCCTTTTTGCGACGTGGACGGTCGGTGCTGCCATTTTAGCGACGTGGACGGTCGATGCTGCCCTTTTTGCGACTTGGACGGTCGATGCTGCCATTTTAGCGACTTGGACGGTCGGTTCTGCCCTTTTTGCGACATGGACAGTCGGTGTTGCCATTTTAGCGACGTGGACGGTCAATGCTGCCCTTTTGCAACTTGGACGGCCGATGCTGCCATTTTAGCGACTTGGACGGTCGGTTCTGCCCTTTTTGCGACATGGACGGTCGGTGTTGCCATTTTAGCGACGTGGACAGTCGATGCTGCCCTTTTTGCGACTTGGACGGTCGGTTCTGCCCTTTTTGCGACTTGGACGGTCGATGCTGCCCTTTTTACGACGTGGACGGTCGATTCTGGATTTGACTTGCCCCGCTTCTTGCGGCGTCAGGGATGAAGTTGACTTGTTTCCGAGGTGGAATTTGGTTCTGCCAGGGAGGTCATTGGTTGTTTTGCCGACCTGATGTGATTTGGGTTGACATCAGTATCGCTACGCTGGAATATGGTACCAGGAGCGAATCATTATTTATCATGACAGGGTTTAGGAATTGGTTTTTGTTTGGCATCTGCATTGCTGTACTGGAATAATGCCAGGAGCAACTCATCATTTGCCCCGAGAGGATTTGGGAATTGATGGCTTAGCAGGCAGGTTTAGATCCCTATCACCTAAGACTTTTCAATTTTATGGGCCGTAAGGGTCCCATAAAAGCATTTACTCCCTACGAGTCGAAAAGATCTCGGAGGTGTGTTTTCTCCTTAAGAGTCGTGCGGACTCCTAAGTGTGTTGCTCCTTTGTGAGTCGTAGGGATCTCACGCGGGAATTTTCTCCTCACAAAGTCGAGAGGACTTTGCGAGTGCATTTTATTTCATTTCTTTTTTACGAGTTTGCTCCCTTTCGGGTTTTCACAAACTCTCCGGTAGTCCTGTTGTTTTTACTCACGGAGCCCTTTCGGGTTTTCATCCATGCCCGTTTTGCTTGTGGACATACCGTTTATTTTTTATTTCTTTTATTTTTATTTTTATTTTTCTCTTTTTCTCTTTTTTTTGTGCCGCTGGTGGGACTTTAAAAGTAATCTCACTGGCAGGATTTGGGAGAGATAGGGGTCATTTACGCCCGTGGATTGTATACGGTTTTGCAGGATGTATGATCCAGACAGTAGGGCTAATGTGCTCAATTCGCCTGCGACTTGGAGCATTCACGTGTAGTATTTCTTGAGATATCGGCCATTGATGGGTGGCATGGGCCTTTCTCCCTCGGCACTTATTAGTTGGTAGGATCCTCCATCAAACACTTTCTCGATGACGTATGGTCCTTCCCAGTTTGGCTCGAATTTTCCCTTGGCATGTCGATTGGGGATGATCGGTCTTTTGAGGACCAACACCAATTCACCTTTCTTGAAAGCGGGAAGACGGGTTATCTTGTCATAGGCCCGTGACATTTAGGCTCGGTATAGCTCCAGACTTTGCTGCACCGCGAGCCTCTTTTCTTCGAGGGCATCGAGTTCTTCAAGTCAAAGGAGCACGTTTTCCTCCTCCGTCAACTCATGCTGAACGGCCATTCTTAAGCTTGGAACTTCGACTTCGAGGGGGAGGACCGCCTCCACTCCGAAGAGCAATGAGTGTGGAGTGGACTGAGTTGGAGTACTGTGCGTGGTACGATATGCCCACAACGCCTCATGAAGCTTGAGATTCCAGTCTCTCTTGTTGGCTGAAGCATTTTTCCTCAGGAGCTTGCATAGAGTCTTATTGAAGGCTTCGGCTAGCCCATTGGCTCTTAGATTATAGATGGAGGAATATCTCCAGTCTATCTTGTGCTGAGTAGCGAACCTTGAGACATTGAAGCTTTTGAAAGAAGGCCCGTTGTCAGAAATGATTCTTCTTGGTGTACCGAAGCGGTATAGAATATTATGCTGGAAGAATATCAGAATATCTTTTGTCTTGACTTCTTTTAGTGGGACAGCTTCAGCCCATCTGGAGAAGTAGTCTGTCGCGGCCAGTATGAACCGGTGGCCTTTGGATGACGGAGGATCAATTGGGCCAACAATGTCGGTGCCCCAGACTTCGAAGGGCCACGACGCCACCGTAGGATGCAACGGATTGGGATGCTTGTGAATGAAATCACCATGGATTTAGCAGATCTGGCATTTCTTTGCATGCTCTCCGCAATCCCGTATCATGGTGGGCCAGTAATACCCAAGCCGTTTGATTTGAAGTCGCATCTTAGGGCCAGATTGGTGAGCACCGCAAACGCCCGAGTGAACATCTTTCATGACCTTTTGGGCTTTGGCCAATGACAGACACCTGAGCCAGAGTTAGTCATACGACCTGCGGTATAACGTGTCATTTACAAATACGTATCGGAGAGCTCTTTTCTTCAGCTGAATCCTCGCAGACTTTTCTTCGGGCAGCTTGTCGTATCGGAGGTACTCTACGAAGGGTTCTCTCCAATCGGGCTCGTCTTGGATGATCGAAGCTTCTTCGGCAGGACTGTTCTTATTTTCCGCGCTTTCCTCTTCTCATAGTGAGACTGGGGGTAGAATTTGCCGGCTCCTGACTGTGATCAGAATTTCGTCCATGTCAGGATCAGCCAGCTCCTTGGCTAAGCGAGCGAGTATGTCTGCCTTTCCGTTCAACGCTCTAGGGACTCTTGTTAGTTCAATATGAGTGAACCGTTTCATGAGTTCCACCACTTGGCTTCTGTACCGAGCCAACTCGGGCTGGTATATCTTATAGTCACCGCTTACTTGGTTGACGACAAGCTGGGAGTCACCGTAAACCCGTAGCCGAAGGATTTTCATTTCTATGGCGAGTTCCAAACCAGCTATCAGAGCTTCATACTCAGCTTCATTGTTTGTCCGAGGCTCGGTTAGAGCAAAAGAACGCCGTAGGGTTCCCATTGATGGCGTGATGAACACCAATCCTATCCCCGCTTTTACCTCCGGGACGCTTGATCTGCCGGAGCTCCTTATTGATGAGGCCCCATCGAAGTAGAGCTCCCAACATGGCTCATCTTCCTCAAGGTGCAGCACTTGTTCGTCGGGTAACTCGCAATTTAGCGGCGACCCTTCTGGTATGGGATGAGCAGCGAGAAAGTCTGCAAGAGCTTGCCCTTTTACTGCTTTCTGAGGGGTATAAACTATGTCAAACTCAAGTAACATGACAGCCCATCTTGCCATTCTGCCGGCTAGGCTTGCTTTGGTCATCAAGTGTTTGAGCGGGTCGACCTTGGAGATCAGCATAACCCGATGAGCGAGCAAATAGTGCCTCAGCTTCTTCACAGCAAATATTAGAGCCAGGCATTGCTTTTCAATTGGGGAGTAGTTGTGTTCCGCCCCGACTAGAGTTCGACTGAGGTAGTAGAGGGCATTTTCTTTTCCCTCCTCGTTATTCTGGGCAAGGAGCGCACCGAGTGACTCGTCCAGCGCGGCAGTGTAGAGAATCAGTGGTTTATTTGGAATGGGAGCGGCCAGCACTGGAGGGTGCAACAAGTATTGTTTGATGCTTTCGAATGCTGCTTGACATTCGGCATCCCAGATAAATGGAGCTCCTTTCTTCATGAGCTTTGAGAAGGGCCTACATCTCCCCGATAAATTTGAGATAAACCTCCGTATATAAGCAAGCTTGCCTTGAAAAGATCTTAGTCGCGTCAAACTCTTCGGAGGGGGCATCTCCATGATGGCCTTTATCTTTGATGGGTCAACTTCGATCCCTCGATGCCAGACTATAAAACCCAGGAATTTTCCCGATGACACGCCAAAAGCACATTTCAGAGGATTCATCTTCAGATCGTATTCCCTCAGTCTGGTGATAACGGTCCTGAGATCTTGGATATGATTGGCCTTGGCTTTAGTCTTGACGACCAGATCATCAACATAGCATTCGACGACTTTATGGATTAGGTCATCAAAGATATTAGTCATTGCCCTTTGATATGTAGCACCTGCGTTCTTCAATCCGAACGGCATCACCTTGTAGCAATATATTCCGATCGGGGTTCGAAATGCTGTGTGCTTCTCATCCTCATGCGACATCTTGATCTGATTGTATCCAGACGAGCCGTCCATAAAGGTGAACAGCTCGTAATTTGAGGTGTCATCGACCATCATTTCCATGACCGGTAGCGGGAAGTCATCTTTAGGACATGCCCTGAAATCGACACAAACTCGGATCTGCCCATTTTTCTTCTTCACTGGGGCTACGCATGCGATCCAGTCCGCATATTTCTCTTCCCTGATGAAGCCGGCATCGATGAGCGTCTTAGTTTGCTCGATGACCTTTTCTTCTAGTTCTCTTCTCATTCTTCGAGGAGCTTGTTTGACTGGCTTAGCATCAGGAGATATAGCCAACTTATGTACGACCACTTCAGGGGAAAGGCCAGGCATTTCTTTGTATGTCCACGCGAAACAGTCGACGAACTCATGCAGTAGGGCAATTATCTGCGCTTTCATTTCCTCTGAAAAGAGCGAGCTGATGTAGGTCGGCCTGGGATTATCGGGCGTTCCTAAGTCAATCTCGGTTAGCTCGTCAAAGGTTGCTTGTCCGCCATCTTCGAGCTCTTGAGGAGCTTCTTCTGGCTCGGCTATCTCGTCATCATCATTTGATCTTTCGCTGGCCTCACCAACATGGATCATGTAGCACGCTTTGGAATCAGGTTAAATGTAGCCTATGCCCCGTCTATCTGGAATTCATCCATCGATGAATGCTCTGACCTGGGGCGGATACCATAGCCCTTCATAAAACTTTGCTTCGGACTCCGTTTGATATAACCGGCATCCGCCCTTCTTAAAGTATTCCCGCATCTCGGGCGCATAGTATCTGTAGTTGAGGACGGCTCTTATGCCTCTCTCATAGGGAAGGCACGCGACATAAAGATCGTCCGGGTGCACAACGGGGTTTGACCTGTAAAACAGGATGCCCTTCTGTCCATTTTTCCTCCCAGGAACGTAGAACGTTTTCAGCTGGTCCACGGTAGAGACTGACAATGCGTCGAGCTCTTTGCACATCCGTTCCGGTACCCTTGTGATGGCCAGGGACCCTTCTGCAACTTCGAAGGTCTCTCATAGTTTCGCTTGCTGCATGGGGGGCCAATCTGCACAGTTGTTGCACGGCAGGTCCTCTTCTTCTGACTCTTCAGTGTCACTGCCAAGATGAGGGCGGACTTTGCTGCTAGATGGGCCTTCAGTAATAGATTCTTCCGTATCGCTTCCGAAATGAAGGCGAGTTTTACGGAAGGACAGGCTTCCATCGTCGGACTCATCAGTGTCGCTGCCGAAATGCGGGCGCACTTGGGTATTTTTGCTTTTGAAAGTGACAGCCGGCGCAGATTTGCTTTTGAGTCTTGGGGCCGGTCTATCCTCAGTCAGTTGTGGCTTAGCATTTTGGTGGTTCATAAAGTACCGAGAATCTTCATATCGGACTTCATGCACACCGAACGGCTGGATGTCTCCGTCAATGCGTATTTCTTCGCCATTTTTAGTATACTTCATGCATTGATGGAGAGTTGACGGAATGATGCCGTAATCGTGGCTCCACGGCCGCCCCAAGAGAATCTTATAAGATGTGTCGGTGTCGATCACGTATATCTTAGCTTCAGTTTGCAGATCCCCAAATTTGATTGGCAAAGCTATAGACCCCAGAACTTGCTGGCAATTTAGGTTGAAGCCTTGAATGACAATCATTTCCCTTGACAGGTGTCGGACGTCCATTGACAAACTCTTCAGAGTTCGCAAGTTCATGATGTTCACTGAGGACCCCGGATCAATCAATATGCGATTAATTCGATCTCCGTCGCTGTACCCGGTCACGTAAAGCGGCCGATTATGCTCAGCCGTTCCCAGTAGCAAGTCTTCATCCTTAAATGTGACTGCGGCGGCATGCAAAGCGTGCTGGGCTTCTTTCATATTAATTTCCGCAAAGTGAGCCTGATACCGCTCGGGGTTTTGTAGAGCGTGAATGAGAACATCTCTAAGCTCCTTAGATAGGACCAAGGTGTCGTAGATACTCAGGAGAGACAGAAGCTTCCGGAGATGTGCCAAGAGATTATAGTCCACCGAGGAAGGACTTATGTTTTCATCGGCCGGTTCTCTGCCATCTTCTTCATTAGCGACTTGTTTTTCCATCCCTTTTGGGGTGTTGCCCTGATTTGGCGGTAGAGCCCTGCCGCTTCTGAGCTGGATTGGATTGGCCTTTGTGGTGAGCTCCTCGTCCTCTTCGGGAAAACAGAGCTCATCCTCGGAGTCGCTGCCAAGATGGATGGCGTAGCAGGTCACTACTGGGATCTCTTCATTGGAGTCTTCTTCTAACTCCTCCAGAATTTCAGCCGCTTGTACAGGGAAGAACTCCTTCAATTGAATCAATGTTCTTTCCTTTTGTACATATTCTTCGAGCGAATCGATATATTTTTGAATGGTCGATCTCCCAGCAGACTCTTTTTCGCGCCGAGCTGCACTTTTCTTCTTCTTGAGCTTCTTGGATTTTGAGCCTGATGGAGCCGCATTGGCAGCTGGACTGGTAGGCTTCTTCTGCCCTTCCCATTCCGTCCTGGGCTCTTTCCGAAGTAGCTTTATCATCTTCTTCGTCTTATTAGATATGTGCGTACTCCACGGAGGCCGTGATGAGTCTGTTTCATTTCTCAGGGTAGCGGGTTCGGCTGTCTGCTCCCAGAAGGCTTCAGTTTCTGTCTGCATAAAGTTGGTGGTTGCAACTTGATTGTTCACCAACACACTTTTGGACAGCTCGATCTCCCCAGCCTTGTACTGCTTCTCGACCCAGTCTTTGAAGATATAGCAATCCTCGATCGCATGGCTCACTACTCGGTGGTACGGGCAATACAGAGGATTGTCGATCATTTTTGCTTCTTGGGGTCTTTTCGACTCCGGCAATTGTAGGCCGTTGTTCAAGGCATCTTTAAATATCTTGCGGACCTTGTCCCTTCTGAAAGAGTAAACCTTGTTCTTTTTCTCCTCTAGGGAAGGGCCATCTCCTCCCAGCAATGGCTTTCGAGACTGGTTAGTTTTGGATTCGGCCGTCCTTCGCTTTTCTTCATTGTCAGACGCACTGAAGACATTGGTACTGCTGGAACTCCCGCTTCTACGGTTGTCGTCCCGCTTGCTTTTCCAAGTTTTCTCTCTCTGATAATCCGGCGGGGACTCTTGCTTCGAGCGTTCTAGCATTTGTACTTTCTTGGTTAGCTCCTGAAATGTCTTGAGGCCCGCTGTACACAAGAATGGGACCATCCAATTGCTGAGGTTCCCAATGAGAAGGCTGATGGACTGATCCTGCTCCAGCGGCGGTTCGCACTTGACCGTGAGATTACGCCATCGGGCGATAAAGTCAGTGTTGCTTTCATTCTTCCCCGGCTTGGTCCTCACAAGGTCGACAATGGAGATTTTATCACTGACGCTCATGAACCTTTTCCGGAATAGAGACTCCATTTGGGCAAAGGTAATGACGGACCCGTCTGGTATGCTCGCGTACCAGTCGAAAGCGACACCGGTCAGGCTGTTGACGAACTGACGAAGAAGGAGCGCGTCATTGCCCCCTGTATTTCCGCACGATGCTTTGAAGTGGGCGACGTGCTGATTTGCATTCCCCGTTCCATCAAATCTTCCGAACTTAGGAATGACATAGCCGCTTGGGAACTCAATCAGATCGTACTGCGCGGGATATGGCCGCCAACTACTGCCGATTTCTTTCTGAGCTTCAGCTTCGGCCACCAATGTTTTAACCTTACTGATGACCAAATCCATTATCCGATCCTGTGTTAGCGGGATAGTGCTATCTGGGGCCAAGGCGTCCCCAGAAGCGGAATGCGGCCGGCTTTCATGCGGCTCGACCAGTCTTGGTCCCAAAGGAACAAGCATTGGCTGCCTCGGATTGTCATCACCCGGCTGATTAGTAGCGGTTTGTATCTGATTGGGATGCGCTCGAGCAATTTGAGCCGTAAGATGCATCACCACGTTCGTTAAGTCGTCAATCTTCGAATAGAGCTTGGCCATTTCTTCATCTTTGCTCCTGAGCTGTTTTCGAAGCTCTTGAAGCAGCTCTTGCTCCGCAGTCCTGGGGCAGAAAGTTGGCTCTTCCTCTCTGTCCGAGCTTGACTCTGCATGGACCGAGGGGTCTTTCCGCCTATCATCCTCATCGAGAGGGTTTTCTTCATCCAGCGGGGGCGGCTGTTCTTGGGCAGCGGCAACCACATTCAGGCTAGATTAGGCTTGGGATGTGGTGGCCCCATCCTTGCTTTTGCTGCGAAGGTTGTCGCTGGGGCGCCCGCCATATAGACCGTATGGATGATATATCCAGCCGTCTTTCTATCATTGGCAGCTGATTTCACGGATCGCTATCTTGACCCCCTTGTTTCGGTAGCCGATAGTCGATTGAAGGCGGCTGGCCAAACCAGGTTCTTGAATGGTGCTGGCGCTTCTTTTCTGGGTTTGCCCCGCTGCTTTCGTGCGGCACAGAGTGCTTGATAGACTCTTGAAGAGACAGTGTCATACTTTTTCTGTTGGGGCCGGGACACGTCTCTTTGTGGCACTGTTCGGACCGCTGTCTTCTTGATTCTGGCGGTCATGGCATTTTTCTTAACCCACTTCAGAGGCTCGAAGGAATTGCTGATTCTTACGTCCGACTCAGCCGTCGTCGTGGGGCAACCCTGCACATGGAACTTCACACGATTCCATTTGGCCGAAGCCTTGGCCCTCTTGTTGGCTCGATACCTGAGCCGCTTCTGCCTTAACTTTTCTGTTCTAAGCACCAGGCAGACTTCGGCTCTTTGGGAAGACGCCACAGACCGGGTGATGGAGGGCCTTAGAGATACGCTCGATTGCGCATTTGTTGGAGTCATCGCCTGAGCACGTCCACGACATTTGATGCTTCCCTTCTCACCGGAAGTCTTGCCCCCAGCTGGAGCGCCACGGAGTCGTTCAGACACCATCTTAAGTTCCGGTTGTGGTGCCTTAGCAATCACAACATTCGGCCTCTTGCCCCGTGGGACCGACTTGGCCACCTGTTCCGCCGGGATTTCCGCCAGATGAGCGCTTCCGACAGGGTAGATGATGACAGAGCCAAACTGGCGGGGCGGTTCTTCCCACTGTCGACTGAGGCTTGCGGGGAGAACCACATGAGCGTTGATCTTGACTACGTACGGAATCGGGGTCACGTTGGAGACTGATTTCGTCTGGGGAGACATTGTCGTCGAAGGTTGATTGCTGCACAAAAAAAAACATCATTTCAGTATAGACAATCGATATGTATATTGATTGAGTTCGCATGAACGTTTAACCCGAAATATGGGAGGAGAGAAAGGTCCCACCGGGCGTGCCAGAATCTGTAGGGTGTTTTTCGTCACCCCATTGAGATGGGAATATGCGAGCGCTTGTCAGGCGTACTACAGATTTCCCCTGCCTAGGGTAGGTCGGGGTTTAATGATTGTGGGGATCCGAATCTCCGGCAGCCGCGGACTAAGCTGCAGTTAATTACCCCTCGCCTTTGGAGCGAGGGAACCTCCGATTGACGGGTTAAACTGGTCATGCGAACTCAATATGCAGTGTACGTATGTTGGGTTTTGAAAGGTGGGCTTTGGATATATCGGGAGCCACGTGGAGTTTTTATGGGGGTCCCGCTACCCGGATAGCGGGCTGGGGGTCAAGGGGGCTAGCAGCCCCCTTACGGGGTGCGGGGCAGCGCCCCGTTAGAAATTTTTTCTAACAGGGACAGTGTCGTGGAGTATGTGTATGTGTACATATGTATACATATGTATATATATACAAGTATATATAAATAAAGGGGAAAAAGACATCCAAAGGATGCGTGGGGCCAGCGCCTAGGCGCTTGAGCGCAAGCGCGCCACGTGTCGGCACGTGGGCGCTTTGCGCTCGAGCGCAGAGTGCTGGAGCGCAATGCACCACGTGTCGGCACGTGGGCACTTTGCGCTCGGACGCTGGGCGCTTGAGCGCAAGCGTGCCACGTGTCGGCACGTGGGCGCTTTGCCCTCGAGCGCAGAGTGCTGGAGCGCAACGCGCCACGTGTCGGCACGTGGGTGCTTTGCGCTCGGACGCTGAGTACTTGTCACGACCCGAAAGTACGAAACGTGACTGGCACTTAAATTACGCAACGTCTAGAGGAATGACGTAATCTAAGTAAGCCAAGGCCCAGAAATCTAAACCAAATAATGAAATAGAGTGAAAGAAACTTATTTAATGAAAGTGATTTAAACTAAGTCGTATTAAATATTTTTAAAGCATCAAAATTTCCCAAAAATTTCGGCAGAGTCTCCTTTGTAAATACTGGCCCCGAAACGGGTACAAAGCAAGAAAGTACAAAAAAAGAATAAAGGCATCCCCAAATGGAAGCTAGATCTTCGCCAAATGGCGGAAACAACCACACAGGCAATATAAAATACAACGCCAAAGGACGAGGATCAAAACTCAGAAAGGAAAGGAAACTAGCATCATCAAGAAAACCAGAAAAAACCATAACAATAAAACAGCGCGACTCTAAGGTCGAAAGAATATACAACCAATTTCCAAATCTAGCAAATGTACAATGTCTGGTTGATGGAGCTTACTAGAAATAACTGAAATAATGAAAATACAATAGTGGTCACGATGCAAGTGAACTCACCTACCTAAATCGCCCTGAATGAAGTGGTGTGCCAGCAAGCCGCCAAGGAAACCTATACACCTGAACCTGTAAGAAAATTTGGCATAACGGGGGTGAGTTGCCAACTCGTGAGTAGAAGACATCTGCGAAAAGAAATCGAATGTACGACGCTGTCCTAGGTCATAATAATATACTAATATATTACTAGTCATCTAGTAATGGCGGGGTAATAAACTACGTGTAAGTGCAAATGCTCTGTGCTCGTGTCAGTGCCTCAAATAGTAATATGTCCTGTGAATGAGTATGCATGCACCATGAATGTAAAACAATCAACCTAAAATCTGGATATTTCTGTATAAGAAATCATTAACTTTTATCCTAGTAAAATTTGTATAGAAATCTAAAATATCATCGATGAAATCCATAGAAATCCGTGTCAAGCATCGACACAAAACATAAAAATCTCAAGTCTCAATACCTCATAGTCTCAATATCTCGGGCTCCGTCAGTCCGGATCGGCCCATATCATCAAATCTCACGACAACGGTCGGTATCCTCCGGATATCCGCCGCGCCAGACATCACCGGTAGGTAGTCTTCCCCTGCCAGGCTCATCGTCTACAACTCGATCTTCTTGCCCCGGGGTACCATACCGGGCCCACCATGTACCCGAGACGGTTCATCCACTCCTCGAATCGGGTCTCGAAATCCAACAGAAAACATGAAATCTCATGGTGGACGACACATACATCACGAGAAAACCGCAGCTTATATTTCAAAAAGAGAGGGAGAGAGAGTGAAGTTTTTATATATATTCTTGCGGTTTTCCCCAAAATCCAGAAATCTCATAGAAATCCAAAATCCCAAAATCATGAGTAAGTAATAATGAGTGGCATAAGCCCCACAATACTGCATGATAATATGAAAATGTGAATGCAAGAAGTTTCCATGTAATAAATGCAATGTCTAACTAGCACATGAGAGTAACCATACATTATTATATTGATCTAGCCTTTAGTTGATTCTATCAATAAAAGATAATGTGTTCTAAAGTGTACGTGACATGGCAATTACCGATGATGATGTGTGTGAGCCGACAAATAAGTGTACGTGAAACATGCGCGTCATCGGGAATGGTGCTGGTGTCCTAACAGGCAGAGTTTCATAATGGCTAAATAATCAAACGTATGAATATGCAATGCGATAAGTGCAATCATGAATATAACAGTAAATGTGTAGTAAACGCACAACTAGAGAATATATATACTAATTACGAGTTATACAGCTTGTTGGATGAAAAGTAAGCATGATCCGTTAGTTTTGAAAATGAGTATGACTCGAGCCTAAACTAAGATCTACCTAACCAACTAAGGAACTGACTAAGGACACTAGTCGAAAGGTAAGAAGAATCCTCCTAAAGTCTGAATCGGTATCTCTAGTAGTCAGCGATCCAGCCTCAATAGCGTCACGTACATAGTACGACTTTCTCGAGTGAAGAGTGCGGATCAATCACCACATTTATGCCTCGTACGGTAAAATCCGTCGTAAGGCATCCCAAAATCGGGGTATGGGTCAACTATTACCTATGTACATCATCACCTATTATTGTTTATGTATACATATCTATTTTCTCATTTCCCAACGATCTGCTAATATCATAGTACATCTCATGTCATACTCGGTCGTATATCTTTAACTCATGGCATCACGCACAATCATACCGACTCCTTTCCAAATTTCATATAACCTCCCCATATCATGTGTATATGTTATATGTGTGTGTATATATATATATACCTATAGAACCCTACACCAAATCAAATGTATGTATGTGCGTGTGTATCTACCTGAATCCTATGAATT
Source organism: Agapanthus africanus (assembly GCA_030015575.1). NCBI lineage: Eukaryota > Viridiplantae > Streptophyta > Magnoliopsida > Asparagales > Amaryllidaceae > Agapanthus > Agapanthus africanus. The sequence continues at coordinate 358,417,768 of JASDDO010000012.1, forward strand.
CCCTCCAAGGCATTCATTCTCTAGTTAAGTCTTTCTAAATCGGTCTAGTCCAACCTAAAGTCTTTAATAGGATCCTACTCACCAAGAATCTAAGGTCACGTCCGACTTCCTAATGACAATAAGTAATATCCCTATTTTACGTTTGCGGGGGTGCTAAACGCCATCCACCCGATTTCCCCCGTAGATATGCATCTACTCACCTGGCCCTTGTCTGTCGAAGTCGATGACGCCACGCTCATCCTTGATGTTCAAAAACCACATGAGGGTGTCCTTACATCCACTTGCCTATTTCTCTTCATCATCTATCTACTCATCTCAATCAAGCTGTACCCTGGTTCCTTCTTGTCCACCATCTTCACCCCTTTCTGATCCAAATCCCTCATTATTCTGACTTCTGCCTACTTCCCCAACAATGCATGTGCACCAAGCCTAATATCTCCATGCACTCTACAAACCGCAAGCAATGATCGCCATGCCGTAGCATCCCTTTCCAAAGGCAATCTTCTTATAAGCTCATGTGCTTCATCCAACAGCCCTAACCTCCCCAATAGATCAACTATGCATTCATCATGCTTCATATTCAGGCTCGTCCCATATTCTACTACAATCTTTTTGTAGACATCCTTTGCTGTATTCACCATTCCCCCATGACTACACGCATCCAAGACCCCCATGAATGTTACGTCATTTGGCCTCACACTTTCCCCCTCTATTTCTCCATACATTCGAAGAGCTTCTCTAGCTCGGCCATAGATCCCCAACCCCTAGATCATAGCAATCCAAGCATCACATCTCTGCTCCTCATATGGTAAAAAAAAACCTCGACAAGGTTCTTGTCCACAGTTAGTTTGTTCAGACTAACGGTTTATGTTTTATCGCTGCAAAGAACATCCATGCCGGTCATTTCTTCAATAGCAGTCATCCTCTTCGTTATAGCTCCCTGCTGAGACAACCGATGAGATCTGATTGCCGTCGTAAAAGAAAAACATTGGGCATGGCTATGGGAATTCCTCCAATGAGAAGAACCAAAAGATTGTCAATTCCAGGGTGATAGGTTCGGTGTTGGATTGGATACATGACTATAACCACTACAAACATCCCAACAGCAATCGAACAGTTACAGAAGTTCCCAATAGCCAACAATGCAGTATTCCTCTTCTAGACCAACACTGAGATCTAGGCACAGCAATTGCGGCATATGCTAAGAAAACATGAGGTATACCTGCAGGAAGACGGCATCGCCGGCAGCAGCTGAGACGCCAGCCCCGCGTCGTTCGATTTGAGCACCTCGTTCCCGACGGCGACGACTGAGATCCTCAATGTGGGGACGAAGGGTGCGACGTTGGCGGCGACCCACTGGAACACGGCCGAGGGGGGAAACGCTGCGAGATTTGGGATGTCGTCGTGGGTGGCGCCGATGACAATTGGGAGCTTGTTGAGGAGAAAGAGAAGGCGAGAGTTGCGATGATTAGGAGCAGGCGACGAGATCGGAGATGGAGGAAGGGCATCTCGATCGGAAGCAGCAGGCGGCGATGAGGAAGGCGAAGCGGGTGGAGACGCGGGAGAGGCACGCCCATTCATGAGGATCCGCCTCATTCTTGGCCGCAATGTTGAAGACGACGTCATCGGAGAAGAACGGGGGAAGCGCGCTTGGCTCACGGGAGGAGAGGCCGCACACGCCATTAATAGGGTTAGGGTTTGAATTTGGGGGGGAAGAGACGGAGGAGAGGTCGGCGGCGGCGGCGTGGTTGCTCGTCGCAAGATCGCCGATCCCAGGGCGCTCTCTCTCTCTCTCGTGAAGATGAGATGGGGAAACCCTCTTTTTTTTTGTTGGAATTTTCCAGAGTGGGGGAGGAAAGAAATTGGGTAACCCAGGAATAATTAAGGGGGAAACAAGAGGAACTAGGGGAAAATGGTGATAACTCCAACCATACCATATAAATACACACACACATTGGTTTAAATATATATACACACACACACACATACATGCTACAACAATACCAATTTGTGACAAACTCCTCAAGCACAAATATTTTTAAGCCAATCGCTGAAGATATTTTTTATTGTTTTACACAAGCTCATTATTTTATTATTTTAAATTCTCAAAGAGAGAAAAAAAATTATTTTATTTTCTCGAAAGTTACAATCTTTCCCCCCTTAAAGAAATTCGGTCCCCGAATTTAAGTTAAAACTCCCCAAAATACTAAAACATTTTAGCCAGTAAATCATATCAACGGGGTTCCGAGATCATGAATACACAAAACATATCGTAGCGCAATGGATGCGCATGACAAACGATGGTAAAACTCAAAATCAGATCTCCGTCAAGCAGTGCGCAATCATCGGAGTTATGGCGAAAATACAGTGTCAATATCCAATATTAAAACCAATATGATATACTTAAAATAACAACGTATGTATAGTGCGTACCTCCTGAAATTGTGGAAGCTTCCAAATAAAAAGGCATGCAAAAATACTCAGGTGCTGTCCTCAGACCAGTCCTGTTCGGTTACTAAACCGTATAGTAAATATCATAAATCATGCTACTCTAAAGAAATCAATCACAAAAATACATAGAAAGAACACCACGTGTGTCTGATGCGCATGGAAATCGAAATCAAATACCGGTGCCACGAGAGTGCATAGAAACATAACTGAGTGCAATGGGTGTGCACCAAAAACATCTGTCAAGTGCACCGGGTGTGCCTGACAACAATATCCGGTGCATCTGATATGCACGAAAAATCTCGATTTAGTGCACCTGGTGTGCACAAAATCGTATCAAGTGGCCAAGTATGCGCAAAAATCTCAATCAGGTGCACATGGTGCACGAAAACACAATCCAGTGCACTAAGGGGAACGAGAACAAATATCGCATATAAAAATCGAAATCAGCGGTATAAGACATACACCGAATCAAAATCAAGTATACCGTGATAGATAATCTCATAAGCACGTGCATCAGCGTGCACAAGACAAAATTAATGTACGAAAAGTGTATGAAAACTATACCAAAAACATAAGTCAGAATCAGGTGCAACCAATATGCACGTAATCAAATCAATTAAATCAAGATGTACGAAATCAAAATCAAATCTCTCATAATGTACATAAGAATCAAATCAGGTGCAATGGGTACGCACAAAAACGATCATCAGTACGACTAATACATAAAAATACGAGTCAAGTGCAACTAGGGTGCACATAAAAATATCAATCATAAAACGAACCGTCGAAATACCGAAATCCAAACAACGGAAATATGAGATTCAAATCACAAAATCGCAAATCATAACACTGACGTCGATGTGCTCCTTCTCGAATGTCGAAGGGTGTCGGTGCATCCAAAACTAGCAGAGTAAGATATTTTCTTGCATCCTGTTCATGGTCTGTCGCCTTGTGTTCTTAGGCTCTCGTCTTTCACTGCAGATTGCCAGTTACATAGCTCCTCGGCTCCATGGCCCAATATGGAAACGATGAGGGAAACAATTCCGCTCTGGCACATCCTCTAAAAGTCTCTGGATAACTATCATAGTCACTCATAACATGTCTCATCGACGATGCCGAACTCTGTCCTACTGGGTGTGCATAATACAACTGATCGTGCGTCCAAATATTCTCATGTAGTATTTCCAGAAAGATCCGGTCGGGGTCTCTCCCGAATCTCATTTCTGCCGAACTTCCCGGAAGTTATCATCCTTTACTAAATTCATTTCTTGTTCTGGAACAACTGCGTACTCATCGCAACTTCTTCTGGAAGATATATCCATATTCAATGCCCCTGCGTGCGTATCATATCTCTGATGTCGGCTGATTCGAGCTCGTATCTTCGTAGCTGTATGAACGGCGCAACAAACGGCTATACTCATATCTCGAGTCCTCCAAGTAATGTATCCTATCACATGATATCCGGACTACGTTAAACTTTTCGATCGATTTATCAAAGTCCCATAATTCCCCGAGAGCTCAACACTCAAATACAGTTTAAAAATATCCAGTCATGCCCCAGCATCTGCGGACCAGCCGTAGAAGGGCAAACCCAAGCCTCACTAATGGCACCTCGGAACTGCCGTAAACCCTAAGGTTCAAAGGCGTTCTCGTGGTCATTATGTCGAGTTAGGGTTTCATTCTTCTAGAGGGTCCATAGAAATACCTGCATGTTATTCTGAATACCTTAAACTTGGGAAAATGGTTTCTGACAATCGTTCGAACCTTTTTAACTTCGTCTGGACGGCATGTGAACACCCTTCGTCCGCATGCTAAACAATGCTTCCATCCTCAAGAATAAACGACACCCTAAGGGTTATCGCATTCGAGCCGCAGCTCCCTCTGCCCGTGCGACCGTGGTAACAGAAACCACCATCCGATATCGACGAAGATAGATCAAAGGAACGAATAGAATACGGTGCAAGGACATGTACATCCTAAGGCTCCTTAAGCAGAGTAGCGTATCGTAAGTATGCCGCGGATCATATCCACGGTACGTCACTCTACCTAAGTCACCTACTCCATCAACCAAGGGTCACCTAGACTTATACAAAGGTTAAACCTAGTGCTCTGATACCAACTTTGTCACGACCCGAAAGTACGAAACGTGACTGGCACTTAAATTACGCAACGTCTAGAGGCATGACGTAATCTAAGTAAGCCAAGGCCCAGAAATCTAAACCAAATAATGAAATAGAGTGAAAGAAACTTATTTAATGAAAGTGATTTAAACTAAGTCGTATTAAATATTTTTAAAGCATCAAAATTTCCCAAAAATTTCGGCAGAGTCTCCTTTGTAAATACTGGCCCCGAAACGGGTACAAAGCAAGAAAGTACAAAAAAAGAATAAAGGCATCCCCAAATGGAAGCTAGATCTTCGCCAAATGGCGGAAACAACCACACAGGCAATATAAAATACAACGCCAAAGGACGAGGATCAAAACTCAGAAAGGAAAGGAAACTAGCATCATCAAGAAAACCAGAAAAAACCATAACAATAAAACAGCGCGACTCTAAGGTCGAAAGAATATACAACCAATTTCCAAATCTAGCAAATGTACAATGTCTGGTTGATGGAGCTTACTAGAAATAACTGAAATAATGAAAATACAATAGTGGTCACGATGCAAGTGAACTCACCTACCTAAATCGCCCTGAATGAAGTGGTGTGCCAGCAAGCCGCCAAGGAAACCTATACACCTGAACCTGTAAGAAAATTTGGCATAACGGGGGTGAGTTGCCAACTCGTGAGTAGAAGACATCTGCGAAAAGAAATCGAATGTACGACGCTGTCCTAGGTCATAATAATATACTAATATATTACTAGTCATCTAGTAATGGCGGGGTAATAAACTACGTGTAAGTGCAAATGCTCTGTGCTCGTGTCAGTGCCTCAAATAGTAATATGTCCTGTGAATGAGTATGCATGCACCATGAATGTAAAACAATCAACCTAAAATCTGGATATTTCTGTATAAGAAATCATTAACTTTTATCCTAGTAAAATTTGTATAGAAATCTAAAATATCATCGATGAAATCCATAGAAATCCGTGTCAAGCATCGACACAAAACATAAAAATCTCAAGTCTCAATACCTCATAGTCTCAATATCTCGGGCTCCGTCAGTCCGGATCGGCCCATATCATCAAATCTCACGACAACGGTCGGTATCCTCCGGATATCCGCCGCGCCAGACATCACCGGTAGGTAGTCTTCCCCTGCCAGGCTCATCGTCTACAACTCGATCTTCTTGCCCCGGGGTACCATACCGGGCCCACCATGTACCCGAGACGGTTCATCCACTCCTCGAATCGGGTCTCGAAATCCAACAGAAAACATGAAATCTCATGGTGGACGACACATACATCACGAGAAAACCGCAGCTTATATTTCAAAAAGAGAGGGAGAGAGAGTGAAGTTTTTATATATATTCTTGCGGTTTTCCCCAAAATCCAGAAATCTCATAGAAATCCAAAATCCCAAAATCATGAGTAAGTAATAATGAGTGGCATAAGCCCCACAATACTGCATGATAATATGAAAATGTGAATGCAAGAAGTTTCCATGTAATAAATGCAATGTCTAACTAGCACATGAGAGTAACCATACATTATTATATTGATCTAGCCTTTAGTTGATTCTATCAATAAAAGATAATGTGTTCTAAAGTGTACGTGACATGGCAATTACCGATGATGATGTGTGTGAGCCGACAAATAAGTGTACGTGAAACATGCGCGTCATCGGGAATGGTGCTGGTGTCCTAACAGGCAGAGTTTCATAATGGCTAAATAATCAAACGTATGAATATGCAATGCGATAAGTGCAATCATGAATATAACAGTAAATGTGTAGTAAACGCACAACTAGAGAATATATATACTAATTACGAGTTATACAGCTTGTTGGATGAAAAGTAAGCATGATCCGTTAGTTTTGAAAATGAGTATGACTCGAGCCTAAACTAAGATCTACCTAACCAACTAAGGAACTGACTAAGGACACTAGTCGAAAGGTAAGAAGAATCCTCCTAAAGTCTGAATCGGTATCTCTAGTAGTCAGCGATCCAGCCTCAATAGCGTCACGTACATAGTACGACTTTCTCGAGTGAAGAGTGCGGATCAATCACCACATTTATGCCTCGTACGGTAAAATCCGTCGTAAGGCATCCCAAAATCGGGGTATGGGTCAACTATTACCTATGTACATCATCACCTATTATTGTTTATGTATACATATCTATTTTCTCATTTCCCAACGATCTGCTAATATCATAGTACATCTCATGTCATACTCGGTCGTATATCTTTAACTCATGGCATCACGCACAATCATACCGACTCCTTTCCAAATTTCATATAACCTCCCCATATCATGTGTATATGTTATATGTGTGTGTATATATATATATACCTATAGAACCCTACACCAAATCAAATGTATGTATGTGCGTGTGTATCTACCTGAATCCTATGAATTCCCTCCAAGGCATTCATTCTCTAGTTAAGTCTTTCTAAATCGGTCTAGTCCAACCTAAAGTCTTTAATAGGATCCTACTCACCAAGAATCTAAGGTCACGTCCGACTTCCTAATGACAATAAGTAATATCCCTATTTTACGTTTGCGGGGGTGCTAAACGCCATCCACCCGATTTCCCCCGTAGATATGCATCTACTCACCTGGCCCTTGTCTGTCGAAGTCGATGACGCCACGCTCATCCTTGATGTTCAAAAACCACATGAGGGTGTCCTTACATCCACTTGCCTATTTCTCTTCATCATCTATCTACTCATCTCAATCAAGCTGTACCCTGGTTCCTTCTTGTCCACCATCTTCACCCCTTTCTGATCCAAATCCCTCATTATTCTGACTTCTGCCTACTTCCCCAACAATGCATGTGCACCAAGCCTAATATCTCCATGCACTCTACAAACCGCAAGCAATGATCGCCATGCCGTAGCATCCCTTTCCAAAGGCAATCTTCTTATAAGCTCATGTGCTTCATCCAACAGCCCTAACCTCCCCAATAGATCAACTATGCATTCATCATGCTTCATATTCAGGCTCGTCCCATATTCTACTACAATCTTTTTGTAGACATCCTTTGCTGTATTCACCATTCCCCCATGACTACACGCATCCAAGACCCCCATGAATGTTACGTCATTTGGCCTCACACTTTCCCCCTCTATTTCTCCATACATTCGAAGAGCTTCTCTAGCTCGGCCATAGATCCCCAACCCCTAGATCATAGCAATCCAAGCATCACATCTCTGCTCCTCATATGGTAAAAAAAAACCTCGACAAGGTTCTTGTCCACAGTTAGTTTGTTCAGACTAACGGTTTATGTTTTATCGCTGCAAAGAACATCCATGCCGGTCATTTCTTCAATAGCAGTCATCCTCTTCGTTATAGCTCCCTGCTGAGACAACCGATGAGATCTGATTGCCGTCGTAAAAGAAAAACATTGGGCATGGCTATGGGAATTCCTCCAATGAGAAGAACCAAAAGATTGTCAATTCCAGGGTGATAGGTTCGGTGTTGGATTGGATACATGACTATAACCACTACAAACATCCCAACAGCAATCGAACAGTTACAGAAGTTCCCAATAGCCAACAATGCAGTATTCCTCTTCTAGACCAACACTGAGATCTAGGCACAGCAATTGCGGCATATGCTAAGAAAACATGAGGTATACCTGCAGGAAGACGGCATCGCCGGCAGCAGCTGAGACGCCAGCCCCGCGTCGTTCGATTTGAGCACCTCGTTCCCGACGGCGACGACTGAGATCCTCAATGTGGGGACGAAGGGTGCGACGTTGGCGGCGACCCACTGGAACACGGCCGAGGGGGGAAACGCTGCGAGATTTGGGATGTCGTCGTGGGTGGCGCCGATGACAATTGGGAGCTTGTTGAGGAGAAAGAGAAGGCGAGAGTTGCGATGATTAGGAGCAGGCGACGAGATCGGAGATGGAGGAAGGGCATCTCGATCGGAAGCAGCAGGCGGCGATGAGGAAGGCGAAGCGGGTGGAGACGCGGGAGAGGCACGCCCATTCATGAGGATCCGCCTCATTCTTGGCCGCAATGTTGAAGACGACGTCATCGGAGAAGAACGGGGGAAGCGCGCTTGGCTCACGGGAGGAGAGGCCGCACACGCCATTAATAGGGTTAGGGTTTGAATTTGGGGGGGAAGAGACGGAGGAGAGGTCGGCGGCGGCGGCGTGGTTGCTCGTCGCAAGATCGCCGATCCCAGGGCGCTCTCTCTCTCTCTCGTGAAGATGAGATGGGGAAACCCTCTTTTTTTTTGTTGGAATTTTCCAGAGTGGGGGAGGAAAGAAATTGGGTAACCCAGGAATAATTAAGGGGGAAACAAGAGGAACTAGGGGAAAATGGTGATAACTCCAACCATACCATATAAATACACACACACATTGGTTTAAATATATATACACACACACACACATACATGCTACAACAATACCAATTTGTGACAAACTCCTCAAGCACAAATATTTTTAAGCCAATCGCTGAAGATATTTTTTATTGTTTTACACAAGCTCATTATTTTATTATTTTAAATTCTCAAAGAGAGAAAAAAAATTATTTTATTTTCTCGAAAGTTACAGTACTTCGGCGCAAGCGCGCCATGTGGGCGACTTGCGCTCGAGCGCTTGCGCTTGAGCGCAAGAGCGCCACGTGTCGGCACGGGGGCGACTTGCGCTCGAGCGCTTGCGCTGGAGCGCAAGCGCGCCACGTGTCGGCACCGGGGTGACTTGCACTCGAGCACTTGCGCTTGAGCGCAAGAGCGCCACGTGTCGTCACGGGGGAGACTTGCGCTCGAGCGCTTGCGCTTGAGCGCAAGCGTGCCACGTGTCGGCACGTGGGCGCTTTGTGCTTGAGCGCTTGAGCACAAGCGCTCCACGTGTCGGCACGCGGGCGCTTTGCGCTTGAGAGCCGGCGAGAAAAAGAGGCTTTTAGCCTAAAAAAATTTCTCGGAAGAGAAATCAGAGAGGAGTTGGACTCCTGAGTGTGTTTTTGGGGTTAATGGAAGGGGTTCTTCTTCTTCCTCCTCTGTTAGCTGGATCTTGAAGATCAAGAGATGTGAGATCTCAAAATCTCTCCTTTTTGAGATCTGATGACAGATCCAAGTTCCCCTTTGTGGGTTTCGTGGTGAAAAGCTATTTTGTTTTTGAAAAGGAAGAGTAAAACTCTTGATTTAATTCAAAAGAAAGAAGAAGGTTTTGGAACCTTGAAGAAGGAAGAAAGATCTCAGATCTGAAACTTTTTTTTTGAGAAAGAAAAAGTTGTTGAGATATTTCATTATCTTTGCCTTTATAGGCTATACACTTTACACATAGCCCCTTGGGCTTCACAAAATGGCATTTTGCCTATCCCATGGCTCATGTGCCATTTCTTTTTGCACATAAGCCATGGGCTTTACAAAAATTTGGCTTTATGACTATTTTTCTTACATTTATCCATAAAATAAAATAAAAGAAATGCAACAAAATTATTTATTACAAAATTTTTATCTTGGCATGGATAGAGGCCGGTCGCTTCATGTTCTGGCTCGACCCGGGCATAGGCCTACTGGATCTGGGCTTGGGCCCACTTGGCTTGGGGTTGACTTTGATTTTGACTTGGTCAACCGGGGTGTAAATTTTTACCCCAACAGTGAGTAGGCCACTCGGCACTTCGAGGTACCCGGTAGTTTGTGCACCCCACCTTGGGTATATCCTAAGAGCAAAAACAGTAAAAGAAATAATATACAATGGCGGCTACAACCTCATCCCGGATGTGCGTCCATAAAATAATATTACATCAAATCACATATTACATCAAATGAAAGATAAAGAAAACTCTCATCTCACAACTCCCGGCTATTCATCCGCGACAATCCAAAAAGTTCATATACACAATCCAACAACAATACAGATCACAGATATGCACAACCCCCACTAATCGACGTATAGCGATTAGTTGACGTTCAGTGCATATATCACATTACAGATATAACCATTTAGCAAAAGTCTGTAGACTTCGATCAAAACACCAATTTGTAACTACCCCAAACACAGCTTTGTTATCTGGAAATTCTGGGCAGAAACAAAATACTTTAAAAATCACAAAACGTCAAAATAAGAACACTGCAACAAATCCGAGTCGCGACCGAGTTGACTCGGCCGCGGATCCACGGCGAAACGCATGGTTTCGCAGTGCTCCCGCGGCGGTCTGGTCGAATCGTGGTCTCATTTTTATTGTGTGTTCCCAGAAAACCCTGCACGGATTTTTAAGATGTGTGGAAATATTTTTAGGGCTATTTTAAAAATCGGCAGAAACATGAGGATTTTGACGTGTTATGCGATTTTTTTTCGGATCGAAATTCTAAACACTTTGCTAACATGCTGGTTGTTGTTTAGCTAGTCTCTGATACCACTGTAAGTCCACGTTGCCCACCCCGGTGCTTACGGGAAGGCGGAATAGGTAAAAAACGATTTTTTCTTAAGGCAACATGGACTAGAAACAAGAAGATCTTTGCTAAACAAAACCCTAGCAAACTAACTACAAGTTTAGCAACTCGGTTAGGAGGTTATACCTTGGTCTTGAACTCCTTCTCTTCTTGCTCCTTGGAGTGGTTTGAACGGCTCCTCCTCGTAGTCTTCTCTTTGCCGAAGAAGGATCCACCCGAAGGCCTCTACCTTGAGCTCCTACCTCAACCTAGAGGTAACTAAAGTGCTTGGCTTGCTAAACCTAGAACCCTAGAATGAGTAGAGAGGAGTTATGGTGGTTTTATCTCAAGAGCTCATGGTTCTCAACACATGAGAGATGAGAGCTTTGAGAGAGAGGAAGAGGATGAGCTAATGGATGAGAGAAAATGAACAAGTGAGAATGAGATAGCTTTTTACAACCATGCTCCCAAAATAAGAATAATGATAATAATAATAATAATTAAGAAATTGTGATGGTTAGTTTATGAATGACTATTATCATTTCATCATTTAATGCATTTGCAAGAAACGAGAAGCATCTTTGAAATGAAATGATGATGGTCAACATGTCAACAATAATCAACCGGTCAACCAAAGTCAACAAGTCAACAAAAGTCAAAAGGTCAACACAACCATGGCACAATAATCCTTAATTAATATTATTAATCATATTTCTCATTCTCATTAGGGTTTAGAAAAAGTCAACGGTCAATAACCCTAATAAGAATCCTCCGCCTCTGCCTCTGTTTGTGCATACACACCCGCATCCGTGTTCCGAGGAACACGAATACAATGAGATAAAACCAAACCCAAAACATATACTAGGATCTGGCTTAAACCATAGCTCGCTAGTAATAACTTCTCGGACACCAAACGTGCATAAGTGCGCGGATGTGAACGAACCCCGTCGCAAAACCATACGACCTCTACTCTGTTTTGCACAAAGGTGAACATCCCTCTGTGTGGGACTCTAAAGACTCGACACTACGCTGGCAGTGGGTTTAAGCACAGGCTGTAAGCGGTACTAGCTGTACGTAACGGTCCCCAGGTAGATGCCGATAAGAAAACTGATGAGGTGAACCCATCCGAACTCCTACTGAGCCTGAATGTGACAATCTCCGTACAGTCCGGTCTGTTCGTCTGAAAGTATCGCATGTCTGGCCTAGAGGGCGGTAAACGTCAGTCCCCTAATAGCGATACAAGTCGTGTCGAAGTGTAGCCCAGAACACCCTGAGATAACACTGGAAACGCTACCAGTATATCTCGCTTGCCCTGGCCAGGGACTTTGTGTAATGGCTCTCCTAGACATAGCACGATATCAACCCCCAATACCGGGAGAGACGAATCCTGTCTAACCATCACTGCCTCCAAGTGCTTCGGGACTGCACACAACTACTACCTGTTTGCACGACTCATTTGAGCCGTGGTAGGGTAGTAATCTAAGAACAGTGGGAACACACTCGAGGCGAAGTGACAATGTCAAGTCAACGGACTATGCTGTACTCGTATCACCTGGGAACTGATAACTGACGATAGGTATAATACCAAACCAACAGTTCCCAGCGAGTCATGTCCAGTGTACTCGTAACCTAACGAGCACCTGCATACTATCTCCAGTACGACGTACTGATGGCTGTGGGACAGACCATCTCCCCTCCTGGTATGAGAAGCGTATATACTAGTCTACTCTGGAGAATCGATGCCCTGTCTCAATAATCCTACGACTAGGGACCTGTATAAGGATGTGCTTGTAGATTACCCAGCCCCCACTAGTGTGACTGCCATCACAACGCTGGTAATCAAGCAAAGATCCTAAGGGCTCCACTAATATGTATAAGTTATATGCTAAAAGAAACATACACACATATTGAAGTAGAAACAAACCAAGTAGCATACTACCATTTTGAGCAAGATTGTCTATACAACTGTGAATATCCCAAGCTTCCATTAAGTAATATACACACTAGTATGATACAGTAATGGCTTCTAGGGCATATACACTAACATATGATACTTGCCAGTCTTGTCACAAGGGTAAAGTGACCAATACTCTGTTTACTTGAAACAGAGAAAGAGTTAATGAACTCTTGGGATGGATACATGATGATGTATACGGTCATATGTCTATAAATGCCAAGGTTGGTTCTTCGTACTTCATTATATATTCACTAATCATCTCTCAGGATTCGGACATATGTTCATGTTGAAACACAAGTCTGAAACTTTTGAGAAATTCAAGGAATATAAGCTTGAAGTTAAGAACCAGATGGGTAGAAGTATTAAGTCCGTCGATATGACCGAGGAGCAGAATACTTGCGCATGGAGTTCCTGGAGTTTCTAAAAGGAGAATGTGATTCTCTCTCAGCTTACTCCTTCGAGTACACCACAGCACAACGGTGTATCGGGATGGAGGTATCGCACCCTATGAGATATGGCGCGCTCAATGATGAGTACTACTGAGTTACCTGTTTCCTTTTTGAGTTATGCACTTAAGAAGCTGCATACCTATTGAATGGGGTTCCGTCCAAATCAGTGCCTACCACTCCATATGAGATATGGAATAGGAAGAGACCATGTCTTAAACGTTTTAAGATATAGGGTTGTCCAGCCTATGTTGAAAAGCAAAATCCAGACAGCTCGAGGCAATGTCGGTTCTGTATAAGTTTGTTAGGATATCCCAAACATTTGCGAGGGAATATCTTCTACCAAACTGAGGAGCAAAAGGTGTTTTGTTTCTCAGCGTGCCACCCTTTTAGAAAAGGAATTTCTTATGAAGAAATTAGTGGTCATGAGGTAGAACCGGAAGGAGTTCCAGCTAGAAAAACTAACAGCTGATGATTTTGGGAAACCAAAGGATTCAATAGTCTCCAACGAACCTCAGCCTCTCCGCGAATCTGGTAGGGTTCCTCATCCACTTGAGAGATACTACGGTCTTCTTGGTGACAGTGGGAGCAAGGATTACATCATGGTTGATGATGGCCCAACTAGGTTCAGGCAAGCCATCATGAGTGGCGACTCTGTGAAATGGCTGGATGCTATGCGATCAAAGATGGAATCCATGTACACCAACAAAGTATGACTTTGCATGTTGCACCTGAAGGGGTAAAACCTATTGGGAGCAAATGGATCTTGAGAAGATTCTTGGTGTAGATGGAAAAGTTGAGACTTTCAAAGCTATGATTAAGTCCATCAGGATCAATGCGCGCATCGCGGAATTGGAACATCTATTTTGATGTGGCAGTCAAAGAGTTTGACCTCATCAAAAAGGTAGATGAACCTTATATATACAAGAAGGTTATAGAGAGTCAGGTTGTCTTCCACGTATTGTACGAAGATAGCATACTCTTCATTGGAAATGGTTTCCTATGCTACACTCGGTCAAGCTACTCTTATCACGGGGATTCTTCATAGAAGATCTGGATGATACCTACTACATCTTGTGGATGATGATCTATGGTTATAGATCTAAGTGGATGTTGGGGTGTCCTAAATCCAGGTATATTAGCACCAAACTAAAGGGGTTTAGTATGGAGGATTCTAAGCATGGTGGTTCGTCCACTTACTCAGGAATCACTCACGTGCAAGGGATAACCTATGCTTCGGCAGAAGGCTCTATCAGACTATGCGATGTTATGTACCATACCAGATGTAGATGACTAACTAGGTGTAGTGATCAGGAATCAATCGAATCTTAGGAGAATCACTGGACAGCTGTGGAGGACATTCTTAAGTACTTGAGAAGCACTAAAAGAAAGTTCTTGGCTCCAGCTTCCAGTGTGATAAGTTTGACTGAAAGTCAGTCATAGGCATATTCTTTACCCTCAGTGGAGTGTCACGACCCGCAAGGTACAAAACGTGACTGGCACTTAAGTTACGAAACGTCTCAAGACGTCCGTAAAATAAGTAAGCCAAAGCCCAGAAATCAAACCAAAAAAAGCAGACGAGTGAAGGAAAACCAATCAATTGAAAGCGAGTTTATCAAATAAGTCATATCAAGCCTTTTTAAAAACAATATCAATTTTTCCGAAAATTTCGGCAGAGTCTCCTTTGTAAATACTAGCCCCCAAAATGGGTACAACAAGAATATATATGAATACAACAAATAAGGCATCCCCAAGCGAGAGCTAGCTCTTCGCCGCAAGGCGGTCACAAATCCCACGGAATGTAAATTAGCAATGTGCATAAATAAACATAAGAAGCACAAGTAAAACAGCATATCGACTCAAGTGAGCTCGACCCTAAAATACAGCATAAAAAAATCCACAAATCTCACAGTCTCGTCTCTAGGTCAATATACAACAATACTGGTAGATACAGTAGATGGAGTACTCTAGATACAAGAATATACAAGGTGGTACAAAATAATAATACAACCCACCTACGAGCAAAAGCCTCGAGTCCAGGCAAAAGAGGCAAAAGAAGCAAGTGCGCCCGCCTCTACTGTACTGACGGAGCGGACCTGCAAAAGGCTGTGGCACAACGGGGGTGAGTAGCCAACTCGTGAGTAATAAATAACATCTATATAGGCTATCGCAAGCATGCACACAAGCATCCTAGCATCTATACTACAGGTATGGCAGGATATACTGACAGGTATGTATGCAATATGAATGCACTAGCAGGTATGAATGCAATATGAATCAGCTCGTGATCTGAATATATAGGTACAAGAAGTCATATTTTTCATTTAGGAATCTCTTTTCTTTTAAATATCAGCACAATACTAATAGAATCAACAAGAATTCGTGTCCAGCATCGACACCTCAAAACTGTCTCAATCTCATGTATCCATATCATAGTATCTCTGGCCTCAGCCGTCCGGCTGACCCATCTCAAATATCAATATCTCATCATCTGGAGGCCACGGTCGGTATTCTCTGGATATCCGCCATGCCAAAACAGTCACCAGTAGGTAGTCCATCCCCTGCCAGGCTCAACGTCAGCAACACGACCTTCTTGCCCTGGGGTACCTTACCGGGCCCACCATGTACCCGAGACGGTTCATACAACTCCTCGAAACGGGTCTCGAAAACTACAGCAAACTCATGGTGGACGACACTTACATCACTAGAAAACTGCAATTTACATATTTTAAAAAGGTAATAAGTTTAGAAATTTTGCGGCTTTCCCCCGAAATCCAGAAATATCATAAAATCTCAAGAAATCCTCATAAGTGCATGTGTCAATGATAATGAATGCATATGGTATCAATAATCAAGTTGCGATATATGATTAATAGACTAGGCATGAACAAATAATATGATGAGGTACATGCACATGAATAGCAATCCTACGATTTCATTTTAAGGAATTAAAGGCAATAGCACAAGTTTAAGCATCAATTATAGTAAAAGGTTTCAAATTATAGGTTATCTAGTATTGTGGCATGGCAATTACCAGGGCGTGTGTGTACGCATGAATAGTGCTCGTGCTGCATATAAAAACCCTGGCAATGGTGCAGGTGTCCTATTGAATGGGTTCGCATATGTATGTCAAATAAAGCATGGATGTAGTTACTAATATTACTTGAAACATTTAACCACTTAAACTATCGGGTGACTTGCGCCATCCAAACGATAGTCCCCCGTAGATGTTATATCTACTCACCGGAATCCCCAGCTAGCTACGTCCAATCACCGCTTTCCCTTTTCGTGCCGCGTCCGAAGTCTCCGCGACCGATCCTGGAATTTGCACCAATACAAAACATAAGGTTACATATCATGAAACGACGCAAATCCCAAGCGAAAATATCCACGTTCACGAGTTAGGCCCAACGTGCACAGGGTGCGCGGAACACACACGAAAATCACAAAAACTAACTATAATCGTCGTTTTGGGATGCCCGGCAAAACTAAAACCCGATCACACAAAATTCCGCACTCACACATCCTAAATGTCATAGGATATGCTAAAAATATAATAAAGTTATCACAAATAATTCATCACATAATTTTATATAAAAACTAGTAAGCATTTACATTACAAAATCAGTGCAAACATCGCCGATTTGCGATAAAGTGCACACATCATCGCACAACCACCCGAGTTAACCATTAGAAAGCCACTACAATTAATTTAACCCAATTACCATGCTACAAAACCCATTATCTAAACACAACCCTTTCTTGAATTTATAACCTAGCAATTCCAAATCAAATTCCACACTTGAAAATTTAAATTAACACAAATAAAAGCCCACATAAGAAAATTAACCTCTTAGATTAGGTTAGCAAAATAACTAGATGGAAAAATAGATTTAATTAGCCTAGTAATGATGTGCTAAAACCCAAGTTCATATCAAACTACCGTCTTTAAAAAAAACTAGATTAGAAATTAACAAAAGATTTAACACTAAACAATTTCAAGGTTCTAATTAGCACACTTAAGCTACAATGTAACCATTTGATTAGAAATTATACCTCAAAAGTTTAATCCTAAGCTTGCTCAAGCCTCCCATGACACCTCCTTTCTCCAAGATTTAAACCAATTTGGGCTTGAGAAGAGATAGAATAAGGTTTTGCTTTGAAATTGTAAAGGAAATTGTTGATTTTTGGTGAATTTTAATGGATTTTGATGGAAATTTTTGTAGCAAAAGAGAAAGGAAATGAGAGGGGCTGGACCAAGTGGGGTTTCGGCCAGATGAGGGAGGGGTTGGAGAAAGTGAGGGAAGTGTGGGAAAAGTCAAGGTCAAAGCCATACCAATCAACAAAAAACCCATACCCAATTTAATATATTAAAACCCTTTTTCATATCATTTTGTTCAAATGAGTTGGAGGAAAATTTTGTGGGCTTGCTGCTGAGGTGGGGCCGGCCAAGAGGGAGTGAGGATGAGTGTGAGAGAGTGCACAAAAATTTTTATGCAAAAAGACCCCCCACAAGTCCAAAATTGCAAGTTTTAGTTCAAAATAAATATATTTTTGTTTTCCATAATAAAAACCCATTAAAACTTGAAATAAAATACAAAAAACTTATATTGCAACTAGATTTTAATTAACATGATTTTAAAGATTAAAATTAGCCCATTTAAATTTGTATTCATCGCTAATTTAATGTATTTTTTTACCGGCTTAAAATAATATTAAAAATCGAAAAATTAGGGAAAAATTTTAAACGACTAGAATTTTATAAGTAACTCATTAGCTACTAAAAACTAGCAATTACCTATCCAAATTAGGTATAATTAGGCCTAAACTGCAAATATACAAAAAAGACGATTTACGGAAAAAAAATACCAAATTTTCACCGATTTTCGGGAAAACACCAAAACGACATTTCAAGGTGTTACAATGTTCCCCCCTTAAAGAAATTCGGTCCTCAAATTTAAAAATATAGCTACGCGTACCTTCAAAGAGATGGGGATATTTCTTCCTCATCTCGTCCTCGGTCTCCCAGGTGACCTCCTCGCTGCTCGGGCTACGCCAAAGGACCTTGACGGTCGGTATAACTTTCGGTCTTAATTTCTTCACCTGCCGATCCAGGATGACCACCGGCTGCTCTGCAAAAGAAAGGTCGCGCTCAAGCTGGACTGTCGGGTGCTGAATCGCATGCGAAGGGTCGTGAAGGTACTTGCGGAGCATCGAAACATGGAAGACGGGGTGAACATCGGGAAAGTTGGGTGGAAGAGCAAAACGATACGCAACTGCGCCGACACGCTCGAAGATCTCTAAAGGACCCACAAATCTGGGACTAAGCTTTCCTTTTCGCCCAAAACGCATCACGCCCTTCATCGGAGAGACCCTTAGAAAAACATGATCGCCAACTGCGAATTCTAGTCTGCGACGGCGCCTGTCTGCATACGATTTCTGTCTACTCTGAGCCGCTCTCATCCGGTCTCGAATCAACTGTATCTTCATCGTCGTCTCCTCCACAAGCTGCGGCCCCAAAATACTGCCCTCACTGAGCTCTGTCCAACAGACGGGCGATATGCATCTCCTCCCATGCAATGCCTCGAGAGGTGCCATCTGAATAGTATCCTGGAAGCTGTTGTTGTAGGAGAACTCCACTAACGGTAAATGATGATCCCAGCTACCTCCGAAGTCTAAAACGCACGCTCGGAGCATGTCCTCAAGAGTCTGAATGGTCCGCTCTGACTGGCCGTCGGTCTGCGGATGAAATGCTGTACTGAAACTCAAACGGGTGCCCAATGCCTCCTGAAGTCTCTGCCATAGTCGGCTGGTAAACTGGATGCCTCTGTCGGACACGATACACGTCGGGACTCTATGCAGTCGTACAATCTCGTCGATGTAAATCTGGGTATACTGAGCAAAACTGAAAGCGGTCTTCACTGGCAGGAAGTGAGCCGCTTTCGTCATTCGATCCATGATCACCCAAATGGAGTCGTACCCTTGACTGGTCCAGGGTAGACCCACCATAAAGTCCATCGAAATCTGCTCCCATTTCTACTCCGTAATGGGCAAAGGCTGCAACTCTCCTGCTGGCCTCTGGTGCTCAGCCTTGACTTGCTGACAAGTCAGGTATCTCGATACGAAGTCTGTGACGTCCCTCTTCATCCCGTCCCACCAGTAAACATCTCGCAAATCTTGGTACATCTTGGTGGAACCCGGATGAACGCTGTATGTCGATCTATGCGCCTCCTCAAGAATCTCACGCCGCAGTCCCTCAGAATCTGGTACGCACAATCGAGTCCCAAATCGCAGTACTCCCTGATCATCGATCACGAACTCGGAATCTCTACCCTGTCTAATCTGCTCCATGATCTCTGAAAGACGGTCATCGCTGGGCTGTGCCTCTCGAATACGGTCAAGTAACTACGGACGTGCACGAACATGCGCAAGTTGTCCCTCTGTCGGAGTGAACTCGAGCTCAACCCGGCTGTCGCATAAAATCTGCCAATCTGCCAACGACTGCCTCTGTACTGCGCGCAAACAAGATAGACTACCCCCGGGCCTCCTGCTCAAAGCATCCGCTACTACATTAACCTTGCCCGGGTGATACAAAATCTCGCAATCGTAGTCCTTTACCAGTTCCATCCAACGGCGCTGTCTGAGATTCAGGTCTCGCTGCTGAAATATATGCTTTAAGCTCTTGTAATCAGTGAATATCTGACACGACTCGCCGTATAGGTAATGTCGCCAGATCTTAAGTGCAAAGACCACTACAGCCATCTCCAAATCGTGAGTGGGGTAGTTCTATTCATGTTTCTTCAACTGTCGTGAAGCATACGCGATCATCCTGTCATGCTGCATCAATACGCACCCTAGCCCCACTCGTGAAGCATCAAAGTAAACCACGAATCCGCCTGATCCTGAAGGCAAAGATAATACCGGCGCCGTAGTCAAACAAGTCCGTAGCTGCTGAAAACTGTGCTCGCACTCCTCCGTCCAAACGAAAGGAACTCCCTTCCGGGTCAATCCGGTCAAAGGTGCAGCAATACGGGAGAAATCCTGAACGAATCGCCTGTAGTAGCCAGCCAGGCCTAGGAAACTGCGGATCTCCATAACTGATGCCGATCTGGGCCACTGCTGAACGGCCTCGATCTTCTTCGGGTCCACACATATGCCATCTCTCGTAATCACGTGACCCAAGAATCCGACGCTGTCCAACCAGAATGCACACTTGGAAAATTTTGCGAAAAGCTGGTGCTCCCTCAAAGTCTGCAACGTAATCCGCAAGTGCTGCTCATGCTCCTCTCTGCTTCGGGAGTACACCAAGATATCGTCGTTAAACACGATGATGAACAAGTCAAGATACGGCCTGAATGTACGGTTCATCAAATCAATAAATGCAGCTGGGGCGTTGGTGAGTCCGAACGACATCACTAGAAACTCATAGTGACCATAGCGGTGTAAGGAAAGCTTTCTTCGGTATATCCTTCTGTCGAACTCGCAGCTGATGGTACCCTGATCGCAAGTCGATCCTCGAAAAATACCCCGCACCCTGAAGCTGGTCGAACAAATCATCAATGCGTGGCAACGGATATCGGTTCCACACGGTAACTTTGTTCAGCTGGCGGTAGTCGATACATAAGCGCAAACTTCCGTCCTTCTTCTTGACAAACAGGACCGGAGCACCCCACAGAGAAACACTAGGTCAAATAAGCCCCTTATCTAACAAATCCTGCAACTGATCCTTCAGCTCTCGAAGCTCCGCCGGGGCCATCCGATAAGGCGGTATAGAAATAGGTCCCGATCCGGGAATCAATTCAATGCGGAACTCAACGTCGCGCTCATGCGGTAGCCCAGGCAGCTCGTTAGGGAAAACATCAGGGAACTCACAAACAATCGGGACCCGGTCCAAAGGAACCTCTGCAGCTCGAGTATCACAAATATACGCTAAGAATCCCTGACATCCCTTCCGCAAGAGCTGACCAGCGCGAAGAGACGAAATAAAGCTGGGAAGGGTGACGCTGCGGTCTCCTTGAATAACAAGGACTGGCTCTCCCGGAAAGCTAAATCTGATTGCTTTCTCAAGGCAGTCCACTGAAGCATAACAGGTGGCTAGCCAATCCATGCCCAGAAGCACATCAAAGTCCAACATATCGAGGAGAATCAAATCAACCGACGAATCCCTCTCCCCGATACGAACGGAACACAATCGAAACACAAAACGAGCGACAAACGACTCGCCTACCGGGGTAATAACAACAAGCGGCTGATCTAACGACGACGACTCATGGCCCAACATCGGTGCAAAGTGTGTAGATACGTACGAATGTGTGGAACCTGGGTCGAATAATACCCGTGCGTCGAAAGAGCAAACTGGCAAGGTACCTGTCACAACGGCGTTGGATGCCTGCGCATCCTGTGGCGTCAAAGAAAAAACTCGGGCCTGACCTCCACCAATAACTTGATGGCCTCGGCCTCGGCCTCGGCCTCCTCGTCCTCTCTGGATCGGACCGCCACATCCACGGCCTCTGGGTGCATTAAATTGTCGTGGAGCATCGCCAGTGGTAGGAAGTAGGGATCTCTGGGGAGGAGGTGGTAATGGCGGTAAGGTCATTTGTGGAACTGTCGCCGCTCCCTGTCGTCTCACCGGACAGTCTCTGATACGGTGGTACGGACTCCCGCACCCAAAACATCCTGGCGACGGCTGCTGTCCCTTTGGATATGAACCATATAACTGACCCCGTCCAAATCCTCTGCCAGGCCCATCTCTCGGAAAGAATCTGGCGCGCTGCCTCTGTGACGGCACATCGGTGCGAATCCTCTTCGGCCCAGAAACGGCCGAAGTCTGTGATATGCGTGCCTCCATCCGTAATTCCATATCCATAGCAGCTGAATAGGTGTCAAAGTGCTGAGCGCCAATAGCAAGAAATAGCTGGGTGCCAGGTCCCTGCACGAACCTCTTCACCATCTTTTCTTCAGTATCCACCAAATACGGAGCATATCTGGACAACTGCGTGAACTGGACATCGTACTCAGACACCGTCATCCCTGGAGTCTTGATCAAGGCCTCAAAACTACGAGCTCTGGCATCACGGACGCTCTCTGGGAGGAAACGAGCTAGAAAGACTGCTGTAAACTCGGCCCAAGTCATAGGCGGTAGACCTGCAGCTCGACCTCTCAAGACTGACTCCCACCATGTCTGCGCGAGGCCCTGTAGACGGAAACTCGCAAGCTCCACCCATCGATCGTCCGAACATCTGAGCGAACGGCAGATCCTGGCTAAACTGTCAAGGAATGTCTGTGGATCCTCTGCTGCATCGGTGCCCGTGAAGACTGGAGGTCTCAGCCACATGAAATCCTGTAGCGATACCGGGATAGCCACGGTAGTAGTAGTAGGAGCAACTGTCTGGGTAGCAGGCACCATGGTAGTCTGTGATGTGGTAGGTACGTCCTCCGATCTCGGTGCACGACTGGCCGCTACTAGGGATCCCACCATCTGTCATAACTCCTGCATACCTCCCATCATCTGTCGTAGCTCTTCTATACCAGACTCAAGCCTATCCATGCGGCCTGAGGAAGGCGGATCAGTCTGTCCCTGAGGCGTAGGTATCCCACCCTGCTCGGTCCTCGTCTCGGACGAGCCTGCTCGGATCTCATCTCGGGCGGCAGCCCTCTGCGCTCTCATAGCCTTCGGCGGCATAGTGGCTGTTACAAGAACAGTGCAATAGAATCATAGGATACACGGAATTGAAGAAGGAATTTTCAAGTAAGTATATCCTAAAGCCACTTAGGCGGAGTACCGTATCGCAAGTACATACGCACGCTACGTTACCCTGCTTAAGTCACTTACTCTATCTACCAAAGGTCGTCCTACACTCAGAAAGGTAAAACCTATCGCTTTGATACCAACTTTGTCATGACCCGCAGGGTACGGAACGTGACTGACACTTAAGTTACGAAACGTCTCAAGACGTCCGTAAAATAAGTAAGGCAAAGCCCAGAAATCAAACCAAAAAAAGCAGACGAGTGAAGGAAAACCAATCAATTGAAAGCGAGTTTATCAAATAAGTCATATCAAGCCTTTTTAAAAACAATATCGATTTTTCCGAAAATTTCGGCAGAGTCTCCTTTGTAAATACTGGCCCCCAAAATGGGTACAACAAGAATATATATGAATACAACAAATAAGGCATCCCCAAGCGGGAGCTAGCTCTTCGCCACAAGGCGGTCATAAATCCCACGCAATGTAAATCAGCAATGTGCATAAATAAACATAAGAAGCACAAGTAAAACAGCATGTCGACTCAAATGAGCTCGACCCCAAAATACTGCATAAAAAAAATCCATAAATCTCACAGTCTCGTCTCTAGGTCAATATACAACAATACTGGTAGATACAGTAGATGGAGTACTCTAGATACAAGAATATACAAGGTGGTACAAAATAATAATACAACCCACCTACGAGCAAAAGTCTCGAGTCCAGGCAAAAGAGGCAAAAGAAGCAAGTGCGCCCGCCGCTACTGTACTGACGGAGAGGACCTGCAAAAGGCTGTGGCACAACGGGGGTGAGTTGCCAACTCGTGAGTAATAAATAACATCTATATAGGCTATCGCAAGCATGCACACAAGCATCCTAACATCTATACTACAGGTATGGCAGGATATACTAACAGGTATGTATGCAACATGAATGCACTAGCAGGTATGAATGCAATATGAATCAACTCGTGATCTGAATATATAGGTACAAGAAGTCATATTTTTCATTTAGGAATCTCTTTTCTTTTAAATATCAGCACAATACCAATAGAATCAATAAGAATCCGTGTCCAGCATCGACACCTCAAAACTGTCTCAATCTCTTGTATCCATATCATAGTATCTCTGGCCTCAGCCGTCCGGCTGACCCATCTCAAATATCAATATCTCATCATCTGGAGGCCACGGTCGGTATTCTCTGGATATCCGCCGTGCCAAAACAGTCACCAGTAGGTAATCCATCCCCTGCCAGGCTCAACGTCAGCAACACAACCTTCTTGCCCCGGGGTACCTTACCGGGCCCACCATGTATCCGAGACGGTTCATACAACTCCTCGAAACGGGTCTCGAAAACCACAGCAAACTCATGGTGGACGACACTTACATCACTAGAAAACCGCAATTTACATATTTTAAAAAGGTAATAAGTTTAGAAATTTTGCGGCTTTCCCCCGAAATCCAGAAATATCATAAAATCTCAAGAAATCCTCATAAGTGCATGTGTCAATGATAATGAATGCATATGGTATCAATAATCAAGTTGCGATGTATGATTAATAGACTAGGCATGAACAAATAATATGATGAGGTACATGCACATGAATAGCAATCCTACGATTTCATTTTAAGGAATTAAAGGCAATAGCACAAGTTTAAGCATCAATTATAGTAAAAGGTTTCAAATTATAGGTTATCTAGTGTGGTGGCATGGCAATTACCAGGGCGTGTGTGTACGCATGAATAGTGCTCGTGCTGCATATAAAAACCCTGGCAATGGTGCAGGTGTCCTATAGAATGGGTTCGCTTATGTATGTCAAATAAAGCATGGATGTAGTTACTAATATTACTAGAAATCTTTAACCACTTAGACTATCGGGGGACTTGCGCCATCCAAACGATAGTCCCCCGTAGATGTTATATCTACTCACCGGAATCCCCAGCTAGCTACGTCCAATCACTGCTTTCCCTTTTCGTGCCGCGTCCGAAGTCTCCGCGACCGATCCTGGAATTTGCACCAATATAAAACATAAGGTTACATATCATGAAACGACGCAAATCCCAAGCAAAAATATCCACGTTCACGAGTTAGGCACAACGTGCACAGGGTGCGCGGAACACACACGAAAATCACAAAAACTAACTATAATCGTCGTTTTGGGATGCCCGGCATAACTAAAACCCGATCACACAAAATTCCGCACTCAGACATCCTAAATGTCATAGGATATGCTAAAAATATAATCAAGTTATCACAAATAATTCATCACATAATTTTATATAAAAACTAGTAAGCATTTACATTCCAAAATCGGTGCAAACATCGCCGATTTGCGATAAAGTGCACACATCATCGCACAACCACCCAAGTTAACCATTAGAAAGCCACTACAATTAATTTAACCGAATTACCATGCTACAAAACCCATTATCTAAACACAACCCTTTCTTGAATTTATAACCTAGCAATTCCAAATCAAATTCCACACTTGAAAATTTAAATTAACACAAATAAAAGCCCACATAAGAAAATTAACCTCTTAGATTAGGTTAGCAAAATAACTAGATGGAAAAATAGATTTAATTAGCCTAGTAATGGTGTTCTAAAACCCAAGTTCATATCAAACTACCCTCTTTAAAAAAAACTAGATTAGAAATTAACAAAAGATTTAACACTAAACAATTTCAAGGTTCTAATTAGCACACTTAAGCTACAATGTAACCATTTGATTAGAAATTATACCTCAAAAGTTCAATTCTAAGCTTTCTCAAGCCTCCCAAGACACCTCCTTTCTCCAAGATTTAAACCAATTTGGGCTTGAGAAGAGATAGAATAAGGTTTTGCTTTGAAATTGTAAAGGAAATTGTTGATTTTTGTTGAATTTTAATGGATTTTGATGGAAATTTTTGTAGCAAAAGAGAAAGGAAATGAGAGGGGCTGCACCAAGTGGGGTTTCGTCCAGATGAGGGAGAGGTTGGAGAAAGTGAGGGAAGTGTGGGAAAAGTCAAGGTCAAAGCCATACCAATCAACCAAAAACCCATACCCAATTTAATATATTAAAACCCTTTTCTTATCATTTTGTTCAAATGAGTTGGGAAAAAATTTTGTGGGCTTGCTGCTGAGGTGGGGCCGGCCAAGAGGGAGTGAGGATGAGTGTGAGAGAGTGCACAAAAAATTTTATGCAAAAAGACCCCCCGCAAGTCCAAAATTGCAAGTTTTAGTTCAAAATAAATATATTTTTGTTTTCCATTATAAAAACCCATTAAAACTTGAAATAAAATACAAAAAATTTATATTACAACTAGATTTTAATTAACATGATTTTAAAGATTAAAATTAGCCCATTTAAATTTATATTTATCGCTAATTTAATGTATTTTTTTACCGGCTTAAAATAATATTAAAAATCGAAAAATTAGGGAAAAATTTTAAACGACTAGAATTTTATAAGTAACTCATTAGCTACTAAAAACTAGCAATTACCTATCCAAATTAGGTATAATTAGGCCTAAACTGCAAATATACAAAAAAAGACGATTTACGGAAAAAATACCAAATTTTCACCGATTTTCGGGAAAACACCAAAACGACATTTCAAGGCGTTACAATCTTCCCCCCTTAACGAAATTCTGTCCCCAAATTTAAAAATATAGCTACGCGTACCTTCAAAGAGATGGGGATATTTCTTCCTCATCTCGTCCTCGGTCTCCCAGGTGACCTCCTCGCTGCTTGGGCTACGCCAAAGGACCTTGACGGTCGGTATAACTTTCGATCTTAAATTTCTTCACCTGCCGATCCAGGATGACCACCGGCTGCTTTGCAAAAGAAAGGTCGCGCTCTAGCTGGACTGTCGGGTGCTGAATCGCATGCGAAGGGTCGTGAAGGTACTTGCGGAGCATCGAAACATGGAAGACGGGGTGAACATCGGGAAAGTTGGGTGGAAGAGCCAAAAGATACGCAACTGCGCCGACACGCTCGAGGATCTCGAAAGGACCCACAAATCTGGGACTAAGCTTTCCTTTTCGCCCAAAACGCATCACGCCCTTCATCGGAGAGACCCTCAGAAAAACATGATCGCCAACTGCGAACTCTAGTCTGCGACGACGCCTGTCTGCATACGATTTCTGTTTACTCTGAGCCGCTCTCATCCGGTCTCGAATCAACTGTATCTTTGTGGTCGTCTCCTCCACAAGCTGCGGCCCCAAAATACTGCCCTCACTGAGCTCTGTCAAACAGACGGGCGATCTGCATCTCCTCCCATGCAATGCCTCGAAAGGTGCCATCTGAATAGTATCCTCGAAGCTGTTGTTGTAGAAGAACTCCACTAACGGTAAATGATGATCCCAGCTACCTCCGAAGTCTAAAACGCACGCTCGGAGCATGTCCTCAAGAGTCTGAATGGTCCGCTCTGACTGGCCGTCGGTCTGCGGATGAAATGCTGTGCTGAAACTCAAACGGGTGCCCAATGCCTCCTGAAGTCTCTGCCATAGTCGGCTGGTAAACTGGGTGCCTCTGTCGGACACGATACACGTCGGGACTCAATGCAGTCGTACAATCTTGTCGATGTAAATCTGGGCATACTGACCAAAATCGAAAGCGGTCTTCACTGGCAGGAAGTGAGCCGCTTTCGTCAATCGATCCACGATCACCCAAATAGAGTCGTACCCTTGACTGGTCCTGGGTAGACCCACCATAAAGTCCATCGAAATCTGCTCCCATTTCCACTCCGGAATGGGCAAAGGCTGCAACTCTCCTGCTGGCCTCTGGTGCTCAGCCTTGACTTGCTGACAAGTCAGGCATCTCGATACGAAGTCTATGACGTCCCTCTTCATCCCGTCCCACCAGTAAACATCTCGCAAATCTTGGTACATCTTGGTGAAACCCGGATGAACGCTGTATGTCGATCTATGCGCCTCCTCAAGAATCTCACGCCGCAGTCCCTCAGAATCTGGTACGCACAATCGAGTCCCAAATCGCAGTACTCCCTGATCATCGATCACGAACTCGGAATCTCTGCCCTGTCTAATCTGCTCCATGATCTCTGAAAGACGGTCATCGCTGGGCTGTGCCTCTCGAATACGGTCAAGTAACTGCGGACGTGCACGAACATGCGCAAGTTGTCACCCTGTCGGAGTGAACTCAAACTCAACCCGGCTGTCGCATAAAATCTGCCAATCTGCCAACGACTGCCTCTGTACTGTGCGCAAACAAGATAGACAACCCCGGGCCTCCTGCTCAAAGCATCCGCCACTACATTAACCTTGCCCGGGTGATACAAAATCTCGCAATCATAGTCCTTTACTAGTTCCATCCAACGGCGCTGTCTGAGATTCAGGTCTCGCTGCTGAAATATATGCTTTAAGCTCTTGTGATCAGTGAATATCTGACACGACTCGCCGTATAGGTAATGTCGCCAGATCTTAAGTGCAAAGACCACTACGGCCATCTCCAAATCGTGAGTGGGGTAGTTCTGTTCATGTTTCTTCAACTGTCGTGAAGCATACACGATCACCCTGTCATGCTGCATCAATACGCACCCTAGCCCCACTCGTGAAGCATCAAAGTAAACCACGAATCCGCCTGATCCTGAAGGCAAAGATAATACCGGTGCCGTAGTCAAACAAGTCCGTAGCTGCTGAAAACTGTGCTCGCACTCCTCCGTCCAAACGAAAGGAACTCCCTTCCGGGTCAATCCGGTCAAAGGTGCAGCAATACGGGAGAAATCCTAAACGAATCGCCTGTAGTAGCCAGCCAGGCCTAGGAAACTGCGGATCTCCATAACTGATGCCGGTCTGGGCCACTGCTGAACGGCCTCGATCTTCTTCGGGTCCACACATATGCCATCTCTCGTAATCATGTGACCCAAGAATCCGACGCTGTCCAACCAGAATGCACACTTGGAAAATTTTGCGAAAAGCTGGTGCTCCCTCAAAGTCTGCAACGTAATCCGCAAGTGCTGCTCGTGCTCCTCTCTGCTCCGGGAGTACACCAAGATATCTTCGTTAAACACGATGATGAACAAGTCAAGATACGGCCTGAATGTACGGTTCATCAAATCCATAAATGCAGCTGCGGCGTTGGTGAGTCCGAACGACATCACTAGAAACTCATAGTGACCATAGCGTGTACGGAAAGCTGTCTTCGGTATATCGTCCTATCGAACTCGCAGCTGATGGTACCCTGATCGCAAGTCAATCCTCGAAAAATACCCCGCACCCTGAAGCTGGTCGAACAAATCATCAATGCGTGGCAACGGATATCGGTTCCGCACGGTAACTTTGTTCAGCTGGCGGTAGTCGATACATAAGCGCAAACTTCCGTCCTTCTTCTTGACAAACAGGACCGGAGCAACCCACGGAGAAACACTAGGTCGAATAAGCCCCTTATCTAACAAATCCTGCAAATGAACCTTCAGCTCTCGATGCTCCGCCGGGGCCATCCGATAAGGCGGTATAGAAATAGGCCCCGATCCGGGAATCAAGTCAATGCGGAACTCAACGTCATGCTCAGGCGGTAGCCCAGGCAGCTCGTCAGGGAAAACATCAGGGAACTCACAAACAATCGGGACCCGGTCTAAAAGAACCTCTGCAGCTCGAGTATCATAAATATACGCTAAGAATCCCTGACATCCCTTCCGTAAGAGCTGACCAGCGCGAAGAGACGAAATAAAGCTGGGAAGGGTGACGCTGCGGTCTACCTGAATAACAAGGACTGGCTCTCCCAGAAAGCTAAATCTGATTGCTTTCTCACGGCAGTCCACTGAAGCATAACAGGTGGCTAGCCAATCCATGCCCAGAAGCACATCAAAGTCCAACATAACGAGGAGAATCAAATCAACCGACGAATCCCTCTTCCCGATACGAACGGAACACAATCGAAACAAAAAACGAGCGACAAACGAATCGCCTACCGGGGTAATAACAACAAGCGGCTGATCTAACGACGACGACTCACGGCCCAACATCGGTGCAAAGTGTGTAGATACGTACGAATGTGTGGAACCTGGGTCGAATAATACCCGTGCGTCGAAAGAGCAAACTGGCAAGGTACCTGTCACAACGGCGTTGGATGCCTCCGCATCCTGTGGCGTCAAAGAAAAAACTCGGGCCTGACCTCCACTAATAACTGGATGGCCTCGGCCTCGGCCTCGGCCTCTCTCGATCGGACCGCTACGTCCACGGCCTCTGGGTGCATCAAACTGTAGCTGAGCATCGCCAGTGGTAAGAAGTAGGGATCTCTGGGGAGGATGTGGTGATGGCGGTAAGGTCATATGTGGAACTGTCGCCGCTCCATGTCGTCTCACCGGACAGTCTCTAATACGGTAGTACGGACTCCCGCACCCAAAACATCCTGTCGACGGCTGCTGTCCCTGTGGATATGAACCATATAACTGACCCCGTCCAAATCCTCTGCCAGGCCCATCTCTCGGAAAAAATCTGGCGCGCAGCCTCTGCGACGGCACATCGGTGCGAATCCTCTTCGGCCCAGAAACGGCCGAAGTCTGTGATATGCGTTCCTCTATCCGTAATGCCGTATCCGTAGCAGCTGAATAGGTGTCGAAGTGCTAGGCGCCAATAGCAAGAAATAGCTGGGTGTCAAGACCCTGCACGAACCTCTTCACCATCTTTTCTTCAGTATCCACCAAATACGGAGCATATCTGGACAACTACGTGAACTGGACATCGTACTCAGACACTGTCATCCCTGGAGTCTTGATCAAGGCCTTAAAACTACGAGCTCTGGCGTCACGGACGCTCTCTGGGAGGAAACGAGCTAGAAAGACTGCTGTAAACTCGGCCCAAGTCATAGGCGATAGACCTGCAGCTCGATCTCTCAAGACTGACTCCCACCATGTCTGCGCGAGGCCCTCTAGACGGAAACTCGCAAGCTCCACCCATCGATCGTCCGAACATCTGAGCGAACGGCAGATCCTGGCTAAACTGTCAAGGAATGTCTGCGGATCCTCTGCTGCATCGGTGCCCGTGAAGACTGGAGGTCTTAGCCTCATGAAATCCTGTAGCGATACTGGGATAGCCACGGTAGTAGTAGTAGGAGCAACTGTCTGGGTAGCAGGCACCATGGTAGTCTGTGATGTGGTAGGTACGTCCTCCGATCTCGGTGCACGACTGGCCGCTACTAGGGATCCCACCATCTGTCGTAACTCCTGCATACCTCCCATCATCTGTCGTAGCTCCTCCATACCAGACTCAAGCCTATCCATGCGGCCTGGGGAAGGCGGATCCGTCTGTCCCTGAGGCGTAGGTATCCCACCCTGCTCGGTCCTCATCTCGGACGAGCCTGCTCGGATCTCATCTCGGGCGGCAGCCCTCTGCGCTCTCATTGCCTTCGGCGGTATAGTTGCTGTTACAAGAACAGGATGATAAGAACAGTGCAATAAAATTATAGGATACACGGAATTGAAGAAGGAATTTTCAAGCAAGTATATCCTAAAGCCACTTAGGCGGAGTACCGTATCGCAAGTATGCCGCGGACATACGAACGCTACGTTACCCTGATTAAGTCACTTACTCCATCTACCAAAGGTCGTCCTACGCTCAGAAAGGTAAAACCTATCGCTTTGATACCAACTTTGTCACGACCCGCAGGGTACGGAACGTGACTGGCACTTAAATTACGAAACGTCTCAAGACGTCCGTAAAATAAGTATGCCAAAGCCTAGAAATCAAACCAAAAAAAGCAGACGAGTGAAGGAAAACCAATCAATTGAAAGCGAGTTTATCAATTAAGTCATATCAAGCCTTTTTAAAAACAATATCAATTTTTCCGAAAATTTCGGCAGAGTCTCCTTTGTAAATACTGGCCCCCAAAATGGGTACAACAAGAATATATATGAATACAACAAATAAGACATCCCCAAGAGGGAGCTAGCTCTTCGCCACAAGGCGGTCACAAATCCCACGCAATGTAAATCAGCAATGTGCATAAATAAACATAAGAAGCACAAGTAAAACAGCATGTCGACTCAAGTGATCTCGACCCCAAAATACAGCATAAAAAAAATCTACAAATCTCACAGTCTCGTCTCTAGGTCAATATACAACAATACGGGTAGATACAGTAGATGGAGTACTTTAGATACAAGAATATACAGGGTGGTACAAAATAATAATACATCCCACCTACGAGCAAAAGCCTCGAGTCCAGGCAAAAGAGGAAAAAGAAGCAAGTGCGCCCGCCGCTACTGTACTGACGGAGAGGACCTGCAAAAGGCTGTGGCACAACGGTGGTAAGTTGCCAACTCGTGAGTAATAAATAACATCTATATAGGCTATCGAAAGCATGCACACAAGCATCCTAGCATCTATACTACAGGTTTGGCAGGATATACTAACAGGTATGTATGCAACATGAATGCACTAGCAGGTATGAATGCAATATGAATCAACTCGTGATCTGAATATATAGGTACAAGAAGTCATATTTTTCATTTAGGAATCTCTTTTCTTTTAAATATCAGCACAATACCAATAGAATCAACAAGAATCCGTGTCCAGCATCGACACCTCAAAACTGTCTCAATCTCATGTATCCATATCATAGTATCTCTGGCCTCAGCCGTCCGGCTGACCCATCTCAAATATCAATATCTCATCATCTCGCGGCCACGGTCGGTATCCTCTAGATATCCGCCGTGCCAAAAAATTCACCGATAGGTAGTCCATCCCCTGTCAGGCTCAACGTCAGCAACACGACCATCTTGCCCCGGGGTACCTTACCGGGCCCACCATGTTCCCGAGACGGTTCATCCTACTTCTTGAAATGGGTCTCGAAAACCACAGCAAACTCATGGTGGACGACACTTACATCATTAGAAAACCGCAATTTACATATTTTAAAACGGTAATAAGTTTAGAAATTTTGCGGCTTTCCCCCGAAATCCAGAAATATCATAAAATCTCAAGAAATCCTCATAAGTGCATATGTCAATGATAATGAATGCATATGGTATCAATATTCAAGTTGCGATGTATGATTAATAGACTAGGCATGAACAAATAATATGATGAGGTACATGCACATGAATAACAATCCTACGATTTCATTTTAAGGTATTAAAGGCAATAGCACATGTTTAAGCATCAATTATAGTAAAAGGTTTCAAATTATAGGTTATCTAGTGTGGTGGCATGGCAATTATCAGGGCGTGTGTGTACGCATGAATAGTTCTCGTGCTGCATATAAAAACCCTAGCAATGGTGCAGGTGTCATATAGAATGGGTTCCCATATGTATGTCAAATAAAGTATGGATGTAGTTACTAATATTACTAGAACTCTTTAACTACTTAAACTATCGGGCGACTTGCGCCATCCAAACGATTGTCCCCCGTAGATGTTATATCTACTCACCGGAATCCCCAGCTAGCTACGTCCAATCACCGCTTTCCCTTTTCGTGGCGCGTCCGAAGTCTCCGCGACCGATCCTGGAATTTGCACCAATACAAAACATAAGGTTAAATATCATGAAATGACGTAAATCCCAAACGAAAATATCCACGTTCACGAGTTAGGCACAACGTGCACAGGGTGCGCGGAACACACACGAAAATCACAAAAGCTAACTATAATCATCGTTTTGGGATGCCCGGCAAAACTAAAACCCGATCACACAAAATTCCGCACTCACACATCCTAAATGTCATAGGATATGCTAAAAATATAATCAAGTTATCACAAATAATTCATCACATAATTTTATATAAAAACTAGTAAGCATTTACATTCCAAAATCAGTGCAAACATCGCCGATTTGCGATAAAGTGCACACATCATCGCACAACCACCCAAGTTAACCATTAGAAAGCCACTACAATTAATTTAACCCAATTACCATGCTACAAAACCCATTATCTAAACACAACCCTTTCTTGAATTTATAACCTAGCAATTCCAAATCAAATTCCACACTTGAAAATTTAAATTAACACAAATAAAAGCCCACATAAGAAAATTAACCTCTTAGATTAAGTTAGCAAAATAACTAGATGGAAAAATAGATTCAATTAGCCTAGTAATGGTGTGCTAAAACCCAAGTTCATATCAAACTACCCTCTTTAAAAAAAACTAGATTAGAAATTAACAAAAGATTTAACACTAAACAATTTCAAGGTTCTAATTAGCACACTTAAGCTACAATGTAACCATTTGATTAGAAATTATACCTCAAAAGTTCAATCCTAAGCTTGCTCAAGCCTCCTATGACACCTCCTTTCTCCAAGATTTAAACCAATTTGGGCTTGAGAAGAGATAGAATAAGGTTTTGCTTTGAAATTGTAAAGGAAATTGTTGATTTTTGTTGAATTTTAATGGATTTTGATGGAAATTTTTGTAGCAAAAGAGAAAGGAAATGAGAGGGGATGCACCAAGTAGGGTTTCGGCCAGATGAGGGAGGGGTTGGAGAAAGTGAGGGAAGTGTGGGAAAAGTCAAGGTCAAAGCCATACCAATCAACCAAAAACCCATATCCAATTTAATATATTAAAACCCTTTTCATATCATTTTGTTCAAATGAGTTGGGGAAAAATTTTGTGGGCTTGCTGCTGAGGTGGGGCTGTCCAAGAGGGAGTGAGTATGAGTGTGAGAGAGTGCACAAAAATTTTTATGCAAAAAGACCCCCCACAAGTCCAAAATTGCAAGTTTTAGTTCAAAATAAATATATTTTTGTTTTCCATAATAAAAACCAATTAAAACTTGAAATAAAATACTAAAAATTTATATTACAACTAGATTTTAATTAACATGATTTTAAAGATTAAAATTAGCCCATTTAAATTTGTATTTATCGCTAATTTAATGTATTTTTTTACCGGCTTAAAATAATATTAAAAATTGAAAAATTAGGGAAAAATTTTAAACGACCAGAATTTTATAAGTAACTCATTAGTTACTAAAAACTAGCAATTACCTATCCAAATTAGGTATAATTAGGCCTAAACTGCAAATATACAAAAAAGACGATTTACGGAAAAAATACCAAATTTTCAGCGATTTTCGGGAAAACACCAAAACGACATTTCAAGGCGTTACATAGAGGGACGGTATGATTGGAAGAGTTCCAAGCTAG
This sequence comes from Agapanthus africanus, assembly GCA_030015575.1. NCBI lineage: Eukaryota > Viridiplantae > Streptophyta > Magnoliopsida > Asparagales > Amaryllidaceae > Agapanthus > Agapanthus africanus. The sequence goes on from JASDDO010000012.1 coordinate 358,452,937, forward strand.
ATATCGTGGCATACTAGACGATAAAGGTTGAATACATTGCTACCAACGATGCTACCAAAGAGGTTGTCTGGATATTTCTTGTTCATGAAATGAACAGGGTTCCTACCATTGAGCGTCCAATAATTGTTATTGTGACTACAATGGAGTTGTGGCTTTAGCCTAGGAACACCTGTCCCATCATCGATCCAGACATATTCTGAGGCAAGTATCACCTGATCAGAGAGATGGTTGATCTCTAGGAAGATCGAGGTTAGGAGAGTAGACTCAGAGGACAACAAGGCGGATCCACTCACGAAGGAATTTTCCCTGAGAGAGAATTTTATGGGATGGTTGAGTATGGGATACTACAACCACTGCTATATGATAGCCCTAATGCAAGTGGGAGAATGTTAGTTATATGTATGCCCTAGAGGCCATTACTGTACATGTGATGTATATTATAGTGGATGCTTGGACATATATATGGAGGACTTTCTTGCTCGACATGATAGTATGCTATCTGGTTGCTCTTTATCTTAACATGTACACTTATTGTCTCTCTATTACATTTTTGATAAAGACCTTAGGATGAGTGCTTGACTACCAGGATTATGATGTGGATCATACCGGTGGGGCAGAGGTAGTCGGCAAGTACATCCTTCCGATGTTCCTAGTCATGGGAGTATCGAGATAGGGCATCGATACTCCAGAGTAGACTAGCGTATACGCTTCTTGACCCATGTGATGGGCGATGGAAGATCCCATATCCATTGGTGTTTGACATCAGAGATGGTATACGGGTGCTCAGTGGAGACTAGGTACACTGAACGGACTCGCCGAGAACTCCAAGATGGTATTATACCTATCGTCAGATAGCAGTTCTCTGGTGACACTGGTACAGGTTAGTCTGTCGACCCGATATCGTCATAGAGTCTTGTGTGATTCCAATTGTGCTTTGATTTCCACCATACCAAGGTCAAGAGATCATGCAAAAAGGTGGTTTTTGGGTACAGTCCCGAGTCACATGGAGGCAATGAGCGATAGGAGGGGATTCGTCTCTCCTGGTATTGGGAGTTGATGTTGCGCTATGCTCGATTGGCCATAACATAAAATCCCTGGCTAGGATTGCTGAGATTTACTGGTAAGTGTTATCGGTAGTTTATTGAACTGTTATGGACCTTGCATCGGCATGACTTATCAGGCTATTGGGATCCGACGTTATACCACCCCCAGGCTGTGATATGCGACATATCTGACGAAGAGACCGGACTGTACGGTAGTGTTACTGATTTGATTCATAGGAGTACGAGCAGGCTTGCTTGTTGATCTTCTGATCGCTCAATACTCGGGTGGGCATTACGTTTAGCAGACCGCTTGCGGCTTGTGGGTGTTTGATATGATCATCACCTACTGCCTGCATATTGACGAGTCTTTAGAGTCCTACACAGAGGTTTCCTGGTTCATGCGAAACGGAGTAGGAGCACATATGTGATATGTGCGGGACCGATATTAATACGCGTATGTGATACTGTATTCTATTCTCGCGATATGTGATATCGGACGGTTATATAAGATATAGCCGGGTTATCGGATCAAGTGTTGATTCGATAAGTTGATTCATATGATATTAGTCGGTTGTATGTGATATAGCCGGATTATTAAATCAAGTGTTGATTTGATAATTTAATGTATAATTATATATTTGATATATTAATTTACATTAACTAATATTTGCTCACTTAAACATTTCTTTTTCTTACTTGTGTGCATATAGTATATATGTGATATATATTTATGTAAATTATTTTGTGTCATGCTTGATGCCACATGATTTATGGGTGTATGAGACTCACACCATGCTTGATATAATGTTGGGTTTTATTTATCTAAAGTTAATCAAATGAGATGGTAATTAGCCACATGGTTCAAGCTTGTAAAAGCTTGTGGAACCATTGACTATGTCCACTCATTTGTTTTACTTTTAGATATTTATTAACCTAACCATTATAGTTAGCCATAGCAAACTCTTTACATGAGTTAGTGTATGACACTAACTCACCCATGGTTCATATTCTCACCTCATGAGTTCATTCTTTTTTTCCTTCTTCACTTGAGCTTCTTCTTCCTCATGAAAAGCTTTCTAGCTTTTGAAAATGGTGAGAAAATTGTGAGAAAAAGAAAACCAAAGAGAGCCCATTTCCTACTTCATCATCCTCTACTATTAGCCATTTAGTTTAGGGTGTTTTCTTCACTAAACCCTAATTTAGTGAAGGGGTAGCATGAGCTTGAGTCTCCTCGACGTAGATCATCTTCAGCCTCGAAGACTTCGAGTAAGTTTGCATCTTTCACCTTGTGGAGCCTCTCAAGAGTTAGAGAGATTCTTACTCGCAGCGAAGGGACTTCTACATGGAGCATTTGAAGTGAAGGACTGGTCTACAAAGGTTGTATTCCTCATTCACTTGTTTGCAAAGTTGTTTGCATGATGGTTTGTTTAAACCTCTAGTTAAGATTCTAGGGTTAGGGTTGTTTAGAACGGCAAATTTTTGAAAACGGCATGGACGATGCCTCCTGAAACTTTGCTACCGCGCTAGGTAACCCAACAGTGGTATCAGAGCCATGCTAGAGGTTTAAACGATGTTTGTTAGATTACGAAACCGAAATTACTCCGAAACACCCGATACAAAATCTAGTTTCTGTCGAATTTTTAGAGGTGTCAAAAAACATTTTAAACAACTGCATAATGTTGTATGTGATATAACATGAACACTGTGAAAATTTGAAGCATTTTGGTGCAAAAGTGGCCGGCCACATAGGCACAAAAATCGGCAGGCTCGGCCCAATTTGGGAGTTATGGCTTTAAATTTTTAGGGTGTTCCAATCTCTGGGTTTTGGTGTTTCAGGTGTTGTTTGTTTTTGCTAAATTTTCATGTGATGTTAACTTTCTGCAAAGGCAATTCGGAGTGTTTCGTAGTCGTAATTCAAACATGTATTCGGGTTATTTAGAAGATGTTAAAAAGTTTGAACGGATATCAATAACCCAAGTTTTCCCCGCTGGAAATTTTCCAAGTGTTGGATTTTTTCCAAGTTTAAAATCTTCAGAAAATCATGCAAGCGATTCTGTGGACCCTCTAGAAGAACGATACCCAAACTTGACTTTTTAGATCGCGGAACCGCGGTGAAATCCTAGGGTTTGCCGCAGTTCCGTGGCGACATGAGTGAGGCATGGGTCGGCCCTTCTACGGATGGTTCATAGGAGCTGTGGCATGTTCTGGGTACTTTTTGAACTCCGCTCAAGTGTTGAGCTCATTGGGAAAGTTTGGGTGTTTGATTATTCGATCGAAAAGTTTAACTTCGTCTAGCTATCTGTGATTGTGATACAATATTTGGAATCCACATAATTAGTTATGAGATAACTAGTTTGAATTTTATAAATCTAGCAGTTTAGTCTCATTTGATCGGTTGCCATGGAATTTTGATGTGGATCAAAAGTCCGTCGCAATTACGTAGTGTACGCGGATACTCGCTGGGTAACCTTATGAAGTGACTGTAGGAGAATCCCGTCGCCAAAAGCATCCATTCGGGTGCTCGGGGCCGCGGTGTTCCGCCTTAGTGCACTTCGTCGACGGCATCGGGGGTGCGGCCGTCTACTAAAGTTTCCGACGAGCATTCGATCGGGTTATCGGGAATCTTGTTGAATTACCCGACTAGTTATTGAAAAGTGTTTTCAATATCGAGACTAAAATGCGGGGTTTATAATTGTTAGGCTTGTGATATCTAAGGAATTCATTTGGTTAGGCATGAAATCCAAAGTATGTGATACATTGGGTTTATGATGTCTAAGGTGGTTGCGGATTCCAATTGTTGTAGTATTTCACTTTCTTTTCTGCGACCGTAAGTGTAATATGTGGTGTATTGCCGGTTTCGTTGCTATACGTCAACGACAATTGGGATACACATATTTACTTACATTGATGACATGTGATGTTATGTGTTGTTGTGATATGTTATATTGGATCGTCGTGTTTTGAATAGCCGGGGGTTTTTATGTGAGATGAGAGTTTTTCATTTTCATTCATGTAAAAGCTTGTATGTAATATTCTTTTATTGGGGCATTTCCGGGTTGAGGATGATGTCACCATTGATGTATATTATTTACTTTTCTGCATTAGGATAGACCCAAGGCGGGAAGCACAAGTAACCGGGTTCTAAGGTCCAGAGGGAGACCATCTCGAGGAGTTGAGACCGGGTCTCCTAACTCTAGAATTGGTAGGGTTGCTTGCCACTCTCATAGGGGTCTAGGGATGTGGGTTTAGCTATTCATCGCGACCGTGGAATCCGTGTTTTATACTGGCTTAATTTAAAACACGGAATTCCTAGTATATCCAATATTTCATATGTGTTCTTCTGCTGCTGATATTTTGTGATGTGATCACTTGATATGTTCTGAAACGAATGCCTATATTATATATATGATATATAATTAATATTGCTGCTTTCGTTTCATATGTCATGCTTGGGAAGCAAACTTAATGGGACTTCATTAATAAGATTAATAAAATAAAAGAAACCTAAAGATGTTGTTGAAACTTGTTTAAAAACGGGTAGCTCTAGTTCTTACTTTGCATAGTGGTATTCCTTGTAGAATATCCAGCACCTTATTCGATAAGGAAAGAGCCGAGATCCCTTCACCGGGAGTGACCTATTTAGCGAAACTAGCAGATGCTACAAACTCGGTTTGTCTTTTAATTGCTTCTATAGTTTTTTCTTTGCATAGTGGTATTTGTGAAATATCTTGCACCTTATTCGATAAGGAAAGAGCCGAGATCCCTTCACCGGGAGTGACCTCTTTAGTGAAATTAGTAAAAGCCTAAAAAACACTCCTTTTCAAAATCACTCGATTCTACAACGATATCAAGTTCATTACGCAAAAGGTTTTCTGTAACATTTCAAAATAATAAAATATTATTTTTAGGAATTTTTATTATTTAATATTATTTTAATGAATATTTTAATATTTCGGTATAATTAAATACAAATAAATGGGAAAAATTTTGGAAAATTCCAAAATAGGGTATTTTATGGGATTAAGCCATTTTTAAGTTTTTATGATTAATTATATGCTAATTTAGTGCTAATCGCGATTAAAAATCGATAATCGGATTTTGGGGGTGTTTTGTGCAAAACATGCACATATCATTTTTCTACACTTGTGTTTTATTTTCTGCCATGTTGTTTGGGTTTACTATTTGAGTGAGAAAGGATTTAGAGGGAAAAGAAAAGAAAAGAAAAAGAAAAGGGAATTTGGTAGTAGGTGTGGGTGAGAGAGAAAAGAGAAGGGTTAGTGTTGACTTAGCCATTTCCTTCACCATTTCCTTTCCCTCCTCCTCTTCTCCTTCAGCTGTTGCCTCTCCCTCTTCTCCCTCCCCTCTTCAATTCCCAAATAACCTCAAAAACAAACTCAAAACCTCACTCCCTTTTCACAAAAAATGTGCACAAGCTCAAGATCAACACATCGGACCAAGAAAGCGAGGAATTTGGCCACTATGGGCAACTCAAGAAAATTCTTGAGTTGCCAAATGAGGTATTTTTCTGGACCATTAGCTTAGTTTTTTCATTAATTATACCCCCATGCTAGATTAGAATCGATATCGTATGATTTTGTGGATTTAAGAAAAACCTAGTTAGGGTTATGAGAATTTGAGAGTTGTAATGTGAAATTGAGCTCATTAGAGGCTGAACAAACACCCTAGTGGTTAAATTAAGACCCAAACCTGAGACTTGAGACTCCAAAACACGGATTTAGAAACCCCGACATCGGATAAATGTGTGATTTGTGAGGGTATTTTGGAATCTGGAGCAACCCGGGGCCACTAGAATTGATTTTGGGATTACTAGGAGTCGTGCAGGCACTTAGGAAGCTACCACAGAGACCCGAGCCCCTAACTCCAACCCCAGGCCGCAGATATATTCATTCTGGCCGCAATTTGCGGCCAGATCAGGGAAAGTGGGTCCCAGATTTGGTTCATGGCTCCTTTTGCACTAAAATAGACCCCTCCTATATGCAGTTTTGGCTAATTGTCACCTGGGGAAAATCTAGGAGCATTTTGGTGTGTTTTAAGCTGTGTTTTCCGTATTTTAAAATGCACTTTCTTGATATTTGGATTTGTATTTGGTTGTAGAGTGTTCGTACATCGACAACAGGGATTGTTTGATTGATTTTCACATTTAGGCCATAGGTTCCAACCTATGAGCACACTGCGCGCTGTATTGGTTTTCTGCCTCGATTCTAATAAGTATTGCGACTGTTTATTATTATAAGTACCCTCGCAAGGATTCCGAGGCGAAGAAGCGTGGCCTCATCGATTTCGTCGAGCGAAGACCATGTGAGTAGATTATATCTACGGGGGAAATCGGGTGGATGGCGTATAGCACCCCCGCATTTCGATGTCTAGTATACTATATATACTATATATGATAGCTTATTGAGTGGCATGGAGATCATAGATGTGTTAGGTGTACTATGGATATTTAGGGTTAGAAGTGAACTAGTGTATTTTCCTAGTTGCGAACCCTAGCATAGGTTTACACCCACACGCACACACATGCTTATTGCTACACTTATATCATGATGATGAGGATAGTGTATGATACTGAAGATGAGTCGATGAGTTTTGGGCATGGTGCCGTGAGATCGGCGATATGATGTGATTCGTATTTGGGATACGATACGAGATTTTAGCGGGCCTTTGGACGTGTGTTTTACACACGCGCTTATATTTGTTTAGATGGTATCGATTGTACTAGACTTAGTATGATGATAAGGATACCAGATATTGATGAGATGAATATGAGATTGACCCGTACCCAGCTATTAGGATGCCGTACGACGATTTACCGTACGAGCTTTATATTGATGATAGATCCGCACTCATGACTCGAGGATATTATACGATGTAGATTGTATCGTATGTGATACTATTGAGGCGGGATCACCGACTATTATATTTATATACATATATCGACTCAGATGTAGGTGGTTTCCACACCCCTTCCGATTGACTTGATATTTGGATGTAGATTACTTATTAGACATGAGACTAGACCCGAGTCATACTTATTTCAAAACTAACAAATCGAGGATATTTTAAAGATGGGCAAAAGGGATTCTACGGATATTTCCCGAACGACGCATCTTTTCTTAAAACACCGTAGCCCTTATTTTACCAAAAACCCCGATTTGTCTTATTTCAAATGGCAAAGCTGCATGATATATTTATTGAGGTAGATTTCTTCACTGTTGCGTTGATTATTCGATTCCGCATATTCATGCTATTTGCGTTGCATTGCTTGTGTTTATTGATATATTACTATCATGCTGCTAGGACACCGGTACCATTATCGATGATGCATATGTTCCACGTACACTGCTCGCCGGCTCACACACTTCATCATCGATAATTGCCATGTCACTACACTGTAGTACTGTTGCATTCAGGATATGACTCTTGCATGGCATACTTGTGTACCTATACACTGTGCACCCATACGTGCATACATTCGTATTTGCACTTACATTGATGGTTCAGGCTTGATGAGAGATTTGGGAACCGCAAAATACCTTTAAAAGCTGATTCATTTTAAAGAAGCGGTCTTCCCTACATATGTGCATATTACTATTCCATGTTGCATGACATACTGATATGTTTACAGTTCTTTTACATGTCGCATACATCATGCTTTCTGATTATACGCATTGAGATATGTTGTTTCCATGATATTTCTTGATTTGGGAACCGTGGGTATTTCAAAAGAGAATATGTAATTGTTTTAAAAACCCGGTTGCCCTTGATATGATATTTCAGTGCATCCACCATGTGTTTTCTCGGTGCTAGAGTGATATATGAGAGAGGGGGGGCTGACCCGGATTGACGGATGCCCGATATATTAGAGAGAGGGGGCTGACCCGGACTGACGGGTGCCAGATATATGAGAGAGGGGGGGCTGACCCGGACTGACGGATGCCCGATATATGAGAGGGGGGCTGACCCGGACTGACGGATGCCCGATATATGAGGATTTACATGCCGATGCTGGGCATAGCTTTCATGATGTTTTCGAGTGTCGATGCTGGACACTCCGGTTCCAAGATTTTGACGTGTCGCGAGGGACACAGATGGGCTATATCCTCATATTTCCATGCATATGCTTCATGATATTTACATGCATGATGGTTATTGTCATTAGGTGACGACTGGACGGGATCCACATATTTACAGATTTGATTACATTGATCATACCTCATATTTATGATGTGTTATTACCTGAGGCACTGGCACGAGCACTTGGCACTACACTCATGTATAGAGGTTATACTGCCACTTTAGCATGCTTCAGACTTATTCATATTGAGGTTATTTATATCTGATCGTATTGACCTAGGATGAGTCATACATACGATTTCTGCTTGTAGATATTTTCTATTCACGAGTTTGCAACTCACCCTCGTTGTGCCACAGTTCTTGCAGGTTTTTCCGTACAGGTTTCATTGCGGCTTTTCTGGCACATTGCTTCCATTACGGGTGACTTGCTTTGGTAGGTGGGTTCTTTTGCATCAGAACCACCATTGTACATGTATTATTCATTGTATTTAGAAATTCCATCAACCAAAACTTGTATATTGTTTCAGACTTAGAAATCAGTTATGTATTATTTCGACCTTAGAGTCGCGCATAGCAGTATTATGGTTTTCATGTTGATTTTGAGTTTCTTTCTGAGTTTGATCCTCACCTTTCGGCGGTGTATATTATATTGCTTTCGTGGTTGTGACCGTCAATTGACGAAGAGCTAGCTCCCGCTTGGGGATGCCTTTTATCATTGCTTATATATTATCCTTGGTGTACCCTGTTCGGGGCCAGTTTTTACAAAGGAAACTCTGCCGAAATTTTCAGAAAAGACTATAAATTTTTAAAATGCATATTCGGCTTAGTTATTTAAAAACCATGATTTAAAACATGTTTTCTTCATTCCTTAAACTAGTTTTCTTTATTTACTCCCTAAAATGGTTTTAGATTTCTGGGCTTTTGGCTTACTTGGATTAGATGGGGTCCAATAGACTTCATATGATTCAAGTGCCAGTCACGGGCTATTTTGGGTCGTGACAAAGATGGTATCAGAGCGCTAGGTTAACCTTGGTTCGAGTCTAAGTTTGACTATGTGGAGCCTAGGGCGTTTATATATATACGGAACTTAGGCTTGACCTTACGGAACTTAGACTTAGTCGAGGGGGTATTATACCAGAATTTTCGTTGCGTAGGATGACCCCTGGTTGATGGAGTAGGTAGCTTGAGTAGAGGGACGTACCGTACGTATGTTCCGTGGCATACTTACGACACGCCACTCCGCTTAAGAAACCTTAGGATGTACATTTCCTTGCACAGTATTATATTCATTCCTATGATCTATCCTCATCGATTCTGGTTATGATTTTGCTGCCACGATTGCACAGGCAGAGTGAGCTACGGCTCGAGTTGCGTCAGCATGAGCTCGTCGTGGACGAGGACTGACCAGGGCGTGATTCCAGAGACATACGATTGCATATAGAGGCCTCGTTTTATTGTGTTTTCGCGCCTTGAGCGTTTGACAGATCGCTTTTACGAGATTTCTCGGACGTGCCGATCGGTACAAGAGGATTGAGCCACTGATAGAGGCCAGCCAGGATGTGATGACCATTGATATATCTTTTACTCATGATGATTGAGGCGTTGTTCAGCGTACGGACGAATGAGCCAGTTGTTGCTGCAAATGACGAGATATCACCCAGATGATTGGAGCTACTGCAGCTTGAGCATATACTTAGAGATATGATGGTGAGTCGCTAGTCACCCGAGGATGAATGACTATGACATGTGGTTCGTTCGCTTACCCGATGCGAGGTCATTAGATAGATTGATTCCAGCTAGAGACGACTTCACGCAGATTCATTGAGAGTCGATAGCGACGATCGAATGTCAGAAACCCATATTCCAAGTTTAAAGTATTCGGAAAGACATGCAAGCGATTCTATGGACCCTTTAGAAGAATGAAACCCTAACTCGACATAATGACCGTGTGAAAGCCTTTGAACCTTAGGGTTTACGGCGGTTCCGCGGCGCCATTAGTGAGGCCTGGGTTTGCCCTTATACGGTTGGACCACCGATGCTGTGGCATGTACTCGATACTATTAAACTGCACCCAAGATGTTGAACTCTTGGGGGATTCTGAGGTTTTGACAAATTGATCGGATGGTTCGGCACCTTTCGGATATATGTGATGGGACACATTTCTTGGGAGACTCCAGATACGAATATAGCCATTAGAGCGTAGTCCATGCAGTCACGAGTAGACGAGTCCGAATTAGGCGACATTGGAACAAAGTGGAGTAAAGCGTTCGCACGAAATTTCGACGAGATGACGTTCCACTCCGCTGACATCAGAGATACGATGTGTCTACAAAGGCATTGGGATGCGACCAGTTTCCGAGGAAATGCTGTACTGAGAATGCAGATTGTCCAGAGAGCAAGAAGAGATTGTGTATGAGTACCAGCCTCCGTACAGTTCGGCTTAGGCGAGATTGGAAGAGACCTTAAGCAGGATTCCTTACAAGACACTGCTGCAATAAGATTTGCACCAGGAGCAGATGTGAGACGTGTATTCGGAGGACCAGAGGATGACGCTAGTGACATGCTGCTTTACGAGTGGTCGTGAGGATTGATCGAGAGATGACTAGAAAAGTGCCAGGACGGAATCGTTTCCATTAGCACACCTGATAAGGCCGATGAACCGATGGATTGCTAGATTGGTAATCCACAGAGAAGATGAGGACGCCAGACCGTGAGCAAGAGGCATGTAGATATCTTGCGCCTCTAGCATTGGATGTACCGGCACCTTCTTGACTTATACCGACGACGGTATTTTTTGTTTGTGATTTGACTATCACGTATCCGTAACTTTGGATTTCGGTATTTTGGGCAATGGTTTTTATACTATCTTTGAAACCATTTTCGTCCTTGAAATTTGGGATGCACCTCCCTTGTAAATTTTGATCCAAAACCATATACAAGCAATAATATAGGCATCCCCAAGCGGGAGATAGCTCTTCGCCAATTGGCGGAATCATAACCATGCACAATATATATACGATGCCCCAAGGCGAAGATCAAACACAGAAAGAAATAAAGAAGACCAAGACATCATCAAGCTCAAATAAAAGACAATACACCCATCTCGCTCTAAGTCTTCAGAATATACAAGTTTGGTGTCTAGGTATACCAAATATACAAAGTCTGGTTGATGGAGCTTTTAACTAGATACAACTGAATAAATATATACAAGGGTGGTCACGATCCAAATGTGTACCCCACCCACCAATGCAAAACACCCTGAAGCAAGCTGTGTGCCAGCGAGCCGCTACTGATCCGAGCGGTCGAACCTGCAAGAAAACTGTGGCACAACGGGGGTGAGTTTCCAACTCGTGAGTAGAAAATATCAGCAGGTAGAAATCGAATGTATAACGTGTTGGGTTCCCTAGGTCGGCAGCAAGGTTTCGGGAGGCATCGTCCATGCCGTTTTCAAATTTTTGTCGTTCTAAAGAACCCTAACCTAGAATCTTTAACTAGATATTTAAACAAACTTGCAATGTTAACATCTTAACATCTAAGTGAATGAGGAATACAACCTTTGTAGACCGGTCCTTCACTTCTAAAGCTCCGTGTAGTAGTCCCTTCGCTCTAAGTGGTGAACTCCCGGACTCTAATAAGGGTTCACATGAAGAAACGAACAACCTTTCTCAATGTCTTCGAGGCCGAAGATGATCTACGTCGAGGAGACTCAAGCTCATGCTACCTCTTCACAAATGGTAGATTAGTGAAGCAAACACCCTAAACTAAATGGCTAATATTAGAGGATGATGAAGTAGGAAGTGGGCTCTCTTTAGATTTCTTTTTCTCACATTATTTCATCACTTAGAAAAAAGGTAGCAAGCTTTTTCTTTTGAGGAACAAGATCAATTGAAGTAAGATGAGAGAATGAACTCATGAGGTGAGAATAGCAACCATGGGTGAGTTAGTGTCATACACTAACTCATGTAGAGAATAAACCATGGGTTAACAATAATGGTTGTGTTAATAAATATCTTCAAGTAAAATAAAATGAGTGGACTTGGTCAAGGGATCCATAAGCATCTACAAGCTTTAACCATGTGACTAATTACCACTAATTTGTGAATTACCAAGATAAATAAAACCTTAGGATTATCATAACCATGGTGTAAGTCTCATACACCCATGTTGAATGTAGCATCAAGCATGACGCAAAATAATGTACATTAATATATATCATATATATACTAAGTGTACACTAGTGAGAAAAGAAATCATAAGTGAGCTAATATTAGTTAATGTAGATTAATATATCACATATATAATTATACATTAAATTATCAAATCAACTCTTGATTTAATAATCCGGCTATATTACATACAACCGACTAATATCAAATGTAACAACTCATCGAATCAACACTTGATCCGATAACCCGGCTATATCTCATATAACCGACCGATATCACATATCGCGAGAATAGAATACGGTATCACATACGCGCATTAATCTCGGTTCCGCACATATCGCATATGTGCTCCTACTTCGTTTCATATGAACCAGGAAACCTCTGTGTAGGACTCTAAAGACTCGTCAATAAGCCAGCAGTAGGTGATGATCATATCAAACACCCACAAGCCGCAAGCGGTCTGCTAAACGTAACGGCCACCCGGGTATTGAGCGATCAGAAGATCAACAGGCAAGCCTGCTCGTACTCCTGCGAATCCAATCAGTAACACTACCGTACAGTCTGGTCTCTTCGTCAGATATGTCACATATCATAGCCTGGGGGTGGTATAACGTCAGACCCCAATAGCCTAATAAGTCATGCCGATGTAAGGTCCATAACGATTCAAGAAACTACTAATAACACTTACCAGTAAATCTCAGCAACCATGGCCAGGGATTTCCTGTTATGGACAATCGAGCATAGCGCCGGGAGAGACGAAACCTCTCCTATCGCTTATTGTCTCCATGTGACTTGGGACTGTACCCAAAAATCACATGTTTGCATGACTCAGTAGAGCCGTGGTAGGGTGGAAATCAAAGCACAGTAGGAGACACACAAGACTCTATGACGATCTTGGGTCGACAGACTAACCTGTACCAGTGTCACAAGAGAACTGCCATATGACGATAGGTATAATACCATCTAGGAGTTTTTGGCGAGTCCGTTCAGTGTACCCAATCTCCACTGAGCACCCGTATACCATCTCTGATGTCAAACACCAATGGATATGGGATCATCCATCGCCCATCATATGGGTCAAGAAGTGTATACGCTAGTCTACTCTGGATCATCGATGCCCTGTCTCGATACTCCTTCGACTAGGAACAATTATAGGGTGTACTTGTGGACTACCCTTGGCCCCACTAGTATAATCTCCACAATAGTTATGGTAGTCAAGTATACATCCTAAGGGCTTTGTCAACATGTGAAAGCAAGACGGCATCTCTTATACAAGTCAACATGTTAAAACAAAGAGTAACCAAATAGCATACTATCATGTCGAGCAAGAAAGTCCTCTCTATATATGTCCAAGCATCCACTATAATATACATCACATGTACAATAATGGCCTCTAGGGCAAACATATAACTAACATAACGATCCCTAACTCATACTGTAACATAAAGGTAAAACATGGGTACAATAATGATATCGTGCTAGTAACAGTATATAGTAATAAGCCATCTGAAACATATGCATGTATGCATGTGTATATCCAACGTGTGTCCATCAACGACACATCAAATCATCATGAAACCTGAGTGTCCAGCATCGACACTCGAAAATATCATAAAACCCGTGTCCAGCATCGACACGCAAATCCTCATATCTTGGGCGCCGTCTCATCGGATCGGCCCTCATATCCATCTGACCTCATAACTCCGGTCGGTATCCTCCGGATATCCACCGAGCCCAAACTATCACATGTCGGTAGTACTCTCCTGCCGGGATCAACGCCTTTCTATACGATCTTCTTGCCCCGGGTACCGCACCGGATCCACCATGTACCCGCAGGCGGTGCCTCCTCACTCCTCGAATTGGGTATACTCATAGCTCAGAACCGAGAGAACTCATGGTGGACGCCACAAATCATATCACGAGAAACCTCATTTTTAAAACAATCATAAGTCTTTTAAAATATATCAGCAATTCTCAAATCCAGAGATCTCATAAAAACATAATCTCATATACATGTAACCAATAAAGGTACAGTATATGCAAGCACAGAACAATACTGTAAAGTATTTCAAGTGTTATCATGTAAGCATGTCGTGTAATAATTACTGAACAATGAGTTATAATTCTACAGTTTACGAACAATACGGCGATATAACAGTTCTAATGTGTAAGTGGCATGACAATTACCGATGATGAGTGTGTGAGCCGGCAAATGTGTGTACGTGTAACATGCGCATCATCGGTAATGGTGCATATGTCCTAACGGACAAAGCCATATAAGGTAAGTGCTGGAAGCGCAGTACGTATGTCATGAGGAAATAACACAACATAAATATGAATGGTGTAAAATACGTGACTACACCTAAACTATATAGCTATAGTTTTAATAATACAAATCGTAGTTTGAAAATGGAGGCTACGGTATTTTTGATAAAAAGACACCATTTGAAAATCTGTAGCGTCCCTTGAGGCTTCCATTGAAAAGTGCATATGATTCGTCAGATTTGGAAATAAGTATGGTTCAAATGTAAGCGATTATCCACCAAGGTGTTTAGAAAGCAATGATGCTCCGAATCAAGACAATCCAAAAGTCGGTGATCCAGCCTCATAGTATCAGATGTGGTAAAATCATCGTACATCATCCTCAAGTCAAGAGTGTGGATCAATCATTCGGTATATCGTATCACGTACGGTATAATCGATCGTACGGTGTCATCAATTCAGGATAAGGATCTATCGTCCTATACATAATATCGCGTACGGTACAATCCATCGTATATCATATTACCTCATATTCTCGTGTGTGTGTGTGTGTGTGTGCGTGCGCGCGTGTGTGTATCAATCTCATATCATATCTTGACATATGTATATGTGCATATATCGCCTTGCATCCTGATATCAAAACATATCAATCATGCCATCTTGTGTCATCATATCCTCATTTCATCATATCATCTCGTACTTATCCTTATGATCATATCCGTAAGTACGTAAGCTTAGGTTTCTATATTTATGTTGTACATATTGGTTCTCCCATTACTATGGTTGCGTGGGTGCTATACGTCATCCACCCGACTTTCCTCATAGATATAGATCTACTCACTGCTATCCTTGTTCTAGCCGAAGTCGATGAACTTCTTGCTCTCCTTCGTCGTCTCGGAAGTCCACGCAAAGGTACCTACAAATCAACACACATCGTAACGAGATCAAAACTAAATCCGAAAAACAATACGGCACGCGAAGTGCACATAGGTTAGAACTTATGGCGCACACATACAAGAACAACCAAACAACCCTCAGCGTTGACGTACAAACGTCCAACGGCCGTGTCAAAACTCCAATACCGAAACCAAGTTTTCAAAATGTCGGAAACCAAAATCAGCAACTTAGAAAAATACTCCCAGATTTTGGATTAGGTAAAATTAGGATATTTTGCACATAGGGTAGGTCTATTTATCAGATAACATAGCTATGCACCGAAAACCACACCCTATCTCGCTGGTCAGGCCGCAATTTGCGGCCGTAGGGATTAAATCGGCGGCCTGATGAGGGAGTTGGGGTCTCGGGTTTCTAGTGTAGTCTCTAGGTGGTGTGCACATCTCACTGTATTTGCAAAATATTTTTCAGAGCTCTCGGGTGATATCAGATTCTATATAATCATCACAATTCATTAAAAACCGACGTCGGGAAAAATCTAAGTTCGTGTTTTGGGGTTTCTAGTCTCAAGTTTGTCCAGAATTCATCACTAAAGGTTTGTGGTCACTAACTAAACCTCAATTGTATCTCTACAACTCTAAAACATCCACTAAAATCATCCTAGAATTTTCCAAGATCACTAATCTAGCATAATCGAACTCTAAACACAAATAGGAGGTTAGAAACTTGATAATATGAACGAAAGTGAAGATTTTACCTCTTTGAGAAAATGAAGAAAATTCCTTGGTGGTCTAAGGTGCTCAAAATCCAAACTTGAATTCACCATGGGGTGTAGGATGAGATTGTGCACATTTTTTATGAAGGTGGGGTGAGATTTTGAGGTGGTTTGAGTGGTGTTTGTGGGGGTGGAAGTGAGGTGGAGGAGGAGAAGAATGAGGAGATGAAGAAGATGAAGGAGGATAATAAAATGGATGAAGGATGAGAAATGAATAAGCATCATGGTTGTAAGAACTTCCCCCCCTCTCTCTCTCGCCCTCGCCCTCGCCCATGCTCTCTTGTCCCCTCCTTGTCTCCCTCTCATTTATCTTTTCTTTTTCTTTTTCATTTTAAAACCCAAATACAACAAATACAAATGAAACCATGCATGAATGAAAACACAATGTGTCATGGCACATTTGTCATGGTTAACAAAAATGGATTTGGCTTAATGCATGATTAGTAGTGCACTAATCAAGTTTAACAAAAACTTGTATTTAAATAATTGTATAATTATTTATAAAATATCCAAATCCAATAAATGCCTTTATAATTATTAATCTCCAAATATTTTCCCAAAATAATATTTTAAATTTCTGAATTGTTACAAGTAGTGTCTCCCGGCAACTATTCACATACGATACGAGATTGCGATGGAGTTTCGATCCAAATCCAAACTCCATGGAAATCTATCACATGAGACTAAAACTCAAGATTTACATTTCGTTAACTAGTTTTCACAAAACTAATCAATGTGGATTCCAAAAATTGTATCACATATCCAAAGTTATCTTGACGATGTTAAACATTTCGATCGATGTTTCAAACAATCCCAATTAACAGAGATCTCAACAACTTGAGCCTCACCAAAAATATCCAGAAAGTCAAAAATGTCACAATGAAGCAGCAGAAGAAAAACGAGTCAATAACTCTTCAAGTTGGCGGCATAACCGCGGCCAAAACATAGTTTAGGCGGCGGTTCCGCGGCTACATGGAAGAGTTAGGCCCTCGTACTTCTTAGGGATCCATAGAATTACCTGCATGATTTTCTGAGAATTATTAATCTGGAAAATTTCAACGTTTGAAAAATTGGACAGAAAATACTAGAATCCGTGTTTAAAAACTTCGTTCGAACACTTTAACGTCGTCTAGTGCAATCCTAAGCCTCTAGCTTGGCTCTGATACCATGAAAGTATGTCTTAGCACCTCTACTAGGTTTCAACAAGTATCAAGTATGCAATTTTAAAAAATCTAGAGGTCTAAACATACTAAACAAGAATCGAACTAGAGAATTAGGGTTTCAAAGTAAAGCAAACAAGATATAAACTAAGTGGAGAGGGTTTACAACCTTTGTAGACCGGTCCTTCACTTATAAAGCTCCAAGTAGTAGTCCCTAGAACTCTTCTTTGACTCCACTTGAAGAAAGGATCGGGCTTGCTTGTAGTCTTCAATGCCGAAGATGATCCACCTTAAATTCTCTCACACTCAAGCTCACTCTTCACTAATCAAGGTTTTAATGAAGCAAACAAGCTAAACTAATGGGCTAGATTAGTGTAGGTTGATGAAATAGAAGGTTTTCTCACTCAAAAATAATTTTCTCTTTTCTTTTCTCAACTCAAGAAAAATCTAGATAGGAGGTAGGAGATGAACTTGGATGAGAGAGAATGAACCAAGAAAGTGAAGTGATAAAATGAGATAAGATTGTGATAAATATCAATGGATAATCCAAAAATAAAAGTGATGAGTCATGGCTTCTCAAGGCTTCTACAAGTATCTTTGGAAAATGACTCATTTCCTTTTTTTTAATTCATCATTATCTACTCATCTCACCTCAAATGTAATTCTCATACATCATAGTTCTATGTATCATCAACCATGATACAATATCATATGTGTGTGTGTGTGTATGTCACGCCCTGCTTCACAAAATACGGAATACGAGGGGTGAATAGACTGCCATGCTCCTAGGGCCAGGGAATAATCCCACCATAGTCACACTTCGGGTTCTAGCATTACATGGTAGTCAGTAAACAGTACTAGAGTAAAGGAAAATCACAGTTCACAACTTTATTACACTGCAATAAAAGAGTTTGAAATACATTTATTTTGCACAAGCGAAAAACTAACCAACGAAATACAAGGTGCTAAAACCAAAAGAAATGGCGCTGATGATGCAGTCTAGACCTCCGCAATCTCGAATGGTAGGTCCTACTCCTGGCCTGAATCCACTTCGTCCACTGAGTATGCACACTCAGGTCGTCAAGGCGACACATATAGCAATATATATATATATATATATATATATATATATGATGGGTACAATGCGATTAAATATGAAAGGCGCAACAGAATACAGAGAATGCGAATAATGAACATCATTTGAATATGAACGGTGCGATATAAGTATCATGTCAGTAGGTTAGGCAATGTGTATGTCACTACTTATCAGTCACTAAGTCAATGAAATCAATTGGTGGAAAGGAGGCTCGTGTTTAACAAGGGTCTCGTGCATGCCCGAGACTACGGTCCACTGTTGCCCGGGACATAACCATGCAGCCGTGCCGCTAGGCCCACGACCTAATGTATGTATATGTATATATATCATTAATAGCGAATGATCATCCTCTAAATCACTGTACCTCGCTAAATACGAGTTCAATTCCACCTTGATTTCCCCATTCCCCAGGTTATAGTATGAATTCAGGTATTATATAGATTGTGAACAAATATGTATTGCTTTCACTTTCAATCATGTTTCCACTTATCAATATCACTTTCGTATTTACCACAACCCAATCACTAAAACTTATATATCGACGATGCAAAACAGTCGCTAGGTCTCAATGTAAACAATCAATATGCAGCAGGTATAAAGCAAGCACACAAATAGGCAAAAATGCACTGAACAGACATTCACTATATTTTGACAGCCAACGCCATATAACTTGCACAATTTACCATAAAACACATGTATAAAATAAACCAAAACAATATAAAAGGCGTATGAAGTATACTTGATTATCTAAGCAATAAAATTAATCTCATGTCAAACGGAACTCAGGTTTGGGACTTATCATCATTTTAAATTTGCGATAGGTTGCTGGAATTCCAGTTTCAGAACTGGAAGTTCAACTTCACACGCAGTTTATTAGAGATCGTGTTCGGTTTCAGGTATCTCCACAGTTGAATAAAATCTAGGAATATCTTTTAGGTTTTCAAATCATCAAGCGGATTATCAATATCCTTTCTGTACTAGAAGTTACGTCCTGTTTAATATGACGGTGTAAGAAATGTCACTTCAGAAACTGCAGAACACATCGACATTCTAAAATACAAACTAAATATCAAACGACTGTGAAACTGCACGGGACCAAATTCAAGTGTTAGATAACTAAATTATCTACCCGAATATATGGGGCTCCACACATTTTAAGTTTTAAGTAGGGACGTGTAGGTATTCAAATTCAGGTATCCTCGTGAAATGCTTCCCCGGACTACAGTCCAGTGCCGCATTCGCAACCAAATATCGTTGCAGTAATCTATAAATGTCGAGAAATAAACTATGGATGGTTCTCTATTATTGAGTCAGATTCGATATGAGCCATAGAAAATCACATTCCAAACTGTATTGAATTTACAATGATTTTAACAAGGTAACATGCGCGGTAAAATTCAGATTTAGTGTCGCCTTTAGGGGGCGACTTTACATGATTATAAACATGCTATTTTTCATCCAGATTTCAACACGTTATTCGTAATCATTAAAGGGCTCTAACTATCATAGATTCCGCCATAGCAAGAAAAGTTTTGGTTTATAGTTCACATCAAACAGTAGGGTAGCATTTGGTAATTGGTCGAAAACACATATCTACACTACTATATAACAAAATAATCTAACATTATTATCTACCCTAGGTATTAAAATAGCATGAACAATAAGAGATGGGTTTTCTCTTGCCTTTGGCAAAAGTGGCACGACTGAAGCGGCGACATGACACGGCACGACACGCGCGCGACTAGCAAAGCTCAAGAACAGTACAAGCAGCAGCGACAGTGGCACTGTGATATGTAGGCTCGTCGACAACGGCAATGGCATGGAGAAGGCACGGGCAGTGGATCTGCAGTGGTAGCGGAAACGGGGCGGTGGGTTGCCGGCGGGTTTGCAATGGCTTGGGTGAGGAGTTCGGGGGCTCGGCACGATGCAGGGGTGAGCACGGAGGCTGTGGCATGGCGGTAAGGTGCAGCGGAGCTCCGGGGGTGGTGCAGGAGGTAAAGCGGCAGTGGGATCGGGCTTTGGTGTAGTGGGTCGCTGGGATCGTCGTAGTTGATAGAGGCAGCGAGCTCGAGAGAGTTGGTGGTCGCTTGAGGTGGGTCGTCGGCGAGGGTGCAATGGGTGGTGGTGGCGTCGATGAAGGAGTGGGGGAGAGCTCGGTAGGTCAATGGAGACAGCGAGGTGGTGATGGGTTTGTGGTGGGGGTGAGTGGGCCGAAGGAGGAGCTGGGGAGTTCAATGGTGTGTCGGTGATGATGAGTAAGGACGAAGGGAGTGAGTAAGATGGGATAAGGGGAGAGGGGCTCGAGGTTGAGACGAGGATGAGGCGAGTGGATTTGGTCGTCGTGGCCGTTGGAGGGAGCGAGTCTCGCGGAGACGACGAGAGAGGGGATCCGTTAGAGGGAGGAGATTTGGTGGAGGGTATCCGAGGAGTTCGTTGGCGATGGGGAGCGGGTCTCATAGAGGTGGGCGCGGTCGTCGCGGGCGCGAGAAGCGGGGGAACGTTGGAGGGGAAAAGGAAAGAAGCGAGGAAGAAGTGGGGTCAGCGGGTTGGGTCGGGTCGGGTGAGCACGGATCGGGTCGGGTAGGTTAGGTAATGGGTTTAGAGTTAGGATTAATAATTAAATTTAAAAAAAATCTAAAAAGTGCAAAAAAATCTAGGAAAATCTAAAGAAAATACGGGAAAATATATACAAGAACCGGGGATTTACATCATACCCTCCTTACAAAAATTTTGTCCTCGAAATTAAAGAATGAAAACAACAGAACAACAACACTACAAAAACAGGTGCGGAAAAAATGCATGGATGTCCTCCTCGCGTTTCTAGGTAGACTCCCCTGGAGAACGACCGCCCCAAGAAACTCGAACCAAGGGAATGACTTTGTTCTTCAGCACTTTTTCCCGACGATCGAGAATGGTGGTAGGCTGCTCCTCGTAAAGCAGATCAGTGCCTAACGTTAACTCCGAATGGTCCAAGATATGATTGTCATCCCGAACATAGCCTCTCAACTGAGATACATGGAAAGTATTGTCCACACCAGCTAGCGACGGAGGCAAGGAAAGTTGATAAGCCACCTCTCCTACTCGCTCCAGCACCTCAAAAGGTCTGATGAATCGGGGACTGAGTTTTCCCCGACTACCAAACCTGATCACTCCCCGAGTGGGTGATATCTTCAGAAACACATTGTCACCAATACCTAACTCCAACGACTTTCTGTCGGCATCTGCCCAACTCTTCTGTCGGTCCTGAGCTGCCTTGATCCGTTGCCTGATCGTCTGAACTTTGCTCACTGTCTGCAATATAAGCTCAGGGACCAACAACCTTCGTTCACCTACGTCATCCCAACAAAGAGGGGACCGACACTTCCGTCCATACAGAGCCTCCAACGGTGTCATCTAGATGCTAGCTTGGTAGCTGTTGTTATACGAAAATTCCACCAGATGGAGGTGGTCCTCCGAAGAACCCTGAAAGTCAAGCATGCATGCCCTCATGTCATGACCCGAAATTTAGCTCGTGACCGGCACTTAAATCACGCCATGTCTAAAGTCGTAATTTAATTCAAGTAAGCCGAAACCCAGAAATCTAAATCTTTTTAAGAAAATAAAAGAGGTGCAGTTTTGAAAAAGGTATAATGAAGGCAACTGGTTTACTAAAAGCATAAATAAAAGAACATGGAAATACAAGTGAGTTTATTAGTTGAAAAACATTTTTTCGCCTTTTAAAAATTTAGGCAGCAGCTCTCTTGTATATTTTGATCCAAAACCACAATACATAATAATATAAAGGCATCCCCAAGCGGGAGCTAGCTCTTCGCCAAACGGCGGATCCACAACCACGCAAAGCATAAATATAAGTATACGACGCCCAACGGCGAAGTTCACCACCAAAAAAATAAAGAATAAGCAAGACAACAAAACCTCGAGTAGCGGAAAGCCCCTCGCTCTAAGTCTCGCAACCACAAGTCTCACTAAGTCTCATTACTTATACAATTACTAGTTTTGATTGATGGAGTTGACTAGATACAAAAGGAAATATAAATACAAGAGTGGGTATGATACAAATGTCCCACCAACCAAGCAAATCACCCAAAAGCTGTTGTGAGACAGCGATGCCGCTACTGATCCATGCGGTCAACCTGCAAGAACTGTGGCACAACGAGGGTGAGTTGCCAACTCGTGAGTAGAAAAACATCAACAAGTAGAAATCGAGTAAACAACGACTCCTAGGTCAACTATATCATAAAGGTAATACTATGATATCTAGGGTGACCGTAATGGCATATGTGCCAACAATGTACTCAATGTCTATGTGCATGCGGATATCATCCAACCATATAATCGATGCCAGAAGGCATGTGGATCTCGTCCACGTGTCAACCAATGACACAACAACATCATGCATGTAAATATCATAAAAACATATGCATGAAGGTATCAGGATATAAATCGACGTGTGTCCCTCGCGACACAATCAAAATCATGGAACCTGAGTGTCCAGCATCGACACTCGAAACATCATGAAACCCGTGTCCAGCATCGACACGTAAATCCTCATATCTCTCGGGCTCCGTCAGTCCGGATCGGCCCACGGGCTCCGTCATTCCGGATCCGCCCATATCATCTCTCGACTCCGGTCGGTATCCTCCGGATAACCGCCGAGCCCAAATACTATCACCGGTAGGTAGTGCTCCCCTGCCAGGCTCACCGTCTAACAATACGAGTCTTCTTGCCCCGAGGTACCTCACCGGGTCTACCATGTACCCGCAGACGGTGCCTACCGCTCCTCGAATCGGGTTTCACATACCAATCTCAAAACCGAGAAAACACATGGTGGACGCACTGAAATATCATATCAAAAGAAACCGGGTTTTTAAAACAATACAAACTTTCTTTTGAAATAACCACGGTTCTCAAATCCAGAAATCTCATGAAAACGGCATATCTCAATGCGTATAATCGTAAAGCATGATGTATGCGACATATAACAGAAATGTAAGTATATCCGTGAATCATGCAACATGGAGCAGTGATGTGATAATATCAGTATATCCAAATGATGTGAACATAGCAAGTACATCACGCAAGGAGTCATATCATGATGCAGCAAATCTACTGTGTAGTGACATAGCAATTATCGATGAAGAAGTGTATTAGCCAGCCAATCTGTGTAAGTGTAACATACGCATCATCGATAATGGTGTAGGTGTACTAGCACAGGTATATGTAATGCAATGAGAGTGGCATGAGTGTAGCATAAAGTAAATCGTATGCAAAATGCTGACAGGTATACGTATCTAACATGACCGAGTCGGTGAATCTATCAATCGGCATCCAGCCTCACAACATCACTTACGGTATAATCTCTCGTACGGCATCCTCTACTCAAGGGTATGGATCAATTATCATAAAACTCATCGCGTGTGGTAAATCGTCGTAGGGCGGCATTAAACCATCAGGGATCCTATCAATCTATATGACAATGAGGGTACGGACCTATCGTCCCGTACGACATGTCACTCAAGACTCACAACATAATATACCTATATGCCTATAACCCAGGTCACATCCATAACCATCTCATATCTGGGGACCGGCAAGGTATCAATCATCTCAATCGACTCGCATCCGTATACCAACATATCATCAAATCATCATATCCCATCGTATTCTTTCATCGCATTTATACCTCACATCAAGTCAATTCTACATATACATTCTACTCTATACATCAATGTCATGCTACTCTAAAATTCATACTATTCTAGTTTAACTACAAATAGTCATGATTCACATTCACTTTTCATATCCTTATAGCTTTCATCTCATATCTTCATATGTATATTTTCAATCATTCACCTTAAACTGTCTTTTAACCATATTCTTAGTTTTCAAATCTAGGTTTCTACGACTGTATCCTATTTATCGGTTTCCATCAAAAACTTGCGGGGGTGCTATACGCCATCCACCCGACTTTCCCCCGTAGATATAGATCTACTCACCTTGCTCCTTGCTTTCCGAAGTCGATGACGCCATGCTCCGTCGCCTTGGAATCCACGCGAAGGTACCTACAATATCAACACATATCGCAAATGCTATTAAAACTCAAGTCGGAAAACCAATACGGCACACGGTTCGCTCATAGGTTAAAACCTATAGCCTGCTCATGCAAAACAATTAAACAATCATTGTTGTTGATGTACAAACATCCAACAACCAAATACAAATCTAAATATCAAAACCTAGCATTCAAAATACGGAAAACATATCCAAAAATCACACTAAAGTGCTCCCAGATTTTGACTCGGGTCAAATGGGGATAAACAAACAGTACTATGGGGTAGTATATAATGTGTGTGAGCTACTGTATAAATCCCAGCACCAGACACCGACACATGGCCGGCCACATAGCTCCTATTTCCGGAGAGCTCGGTCAATAGGGGCTGTTTGGGTTCGTCTTTCTACAGTGGGTTCCTAGTGGTTCAATTAGGCCTCTGGACTTGTTTGCTAAACTCAGAAATTCCCCGGGTCATCCCAGATTCCCTTTAGTCCCTAATTTACACACAAAACCGACATGGAACTAATCTAAGTTTGTATTCTCTGTTCTAGGTTGAGAATTTGATCTCTAGGGTCTTGTACACCCTCACTACAGCTCATAAGCCCACAAGTCACCAAACCCTCTCTTGAATTTTCCAATTTCACAA
Organism: Agapanthus africanus; assembly: GCA_030015575.1. Lineage (NCBI taxonomy): Eukaryota > Viridiplantae > Streptophyta > Magnoliopsida > Asparagales > Amaryllidaceae > Agapanthus > Agapanthus africanus. The sequence goes on from JASDDO010000012.1 coordinate 358,478,126, forward strand.
CCCCATACCTTAAACCCATTCTAAACTAACTAGAATGCTAGGAAAACATAAACTAAACTAAATGGAAGGGATTATACCTCATGGATGAAACTCAAGAGAACCCTAGCTTTCCAAAGTTATCAAAATCCCACTTTGCTTAGTCTATTGTGTAGAGGGTGAGGAGGTGATCATTTTTTGTGAAAGGGGTATAAGGTTTTGGCAAGGTTTTTGAGATGATATTTGGGATTGAACGTGGAGGGAAGTGAGCTTGAGGAAGATGAAGAAGGAGATTTAAAATGGTGGGGGAAAGAGAATTGAGGCAGCCCCCTCCCCCTCTCTCTCACTTATTCTCTCTCTCTCTCTCTCTCTCTCTCTCTCTCTCTCTCCAAGCATGCTTACCCTTCATCATTATGTCCCATCTCTCTCTCTCTCCTCAATCATTCCTCTCATTTCTTTCTTTTCTCACCATAATAAAACCAACCATAACTAAAAAAACACAATGAACATGTAACCAAATGAAACATGTCATGGTGCACTAACCATAAAAAACTGTAGAAACACGGATTTGGCTTAATCGTGATTAGTAGTGCACTAATCGGGGTTTTATTTAAACTGCATAAATAAATTTTAAAAATGCCAAATCCTTTAAATATATTTTTAAATGAATAAATTAATTTAAATTTCTAATTATTTCACAATTATTGGTATATATTTATACCCTTTTTCGAAACCCCAATTTCATAAATTAGGCAGTTTTCGGGAAATATATTATTTTAATATTAAATTCCAAAAATAATATCTTATATTTTCTGAAACGTTACACCTCAGCATATCCTCAAGCGTCTGGATAGTACGCTCAGATTGCCCGTCCGTCTATGGATGATAGGCCGTGCTGAACTTGAGACGCGTGCCCAAACTCTCCTGCATAGAAATGGGAAATAGACCTGGTGTCTCGATCAGACACGATACTAACGGGCACCCCGTGTAGTCTCACAATTTCCTGCATATATTTCTCCGCGAGCAACTCCGTCGATTGTCCGACTCGGAAGGGTATGAAATGCACGGCCTTCGTAAGACGATCAACAATAACCCAGAAAGCATTATTGCCTCTTGGGCTCCAAGGTAGTGCCGTCAGAAAATCCATGGTGATGTGCTCCCATTTCCACTCTGGCACTGGAAGCGGTTGCAACAACCCAGCTATTCTCTGATGCTCGGCTTTCACCTGTTGGCATACCAGACACTTGGAGAAAAAGCGAGCAATCTCCCTCTTCATCATGTTCCACCAGAAGTGTTACCTCGGGTCACTGTACATCTTGGTGCCACCTGGGTGCACCGAGTAAGCGGAACTATGTGCCTCAGCTAGAACTTCATCCAGAATACCCCCTTTGGAACACACAGCCGGCTGCCATATCTCAGAGAACCATCTTCGTGAATCTGCAAATCCGTCCTCAAACCAGCCTCAACTAACCCTCTGAACTTCTACAACTGAGAGTCTTCAGCCTGTGCAGCTTTGATGCGATCTATAAGCGATGATTGAACCTGCAACTGCCAAACCGGTCCGGGCATACCCGGAGTAACTACCTCCAACTCGAGTCTCTGAAGGTCATCGAGAATCCCTTTTTGACAAGTCAGCAATGCAGCTGACGGCCTGCGACTGAGAGCATCAGGAACGACGTTCACCTTCCCCGGGTGATACTGTAGATCAATGTCGTAGTCTGTGTAACACCTGAGAATATGTTAGCGACTAATTATATTTTAATAAGTGATTTTTTTTATAAAATTTTACCAAATTGATTTTCAAATATTTTATCAAAATTAATAAACATTTTTCTAGAATTTTCCTAAGCTTGCACAAACATGTGCATGTAAACTAGGGTTAAAATTTGGGTTAAACCATGTTTAGGTAACCATGGTGGTCTAACCCCTTTTTGTTAAGCTAATTAGTTTTAATTAAGGTTTTAGTTTTGTAAATTCAAATTGGTTTTGGGGTTGACTTGTGTTGAGGAGAGAGAGGTTATGATGGTGATGCATGCAAACATTTAATAAGAGAGAGAAAGGTGGCTCTCATGGGTGTTTTCAAATCTTTTTGCTTCATCCCTCAAACACTCACCTCACTCACAACTTTCCCTCTCACACACACACACATTAGCCACAACAGCAGCCCATCATCATGAACAACAGCAGCACCAACCTCTTAAGCAACATCCACAGCAGTAGCAACCTAATAAACAACAGCAGCTGCAACAACAACAACATCCCAAACAACAGCAGCAACTACAACAGAAACAGCAGCAACTGCAGCTGAAACAACACCACACCAACAACACCAGCAAGCATCAGCATCAGCAGCTGAAACAACACCACACCAACAGCACCAGCAACTCAGCAGCAGCAGCTCCAGGCAGCAGCAGCAGCGCCCCAGCAGCTCCATCCCTTCTTCTTCTTCTCCTTCTCCTTGTTTGTGAGGTTCCTTGGGGGTATAACTTCTAAACTCCTTCCTTGTTGGCTTAGTTGGTGTCGTTATAGCTTCGATTAGCGATAATTATACGATTTTGTGCTTGTTTGGGTGATTTGTGTGAAATTGTGTTTAAGTGATGTTAGTGTTGGGTAGACTAGCCTAAGTAAGTGTTGTTAAGGCCAAGTTAACCTTGGATAACCCCAGATTACACTAAAATACCCTGAGTTATCAAAAGTGGGCAAAACTTGACGTTTTTTAGCAAAACTTAGCTTTTTGGAAATCTGCTATTAACCCAGTGAGTTCAGAATGAAATTGAGTGGACCGTAGCCTACTGGTGATACCCTGACCCCACCACCAGAGCCCGACCCCACCACTCCAACCTACGGCCGCTGGAAAAATCATTCTGGCCGCAAATTGCGGCCAAACCAGGGAGTTAGGAGCTAGGGTTTTTGGTACAGGTGTCTGCTACATTTTGTAGGTCCATGGTATATATAGTTTTGTAATATTCTAACCTGGGTAAAATCTGGGGCAGTATGTCGTTTTCTGGTATTTTTAGTTTGCGCGATACGCACGATACGCGGGTGGATTCTGTGATTCAGCGTATCACGGCGTATCGGATTGAGTTTTAGACACACACACACGTTCCAGCGTATCGCGCGCACGCGCGTTAATTCGCGACGCGAGTTTCTCGTTTTGTTCCGATATCTCGTTTTACGAGATATCATTATATTTGGATTCTTGTGTAAATTCCAAGTTCGCGGGAGGATACGTCAGACGCCGCCAGAAAAGGGAAGCAGGTGGTCGACTATACTGAGCACGCGACCAGGTGAGTAGATTTAACATCTACGGGGAAATCGCCCGTATGGCGTTAAGCGTCAGGGCGTAATAGGATATTTAGTCATGTGTGTTCATATAGATATATTAGTAGCATACTCTCTTGTTATATATAGAACTGGTAGTATAGAACACTGCACTGTCACTAACAGTCCAAGTTGCACGAGCACGATTTATATGCTACACTCACACCGTTAGTGATTGCCATGACACTCACATTATAAGATTGCCATAAACCGCATATATGATTCTGCTTTGTTGATGTTGTCATGATTTGCCGCATACTATCACATGTATATTCATACCATGCACACTGTATACGGACTTTTTTGCGTACCTTCATTGATATATCACTACTTAGGCACATATGCATCATATGTCTACAATAGTGCACATGTACATTGCTACATTCACTTTGCATACTTATTCATTCGCACATCCATACCTATACACATATTCATATGCTACATACATGGATGACATTGACTTGATTTAAAACTAAGGGACCGCAAGCGATATTTTCAAAACTAGATCTTTTAAAAGAGCGGTTTTCCCTTTCTTTTACTCTTAGCTTCATACGACACATTGCATGGATCTACGCATTGTATTTGATTTATGTGATTTCTGGATTTGGGAACCGGAGTACTATTTTAAGAAAATACGCACTGTTTAAAAACCCGGTTTCCCTTGATATGATATTTTAGTGCGTCCACAATGAGTTTTCTCGGTTTCAGAGAGCTTGTGTGAGTATACCCGATTCGAGGAGAGGTAGGCACCGATTGCGGGTACATGGTGGACCCGGTACGGTACCCCGGGGCGAGAAGACTCGTATTGTGAGATGGTGAGCCCGGCGGAGGGACTACTACCTATCAGTGATTGGTTAGACCTGGCGATTATCCGGAGAATACCGACCAGATTCGATAGATGGATACGGGACGACGCGTACTGCCGGGGGACGAGGGCCGATTCCGCAGACGGAGCCCGTGGGCGGATCCGATGGACTGACACCCCATACTGGAGGATTTGCGTGTCGATGCTGGACACGGCTGATTTTATGAGATTTCGAGTGCCGATGTTGGGCACTCACGATTGTTTGAGATTCATAGGATTTGAGGGCCGATGTGGATGACGACGCCTGAGTTTTACTGGGATTTGGGTATATTTATGGACACCGGTCATTTTTCCACGTTGATATCCCGTGTAGAAACTATTTATTCCCATGCTCAGCATTTAGTATTTGACATCTCATCCTGTACCTATTGTACCTGATATAGTACACATGCTATACATGATTATCGCATACCCTGCTCATGTTATATAGGGTTGTTAGATTCCATATCAGACATGATTATTGCATATCTTGCACATCATATAGAGAGACTTTTAGATTGCACTTGTTGCCTGATGTGAGCATTCAGTTCATCATATAGATGTTATCTTTTGGCATAGGTTAGAGTATCGCAGCACGTGCATACTCGCGATTACCTTTATATGTTATCTACTATTCACGAGTTGGCAACTCACCCCCGTTGTGCCACAGTGCTTGCAGGTTGCCCTTTGGAGTAGTCGCGGCTGGCTGTTTACGGCATCTTTTGACACAGATACCATTGCTGAGGCGTGTTAGCCTCTTGCTATTAGGTGGGTTTTGTACGGTATCTGTGTACTTTTTAGTTGCATCTTGATGTATCTAGTACTCTCCATCTACTTTCATGTATTGACTTAGAGACAGTTGTGAGGACGATGTATGTTATTTGTATTCTGTTGTCGAGCTCGTTGTGAGCCGACTTTACTTATGCAGTTTTATCTTTTATGATATTTGTTTTCACTTTTCTGCTCACTCTTCGCTTCGGCATCGCATATTAAATTGTGGTGATTGCTCCGCCATTGGGCGCGATTCTCCCATTGAGATGCATTATTTATTTCACATGTTACTTTTACTTATATCTCGCCTTTTACCCGATTTCGGGACAAATTTTTGGTAAAGGAAATGTTGCTAAAATTATTTAAATAATAACTTGAACCTAAAAGGATTTCTACTAAACAACTTAAGGTTTTCTAAATGTTTTAACAAATATTCTAATAAATGTTTTAACACTCTAAATTTTAAATGGTTTTGATTTCTGGGTTCGGCTTACTTAATCACGTTACGCCTGTAGACGTTGCATGGTTAAGTGCCGGTCACGGGCCGAACTTTGGGTCATGACAAAGTTGGTATCAGAGCGTAGGTTTTACCTTCGGAGTGTAGGATGACCCTGGTATGATGGAGTAGGTAGCTGCAGTAGGGTGGCGTGGCGTGTGTATGTTCCGCGGCATACTCACGACACGGTACTCCGCCTAAGAGACCTTAGGATTTATTGATTGAAATTCTTTCATAACTGTATACATTCTTGCGATTCGATTTCCGTATCCTTATCGAATCTTACCTTCCTTTTCAGCCACTATGCCGCCAAAGACTACGAGGGCACAGAGAGCGGCTGCGAGAGCCGAGGTTCATGTTGACTCGTCCGAGACGAGGACTGATCCGGGTAATGCACCTGTTGCACCCGAGCAGACTGTCCCTCCTATGACAGATCAGATCGCCACACTAGGGGCTGGTATGCAGGAGATGCGCCAGACGGTGGGATCCAGCATGCAAGAGATGCGTCAGATGATAGGGTCGCTAGTTGAGACGCTTCGAGCGCAGCGACCAGAGGTAGCTCCACCAGTCACGGGGACCGCGATGGTATCTACAGCACAGGCAGTTGCCCCTGCAGCCACGGAGGTGATTACAGTATCGTTAGCAGAATTCATGAGGCTGAAGCCTCCGGTCTTCACAGGCACCGACGCAGCCGAAGACCCGCAATCCTTCATTGATAGGATGGCCTGGATTTGTCGTTCCCTTAGATGCTCAGATACGAGATGGGTCGAGTTCGCGAGGTTTCTCCTGGAAGGACTTGCGCAGAAATGGTGCGAATCGGTCGAGAAGGGCAGAGCAGCAGGTCTTCCTCCTATGACATGGACAGAGTTTGTGACGATCTTTCTAGCCCGCTTCCTTCCCCAGAGTGTCAGGGATGCTCGAGCACGCAGATTTGAGTCCTTGTGCCAGACGCCAGAGATGACCGTGGCAGAGTACGATGTGCTGTTCACCGAGCTATCAGTTTATGCTCCGTACCTAGTGGCTACTGAAGAACTGCGAGTCAAAAGATTTGTCCGAGGCTTGCTTACACCACTGTTCCTTGTGATCAGCGCACAGCATTACGAGACATATGCCGCAGCTGTAGACGCAGCCCTATTAGTCGAGGAGCGCCTTGCCGAGACTTCGGTAGTTCCAAGGCCGAAGAGGGTTCGTACTGACAAGACAGCTCAGAGACATCCATTCAGACGCCGTGATAGACGTTGTACAGGTGGCAGGGACTCGGGGCGAGGTCAGATGTTTAGCTCATACCCCCAGGAGGTCAGCAGTCGTCCCGTGGATGCTTTGGATCTGGTCGTCTTCATCACCGCGTCAGAGATTGTACCGAGACACGCCAGAGGGAGCCAGAAGTAACGCATGTCACACTTCCAACTTCTCCACCCCATAGGGCGTTGCCCATTGTACCCACAGTTTCTCCGCGTCAGACTCAGGCACAGAGAGGCCATGGTCGCGGAGGGTTTGTTCCTAGAGGGCGAGGCAGTCGAGCCAGAGGACAGCCAGCCACCGACAGAGTACAGCCAGCTACTAGTAGGGGACCACCAGTTACAGGTGGAGGACAGGCACGGGTTTTTGCTTTGACGCATCAGGACGCACAGGCGTCCAATGCGGTGGTCTCAGGTACCTTATCAGTATGTTCTGTTGATGCACACGTATTGTTCGATCCCGGATCCAAGCACTCGTATGTTTCCACACATTTTGTGCCGAGTTTGGGTAGAGAGTCTGGGTTGCTTGATCAGCCGCTTGTTGTGACCACTCCCGTGGGAGAGTCGTTTGTTGCTAGGCACGTGTTCCGATCCTGCGTTGTCCGTATTGGCGAGAGAGAGCTGCCTGTCGATTTGATCCTTCTTGAGATGTTGGACTTCGATGTTCTTTTGGGCATGGATTGGTTGGCCACGTACTATGAATCTGTGGACTTCCACGAGAAGACAGTTAGATTCTGTTTTCCCGGCGAGTCGACTTTTGTTGTGCAGGGTGACCGTGGTGCCACCCCTCACCTTTTGATTTCTTCTCTTCGCGCTGGACAACTTTTGAGGAAGGGATGTCAGGGATTCCTAGCCTATGTTTGTGATATTAGAGCTACGGATGTTCCATTAGACCAGGTTCCGATTGTATGTGAGTTCCCTGACGTGTTCCCTGACGAGCTTCCTGGGCTACTGCCTGAGCGTGAGGTTGTGTTCTGTATTGATTTGATTCCCGGCACGGGGCCTATTTCTATACCGCCCTATCGGATGGCCCCGACGGAGCTTAGTGAGTTGAAGAGTCAGTTGCAAGATTTGCTGGACAAGGGACTTATTCGACCTAGTGTTTCTCTTTGGGGTGCTCCGGTCCTGTTTGTTAAGAAGAAGGACGACAGTTTGCGTCTGTGTATCGACTATCGGCAGCTGAATCGGGTGATCGTGCGGAACAGGTATCCTTTGCCACGCATCGATGATTTGTTCGACCAGCTTCAGGGGGAAGGATATTTTTCGAGGATCGATTCAGCTGAGAGTTCGACAGGAGGACATTCCGAAGACAGCTTTCCGTACGCGTTATGGCCATTATAAGTTTTTGGTGATGTCGTTCGGACTCACCAACGCGCCAGCAGCCTTCATGGACTTGATGAACCGTATATTCAGGCCATATCTTGACTTGTTCATCATCTTATTCATTGACGATATATTAGTGTATTCCCGGAGCAGAGAGGAGCACGAGCAGCACCGGCGGATCACACTGCAGACTTTGAGGGAGCACCAGCTTTATGCAAAATTCTCCAAGTGCGCGTTCTGGTTGGACAGCGTGGACTTCTTGGGTCACGTGATTACACGGGATGGTATATGTGTAGACCTGAGGAAGGTCGAGGCCGTTTGGAGTTGGCCCAGACCTACATCCGTTACTGAGATACGCAGCTTTCTAGGACTGGCCGGCTACTACAGGCGATTTGTACAGGATTTCTCCCGTATTGCTGCACCTTTGACCGGTTTGACCTGGAAGGGGGTTCCTTTCGTTTGGACGGAGGAGTGCGAGCACAGTTTCCAGCAGTTACAGACTTGTTTGACTACGGCGCCAGTGTTATCATTGACTTCAGGATCAGGCGGGTTTGTAGTCTATTGTGACGCCTCACGAGTGGGGCTAGGGTGCGTATTGATGCAGCATGGCAAGGTGATCGCATATGCTTCCCGGCAATTGAAGAAACATGAACAGAACTACCCCACTCACGATTTGGAGGTGGCTGCAGTGGTCTTTGCACTTAAGATCTGGCGACATTACCTCTATGGAGAGTCGTGCCAGATATTAACTGATCACAAGAGCCTAAAGTATATATTGTTAGTGTATATGCCTTAGAGGCCATTACTGTATCATACTGGATTGTATATTACTTAATGGAAGCTTGGGATATTCACCTTGTATTGACATTCTTGCTCAAAATGGAAGTATGCTACTTGGTTTGTTTATGATTTAATGTGTGCATGTGTTTCTTTTAGCATATCGCCTTTACACATTAGTGGAGCCCTTAGGATCTTTGCTTGATTACCAGCGTTGTGATGGCAGTCACACTCGTGGGGGCTGGGTAATCTATAAGCACATCCTTATACAGGTCCCTTGTCGCAGGTCTATAGAGACAGGACATCGATACTCCGGAGTAGACTAGCGTATGCGCTTCTTGTCCCATCTTGGGAGACGGTATGTCCCACAGCCGTCAGTACGTCGTACTTGAGATAGTATGCGGGTGCTCATTAGGTTACGAGTACACTGGACAGGACTCGTCGGGAACTGTTGGTTGGTATTATACCTATCGTCAGTTATCAGTTCCCAGGTGACATGAGTACAGCTTTGTCCGTTGACTTGATACTGTCGCTTCGCCTCGAGTGTGTTCCCACTGTACTTTGATTGCTACCCTACCACGGCTCAAAGGAGTCGTGCAAACAGGTAGTTTTTGGGTGCAGTCCGGAAGCACTTGGAGGCAGTGACGGTTAGACAGGATTCGTCTCTCCCGGTATTGGGGGTTGATATCGCGCTGTGTCTAGGAGAGCCATTACACAAAGTCCCTGGCCAGGGCAAGCGAGATAGACTGGTAGGTTTCCAGAGTTATCTCAGGTGTTCTAGGCTACACTCCGGCACGACTTGTACCGCTAGTAGGGGACTGACGTTTACCGCCCCCTAGGCCCGTCATGCGATGTTCTTAGACGAACAGACCGGACTGTACGGAGACTGTCACATTCAGGCTCAGTAGGAGTTCAGATGGGTTTACCTCGTCAGTCTTCTTATCGGCATCTACCTGGGGACCGTTACGTACAGCTAGTGCCGCTTGCGGTCTGTGGTTAAACCCACTGCCAGCGTAGTGTCGAGTCTTTAGAGTCCCACACAGAGGGTTATTCACCTTTAGGCAAAATGAGTAGAGGTCGCATGGTTTTGCGACAGGGTTCGTTCACATCCGCGCACTTGTGCACGTATGGTGTCCGGACAGCTTATACTAGCGGGCTTTGGTTTAAGCCGGATCCTAGTATATGATTTGGGATTGGTTTTATCTCATTGTATTCGTGTTCCTCGGAACACGGATACGGGTGTGTATGCACAGTTGACTGAGACAGAGGCAGAGGACTTATATTAGGGTTGATGACTATTGTCATTTTCTTAACCCTAATGTTTTGTGTGAATTATGATTTATTAATAATTAGTTAATTATAATTGTGCATGGTTAGGGTTGTTGACCATTTGACTATACTTGACTTGTTGACCTAGGTTGACAAGTTGACCATCATCATTCCATATGAAAGATGCTCTTTGATCCTTGCAAAAGTATTTAATGTGAAATGATAATGGTCATTTCTTGATTAACCATGACAATTATCTTTTGCTAATTATCTAATTTACATAATTCACATATATGTGAGAAGGTTGAGAATTTCTTCTCACTTTTATCATTTCCATTCTCTCTCCTCCTCTTCCTCTCTCTCTAGCTCTCCCCTCTCATGTGTTGAGAACCATTTGAGCTTGAAATAATCCCTCCAAAAACACTCTCTACTCTTTCTAAGGTCCTGGGTCTAGCACACCAAGCACCTTAGTTACTTCTAGTTTGAGGTTGGAGCCAAAGGTTGAGGCCCTCGGGTGGATCTTTCTTCGGCAAGAGAAGCGACAAGGAGAACCCTTTCTTTCACTCCAAGGAGCAAGGAGAGAAGGACTTGAAGCCCTAGGTATAACCCACTTTCCGAGTAGCTAAACTCTTTAGCTTTGTTTGTTAGTTTTGTTTAGCAAAGATCCCTCCTTTACATAGTCCATGTTGCCTAGAGTTGTAAAAATCGAATTTTTCATAACGTTTCCGCCTCCCTGAAAGCACCGGGGTGGGCAACGTGGACTTACAGTGGTATCAGAGCCTAGCTAAACACAAACTAACTAGTTATCAAAGTATATAGAACTTCGATCGCAAAAAATCGCAAAACATTTTTCCGAAACCCTAACTTTCTTCCGTTTTTAAAACCTGCTTTAAAATTAATAAATCATATATTAAAAATCGGCTCAGGCTTTTTTAAGTACAGGCAAGAAAAACGACCCACTGAACCGACCAACTCACCGCGGTTCCGCGGCCGAGTTGACTCGGCCGTGGATCGTTTTTCCTGCAGTTTACTTCTGGGGGTGTTTTGTGATTTTTGAGATAGTTTGTTTCCACCCAGATTTTCCAGAGAACAAGTTGGTTTTTGGGGTGGTCACAAATCCGTATTTTTGATCGAACTTCTTTACACTTTGGCTAATGGGTTATATCTGTAATGTATTATATGTATTGAACGTCCGCTAATCGCTATACGTCGATTAGTGGAGGTTATACATATCTGTGATCTGTAATGTTGATGGTATGTGTATATGAATTCGTTGGATTGTCGCGGATGAATAGCCGGGGGGGTTGTGAGATGAGAGTTTTCTTATTCTTTCAATTCTTGTAATATGTAAATTGATGTAACAATTATTTGTATGGCCGCACAACCGGGTCGGGGTTGTAGCCGTCATTGTATAATTTCTTTTTACTGTTTTTGCTCCTAGGATAGACTCAAGGTGGGGTGCACAAACTACCGGGTATCTCGAAGTGCCGAGTGGCCTACTCACGGTGTTGAAGGAGGTTGCTTCGCTTCGGGTACTTGGCGGGTAGTTTGCCGCACCCGTAGGGGTCTAGGGTAGGGTTTGGCTATTCATCGCGACCGTGTAATCCGTTCTTCGTTACAGGCTCGTACGAATTGTGGATTCCAAGTATATCTAATGTATTCATCTGTGATCTGGAATGGCTATCATTGCAAGTGACGAATGTTTATATATATCTATATGATATCTATTTAGGCGTTGCTTAAGTTTTGCATCCGCGCTAGTCCAGCCCCCGCTCTGTCATTAGTTAAGTAACCTAACGGGTGATGACGGGACCCCGTGGAGAATGCGGATGGCATAAGCGTACGTCATATTTTCGTTGGTTTCTGCAATGGTAGGATTAAATGATGGGACGCATTGGAATTAATGCAAGATAAAATAATCCAAGTAAAAGTCGTTGGAACACTTTGAAAACCACTCGGTTCTTTTCAAAACCAAACTTTTAAATGCGGAGCTTGAACCACTCCTTTTGAAAGCTATCTCGTTCCTTCGATTATATCAAGTTCGCTACGTTCACGGTTTCGCCAAAACCATTCGTGGCCCTCCGTCGTTTCACATGAATGGTCAATAAGTATTCATGCTATGTATGTTGGCCAAAGTCAAGGCATAGTGATTGGTAGCTATTGGGTATTCATGTGCAGCATAGATAGATGTGTTGGTTTGGGGCAGTCGTTCTACCATTTTGGCCAAAGTCAAGGGTATGTGCGGGTGGGCTCAAATTAACCTGGAGAATGACGGGTAGAACTTGACATGTGACTTATGATATTTTGGCCAAAGTCAAGGTCATGAGAGCATGGGGCAAAAATCCACATCGGGAGTTTCAAAAGAACTGAAACTTGCTAGTGTTGCATACCATTTGGAGTGTGATGATTCTGGTAGGATTCCTCCAATTTTGTCACGCAATGATATTTGGATCCCGATCCTACTGTGAGTATATGCTACTCCTCCGGAACTTTCTCACTTAACGATCAATGCTATAAACCAAGTAGGTGTCTAGAAAGGTGTTAGCGGGGCTACGCCCACAGGGAAAAGAGGTTACTTAATTAAGGAACTTCGCGAAAGCATTGGAAAACCTCCCTCGAAGTACCGACACTGGCCTGGCTGAACGGTTAAGCAAGTATTGTACGGTAAGATTGATCCCGACTAGTTCTTCCTTTATGGATTGAGGAGGGATTCGAGAGACAGTGGGAGCCATCCTGTTTAGACAAATTAAAAACCACTCTAAACTTGCAAGAGCATCATGCTAAAGTGTTTCTTCTCTCTCTCCTAATTGCAGCGACCATTTATCATGACTGGACTTAAGTTACTTCTAGATAAAAACATACTGACATGGCCAAACTACAAAGATTGGCTCAGGAATGTCAAAATGGCAATCACTTATCACAAGTTGGGGTATCTTCTTACCACCAAAGCTCCCCCTGTCCCAGGTCCCACCTCCAGCGTCACGGATAAGGAAATCCGTAAGACTTGGGAGATCGACTGCGCGAAGGCCAAGTGCCTTGTACTTGCCTCTATGGACAACGAACATCAGAGGAGGCATGAGAATATGGACCTCGAATCCATATTTCTCCATACAAAAGAACAGTATGGAGAGCAATCTCGTATCGCAAGATACGAAGTGTCGAAGAAGTTATTTTCGGCAAGATTGGCCGTCGGATCATCGGTAGCGGAACACGTGCTTAAGATGATTGGCTATATAGAGGAGCTCGCGGACCTTGGGACCACGTTGGAGAATGAGCTCTATACGGACTTGATTCTCCAGCCCCTTCCTTCCACTTACGCCCAGTTCATCCTGAACTTCAACTTGCAGGAAAAGGAAGTTGAACTTTCAGAGCTCCTCAACTTGCTGAGGAGTGCAGAGGGCACCCTACAGAAAGGTAGGGAAACATCCACTTTGTTCATAGGAGGATCTTCCTCTTCTAGGTCCAGGGCGAAAACTAAGGGAAAGAATAAGAAAACCCCCGCCAAACCAAGGGGCGGTGTTAGTAAGGTGGATACGAAGGGAAAGGCAAAAGCAACAAAGGTAGCAGGGAAGCTTGTGGATAAGGAAGAATGCTTTTACTGTCACAAGAGTGGACACTGGAAGAAAGATTGCAGGGCTTGGAAAGCCAAAACACAGGATTTGAAGCAGGTTGCGGCTTCAGCTTCAGGTGTGTATGTTATTGAAAACTGTCTATCAATAAACTCTACGTCCTGGGTATTGGATACCGGATCAGGATCTCATATCTGTAATTCTTTGCAGGCGTTGAGAAAGCGTAGGTTTTTGAAAGCAGGTGACATGACCCTCAAAGTTGCAAACGGAGCTAGCATGGATGCTGAGGCCGTGGGGGACTATCACCTGGGAATGTCAGATGGACATGTTTTGGTTCTACGTAATTGCTTTTTTTTACCCAACGCAACTTGTAATATCATTTCTGTATCTTTGATTTCTAAAGAAGGTTATGAATTTGCGTTTGTAAGTAATGTTGTAAACATTCACCTAAATCAAGTTCTGATTAGGTCAGGTACATTGAGCAATAGTATATACGTATTAAACCAACCACAGATTTTCAATATCCAGAATACACACAAAAGAAAGTCTCCGGAAACAAATCAGAATTTCTTATGGCATTGTAGACTGGGTCACATCAATGAGAGAAGGTTGTTGAAGTTACATACAGAAGGATATTTGGATCCGTTTGAATATCAATCATATGCAACTTGTCAATCCTGTCTCAAAGGAAAGATGACAAAGACTCCGTTCACTGGACACGGAGTAAGAGCGAGCGAGCTCTTGGGACTCGTACACAGCGACGTGTGCGGTCCAATGTCTACGAATGCACGAAGCGGTTATTCCTACTTCATTACTTTTACGGATGATTTTTCAAGGTACGGTTATGTCTTCTTAATGAAACATAAATCCGAAGCCTTTGGAAAATTCCAGGAATATAAGAATGAAGTAGAAAAACAAACAGGCAAAAGTATCAAGACACTGAGATCTGATCAAGGTGGTGAATACTTGAGTGTCGAGTTCCTGGATTACTTAAAAGAGAATGGAATTCTCTCTCAGCTTACTCCACCATACACTCCGCAACATAACGGTGTATCGGAGAGACGGAACCGAACCCTATTGGATATGGTACGGTCCATGATGAGTAACGCTGAGTTACCGCGATCATTCTGGGGATATGCGCTAGAATCAGCTGCATACCTTTTGAACCGAGTTCCAACTAAGACTGTGCCTACTACACCATATCAGATGTGGTGTGGGAAAAGACCCTATCTTAATCACATTAAGACATGGGGATGTCCAGCTTTTGTCAAAAAGCAGCATGCGGACAAGCTCGAGGCACGCTCAGTACAGTGCAAGTTCGTGGGATATCCAAAGAACTCCAAGGGATATTTCCTCTATTGCGAAGAGGAACAAAAGGTATTTGTTTCTCGTCATGCCCACTTCTTGGAAACTCAATTTTTGGAAAAACAGATAAGTGGGAGCGCAATAGAACTGGAAGAAATTCCAGAACCACGAGCTATTACTGAAAGCTTAGTAGAACCAGAGGGTTCGAAAGATCAGGACATTCCTACGCCGCTCCGCCGAAGTAGTAGGCAGTCTCATCTGCCCGAGAGATACTACGGTTTTCTCATAGACGGGGATAGAGAGGATTGCATCATTGTTAGTGATGAGCCTACTAGCTTCCAGCAGGCCATTCAGAGCGTTAACTCGGTAAAATGGCTGGATGCAATGCGGACCGAAATGGAGTCCATGTACACCAACAAAGTATGGACGTTGGACATTGCTCCAGATGGGGTAAAACCCGTAGGATGCAAGTGGATCTTCAAAAGGAAGATTGGTGTAGATGGACAGGTTGAGACCTATAAAGCTAGACTTGTTGCAAAGGGTTTCCGTCAAAGACCTGGTTTGGACTATGACGAAACCTTTTCTCCAGTGGCTATGCTGAAATCCATTCGGATCCTTCTTACCATTGCTTCCTTCCACGATTATGAGATCTGGCAGATGGACGTAAAAACCGCTTTTCTAAATGGAAATTTAGAGGAGTGTGTCTATATGGACCAGCCAGAGGGATTCATTCGTAGTGGGAGCAGCAGAAAGGTGTGCAAGTTGCTTAAGTCCATCTATGGACTAAAGCAGGCATCGCGGAGTTGGAACATCTGTTTTGATGAGACGGTCAAAGAATTTAGCTTTATCAAAAATCCAGATGAACCATGCATCTATAGTAGATTTGTAGCGAGAACTGTAGTATTCCTCGTTTTATACGTGGATGACATTCTCTTGATAGGAAATGACATTCCTATGCCACAATCTGTCAAAGGGTTCTTGTCATACAGGTTCTCCATGAAAGACCTGGGTGATGCTTCTTACATTCTGGGGATCCGGATCTATCGTGACAGATCCAAGAGGATATTAGGACTCTCACAGTCCAGGTACATCGACACCATACTGAAAAGGTTCAGTATGGAAGATTCCAAGCGCGGTAATCTACCGGCTTGTCACGGGATCACCCTCTCCAAAGAGATGTCTCCCAAGACTGATTTGGAAATGGATCGCATGTCTATTATACCCCACGCTTCTGCGGTAGGCTCTATAATGTATGCGATGTTGTGTACCAGACCAGATGTAGCTTATACATTGAGTGTAGTAAGCCGGTATCAGTCTAACCCTGGGGAGAAACACTGGATAGCGGTAAAGAACATTCTCAAGTACCTAAGAAGGACTAAGGAGATGTTCTTGGTGTATGGCGGAAAGGACCTCCAGATCGAGGCCTTTGCTGACTCCAGCTTCCAGAGTGACAAGGATGATTCCAAGTCCATGTCGGGTTATGTCTTTACCCTCTATGGAGGGGCGGTGTATTGGAAGAGTTCCAAACAGGAAACCGTTGCTGACTCGACGATGGAAGCGGAATATATCGCTGCTGCAGATGCCGCAAAGGAAGCTGTCTGGATAAAGAAGTTCCTCACGGAGCTTCAGGTGGTTCCTACCATTGTTGATCCAATACCACTGTACTGCGACAACAACGGAGCTATAGCTTTAGCGAAGGAACCCAGGTCCCATCAAAAGTCCAGGCACATCTTGAGGCGGTATCACCTGATCAGGGAGATCGTGGGTCGCCAGGAGATCGAGGTTCGGAGAGTTGCTACGGAAGATAACACTGCTGATCCATTCACGAAGGCCTTACCCCAGACTCAGTTCGAGCGGCTGATCGAGATGATAGGTCTTCGATACGCCAGTATATGGCCTTAGTGCAAGTGGGAGATTGTTAGTGTATATGCCCTAGAGGCCATTCCTGTATCATACTGGATTGTATATTACTTGATGGAAGCTTGGGATATTCACCTTGTATTGACATTCTTGCTCAAAATGGTAGTATGCTACATGGTTTGTTTCTGCTTTAATGTGTGCATGTGTTTCTTTTAGCATATCGCCTTTACACATTAGTGGAGCCCTTAGGATCTTTGCTTGATTACCAGCGTTGTGATGGCAGTCACACTCGTGGAGGCTGGGTAATCTATAAGCACATCCTTATACAGGTCCCTAGTCGCAGGACTATCGAGACAGGGCATCGATACTCCGGAGTAAACTAGCGTATGCGCTTCTTATCCCAGCTTGGGAGACGGTCTGTCCCACAGCCGTCAGTACGTCGTACTTGAGATAGTATGCGGGTGCTCGTTAGGTTACGAGTACACTGGACAGGACTCGTCGGGAACTGTTGGTTGGTATTATACCTATCGTCAGTTATCAGTTCCCAGGTAACATGAGTACAGCTTAGTCCGTTGACTTGATACTGTCACTTCGCCTCGAGTGTGTTCCTACTGTACTTTGATTGCTACCCTACCACGGCTCAAAGGAGTTGTGCAAACAGGAAGTTTTTGGGTGCAGTCCCGAAGCACTTGGAGGCAGTGATGGTTAGACAGGATTCGTCTCTCCCGGTATTGGGGGTTGATATCGCGCTGTGTCTAGGAGAGCCATTACACAAAGTCCCTGGCCAGGGCAAGCGAGATAGACTGGTAGGTTTCCAGTGTTATCTCAGGTGTTCTAGGCTACACTCCGGCACGACTTGTACCACTAGTAGGGGACTGACGTTTACCGCCCCCTAGGCCCGCCATGCGATGTTCTTAGATGAACAGACCGGACTGTACGGAGACTGTCACATTCAGGCTCAGTAGGAGTTCAGATGGGTTTACCTCGTCAGTCTTCTTATCGGCATCTACCTGGGGACCGTTACGTACAGCTAGTGCCGCTTGAGGTCTATGGTTAAACCCACTGCCTGCGTAGTGTCGAGTCTTTAGAGTCCCACACAGAGGGTTATTCTCCTTTAGGCAAAATGAGTAGAGGTCGCATGGTTTTGCGACAGGGTTCGTTCACATCGGCGCACTTGTGCACGTTTGGTGTCCGGACAGCTTATTCTAGCGGGCTTTGGTTTAAGCCGGATCCTAGTATATGATTTGGGATTGGTTTTATCTCATTGTATTCGTGTTCCTCGGAACACGGATACGGGTGTGTATGCACAGTTGACTGAGACAGAGCCAGAGGACTTATATTAGGGTTGATGACTATTGTCATTTTCTTAACCCTAATGTTTTGTGTGAATTATGATTTATTAATAATTAGTTAATTATAATTGTGCATGGTTAGGGTTGTTGACCATTTGACTATACTTGACTTGTTGACCTAGGTTGACCATCATCATTTCATACGAAAGATACTCTTTGATCCTTGCAAAAACATTTAATGTGAAATGATAATGGTCATTTCTTGATTAACCATGACAATTATCTTTTGCTAATTATCTAATTTACATAATTCACATATATGTGAGAAGGTTGAGAATTTCTTCTCACTTTTATCATTTCCATTCTCTCTCCTCCTCTTCCTCTCTCTCTAGCTCTTCCCTCTCATGTGTTGAGAACCATTTGAGCTTGGGATAATCCCTCCAAAAACACTCTCTACTCTTTCTAAGGTCCTAGGTCTAGCACACCAAGCACCTTAGTTACTTCTAGTTTGAGGTTGGAGCCAAAGGTTGAGGCCCTCAGGTGGATCTTTCTTCGGCAAGAGAAGCGATAAGGAGAACCCTTCCTTTCACTCCAAGGAGCAAGGAGAGAAGGACTTGAAGCCCTAGGTATAACCCACTTTCCGAGTAGCTAAACTCTTTAGCTTTGTTTGTTAGTTTTGTTTAGCAAAGATCCCTCCTTTACATAGTCCATGTTGCCTAGAGTTGTAAAAATCGAATTTTTCATAACGTTTCCGCCTCCCCGAAAGCACCGGGGTGGGCAACATGGACTTACATATATTTCAGCAGTGAGACCTGAATCTCCGACAGCGCCGTTGGATGGAACTGGTGAAAGACTACGACTGCGAGATCTTGTATCACCTGGGCAAGGCTAATGTAGTAGCGGATGCTTTGAGCAGGAGGCCCGAGGGTAGTCTATCATGTTTGAGTGCAGTACAGGGGCAGTCGTCAGCAGATTGGCAGATATTATATGACAGCCGAGTGCAGTTCGAGTTCACACAGATCGGGGGACAGCTTACGCACGTTCGTCCACGCCCACGGTTGGTTGACCGTATATATGAGGCACAGTACAGTGATGACCGTTGCTCAGAGATCATGGCACAGATTGGACAGGGCAGATTCTCCGAGTTCGTGATCGATGAACAGGGGATATTACGATTTGGGTCTAGACTGTGCGTACCAGATGCTGAGGGATTGTGGCGCGATATTCTTGAGGAGGCACATCGATCGATGTACAGTGTCCACCCCGGTTCCACCAAGATGTACCATGATATGAGAGAGGCCTACTGGTGGGACGGAA
The DNA here is from genome assembly GCA_030015575.1 of Agapanthus africanus. NCBI lineage: Eukaryota > Viridiplantae > Streptophyta > Magnoliopsida > Asparagales > Amaryllidaceae > Agapanthus > Agapanthus africanus. The sequence goes on from JASDDO010000012.1 coordinate 358,497,484, forward strand.
TGAAGAGGGACATCGCAGATTTCGTATCAAGATGCCTGACTTGTCAGCAAGTCAAGGCCGAGCACCAGAGGCCCGCAGGAGAGCTACAGCCGTTACCCATTCCGGAGTGGAAATGGGAACAGATTTCGATGGATTTCGTTGTGGGTCTACCCAGGACTAGGCGGGGGTATGACTCCATTTGGGTGATCGTGGATCGTTTGACGAAAGCGGCTCACTTCCTGCCGGTGAAGACGACCTTCGGATTTGCTCAGTACGCCCAGATTTACATCGATGAGATTGTACGACTGCATGGGGTCCCGACGTGTATTGTGTCCGACCGAGGCACCCAGTTTACCATTCGACTATGGCAGAGACTTCAGGAGGCTTTGGGCACTCGTTTGAGTTTCAGCACGGCATTTCATCCGCAGACCGACGGACAGTCAGAGCGGACCATTCAGACTCTCGAGGACATGCTCCGAGCGTGCGTTTTAGACTTTGGTGGTAGCTGGGATCATCATTTACCCTTGGTGGAGTTCTCCTACAACAACAGCTTCCAGGACACTATTCAGATGGCACCTTTTGAGGCTTTGTATGGGAGGAGATGTAGATCGCCCGTCTGTTGGACAGAGCTCAGTGGGAGCAGTATTTTAGGGCCACAGATCGTACAGGAGACGACCGATAAGATACAGCTGATTCGAGACAGGATGAGGACAGCTCAGAGAAGGCAGAAATCGTATGCTGACAGACGCCGCCGCAGATTAGAGTTCGCAGTTGGCGATCACGTTTTTCTGAGGGTCTCTCCAATGAAGGGAGTGATGAGGTTTGGACGAAAGGGGAAGCTTAGCCCCAGGTTCATAGGTCCTTTCGAGATCCTCGAGCGGGTGGGCGCGGTAGCATATCGTTTGGCTCTTCCACCCAGTATTTTGGATGTTCACCCCGTATTCTACGTGTCGATCCTACGCAGATATCTTCATGACCCTTCCCACACAATCCAGCATCAGACAGTACAGCTTGAGCCCGACCTTTCGTTCACCGTGCAGCCAGTTGAGATACTGGATCGGCAGGTGAAGAAACTTCGATCTAGGGTCTTGCCGTCGGTGAAGGTTCTTTGGCGCAGCCCGAATGGTGAGGAGATCACTTGGGAGGCCGAGGGAGAGGTGCGGAAGAAATTCCCTCATCTCTTTGAAGGTACCCGTAGTTATATATTTTAAATTCGGGGACGAATTTTCTTAAGGAGGGAAGACCGTAACACCTGAGAATATGTTAGAGACTAATTATATTTTAATAAGTGATTTTTTTTATAAAAGTTTACCAAATTGATTTTCAAATATTTTATCAAAATTAAAAAACATTTTTGTAGAATTTTCCTAAGCTTGCACAAACATGTGCATGTAAACTAGGGTTAAAATTTAGGTTAAACCATGTTTAGGCAACCATGGTGGTCTAACCCCTTTTTGTTAAGCTAATTAGTTTTAATTAAGGTTTTTAGTTTTGGAAATTCAAATTGGTTTTGGGGTTGACTTGTGTTGAGGAGAGAGAGGTTATGATGGTGATGCATGCAAACATTTAATAATAGAGAGAGAGGGGTGGCTCTCATGGGTGTTTTCAAATCTTTTTGCTTCATCCCTCAAACACTCACATCTTTCGCCCTCACACACACACACATCAGCCACAACAGCAGCCCATCATCATGAACAATAGCAGCACCAACCTCTTAAGCAACAGCCACAGCAGTAGCAACCTAATAAACAACAGCAGCTGCAACAGCAACAACATCCCAAACAACAGCAGCAACTACACCAGAAATAGCTGCAGCTGCAGCTGAAACAACACCACACCAACAGCACCAGCAAGCATCAGCAGCTGAAACAACACCACACCAACAATACCAGCAACTCAGCAGCAGCAGCTCCAGGCGGCAACAGCAGCGCCCCAGCAGCTCCATCCCGTCTTCTTCTTCTCCTTCTTCTTGTTTGTGAGGTTCCTAGGGGGTATAACTTCTAAACTCCTTCCTTGTTGGCTTAGTTGGTGTCGTTATAGCTTCGATTAGCGATAATTATACGATTTTGTGCTTGTTTGGGTGATTTGTGTGAAATTGTGTTTAAGTGATGTTAGTGTTGGGTAGACTAGCCAAAGTAAGTGTTGTTAAGGCCAAGTTAACCTAGGATAACACCAGATTACACTAAAATACCCTGAGTTATCAAAAGTGGGCAAAACTTGACGTTTTTTAGCAAAACTTAGCTTTTTGGAAATCTGCTGTTAACCCAGTGAGTTCAGAATGAAATTGAGTGGACCGTAGCCTACTGGTGATACCCTGACCCCACCACCAGAGCCCGACCCCACCACTCCAACCTACGGCCGCCGGAAAAATCATTCTGGCCGCAAATTGCGGCCAGACCAGGGAGTTAGGAGCTAGGGTTTTTGGTACAGGTGTCTGCTACATTTTGTAGGTCCATAGTATATATAGTTTTGTAATATTGTAACCTGGGTAAAATCTGGGGCAGTATGTCGTTTTCTGGTATTTTCAGTTTGCGCGATACGCACGATACGCGGGTGTATTCTGTGATTCAGCATATCGCGGCGTATCGGGTTGAGTTTTAGACACACACACGTTCCAGCGTATCGTGCGCACGCGCGTTAATTCGCGACGCGAGTTTCTCGTTTTGTTCCGATATCGCGTTTTACGAGATTTGATTATATTTGGATTCTTATGTAAATTCCAGGTTCGCAGGCGGGTACGTCAGACGCCGCCAGAAAAGGGAAGCAGGTGGTCGGCTATACTTAGAACGCGGCCAGGTGAGTAGATTTAACATCTACGGGGAAATCGCCCGTATGGCGTTAAGCGTCAGGGCGTAATAAGATATTTAGTCATGTGTGTTCATATAGATATACTAGTAGCATATTCTCTTGTTATATATAGAACTGGTAGTATATAACACTGCACTGTCACTAACGGTCCAAGTTGTACGAGCACGATTTATATGCTACACTCACACCGTTAGTGATTGCCATGACACTCACATTATAGGATTTCCATAAACCGCATATTTGATTCTGCTTTGTTGACGTTGTCATGATTTGCCGCATACTATCACATGTATATTCATACCATGCACACTGTATACGCACTTTTGTGCGTACCTTCATTGATATATCACTACTTGGGCACATATGCATCATATGTCTACAATAGTGCACATGTACATTGCTACATTCACTTTGCATACTTATCCATCCGCACATCCATACCTACACACATATTCATATGCTACATACATGGATGACATTGACTTGATTTAAAACTAAGGGACCGCAAGCGATATTTTCAAAACTAGATCTTTTAAAAGAGCGGTTTTCCCTTTCTTTTACTCTTAGCGTCATACGACACATTGCATGGATCTACGCATTGTATTTGATTTATGTGATTTCTGGATTTGGGAACCGGAGTACTATTTTAAGAAAATACGCACTGTTTAAAAACCCGGTTTCCCTTGATATGATATTTTAGTGCGTCCACCATGAGTTTTCTCGGTTCCAAAGAGCTTGTGTGAGTATACCCGATTCGAGAAGAGGTAGGCACCGATTGCGGGTACATGGTGGACCCGGTACGGTACCCCGGGGCGAGAAGACTCGTATTGTTAGACGGTGAGCCTGGTGGAGGGACTACTACCTACCGGGGATTAGTTAGACCTGGCGATTATCCGGAGGATACCGACCAGAGTCGATAGATGGATACGGGACGACGCGTACTGCCGGGGGCCGAGGGCCGATTCCGCAGACGGAGCCCGTGGGCGGATCCGTGTGACGGACACCCCATACTGGAGGATTTGCGTGTCGATGCTGGACACGGCTGATTTTATGAGATTTCGAGTGCCGATGTTGGGCACTCACTATTGTATGAGATTCACAGGATTTGAGGGCCGATGTGGATGACGGCGCCTGAGTTTTACTGGGATTTGGGTATATTGATGGACACCGGTCATTTTTCCACGTTGATATTCCGTGTAGAAACTATTTATTCCCATGCTCAGCATTTAGTATTTGACATCTCATCCTGTACCTATTGTACCTGATATAGTACACATGATATACATGATTATCGCATACCCTGCTCATGTTATATAGGGTTGTTAGATTCCATATCAGACATGATTATTGCATATCTTGCACATCATATGGAGAGACTTTTAGATTGCACTTGTTGCCTGATATGAGCATTCAGTTCATCATATAGATGTTATCTGTTGGCATAGGTTAGAGTATCGCAGCACGTGCATACTCGCGATTACCTTTATATGTTATCTACTATTCACGAGTTGGCAACTCACCCCCGTTGTGCCACAGTGCTTGCAGGTTGCCTTTTGGAGTAGTCGCGGCTGGCTGTTTACCGCATCTTTTGACACAGATACCATTGTTGAGGCGTGTTAGCTTCTTGCTATTAGGTGGGTTTTGTACGGTATCTGTTTACTTTTTAGTTGCATCTTGATGTATCTAGTACTCTCCATCTACTTTCATGTATTGACTTAGACACAGTTGTGAGGACGATGTATGTTATTTGTATTCTGGTGTCGAGCTCGTTGTGAGCCGACTTGACTTATACAGTTTTATCTTTTATGATATTTGTTTTCACTTTGCTGCTCCTTCTTCGCTTCGGCATCGCATATTATATTGTGGTGATTACTCCGCCGTTGGGCGTGATTCACCCATTGAGATGCTCTATTTATTTCACATGTTACTTTTACTTATATCTCGCCTTTTACCCGATTTCGGGACAAATTTTTGGTAAAGGAAATGTTGCTAAAATTATTTAAATAATAACTTGAACCTAAAAGGATTTCTACTAAACAACTTAAGGTTTTCTAAATGTTTTAACAAATATTCTATTAAATGTTTTAACACTCCAAATTTTAAATGGTTTTGATTTCTGGGTTCGGCTTACTTAGTTACGTTACGCCTGTAGATGTTGCGTGGTTAAGTCCCGGTCACGGGCCGAACTTTGGGTCGTGACAGTCTGCCATCAACTCCAACCATCTGCGTTGTCTCATATTCCGTTCCTTCTGAGTGAACACGTACTTCAAACTTTTGTGATCTGTGTACACGTGCACTCTTTCGCCTAGCAAGTAATGCCTCCAAATCTTTAAGGCAAACACAACGGCTGCTAACTCTAGGTCATTGTCACGACCCGAAATTGGCACGTGACGGCCCTAATACTACGCAACGCCTAAAGACGTAACGCGGTAAAAGAAAACCAAAACCCAGAAATCTAAACAATTAAAAAGACAAAAAAAGATAATAGCAGTTTTGATACAATTTGAAATCACAACCCAAATTCTTTAAAAGTCCAACTTTCTTTCTTTAAAATTTTGGCAGCACCCCCTTTGTAAAAACTAGCCCCAAAAATGGGTACAATATAAATATAAATGAAGCATCCCCAAACGGGAGCAAATACACACACAACGGCGGAAAACATCAACCACAACAAATATACGATGCCGTAGCGAAGAAATAAAGACAATAGAAAGGAAACTGTATAAAAGACAACAAATCCACAATTAATATACAATATCGTCCTCACCAAGTCTCTAAGTCAACAACATAATAGTATATGGAGAGTACAAGGATACAACAATATACAATACAAAATACAGATAACCACCAAAACCCACCTAAGCAAAATAGCACACTGTGAGCCAATACGGTATCTGAAGCAAAAGATGACAGATGAATAGCCTGCCTCGACTACTCTGGGGAAACACCCTGCAAAACAACTGTGGCACAATGGGGGTGAGTTGCCAACTCGTGAATAGTAGATAACATGTGCAGGTAATCGCAGGTATGTACGTACAGCATGAATCTAAGATATGCAATTAACAGTAATAACAGGTCATATGAATGCAGAATAATGGAAAGTACACTAACAGGTACAACCATTATATGAAGAAATAGTGATATGACAATAGTATGAAATAATCATGCGATAAGGATATGAGAATGTAGATATGCAGCAATCATGAAGGGTACACTAACAGGTACTACTAATACATGAAACAATGCATAAATAGATAAGTGTGAGGTACGGAGTGAAATATGCCATTCCCACGGAATCCTGACATCGTGGTAGGATCACAATCCATCAAGACACTCAAATTCACAATTCCTCAATCAGCCCCCAAGTTGGGCTCTCATATCATATAAGTCTCACATCTTCTCAATGTACAATATCGAATAATCTCCTATATCCCGAATGTACAAATCGACAATCTCATATGTATCCGGTATCCAATCTCAATGAATCACCTAATATCCCAAATCAAATCTCAAGTAAGATTCTATCATCCTAAATATATATTTGCAGAAATAAATATGATGTGGTCAATACACATATATTAGCGTCCCACTCCACTAATATTGGTGTAAGGGTATATATAACAACGGCTAAATCCCCTGTTATATATACAAAAGGTGTTAAAAGAAATATCATGAAAACAATGTGCCAAGCATCGACACAGAAATACTGATCTATCAGATGCCGTCACCAAGACTAGCATCCTGATAGGTATGTATCATACGCTATCCCGAAAAGCACGAGTGCCTAGCTCTGACCCTCGTCTTTCGACGTATCCATATGTACATGACTCCCGTCGGTATCCCCATGATCCCCGCCGAGTCATTGGTACAGTCACCGGTAGGTACTCGCCCACCTCCAGGCTCAATCGGCAAAGTCCATCGATCATCTTGCCGAGGGGAACCATACCGGGCCCCACCATGTACCCTCATACGGCACCCACTCCTCGTATGGAGTATATAATCAGAACCGATAAATCTCATGGTGGATGCCCAAATATCATATCAAGGAAACTAGGTTTTTCAAATAATGCATAATTTCATGAACTCCCGCGGTTCCCAAATCCAGAAAACATCATGTAAAATCCAAATAACAATGCGCAAATCCAGGAATAAATATGTGCGATATATCTGAACTGCGAGCATATAAAGGAAAATATGTAGCTGAAACCAGATGTATGTGAAATCAATAAGGTACAGCTAAGTATAGTTGTCTACCTATTAGTAAATGACGTAGTATACCCCCCTGGGTATAAGTAAAATATGAGCAAGGTATACCTGTAACTGTATCGTAAAGTGTATATATACCTATTACTAATGGTATAATACTCTATAGGTATACAGGTATGGTAAATGTCATATATGATGAGCAGTACGAATCAATGTCACAAGGTCCCTAACCAAGCAATACAGAATCTATAAGTGGTTTGTGTGTGACATGGAAATTATTGACGGTGTGTGTAGCATACAATCAGTGCTCGTGCAACATGAATCGTCAATAATTTGTGCAGTGTCCTACGGCTACTAGTCCAAGCATAACATCTAAGTAATAGGGTAATGCGCAATTCTAACTATAACGTAGAATATGCGACAAGTATTAGAATCCTAGCCCAGACGCATAACGCCATGCGGGCGATTCCCCTGTAGATGTTAAATCTACTCACCAGCGCTCCACGCTAGGTGAATCCTACCACATGTTTCCCCCTGTAGCTGTGTCCGTAGTCCCCGCCTGCAAACCTGAAAATTAGACAAGGAAATCATATGTATAAGCAAATATCTCGCAAAACGCAATATCGACACTAAACGAGAAACTCGCGTCGTGAACTAAACGCGCGTGTGCACGGTACGCTGAAACGTGTGTATACGTGTCTAAAACTATCCGATACGCCGCGACACGCTGGATCGCAGAACCCACTCACGTATCGCGCGTATCGCGCAAACGAAACAAACATGAAATACGATATATTGTCCCAGATTTTCCTACAATTCACATCTCACAAAACTATACATGCCAAAACACTACAAAACACTGCAGACTACCCTACCCAAAACCCCAAGACCCAACTCCCCTTTCTGGCCGCAATTTGCGGCCAGATTGCTTTAATTTGCGGCCTGGTCTGGGGATTAGGGGCTCGTGTTCTGGTGGTGTGGTCTATACCTGGTGAGCATGCTCCAGTTTTCTCAATTTTAGCCTGAAGAGTCCGGGTCAAAAGCAGATCACAGAAATCCCCAATATCGCTTAAAACGCTAATTTTGCACAAAATGGAAACCCTATGGTATTTTAGTGAAACCCAGGGTTAAACTCAGTTAAAGTGACCCTAATAACACTTAAATGGGTAGGGTTAACCAACAAAATCACCAATTAATCAAAAGTACACATAATTCACCATAATTAGCACAAAACTAACTTTAAACGCAAACGGACGCTAAACAACACACAAGTTAAGCAATAAGGGGAATTAGGTTTAAGAATTATACCCTATGGTACCCTAGGAAGTAGGAGAAGAAGTGTATGGAGGAGATGAGAGCTGCTACTGCTGCTGGGGCTCCTGCTGCTGCTGCCAGAAGCTACTGCTGATGCTGTTGCTGCTACTGCTGTTACTCTGGTGCTGCTGCTTCACTGCTGCTGTTGCTCTTGCTTGTGTGTGTGTGTTTGAGAGTGTGAGAGAATGAGTGAAAATAAAATGAGAGGAGAAATGAGAGCAAACAACAAAGACCACCCCTTCTCTTTCTCTTTCCTCATTAAATGAGTCATGGTTCACTCCATGTAGCACCATGCTCATATCTCTCTCTCTCTCGGTCAACAAATCAACCCAATTTAAAATCCTTTTTCAATTCATTTTTCATTTTTTTCTTCTTAAAAACAACCATGCAACTTAAAACCCAAAACACTTAAACAAATTATAAAACTAGATTAAGGCAAATGGGTTAATCCACCATATTGCTAATCATGGTTTAACCCCACTTTAACACCCTAGTTATCATGCACATGTGTGTGCAAGGCTAGAAAAATTCTAATAAAATATTCATTAAATATGATAAAATAATTGGAAATCGATTTGGTAAACTTTTTATTAAAAACCATATATTAAAATATAATTATCCACAAAACACATTCTAAGGTGTTACAATCTCCCCCCTTAAAAGAAATTCGTCCCCGAATTTAAAAATATACTGCCACGCGTACCTTCAAAGAGAAGATTACAACTCTCAAATCTCGCTCACAGCCTCCCAAGTGATTACCTCACTATACGGCTACGTCCAAGAAAAACCCTTCACAGATGGCAAGATCCTTGACCGAAGTTTCTTTACCTGCCGAGCCATTAATACAATTGGCTGCGGGTGAACGAAAGATCGCGTCCAAGCTAAATGGTCTAGTGCTGAATCATGTGAGAAAGGTCATGAAGGTAATTGTAAAGTATCATCACAAGGAATACGGGGTGAAGACTCAATAATCTGGGCGGAAGTGCCAAATTAAAGGCAACGAAACTAACTCGCTTATAGGATCTCAAAAGGACCTACAATCCTGGGATAAGCTTCCCAAAACTCAACACGTCATTTATCGGAAAAGTCCGCAGGAATACATGATTTTCCACTGCGCACTTAAGTCTACGACCAACACGGTCGGTATAAGACCTCTGTACGCATTAGGCTACTCTCATCCTGACCTGGATCAACTGGATCATCTCCGAAGTCTCTAGACTAGCTGGGGTCCAAAATCCTACTTACGCAGAGTCAGAAAAACAACAGACTGGTGATCGACACGACCTAACCCTAAACCTAAAGGTTTCCAATTGGAGCGTCTCCTGATAACAGCTATCGAAGAAGAACCCTAACCATGGCGAGTGACGATCCCCAACTGCCGACACAATTAACACAAACACACAACTTAACCAAGAACAACTGAGAAAACTGAGTATAACCGGACGACAAGAATCCGAATGGAGTCACACCGTGACTAACCCTGGGTAGACACCATAACGAAATTCATGGAGATCTGCTCCCACTCCTACTTCGGAAAGGTTAAAGGTTGCAACTCTCCAGCCGGCCTCAGATGCTCAACCCAAACACACAAAAGACAGACACCTTGAAACGAAACCCAAAACTTCTCTTTACATCCCTGCCCACCCGTAACTATCTTACAAGTCACGTTAATGCTGGTGGAACTTAAATGAATACAGAGACTTGACTGATGTGCTTGCTCTAGGATTTCACATCTCTACCCACTAATATCAGGTACCCAAACGCATCCCTAACTTACCACACCATTGTCACAAATCAAGGTCTCCGAATCATTACCCGGCCGAGTATGCTCAAGTATCTCTGGCGTACGAGCATCGGCGGGCAGTGTCTCACGAAAGCGATTAAAGAAAAGTGGTCGGGCGCGGACATGAGCAAGTTGTCCTCTCCGTAGAGACGAACTTAAGCTGTACTCAACGATCGCACAAGAACTGTAAATCCTCAGAAGACTATCACAACAATCAAAATCCGCTGCAGGAAGATGTACTTTAAGCTCTGGTGGTCCGTGAAAATCTGACACGACTCTCGAACAAATAGTGTCTCCAAATCTCCAACGCAAAACCACCGTGGCAATCTCCAGATCATGAGTGGAATATCCTTCTCGTACTTCCTCCAATGTAGGGAAGCAAAAGCGATAGCTCCATAGTGTCACCTCAGTACACACTCGAGCCCCACTCAAGAAACATTACAGTTAAACAACAAGGTCGCCCGAACCAGGAAGCAAAGAAAGAACTGATGCAGTTGTTAACCGAATCTTCAACTGCCGAAAACTCCGCACACATGCCTGAGTCCAAAGAAAAGAAACCTCCATCCCGGTCAATTCAGTCAACGGTACAGCACCACACCAGCAATCCTGCACGAAACGGCGGTAAAAACCTGCTAAGCCCCAAATCTGCGGACCTCCGTCCTGCACACAAGTCTGGGTCTAAGTTGTATGGCCACGATCTTCCTCGGAACCATACGAAACTATCTCCCGTGACTACAAGACCTAGGAGTCCACACGAACAAGCCTGAAGAAATACTCCGAGATCTAGCAAACTGCTTGTGCTCTCCCGGTATCTGCATAACAAATCCTCAAGTGCTACTCCTGTCCCTCAAGACACATTAAATAGACCAGAATATCGTAAATAACACAACAATAACTGGTCGAGGAACGGCCTGAAGAAATCTGGTTCATCATATCTACGAATGCTGCTAGGGCATCAGTGAATCCAATGACTCACTCAAACACACAAAGCCCGTAGCACGCGTAAGGTAGTCTTCGGAATGCCATCACTCTGAACCCGCAATAATGATGACCTGATCCCAAACAAACTTAGAAAATGTCTCGCACTCTGGAGCTGATCGAAGAAATCGTCAATGTGAGGTAAAGGATACCTATCTGCACCGTAAGCCGGTTCAATTAACGATCCGTCGATACACAACCTCCAACTGCCGTCTTTCTCCTTGACGGAAAGAAATAAGAGCTTCCAAAAGCGAAACACTCAGACGCACAAACCCCCAACAAACTACTCTGCAGCTGATCCTTAAGCTCCCTAAGCTTCGCCGGCTCATCTGGAACAACGTCGGAAAACTCTCGCACGAAAGGAACCCGGTCCTACAAACCCACTGTGGTCTTGGTATCACTAATGAACGCCAAGAATCTACGACATCTCCTCAAAAGCCGACTAGCGAAAAAGCTGAATTCAAGCTGTGAGAGGCGGCACAACTATCCATCTACACAACAAGAATTGACTCGCCGGGAAAAACAAGACCTGACTATTTTCTCACGGTAGTCCACAGACGCCTAGCACGTAGCTAACCAGTCCGTGCCCAGGAGAACGTCAAATCCAACATTTCTAGAAGGACCAAAACGACGGACGAATCTCTATCTCCTATCCGATTGGCACATAACTGAAATACGTGTCGCGTAACAAAAGAATCACTGAAAGAAGTTAACACAACAAACGGATAATCTACCCAACACGACTCTCGTCCCAACCACGGCACAAGGTGTGGATAAACAAACAAATACATCTAAGAACAAGCGAATTAAGGATACCTGAAAACTCTGAATTGGACGCCTGCGCGTCCCGATGAGTAGAAGCAAACTCCTGTGTCTTCCCCCTACCCGCAACTGACTGAACTCCTCTGGTAGACTGACCCCTCTGAGCGAACCTTCCACATCCATGACCTCTCTGCACATCAGCCTGAAGTGGTACTAAGGAACAATGTCTGACGAGGTGATGAAGGCTTCCGCATCGAAAACATCCACGTGCTGACTGCTGACCCTCCTGGGGATGAGAACTGGACGGTTGTCCTCGTCCTAAGCCTCTTGATTGATCTTAATTTCTTTGTGTATCGGTTTAGAAAATAGAATTCACAATCAAAGAATTATTTGACCGCAATCAATAACGGTGTCGAATTGTAGATCATTAGTGAGTGCGGATCGTCCACAGGGATTGTACGATTCGTTCGTATTTCGATTTATTTGAATTGAAAACTTAATAGAAAAGAAAACATGATTCAAGATTTTTATCGATGAGTTTCAAGTATCACTATTCTAATAAAGAATCAAGAAAATGATAAACATCAAGAATCAAGTATCGATAGAATTCCAATCACTTTAGGTTTCAAGATTTGAAGTAAAGCTCGTAGGAATCGAGTAAATTGTAGATGTGATGAAGATTCTAGAATACGATTTCTTATCTATTAACAAATTGATGCTAAATCGATGTAGAATTCATCGAGGATCAAGGATCTTGCGAAGAATTAGGGCTCCTCATCCTATCCTTTGTCCTTTCGATGAATAACATTCGCTAGATAGCTTCTTGAAAGTCGAATGATCAATTGTTGATATCTAGATCGTGCGAAAGGAATCAAGAACACACTCGCATCGATCTAGATCATCGATCAATCGATTTTCAAAAATTTACAATTGTTTTAAGACTTAAGAAAACGTTTAACAATTCATCAACATCATCATTTTACAATTGTTTCGATTCCTACACGAGCGGAGTTTTATTCAAGCATCATCACAAAGAATATATTCAAGAATTGAAATATAAGCATAATGCTCGAATTGAAATGTAAACAAGTTTAAAGAATCTTCACCTTTATTACATCAACAAGTAGTTACAACTCTCAAGATTTACAAGAGGTAGGAACTTCGCTCGTCGAATCTAGCATCGCTCGGCTTCTTGAGTCTTGGATCGCTTCGATCTCGTGCTCCGTTGAAAACCGGTTCCGCTTCTAAAGGATCTTGAAGACTTGCTTGGCTTGCACTCAAAGAATCTTGAAGTTTCTTAATTTTGGATTAGATTAGGGTTAGGGTTTTAACACAAGCCTTGTCACTAGACTTGTGGGTGGAAATTAGGGAAGATGAAGATTGAACTAGAATTTAGCCAACAATGAATAATCATGAACAAGTGAGCCTAGGGGTCTATTTATAGGATTTCCAAACCCTAGGTCTAGGAATTCAAATTTGAGTTTTCCCTCCAAAAGTTAGTTAGAGGAAGAGGCTTCTAGAAGTAGTTAGTTAGGGGATTAGCTTCTACCCTAAGCTAGGAGGTTAGGGGAAGGTTCTAGATCCTTAATAGAGTTTAAGTGAAGCTTGTTGAAGAAGCTTGGGTGTTTAGTTAGGAACCTAATGGCTTGCTGATCTGGCAGAATGTTCGAGAGACATCTGGAAAATGTAGTAGCTTGATAAAGTGTACACACTGAGGTAGAAGTTATAGTGCTGAAATGAGGTGCTGACGTGTCCAAGCCGCCGCGGATCCACGGCACGTGCCTCCTTATGCCGCGGATCCGCGGTCACGTGAGGGGCTTAATGCTTGATACTTCAGGTACTGTCTTCTTCTGTCTTCAGGTGTACTTTCTGATATGTTGAATTGTATAATTCCCTCTATATTAATACCAGATTCCAAATCCATGAGTTGGCATCTTTTTAACAGTCTTCGTTTGTAAATTTGACCGATCTTTTGTAATGTCCTGCACAGACTTCGAAACACAAGTTGCGATATATAGGAATGATGCCATGCTATGAAATGCAGTCAATTTCCTTTATAGTGCCGGTTTTAGAGTCTAACACATGCAATCTGATATTTAACGACTGATTTGCTAATATGTGCTATATGAATGCCGAACACTTCTAGATGAGTGCAAATGATAGGGAAATTGCTGGTTGAAAGAGGCAGTATTTTCGACTGATCACCTCTGCCACTCCCACGACGGCCACGAAATCTGTCTCGATGACTGAACCTCTGCCTCTGGGCTGCTACACTGGTATGAGTCCTTCTCTTTCTTGGAGCCCTCCGAGTCTCTGGAATATGTGCCTCGTCAACTGGAGCTGCATCCACTGGTGCTGTGTAGGTGACTGACTGCTGCATGCTGATCCCAAGGAACAACTGAGTAACAGGGGTGACAACCTCCTGTCGTAGCACTCGCACGATCTCAACAAATGAACTCATCGTCTGGCGCAACTCCTGCATCTCTGCCACAAGCCTATCGATACTATCAGTCGAAGGCTGATCCGTCTGCACCTGTGCAACTAGCGTGCCATCCTAGTCAGTGCTCGTCTCACCCGAGCCAATTCTGACCTCGGCCCTCGCTGCATCACTCTGAGTCCCCATAGTCATCGGCGGCAAAGCTATAAATAGAGATAAGATTCGATAAGAATACGGAATCGAATCACAAGAATACGAATAATCAAGGAAGGAATTTCAAGCAATTTGTACTTAGGTCACTTAAGGTGAAGTACCGCATCGTGGGTATGCTGTAGACATACACACACTACGTTACTTTGCTTAAGCTACCTACTCAATCATACTAAGGTCATCCTACACTCCGAAAGGTAAAACCTAGCGCTTGATTAGTCCAAAAATATAAGTTAACCGCAATCAGAAACGGCGTCGCTTTGCAGCTAGCCGGTGAGTACGGGTCGATCCACAGAGATGGGTAATTTTCTTAATGTGTTTTTACGAGTTGATTCCAAATGTTGTTTGGATTGATTAAATCTAAAACCTAGATCTATCACTAAACTAAATTAATCTAAATTAAAGTCTTGCTAGGGTTAGGTCTAGGGGAAGTTTGGAGATTAAAGGTTTCCTCACCGCTTTCATTGCCCTATTTTTGATCTATTAGATGTTGCGATAATTATCCATAAAGTGGATAAGAATCTTTTGGGAAGATGTTTTGTTCCTCTAGATTCTTATTCTTCCTTTATTGATAATTACCCTAACCTCCATGGAAAAACACGCGCAACCGGGCCTTTATACTACGGTGTCACCGTTACCTCGAGGGGTAGGGTGCCGTAGGGAGCGGTTGGGTGTGTATGCATGGAGTTCTAATTCTTGTGAAGGGGAATGAAAGGGGTGAGAGATCTCATCTCTCAAACCTTTCCCTAAGGCTAACCCTAACAAGCGAGGAGATTACTCGCTCATTAGGGGATAAAAAAACATACTAATTAAAAGAGAATAAAAAAGCACAGAAATAAAATTACTTACTAATTTGATGGCTCCCTCCAAGCAAGAATACAGAACAAATCTGAATTTTATTTATTGAAAAGAGGCATGAGTTTTACAGATCTGTGATTACAATTTATAGGAAAACAGGAAAACTAGGGTTACAGAGTCTCGCGCATGTGCAATTACAGATATGCCCACGAAAAATCCCAACACCCGCACCGACGCACCGACACGAGAAAAATCCACCGACACGGGCTTTAAATGGCCATGGAACCGCGGCATTAGTGGGCTTGGGCCGCGGTTCCGCGGCCCTTTGGGGAGATCTCTCGGTGAATTTTTAGGGTTTTGTTCTTGGCTTCTTGGGCTTTCTATTTTTCCACTTCTTTTCTCCATTTGACTTCTGGGTCTTCTCCAGATGTTTCAGTGAAAACTTGTAGCGATCTTTTAACCGTTTGCCTTGACATTTTGGACCTTGCACTGTTCTTCGTCTAGGCTTGACTAGGATCCGTCTACTTGTTGGTCAAAAGTCCCTTTTCTGTATCAACTTTCGTCTTTTTCACTGTATTCGCTCCAAGAGCCTGTATCCTGTAATATGCAACAAACGTGCGTCAAGAGTACCTGTTTATTTATAAATCGGATAAGAATAGGGGAATGAAAAATGCAATATTATGGTTTGAACAAATACCCCCAAACTTATCTTTTGCTCGTCCTCGAGCAAACTTATTTTTTATTCACTAAAATCCTAACCACACTTTCGCAGGGAAACGCGATTGCACTGAGCACGTGCAACAAGCCGTTAAACCTCTAGGTGTCCCTAGTAGGAGGAGTGTTGTCTCCTGAGGGTTTTCAGCGGATACTACCCACAAAATCCTATCAATTTGGCCCATTGACTTTTGTTCTCCAATTAGGTTTTCTAACTAAGAATTCTATTATCATCGACCCGCAAATTATCCACCCATATTCTTCACACTTCCTCTTCATCTAACTTAAGATTGTATATGTTTTATAGACTTACTTAGCTTTCGGCATCTCCTAAGTTTTCCTTCTAAAGCTCCATCTCCACTTAGGAATTTCTATCAACTCTATTAAAGATACAAGTTCTATTCTTCATTCCTTTCTCTTATCTAAACTCCAATCACATATCCCAACGTGTGTGTAAAGATCACCCCTACACTTGGAAATTCAAATCAAGCAATCGTACTCTCGTCCATTGTCCAAAGCACTTATTAATTAGTGAATTTTTTGAAATTTGCTTACACATCCTTCATGCGCCCGTTAATACTTCTTAAGATACCAACAACCGATTACAAGATGCGTTAGCACTTTAAAGCGTACTTCCTATTTTTGCAACACCCAAGGCTTTAGCAGTGACTCCCAAACCAGTTGGTCTAAGGCACTAGGTGATGAAGCACCCTCGCTAAATATTGTTCTATTTTTACAGCCTTAAGTAATCACAAAAACCAGTGTCCATTTTTTCTTTATTCACTTTTTTTTTCTTTTATTTTCATTGTACCAAGGACTTTAGACAAGAGCATTTCAAGGTCTCTTCTACTATTCCAAGTTTCAATGTGCGTGATTGTGCAAATTGTAGGGTATACGTTTTCAGAATCTGGACTTAAGCTAGGAACTCTTTTCAAACTTATACTCTAATAAGAACTTCAATATTTTTCCCTTATCTTTACTTAGCCCAAGAAGTGAACCCAAAATTTGCCTATTTCTAAATAAATTACAAGGCATATACCTTCTAGCGTTAAACTTTAAGGAATGTTATTTTTAGGGTTTTTAATTCACTAAGTCTAAGATCTAGTTGTTCCTAACCAGTTAACCTATTAGTCAAACTCAAGTCAATTAGCCAAAATTGAATACAATTATTTTTATAATTTTTTGAAATTTTTCAAATTTTTATGGTTTTCAAATAAGTATGCAAATGCAAAAATATGTACAAATGAATGCGAAGGAAGAAGACGTACCGAGCATACCCCCAAACTTGAATTTGACAGTGTCCTCACTGTCATGCTAAACCAAGAGGGTCAAAATACCGGCACTTCCCTGTTTATTTATTTATAATTTTTTTTTTATTGTTAAGGAAAACAAAAATATATACAGAATGGCCCTCCCCCAAACTTCATTTAAACTATGTTAGATATTACTGCCAAACTTTGCATAGACCAAATGTCAACACCAACCAGTTGAAAATTTTATCAGTAACGAGTATTGGTTGGTGGAAGAATAAATTGTAGCGATCCACAAAGAATTGGGGAAGATAGAAGTAGTGGTATGGAAGGTGTGGAGGTAAATATACAGGCGATGGTGATGCATCAAAACGAGAATGTAAATGATCAGCAATCAGTGGAATATTGGCATTCTCGTAGCTTATTAAAAGAAATGGGGGTGGTTCAACTTATAAAGGAGGAGGTTGACTAACCACAATACCCCCAAAATGTTCATGTGGGTCCTCTATTGACTTGGCATCATCCATCATTTGCATATGATATTCAATTATGAGGGAACTAATCTCCTCGATGTCCGCCATAGTCCAACCGAAAACTTGCCGCCTATCTTGTAAGACCTTTAAAATAGCGTTCTCTTGCTCGAAGGCTAGAGAGGCTGATATTATAATGGGAAAGGTCTCATTCTCACCTATGTAAGCATATTTAAGGTGAGGTGGCAAGGACATGAGTTCGAGTTTCGGAGGCAAAAGAATCATTGTGGAATCTACCTCGAACTCAAAGGACTCCAACACAAGTTCGAAATCACTGCAAACAACCGATCCGGATGGTTCAACTAACTCATCCAAAAATTCAAAAGACTCATATTCGGGATGTGAGTTGTCATCATCCGAAAAAGTGAAACATTCATAATCAATATCGGTTGTGTCAACGGTGGTAGGCTCAAGGAGGGACGCACTAGTGGCGTCAAAACTGTTTTCATCAAACAAGAATCTTTCAAGCTCGCAGTCCTCCTGCGTGATTTCGTGAATAGAGCAAACTTCTCGTGTACTAGTTTTAGGCACGGGGGGCAGACTTCCCATCTTATAAATATTGAACTCACTAGACATCTTCCCAAAGGATAGAGTCATGGAGCCATTGCGACAGTTTATTACAGCATTGGAAGTGGCCAAAAATGGTCGACCGAGGATCACCGGAATTTGGTTTCTTGGGTTAGCAACAGGTTGTGTATCCATAACAATAAAATCAACGGGGAATATGAACACCCCAACTTTGATCAACACATCCTCTAGCTGACCCCTTAGATGGGTGATTGATCGATCAGCCATTTGGAGAGTACAACGAATGGGTTTCAACTCTCCAACCCCTAATTGTTCGTACACGGAGTAGAGAATCAGGTTAACACTAGACCCAAGATCTAAAAGTGCTCGATTAATTTTCTTATCCCCAATTGTGATTGAAATCGTAGGACAACCGGGGTCCTTTCGTTTTTGGGGTAAGGTTTGATGGTGGTTAATAGCATTGCTCACTGCACTAGCCACTAGCACTTTCTTGGGTACTTGAGATGCCTTTCTCTTCGAGGTGCATAAGCCTTTTAAGATTTTTGCGTATGAAGGGACTTGTTGGATTGCATCCAAGAAAGGTATATTTATGCTAACCTGCTTAAATATCTCCACAATCTTCTCCACTTGTGCAGTTGATTTATTAGGACTCAACCTGTTTGGGAATGGAGCATTTTGAGAATTCGTTGAGTCAAATGCCTGTGGAGTAGAATGTGGAGTAGGAACGGATCCCGGTGTAGATGTGTTCATGTTGTGAGAAATAGGTCCGTTCGAGCTAGAAGACGTAGAGCCGTGTGAAGGGTGAAGAATAGGCTCTAAAGAAAAAGGTGAAGAAGAAAGTGAAGAAAATGAAGAAGGGGAAGATGACGATGGAGAAAAAGAAGAAGAAGAAGAACCACCGGCGGGGATGTCATCACTAGTTCCCACATTATTTTGCAACACTCTTCCGGATCTCAACGTGGTCACCGCATTTACATTGTGATTGGGATATGCATTTTGTGTGTGACCGGGATTTGGCAATGGTTGAGATGGAAGCTTTTCCTTTTCTCTCTCGCTCAACGCAGCAGTTAATTGTGCAATTTGTGCCTCAATAGATTTGATACTTTGATCGTGTGAAGCATTGTTAGTCATCAAAGATTGAACATAATTTTCAAATCTTGCTGCGGATTCTGTAGATTGCTTGAGAAATGCATCTAGACTTTTTTCGAGCGAGATAACCTTATCATTATTTGGTTGAACCAAATTGTTCGTTTGATTTGTATAAGGTTGTTGTTGGAAAGGTTGCTGGTTTTGAGTTTGTGAAGGTGCTTGTTGTTGTTGTGGAGGAGGTCTTTGAAAATTGTTATTCCCTTGGAACTGTTGATTTGGGTGACTCCTCCACCCTGGATTGTATGTCGAAGAGTACGGATCATTTCTTTGTCGTTGCTGAAATGCAGCATTGACTTGATCCTGTCCTTGAGTAGATGCATTATAAGGACACTCTTCTGTTAGATGCGATGGATTCGAACAACAAGCACAAACAGTTCGCGTGGGTAAAGCAGGGGCAGGAGAAGACGATGAGATTTTGGTCTCAATGGCTTCTAGCTTTTTCATAAGTGCGGCCATCTCGGCCTTCATAGCAATCGACATATCTATTTGATGTATGCCTGCCCTAGATTGACCAACAGAAGAAGATGATGTGGTCTTGGTACTCTCCTACTGAATTGTTTGCTCACTAAGATCCTCAAGAAACTGCCAAGCTTCGTCGCTAGACTTGGAGAGAAAATGACCTTGACATATGGTTTTTAGCAACTGCTTCGTTGCGGAGTTCAATCCCTCGTATAATGTTTGGCAAAGTTGCCAACTTTCGATCACATGATGAGGGCATTGAACAAGTAGGTCTTTAAATCTCTCGAAGCACTTCCAAAATGGTTCGGAAGGAAGCTGTGAAAATTGTATAATCTCGTTACGGACTCTAACAGTTTTGTGACGAGGATAGAACTTTTTCAGAAAAGCTCTCACAAACTCGTCCCAATTTCTAATGGAATGTGATGCGGTGCTGTATAGCCACTTCTCGGCTAGGTCACATAAGGTAAAAGGAATGACCCTTAGCCTTATAGCGTCATCACTTAATTGAGTCGTTTTCATCATAGCGCACACATTTTGGAATTTATTGATAAAGATATATGCGTCTTCATATTCCAAACCATGAAATTTTGGCAGCATATTGATGAAATGTGGTTTTATTTCAAAATTGTCCCCATTTGCCGGTGGGGGTGAAAGACATGTAGGTAAAGAAGTGCGGACGGGGTAGAAGAGATCCTGGAGCGCGACTCGTGCGGGCGCTACAACAGGTGGAAGATTCGGGTTATTCGCACCTAACGGAGGTGGAATCATTCCCGTCGGTAAGGTATCGTTGGGGTCGTGTCCCGACATACCTTCGAAAGAAGAATTTGAAGGTGGAGGTAAGGAAATGGTGGGAATTTCGACTTCGGTGTCGAAGGTTCGTCGGTCGGTACCAACGAAACACGGACTAATCGGGCGTTAGTATCCCTAGTCCAAAGTGACATACACTAAAGGAGTAGTGTAGTCAGAAAAATAGAAAAACAGAATGTGGGGGTAAGATAACGTCAATGGAGAGAAGTGGTGGAAGTGAGTTGCAAGTTTTCTTAGCGACAAGTTGCATGTTTTAAAAAGATTTTTTCTTTTTTTTTATGTGAGAGTTTTGCAAAGAAGTTTTGAAAAGAGACTCGTGACACAAATGTATCAACCACACATGCACAATCAGGCCTAGATCTAGGGTCGCCTAGGTCTGCTAGACAGCTCCTAACTAGGGCTAGAAATAGGACCTCAAACCGCCTCTTCACCGACAAGTACGGCCAGGTAAGTGGGAAGTAACCACAATAGTGGGCTTAATTAATAACCACTAGCCTAGACACCGCAAAGTCAGTTAGGATAAACGGTCGATGCCTATACTAGTCCTTTTCCTATTGAGCTCGATGTCCTTAGGTCTGAGTCTAGTATTTTTTAATTAATTGTGGTCGATGCACATGCTTTAGGTGTTTTCTGGGGTCCTGGGAAGGGTGATGAAATCCCCACCCAATCTGAGTTTGGTCAATTAGCCCCTTAAAGTCCGATTAAATTATGCAAAACAATAAAATTCACTTGCAATCAAATTTTTAGCGTGGCGCAAAGAAACCTGCAGAAAATCTGTTATTTAGAAGGGGGAGAAAAAAATTTTAGCGCAAAGAAATCCTGCAGAAATTTTCACAAAAGATATATGGTGGTTGACAGAGGGAAGAAGGAGGAAACAGACCATACAAAATTCAGGTGCTGACGTGGCTATAGCGCGGCGGAACCGCGGTCGGGGGGGGGGTCTTTTGCGGCGGAAACGCGGCGGAGTGGAGGGATCGGGCTCTGGAAAAAATTCTGCTGTTCTGTAGTTGCAATTCCTCTCTGTTCTTATGTACCAAATTCTGTTTTTCCCTCTGTAATTTCCAGATTCGCTATTCTTCGTTGTTCCTGCAAGATTCAAAAGATACACCCTTCAAACAGATCAAAATTGATAATTTTTATTTCTTTTTTTTTATTTTCAGATTTTTATAATTTTTTAAAATGTATATCAACCCGAAATTACACAGAAAGAAATTTTACGCCATCCCCGGCAACGGCGCCATTTGATTAGTCCAAAAATATAAATTAACCGCAATCAGAAACGGCGTCGCTTTGCAGCTAGCCGGTGAGTACGGGTCGATCCACAGAGATGGGTAATTTTCTTAATGTGTTTTTACGAGTTGATTCCAAATGTTGTTTGGATTGATTAAATCTAAAACCTAGATCTATCACTAAACTAAATTAATCTAAATTAAAGTCTTGCTAGGGTTAGGTCTAGGGGAAGTTTGGAGATTAAAGGTTTCCTCACCGCTTTCATTGCCCTATTTTTGATCTATTAGATGTTGCGGTAATTATCCATAAAGTGGATAAGAATCTTTTGGGAAGATGTTTCTTCCTCTAGATTCTTATTCTTCCTTTATTGATAATTACCCTAACCTCCATGGAAAAACACGCGCAACCGGGCCTTTATACTACGGTGTCACCGTTACCTCGAGGGGTAGGGTGCCGTAGGGAGCGGTTGTGCGTGTATGCATGGAGTTCTAATTCTTGTGAAGGGGCATGAAAGGGGTGAGAGATCTCATCTCTCAAACCTTTCCCTAAGGCTAACCCTAACAAGCGAGGAGATTACTCTCTCATTAGGGGATAAAAAAAATACTAATTAAAAGAGAATAAAAAAGCACAGAAATAAAATTACTTACTAATTTGATGGCTCCCTCCAAGCTAGAATACAGAACAGATCTGAATTTTATTTATTGAAAAGAGACATGAGTTTTACAGATCTGTGATTACAATTTAGAGGAAAACAGGAAAACTAGGGTTACAGAGTCTCGCGCATGTGCAATTACAGATATGCCCACGAAAAATCCCAACACCCGTACCAACGCACCGACACGAGAAAAATCCACCGACACGGGCTTTAAATGGCCGCGGAACCGCGGCATTAGTGGGCTTGGGCCGCGGTTCCGTGGCCCTTTGGGGAGATCTCTCAGTAAATTTTTAGGGTTTTGTTCTTGGCTTCTTGGGCTTTCTATTTTTCCACTTCTTTTCTCCATTTGACTTCTGGGTCTTCTCCAGATGTTTCAGTGAAAACTTGTAGCGATCTTTTAACCGTTTGCCTTGACATTTTGGACCTTGCACTGTTCTTCGTCTAGGCTTGACTAGGATCCGTCTACTTGTTGGTCAAAAGTCCCTTTTCTGTATCAACTTTCGTCTTTTTCACTGTATTCGCTCCAAGAGCCTGTATCCTGTAATATGCAACAAACGTGCGTCAAGAGTACCTGTTTATTTATAAAACGGATAAGAATAGGGGAATGAAAAATGCAATATTATGGTCTGAACAGCGCTCTGATACCAACTTTGTCATGACCCGAAATTGGCACGCGACGGCCCTAATACTACGCAATGCCTAAAGACGTAACGCAGTAAAAGAAAGCCAAAACCCAGAAATCTAAACCATTAAAAAGACAAGAAAAGATAATAGCAGTTTTGGAACAATTTGAAATCACAACCCAAATTCTTTAAAATTCCAACTTTCTTTCTTTAAAATTTTGGCAGCACCCCCTTTGTAAAAACTAGCCTCAAAAATGGGTACAACATAAATATAAATGAAGCATCCCCAAACGGGAGAAAATACACGCCCAACGGCGGAAAACATCAACCACAACAAATATACGACGCCGTAACGAAGAAATAAAGAGAATAAAAAGGAAACTGTATAAAAGACAACAAATCCACAATTAATATACAATATCGTCTTCACCAAGTCTCTAAGTCAACAACATAATAGTATATGGAGAGTACAAGGATACAACAATATACAATACAAAATACAGATAACCACCAAAACCCACCTAAGCAAAATAGCACACTGTGAGCCGATGCGGTATCTGAAGCAAAAGATATAGATGAATAGCCTGCCTCGACTACTCTGGGAAAACACCCTGCAAAACAATTGTGGCACAACGGGGGTGAGTTGCCAACTCGTGAATAATAGATAACATGTGCAGGTAATCGCAGGTATGTACGTACAACATTAATCTAAGATATGCAATTAACAGTAATAACAAGTCATATGAATGCAGAATAATGGAAAGTACACTAACAGGTACAACCAATATATGAAGCAATAGTGATATGACAATAGTATGCAATAATCATGCGATAGGAATATGAGAATGTAGATATGCAGCAATCATGAAGGGTACACTAATAGGTACTACTAATACATGAAACAGTGCAAAAATAGATAAGTGTGAGGTACGGAGTGAAATATATCATTCCCACGGAATCCTGACATCGTGGTAGGATCACAATCCATCAAGACACTCAAATTCACAATTCCTCAATCAGCCCCCAAGTTGGGCTCTCATATCATATAAGTCTCACATCTCCTCAATCTACAATATTGAATAATCTCCTATATCCCGAATGTACAAATCGACAATCTCATATGTATCCGGTATCCAATCTCAATGAATCACCTAATATCCCAAATCAAATCTCATGTAAGATTCTAGCATCCTAAATATATATTTGCAGAAATAAATATGATGGGGTCAATACACATATATTAGCGTCCCACTCCACTAATATTGATGTAAGGGTATATAGAACAACGGCTAAATCCCCTGTTATATATACAAAAGGTGTTAAAAGAAATATCATGAAAATAATGTGCCAAGCATCGACACAGAAATACTGATCTATCAGATGCCGTCACCAAGACTAGCATCCTGATAGGTACGTATCATACGCTATCCCGAAAAGCACGAGTGTCTAGCTCTGACCCTCGTCTTTCGACTTATCCATACGTACATGACTCCCATTGGTATCACCATGATCCCACCGAGTCATTGGTACAGTCACCGATAGGTACTCGCCCACCTCCAGGCTCAATCGGCAAATTCCGTCGATCATCTTGCCGAGGGGAACCATACCGGGCCCCACCATGTACCCTCATACGGCACCCACTCCTCGTATGGAGTATATAATCAGAACCGATAAATCTCATGGTGGATGCGCAAATATCATATCAAGGAAACCGGGTTTTTCAAATAATGCATAATTTCATGAACTCCCGCGGTTCCCAAATCCAGAAAACATCATGTAAGATCCAAATAACAATGCGCAAATCCAGGAATAAATATGTGCGATATATCTGAACTGCGAGCATATAAAGGAAAATATGTAGCTGAAACCAGATGTATACGAAATTAATAAGGTACAGCTAAGTATAGGTGTCTACCTATAAGTAAATGATGTAGTATACCCCCTGGGAATAAGTAAAATATGAGCAAGGTATACATGTAGCTGTATCGTAAAGTGTATATATACCTATTACTAATGGTACGATACTCTATAGGTATACAGGTATGGTAAATGTCATATGTGATGAGCAGTACGAATCAATGTCACAAGGTCCCTAACCAAGCAATATAGAATCTATAAGTGGTTTGTGTGTGACATGGAAATTATTGACGGTGTATGTAGCATACAATCAGTGCTCGTGCAACATGAATCGTCAATAATTTATGCAGTGTCCTACGGCTACTAGTCCAAGCATAACATCTAAGTAATAGGGTAAATGCGCAATTCTAACTATAACGTAGAATATGCGACAAGTATTAGAATCCTAGCCCAGACGCATAACGCCATGCGGGCGATTCTCCTGTAGATGTTAAATCTACTCACCAGCGCTCCACGCTAGGTGAATCCTACCACCTGTTTCCCCGTGTAGCTGTGTCCGTAGTCCCCGTCTGCAAACCTGAAAATTAGACAAGGAAATCATATATATAAGCAAATATCTCGCAAAACGTGATATCGACACTAAACGAGTAACTCGCGTCGCGAACTAAACGCGCATGTGCACGGTACGCTGAAACGTGTGTATACGCGTCTAAAACTATCCGATACGCCGTGACACGCTGGATCGCAGAACCCACTCACGTATCGCGCAAACGAAACGAACATGAAATACGATATATTGTCCCAGATTTTCCTACAGGTCATATCTCACAAAACTACACATGCCAAAACACTACAAAACACTGCAGACTACCCTACCCAAAACCCCAAGACCGAACTCCCCTTCCTGGCCGCAATTTGCGGCCAGATTGCTTTAATTTGCGGCCTAGTCTGGGGATTAGGGGTTCGTGTTCTGGTGGTGTGGTCTATAACTAGTGAGCATGCTCCAGTTTTCTCAATTTTATCCTGAAGAGCCCGGGTCAAAAGCAGATCACAGAAATCCCCAATATCGCTTAAAAACGCTAATTTTGCACAAAATGGAAACCCTATGGTATTTTGGTGAAACCCTGGGTTAAACTCAGTTAAAGTGGCCCTAATAACACTTAAATGGGTAGGGTTAACCAACAAAATCACCAATTAATCAAAAGTCCACATAATTCACCATAATTAGCACAAAACTAACTTTAAACACAAACCGACTCTAAACAACACACAAGTTAAGCAATAAAGGGAATTGGGTTTAGGAATTATACCCTATGGTACCCTAGGAAGCAGGAGAAGAAGTGTATGGAGGAGATGAGAGCTGCTGCTGCTGCTGGGGCTCCTGCTGCTGCTGCCAGAAGCTACTGCTGATGTTGTTGCTGCTACTGAAGCAGCTTGCTGCTGCTGCTGTTGCTCTGGTGCTGCTGCTTCTCTGCTGCTGTTGCTCTTGCTTGTGTGTGTGTGTGTTTGAGAGTGTGAGAGAATGAGTGAAAAGAAAATGAGAGGAGAAATGAGAGGAAACAACAAAGATCCCCCCTTCTCTTTCTCTTTCCTCATTAAATGAGGCATGGTTCACTCCATGTAGCACCATGCTCATATCTTTCTCTCTCTCTTGGTCAACAAATCAACCCAATTTAAAATCCTTTTTCAATTCATTTTTCATTTTTTTCCTTCTTAAAAACAACCATGCAACTTAAAACCCAAAACACTTAAACAAATTATAAAACTAGATTAAGGCAAATAGGTTAATCCACCATGATTGCAAATCATGGTTTAACCCCACTTTAACACCCTAGTTATCATGCACATGTGTGTGCAAGGCTAGAAAAATTCTAATAAAATATTCATTAAATAGGATAAAATAATTGGAAATCGATTTGGTAAACTTTTTTTTAAAAACCATATATTAAAATATAATTATCCACAAAACACATTCTAAGGTGTTACAGTCATGCGTGGGGTAGTTCTTCTCGTGAGTTTTCAGCTGACGAGAGGCATTAGCCACCACTTGACCATGATGCATTAATACACAACCCAAAACTTTTCCCGACGCATCACTATGAACAACCAAGCCACCCGATTTGTCTGGCAGAGTTAGGATTGGGGCCGTGGTTAACTTTAGTTTCAACAGCTCGAACGCCTGGGTGCATTCCTCCGACCAAACATACGGCACCTCCTTCCATGTGAGCTTCGTCAAGCGTTCCGCTACTCTGGCGAAATCTTAGACAAACCGTCGATAATACCCAGCCAATCCCAAGAAGCTTCTTATCTCAGCAACTGATTTCCGTGTCGGACAGTCTTTGATAGATTCGATTTTCGTCGGATCCACTGAAATGCCATCACTCGAAATGACATGCCCCAGGAATTGTACCTTGTCAAGCCAAAACTCGCACTTGCTTAGCTTATCATAGAGCTTCTCCTCCCGTAGAACCTGCAATACAATTCGTAGGTGCTCGGCATGCTCCTCTCGACTTCTGGAATATACTAGAATGTCTTCGATGAATACGATAACAAACTAATCCAAGTACTTGGAGAAAACCCTGTTCATCAAGTCCATAAATATGGCCGGTGCATTAGTAACACCGAACGACATCACAAGAAACTTATAGTGGCCATATCGGGTTCGGAAAGTCGTCTTGCATACATCCTCTGCCTTGACCCTGATTTGGTGATACCCTCACCAAAGGTCTAGTTTAGAGAATACCCGGGCACCACCAAGCTGGTCAATCAAGTGATCGATGCGGGGGATGGGATATTTGTTCTTCACGGTCACCCCGTTCAACTCCCGGTAGTCAATGTACATGCGCAAGGAACCGTCTTTATTCTTAACCAGTAACACCGTAGCACCCCATGGGGAAACACTTGGACGGATAAATCCCTTGTCCAAAAGATCTTCTATCTGCTTCTTTAACTCTGCCAACTCAACTGGCGCCATCCTGTAAGGAGCCTTGGAAACTGGCGTCGTCCCTGGGATCAGGTCAATCGAGAAGCCCAATACGCGAGGCGGAGGAAAACCAGGTAGATCTTCAGGGAACACATCAAGAAAATCCTGAATGACCTCTGGGGCTGGACTCTCATCAATCTCCATAGCCGTCAACGCTTTTGGCTTGGCTCTAAACTTGGCTGGCTCCAACGACTCGCTTCCTCCTTCAAAAACAAAATCAGAATGATTGGGAATGCGGAAAGTCTCTTT
Organism: Agapanthus africanus; assembly: GCA_030015575.1. NCBI lineage: Eukaryota > Viridiplantae > Streptophyta > Magnoliopsida > Asparagales > Amaryllidaceae > Agapanthus > Agapanthus africanus. The sequence goes on from JASDDO010000012.1 coordinate 358,525,793, forward strand.
CTAAGCTCAGCAATCGATGATCGCATGGAAGGTACTCATCCAATCCATCCCGAGAATTGCGTCATAGCTGCCCGTCCTGATTAAAAGGAAATTCGCATAAAATTTTCTGCCGCATACTACCACCGGACATAACCTACACTCTTGGTTGGACACAATAATTCTGTTACCCGTATGTATCTCCCAACTCTTGGTCAACGGCTTGTGAGGTATAGAGTGTGTGTCAACAAACCGCGTAGAAATAAAGCAATGCGAACCACCCGAATCAAAATAACTCTAGCTGGTATAGAATAAACAAGGATGGTACCTATAACTACTTCTCCAGAAGCCTCTGCCTGCTCAGCGGACATGATGAAAGCCCGCCCTTGATTCCGACCCTTACCAATCTGCCTCTGATCGAATAACCGCTGCTGGGATACCCGAGGTGGACCCCTTTGAGCTGAAGTGATGTACGGCTGTTGATGTTGCTCGAACCCTCCCTGTAGCTCAGATCTTTAGGGACATCCGCTGACCCTGTGCTCGCTAGATCCGCAAAACAGACACTGCCCCTTGGCTCTGCGACAATCTCTCTGCATGTGTCCTGGCCTCTGGCAATAATCGCAAAACAGGGCCCTCCGCTGCGATTGCTGAGGTGAAAAGTACGCTTCATCTGCGTAACACCCGGCCTGTGAACTGGGATCGCTCCATGGGGGGAAATGGTAGCCCGTGCTAGAACTACGTAGGGTCTCCTGTCCACCGATCATTGACCATTGGCCTTCTCCGCCAATCTTTCCTGTACTTGGGCAGCGTTCAACACCTGAGCGAAGGTATGTAGATCGAGTGAAGCGATAAGCTCCTATAGTTCAATATCGAGCCCCTGCTGGAACCGTCTTGCCCTGGTGGGTTCAGTGGCTACCTTGTACGGTGTGAATCGACTCATCCGGTTAAACTCTACGGTGTATACATCCACTGAGCGTCCATTCTGCTTTAACATGATGAATTTCTCCTCCATCTCGGCCATGGCAGTGGCTGGAAAGTAGTGATCTAGAAAGCACGTGGAGAACGTGTCCCATCGAATAGGTTTCTCTAGCCGGCTTTCCTCTACGGACCACCACGTGCGGGCCTCGTCCTCCAGTTGAATCTTCACAACGTTCACTCTGTCATCGTCAGGAACTTGAGCGGCCGTCAAAAGGTTCTCCACGTTGATGAGCCATTGCTCAGCCTCGAGTGGATTTGTTGATCCTATGAAAACCGCTGGATGAAGCCTCCTGAAGTCCGAAACAGTACTAACCTGAGGCTGTGTAGTCGGAACGAGGGCGCCCTCGGGGGCGGAGGGGATAGCCATAGATCTCTCTAAAGCGGTAATTGCGGTCTCCTGCACCGCCTTCAATCCCTCGGCCAGGAGATCAGTCTTCTTTTCTTGAGCCTGCGCTAGGGTCATCAGTGTGCTGAGGATCTTCTCGGTACGATCATGGGAACCGGCACCTGAGGAGTTGCCCGAGGAGTCCATATTTCTGCAAGGTGATCAAGAAAGAAATCAGATTCATTCAAGGATTTCATGATGATTCAATGAGGATTAGGAAGTGAAAAGAAATGTAATAAAGCACACATCAAGGGTAAAACTCAATCTAGGGATCCCACGACGGAACTGTAATTTCATCCAAAACCTTGGCCATGATACCAACAAAACCATGTCTCGCCCCTCTTCCCAAAATACAGAATACGATGGGTGATTAGACCAGCCATGCTCCTACGGTCAGGGAATAATCCCGTCGTAGTCACACTTCGGCTTATAGCATTACATGGTAGTCAGTAAACGGTACCAGAATAAAGGAAAATTACAGTTCACAACTTTATTACATTGCAATAAAAGAGTTCGAAATACATTTATTTTGCACAAGGGAAAAACTAACCAACAAAATACAGGGTGCTTAAAGCAAAAGAAATGGCGCTGATGATTCAGTCTAGATCTCCGCGATCTCGAATGGCAGGTCCTGCTCCTGGGATGGATCCACTTCGTCCTCTGAGCATGCACACTCAGTTCATCAGGGCAATACATATAGCAATAAATATATATATGATGGGTACAATGCGATTAAACATGAAAGGTGCAACAAAATACAGAGCATGCGAATAATGATCATTTGAATATGAACAGTGCGATATAAGTATCATGTCAGTAAACTAGGCAATGTGTATGTCACTACTTATCAGTCACTAAGTCAATAAAATCAATTGGTGGAAAGGAGACTCGTGTCTAACAAGGGTCTCGTGCATGCCCGAGACTACGGTCCACTGTTGCCCTGGACATAACCCTGCAGCCGTGCCGCTAGGCCCACGACCTAATGTATGTATATGTATATATATCACTAATAGAGAATGATCATCCTCTAAATCACTGTACCTCGCTAAATACGAGTTCAATTCCACCTTGATTTTCCCATTCCCCAGGTTATAGTATGAATTCAGGTATTAGATAGGTTGTGAACAAATGCGTATCGCTTTCACTTTCAATCACGTTTCCACTTATCAATATCACTTTCGTATTTGCCACAGCCCAATCACTAACACTTATATATTGACAATGCAAAACAGTCGCTAGGTCTCAATGTAAACAATCAATATGCAGCAGGTATAAAGCAAGCACACAAATAGGCAAAAATGCACTGAACAGACATTCAATATATTTTGATAGCCAACGCCATATAACTTGCACAATTTACCATAAAACACAGGTATAAAATCAACCAAAACAATATAAAAGGCGTACGGAGTACACTTGATTATCTAAGCAATAAAATTAATCTTATGTCAAACGGAACTCAGGTTAGGGACTTATCGTCATTTTAAATTTGCGATAGATTGCTGGAATTCCAGTTTCAGAACTGGAAGTCCAACTTCGCGCGCAGTTTACTAGGGATCGTGTTCAATTTCAGATATCTCCCTAGTTGAATAAAATCTATGTCTAAATGTTAGGTATTCGACGCATCAAGCTGATTATCAATAGCCTTCCTGTACTAGAAGTTACGTCCTCTTTAATGTGACGTTGTAAGAAATGTCACTGCAGAAACTGCAGAACACATTGACATTCTAAAATATAAACTAAATATCAAACGACTGTGAAACTGCACGGGGACAGATTCACATGTTATCTAACTAAATTATCTACGCTACTATATAGGGCTTCGTGCATTTTCAGTTTTAAATAGGGACGTGCAGGTATTCAAATTCAGGTATCCTAGTGAAATGCTGCCCCGGACTGCAGTCCAGTGCCGCATTCGCAGTCAAATATCGTTACAGTAATCTATAAATGTCGAGAAATAAATTGTGTATGGTTCTAAATTATCGAGTCGGTTTCGATATGACCCGTAGAACATCACATTCCAAATTGTATTGAATTTACAATGATTTTAACAAGGTAACATGCACGGTAAAATTCAGATTTAGTGTCGCCTTTAGGGGGCGACTTTACATGATTATAAACATGCTATTTTGCATCCAGATTTCAACACATTATTCGTAATCGATAAAGGGCTCTAACTATCACAGGTTCCTCCATAACAAGATAAGTTTTGGTTTATAGTTCGCATCAAATAGTAGGGTAGCGTTTGGTAATTGGTCGAAAACACATATCTACACTTCTATATAACAAAATAATCTAACATTATTACCTAACCTAGGTATTAAAATATCATGAACAACAAGAGATGGGTTTTCTCTTGACTTTGGCGAAAGTGGCACGACTGAGGCGGCGGCACGACACGGCACGATACATGCGCAACTAGCAAGGCTCAAGAACAGTACAAGCAGCAGCGACGGTGGTACTGTGATATGTGGGCTCGTCAACGATGGCAATGGCGTGGCGATGGCACGGGCAGTGGATCTGCAGTGGTGGCGGCAACGGGGCGGTGGGTTGCCGGCGGGTTTGCAGTGGCTCGGGTGAGGAGTTCGGGGGCTCGGCACGATGCAGGGGTGAGAACGAAGGCTGTAGCATGGTGATGAGGTGCAGCGGAGCACCGGGGGTTGTGCAGGCGGTGAAGCGGCAGTGGGCTCGGGCTTGGGTGCAGTAGGTTGCTGGGATCGTCGTACTTGATGGAAGCAGAGAGCTCGAGAGAGTTGGTGGTCGCTTGAGGTGGTTCTTCGGTGAGGGTGCAGTGGGCGGCGGTGGGCGGCGGTGGCGTCGACGAAGGAGTGGGGAGAGCTCGGTGGGTCGATGGGGACGGCGAGGTGGTGATGGGTTCTTGGTGGTGGTGAGTGGACCGAAGGAGGAGCTGGGGAGTTCGATGGGGTGTGGGTGATGATGAGTGAGGACGAGGGGAGTGAGCAAGATTGGACGAGGGGAGTGAGCAAGATGGGATAAGGGGAGAGGGGCTCGGGGTTGAGATGAGGATGAGGCGAGTGGATTTGATCGTCGTGACCGTTAGGGGGAGCGAGTCTCGCGGAGACGATGAGAGTGGGGAGCCATTGGAGGGAGGAGATTTGGTGGAGGGATTGCAGGGAGTTCGTTGGCAACGGGGTGCGGGTCTCGTGGAGGTGGGTGCGGTCGTCGCGGGCGTGAGAAGCAGGGGAATGTTGGATGGGGAAAAGAAGAAGGAAAAGGAAAGAAGCGAGGAAGAAGAAGAGAAGAAGCTGGTCGGGTCGGGTGAGCACGGGTCGGGTCGGGTAGGTTAGGTAATGGGTTTAGAGTTAGGATTAATAATTAAATAAAAAAATTTAAAAATCTAAATTGTGCAAAAAATCTAGGAAAGTCAGAAGAAAATACGGAAAAATATATACGAGAACCGGGGATTTACAATATATATATATATCTCACATATATAAATATATAAAAAGAGAAGAAATTCTTAAGTGAGCTTAGTATTAGTTAATATATATATGTATATATGTATATATATATATATCAAATATATAAATATATATCAAATTATTAAATCAACACTTGATTCAATAATCTGGTTATATCGTATATAACCGGCTAATATCAAACATGTATATCAAATTAAATCAATACTTGATTCAATAATCCGGTCATATCTCATACAACCGGCTAATATTCAATATTAGTTATTATGTATATATATATATGTATGTATATATATATATATATATATGTATGTATATATATATATCCGGCTATATCAAATATAATCCAGCTAATATCAAATATATATAAACAACATATAAATAAATTATTGAATCAACACTTGATCCAATAATCCGGTTATATCACATATAACCTGACTGATATCAAATATCGCTAGATTAGAATATGGTATCACATACTCGTATTTAATCAAGCACTTGCACATATCTCCATATGTGCCCTACTTTGATTCGCTTGAGCTAGGAAACTTCTGTGTGGGACTCTAAAGACTCGTCAATATGCCAGCAGTAGGTAATGATCACATCAAATACCCACAAGCCGTCGGCGGTACTAGCTGGACGTAACGCTACCCAGGTATTGAATGAATAGAAGATCAACAAGCAAACTTATCCAAACTCCCGTAGAGCCTATAAGCAACACTTACCGTAAAGTCCGGTCACTTCGTCTGATATGCCGCATATCAAATCTGGGGGTGGAATCTTCAGACCCCAATAACTTGATAAGTCATGCCGATGTGTGGCCTATAACCTTTCGAGAAACTACTGATAACACTTACCAGTAAATCTCAACAGCCCTGGCTAGGGACTTGCTGTTATAGCCAATCGAGTATAGCGAAACATCAACTCCCAATACCAGGAGAGATGAAACCCCTCCTATCGCTCACTGCCTCCATGTAACTCGGGACTGTACCTAAAATCCACCTGTTTGTACGACACCTTTGAGTCGTGGTAGGGAGGATATCAAAGCACAATGGAACACAAGACACTATGACGATCTCGGGTCTACAGACTAACCTGTACAAGTGTCACCAGAGAACTGCTATATAACGATAGGTATGATACCATTGTTGGGTTTCCTAGCACGGCAGCAAGGTTTCGGGAGGCATCGTCCATGCCAAATTAAAAAAATTTCGTTCTAGCTAACCCTAAACATTGAATCGTTTACTAGAAATCCGACGGAATACAAATGCAAACACTTTGCAACTAAAAGAGAACAAGGAATACAACATTTGTAGATCGGTCCTTCACTTCATTAGCACCGTGTAGTCGTCCCTTCGCTGCGATCGTGAACTCTGGGCTCTAGAGAGGTTCCACAAGAAGAATAGAACAAGCTTGCTTCGAAGTCTTCGAGGCCGAAGATAATCTACGTCGAGGAGATACTAACCCAAGTTATCTCTTCACTAATTGTGAAATTAGTGAAGCAAAAACCCTATACTAAATAGCTAGTAGTAGAGGATGATGAAGTAAGAATTTTGTTCACTTTAGATTTCATTTTCTCACAAGGTTTCATCACTTAATCAAAATCAAGATAGCTCCAAAATGAGGAAGAAGAAGATGAAGTGATGAACAAAGAGATGAGGTTAGAAATGCAACCATGGTTGGCATATGTCATGCACTAACCATTGTAGAGATTTAACCATAGTTATGAGTTAAGGTTGGGTTATAAAATATCTTAAGCTAGACAAACAAGTGGACTTGGTCAATGGTTATCTTGTTTGCACAAAACAACAACCATGACAAAATCCAACTGTTTGAATTACGTAATAATATATAAACCCTAACTTAAATCCTAACATGGTATGAGTATCATACACCCATGTTGCATGTGTAACCATGCATGACACACTAATATATATCACATATATAATAACGTGTATTAACCATACATTTAACATATATCACATATATATCAATGTATCATCAAGTGAGAAAAATGAATACTTAAGTGAACTAATATTAGTTAATGTAATGTAATATATCAAATATATAATTATACATTAAATTATTGAATCAACACTTGATTTAATAATCCGGCTATATCACATATAACTGACTAATATCAAATGTATCTTTTTATCGAATCAACACTTGATCCGATAACCCGGCTATATCACATATAACCAATCGATACATATTTCGTGAGAATAGAATGCGGTATCACATACGCGCATTAATCTCGGTCACGCACATATCACATATGTGCTCCTACTCCGTTTCGCTTGAGCCATGAAACTTCTGTGTAGGACTCTAAAGACTCGTCAATACGCTGGCAGTAGGTGATGATCTTATCAAACACCCACAAGCCGCAAGCGGTCTGCTAAACGTAAAGGCCACCCGGGTATTGAGCGATCAGAAGATCAGCAAGCAAGCCTGCTCGTACTCCTGCGAATCGAATTAGTAACACTACCGTACAGTCCGGTCTCTTCGTCTGATATGTCGCATATCTCGTCTAGGGGTGGTAAACGTCAGACCCCAGTAACTCGATAATTCGTGTCGATATGAGGCTCATAACGGGTCGAGAAACTACTGATAACACTTACCAGTATATCTCGGAGTCAGCCCTGGCCAGGGACTTCCTATTATAGCCAATCGAGCACAGCACAACATCAACTCCCTATACCTGGAGAGACGAAACCCCTACTATCGCTCATTGTCTCCATGTGATTCGGGACTGTACCCAAAAGGCACCGTTTTTCACGTTCTCTTGAACGTGGTAAGGTGGAAATCAAAGCACAGTGGGAATCAAACAAGACTCTATGACGATCTCGGGACTACAGACTAACCTGTACCAGTGTCACCAGAGAACTGCCATCTGACATGAGGTATAATACCATCTGGGAGTTCTCGGCGAGTCCGTCCAGTGTACCCAGTCTCCACTGAGCACCCGCATACCATCTCTGATGTCAAACACCAATGGATATGGGATCATCCATCGCCCATCTACATGGGTCGAGAAGCGTATACGCTAGTCTACTCTGGTATATCGATGCCCTGTCTCGATACACCCTCGACTAGGAACATTTGAAGGATGTACTTACCGACTACTCTATCCCCACTAGTATGATCTGCATCATAATCTTGGTAGTCAAGTACTCATCCTAAGGGCTTTATCAACATGTAATAAAGAGACAATAAGTGTACATGTTAAGATAAAGAGCGACCAGATAACATACTATCATGTCGAGCAAGAAAGTCCTTCCTATATATGTCCAAGTATCCACTACAATATACATCGTATGTACAGTAATGGCCTCTAGGGCATACATATAACTAACAATCTCCCACTTGCACTAGGGCCATCTGTTGTAGTATCCAATACCCAACAATCAGCAGAGGTTGTAGTATCTCATACTCAACCATCCCATAAAAGTCTCTCTTGGGAAAAGGCCTTCGCGAGTGGATCCGTCATGTTGTCCTCTGTGTCTACTCTCCTAACCTCGATCTCCCTGGAGATCAAACATCTCCATGATCAGATGATACTGCCTCAGAATATGTCTGGATCACTGATGGGACGGGGGTTCCTAGGCATAAGCCACAACTCCATTGTCACACAATGGTAGGAACGAAGTTCATCTCATGAACTTATATACACCCAGACTCCCTCTTTGGTAGTATCGTAGGTAGCAATGTATTCAGCCTTTATCGTCTAGTATGTCACGGTATGTAGCTTAGAACTCTTCCAACATACCGTCCCTCTACTGAGGGTAAGGACAATGCCTGTGACTGACATTCAGTTGACCTTATCACCCTGGAACCTTTCCAGTGATTCTCCCCAGGATCGATTGATACTATCTCACTACATCTAGTGAGAATCCTCACATCCACTAAGATCTATCTCATAGACCCAAAACTCAGGATTTAGGAGGTATCACCTTGATCCTATTTGGAGAATTCTTGTGATAAGAGAAGATTGACCGAGCGTAGCATAGGAGACTCCTTTCCTATCAAGAGTATGTCATCCACGTACAATACGAGGATCACCACCATACTTCCTACTACCTTTTTATATATAGAAGGTTCATCTACCATTTTGATGAAGTCAAACTCTTTGACTACCACATCAAAACAGATGTTCCAACTTCGCGATGCCTCCTTTAACTCATAAAGCAACTTGCACACGTTTCCGCTGCTCCCACTATCTATGAAGCCCTCTGGCTGTGTACTTATAGACGCTCTCTTCTAAATCATTATTTAGAAAAGCAATCATGACACCCAACCGCCAGATATTGTAATCAAGGTATGTAGCAATGGCAAGTAGGATCTGGATGGACTTTAGCATAGCTTTGAAAGTCTCAACTTTTCCATGTACACCAAGTAATCTTCTCAAGATATACTTTCTCCTGATGGGGATTTAACCCTTCAGATAAAACAACCAAAGTCCATACTTTGTTGGTGTATATGGATTCCATCTCAGATCGCTTAGCATCCAGCCATTCTTACAGAGTCCTCACTCTTGATGGTCTGCTCGAAACTAGTTGGGTCATCATCTCATGATGCAATCCTCGCTCCCACTGTCATAGAAAAACCGAAGTATCTCTCAGGTGGATGAGGAACCCTACCAGATCGGCGGAGAGGCTGAGGTTCGCCGGAAACTATTGAATCCTTCGGTTCTACCAAATCATCAGATGCAGTTTGTATAATTGGAACTCCTTCCAGTTCTACCTCATAACCACTAATTTCTTCAAAAGAAATTCCCTTTCCCAAAGGTGGCATGCTGAGAAACAAAACACCTTTTGCTCCTCAGTTTGGTAGAAGATATTCCCTTGAAAATGCTTGGGATATCCAACAAACTTCCACAGAAATGACCTTGCCTCGAGCTTGTCCGGATTTTTCTTTTGGACATAGGCCGGACAACCCTATATCTTAACTTCCTTAAGAGATAGGCTCTTCCCATACCATATCACATATGGAGTGGTAGGCATCTGATTTGATTGGAACCCTATTCAATAGGTATGCAGCTTCTCAAGTGCATAACTCCCAAAAAGAAATAGGCAACTCGGTAGTACCCATCATAGAGCACACCATATCACATAGGGTGCGATTGCTCCGCCCCGATACACCTGTAAGTCTATGGTAGCTCCCCGGCCGTCTTTCCGAGGTCAAAATGCGGAAACGAAAACTTTTTCAAAACTAGAAACCGGCGCTATCGAATGCTTAAATCCCGGATCGAACCATTAACCTACAACTAGCAACTAGAGAAAGGGTTGGAAAGCTATACCGATCGATCCGTGTCCTTCGGTCTTTGGCCACCATCCCAAGCTCCTCGCGGTAACTCCGGTCTCGATCTCCTCGTCGGAAAGGGAACCACATCTTCGAGTCTTTTTACGGGCTCCCGCTTCATCCGAAGAAACTCGAGCACGAAGTTCGCTAGCCGACGTGTCCAAGGCGAAGTAGAGAATGTTTGTGATAACTTTGTCTCTTGCATCCATTGCATGGATGGAGGTTGAAGATGAAGCCATCAATGGAGGTTATGAGCTAGAGGAGGAAGAAGAAGAAGAAAGCTTTCTTTTTCTTTTCTTGTATGTGTGATAAAATGAGAGAGAGTGTGTGTTAGAATGAAAAATACAAGAGCTAACAACCATCATATGGCTGCCCTTCCTCTCTCCTCCTCTCATTTCATCCACAAATCAATCACAATATGTGACACATGCACAACGAAAGAGACCATGAGTCACCACTTGTGCATGTGTCACAATTAATGCTCCTAATCATGATTTCTAGCTCATAATTTCCATATGCAAACATTAATCCAAATGTTTGCAACAACAAAAAGATACGGCAACATCTAAAGTAAACTCGTGACGGATCACAAGGATACCCCTCACCTGTATATACATACCTGCATCCGCATTCCGATCGAATGTGAATGCGATGAGACTAAAGTAATCCAACAAATCTAATACTAGGATCCGACTTAAACCAAAGCCCACTATATGATCCGCCCGATCATGATCCGTGCAATACCACACGTATATGATCGAACCCTGCCATATATCATATGGCCTCTACAACGTTTCGCCAGAAACTTGAGAAACTGTCTGTGGGGGACTCTAAAGACTCGTCAATACATTGGCTGTGGATTTAACCACTAGCACGTAAGTGGTACTAGCTGTACGTAACGGGCTACCAGGTATTGAACAAAAGGGAGGTCGATGAGTGAACTCATCCTGACACCCTACTGAGCCTGTCAGTGACAACATCCATACAGTCCGATCCGTTCGTCTATGAGCATTGCATGGCGGGCCTAGGGGGTTGGTAAAAGTCAGACCCCCAAAAGCGGTACAAGTCATGTCGGAGTGTAGTCCAGAACACCCTGAGATACTACTGGAATACCTACCAGTAAATCTCCTGCCATGGCCAAGGACTTCGTGTAATGGCTCTCCTAGACAGAGCGCGATCTCACCCCCAATACCGGGAGAGACGAAACCCCTGCCGATCCGCTCACTGCCTCCATATGGCTCGGGACTGTACCCAACTAAAACCTGTTTGCACAACTCCTTTGAGCCGTGGTAGGGTAGTAATCAAAGCACAGTGGAAACTCACACGAGACAAATGATGATCTCAGGTCGATGAACTAACCTGTACACATGTCACCAGGGAACTGCTATCTGACGTCAGGTATAATACCAACTAGCATGTTCCCGGCGAGTCATGTCCGGTGTACTCATAATCCAATGAGCACCTGTATACATCTTAGGTGAACCAACTGACACCAATGGCTTGTGAGACCGTCCACCGCCCCTCGTCGGGGTCTCGACTGTATACACTAGTCTACTAATGGAGTATCGATGCCCGGTCTCGAAACTCCTACGGTAAGGGACCACTTTAAGGATGTGCTTATAGACCCCAGCTCCCACGTATATGATCGCCATCATACTACTGGCCGTCAAGCAAGAATCCTAAGGGCTCTATCAACGTGTAATAGCGACCTGTAAGGTCACCTGAAGCAGTACACGATGATAAAGATAAACCAGATAGCATACTATCATCTTGAGTAAGACTGTCCTACCGGTATAGGTCCTCCCTCAATCATTGCAATCACGTGCATGTGTTCCATTAATTGACTCTGAGGGCACTATATCCAACAATCTCCCACTTGCACTCAAGGCTAATTATTGTGATGTCGCATACTCACAGCCCGTGTGATACCGAACACCCAACTCCTCTACTGATTAGTCTCACAAAGCCCGTTTGCGAAACTATTGCGTTCGAGGAATAGCCTCGGTGAGTGGATCTGCCCTAATGTTTCTTTCTATGTCTCTCTTTATCTCAAGTTCGCGGGGAAAGCCATCTCCCGAAATGAGCAATACATGTCTTAGAATATGTCTGGATATCTGATGGGACCTAGTTCAAAAATGAACTCTAAATCCAAACTTCTTAGACTGTATCGTCAACTGAACCTAATCAGTATCCTGTGCCACACCTCCCTCAGTATCCACTTGGACCACCTGTCCAAAATACTGGCCCTCGTCAGAGGGAAAACTATAACACTCACAGTCACTCTGTCATCCAGGTCACCTTGGAAGCCTGGAATGATAACCGTCCCCCGAAAGAGGCTGTCGTTATCATATCCCTAGAACATCCACTTATGTTCTAAAACTGCTTCCGAACGTTTCTCCAGGATAAGATTAATATCAACTTTTTGCATCTAGTGCAAAAACAAAGTCTGGTGTGGTACTTGACATCTCATGATTGACTCAATTGCCTAAGCAAGTGATCTTCCAATCATGCACATCCCTCTCCCCTTTAGTCTGTAAGACACCTTTAGAGAGGGTGACTCCATCACCTGCAGGTACACTACCGTGCCAGGAGTCGTCCATTCTAAAACACCTTTAGAATGCGGTCTAAGTACCCAGATTGGGAAACTACCCAAATCTATATCTAAAACCATAGATCTGGTAACCAGAATGTCTGATATTTTATCTATATCCTTTGTGGAGAAACCACTGTGTGAAAACCAAAGTATAACCGATCGTAGTATAGGAATTTCACTTCCTACTCTGTGTATGTCATCCAAATACCAGGACATCACACCCTACTACCTTCTTAACAGATCCATCCCCTATTCTGATGAAGTCAAACCTATGACTGTCACATCAGAAATAGATGATCTATCTCCGCTATATCTTCTTTAGTCCATAAATAGACATAAGCCACTTGTCCACTATGCTTCCGCTGCTCCCACTGACTACGACAACCCTCTGGCAGAATAATATACACGTACACTTCTAAAGCTAGTTTAGAACGACGCTATACTCATCCACCTGCCGGGTTCACAGTCTGGAACAAAAGCAATGGCAAGTCTGGGCAAACAAGAACCTCCCTGTCACCGTCCTTGAGCATACCGAAGTACCTATCGAGTGCCTGAGGTTACCCACCATATCTGCGGAGTGGCTAATGGAATGTCAAACCAGATTGAATCTTTTGGTCCTATTAAATTTTCAGTAATCGTTTGCGGTTCTGGAATCACTTCCAGTTCTACCATACTCCCACTACTGTTTTCTGAAAAAATCCATTTTACTAAAACCGTGGCGAGTCAAGAACAATATCACTATTGATCTTCCAGATGGTAGAAAGTCAACCCTCGGCATAACCCGGGTCAACCCACAAACAGCCATTACAGAAACGTTCCTTGAGTTATCCAGAGTCTGGTTTTAACCATAAGCCGGACAACTCCCAGTACCTTAACATCGTTAAGATATGAACCGTTCTATATCTAATATAGAAACAGAAGCACTGGTTTAATTGGAACCAGATTCAAATCATGCAGCTGTCTCCAGTGCATGTAAACTAAATGGAAGGAGGCCGATCAGCGTTACTCAACTTTGGAGTGCATCCAATTATGAGTAACCTGAAAGAGAAACAAGTTTCTCAAAATCATTACTATCAACTGAATACCATACAAAAGTATCTACATCTTCCATCACCTTGAAGAATCCTGATACTTGCAACACCTGGTTCTCTACTTTATTCTTATACCTATAACTTCTCAAAACTTAGACCTTGTATTTCATCGAAACACATGTCTAAGAACTAGAGAAATCACAAGTAAACAGAATATAGTACGAGTACCAACCCCTCTGTCCTAATGGACACTGGACAACATACAATACTCTGTATAAGTCCCCTGAGTCTAATAACTCATTCCCTGTGTGTCGTAGGTTGAAAACTGTACTTATGGTTAAGAAGAATTACACCGCTGTTTAATGCTCCTTACCTAACCATCCACTGATATAGGTAAATGTCATAGACATAATTTCAAAAAGTTATATCTTACTTTATAAAAAATAAATGTACAGATATATAAATTTGAAATTGGTGCATTATAACGGATATTCAAAACCAAATATCTGCCGTCCGGCAAATAACCCAGGTGATTTCCTCAAATATCACCAATTACAACGAATCCCGATATAATGAGGATGATCGCCCAATTCCCAATAACTTACTCCCACTCATCATTTGTAAAACCATACAGATGTGAGAATCAAACCTGGTAAATGCATACCCTGGAGCAAGGACTAATTGGGAAATCAGTTTTCTTTTAACAATACACAGTGAAATTGAAACATATAAATGTTTCGAATGGGTATCCGGGTATTCCTAGTATTGCCTCTTCCATTATCAGATTCACAACTGTAACCGTATATTTCTTTGTCATCTCTCCAAATCTCTTTATATGTCTTTAGTCATTACCTTCTGTACACCCCTTTAGGCCAAATGGTTTTCTTCCTTCTCTACCGTTCGGCACCAGCCTATGGTTTAGAAGAAGACTATCCAATAAGCGTAATAGGTGTACTGTCCAAATCCTAGGAGCACTCGCAACCCGAGAGAAGGTAAAGATAAAAGACAACTGAATAAAACCTTATTCCTATTTCTCCTGAACCAGAATTCATCCCCGAACTGGAACAAGTTTCTTCGAATTCGTATATAACCATACGATGGAGTATCCATGTCACGACCCGAAATATTAGCTCGTGACCAGCACTTGAATCACGCAACGTCTAAAGGCGTAACGGAATTCAAGTAAGCTGAAACCCAGAAATCTAAACCTTTTTAGAAAAATAAAGGAGGTGGGATTTTTAAATAAAGGTATAATGAAAACAAGTTTTCTTAATGCATAGAAAAGGAACATGAATGATGCAAGTGAAATTTACTAGTTTGAAAACATGTTTCGTCTTTTAAAAATTTCGACAGCACCTCATTTGTATATTTTGATCCAAAACCACAAATACATAGTAAGAACAATGGCATCCCCAAGCGGGAGCTAGCTCTTCGCCAAACGGTGGATCACAACCATGCAATATAGCATAAATAAATATACGACACCCAACGGCGAAGCTCACTACAAAAAGATAAAGAAATGAGCAAGATATAACCTCAAAAGTGAATATAAAACCCATCGCTCAAAACTCGAAACTACAAGTCTCACTAAGTCTCATCACTTATACAATTTACAACTTTTGATTGATGGAGTTAACTAGATACAATATGAAATATAGATACAAGAGTGGGAATGATATAAATATCCCACCTACCAATGCAAAACACCTGAATGCAACTGTGTGTCAGCGAAGCCGCTACTGATCCAGCGGTCAACCTGCAAGAACTGTGGCACAACGGGGGTGAGTTGCCAACTCGTGAGCAGAAAAATATCAGCAGATAGAAATCGAATAAACAACGACTCCTAGGTCAACTATATCATAAAGGTAATACTATGATATCTAGGGTGACCGGGTCAGTATATGTGCCAACAAGGTTGTCAATACCTATATGTATGTAGATAACATCCAACAGTAATAATCAATGCATGTATATGGATCTCGTCCAACCATAATCAAGGCATGTATGCATGTGGATCTCGTCCACCTAAAATCAAGGCATGTATGCATGTGGATCTCGTCCAACCAAAATCAATGTCTACATGCACGTAAATATCATAAAGGGGGTGTGCATAGAAGTATGAGGATGTATAACAACGGTGTCCCTCCCGACACATAAAAAACATCATGAAAACCGTGCCCAGCATCGGCACGTAAATCCTCATATATCGGGCTCCGTCAGTCCGGATCGGCCCATGGGCTCCGTCTGCGGAATCGGCCCTCGACCCCGGCAGTACGAGTCATCCCGTATCCATCTATCGACTCTGGTCAGTTCCTCCGGATAACTGCCAGGTCCAACCAATCACCGGTAGGTGGTAGTCCCTCTGCCAGGCTTACCGTCTAGCTACACAGCAGATCCGTTCTCACCCCGGGTACCATACCGGGCCCACCATGTACCCGCAATCGGCCTCATCCGCCTCCTCGAATCGGGTTTCACATGTCGCTCTCAGAACCGAGAAAACACATGGTGGACGCACTGAAATATCATAACAAGAGAAACCGGTTTTTTTTAAAACAACACATAATCTCTTTTAAAATGTCCACGGTTCTCAAATCCACAAATCTCATAAAAACAGCATATCTCAATGCGTAAAATCATCAAGCATGATGTATGTGACATATGATGGAAATGTAAGCATATCCGTATATAAGTGCACGGGTAACTATAGCAAGTAAATGATGTATAGATTCATATCATGATGCAGCAATCCTACTGTGTAGTGACATGGCAATTATCGATGATGAAGTATGTGAGCCGGCAAATCTGTGTACGTATAACATACGCATCATCGATAATGGTGCAAGTGTACTAGCACAGGTATAAGCAATGCAATGGAAATAATATGAATGCAGCATAAGGTAAATCTATGCAATGCTGACGGGTATACGTATCTAATATGAACGAGTCGGGGAATCTATTAATCGGCATCCAGCCTCACAACGTCGCGTACGGTATGATCCGTCGTATGGTAGCCTCTAGTCAAGGGTAAGGATCAATCATCAAGTCAAACTCATCACGCACATAAAATCATCGTACGATGGCATTAAGTTAATAGGGATCCTATCATCCTATACGACAAATGATGGTACGGCCTGAAATCACGTACGGCCTATCATCCATGATTCACAACATTCTATATATATATATATATATATATATATATATACCTATGTCCCAGGTCACATCCGCAATAATCTCACATCAGGGGACCGACATGGTATAATCATCTCGATCGACACGCATCCGTATACCAACATATCATCAGGTCATCATATCCGTCTTATGATCTTTTCATCGCATTTATAACTCATATCAAGCCGAGTTTACCTAAACATTCTATCTCTACTATAAGTATAGGTATCTAATCTAACATACACACTCGAACCATACAATCAGACTTTAAAAGAAGCGAATCGTAGTTTTGAAATTAGGGGTTACAATGTTTTAAGGAAAACATATCATTTGAAAATCCGTAACATCCCTCAAAGTATATATTTAAAATACATACGATTCTTCGTTTTAGAAAAAGGTATGGTTCGGATGACGCCTCTGCATTGACTATCCAGTCCTACAGTACCCTGAACGGCAATATCGACAAACGTCGTCCTCGAATTCCGTCATCACATAATAGCCATAACACATCACTTCTAATTATCCTCTAGTTTCTAATATGGTTTCGTAGCTATCCTCATTGTAACCCTAGTTTCCTAATCTAGGTTTCCAAACCATATTCTATAATCAGTTTTCCATCAATACATTACGGGGGTGCTATACGCCATCCACCCGACTTCCTCCGTGGATATAGATCCACTCACCTGGTCTTCGCTCGCTGAAATCGATGACGCCACGCTCCGTCGCCTCGGAATCAATGCGAAGGTACCTACAATAATCAACAGTCGCAATACGTATTAAAATCGAATCCGGAAAACCGATATGGCGCACGGTATGCTCATAGGTTAGAACCTAAGGCCTATACGTGCAAAACAATCAAACAAACCCTATTGGCGATGTAAAAAACATCCGACAACCAAATACAAATCCAATTTTCAAGAAATTGCATTTCAAAATACGGAACCCATAACCTAAAACACACCAAAATGCTCCCAGATTTTCCCCAGGTGACAATTAGCCAAAGCTGCATATAGGAGGGGTCTATTTTAGTGCAAAAGGAGCCATGGACCAAATCTGGGACCCTATTTCCCTGCTCTGGCCGCAAATTGCGGCCAGAATGATTATATCTATGGCCTGGGGTTGGAGTTAGGGGCTCGGGGCTCTGTGGTAGCTTCCTAGGTACCTGCATGACTCCCAGTAATTGCAAAATCATTTCTGGTGCCCCCGGGTCGCTCCAGATTCCAAAATACCCTCTCAAATCATACATTTATCCGATGTCGGGGTTTCTAAATCCGTGTTTTGGGGTTTCTAGTCTCTGGTTTGAGTCTTAATTCTAACACTAGGGGGTTTGTGTGGCCTCTACTGAGCTTAATTACCTATCACCACTCCCAATTCCCATTAACCCTAACTAGGTTTTTCCTAAGTCCACAAAACCACTCGATATCGATTCAAATCTAACATGGGGGTATAAGTAATGGAAACACTAAACTTATGGTTCAGAAATTACCTTACTTGGCAACTGAAGAAAATTCTTGAGTTGCCCCAAGTGGCCAAAATCCTTGCTTTCTTGGTCCAATGTGCTTCCCTTAAGCTTGTGAACGTTTTTGATGAAAAGGAGATGGGGTTTTGAGGTGTTTAGTGAGGTGATTTGAGGGGGTTGAAGATGGAGGAGGAGAGGGTGCTGCCTTGGGCTGAACAAGGAAGGGAAAAATGAAGGAGAAAGATGGAGGAGAGAATGGCTTGGTCAAAGTAAACCCCCCCTTTCTCTCTCACCCATACTTCTATTATTCAAATCTTTTCCCTTTTTCTTTTCTTTTCTTTTCCCCTCTCAAATAAATCATCAACCATGATAAAAACATGTAGGAAGCCATGGGAAAATATGTAACAAGTGTAGAAAAAGATACGGTGCATGTTTTGCCCAAATACGCTTAAAGCGCGATTAGCGATTTTTAATCGCGATTAGCGCTAAATTAGCATATAATTAATCATAAAAACATTAAAAATGGCATAATTCCATAAAACACCCTCTTTTAGAATTTTCCATAATTTTCCAAAAATTTTCCCAATTTATCGGTATTTAATTATACCGAAATATTAAAATATTCAATATAATATTATTTAATTATAAAAATTCCCAAAAATAATATTTTATTTTTCTGAAGTGTTCAAATCTTCCCCCCTTAAAGAAATTCGGTCCCCGAATTTAAATTTAAACCCCTCAATGCTAAAACATTTCAGTAAAAATCCAAGTCGTCGGGGTTCCGAAATCATAGAAAACACTGAAATAGCACAACGCGTCAAATGCACGTGAAAATGAGTACAAAGCTCAAAATCGAACTCCGTCAAGCATAACGCAAATCATCTTATTTTGCACGCATATCCTCGGAATTACAATGGAGATACAGATCTCGAAATCCACTACTGAAATCCAATATACACTAGTTAAATACTATAATACGTGTATAGTACGCATCTTTGAAAAACTCCAAAATCTGAATGAAATACATGCGAAATCCTTTCTAATCCGCCGCGGAAATGCGTAACTCACGGCATAACTGACGGACGCTCATTTTAAAATAATAATATATGTCCATATATGTTTTCTTAAATACACGTTCCGTCGTTTCCAAAATACTCTAAAAGGTTTTCCTTATAAACGTTCGTGTCGCTCACGGACACGTAGGAAATAGCGAGACTATAGCTCCTTTTGAAAACCCTTTTGGTAGTATATTAATGCACGCAAAGTACTCAGGTACTGTCCTCAGATCAGTCATGTTGGCTAATACACAATATAGTGCTCAACATGAAAACAAAGTGCTCAAAAGCATAAATCAGCCTAAAAGGCGTATCCAAAATCACATGCATCTGGTGCGCATGGAAATCAAATCCAAATACAGGTGCCACAATATGCACAAAAACCCAAAACTACATGCAAAGGGTGTGCACAAAAGCATCTGTCCACTGCAACGGTGTGCATGACAACAATATCTGGTGCACCTATTGTGCACGAAATAACATCAGGTGCATCAAATGCACGAAATACAATCAATAACTCGAACGCATCAAAAGCAACACCGAGTATACCAAGGTGTATAAATCAAAATCGTGTGCAACTGCATGCAGAAAACACATATCAATGCACTGCAAGCACATATAAGCTATACCGAGTGAAAAAATCAAATCATCCGTATGGAATCATGACATCATAAACACATGCTACGCAGGTATAAAATCGACATCAAACGCAATAAGCATGCACAATCGCAAATCAACACAGCGATGTATAAAATATATATCAGGTGCGATAACTATGCGCAAAACGTAAACACTCAGTAAGTGCAGCCATGGTGCACGAAATCAATATCAGGAAACTCGTCATCAAAACTCAAATCCAAGCGATATAAGCGTGACACTCGGATCACAAACGCAAATCGCAATAAAATGACATCGAGGTACACCTCCTACAATGTCGGAAAAATATCGGTGCGCCCAAAACTGATAGAGCAAGAACATCCGCTCGCCCCCTGCTCACGGTTTGGCGCCCTATGTCCCTGGGTACTCATCTTCTCCTCGGATTACCAATCTCGCAATCCATCGGCTCATCGGCCCTGTCAGGTGTACTAACGGGAACAATTCCGCTCTAGCACTTCTCTGGTCATCTCCCGGTCATTTGTCACGACCACTCATACAGCAGTACGTTACTGGCGTCGGCCTCTGGTCTTCTGAATACAAGCGACACATCTGATTCTGGGTGCAATTCTCATTGCAGCAGTGTCGTGGAAGGAATCCTGCTCAAGGTCTCTTCCGATCTCGCCTATGCCGAACTGTACGGAGGCTGGTACTCTCATATAATCTTTTCTCATTTTCTGGACATCTGCGTGTTCCGCACACATTTCCTCGGAAACTGGCCATATCCCAACGCCTCTATAAGCATATCAGGTCTCTGTTCTCGACGGGGAGTAATAACAGCTCGTCAGCGTCTCGCACGAACTTCTGGTTCCACTCGTCTTTATCATCTCTCACTATGACGTCATGCCACGCTATCTGCACACTGCAACTGTTCTCGGCCACGGTCAATCTGAAGTCTCTCGCACGGACTCGAAATCGCGTACTCTGTAGAACATATCTGGCCGAACACGTCCTCGGGAACTTGTCCCAACCATCGGAGGAATACTCAATACTCGTCCGTTCTCGATCAACTCACAACTCCTCTAGGTGAGGTCCTCTATCCAAAGCTAGTCAGCTTGCTGATCTCTTATCACATGGTATCCGGACGATGTCAAACTTTTCGATCGAGTCATCAAGGTCCCAAAATTTCCCGAAGGCTCAGCACCTGAGCATAGTCTAAAAATATCTGGTACATACCACAGTACCTCTGGACCAGCCGTAGAAGAGCAAACCCAAGCCTCATTGATGGCACCGCTAAACTGCCACAAACCCTAAGGTTCAAAGCGGTTCCATGGTCATCATGTCAAGTTAGGGTTTCATTCTTCTAGAGGGTCCACAGAATTACCTGCATGTTCCTCGGAACACTTTAAACTTGGAAAAATGGGTTTCTGACACTCGTTCGAACCTTTTTGCTTAGCCTATACAACATGTGAATACCCTTCATCCACACGCTAAACAATGCCCCAATCCTCCAGGAAAGGCGATACATCGGCGGTCATCTCTGGATCGGTCTGCTCTAGATCCGAGTAAGACTCTCCATACTGGAAATCTTCAACTCAACTGGGCCTGCGTCGGCCCATCAATCTGAGGAATCACCTTCATCTCTCAAATCGGGGTAAACTAGCTATCATCTGTCGCATTTCTGCCTGGAAGCTCCGGCGATCTTAACTCGTAAGCTCTGGAAGCGACATCCCATCATCTCAGCGACAGCTGGGTCACATGTCTGCACTGTAGGCGACATCAAAATCTTTGAGGTATGCTGTACATCAACAGTCCTCTCGAAACTGGTAGCTCTAACAATGATCTGATCATCCGGTATAAAACCAAGAATTCACCTCCACAAGAGGCCACAACACAACACTACATCGAGACGTTCCCATGTCACCAGAAAACACAATGGTCAGCCCTCGTACCAAACGAGCTCGCCCTGACCGCAACACTAGCAGCAGCTCAAACTGCGCTCAAACTATGGTGACAGGAACCTCAATCGAGTATCGAAGAAAGCAGATCAACGGCATGAGAGGAAATGACAGATCCAGAATGGATACATGATCATAAGAAGGAACATCATCAATGGGAGTATGATCATGGAAACAAATAGAATCGAGGATCTCGAATGGATGTATAATCATGGATACGAAGAGAATCACTGGTCTCAAAATATATATATCCTATGGTTTCTTAAGTGGAGTATCGTATCGTAAATATGCCGCGGAACATACGTACGGTACGTCACTCTACTCAAGCTACCTACTCCATCAATCAGGGTCAGCCTATGAAACGAAAGTTCGGGTCTAATACCCCCCCGGTCCAAGTCTAAGTTCCGTAAGGTCAAGCCTAAGTTCCGAAATACACTCCCGCCCTAGACTCCGCATAGTCAAACATAGACTCGGACAAGGTTAAACCGAGCACTCTAATACCAACTTTGTCACGACCCGAAATATTAGCTCGTGACCAGCACTTGAATCACGCAACGTCTAAAGGCGTAACGGAATTCAAGTAAGCTGAAACCCAGAAATCTAAACCTTTTTAGAAAAACAAATGAGGTGAGGTTTTGAAATAAAGGTATAACGAAAACAAGTTTTCTTAATGCATAGAAAAGGAACATGAATGATGCAAGTGAAATTTACTAGTTTGAAAACATGTTTCGTCTTTTAAAAATTTCGACAGCACCTCCTTTGTATATTTTGATCCAAAACCATAAATACATAGTAAAAATAATGGCATCCCCAAGCGGGAGCTAGCTCTTCGCCAAACGGCGGATCACAACCACGCAATACAGCATAAATAAATATACGACGCCCAATGGCGAAGCTCGCCACAAAAAGATAAATAAATGAGCAAGATATAACCTCAAAAGTGAATATAAAACCCATCGCTCAAAACTCGCAACTACAAGTCTCACTAAGTCTCTCATCACTTAAACAATTTACAACTTTTGATTGATGGAGTTAACTAGATACAATATGAAATATAGATACAAGAGTGGGAATGATATAAATATCCCACCTACCAATGCAAAACACCCGAATGCAACTGTGTGCCAGCGAAGCCGCTACTGATCCAAGCGGTCAACCTGTAAGAACTGTGGCACAACGGGGGTGAGTTGCCAACTCGTGAGTAGAAAAATATCAACAGATAGAAATCGAATAAACAACGACTCCTAGGTCAACTATATCATAAAGGTAATACTATGATATCTAGGGTGACCGGGTCAGTATATGTGCCAACAAGGTAGTCAATACCTATATGCATGTGGATAACATCCAACAGTAATAATCAATGCATGTATATGGATCTCGTCCAACCATAATCAAGGCATGTATGCATGTGGATCTCGTCCACCCAAAATCAAGGCATGTATGCATGTGGATCTCGTCCAACTAAAATCAATGTCTGCATGCACGTAAATATCATAAAGGGGGTGTGCATGGAAGTATGAGGATGTATAACAACGGTGTCCCTCCCGACACATCAAAAACATCATGAAAACCGTGCCCAGCATCGACACGTAAATCCTCATATATCGGGCTCCGTCAGTACGGATCGGCCCACGGGATCCGTCTGCGGAATCGGCCCTCGGCCCACTTAAAAGGATTTATGTTTGTTGACCTTCGTCAAGGCATAGTGAATAGTAGCTGCATGTTACCTTTTTGCTGCATAGATAGATGCGTTGGTTTGGGACAGTCGTATAGCCTTGTTGACCTTCGTCAAGGGCTTGTACGGGTGGGTTCAAATTAACCTGGACAATGACGGGTAGAACTTGACATGTGACTTATGATTTGTTAACCTTCATCAAGGTCATAAGAGCATGGGGTAAAAATCATATCTGGAGTTTCTAAAGAAACTGAAACTTGCCAGATATGTGCATACCTTCTGGAGTGTGATAACGTGAGTGGATTCCATCACGTTATCATGTGATGATAGTTGGATCCCGATTCCCACTGATGAGTTGGTTTACTCCTCGGGTGATCCCGACTAATTCTTCTTTCAGGTTTGGAGGAGAATTTGACGATACAGTGGGAGGTTTCCTGATTAGATAAAATGGTAACCATTCTGATCTAGGTTAGAGTGCACGCTGAGTGTTTCTTTTCTCTCTCTCTTTGGCAGCGACCATGACCCGACCCTTGACTATGACTCAGTAACCAAGATTAACCGAACCTCCTTAAAACACTGGCTTTTGGATTGTCTGAGTTGAATACCTCATTGCCACTCCTACTTTTATCCTTTTTCTCCAGAACACCCCGTATTACTACGAACATCCACTTCCATTGGATAAAACCATCGTATGGTTATATACAAACTCGAAGGAACTTATTCGAGGATGGTTTCTGGTTCTGGAGAAAATGAATAGGACTATTCAGTTGTCTTTTCCTTTTACCTTCTCTCAGGTTGCGAGTGCTCCTTGGATTTGGACAGTACACCTATTACGCTTATTGGATAGTCTTCATCCAAACCATAGGCAGGTGCCGAACGGTAGGGAATGAAGAAAACCATTTAGCCTAAAAGGTGTACAGAAGGTATTAAGTAAAGACAAATAAAGGGATTAGTAAGAGGGCAAAGTAAATTGAGATTGCTATTCACGACCAAACCAAGTATTTCTTCGCCAATCTTACATCACCTTTGTATTTCTCCAGAACACTTCGTATCAATACGAAGATCCACAGTTTACTGGATTGTAACACTTCAGAAAAATAAAATATTATTTTTGGGAATTTTTATAATTAAATAATATTATATTGAATATTTTAATAGTTCGGTATAATTAAATACCGATAAATTAGGAAAATTTTGGAAAATTCTAAAATAGGGTGTTTTATGGAATTATGTCATTTTTAATATTTTTATGATTAATTATATGCTAATTTAGTGCTAATCGCGATTAAAAATCGCTAATCGCGCTTTAAGCGTATTTGGGCAAAACATGCACCGTATCTTTTTCTACACTTGTTACATATTTTCCCATGGCTTCCTACATGTTTTTATCATGGTTCATGAATTATTTGAGAGGGGAAAAGAAAAGAAAAGGAGAAAAGATTTGAATAATAAAGGTATGGGTGAGAGAGAGAAAGGGAGGGTTTATTTTGACCAAGCCATTCTCTCCTCCATCATTCTCCTTCATTTTTCCCTTCCTTCTTCAGCCCAAGGCAGCACCCTCTCCTCCTCCATCTTCAACCCCCTCAAATCACCTCAATAAACACCTCAAAACCCCATCTCCTTTTCATCAAAAACGTTCACAAGCTCGAGGGAAGCACATTGGACCAAGAAAGCAAGGATTTTGCCCACTTGGGGCAACTCAAGAATTTTCTTGAGTTTCCAAATAAGGTAATTTCTGAACCATAAGCCTAGTGTTTCCATTACTTATAGCCCCATATTAGATTTGAATCGATATCGAGTGGTTTTGTGGACTTAGGAAAAACCTAGTTAGGGTTAATGGGAATTGAGAGTGGTGATGGGTAATTAAGCTCAGTAGAGGCCACACAAACCCCCTAGTGTTAGAATTAAGACTCAAACCAAAGACTAGATACCCCAAAACACGGATTTAGAAACCCCGACATCGGATAAATGTATGATTTGAGAGGGTATTTTGGAATTTGGAGCAACCCGGGGGCACTAGAAATGATTTTGCAATTACTGGGAGTCGTGCAGGTACCTAGGAAGCTACCACAGAGACCCGAGCCCCTAACTCCTACCCCAGGCGGCAGATATATTCATTCTGGCCGCAATTTACGGCCAGAGCAGGGAAATAGGGTCCCAGATTTGGTCCATGGCTTCTTTTGCACTAAAATAGACCCCTCCTATATGCAGTTTTAGCTAATTGTCACCTAGGGAAAATCTGGGAGCATTTTGGTGTGTTTTAAGCTATGTTTTCCGTATTTTGAAATGCAATTTCTTGACAATTGGATTTGTATTTGGTTGTCGGATGTTTGTACATCGACATCAGGGGTTGTTTGATTGTTTTGCACGTATAGGCCATAGGTTCTAACCTATGAGCATACCGTGTGCCATATAGGTTTTCCGGATTCGATTTTATTACGTATTGCGACTGTTGATTATTGTAGGTACCTTCGCATGGATTCCAAGGCGACGGAGCATGGCGTCATCGATTTCAGCGAGCGAAGACCAGGTGAGTGGATCTATATCCACGGGGGAAGTCGGGTGGTTGGCGTATAGCACCCCCGCAATGTATTGATGGAAAACTGATTATAGAATATGGTTTGGAAACCTAGATTAGGAAACTAGGGTTACAATGCGGATAGCTACGAAACCATATTACAAACTAAAGGATAGTTAGAAGTGATGTGTTATGGCTATTATGTGATGACAGAATTCGAGGACGACGTTTATCGATATTGCCATTCAGGGTACTGTAGGACTAGATAGTCAATGTAGAGGCGTCATCCGAACCATACCCTTTTCTAAACTGAAGAATCATATGTATTTTAAATATATACTTTGAGGGATGTTACGAATTTTCAAATGATATCTTTTCCTTAAAACACCGTAACCCCTAATTTCAAAACTACGATTCGCTTCTTTTAATGTCTGATTGTATGGTTCGGGTGTGTATGTTAGATTAGATACCTATACTTATAGTAGAGATAGAATGTTTAGGTAAACGCGGCTTGATATGAGTTATAAATGCGATGAAAAGATCATAAGACGGATATGATGATCTGATGATATGTTGGTATACGGATGCGAGTCGATCGAGATGATTATACCATGTCGGTCCCCTGATGTGAGATTATTGCGGATGTGACCAGGGACATAGGTGTGTGTATATATATATATATAGAATGTTGTGAATCATGGATGATAGGCCGTACGTGATTTCAGGCCGTACCCTCATTTGTCGTATAGGATGATAGGATCCCTATTAGCTTAATGCCGCCGTACGATGATTTTTCGTGCGTGATGAGTTTGACTTGATGATTGATCCTTACCCTTGACTAGAGGCTGCCGTACGACGGATCATACCGTACGCGATGTTGTGAGGCAGGATGCCGATTGATAGATTCCCCGACTTGGTCATATTAGATACGTATACCCGTCAGCATTGCATATGATTTACCTTATGCTGCATTCATATTATTTCCATTGCATTGCTTATACCTGTGCTAGTACACTTGCACCATTATCGATGATGCGTATGTTACACATACACAGATTTGCCGGCTCACACACTTCATCATCGATAATTGCCATGTCACTACACAGTAGGATTGCTGCATCATGATATGACTCTATACATCATTTACTTGCTATAGTTACACGTGCACTTATATACGGATATGCTTGCATTTCCATCATATGTCGCATACATCATGCTTTATGATTTTACGCATTGAGATATGCTGATTTTATGAGATTTCTGGATTTGAGAACCGTGGACATTTTAAAAGAGATTATGTGTTGTTTTAAAAAAAACCGGTTTCTCTTGTTATGATATTTCAGTGCGTCCACCATGTGTTTTCTCGGTTCTGAGAGCGACATTTGAAACCCGATTCGAGGAGGCGGATGAGGCCAATTGCGGGTACATGGTGGACCCGGTATGGTACCCCAGGGCGAGAACGGATCTGCTGTGTAGCTAGACGGTGAGCCTGGAAGAGGGACCACTATCTACCGGTGATTGGTTGGACCTGGCAGTTATCCGGAGGATACTGACCAGAGTCGATATATGGATACGGGATGACTCGTACTGCCGGGGCCGAGGGCCGATTCCGCAGACGGAGCCCGTGGGCCGATCCGGACTGACGGAGCCCGATATAAGTCACATGTCAAGTTCTACCCGTCATTGTCCAGGTTAATTTGAACCCACCCGTACAAGCCCTTGACGAAGGTCAACAAGGCTATACGACTGTCCCAAACCAACGCATCTATCTATGCAGCAAAAAGGTAACATGCAGCTACCATTCACTATGCCTTGACGAAGGTCAACAAACATAGCATGAATACTAAGTGCTACCCGTCTGAAATGACGGAGGGCTACGAATGGTTTTTGGCGAAAAACCTTTAACGTAATGAACTTGATATCGTTGAAGGAACCGGATAGCTTTTTATGAAAATATAGTGGCGAAAACCTTTGCTAAAGAGGTCACTGCCGGTGAAGGGATCTCGGCTCTTTCTCCGTAGAATGAGGTGCAGGATATTCCAACTGAATACCACGATGTAAAGCAAAAAGTAATCGACTATAGTGAAGTTATTGCCCTGACGCAAACTTCTGTCCAAGGGGTCACTCCCGGTGAAGGGATCTCGGCCCTTGCCTCGTCGACTGAGGTGCTGGATATTCATAACCGAATACCACTGTGCAAAACAAAAGAGAACGTCCTTGCAATAACAGCTTTTTTTTGAAAAATGTTCCAACAACATCAGAATAGGTTTGTTTAGCTTGCATTGATCCGAATCAATGCAGTCCCATCAATTGATCACACTACAAAAGAACGAAAATATGATGTACGTATATGCCATCCGCATTCGCCACTGGGTCCCGTCATCACCCGTTAGGTTACTTAACTAACGACAGAGCGGGGACTGGACTAGCGCGGGTGTAAAACATATACAACATCTACTAGTATATATATAGCAATATATAATATTCGCCTAAGGCGTGATAAATGCAACATCACAGAAATGTAATAAGCATCACAGAACAATACAGATAGTTTGGTATCCCCGGGTTTCATAGAGCCGCTACTGAAACCCGACGTTCCTCTGGTCGTGTGGATAGCCTGTGCAATGAAATCATAGACCCCCACGGGTGCGGCAAGTTACCCGCCAAAACCTGAAGCGAGGCAGCCCCCTTCAACAACGTGAATGGACCACCCAGCACTTCACGGAATCCGGTAACTTGAACACCCCTCCTTGGGTTAACCTGTACCCCCTATGAGTGCAGCGAATAGCCCGCCAATTCTAGAGTGAAGCCCCCTCCGTCTCAAAGCCATGAGATGCGGGCCCGTTTCCCTCTAGAACCCAGCTATCTGTGCACCCCACCGCGGGGTAATCCTAGTACAGAAAGTAAAATATACAATGGGTACATCGACCTCAGCCCGGTCGTGCCCCAAAAGAATAATATACAAACAGGTAGTGACGGCAGTCCACATGTCGGACGCTCTCCCCGCAATTTCAAATGTACAAATACAACCAAACTGTACTACCATTGCATCTAGGCTATCCACCACGACAAATCCGCAACATCACAGCACAACACAGAACATCATCGTGAATGTCACGTTCGCAAATCCGCCTAAAAGAGCTATAGCAATTAGACAAGATTTACCGATCAAATAACATTCACGGTCGCAGATATAAAGTAAGCACTGTGAACTAACGTATTTAAAATTCCGATCGAAAAAACTTCTCGAAATGGGCCCCAAGTGAAAATCCAGCACTCAAAAGAATCTGGGACAAAACTATATATCACAAAAATCATATTTCCATGAACTAAAGCCCCAGAAAACATTTGGGTTACTGTAGCCCAAAAAGGGCCACGGAAGGGCCGCCAAATGAGACATTTCGCGGCAGTTCCACGGTGGAATTTTGGAATTAGGTCTCCAAAATTTTTCTGTAGCTTTAGTTATGCCTGCATGTATTTTTAAGATGCCTAAAATAATTTTTTGACCAACTTTGAAAATCGACAGCAAGCACACTGAAATGGAAATACGATTCAGAAATTCCGATCGATCGATATTTCAAACGCGTTAGAACAAGCTAGTAAAGTTTAAAGCCGTGGCTCTGATACCATGTAAGCCTACGGTAGCGCCCTGGCCGTCTTTCCGAGGCCAAAATGCGGAAACGAAAACTTTTTCAAAACTAGAAACCGGCGCTATCGTATGCTTAAATCCCGGATCAAACCATTAACCTACAACTAGCAACTAGAGAAAGGGTTGGAAAGCTATACCGATCGATCTGTGTCCTTCGGTCTTTGGCCACCATCCCAAGCACCTCGCGGCAACTCCGGTCTCTATCTCCTCGTAGGAAAGGGCACCACATCTTCGAGTCTTTTTACGGGCTCCCGCTTCATCCGAAGCAACTCGGGCACGAAGTTCGCTAGCCGACGTGTCCAAGACGAAGTAGAGAATGTTTGTGACAACTTTGTCTCTTGCATCCATTGCATGGATGGAGGTTGAAGATGAAGACATCAATGGAGGTTATGAGCTAGGGGAGGAAGAAGAAGAAGAAAGCTTTCTTTTTCTTTTCTTGTATGTGTGATAAAATGAGAGAGTGTGTGTGTTAGAATGAAAAATACAAGAGCTAACAACCATCATATGGCTGCCCTTCCTCTCTCCTCCTCTCATTTCATCCACAAATCAATCACAATATGTGACACATGCACAAAGAAAGAGACCATAAGTCACCACTTGTGCATGTGTCATAATTAATGCTCCTAATCATGATTTCTAGCTCATAATTTCCATATGCAAACATTAATCCAAATGTTTGCAACAACAAAAAGATACGGCAACATCTAAAGTAAACTCGTGACGGATCACAAGGATACCCCTCACCTGTATATACATACCTGCATCCGCATTCCGACCGAATGTGAATGCGATGAGACTAAAGTAATCAAACAAATCTAATACTAGGATCCGTCTTAAACCAAAGCCCACTAGTATGATCCGCCCGATCATGATCCTTGCAATACCGCACGTATATGATCGAACCCTACCATATATCATACGGCCTCTACAACGTTTCGCCCGAAACTTGAGAAACTGTCTGTGGGGGACTCTAAAGACTCGTCAATACATTGGCTATGGATTTAACCACTAGCACGTCAGTAGTACTAGCTGTACGTAACGGGCTACCAGGTATTGACCAAAAGGGAGGTCGATGAGCGAACTCATCCTGACACCCTACTGAGCCTGTCAGTGACAATATCCGTACAGTCCGGTCCGTTCGTCTATGAGCATCGCATGGCGGGCCTAAGGGGTTGGTAAAAGTCATACCCCCAAAAGCGGTACAAGTCGTGTCGGAGTGTAGCCCAGAACACCCTGAGATACTACTGGAATACCAACCAGTAAATCTCCTGCCTTGGCCAAGGACTTCGTGTAATGGCTCTCCTAGACACAGCGCGATCTCACCCCCAATACCGAGAGAGACGAAACCCCTGCCGATCCGCTCACTGCCTCCATGTGGCTCGGGACTGTACCCAACTAAAACCTGTTTGCATCACTCCTTTGAGCCGTGGTAGGGTAGTAATCAAAGCACAGTGGAAACTCACACGAGACAAATGACGATCTCAGGTCGATGAACTAACCTGTACACATGTCACCAGGGAACTGCTATCTGACGTCAGGTATAATACCAACTAGCATGTTCCCGGCGAGTCATGTCCGGTGTACTCATAACCCAATAAGCACCTGTATACATCTTAGGTGAACCAACTGACACCAATGGCTTGTGAGACCGGCCACCGCCCCTCGTCGGGGTCTCGACTGTATACACTAGTCTACTAATGAAGTATCGATGCCCGGTCTCGAAACTCCCACGACTAGGGACCACTTTAAGGATGTGCTTATAGACCCTAGCTCCCACGTATATGATCGCCATCATACTGCTGGCCGTCAAGCAAGAATCCTAAATGCTCTATCAACGTGTAATAGCGACCTGTAAGGTCACCTGAAGCAGTATACGATGGTAAAGATAAACCAGATAGCATACTATCATCTTGAGTAAGACTGTCCTACCGGTATAGGTCCTCCCTCAATCATTGCAATCGCGTGCCTATGTTCCAATAATTGACTCTGAAGGCACTATATCCAACAACGCCGACGTGCCGTGGTGTATACGGAGGAGTAATGTTGAGAGAGAATCACATTCTCTTTTAGAATAATCCAGGAATTCCAAGCTCAAGTATTCTCCTCCTTGATCTCATCAAATGACATAATACTTATACTCGTTTTGGTTCTCTACTTCTAACTTATATTCTATGAATTTCTCAAAAGTTTCAGACTTGTGTTTCAACAGGAACATATGTCCGAATCTTGAGAGATCATCAGTGAATGTAATGAAGTACAAAGAACCAGTCCTGGCATGTGTAGACAGGGGACCTACATACATAATCATGTATCAATCACAAGAGTTCACCAACTCTTTCTCTGTTTCCAATAAACGGAGCTATGGTCATCTTATCTTTGTGACATGACTGGCAAGTTTTACAAGTTGTAAATTCAAACTGATTTAAATATGCATCTTTATGTAACTTCAGCTAGTCGGGTCGCATTGATATGACCTGGTCTACAATGCCTCAAGAAGGATTCGTTCATTTCTGAACTCTTCCTCTTGTGTGTGTTCTGTACGTTAAGAACTGTGGTTTGATTTAGAACATATATGCTTTTAGATAACGTGCCTGAACCGATCAACTCTTGATATAGAAAATGTTCAAAACATTATCCAACAATACAAAATTATATCCTTCTTTACTAAATAAAGAAACTGATATGATGTTGTACATCAGATTCGGTATGTAATAACATTCGTTCAGAATCAATGTATTTCGCAATACAGGGTGATAACTGCCAACATACTTGGCTGCAACAGTTGCACCGTTTCCAACTCTTGAAACTTATCACCCATTCTCAGTTCTCTACCTTTCTATAGCCCATGTAATATATTACATATGTGGGATCCTGATCCGGTATCTCATACCCAGGACGTAAAGGAAACTGAGAAACAGTTCTCGGTAATGAACACACCCGAAGATGATGTATCAGCATGCACTTTCTTCGTTTGGACGACACGGGAATCCTGGTAATCCCATATTTCCTGCTCGGTCTTATAACAATTATAAGTTAGAGCGGGACCAACGTCGCCCAGCTCAGTATGACAAGCGGGTTTATTCAATAAATCCGTATTATTATCTTGATTAAGGCGTGACATGGTCGCTACCTAGAGAGAGAGAGAAGAAAACGCTCAGCGTATGCTCTTGCAAGATTAGTTTGGTTATTATTTTATCTAATCAGGATGGCTCCCACTGTTTTTATCAAATCTTCCTTCAAACCCTAAAAGGAAAGACCAGCAGGGATTAATTACACCCTACAAGTTCGCCAATTTTTCATCCAGGCCAGTGCCGGTACTTTGAGGGAGGTTCCCCGTGCTTTCGCACAGACCTAATTAGAATAAACCTCAATTTCCCAGGGGCGTAACCCCGTTGACACCTTTCTAGACACCTACTTGATCGGCTAATTGTAATGTGTAAAACTCTCCCAGGAGTAACTCTTACTCGCAGTGGGTATCGGGATCCAACTATCTCATAGAAGGTATGCAATCTCATTGCAAATTTCAACACTTGAAACTCCCGATAATGGTCTTTACCCCTAGTACTTATGACCTTAACTATGGTCAACATATCATAAGTACTAGTCAAGTTCTACCCGTCATTTCATGATTAATTAGACCCACCTACATGACCCTCAACTATGGTCGACATAATCACATGACTGTCCTAATTAATCGCATCATATGATGTGTAGGAAGACATCACTTAGCTACCCTACACTACGCCTCAACTATGGTCGACATACGCAGCACGAATACTAAGTACTCTACTTCCTAAAATAACGGAAGGCTACGACAGGTTTTTAAGAAAATCTTTTGCGTAATGAACTTGATATCGTTGTAGAATCAAATGATTTAAATGGAGTGTTTTTTAGGCTTTTTGCTAGTTTCGCTAAAGAGGTCACTCCCGGTGAAGGGATCTCGGCTCTTTCCTCATCGAATGAGGTGCAGGATATTCACAATACCACTATACAAAGCAAGAACTAGAAAATTATTCAAAAGACGAAACCGAGGGTTGTAGCATCTGCCAGTTATTCCTAAAGAGGTCACTCCCGGTGAAGGGATCTCGGCTCTTTCCTTATCGAATAAGGTGCTGGATATTCTACAAGGAATACCGCTAAGCAAAGCAATAACTAGAGCTACCTGTTTTTGAAAATTCGATTCCACGACATCTTTAGGTTTATTTTCTTTCATTAATCTCATTAATGAAGTCCCATATATTATGCTTCACAAGCATCACATTTGAAACAAAAGCAACAATATATATAATATATATATAATATATGCATTCGTCTCAAAATACAATCAATGATCACATCACAGAATATCGCAGCAGAATAAAACATATGAAATATTGGATATACTAGGATTTCCGTGTTTTAAATTAAGCCTGTATAAAACACGGATTCCACGGTCGTGATGAATAGCCAAACCCACATCCCTAGACCCCTACGAGAGCGGAAAGCAACCCTGCCAATTCTAAAGTTAGGAGACCTGGTCTCGACTCCTCGAGATGGCCTCCCTCTGGACCCTAGAACCCTGTTACTTGTGCTCCCCGCCTTGGGTCTATCCAAATGCGGAAAAGTAAATAATATACAATGGTGACATCATCCTCAACTCGGAAGTGCCACAATAAAAGAATATTACATACAAAGAATTTTACGTGAATGAAAATAAAAAAACTCTCATCTCACATAAAACCCCCGGCTATTCAAAACACGACGATCCAATATAACATATCACAGCAACACATAACATCACATGTCATCAACGTAAGTAAATATGCGTATACCAATTGTCATTGACTTATAGCACCGAAACCGGCGATACACCACATATTATACTTACGGTCGCAGAAAAGAAAGTGAAAACTACAACAGTTGGAATCCGCAACCACTTTAGACATCGCATGTCTAACCAAATGAATTCCTTAGACATCGCATGCCTAACAATTATAAACCCCGCATTTTAGTCTCGATCTCGAAAACACTTTTCAATATCATGTCGGGAAATTCAAAAAGATTCCCGACATTCTGATCGAATTCTCGTCGGAAACTTTAGTAGACGGCCGCACCCCTCGATACCGTCGACGAAGTGCACTAAGGCGGAACACCGCTGCAGCGAGCACCCGAACGGATGCTTTTGGCGACGGGGTTCTCCTACAGTCACTTGGTCGGGGCTATGGGGCGTGGCTATCTATTAAGTTTACCCGGCGAGTATCCGCGTACACTACGTGATTGCGACGGACTTTTGATCACATCAAAATCCCGTGGCAACCGATCAAATGAGACTAAATTGCTAGATTTATAAAATTCAAATTAGTTATCTCATAACTACTTTTGTGGATTCCAAATATTGTATCCCATCACATAATATCCGGACGACGTTAAACTTTTCGATCGATTCATCAAAGTCCCACAAATTCCCTAAATTCTCAACACTTGAGCACAGTTCAATAATACCCAGAAGATGCCACAGTACCTATGAATCAGCCGTAGAAGGGTCAAACCAACGCCTCACATGTGACAACGCTGAACTACCACAAACCCTAGGGTTTAGTGGCGGTTCTGATGGCCACATAATCGAGTTAAGGTTTCGTTCTTCTAGAGGGTCCACAGAATCACTTGCATATTTTTCCGAATACGTTAAACTTGGAAAAATGGGTTTTTGACATTCGTTCGAACTTTTTAACTTCGTCTAGACAACAAGCGAATAACCCGAAACAATGTTAAAACTACAAATACGAAACACTCTAAATTGCTTATAGTGTAAGATTACATCACATGCAAAATTAGAAAAATAAACAAAACACTAAAACCGAGTCACTGGAACACTGGAAAAATTTGAGGGGGGCTCAGATTTGGCCGAGATCATGGGTATGGGGGACGGCCACTTTTTCACCAAATTGCCTCAAATTTTTTCAGTGTTCATGTTATATCACATATAGCACTCTGTACATGTTTTAAAAAAAATTTGACAACTTTTTAAAATCGACAACAAGCAGGTTTTGGCGATGCAAGTTTCGCAGTATTTCGGTTTCGTAATCTTAACAAAATCCGTATAAATTTCTAGCATGGCTCTGATACCACTGTTGGGTTTCCAAGCACGGAAGCAAGGTTTTGGGAGGCATCGTCCGTGCCAAATTAAAATTTTGTCGTTCTAGCTAACCCTAAACATTGAATCGTTTACTAGAAATCCAACGGAATACAAATGCAAACACTTTGCAACTAAAAGAGAACAAGGAATACAACCTTTGTAGACCGGTCCTTCACTTCATTAGCTCCGTGTAGTCGTCCCTTCGCTGTGATCATGAACTCCGGGCTCTAGAGAGGCTCCACAAGAAGAATAGAACAAGCTTGCTTCGAAGTCTTCGAGGACGAAGATGATCTACGTCGAGGAGACACTAACCCAAGCTATCTCTTCACTAATTGTGGAATTAGTGAAGCAAACACCCTATACTAAATGGCAATTAGTAGAGGATGATGAAGTAGGAATTTTGTTCACTTTAGATTTCATTTTCTCACAAGGTTTCATCACTTAATCAAAATCAAGATAGCTCCAAAATGAGGAAGAAGAAGATGAAGTGATGAACAAAGAGATGAGGTTAGAAATGCAACCATGGTTGGCATATGTCATGCACTAACCATTGTAGAGACTTAACCATAGCTATGAGTTAAGGTTGGGTTATAAAATATCTTAAGCTAGACAAACAAGTAGACTTGGTCAACGGTTATCTTGTTTGCACAAAACAATAACCATGACAAAATCCAAATGTTTGAATTACTTAATAATATATAAACCCTCACTTAAATCCTAGCATGGTATGAGTATCATACACCCATGTTGCATGTGTAACCATGCATGACACACTAATATATATCATATATATAATAATGTGCATTAACAATACATTTAACATATATCACATATATATCAATGTATCATCAAGTGAGAAAAATGAATACTTAAGTGAGCTAATATTAGTTAATGTAATGTAATATTTCAAATATATAATTATACATTAAATTATTGAATCAACACTTGATTTAATAATCCGGATATATCACATATAACCGACTAATATCAAATGTATCCTTTTATCGAATCAACACTTGATCCGATAACCCGGCTATATCACATATAACCAATCGATACATATTTCGTGAGAATAGAATGCGGTATCACATACGCGCATTAATCTCGGTCACGCACATATCACATATGTGCTCCTACTCCGTTTCGCTTGAGCCATGAAACCTCTGTGTAGGACTCTAAAGACTCGTCAATACGCCGACAGTAGGTGATGATCATATCAAACACCCACAAGCCGCAAGCGGTCTGCTAAACGTAACGGCCACCCGGGTATTGAGTGATCAGAAGATCAACAAGCAAGCCTGCTCGTACTCCTGCGAATCCAATCAGTAACACTACCGTACAGTCCGGTCTCTTCGTCTGATATGTCGCATATCTCGTCTAGGGGTGGTAAACGTCAGACCCCAGTAACTCGATAAGTCGTGTCGTTATGAGGCTCATAACGGGTCGAGAAAATACTGATAACACTTACCAGTATATCTCGGAGTCTGCCCTGGCCAGGGACTTCCTGTTATAGCTAATCGAGCACAGCGCAACATCAACTCCCTATACCGGGAGAGACAAAACCCTACTATCGCTCATTGTCTCCATGTGATTCGGGACTGTACCCAAAAGCCACCGTTTTGCACATTCTCTTGAACGTGGTAAGGTGGAAATCAAAGCACAGTGGGAATCACTCAAGACTCTATGATGATCTCGGGTCTACAGACTAACATGTACCAGTGTTACCAGAGAACTGCCATCTGACGTGAGGTATAATACCATCTGAGAGTTCTCGGCAAGTCTGTCCAGTATACCCAGTCTCCACTGAGCACCCGCATACCATCTCTGATGTCAAACACCAATGGATATGGGATCATCCATCGCCTATCTACGTGGGTCGAGAAGCGTATACGCTAGTCTACTCTGGTATATCGATGCCCTGTCTCGATACACCCTCGACTAGGAACATTTGAAGGATGTACTTACCGACTACTCTGTCCCCACTAGTATGATCTGCATCATAATCCTGGTAGTCAAGTACTCATCCTAAGTGCTTTATCAACATGTAATAAAGAGACAATAAGTGTACATGTTAAGATAAAGAGCAACCAGATAGAATACTATCATGTCGAGCAAGAAAGTCCTCCCTATATATGTCCAAGCATCCACTACAATATACATCGTATGTACAGTAATGGCCTCTAAGGCATACATATAACTAACAGCTATCAAGGAGTTCTCGGCGAGTCTTGTTCGGTGTACCCATTCTATAATGAGCACCTGTGCACAATCTTTGATGTCAAACACCAATGGTTGTGGGATCAACCATCGCCCCATACAGGGTCAAAAAACGTAGACACTAGTCTACTCTAGAATATCGATGCCCTATCTCAATACTCTCTCGAATAGGAACTGTTAAAGGATGTGCTTGCGGACTACACAAGCCCCACTAGTATGATCTGCATCATAGTCCTGGTAGTCAAACCAATATCTTAAGGTCTTTATCAACATGTATCAGAGAGACTGTATACTAATGCAAGTGTAAATGTTAAGATAAAGAGCAACCAGATAGCATACTATCATGTCGAGCAAGAAAGTCCTCTATATAAATGTCCAAGAATCCACTATATCATACAATAATGTCCTCTAGGGCATACATATTCCTAACATCAGCATCCAGTGGACCGTCCGAACCAGTGATAACTGCCGGCTACAGTCTCCTGAAATCAGCGACACTGCCCAGACGCCTACCCTCACGAACCCCAGCCACCTTATTCAAGGATGCAGTAGCTGTTTGCTGAGAAGCGAGCAAATCCTCCTGCAGTATGTCAGTCTGTTGTTGTTGGTTCTCCAACATGCCACGTATAACTACAAGTAATGCGGCATTGTTGTCACGCCTCTCATACACTCGCAAATTTTCTTCTGCCGTGATTCTAAAGTAAAAAAAATGAACGACGAGATTTAGCAACGGAAACATGATTCAAGTTCAGAATATTAAAATAATTGAGCGAAAAAGAAAAGCAAGATAATATAGTATAATCAAATCAATGGATATGAATCAAGGGTAGAACTCTAACTTACTCATACAGAATACCGTATTGTAACCATGCCGCAGTACTTGGGTATAATATCATAACTCTATCAAAGTCACCTGAATCTTACAATCAGAGTCAAAGAAATATGCAACATGACACACTGAGGGAAACCTAAACATGTGATTCTAACCTAACAGGTCGGTTGAACCAAGTCTAACTTTATTGTAAACCTAGCTCTGATACCAACAAAACCTTGTCACGTCCCGCTTCCCAAAATATGGAAATACGGAGAGCAACAAAGGCCAGTCGTGCTACCTATGGTAAAGAAAGATCCTTCCATAGTCACATAGAGGCTGTCAAGCTAAACCTGTCAATTATAATATCCAAAACAGAATAGATAACACTGATAATCATGCTGCAACGAAACCACAAAGAATACTAACAGTAGGTTCATAAGATAAATAGATGCAAAAATAAGGATTCGATATCAAAGGTTAGAAATAAGACAAGATTCAAAAAGAGACGCATAAATCATAATGTCTCGCAAGGGCGCACATGCTAAATACTAACTGAAATAAAAGAGAAATAAACCTACAGACTACCGATCTTCCGCAAACTTCTGATAATCGCTCTGATTCTGATCGGCCTGAAAATCCGTCTCTAAACCTGAGATGTCAGAACACCCCAACAAGTACTCAACGTAAATAGTGTGTGTATGTGTGTGATAGCATGAATATATGAGTGTTGTGAAGCCCGTGTGTACATGTATATATTAATATGGTAATAATATGAAACAAGCAAGTAAACAGGTTAAGTCGGTCAAATCATATCCTATTTGATCACTAAAAGGTAATCTATTCTATCGTGAGTTCGAGTGTGTACGTCAACCTTTTCATGAGTATTCCCAACCCAAGGGTAGGGCCCCAGAGGCAAGGAAACACGGGCCCAACTGTGGAATGAACAAGTGACCGTATAAAGCCTGATACCATCAATAGTAACATATGACCGTTTAAAACCCGGTACCAGCTAATGAACAAGTGACTGATATATCCCGATACTAGCTCCAATGACCGATATAGCCTGGTACAAGCTATATGAACAAGTGACCGACATAGCCCGGTACGAGCTGCCGGCAATGGGACTTCTGAGATTCTGTTGAAAGAACGCACACTCAAACTATCCAAACGCCCCGTGTATCTATAACTAACATGGTAGTGAATTCACCACAAAATAAAATACTGACCGGACTGGAACTTGTAATATCATGTTAACTGTATGGAATAGAAACTTGTGAACATGAGTAAATGGGGTCATGGCATGTAACTCAGCATTCGAATTAGTGATCTCGTTCAGAAATGAAACAGTAATCATGAATAGGTATAGCATGTCAAGCAGGGTATTCTACACATATAATTTAACAGTAATCTCAGATATGTATAACGCATGAAAAAAGGATCTTGTGCATTGAATCATGTCATCTATATTGAACAAGATTTATTTGGTAACACCATTTTAAAGGGGTCTTATGTATGTCAGTATTAACAGGTAATATCATATTCTCAATAATAACGTTAAACCAATATTTGTCATCAAACCACATATCAAATTAATATGATCTTTAAGAGTTAATTACTGGGTGCGCTAAACTAGGGTTTTCATCATGTATACAGTTGTTATAGGGTATATTTAGGAAGTGGCATAATATTAATATTTTATTTAAACATTATTGATTATTAACGTATATATATATAGAGAGAGAGAGAAAGAGAATTTCTGATCTTGTATCGAATGAAATGAAGCAAGAGTACTTACCTTAGATGGTCACGGAAACGAAGATGCGAAGCACGATCTTGAATAGAGTCCGACGTAGGATCCGGGTTGTTCACCACCTAGATAAATATAGTTCTCGGTTAAAATTCATTTTAGTGGTTTAATTAATTACCTTAGTTTCCAACACCAAGAGTGTGTGTGTATGAAGGTTTTCATTACATAACATATGATTATAGTCACTGTTTAAATTTAAAAGAAGGGATTGAGAGAAACTTACACCAGAGAAGGACGAATATGGATGGGTCGATGGGAAGTAGGCGGGTGCTTAGTTGATGTGCTGCACGGGAAAGAGGGAGGCACGCCGGCGAAGTGATCTCGGCAAGAGCAATGGAAAGGTGTGAAAGTGTATG
Source organism: Agapanthus africanus (assembly GCA_030015575.1). Lineage (NCBI taxonomy): Eukaryota > Viridiplantae > Streptophyta > Magnoliopsida > Asparagales > Amaryllidaceae > Agapanthus > Agapanthus africanus. The sequence continues at coordinate 358,566,888 of JASDDO010000012.1, forward strand.
TTAGCACCACCACTGGGTTTTACTAGCATCAAGAATACCATTTAAAAAAATTTTGGGGTGCTAATCAACACTAACCAAGATCTTAAACTAGATGATTAGGGTTTAACTATGATATCATAAAAACTATACTAAGAGATGGATGGCTACAACCTTTGTAGACCGTGTCCTTCTCTTCTAAAGCTCCGGATTGTAGTCCACGCGACTCCACTAAGCTCTACTTGAAGGTTGTATGAACTTGCTTCAATGACCTTTGTGCCGAAGATGATCCACCCGAAGTCCGCTAATCCAAGCTACCTCTTCACTAAACTCTTTAGTGAAGTAAACACACTACACCAAAGTGCTAATCTAGTGTAGGATGGTGAAGTAGGGGTTTTGTTTGCTCACTAGGGTTCTCACAAGCTCAAGGGTTCACAACTCATATGAGATATTGAGCTTGGAGGTGGAGGTGAAGAAGATGGAGAGAGCTAGAGAGCAACTCATCACATGAGCTCTCAAAATGAAAAATGAACAAAGTCATGTGAAGAATGGCTTGACCCCTTCACTTATTAAAGCACCAATATCCATCAATATAGAATTATAACCATGCTTCAATAGTGTAGGATGATGAATAAAAAATTCATCAAGCCATGCTTTCCACCATGCCACAAAAGTCTCCTCATTTTTCCACCTCTTTTTCTATTTTCTAAAAATAGAAAATCCATGCCATTCATATATATATATATATATATATATATATATATATAATGAAGAATAATTAGTGAGCTATAATATTAGTTAATTAATAATTATATCAAATATAAATATATATCATATTATTAAATCAACACTTGATTTAATAATCCGGTTATATCACATATAACTGACTAATATCATTTATCTGTATATCACATTATCAAATCAACACTTGATTCAATAATCCGGTTATATCACATATAACCTAACTGATAACAAATAACCGCCAGATTAGAATACGGTATCACATACTCGTATTTAATTAGGTCCCCGCACATATCAACATATGTGGCTTACTTCATTTCTCTTGAACCAGGAAACTTCTGTGTGGGACTCTAAAGACTCGTCAATACTCCTGCAGTAGGTGATGATCACATCAGTCACCCAGAAGCCGTCAGCGGTACTAGCTAGACGTAACGGCTACCCAGGTATTGAATGATTAGAAGATCAACAAGTAAGCTTGTCCAAACTCCCATGATGCCTATAGGTAACACTTACCGTACAGTCCGGTCCCTTCGTCTGATATGTCGCATATCGAGTCTAGGAATGGAATCGTCAGACCCCATAAACTTGATAAGACATGCAGATGTAAGGCCTATAACGGTATGAGAAACTACTGATAACCCTTACAAGTAAATCTCATCAACAGCCCTGACCAGGGACTTCCTGTTTTAGCCAACCGAGTATAGCGCAACATCAACTCCCTATACCGGGAGAGACGAAACCCCTCCTATCGTTCATTGCCTCCATATGACTCGGGACTGTACCCAAAATCCGCTTGTTTGCACGACTCCTTTGAGCCATGGTAGGGAGGAAATCAAAGCACATTGGGAACCACACAAGACTCAATAACGATCTCGGGTCTACAGACTAACCTGGACCGGTGTCACCAGAGAACTGCTATCTGACAATAGGTATAGTACCATCTAGGAGTTCTCGGTGAGTCCTTTACGGTGTACCCATTCTCTAATGAGCTCCTGTGTACAATCATTGATGTCAAACACCAATGGATATGGGATCAACCATCGCCCCATACAGGGTCAAGAAACGTACACACTAGTCTACTCTAGAATATCGATGCCCTATCTCGATATTCACTCGACTAGGAACAATTGAAGGATGTGCTTGTGGACTACCCAGGTCCCAGTAGTATGATCTGCATCATAGTCCTGGTAGTCAAGCCAATATCTTAAGGGCTTTATCAACATGTATATGAGAGATAGTATAATAATACCAGTGAACATGTTAAGATAAAGGAAACCAGATAGCATACTATCATGTCGAGCAAGAAAGTCCTCCATATATATGTCCAAGCATCCACTGTATCATACAATAATGTCCTCTAGGGCAAACATATCACTAACAATCTCCCACTTGCACTAAGGCCAGTTGGTGTAGTATCTCATACCCAACATCCCAAAAAGTCTTTTGATTAGCATCTGGGGGAGGGCTTTAGTGAGTGGATCCACTGTGTTATCCTTCATGTCAACTCTCCTGACCTCGATCTCCCGGCGATCTACTATCACCCTGAGCAGGTGATACCGCCTAAGAATATGTCTGGATCTCTGATGGGACCGGGGTTCCTTAGCCAAAGCCACAGCTCCATTGTTATCACAATACACAAGTATTTGATGCTCAATGGATGGAACCACACCAAGTTCATCTTACGAACTTGTTCATCCATACGGACTCTTTGGCAGCATCGTTGCCAGCGATGTATTCGTAAGTGCATGGCGGCACCCCGGCCGTCAATCCGACGCCGGAATGCGGAAACGAAACTTTTTACAAAACATGTAAACCGGCTCCACCGTGCACTTTAAAACCCGGATCGGGCCATTAACATAGTCCTAGCAAACTAGAGAAGGGGTAGAGAGATATACCGAGCGATCCGTGTCCTTCGGTCTTCTCGTCGTCGTCCCGATCTCCCCGCGGAATCTCCGGTCTTCATCTCCTCGTCGGAAGGGCACCACATCGCCGGGTTCTTTTACGGGCTCCCACCTCTGGACCGAGACAACTCAGGCACGAAGTTGGCGAGCCGACATGCCCAAGAAGTGCTGTAGATGAAGTGTAGAACTCTATGTGTCTCTAGGGGTTGAAGTTGCCATCTATTGGTGGAGGTAATGAATTGAACTTTTTGTAGATGAATACAAAGCCAAAGAGATCAAAAATACCCCACAACAATTTTGGACAGCCCCCTTCTTATCTTGGCCGACCATGCATCAAGGAGGGAAAAATGAGAGGAGAGTGTGTGTGTATCAAAAAGAGAGTGAGTCAAATAATGCAAAAGAGAGAAAGGGTTATCATAAGAAGAAATGATCACTAGCTTAATCCAACACTCCATCAACAATCATGAAAACCATGTCCCCACAAAAGTCAAGCCATGATAAAGTCAAGAAGTCAAATGATGGTGCAACCATCATGAAGCAACAATATGCAAAGACCACCCTCCACAAAGCTAATTTGAACAATTGCAAATAAGCCCTCCTCCACCATTTTTCAGCCAAGGAAAGATACAAAGGAAAATGGCCGAAACGGAATGCAAACTGGCAACTTCAGAAAACTGATCCCGTAATATATTATAGGAAAACACCGATACTGTATATACATACCTGCATTTGTGTTGCGACCGAATACAAATGCAATGAGACAAAATCTACAATGTACAATACTAGGATCCGGCTTAAACCAAAGCCCGCTAGTATTATCCGTCCGATCATGATCCGTGCAATACCGCACGTATCTGATCGAACCCTGCCATATCTCCATACGGCCTCTACAGCATTTCGCCCGAAACTTGAAAAAACTATCTGTGGGGGACTTTAAAGACTCGTCAACACTTGGCTGTGGATTTAACCACTAGCAAGTCAGAGGTATTAGCCATACGTAACCTGCTGCCAGGTATTGACCAAAAGGGACGTCAATGAGCGAACTCATCCTGACACCCTACTGAGCCTGTCAGTGACAATATCCGTACAGTCCGGTCCGTTCGTCTATGAGCATCGCATGACGGACCTAGGGGGTTGGTAAAAGTCAGACCCCCAAAAGCGGTACAAGTCGTGTCGGAGTGTAGCCCAGAACACCCTGAGATACTACTGGAATACCTACCAGAAAATCTCCTGCCTTGGCCAAGGACTTCGTGTAATGGCTCTCCTAGACACAGCACGACCTCACCCCCAATACCGGGAGAGACGAACCCCTGAAGATCCGCTCACTGCCTCCATGTGGCTCGGGACTGTACCCAACTAAAACCTGTTTGCACGTCTCCTTTGAGCGTGGTAGGGTAGTAATCAAAGTACAGTAGGAACTCACACGAGACAAATGACGATCTCAGGTCGATGAACTAACCTGTACACATGTCACCAGGGAACTGCTATCTGACGTCGGGTATAAGACCAACTAGCATGTTCCCGGCGAGTCCTGTTCGGTGTACTCATAACCCAACGAGCACCTGTATACATTTTAGGTGAACCAACTGACACCAATGGATTGTGAGACCAGCCATCGCCCCTCGTCGGGGTCTCGACTGTATACACTAGTCTACTCTGGAGTATCGATGCCCTGACTCGAAACTCCAACGACTAGGGACCTTTTAAGGATGTGCTTATAGACTACTAGCTCCCACGTATATGATCGCCCTCATACTGCTGGCAGTCAAGCAAGAATCCTAGGGGCTCTATCAACGCGCAATAGTGACCTGTAAGGTCACCTAAAGCAGTATACGATGATAAAGATAAACCAGATAGCATACTATCATCTTGAGTAAGACTGTCCTACCGGTATAGGTCCTCCATCAATCATTGCAATCACGTGCCTGTGATCCAATAATTGACTCTGAGGGCACTATCTCCAACAATCTCCCACTTGCACTCAAGGCTAATTATTGCGATGTCGCATACTCACAGCCCGTGTGATACCGAACACCCAACTCCTCTACTAATCAGTCTCACAAAACCTGTTTGCGAAACTATTGCGTTCGAGGAATAGCCTCAGTGAGTGGATCCGCCTTGATGTTTCTTTCTATGTCTCTCTATATCTCAAGTTCGCGGAGAAAGCTATCTCCCGAAATGAGCAATACCTGTCTTAGAATGTGTCTGGATGTCTGATGGGACCTAGTTCATAAATGAACTCCAAATCCAAATTTCTTAGACTGTATCGTCAACTGAACTTAATCAGTTGTTAGTGTATATGCCCTAGAGGACATTACTGTATCATACTAGTTTGTATATTACTTAATGGAAGCTTGGGATATTCACCTTGTATAGACAATCTTGCTCAATATAGTAGTATGCTACTTGGTTTGTTTCTGCTTTAATGTGTACATGTGTTTATTTTAGTATATCACCTATACACATTAGTGGAGCCCTTAGGATCTTTGCTTGATTACCATCGTTGTGATGGCAGTCACACTAGTGGGGGCTGGGTAATCCACAAGCACGTCCTTATGCAGGTCCCTAGTCGTAGTACTATCGAGACAGGGCATCGATACTCCAGAGTAGACTAGCGTATGCGCTTCTCATCCCAGTGTGGGAGACGGTCTGTCCTACAGCCGTCAGTACGTCGTACTTGAGATAGTATGCGGGTGCTCGTTAGGTTACGAGTACACTGGACAGGACTCGTTGGGAACTGTTGGTTGGTACTATACCTATCGTCAGTTGTCAGTTCCCAGGTGACATGAATACAGCTTAGTCCGCTGACTTGACACTGTCACTTCGCCTCGAGTGTGTTCCCACTGTACTTAGATTACTACCCTACCACGGCTCAAAGGAGTCGTGCAAACAGGTAGTAGTTGGGTGCAGTCCCGAAGCACTTGGAGGCAGTGACGGCTAGACAGGATTCGTCTCTCCCGGTATTGGGGGTTGATATCGCGCTGTGTCTAGGAGAGCCATTACACAAAGTCCCTGGTCAGGGCAAGCGAGATATACTGGTAGGTTTCCAGTGTTATCTCAGGGTGTTCTGGGCTACACTCCGACATGACTTGTACCGCTATTAGGGGACTGATGTTTACCGCCCCCCTAGGTCCGCCATGCGATGTTCTAAGACGAAAAGACCGGACTGTACAGAGACTGTCACATTCAGGCTCAGTAGGAGTTCAGATGGGTTTCACCTCGTCCGTCTTCTTGTCGGCATCTACCTGGGGACCGTTACGCACAGCTAGTGCCGCTTGCGGTTTGTGGTTAAACCCACTGCCAGCGTAGTGTCGAGTCTTTAGAGTCCCACACAGAAAGCTATTCGCCTTTAGGCAAAAGAGTAGAGGTCGCATGGTTTTGCGACAGGTCGCATGGTTTTGCGACAGGTCGCATGGTTTTGCGACAGGGTTCGGTCACATCCGTGCACTTGTGCACGTTTAGTGTCCGGACAGTTAACACTAGCGGGCTTTGGTTTAAGCCAGATCCTAGTGTACGTTTTGGGATTGGTTTTATCTTATTTGTATTCTTGTTCCTCGGAACACGGATGCGGGTGTGTATGCACAGTTGACAGAGAGACAGAGGCAGAGGATTCTCATTGGGGTTATTGACTGTTGACTGTTGACTGTTGACTATTGACTTTTTGCTAAACCCTAATGAGAATAAGAAATATGATTAACAATAATATTAATTAAGTATTATAGTGACATGGTTGTTGAGGGGTTGACTTTGTTGACTTGTTGACTTTGTTGACCGGTTGACTAGGTTGGACTAGTTGACCATCATCATTACAATGGTTATCGTTTCATGGCAAAGACTTTTGCTTGCTTGTTTCTTTTTGCAAAATGAGTGCATGAAATGATATGGCCATTTTGACTTGAACCATCACATAATACTTGATTACTATTATTTGTTATGATGATTTTGGATTATGAGAGCTTGGATGGCAAAAGGGTTACTCATTTCTCTCATTTGCTTTCTCTCTCTTGCTTGAGCTCTCCCTCTTGCTCTTCCTCTTGCTCTCTCTCTAGCTCAAGGCAACTCCCTCTCATGAGTTGAGAAACATTGCCTTAGAGATAAAAGAAAACCCATATCACTTCTCTACTCATCCTAGTTCACAAGGTTTAGCAAACCAAGTGTTCTAGTTTCTTCTAGTTTGAAAAGAAGCCAAAGATTGGCCGTCGGATCATCGGTAGCGGAACACGTGCTTAAGATGATTGGCTTCATTAAGGAGCTCGCGGACCTTGAGACCACGTTAGAGAACGAGCTCTATACGGACTTGATTCTCCAGTCCCTTCTTTCCACTTACGCCCAGTTTATCCTGAACTTCAACTTGCAAGAAAAAGAAGTTGAACTTTCAGAACTCCTCAACATGCTGAGGAGTGCAGAGGGCACCCTACAGAAAGGTAGGGAAACATCCACTTTGTTTGTGGGAGGATCTTCCTCTTCTAAGTCCAAGGCGAAAGCCAAGGGAAAGAAAAAGAAAGCCCCCGCCAAACCAAGGGGTGGTGTTAGTAAAGTGGATACGAAGGGAAAGACAAAAGCAACAAAGGTAGCGGGAAAGCTTGTGGGAAAGGAAGAATGCTTTTACTGTCACAAGAGTGGACACTGGAAAAAGGATTGCAGGGCTTTGAAGGCCAGAACCCAGGATCTGAAGCAAGTTGCGGCTTGAGCTTCAGGTGTGTATGTTATTGAAAACTGTCTATCAATAAACTCTACATCCTGGGTATTGGATACCGGATCAGGATCTCATATCTGTAATTCTTTGCAGGCGTTGAGAAAGCATAGGGTTTTGAAGGCAGGTGATATGACCCTCAGAGTTGCAAACGGAGCTAGCATGGATGCTGAGTCCGTGGGGGACTATCACCTGGGGTTGTCAAATGGACACGTTTTGGTTTTGCGTAATTGCTATTTTGTACCCAATGCAACTTGTAATATCATTTCTGTATCTTTATTATCTAAAGAAGGTTATGAATTGGCATTTGTAAGAAATGTTGTAAACATTTACCTTAATCAAGTTTTGATTGGGTCAGGTACATTAAGCAATGGTATATACGTACTAAACCAACCACAGATTTTCAATGTCCAGAATACACACAAAAGAAAGTCTCCGGAAACAAACCAGGCTTTCTTATGGCATTGTAGACTGGGTCACATCAATGAGAGAAGGTTGACGAAGTTACATACAGAAGGATATTTGGATCCGTTAGAATATCAATCGTATGCCACTTGTCAATCATGTCTCAAAGGAAAGATGATAAAGACTCCGTTCACTGAACACGGAGTAAGAGTGAGGGAGCTCTTGGGACTCGTACACAGCGACGTGTGCGGTCCAATGTCTACACATGCGCGAAGCGGTTATTCTTACTTCATTACTTTTACGGATGACTTTTCAAGGTACGGATATGTCTTCTTAATGAAACATAAATCCGAAGCCTTTGGAAAATTCCAGGAATATAAGAAGGAAGTAGAAAAACAAACAGGCAAAAGTATCAAGACACTAAGATCTGATCGAGGTGGTGAATACTTAAGTGCCGAATTCCTGGATTACTTAAAAGAGAATGGTATTCTCTCTCAGCTTACTCCTCCATACACTCCGCAACATAACGGTGTATCAGAGAGACGGAACCGGACCCTATTGGATATGGTACGTTCCATGATGAGTAACACTGAGTTACCGCGATCATTCTGGGGATATGCACTAGAATCAGCTGCATACCTTTTGAACCGAGTTCCAACTAAGACTGTGCCTACCACACCATATGAGATATGGAGTGGGAAGAAACCCTATCTTCAATATCTGAAGATCTGGGGATGTCCGGCTTTTGTCAAAAAGCAGCATGCGGACAAACTCGAGGCACGCTCAGTACTGTGCAAGTTTGTGGGATACTCAAAGAACTCCAGGGGGTATCTCTTCTATTACGCAGAGGAACAAAAGATCATTGTTTCTCGTAATGCCCATTTTCTGGAACACCAGTTCTTAGAAAAGCAAACAAGTGGGAGCGAAATAGAACTGGAAGAAATTCCAGAACCATAGACTATTACTGAAAGCTTAGTAGAACCAGAGGGTTCAAAAGAACATAACATTCCTACGCCGCTCCGCAGGAGTAGTAGGCAGTCTCATCCGCCCGAGAGATACTACGGTTTTCTCATAGACGGGGATAGAGAGGATTGCATCATTGATTATGATGAGTCGATTAGCTTCCAGCAGGCCATTCAGAGCGTTGACTCGGAAAAATGGCTGGATGCAATGCGCACCGAAATGGAGTCCATGTACACCAACAAAGTATGGACATTGGACGTTGCTCCAGATGGGGTAAAACCCGTAGGATGCAAGTGGATCTTCAAAAGGAAGATTGGTGTAGATGGACAGGTTGAGACCTATAAAGCTAGACTTGTTGCAAAGGGTTTTCGTCAAAGACCTGGTTTGGACTATGACGAAACCTTTTCTCCAGTGGCTCTGCTGAAATCCATTCGGATCCTTCTTGCCATTGTTGCCTTCGACGATTATGAGATTTGGCAGATGGACGTAAAGACCGCTTTTCTGAATGGAAATTTAGAGGAGTGTGTCCATATGGACCAGCCAGAGGGTTTCATTCAGAGTGGGAGCAGCGGAAAGGTGTGTAAGTTGCTTAAGTCTATCTATGGACTAAAGCAGGCATCGCGGAGTTGGAACATCTGTTTTGATGAGACGGTCAAAGAATTTGGCTTTATCAAAAATCCAGATGAACCATGCATCTATAGTAGATTTGTAGCAAGAACTGTCGTATTCCTCGTATTGTACGTGGATGACATTCTTCTGATAGGAAATGGCACTCCTATGCTACAATCTGTCAAGGGATTCTTGTCACACAGGTTCTCCATGAAAGACCTGGATGATGCCTCGTACAATCTAGGGATCCGGATCTTTCGTGACAGATCCAAGAGGATATTAGGACTTTCACAGTCCAGGTACATCGACACCATACTGAAAAGATTCAGTATGGAAGATTCCAAGCGCGGTAATCTACCGGCTTGTCACGGGATCACCCTCTCCAAAGAGATGTCTCCCAAGACTGATTTGGAAAGGGATCGCATGTCTATTATACCCTACGCTTCTGCGGTAGGCTCTATAATGTATGCGATGTTGTGTACCAGACCAGATGTAGCTTACGCACTGAGTGTGGTAAGCCGGTATCAGTCAAACCCTGGGGAAAAGCACTGGATAGCGGTAAAGAACATTCTCAAGTACCTGAGAAGGACTAAGGAGATGTTCTTGGTGTACGGCGGAAAAGACCTCCAGATCGAGGCCTTTGCTGACTCCAGCTTCCAGAGTGACAAGGATGATTCCAAGTCCATGTCGGGTTATGTCTTTACCCTCAATGGAGGGGCGGTGTGTTGAAAGAGTTCCAAACAGAAAACCGTTGCTGACTCGACGATGGAAGCGGAATATATCGCTGCTGCAAATGCCGCAAAAGAAGACGTCTGGATAAGGAAGTTCTTAATTGAACTTCAGGTGGTTCCGTCTATTGTTGATTCAATACCTCTGTAATGCGACAACAACGGTGCTATAGCTTTAGCGAAGGAACCCAGGTCCCATCAGAGAACCAGACACATCTTGAGGCGGTATCACCTGATCAGGGAGATCATGGGGCGCCAGGAGATCGAGGTTCGGAGAGTTGCTACGGAAGATAACACTGCTGATCCATTCACGAAGGCCTTACCCCAGACTCAGTTCAAGCGGCTGATCGAGATGATAGGTCTTCGATACGCCAGTACATGGACTTAGTGCAAGTGGGAGATTGTTAGTGTATATGCCCTAAAGGCCATTACTGTATCATACTAGTTTGTATATTACTTAATGGAAGCTTGGGATATTCACCTTGTATAGACAATCTTGCTCAATATAGTAGTATGCTACTTGGTTTGTTTCTGCTTTAATGTGTACATGTGTTTATTTTAGTATATCACATATACACATTAGTGGAGCCCTTAGGATCTTTGCTTGATTACCAGCGTTGTGATGGCAGTCACACTAGTGGGGGCTGGGTAATCCACAAGCACATCCTTATGCAGGTCCCTAGTCGTAGGACTATCGAGACAGGGCATCGATACTCCGGAGTAGACTAGCGTATGCGCTTCTCATCCCAGTGTGGGAGACGGTCTATCCCACAGCCGTCAGTACGTCGTACTTGAGATAGTATGCGGGTGCTCATTAGGTTACGAGTACACTGGACAGGACTCGTTGGGAACTGTTGGTTGGTATTATACCTATCGTCAGTTGTCAGTTCCCAGGTGACATGAGTACAGCTTAGTCCGCTGACTTGACACTGTCACTTCGCCTCAAGTGTGTTCCCACTGTACTTAGATTACTACCCTACCACGGCTCAAAGGAGTCGTGCAAACAGGTAGTAGTTGGGTGCAGTCCCGAAGCACTTGGAGGCAGTGACGGTTAGACAAGATTCGTCTCTCCCGGTATTGGGGGTTGATATCGCGCTGTGTCTAGGAGAGACATTACACAAAGTCCCTGGCCAGGGCAAGCGAGATATACTGGTAGGTTTCCAGTGTTATCTCAGGGTGTTCTGGGCTACACTCCGACACGACTTGTACCGCTATTAGGGGACTGACGTTTACCGCCCACTAGGCCCGCCATGCGATGTTCTCAGACGAACAGACCGGACTGTACAGAGACTGTCACATTCAGGCTCAGTAGGAGTTCAGATGGGTTTCACCTCGTCCGTCTTCTTGTCGGCATCTACCTGGGGACCGTTACGCACAGCTAGTGCCGCTTGCGGTCTGTGGTTAAACCCACTGCCAGCGTTGTGTCGAGTCTTTAGAGTCCCACACAGAAAGCTATTCGCCTTTAGGCAAAAGAGTAGAGGTCGCATGGTTTTGCGACAGGTCGCATGGTTTTGCGCAGGGTTCGGTCACATCCGTGCACTTATGCACGTTTAGTGTCTGGACAGTTAACACTAGCGGGCTTTGGTTTAAGCCAGATCCTAGTGTACGTTTTGAGATTGGTTTTATCTCGTTTGTATTCGTGTTCATCGGAACGCGGATGCGGGTGTGTATGCACGGTTGACAGAGAGACAGAGGCAGAGGATTCTCATTGGGGCTGTTGACTGTTGACTATTGACTTTTTGCTAAACCCTAATGAGAATAAGAAATATGATTAACAATAATATTAATTAAGTATTATAGTGACATGGTTGTTGAGGGGTTGACTTTGTTAACTTGTTGACCGGTTGACTAGGTTAGACTGTTGACCATCATCATTGCAATGGCTATCATTTCATGGCAAAGACTTTTGCATGCTTGTTTCTTTTTGCAAAATGAGTGCATGAAATGATATGGACATTTTGACTTGAACCATCACATAATACTTGATTACTATTATTTGTTATGATGATTTTGGATTATGAGAGCTTGGATGGCAAAAGGGTTACTCATTTCTCTCATTTGCTTTCTCTCTCTTGCTTGAGCTCTCCCTCTTGCTCTTCCTCTTGCTCTCTCTCTAGCTCAAGGCAACTCCCTCTCATGAGTGGAGAAACATTGCCTTAGAGATAAAAGAAAACCCATATCACTTCTCTACTCATCCTAGTTCACAAGGTTTAGCAAACCAAGTGTTCTAGTTTCTTCTAGTTTGAAGAGAAGCCAAAGGTAGAAGCTTTCAGGTGGATCCATCTTCGGCGCAAGGAGACGACGAGGTGAGGCCGATCCGTACACCGCAAAGAGTTGAAGACGAAGGAGTTCAAGAAAGGTATAACCCCCTAACCGAGTAGGTAAAACTCTTGTTAGGTTTGTTAGATAGTTGTTTAACAAAGATCCGTATTTTGAGTCCATGTTACCACCTCTTGAAAAATCGTTTTTCATCATTTCCGCAAGCCCGTAAGTACCGGGAGAGCTAACGTGGACTTACATCAGTATCCTGCGTCATGCCTCCCTCAGTATCCCCTTGGACCACCTGTCCAAAATACTGCCCCTCGTCAGAAGGAAAACTATAACTCTGACAACCAATCTGTCATCCAGGTCACCTTGGAAGCCTGGAATGATAACTGTCTCCCGAAAGAGACTGTTGTTATCATATCCCTAGAACATTCACTTATGTTCTAAAACTGCTTCCGTTCGTTTCTCTAGGATTGGATCAATATCAATTTATTGCATCCACTGCAAAAACAACATCTGGTGTGGTACTTGACATCTCATTATTGACTCAATTGCCTAAGCAAGTGATCTGCCAATCATGCACATCCCTCTCCCCTTTAGTCTGTAAGACACCTTTAGAGAGGGCGACTCCATCACCTGCAGGTATACTACCGTGCCAGGAGTCGTCCATTCTAAAAACTCTTAGAATGCTGTCTAAGTACCCTGATTGGGAAACCACCCAAATCTAGATTTATAGATCTAGTAGCCAGAATGTCTTGATATTATACCCAAAAACCTATGTGGAGAAACCACCGTGTGACAACCAAAGTATAACCGATCGTAGTATAGGAATATCACTTCCTACTCTGTGTATGTCATCCAAATACCAGGACATCACACCCTACTATCTTCTTAACAGATCCATCCCCTATTCTGATGAAGTCAAACCTATGACTGTCACATCAGAAATAGATGATCTATCTCCGCTATATCTGCTTTAGTCTATAAATAGACATAAGCCACTTGTCCACCAATGCTTCCGCTGCTCCCACTGACTACGACAACCCTCTGGCAGAGTCATATACACGTACACTTCCAAAGCTAGTTTAGAACGACGCTATACTCATCCCCTTGCCGGGTCTCACAACCTGGAACAACAGCAATGGCAAGTCTGGGTAAACAAGAACCTCCCTGTCACCGTCCCTGAGGCTACCGGAGTACCCCTCAGGTGCCTGAGGTTACCCACCATATCTGCGGAGTGGCTAATGGAATGTCAAGCCAGATTGAATTTTTAGGTTCCTATCAAACTTTCAGTAATCGTTTGCGGTTCTAGAATCACTTCCAGTTCTACCATACTCCCACTACTGTTTTCTGAAAAATCCATTTTTATTAAAACTGTGGCGAGTCTAGAACAATATCACTATTGATCTTCCAGATAGTAGAAAGTCAACCCTCGTCACAGCCTGGGTCAACCCACAAACAGCCATTACAGAAACGAGCCTTGAGTTATCCAGAGTCTGGTTTTAAGCATAAGCCGGACAATTCCCCGTACCTTAACATTGTTAAGATATGAACTGTTCTATATCCAATATAGAACCAGAGGCACTGATTTAATTGAACCAGATTCAAATCATGCAGCTGTCTCCAGTGCATGTTAACTAAATGGAAGGTGGCCGATCAGCGTTACTCAACTTAGGAATGCGTCCAGATATGAGTAACCTGAAGAGAAGAAAGTTCTCTTAATCATTACTATCAACTGAATACCATACACAAGTATCTACATATTCGATCACCTTGAAGAATCCCGATACTTGCAATACCTGGTTCTCTATTTTACTCTTATACCTATAACTTCTCAAAAATCAGACCTTGTGTTTCTATGAAACACTTATCTAAGAACTGGAGAAGTCATAAGTAAACTGAATATAGTACGAGGACCAACCCCTCTGTCTTAATGGACACTGGACAACATACAATACTCTGTATAAGTCTCCTGAGTCTAATAACTCAAACCCTGTGTGTCGTAGGTTGAAAACTGTACTTATGGTAAAGAAGAATTACACCGTTGTTTAATGCTCCTTACCTAATCATCCACTGATATAGGTAAATGTCATGGACATAATTTCAAAAAGGTATATCTCACTCTATAAAAATAGACGTACAGATATATCAATTTGAAATTGGTGCATAACAGCGGATATTCAAAACCAAATATTTGCCGTCCGGCAAACTACCCAGGCGATTTCCTCAAATATCGCCAATTACAATGAATTCCGTTATAATAAGGATCATCACCTATTTCCCAATAACTTACTCCCACTCATCATCTGTAAAACCATACAGATATGAGAATCATACCTGGTAAATACATAACCTGGAGCAAGTGTCTAATTGGGAAATCATGTCACGACCCGAGTATTTCGACTCGTGATCGGCACTTAACCACGCTACGTCTACAGGCGCAACGCGACTAAGTAAGCCGAACCCAGAAATCAAAACCATTTAAAAATAGTGAGTGTTGAAAACATTTAGTTAAAACATTTAGAAAACCTTAAATAATTCAATAAGTTTTTTAAAAGTTACTTAATCGTTTAAATAATTTTGGCAGCATTTCCTTTGTAAAAGTAGCCCCGAGACCGGGTATAAAAGAGGATACGAGTAAAAATGAGATATAATGAAACAAAACATTCCCAAACGGGAGTAATCACGCCCAACGGCGGAAACCATCATCACAAGAGTAATATACGACGCCGTAGCGAAGAATGAGCAATAAGTAAACATCACAGAAAATAACTGCATATAAAAACAGTCGGCTTCCACGAGCTCGACACCAGAATACAAAATATACATCATCGTCCTCACACAGTATCTAAGTCCAGTACATAAATGGTAGATGGAGAGTACTAGATACAAAAAGGGATACAATAAAAGTAATCAGATACCACAACCCACCTAAATGCACAATAGCTCTCGCCGCAACTATAGTGGTATCTGTAGCCAAAAGATGCAAAAGACAGCCTGCCGCGACTATGCTGAGGGCAACCTGCAAATACTGTGGCACAACGGGGGTGAGTTGCCAACTCGTGAATAGAGATAACATATAAAGGTAATCGCGAGCATGCACGTACTGCGCTACTCTAACAAATGCCAGCAGATGATATCAATACGTGATAAGCAGTATGTGCAATAATCATGCAGATGCTCTGTCAGGTAAAATAACTACAGGATGAGATATATGGTAATCAATGCTGAGCATGGGATAAACAACATCTACACGGAATATCAACGTGGAAAACAATCGGTGCCCACAACTGCACCCAAATCCCAAATAACTCAGGCGCCGGCACACCCATCGGCCCTCAGATCCTGTAAATCTCTGAGAAATCACGAGTGCCCAACATCGGCACCCAAAACATCATAAAATACTCGTGTCCAGCATCGACACGCAAATCCTCATATATCGGGCTCCGTCAGTACGGATCAGTCCACGGGCTCCGTCTGCGGTATCGGCCCTCGACCCCGGCAGTACGGATCATCCCGCATCCATCTCTCAACTCTGGTCGGTATCCTCCGGATAACCGCCAGGTCCAACCAATCACCGATAGGTACTCACCACCCTGCCAGGCTCATCGTCTACTCCACGAAAAACATTTCTCGCCCCGGGGAACCATACCGGGTCCACCACGAACCCGCAAACGGATCATCCATCTCCTCGAATCGGGTTTCAAGCACACGTCTCAGCACCGAGAAAACGCGTGGTGGACGCACCAAAATATCATATCACGAGGAACCGGGTTTTCAAATAGTGCATCTTTTCTTAAAAATCCCACGGTCCTCAAAACCAGAAATCACATGAAAATCCAACACCAAGAAGTAAATCCAATACGATGTGCTATGTACATCAATCCATGATATAGGTATAAGGGGAAACCGCTTTTAAAAATTAGTTTTCCGTTTTTAAAGATATCATGCGGCTCCCAATTTCCATGAAAGTCATATAGAATCATATATGAAATGAACTACAGCAATATAATCATGGCAGTTCTACAGTGAGTGTGTCATGGCAATTACTAACGGTGTGTGTGTAGCATGCAGATTAGTGCTCGTGCAACATGAACCGTTAGTAATAGTGCGGTGTTCTATCAATTCTAAGCATACATACAGCAGGGAATGCAATATGCAATGACAGTCCATGAGGTAAATGCAACATATAATAATAAGGTCCTATCAGCCCTGACGCATAACGCCATGCGGGCGATATCCCCGTAGATATTAAATCTACTCACCGAGGTCTCGCGCTAAGTGTAGCCGACGACTTGCTTGCCCTTCTTCGCAGCGTCCGTCTCACTCGCCGGCGAACCTAGAATCACATAACATATATCACACATAAGCTCAATTTCACAAAACGTGATATTATGATACAATTAGAAACCCGTGTCGTAAACCAATCGCGCGTGTGCGCGATACGCTAAAACGTGTGATCACGCGCCTGAAACTACCCTGACGCGTCGCGATATGCAGAAACCCCAAACCCATACGCGTATCACGTGTGTCGCGGAGGTTTAAAATACGAGAAATAGGTATATGGTTCCAGATTTTTATACAGAACTTAGTTAACAAAAATATATATATACCATAAAACTACACACATCAGAAGACACCCATAGGACCAAACCCCAACCCAAACCCTACCCATCTGGCCGCAAATTGCGGCCAGATCGAATATTTCGGCGGCCACTGTACGGAGTTTGGGGGTCGGGTTCTACCTGGGGTATCAGCACCTAACAAGTATACTGCAGTCTTCTCAAAATTAATCTGAACTCATCGGGTCGATAGCAGTTTCCAGAAACTCAAATTTTGCTTTAAAACGACGAATTACATCAAATAGGGATCTGGTGGTAATTTAGTGCAATTGGAGGCTAAGTTGGGTTGAAATGGCCTTAACAACACTCTATCAACCTACTGAAACCAAATCACACATCACTTGCTCAAGGTTCCCGCTAAGCACCTCATATCGCACTAAATCGCATCAATAACCACTAACCGAAGCAAAACTACACTAAACAAGCAAACTAGGAAGTTTAGGAAATATACCCCACACTCGACCCTAGGGAGCTGGAGGAAGAAGAATGAGTGAAGGGAAGGGGCTGCAGTCGAAGCTGAGGCTGTTGCCGCTGCTAACTACTGCTACCGGTGCTGTTGCTGTTACTGGAATGCTTGCTGCTGCTGCTGTGAAGCCTGTTGCTGCTGCTGTGGATGCTTGCTGCTGCTGCTGTGAGGTAAGTGGGTGTGTGTGTGTGAGTGAAGTTGTGAGAAAGAACAAATCAAAGGAGAGGAAATCATAACCCAATGTCAACCCCTCCTCTCTCTCTCCTCATTAATTGCAAGCATGGCTTAAGCCATGATGCACTCTCTCTCTCTCACCAAGTCAACCCCCAAAGGAATTCAAATTAAAGCAACTATTAATTAACTAATTAAACTCAATTAAAACCCAAAAGACTTAATCCCCATGATTAACCCACCATGGTTACTAATCATGGTAATACCTCATTTAAAAACCCTAGTTTACATGCACATGTGTGTGCAAGCCTAGGAAAATTTTAGAAAAATATTTATTAAATTAGGAAAAATATTTAAAACCCAATTTGGTAAACTTCTTATTAAAAACCCAATATTTAAATATAATTAGTCACTAAACACATCCTAAGGTGTTACAAATCAGTTTTCTTTTGACAGTACACAGTGAAACTGAAACATTGAAATGTTTCGTAGGGGTATCCTGGTATTCCTAGTAATGCCTCTTCCATTATCCAGATTCACAACTGTAACCGTATATTTTTATGCCATCTCTCCAATTCCCTTCATATGTCTTTAGTCATTACCTTCTGTACACCCCTTTAGGCCAAAAGAAAACTGTATGGTTTGGAAGAAGACTATCCAATAAGCATAATGGGTGTACTGTCCTAATCCTAGCAGCACTCGCAATGCGAGAGAAGGTGAAGATAAATGACAACCGAATAAACCTTATTCCTATTTCTCCTAAACCGGAATCCATCCCCGAACTGGAACAAGTTCCTTTCGAGTTCGTATATAACCATACGATGGAGTATCCAAATAACTGTGGATCTTCGTAGTGATACGGAGTGTTCTGGAGAAATACAAAGGTGAAGTGGGAGTGGTAATGAAATACTTGGTTTGATCGTGAATAGCAGTCGCAATTTACTTTGCCCTCCTTCTAATCCCTTTATTTGTCTTAACTTAATACCTTCTGTACACCATCGTTATGCTAATTGGTTTTCTTCATTCCCCACTGTTCGGCACCAGCCTAAGGTTTGGAAGAAGACCATCCAATTTGCGTAATAGGTGTACTATCCCCTAATCTAAGGGGCACTCGCAACCTGAGAGAAGGTAAAAGGAAAAGACAGCTGAATAGTCCTATCCGTTTTCTCCACAACCGGAAACCATCCTCGAATAAATTCCTTCGAGTTCGTATATAACCATACGATGGTTTTATCCAATGGAAGTGGACGTTCGTAGTAATACGGGGTGTTCTGGAGAAAAGGGTAAAAGTAGGAGTAGCAAAGAGGTTTGCAACTCAGACAATGCATAAGTCAGTGTTTTAAGAAGGTTCGGTTAATCTTGGTCACTGAGTCATAGTCAAAGGTCGGGTCATGGTCGCTGCCAAAGAGAGAGAGAAAAGAAACACTCAGCGTGCACTCTAACCTAGATCAGAATGGTTACCAATTTATCTAATCAGGAAACCTCCCATTGTACCGTCAAAATCTCCTCCAAACCTGAAAGAAGAATTAGTCGGGATCACCCGAGGAGTAAACCAACTCATCAGTGGGAATCGGGATCCAACTATCATCGCATGATAACGTGACGGAATCCGCTCACGTTATCACACTCCAAAAGGTATGCGCATATCTGGCAAGTTTCAGTTTCTTTTGAAACTCCCGATGTGGATTTTTACCCCATGCTCTTATGACCTTGGCGTGAGGTCAAAATGTCATAAGTCACATGTCAAGTTCTACCCATCATTATCCAGGTGAATTTGAACCCACCCGTACCTACCCTTGGCATAGGCCAAAATGGCAGTACGACTGTCCCAAACCAACGCATTCTATCTATGCAACAGATAAATATCCGGCAGCTACCAATCACTATGCCTTGGCGTGAGGTCAAAATACATAGCTTGAATACTACCGAATATTTAACTGAAATGATGGAGGGCTACGAATGGTTTCTGGCGAAAACCTTTAACGTAATGAACTTGATATCGTTGAAGAAACCGGATAGCTTTTATAAAAATATAGTGGCGAAAACCTTTGCTAAAGAGGTCACTCCCGGTGAAGGGATCTCGGCTCTTTCCCCGTAGAATGAGGTGCAGGATATTCCAACTGAATACCACGATGCAAAGCAAAAGGCAATCGGCTTTAGTGAAGTTATTACCCTGACGCAAACTTCTGTCCAAGGGGTCACTCCCGGTGAAAGGATCTCGGCCCTTGCCACGTCGACTGAGGTGCAGGATATTCCAACTGAATACCACTGTGCAAAACAAAAGTGAACGTCCTTGCAATAACAGCTTTTTGAAAATTGTTCCAACACCATCAGAATAGGTTTGTTTAGCTTGCATTGATCTGAATCAACGCAGTCCCATCAATTGATCACACCAATAAAGAACGAAAATAATGATGTACGTATATGCCATCCGCATTCGCCACTGGGTCCCGTCATTACCCGTTAGGTTACTTAACTAACGACAAAGCGGGGACTGGACTAGCGCGGATGCAAAACATATACAACATCTTCTAGTATATATATCAATATATAATATTCGCTCAAGGCGTGATAAACTGAAACATCATAGAAATGTAATAAGCATCACAGAACAATACAGATATCTGGGATCCCCGGGTTTCATAGAGCCGCTACTGAAACCCGACGTTCCCCTGGTCGTGTGGATAGCCTGTGCAATGAAATCCTAGACCCCTACGAGCGCGGAAAGTTACCCGCCAAAACCTGAAGCGAGGCAGCCCCCTTCAGCAACGTGAATGGACCACCCAGCACTTCACGGAATCCGGTAACTTGGGCACCCCTCCTGGGTCAACCTGTACCCCCTACGAGTGCGGCGAATAGCCCGCCAATTCTAGAGTGAGGCCCCCTCCGTCTCAACGCCATGAGATGCGGGCACGTTGCCCTTTAGAACCCGGCTATCCGTGCACCCTGCCTTGGGGTAATCGTAGTACAGAAAGTAAAATATACATACAACGGGTACATCGACCTCATCCCGGTCGTGACCTAAAAGAATAATATACAAGCAGGCAGTGACGGCAGTCCACATGTCGGACGCTCACCCCGCAATATCAAATGTACATATAAAACCAAACTGTACTACCATTGCATCCAGGCTATCCACCATGACAATCCGCAACATCACAGCACAACACAGAACATCAACGTGAATGTCACGTTCGTAAATCTGTCTAAAAGGGCTATAGCAGTTAGACAGGATTTACCGATCAAGTGACATTCACGGTCGCAGATATAATGTAAATACTGTGAACTAACATGTTTAAAATTTTCGATCGACTAAATTTTCCGAAGTGGGCCCCAAGCACAACTGTAGCACTCAAAAACATCTGGGCCCAAAAAGAATATACCAGAAACCCTATTTCCATGTCAGAAAACCACTGTAGAAATTTGGTGCAGTTTGGCCACAAAACGGCGGCGGTTCCGCTGCCAAAACAAGGTTTTGGCCGCTGTTCCGCCGCTCTACAGTAATATCAGCCGACCAAATTTTCACAGAATTCTCAAAAAACCCTGCACGTATTTTTCCAATATACCAAATAATTTTTAGAGCAAGGAAAAATTCAACAGAAAGTGCGACATGAAAATGCGGTTTTTGGAAAATCCGTTTGATCGAACTTGTAAACACGTTAGAGCAAGCTAGACTAGGTTAATGGCGTGCCTCTGATACCATGTAAGTGCACGGCGGCGCCCCGGCCGTCAATCCGACGCCGGAATGCGGAAACGAAACTTTTTACAAAACTTGTAAACCGGCTCCACCGCGCACTTTAAAACCCGGATCAGGCCATTAACATAGTCCTAGCAAACTAGAGAAAGGGTAGAGAGATATACCGAGCGATCCGTGTCCTTCGGTCTTCTCGTCGTCGTCCCGATCTCTCCACGGAATCTCCGGTCTTCATCTCCTCGTCGGAAGGGCACCACATCGCCGGGTTCTTTTACGGGCTCCCACCTCTGGACCGAGGCAACTCGGGCACGAAGTTGGCGAGCCGACGTGCCCAAGAAGTGTTGTAGATGAAGTGTAGAACTCTATATGTCTCTAGGGGTTGAAGTTGCCATCTATTGGTGGAGGTAATGAAGTGAACTTTTTGTAGATGAACTTAGGGATTTTTACAAAGCCAAAGAGATCAAAAATACCCCACAACAATTTTGGACAGCCCCCTTCTTATCTTGGCCGGCCATGCATCAAGGAGGGAAAAATGAGAGGAGAGTGTGTGTGTATCAAAAAGAGAGTGAGTCAAATAATGCAAGAGAGAGAAAGGGTTATCATGAGAAGAAATGATCACTAGCTTAATCCAACCCTCCATCAACAATCATGAAAACCATGTCCCCACAAAAGTCAAGCCATGGTGAAGTCAAGAAGTCAAATGATGGTGCAACCATCATGAAGCAACAATATGCAAAGACCACCCTCCACAAAGCTAATTTGAACAATTGCAAATAAGCCCTCCTCCACCATTTTTCAGCCAAGGAAAGATACAATGGAAAATGGCCGAAACGGATTGCAAACTGGCAACTTCAGAAAACTGATCCCGTAATAAATTACAGAAAAACCCAGCTACTGTATATACATACCTGCATTTGTATTGCGACCGAATACAAATGCAATGAGAAAAAATCTACACTGTACAATACTAGGATCCGGCTTAAACCAAAGCCCGCTAGTATTATCCGTCCGATCATGATCCGTGCAATACCGCATGTATCTGATCGAACCCTGCCATATCTCCATACGGCCTCTACAGCGTTTCGCCCGAAACTTGAGAAAACGGTGTGTGGGGGACTCTAAAGACTCGTCAACACTTTTGCTGTGGATTTAACCACTAGCAAGTCAGAGGTATTAGCCATACGTAACCTGCTACCAGGTATTGACCAAAAGGGACGTCAATGAGCGAACTCATCCTGACACCCTACTGAGCCTGTCAGTGACAATATCCGTACAGTCCGGTCCGTTCGTCTATGAGCATCGCATGGCGGGCCTAGGGGGTTGGTAAAAGTCAGACCTCCAAAAGCGGTACAAGTCGTGTCGGAGTGTAGCCCAGAACACCCTGAGATACTACTGGAATACCTACCAGTAAATCTCCTGCCTTGGCCAAGGACTTCATGTAATGGCTCTCCTAGACACAGCGCGACCTCACCCCCAATACCGGGAGAGACGAACCCCTGAAGATCCGCTCACTGCCTCCATGTGGCTTAGGACTGTACCCAACTAAAACCTGTTTGCACGTCTCCTTTGAGCATGGTAGGGTAGTAATCAAAGTACAGTGGGAACTCACACGAGACAAATGACGATCTCAGGTCGATGAACTAACCTGTACACATGTCACCAGGGAACTGCTATCTGACGTCAGGTATAAGACCAACTAGCATGTTCCCGGCGAGTCCTGTCCGGTGTACTCATAACCCAACGAGCACCTGTATACATCTTAGGTGAACCAACTGACACCAATGGCTTGTGAGACCAGCCACCGCCCCTCATCGGGGTCTCGACTGTATACACTAGTCTACTCTGGAGTATCGATGCCCTGTCTCGAAACTCCCACGACTAGGGACCTTTTAAGGATGTGCTTATAGACTACCAGCTCCCACGTATATGATCGTCCTCATACTGCTGGCAGTCAAGCAAGAATCCTAGGGGCTCTATCAACGCACAATAGTAACCTGTAAGGTCACCTAAAGCAGTACACAATGATAAAGATAAACCAGATAGCATACTATCATCTTGAGTAAGACTGTCCTACCGGTATAGGTCCTCCCTCAATCATTGCAATCACGTGCCTGTGATCCAATAATTGACTCTGACGGCACTATCTCCTACAGTATTCAGCCTCCATCGTCGATTCTACTGTTCATCACAGAAAATTGCATTTTAATACCACTCATTCATTATCTATTTTGTGTATATCGGTACTTTTAACCAGTGTCTGCTAGTAAATACAGATTACAGGTATTCATGATAAAATACTGGAAACACACTCAAAATCACGGATATAACATTTGGGAGCCAACACTGCAATCAGAACAGGAAACCGACCGATATTCAAAGAGCTTTTGCAAATAAACAAGTGTACACACATTTTGGTCCAACACAATACATGTGTGACACTAGCTCTTTGACTTTGAGCAAGGTGGCGGCTGCCATGGTGCAAATGGTCACAACAACTTGGCAGAAGTTGGCAAATGGGGATGTGTGCAAAAAGTTATGATGTAATATAAAGCAACACTTCCCCTCCAATTCTACTGAGTACAAACCAGAGTTATTTAGAGAAATCAAACAATACCAGTAGACTTGTTGAGTGCACTAGAGACCACTACATCAACACGAGCCCCATTGCTCGGACCAAGACCAGCGAAACACCAAGAAAAACTGGCATGGCCGGGTCCCCTAGCTCCAAATGTCCCCATTTGTCTTCTGGTCATTTCTTAGGGTCACATCAGTCCATCTATATTGTTTATTTATTCCGATATTAAGCCTGTAAATACCAGAACAGATATTGAGCAAGGGGAGAGATATAGTGTTAGGGTTCCCTAGCACCTACTATAGAGTATGGAAGCATCACACATGCCACTTTAAAAAATTAGAGGTGCTAAGCAAACAAAGCAAGGATCTTTAACTTGAATACTAGGGTAACATCATATGTATCTCATACAAAAACTATTCTATCACTAAGTGAAAGGAATACAACCTTTGTAGTCCTATTTGTAGTGACTCCTAGGATCGTTGAGAGTTGGAAAAGCTTGCAAGTGAGCTCCTTTGTCCACTGTTCCCCTCCGAACATGGAGACGAGACCGCGCAGGTCCGTCTTTCCTGAATTCGGGGCAGATGCTAATTGGTGCTATCCGTCCACCTCTCCGAAGACGCCAAGTTGATTTATGGCACCATGTATCGATGGTTTAAACGGATGTGGCCGATGTAGCAGACTTTGTCAGATTCCCCCTTGTTGAGGGGTTTTTGATTGTGGGGACGCTCTTCCCTGCAGGCGCAAGCCCCTACAGTTAATTACGCTACCGCATCGCGGTAACCACTTTCTCCTTCTCCAGATGTTCACTTCGTGTCGTGGGTGTTTGTTTTGTTTTTGGTTGCCCGTGGATTGTATATGGAGACTAATTTATGTCGTCGCCCGTAGGACGTGGATTAGTCCAAATCCGTATTTTCTTAGATTTGGGTTTGGGGGTTGGTTTAAGGATAAGTTAGTCTCATTTGAGACTAAGATCAACTTAAACGTTTGTTAAGGATACGTTAGTCTAATTTTAGACTAAGATCAACTTAACGGGATCATTTAGATCCAACAAGAGAGCATTTGGACTTAATTGTTTAGTTTAGGGACATTGCGGTCGATTACCAGTTTAAGGACATAGTGGTCCAATACAAGTTTAAGGACATGGTGGTCCAAGGTTAAGGACATCATAGTCCATGAGTTTAAAGACCTCACAGTCAAGGTTAAGGACATCATAGTCCGTGAGTTTAAAGACCTCACAGTCAAGGTTAAGGACATCATAGTCCGTGAGTTTAAAGACCTCACAGTCAAGGTTAAGGACATCATAGTCTGTGAGTTTAAAGACCCTACAGTCCATAGAATGTCTGGTTGTCGGGACCTGTCACCTCTCTGAAGACGTTGAAGGATTACAACGACAAATATTAGAGGAGTGAAGAGATGTACCCTTAAACCAATTTTGGTTGATAGATCTGTAGTCCAATTTAGGACTAAGGTCTGTTGAAAGATTTATGAGCATATGGGCAAAATTAATCTAGGTTGAGGACTTATGGCCAGTCTTGGGCTAAGTCCATTCAAGTTAAAATGTTTAACATTTATTCTGGGTTGTTAGATGTTTGTTTAAGCCCAATCCCTTAAAAAAATGCTGAGCATTAGTTTGGTCTCTGACAATGTTTTGTCTTTAGTTAAAGGTTGTGCATTTATCATAGCCCCAGGCTTATTCAAAGAATAGTTTATGTTCTGTCCAAGCGCACATAAAAGCATGTAGCGCACTTGGCACTAGCGCCAATCGATGAGCGCAGTGCGCTATGGTTAAAGCGCTGATGCGCTTAGCGCTTTACGCCAGATATGAAGTGCTAATGCGCTTAGCGCTTTGCGCTAAATGTAGAGCACTGATGCGCTATAATTGAAGCGTTGAGGCGCTTGGCGCTGGTGCCATATAATGAGCGCAAAGCGCTTTTAGTAATGCAGCGCACACGTGAGGAGAACGTTGCGCGCTTAGCACTGAGCGTTAGCCAATGAGCGCAGTGCGCAGTGTTTGAAGTGCTATGGCACTGCAGCGCTTTGCGCTAGATGAAGAGCACTAACGCACTTTTAAATTAGGAGCGCTAAGGTTCTTCTTATGTTAAATTTGCGCTCTGAAGATTATCTTTTCTTTGATAAGAGACTTTGTCTCAAGATTCTAAGAACAAAGTTCTTAGTTATAGGAGATATTTCAATCTCTTTTTGATGAATGTCTTTGCCTTTATGGATCTGTGATCCTAAGAGAATTGAATAATTCCTCCCCCTTTATAATGAGATGTTCATAATCTCTTTTGTGAAAGACAATTTGTCTTATAGATCTATGATCTGTGAAAGAAGTAAATACTTCTTTTTATATTGAGACGATTTCGTCATTCTATTCTTTTTTTTACCTTGAAAAGAATTGTCTTCCTTTGCCGAGAGCTTCTTATTCTTCTTGAGATTTTCTCAAAGTTTATTGGGGGGTTCCTCTGTACAAGACTTGAATTCTTGGGTCCTTTATATAGGGGAGGCTGATTTTTTGAATCAGTTAAAGAGATTTATTCTCTAATTGATTTGGGAATTTCTCCACCGTCGGATCTTTGATCCAAGGGCTTCTGGTTTACAGAAGATAATCTTCTTGTTTTAACAAGATTGAGAAATCTTTCCCCCTTACAGAATTTGTTCTGTATTTAGTGATTTTTAATCACCATTGGATCATTGATCCAACGGTGTTCCAAATTCAGGGCACAATCTTTTCTGTTTGGAAAGATTCAACAGAATTTCATTCTTGTTAATTGATGATTTAATCATATCCGTTGGATATTTGATCCAACGGTGAGGAACATTTAGTTCCAGCGCTAGCGCTAATGCGCTCTGCCCATGGTGCGCTACTTGGAGCGCAGCGCTCTTAGCGCTAGCGCACACGTACTTTGCACGTGGTGCGCTACTTGGAGCGCAGCGCATCTAGCGCTAGCGCCTATGCGCTTTGCACGGGGTGCGCTAGTTGTAGCGCAGCGCTTTTATAAAAGCGTGACTTTAATTCAAATTTTGAATTCTGAACAGAGCTTTGCTCTAATTGGGGAAACATCCACGATGATCCACCCGAAGTCCACTAAGTCCAAGCTCCTAGTTTCAATTGATCAAACAAGATGATAAAGCTAAACACTCTAAACTAATTGGCTAGATTAGAGTAGAATGATGAGGTGGTGTGTTTTCTTTTAACAAAACCCTTTCTTTTTATCTCTCTCTCTCTCTTTGGAAAAATCAAAAGAGCGAGGAAGAAGAAGATGAAGGCAAAAGCTTTTGTCTAAATGAAATGATAAAGCTTGATGAAAATAATAGAAAAGATATGTATATATATATTTTCTATTTGTCATCACAAACCTTGGTCACTTAATTTAGATATTATTGCACTTGAGTTAAATGGCAAAAGGAAAATTAATCCATGGTTAAAAAGTGGGTGAGCTAAGGTTAACTTTGGATGAGTGTAGAAGATAACCATGGATGAATAATCCTTTTCTTTTCCTTTTAATTTAAATGAAAAATTAATATATATAAATTAAGTTCTATGCAAGTCTTACATTGCCTTCATATGTGTATCAACAACCATGACACTTTGTATGTATGTATCTATGCACATCAACATGTGCATACATGCACATCAACATATGCATACATGTATGCATTCTTCCTCTTTAATAAAAAAGGGTTTGAATAAAGAATAAGAATAAAACTAAAAGTCAAAATGTTAAATCAACAATTGATTTAACAATCCGGTCATATCACATACGACCCGACCAATAGAAAAACGCCCGATTAACATACGGTATCACATAGTCGTATTCAATCGGGTCCCCGCGCATATCTCATATGCACACCACATTTTTTCGCCTGGGCTAGGAAACTTCTGTATGGGACTCTAAGACTCGTCAATACGCCGGTAGTGGCTGATGATCATATCAAACACCCACAAGCTGCAAGCGGTCAGCTAAACGTAACGACCAGCCGGGTATTGAACGATCAGAAGAAAACCAGCAAAGCAGTCAAAACTCCCGTCGAGCCATCTAGGAACACTTACCGTACAGTCCGGTCTCCTCGTCAGATATATCGCATATCAAGTCTAGGGATGGTATCATCAACCCCAATAACTCAATAAGTCATGCTGGTGTATGGCTCATAACAGATCGAGAAACTACTGATAACACTTATCAGCAAATCTCAGCAGCCCTGGCCAGGGACTTCCTGTTATAGCCAATCGAGCATAGCACAACATCAACCCCCAATACCGGGAGAGACGAAACCCCTCCTATCGCTCATCGTCTCCATATGCCTCGGGACTGTACCCAAAGACCACCTGTTTGCACGACTCAGTAGAGCTGTGGTAGGGTGGAGATCAAAGTACAGTGGGAGGACACACAAGACTCTATCACGATCTCGGGTCTACAGACTAACCTGAACCAGTGTCACCTGAGAACTGCTATCCGACGATAGATATAATACCACATAGGAGTTCTCTGTGAGTCCGTTCAGTGTACCCGGTCTTCACTGAGCACCCGCATACAATCTTTGGTGTCACCTCACCAGATGGATATGGGATCATCCATCATATGGGACAAGAATGGTATACGCTAGTCTACTATGGAATATCGATGCCCTGTCTCGATACGCCTATGACTAGGAACAGTTCTAGGATATGCTTATAAACTACACGTGCCCTACTAGTATGATCCGCATCATAGTCACAGTAGTCAAGCAAATATCCTGAGGGCTTTATCAACATGTACAAATGAATAAAAGTAAGATCAAATCAACATATCAGATAAAGTAAACCAGATAGCATACTATCATGTCGAGCAAGAAAGTAATCTATATATGTATATATATATATATATACATGTCCAAGCATCCACTATCCATATAATGGCCTCTAGGGAATACATATATCCAACAATCTCCCACTTGCACTAAGGCCAGTTATTGGTGTATCTCATACCCAACATCTTAAAAAGTCGCTCATGCTGCGGCTGTGGAAGGGCCTTGGTGAGTGGATCCGCGGTGTTATTCTTTGTATCAACTCTCCGTATCTTGATCTCATGGCGATCTACTATCTCCCGGATCAAATGATATCACCTTAGGATGTGTCTGGACTTCTGATGGGATCTGGGTTCTTTGGCTAACGCCATAGCCCCATTATTATCACAATACAATGGTATTAGATCAATAATGGTTGGAACTACTCCTAGTTCCGGGACGAACTTCTTCATCCAGACGGCTTCCTTGGCAGCATCATTGTCACGACCCGAAATTTGGCCCATAACCGGCACTTAAACTACGTAACGTCTACAGGCGTACGCAACTCAAGTAAGACGAAACCCAGAAATCTAAACCACCCAAATCTGGATCAACGGAGAAAAACATAGTTTTTAACATTTGGAAAATCACAAGTAAAATCTCTAACTCTAGTTTTCTTTCTTGAAAATTTCGGCAGCACCTCCTTTGTAAAAACTAGCCCCGAAAACGGGTACAACACACATATATATAAAGCATCCCAAATGGGAGAAAAATCACGCCCAAAGGCGGAGACAACCATCACATGATATAAATACGACGCCGAAGCGAAGAATATAAAAGGAAACGGTAATAAGAAGTAACTTTCCAACATAACCGGCTCCCACGAGCAATCGGCACCCAAAGTCACTAAAAAAAACAACACTGAATCCTCACAAGTCGTCTCTAAGTCATATACAACAGTGGTAGATGGAGAATACTATATCCAACAAAAGATATACAATGTATAGGTAGATAACTGCAAACCCACCTAAAAGCAAAGGCCTCACTGCCTAACGTAGCGGTATCCGCAAAAGTAGTGATGATAAGACGCCCTGCCGCGACTGCTCTGAGGGTAAGTCCTGCAAAACACTGTAGCACAACGGGGGTGAGTTGACAACTCGTGAATAGTAAATAACATCATACTATAATCGCAGGTATGTACGAACAGCGATCTATCTATCACATGTAATCCGATAGCATAAGTATGATAAGTGAATATGCAACAATCATGTAAAGGTACATCATCAGGGTACTACAACTACATGAAGCAATGCATAAACACAATAATCCTGAGTGTGTGGGATGATACAATAAAATCTCATGCAAAATCATCAGCATGGAAAAACACCAGTGTCCCTCACTGACACATCAAATCCCAAATCCTCAGGCACCGCATCCTCAGATCGGCCCTCACATCCTGTAAGTCTCATGGAACCTGAGTGTCCATCATCGACACCCGAAACATCATGAAAACATATACCTGTAAGTATATATATATAAGGATATCAACCCCGTATGTCCACCGACGATAAGTAAAAATCATGAAAACCTGAGTGTCTAACACCGACACTCGAAACATCATGAAACCCATGTCTAACATCGACACGTAAATCCTCATAACTCGGGCGCTGTCACCATGACTGGCCCTGACGATATGTCATACCTCACTCCGGTCGGTATCCCCATGATAACCGCCGAGTCCAAATACAATCACCGGTAGGTAGTGGTCCCACCTCCAGGCTTATCGTCTACACCACGAAATCACCACTCGCCCCGGGGTACCATACCGGGTCCACCATGTACCCGCAAACGGTGCCTCCCGCTCCTCGAATCGGGTATCACAAGCCAAATCTCAGAACCGAGAAATCACATGGTGGACGCACTGAAATATCATATCAAGAGAAACTGGGTTTTCAAACAATACATAGTTTTCTTGAAATACCCCCACGGTTCTCAAATCCATAAATCATATGAAATCCATATCTCAATGCGTAAAACCATGAAAACCGATATATGCAACATAAGACAACAATATTAGCATATCAAGGGAAAACCGCTCTTTAAATTGAATCTAGCTTTAAAACATATCATGCGGTTCCCAAATCCTCCGAAAACAAATGCAGCATCATATGATGTGTACATGTAATTGTAGCAAGGTTTAAGTATCTACATGTAAGCAAGTGGGTATGATGCATTTTATAAGCGCAATGATCAACAACTCAATATCACATATAAAAGCAATACCTCTTAGGGTATATACAACTATAGCAAGCATATATGGTGCACATGTCAATATGTATGCATGATGTACAAGTAACTAAAATCGAGTATGTGGTGTACATGTCAATATGTATGCATGCTGAAATCGAGTATATGGTGTACATGTCAATATATATGCATGATGTACAAGTAACTGAAATCGAGTATGTGGTGTACATGTCAATATGTATGCATGATGTACAAGTAACTATAGTAAGATATACATGAAGTGGAATAAGGGTCACTACCTCAACTATTCATGCCCAATGCAATATCACGTATGTATGTGCCCACAATATTTCATATGCACAATGGAATAAGAGTTACTGCTCTAATCATTCCTATCCACTACCATATCACGTATGTAGGTGTTTGTGCGTGTCATGGCAATTACAGACGGTGTGGGTGTAGCATACAATTTAGTGCTCGTGCAACATGAACCGTCAGTAATGTGTTATATCTAAAGGTACGAGTCAAGTACAATAGATAATGCTATGCAATGACATTCATATGAAAGTAACTAATATGCAAATGCATGCAGCTATCATCTCATATTCGCCCCGACGATAACGCCATACGGGCGATTTCCCCGTAGATGTTAAATCTACTCACCAATGGTCTCCAGCTATGAAAATCCGGCCACCTGCTTCCGCTTGTTCGCAGCGTCCGAAGTCCCCGCTTGCGACGCTATATTTCCACAAACACAAGAATAATGCGAACATCTCAGAATTGATCAATATAACGTAAAACTACGTATTAAATAACGCACCAACACTAAACTAACTCGCGAGTGTGCGTCTAGTGGCTAACATGCGTCACGATACCACAAAACCTACCCAAGCACAGCAGCTGCACAAGATCATGATTCGTGTCGCAAAACGTAACACGCGGACTCAAAACACTAGATTATAGGTAATCGATCCCAGATTTTGTATACTGAAATTACTAAAAAAAGTAAACAGTACCAAACACCCCTAACCAACAGTAGACAACTACCCACAGAACCCAAACCCCAACATCCTCGTACAAAACCGGCGTCGCCGGAATTCGCTAAAGGAGTCGCCGGCCCCGGCCGGTGGGGTTGTCCTCGTGTCTCAGATGGTGTCTCAGGTTCACTAGCACATCACTATAATTTTGTTTGGTCACTCACTAACTTTTCCAAGTCACAGCAGATATAAAAGCTCTAAAAAGACATCAAAAACCCGATATTGCACAAATCGATATAAAAAGCGTTCTATGCTACAACCAATGAGCAAAACAACATAAGAACTTCTAAATAATAGGGTAGGTACTATACCTAACAATCTTGCTCACAAGATCCAAGCTTTCCCTAGCTCCAAGTGATCCAAGAAAGCAAAAACAAGACTTTTGGTATGTTTGTGATATATTTTGGGATTTTGGAGGATTATTTGGCTTGAAACTGGAGAAGGAAGTGATCAAGAGCAGAAAAAGGAAGAAGATTTTGGCCAAGGGGGATAAGGGGAAGGTTTATGAGGGATTTCCTAGCAATTATCAACATTAAATGCAAAGTTAATGCATTCACATACACATATGCATGCATGCATGCATCTATTCATTTTCTTTTCTTTTTCTTTAAGCTTAATCCCTAAAACCCAACAAATATCTAGATATGAAGAAAAGGGTGAATTACCACAAACATAATTGATGAAAATATCGCTTAAAGAGAAATTTCCCAAAATATAAATACCGCATTAAAATAACATTAAAATTGGGAAAAATTATATCTGAACCAAAACGTCCCATATACCCCCAAAACTCGCGCACTAGCTTTATTTTAGCTAAACTAAGTGCTGGCAAGTCTATATGGTCGTTTGATCACAGTCGGACCAAAATGGGAAAACCGACAATTTAACCCTAAAACGGACAAATTCGCATAACGATTTCTAAAACGTTACAATCATTTGCAGCAATATACTCAGCTTCCATCGTGGAGTCTGCAACGGTATCCTGTTTGGAACTCTTCCAACTCACCGCCCCTCCATCGAGGGTAAATACATACCCTGAGATGGATTTGTTGTCATCCTTATCACTTTGGAAGCTGGAATCGGTAAAGGCCTCCATTTGGAGATCTCCATTACCATACACCAAGAACAATTCTTTAGTCCTTCGCAAGTACTTAAGAATGTTCTTCACTGCTATCCAATGTTTCTCCCCTGGGTTGGATTGATACCTACTTACTACAACTAGTGCATAAGCAACATCAGGGCGTGTTCATAACATCACATACAATATAGATCCTACGGCTGAAACGTAGGGTATAATGCTCATGCGAGCTTTCTCTTCATCAGCCTTCGAACAGAAGTCCTTGGAGAGAGTGATTCCATGACAAGCGGGCAAGGCACCACGCTTGGAATCTTCTGTAAGTCGATGTAGTACACCCCAATACTTGTAGGGAGGCGGAATTTTCAAAAACGAACTTGTTTAGTGAACGAACATCGACTAACCGCTTGAATCGAAGCTAAACTATAAATAACCAAACAAAAAGTGTTTCTAAACTACTGTGTTTAGGGATTATACCTAATGAACCAACTCCTTCGTCTTTAGGAACTCCTTGTTCTCCTCGGCCTTCTCGAAGTAGTAGACGATCCACCCGAGAGCAAAACTCCAAGCTTAGCCTCTAAACTTGAGGCAACTAACCTTCTTGGATTGCTAATCAAAGAAGATAGATTGAGATAGAGTGATGGTTATGGATTGTTTAGTCTTACTAACCCTTGTACTCAACTCATGAGAGGGGAGGATTAGTCTTTTGAAGAGGGAGAGCTTGAGGAGAGAGAAGATGATAATAATTATCATATGAGAATAGTAAGTTATCATAAAAAATATGAAGCATTCTTATTTATGAAGAAAAGAATAAAACATAATGAATAAGCATGCTTCACAAATATCTAATGGTGATTCATTGTCATGACTCATTAAGCATTTATCATGCATTAATGATATGCATGAATCACCCTCATGACTCACTAAACTCATTTAATGCAAATGACACCTAAACCTCCTTAGTCACCACTTATAGAAGCTTCCCGCACAATTACGAGAACGCCCCTCCAATCCGCAAAAATACGGAAAAACTTTAGACTGTAAAAATCCAATAACCGGATACCAGTAACTGGCTTAAACCAAAGCCGACTGGTAAAAACTGTCCGAAAGTCGTACGCGCATAAACGCACGTATGCATCCGAACCCTTGTCGTAAAACCATACGACCTCTATATCGTTTCGCCTGGAATAGGAAACTCTCTGTGTGGGACTCTAGAGACTCAACTACTACGCTGGCAGTGGGTTTAACCACAGACCGCAAGCGGCACTAGCTGTACGTAACGGTCCCCAGGTAGTTGTCGATAAGAAGGCCGATGAGGAAACCCATCCGAACTCCTACCGAGTCTGATGTGACAATCTCCATACAGTCCGGTCCGTTCGTCCAAGACTATCACATATCCTGCCTAGGGGGCGGCAAGCGTCAGTCCCCTAATAGCGGTATAAGTCGTGTCGGAGGGAAGCCCATTACACCCTGAGAAACTACTGGAACCTACCAGCAAATCTCGCTTGCCCTGGCCAGGGACTTTGCGTAATGGCTCTCTGACACAGCGCGATATCAACTCCCAATACCGGGAGGGACGAATCCTGTCTAACCGCCACTGCCTCCAAGTGCTCGGGACTGCACCCAACTGATACCTGTTTGCATGACTCCTTTGAGCCGTGGTAGGGTAGCAATCTAAGAACAGTGGGACACACTCGAGGCGAAGTAGCAGTGTCAAGTCTGCGGACTACGCTGTACTCATGTCACCTGGGAACTGTTCACTGACGACTGGTATAAAACCAACCAACAGTTCCCTGTGAGTCCTGTCCGGTGTACCCGTAACCTAACGAGCACCTGTATACTATCTCCAGTACGACGTACTGACGGCTGTGGGACAGACCATCTCCCCAACTGGGATGAGAAGCGTACACACTAGTCTACTCCGGAGTATCGATGCTCTGTCTCGATAATCCAACGACTAGGGACCTGAATAAGGATGTGCTTGTAGACTACCCAGCCCCCACTAGTGTGACTGCCATCACAACGCTGGTAGTCAAGCAAGATCTTAAGAGCTCTATCAATACGTATACTCACATATTAAGATAGAAAAAACCAAGTAGCATACTACCATGTTTAGCAAGACTGTTATATACATGTGAATATCCCAAGCTTCCATTAAGTAATATACAAACTAGTATGATACAGTAATGGCCTTCTAGGGCATAAACACTAACAATCTCCCACTTGCACTAGGGCCATGTACTGGCATATCGAAGACCAATGATCTCGAGTAGCCTCTCGAACTGCGTCTGAGGTAGGGCCTTCGTGAATGGATCAGCAATGTTCTCTTCTGAAGTAACTCTCCGAACCTCGATCTCCTGACGATCAATGATCTCCCTGATCAGGTGATACCGCCTTAAGATGTGTCTGGACTTATGATGGGACCTTGGTTCCTTCGCTAAAGCTATAGCTCCGTTGTTGTCGCAATACAGAGGTATTGGATCAACTATGGTAGGAACCACCTGAAGTTCTGTTAGGAACTTCTTCATCCAGACTGCTTCTTTTGCGGCATCGCAAGCAGCTATATACTCCGCTTCCATCGTCGAGTCAGCAACAGTGTCCTGCTTGGAGCTCTTCCAGCACACCGCCCCTCTATTGAGGGTAAAGACATAACCCGACATGGACTTGGAATCTTCCTTATCACTCTGGAAGCCGGAATCAGCAAAGGCCTCCAACCTGAGGTCTTTTCCGCCGTAAACCAAGAACATCTCCTTAGTCCTCCTCAGGTACTTGAGAATGTTCTTTACTGCTATCCAGTGTTTCTCCCCTGGGTCTGACTGATACCGGCTCACCACGCTCAGTGCATAAGCTACATCTGGTCTGGTACACAACATCGCATACATTATAGAGCCTACCGCAGAAGCGTAGGGTATAATAGACATGCGTTCCCTTTCCAAATCAGTCTTGGGAGACATCTCTTTGGAGAGGGTGATTCCGTGACAAGCCGGTAGATTATCGCGCTTAGAATCTTCCATACTGAATCTTTTCAATACAGTGTCGATATACCTGGACTGCGAAAGTCCTAACATCCTCTTGGATCTATCACGATAGATCCGGATCCCCAGAATGTAAGAGGCATCACCCAGGTCTTTCATGGAGAACCTGTGTGACAAGAATCCTTTGACAGATTGTAGCATAGGAATGTCATTTCCTATCAATAGAATGTCATCCACGTACAAGACGAGGAATACGACACTTCTGGCTACAACTTTACTATATATGCACGGTTCATCTGGATTTTTGATAAAGTCATATTCTTTGACTGTCTCATCAAAACAGATGTTCCAACTCCGCGATGCCTGCTTTAGTCCATAAATGGACTTAAGCAGCTTGCATACTTTCCCGCTGCTCCCACTCTGATTGAAACCCTCTGGCTGATCCATATAGACGCTCTCTTCTAAATTTCCATTCAGAAAAGCCGTCTTTACGTCCATCTGCCAGATTTCAAAATCATGGAAGGCAGCAATAGCAAGAAGGACCCGAATGGATTTGAGCATAGCCACTGGAGAAAAAGTTTCGTCATAGTCCAAACCAGGTCTTTGACGAAAACCCTTTGCAACAAGTCTAGCCTTATAGGTTTCCACCTGTCCATCTACACCAATCTTTTTCTTGAAGATCCATTTGCATCCTATGGGTTTTACCCCATTTGGAGCAAAGTCCAAAGTCCATACTTTGTTGGTGTACATGGACTCCATTTCGGTCCGCATTGCATCTAGCCATCGTACCGAGTCGCCGCTCTGGATGGCCTGCTGGAAGTCAGTAGGTTCATCATCATCTATGATGCAATCCTCTCTATCCCCATCTATGAGAAAACTGTAGTATCTCTCAGGCGGATGAGACGGCCTACTACTCCTGCGGAGGGGTGCGGGAATGTTCTGTTCTTCTTGAACCTCTGGTTCTACCAAACTTTCAGTAGCAGCTTGTGGTTCTGGAATTTCTTCCAGTTCTACTGCGCTCCCACTCTTCTGATTTTCTAAAAATTCAGTTTCTAAGAAGTGGGCATGACGAGAAACAAAAACCTTTTGTTCCTCTGCGTAATAGAAATAATATCCCTTGGAGTTCTTTGGATATCCCACAAGCTTACACTGTACTGAGCGTGCCTCGAGCTTGTCCGAATGCTGCATTTTTACAAAAGCTGGACACCCCCATGTCCTAAAATGTTTTAGACAGGGTTTCTTCCCACTCCACATCTGATGTGGTGTGGTAGGCACAGTCTTGGTTGGAACCTGGTTTAAAAGATATGCCGCTGATTCTAGCGCATAACCCCAGAAAGATAGCGGTAACTCAGCATTACTCATCATGGATCGTACCATATCCAATAGGGTTCGATTCTGTCTCTCTGATACACCGTTGTGCTGTGGAGTGTATGGAGGAGTAAGCTGAGAGAGAATTCCTTTCTCTTTTAGGTAACCTAGGAACTCGGCACTTAAGTATTCTCCACCTCGATCAGATCTCAGTGTCTTAATACTTTTTCCTGTTTGGTTTTCCGCTTCACTCTTGTATTCCAGGAATTTCTCAAAGGCCTCGGATTTATGCTTCATTAAGAAAACATATCCATACCTAGAGAAATCATCTGTAAAAGTAATGAATTGGAATAACCACATCTCGCATGTGTAGACATTGGACCACATACATCGCTGTGTATGAGTCCTAAGAGCTCGCTCGCTCTTACTCCTTGTCCAGTGAATGGAGTCTTTGTCATCTTTCCTTTGAGACAAGATTGACAAGTGTCATAAGATTGATATTCGAACGAGTCCAAATATCCTTCTCTATGCAACTTAGTCAACCTTCTCTCATTGATGTGACCCAGTCTACAATACCATAAGAAAGCTTTATTTAAATCTGGAGTCTTTCTTTTTAGTGTGTTCTGGACATTGAAAATTTGGAGTTGGTTTAAAACATATATGCCGTTATTTAGTATACCTGACCCAATCAAACCATGATTAAGGTGGATGTTGACAACATCTCTTACAAACGTGAAATCATAACCTTTATTTGATAACAAGGAAACAGATATGATATTACACGTTAAGCTTGGTACAAAATAACAGTTATGTAAAACCAAAATGTGTCCACTCGTCAATCCTAGGTGATAATCCCCGACGGACGCAGCTCCCACGCTAGCTCCGTTAGCAACCTTTAGGGTCATATCACCTTCCTTCAGCACTCTACGGTTTCTCAGTGCCTGCAATGAATTACAAATATGAGATCCTGATCCGGTATCCAATACCCAGGAAGTAGAGTTGATCGACAGACAATTCTCAATTACAAACACACCTGAAGTCGAAGCCACAGCTTGCTTCGGTTCCTGGTTCTTGGCGTTCCACGCCTTGCAATCCTTCTTCCAGTGCCCTTTCCTGTGACAATGGAAGCACTCATCCTGGCCAACTATCGGTACTACAATCTTTTTCTTTCCCTTCCCTCCCACCTTACTAACACCTCCTCTAGGTCTGGGTGCGGCCTTTTTCTTCCTTCCTTTGGCCCTAGCCTTGGACCCGGAAGAAGATGTACCGCCAACAAACATAGCGGGTGTTTCCCTTGAATTCTTCAAGGTGCCCTCTGCACTCCTTAACATGTTCAGGAGTTCCGGAAGTTCAACTTCTTTTCTTTGAAGATTGAAGTTCAGGATAAACTGGGCGTAGGTGTGAGGAAGGGACTGGAGAATAAGGTCTGTATAGAGCTCATTATCCAAAGTCGTCCCAAGGTCTGCGAGCTCTTCTATATAGCCGATCATCTTTAGGACATGTTCTCCTACCGATGACCCGACAGCCAACCTCGCTCGAAACAAGTTCTTTGAGGTCCCGTATCTTGCTATACGAGATTGCTCTCCATAAAGTTCCTTTGTATGGAGAAATATGCCATCAAGGTCCATATCCTCGTGCCTCCTCTGATGTTCATTGTTCATCGAGGCAAGCACGATGCACTTGGCTTTCGCGCAATCTAAATCCCAGGTTTTGCGGATCTTCTTATCCGCATTGCTGGATTTGGGACCAGGGACAGCAGGTGCCGTAGCGGTGAGGACGTACCCCAGTTTGTCATAGGTCAAAGCCATTTTGACATTCCGCAGCCAATCTTTATAGTTTGGCCCTGTCAGTATATTTTTCTCTAAAAGTAACTTAAGTCCAGTCATTTTCAGGGTCGCTGCAATTAGGAGAGAGAGAAGAAAACTCTTTAGCATGATGCTCTTGCAAGTTTAGAGTGGTTTTTAGTTTATCTAAACTGGATGGCTCCCACTGTTTCTTGAATCCTTCCTCAAACCATAAAAGAAGAATTAGCCAGGACTATTCTCACCGTACAATACTTGCTTAACCGTTCAGCCAGGCTGGAGTCGGTACTTCGAGGGAGGTTTTCCAACGCTTTCACGAAGTTCCTTAATTAAATAACCTCTTTTCTCTGGGGGCGTAACCCCGCTGACACTTTTCTGGACACCTACTAGGTTTATAGCATTGATCGTTAAGTGACGAATATCCTGATAAGTAGCATATACTCACAGTAGGATCGGGATCCAAATATCATCGTCTAATAATGCTGTAGGAATGCTACCAACATTCATCAAACTCAAAATGGTATGCATCTCTCTGCAAATTTCAGTTTCTTTAGAAATTCCCGAAATTGATTTTTGCCCCATGCTCTTATGATCTTGACTAAGGGCCAACAAATCATAAGTCACATGTCAAGTTCTGCCCATCATTATCCTGTTGATTTGAACCCATCCGTATACTCTTGACTAAGGGACAAACAAAGTAATACGACTGTCCCAAACCAACTCATCTATCTATGCAACAAATGAATACCCCAGCAGCTACCAATCACTATGTCTTGACTAAGGGCCAAACAAACATAGCTTGAATACTACTGACCATTCATAAGAAATGACGGAGGGCTACGACTGGTTTTGGCGAAACCGTGAACGTAGTGAACTTGATATAACCGAAGGAACCTGATAGCTTTTAAAAGGAGTGGTTAAATCTCCGCATTTAAAAAAATATCTGTTTTAAAAATAACCGAGTGGTTTCTTTTTAAATTGTTCCAACGATTTAAACTTGGTTTATTTTCTTTGCATTATAGATAATGCGTCCCATCATTAACCTATCATTGCAGAAAACAACGAAAATATGACGTCCTCTTATGCCATCTGCATTCGCCACGGGGCCCCGTCATTACCCGTTAGGTTACTTAACTAACGACAGAGCGGGGGCTGGGCTAGCGCGGGTGCAAAACATAAGTGACGTCTAAATAGCTACATTATATATGGATATTTTACATTCGTCTGACGCAATGATATTCATTCCAGAACACAGATAAACTTTATTGGATTTGCAAGCAATCTGTATTTCTTTTGAGCCTGCAAGAAAAGACAGATTACACAGTTGTGATGAATAGCCGTTATCCCACCCTCGACCCCTACGGGTACGGCAAACTACCCGCCCGGCAGTTTGTGTACCCCACCTTGGGTCAGTCCTAGGAGCATAAACAGTAAAATGAAATAATACAACGGTGGATACAACCGCAACCTGGATGTGCCCCGCAAAATAATATTACAACAAATTACATTTACAACAAATGAATTAAATAATAACCCATTTCAAAACCCCGGCCATACACCACAACAGTCCAATACAGTTTATATGCACAAACAGATATAACCATTACAGAAATGTGCAACCCCCTGCCAACTGACATACTAGCAGTTAGGGGAGGTTTACGAACACATTATACAAACACAGATATAATCCAATATGCAAATACTGTACAATTTCGATCGATTAAACACCATTAATATTGCTCCAAAAACTGCTCTGTAAAACTGAAACCTGAGCATATATTAAATATTCCAGAAAATCCTAAATACCACAGAGAAGCAACACAGGAAATTTGGCTTCCTGACTCGGCAACTCGGCGGCGGAAGCGCGGCGGATCGGTGCGATCCGCCGCGGTTCCGCGGCCGCGTTGTCGATTCAGGAGCCCAAATTTCTTGGGTGTTCTTCTGGTGTCTTTTCAAGCTTTCTGAACTTACCTGAAAAATTTTTGGACATCATTTTAAAATCGACAGAAACTTGATGTTTTTAGGGTTTTCCGGCTTCGTTTTTCCGTTCGAAATTCATACAAATTTGCAATTAAGTTATTTATTGTTTAGCGAGGCTCTGATACCATTGTAAGTGATGTAGTACACCCCAATACTTATGGGGAGGCGGAATTTTCAAAAACGAACTTGTTTAGTGAACGAACATCGACTAACCGCTTGAATCGAAGCTAAACTATAAATAACCAAACACAAAGTGTTTCTAAACTACTGTGTTTAGGGATTATACCTAATGAACCAACTCCTTCGTCTTTAGGAACTCCTTGTTCTCCTCGGCCTTCTCGAAGTAGTAGACGATCCACCCGAGAGCAAAACTCCAAGCTTAGCCTCTAAACTTAAGGCAACTAACCTTCTTGGATTGCTAATCAAAGAAGATAGATTGAGATAGAGTGATGGTTATGGATTGTTTAGTCTTACTAACCCTTGTACTCAACTCATGAGAGGGGAGGATTAGTCTTTTGAAGAGGGAGAGCTTGAGGAGAGAGAAGATGATAATAATTATCATATGAGAATAGTAAGTTATCATAATAAATATGAAGCATTCTTATATATGAAGAAAAGAATAAAACATAATGAATAAGCATGCTTCACAAATATCTAATGGTGATTCATTGTCATGACTCATTAAGCATTTATCATGCATTAATGATATGCATGAATCACCCTCATGACTCACTAAACTCATTTAATGCAAATGACACCTAAACCTCCTTAGTCACCACTTCTAGAAGCTTCTCGCACAATTACGAGAACGCCCCTCCAATCCGCAAAAATACGGAAAAACTTTAGACTGTAAAAATCCAATAACCGGATACCAGTAACTGGCTTAAACCAAAGCCGACTGGTAAAAACTGTCCGAAAGTCGTACGCGCGTAAACGCACATATGCATCCGAACCCTTGTCGTAAAACCATACGAACTCTATATCGTTTCGCCTCGAATAGGAAACTCTCTGTGTGGGACTCTAGAGACTCGACTACTACGCTGGCAGTGGGTTTAACCACAGACCGCAAGCGGCACTAGCTGTACGTAACGGTCCCCAGGTAGTTGTCGATAAGAAGGCCGATGAGGAAACCCATCCGAACTCCTACTGAGTCTGATGTGACAATCTCCATACAGTCCGGTCCGTTCGTCCAAGACTATCGCATATCCTGCCTAGGGGGCGGCAAGCGTTAGTCCCCTAATAGCGGTATAAGTCGTGTCGGAGGGAAGCCCATTACACCCTGAGAAACTACTGGAACCTACCAGCAAATCTCGCTTGCCCTGGCCAGTGACTTTGCGTAATGGCTCTCTGACACAGCGCGATATCAACTCCCAATACCGGGAGGGACGAATCCTGTCTAACCGCCACTACCTCCAAGTGCTCGGGACTGCACCCAACTGCTACCTGTTTGCACGACTCCTTTCAGCCGTGGTAGGGTAGCAATCTAAGAACAGTAGGACACACTCGAGGCGAAGTAGCAGTGTCAAGTCTGCGGACTACGCTGTACTCATGTCACCTGGGAACTGTTCACTAACGACTGGTATAAAACCAACCAACAGTTCCCTGTGAGTCATGTCCGGTGTACCCGTAACCTAACGAGCACCTGTATACTATCTCCAGTACGACGTACTGACGGCTGTGGGACAGACCATCTCCCCAACTGGGATGAGAAGCGTACACACTAGTCTACTCCGGAGTATCGATGCTCTGTCTCGATAATCCAACGATTAGGGACCTGAATAAGGATGTGCTTGTAGACTACCCAGCCCCCACTAGTGTGACTGCCATCACAACGCTGGTAGTCAAGCAAGATCCTAAGAGCTCTATCAATACGTATACTCACATATTAACATAGAAAAAACCAAGTAGCATACTACCATGTTTAGCAAGACTGTTATATACATGTGAATATCCCAATCTTCCATTAAGTAATATACAAACTAGTATGATACAGTAATGGCCTTCTAGGGCATAAACACTAACATCTTCCATA
Organism: Agapanthus africanus; assembly: GCA_030015575.1. Lineage (NCBI taxonomy): Eukaryota > Viridiplantae > Streptophyta > Magnoliopsida > Asparagales > Amaryllidaceae > Agapanthus > Agapanthus africanus. The sequence goes on from JASDDO010000012.1 coordinate 358,609,920, forward strand.
CTAAATCTTTTTAGGATGGTGTCAATGTACTTTGATTGGGACAATCCCAACAACCTCTTGGATCTATCTTTATAGATCCTTATGCCCAAAATGCACGGGGCATCACCCAGGTCCTTCATAGAGAACCTTTGTGATAAGAATAGTTTGACCGATTGTAGCATAGGAGTATCATTTCCTATCAAGAGAATGTCATCCACGTACAATACGAGGAATGTGACAGTACTCCCTACAATCTTCTTATAAATGCATGGTTCATCTATATTTTTGATAAAATCAAACTCTTTGATTGTATCATCTAAACAGATGTTCCAGCTCCGTGAGGCCTGCTTTAATCCATAAATGGATTTAAGCAATCTACATGCTTTCCCTCTGCTCCCACTGTCAATGAAGCCTTCTGGCTGATCCATAAAAACGCATTCTTCTAAATCACCATTCAGAAATGCATTTTTAACGTCCATCTGCCAGATTTCATAATCATAGTGAGCAGCAATAGCAAGTAGGATCCTAATGGATTTAAGCATTGCTACCGGAGAGAAAGTTTCATCATAGTCGAATCCTGATCTTTGACGAAAACCTTTCGCTACAAGCCTTGCTTTAAAGGTCTCTACCTGTCCATCTACACCAATCTTTCTCTTAAAGATCCATTTTCACCCAACGGGTTTTATCCCAGGAGGTGCAACGTCCAAAGTCCATACTTTGTTGGTGTACACGGACTCCATTTCGGATCCCATGGCTTCCAGCCACTTCACTGAGTCACCACTCGTGATAGCTTGTTGAAAACTAGTAGGGTCATCATCATCCATGATGCAATCTTCTCTATCACCATCAATGAGAAACCCATAGTATCTCTCTGGTGGGCGAGAAGTTCTACTAGATCTCCGGAGCGGCTGAGGTTCTTGAAGTTCTACTGCAACATCAGTTTCAACCAATTCGTCCTGAGTAATTTGTGTCTCTAGAACCTATTCTAGTTCTACCGCATTGCCATTAGTACTGTCTGTAAAGATTTCATTTTCCAAAAATGTAGCATGCTGAGCAACAAATACCTTTTGTTCCTCTTTGTGATAGAATAGATATCCATACGAGTGTTTTGGATATCCCACAAATTTACACATGACCGATCGTGTCTCGAGTTTGTCTGGATTCTGCTTTTTAACAAAAGCCGGACAACCTAAAATCCTAACTCTTTTAAGAGATGGTCTCTTTCCACTCCATATCTCATATGGAGTGGTAGACACGATCTTGGTTGGAACCCTGTTTAACAGATATATTGTTGTCTCCAATGCATGCCCCCAAAAGGAAAGCGGTAACTCAGCATCACACATCATGGATCGTACCTTATCTAATAGGGTACAATTCCTCTGTTCTGACACATCGTTGTGCTGTGGTGTGTAAGGAGGAGTGAGCTGAGAGAGAATCCTATTATCTTTTAAGAAGTCTGAAAACTCTGTACTTAAATACTCTCCACCTCGATCCGATCGAAGTTTCTTGATGCTCAAGCCTGTTTGTTTTTCTACTTCAAGTTTGTACTCCGTAAATTTCTCGAAAGCTTCGGATTTGTGCTTTATCAAAAACACGTGTCCGAATCTTGAGAAATCATCAGTAAAGGTAATGAAGTATGAAAAACTACCTCGTGCATGTATAGACATTGGTCCGCATACATCACTATCTATGAGGCTTAAGAGTTCCTCAGCTCTTTCTCCGTGTCCAGTAAACGGAGTTTTGGTCATTTTACCTTTGATACAAGACTGGCAAGTTGCATAAGATTTATATTCAAAAGGATTTAAATATCCATCTTTATGTAGCTTGTTTAGTCTTGTTTCATTAATATGACCAAGTCTACAATGCCAAAGAAAAACTTCATTTATATCTGAAAATTTTCTTTTATTAGTATGTTGTATATTGAAAACTGTGTGTTGGTTCAGGACGTAAATACCGTTATTTAGTGTACCAAATCCAATCAACTCTTGATTTAAGTTAATATTCATAACATTATTTTGCAACACAAAATGATATCCTTCATTGTCCAATAAAGAAACGGATATTATATTACATAGCATACTTGGCAAAAAATAAGAAGGGTTCAAAACCAAAATACAACCCGAAGGCAACCCTAGATGATACTCTCCTACGGATACAGCATGTACATTGGAACCATTTCCAACCCGCAGAGTATGGTGTCCAGTCTTCAAAACTCTACTGTTCTCAATCCCACTGTGCTTTGATTTCCACCCTACCACGGCTCTACTGAGTCGTGCAAACAGGTGGTTTTTGGGTAAAGTCCCGATTCACATGGAGGCAATGAGCGATAAGAGGGGATTCGTCTCTCCCGGTATTGGGGGTTGATGTTGCGCTATGCTCGACTGGCCATAACTAGAAATCCCTGGCCAGGATTGCTGTGATTTACTAAGTGTTATCAGTAGTTTCACGCTCGTTATGGACCTTACATTGGCATGACTTATCAAGCTACTGGGATCTGACATTTACCACCCCTAGGCGAGATATGCGACATATCAGACGAACAAACCGGACTGTGCGGTAAGTGTTACTGATTAGATTCGCAGGAGTGTGAGCGGGTTTGCTCGTTGATCTTCTGATCGCTCAATACCCGGGTGGCCGTTACGTTTAGCAGACCGCTTGCGGCTTGTGGGTGTCTGATATGATCACCACCTACTGCCGGCATATTGACGAGTCTTTAGAGTCCTACACAGAGGTTTCCTGGCTCAAGCGAAACGAAATAGGAGCCTATATGAGATATGCACGGTACCGAGAATAATACCAGTATGTGATACTGTATTCTATTCTCGCGATTTGTATCATTGGTCGGTTATATGTGATATAGCCGGGTTACCGAATCAAGTGTTGATTCGATATATTGATACACTAGATATTAGTCGGTTATATGCGATATGACCGGATCATTAAATCAAGTGTTGATTTAATGATTTAATCTATAATTATATATTAGATATATTACTTTACATTAACTAGTATTTGTTCACTTAAGTTTGATTTCTCACTTTATTTCTTCACTTAGAAAAATCTAGTAAGGTTTTTCTTCTTGATGAAGAAGAAGAAGAAGAAAGAATATGAATAATAAAAAAATGAAGTGAAGATTATCATAATGCAACCATGGGTGAGTTAGTATCATCCACTAACTCTTGTAGAGACATAACCATAGTTAATTATAATGGTTTGGTTAATAAATATCTTAATCAAAACAAAGTGAGTGGACTTTGTCAAAAAAGCTTTAAGCTTCATGAAGCTTTGAGCCATGACAAAAGAAGCCACCATTTTGAATAATTAAGATAAATAAAAACCTAAATTATAATTAGCATGGTGTATGTCACCCACCCACCAATGTATGTGTTAGGTCCATGTTACCGCTCCCGGTACTTTCGGGGTTGCGGAAACGGTAAAACAAAAAAATTTCTGAGCATGGTAACATGGACCGTAAAAGACGGATCTTTGCTAAACAACACACTAGCATCCTAACTTGAGATCTATCTACTCGGTTAGGGGCTATACCTCAACTTAAACTCCTTCTCTTCTTGTTGTTATTCTCCTTGCTTACTCCGAGGCTTGATCCGGACTTTGGTCACCTCCGAGGCCTCCTTGAGTCGAAGACGATCCACCCGAGAGATGTACACCGAGCTCCACCTCGAGCCGAGGTAACTAGGGCAAAGAGATTGCTAATCAAGAAGCCCTAGGTTGTGTAGAAGTGGTAGAGGGATGGTTTTGTCTTTGTGGGATCTTTCTCTCTCAACACATGAGATCAAAAGATGAATCAAGAGGAGGAAGAAGGAGGAGCTAGCAACCATGGTGCATTTCTTTTCTTCTCATCAAAAAACAAGAGAGAGAGTGAGAAAAGAATTATGAGCATAAGAAAATGAACCATGGTTCAATAATGCACAAAAACATCATTACAAATCCTATCAAGATAAAGTTGATGGCTACATTGAAATGACCATTATCATAATCCAAAAGAAAAAGAAAATGAAAAGAAGAGTGTAGACCTCTCTTGAAGGTCAATGGTCAACACGGTCAACCGGTCAACAAAGTCAAGAGAGGTCATGGTGGTCAAATGGTCAATGCAATTAGCCATCATAAAATTATCACTAAAAGGATTAGTAAATGATGCCCGCGGCTCATAATGGTTTTGACCAAAGGAATTGCCAAAACCCTAATGAGTCCGCCTCAATATGGTTTTGACCGAATCAACTGTCAAAACCCTAATAAGCCTGCCACATAACGGTTTTGGCCGAACCAACTGCCAAAACCTAATGAGGCACCTCCTCCTTCATCGCTCCGGAAAACTGTGCATACACACCTACATCCGCATTCCGTAGAATGCGGATGCGCAGAAGACAAAACAAACCCATCCGTGCAATACTAGGATCCGGCTTAAACCAAAGCCCACTAGTATTGCCTGCCCGAACACCACACGAACACAAGTGTACGTAAGTGATCGCAGCCCTGCCGTAAAACCATACGGCCTCTACACGTTTCGCTCAGTGCAGGGAAACTCTATGTGTGGGACTCTAAAGACTCGACACTACGCTGGCAGTGGGTTTAACCACAGACCGCAAGCGGCACTAGCTGTACGTAACGGTCCCCAGGTAGATGTCGATAAGAAGGCCGATGAGGTAAAACCATCCGAACTCCTACTGAGCCTGTATGTGACAATCTCCGTATAGTCCGTTCTGTTCGTCTGATACATCGCATGGCGGGCCTAGGGGGCGGTAAACGCCAGTCCCCTAATAGCGGTACAAGTCGTGTCGGAGTGAATCCCAGAACACCCTGAGATAACACTGGAAACCTACCAGTATATCTCGCTTGCCCTAGCCAGGGACTACTCGTGTAATGGCTCTCCTAGACACAGCGCGATGTCAACCCCTAATACCGGGAGAGACGAATCCTTTCTAACCGTCACTGCCTCCAAGTGCTTCGGGACTGCACCCAACTACTACCTGTTTGCACGACTCAGTAGAGCCGTGGTAGGGTAGTAATCTAAGAACAGTGGGAACACACTCGAGGCGAAGTGACAGTGTCAAGTCAGCGGACTAAGCTGTACTCATGTCACCTGGGAACTGATAACTGACGATAGGTATAATACCAACTATCAGTTCCCGACGAGTCCTGTCCAGTGTACTCGTAACCTAACGAGCACCCGCATACTATCTCATGTACGACATACTGACGGTTGTGGGACAGACCGTCTCCCGTGCTGGGATGAGAAGCTCATACGCTAGTCTACTCCAGAGTATCGATGCCCTATCTCGATAATCCCACGACTAGGGACGTGTATAAGGATGTACTTGTGGATTACCCAGCCCCCACGAGTGTGATCGCTATCACAACGCCGGTAATAAAGCAAAGATCCTAAGGGCTCTACTAATGCATATAGGTGATATAATAAAGAAACACACATGTACACATTAAAGCAGAGACAAACCAAGTAGCATACTACTATATTGAGCAAGATTGTCTGTACAACTGTGAATATCCCAAGCTTCCATCAAGTAATATACATACTAGTATGATACAGTAATGGCCTCTAGGGCATATACACTAACAATCTCCCACTTGCACTAAGGCCATGTACTGGCGTATCGAAGACCTATCATCTCAATCAGTCGCTCGAACTGAGTCTGGGGCAATGCCTTCGTGAATGGGTCCGCTGTGTTGTCTTTTGTGTCCACTCTCCGCACCTCGATCTCCTGGCGATCAATGATTTCCCTGATCAGGTGATACCGCCTTAAGATGTGCCTGGATTTCTGATGGGACCTTGGTTCCTTTGCTAAAATTATAGCCCCATTGTTATCGCAATACAAAGGTATTGGGTCAACAATGGACGGAACCACCTGAAGTTCACTAATGAACTTCTTCATCCAGACCGCCTCTTTTGCGGCATCGCTTGCAGCAATGTATTCAGCCTCCATCGTCGAGTCTGCGACGGTATCCTGTTTGGAACTCCTCCAACATACCGCCCCTCTGTTGAGGGTAAACACAAAACCCGAGACGACTTGCTGTCATCTTTGTCACTCTGGAAGCTTGAATCGGTAAAGGACTCGACCCTAAGGTCTCCATTACCGTAAACCAGGAACATCTCCTTAGTCCTTCTCAGGTACTTGTGAATGTTCTTCACTGCTGTCCAGTGGTCCTCACCTGGGTCTAACTGATACCTGCTTACCGCGCTCAGCGCGTAAGCTACATCTGGTCCTGTACATAGCATCGCATACATTATAGATCCTACCGCCAAAGCGTAGGGTATAGTGCTCATGCGAACCCTCTCCTCGTCAGTCTTAGGAGACATCTTCTTGGAGAGGGTAATTCCGTGCAATGCGGGTATGTTACCGCGCTTGGAACCCTCCATACTAAATCTCTTTAGTACGGTCTCTATGTACTTGGACTGCGAAAGTCCCAGTAGTCTCTTGGATCTATCTCTATAGATCTTGATCCCCAGAATGTACGAGGCATCACCCAGGTCCTTCATAGAGAACCTTTGTGACAAAAATAGCTTGACCGATTGTAGCATAGGAATGTCATTTCCTATCAAAAGAATGTCGTCCACGTACAAGACTAGGAATACGACAGTTCGTCCTACAATCTTCTTATAAACACAGGGTTCATCTTCGTTCTTGATGAAATCAAATTCCTTGATTGCCTCATCAAAACAGATGTTCCAGCTCCGCGATGCCTGCTTTAATCCATAAATGGATTTAAGCAACTTGCACACCTTCCAGCTGCTCCCACTGTCTACGAAACCTTCTGGTTGATCCATGTAAACGCACTCTTCCAAACAACCGTTTAGGAAAGCCGTTTTAACATCCATCTGCCAGATTTCATAGTCATGGAAGGCAGTAATGGCAAGTAGGATCCGAATGGATTTGAGCATAGCCACCGGAGAAAAAGTTTCGTCATAGTCCAAACCAGGTCTTTGACGAAAACCTTTTGCAACGAGTCTAACCTTATAGGTTTCCACCTGCCCATCTACACCAAGTTTCCTTTTGTAGATCCATTTGCATCCAACGGGTTTTACCCCAGGTGGAGCAATATCTAAGGTCCACACTTTATTGGCGTACATGGACTCCATTTCGGATTGCATTGCTTCCTGCCACTTATCAGAGTCCCTACTGATAATGGCCTGCCTGAAACTGGTAGGGTCATCTTCTTCCAAGATGCAATCCTCTCGATCCCCGTCTATGAGAAAACCGTAGTATCTCTCGGGCGGATAAGAAATCCTACCAGATCTGCGGAGTGGCCGAGGTTCGTCTGGGGTTATTGAACTCTGAGGTTCTGTCAAATCTTCAGTTTCAGTTTGTGGTCGCTGAATTTCTTCCAATTCTACCGTGCTCCCACTAATTTCTTTTGCAAGAAACTCCGTTTCTAAGAAAACGGCATGCTGAGCAACAAACACCTTCTGTTCCTCGGTGTGGTAGAATAGATATCCATAACCATTCTTTGGATATCCCACAAACTTACATAAAACTGATCGTGCCCTAGTTTATCTCGTTTATGCGTTTTAACATAAGCCGGACAATCCCATATCTTAAATCTTTTAAGATATGGCCTTTTCCCATTCCATATCTCGAACGGAGTCTTAGGCACTAATTTAGACGGAACATCATTCAATAGATATGCTGCTGTCAACAGCGCATGTCCCCAAAATGAAAGAGGTGACTCGGCATTACTCATCATAGAGCGAACCATATCCAGTAGGGTACGATTCCTCCGTTCCGATACACCGTTGTGCTGTGGTGTATAAGGAGAAGTAAGCTGAAAGAGAATACCATTCTCTTTTAAGTAATCTAGGAATTCCGTGCTTAAGTACTCCCCTCCTCTATCTGGCCGGAGGATCTTGATACTTTTGCCAGTCTGGTTCTCTACTTCCTTTCTGAATTCCTTGAATTTCTCAAAAGCTTCAGATTTGTGTTTCATCAGATACACATATCCGAACCTAGAGAGATCGTCAGTGAATGTGATGAAGTACGAGAACCCACCCTTTGCATGTATAGACATCAGACCACATACATCACTGTGTATGAGTCCCAAGAGCTCTGTTGCTCTTTCTCCTTGTCCGGTGAACGGAGATTTGGTCATCTTCCCTTTGAGACAAGACTGACAAGTTTCATAAGATGAAAACTCGAACGCATTCAAGAGTCCATCTTTATGCAACTTACTCAGTCTTTTCTCTCCGATATGACCAAGTCTACAATGCCACAAGTAGGATTCATTCGTATCTGAATTCTTCCTCTTGCGAGTGTTTTGTATATTGAGAACTGTATTCTGATTTAGAACGTAGATATCATTACACAGTGTACCCTCTGCAACCAGTACCTTATGAAGGTAAATGTTCATGATATTTCTATCAAGAACAAAGTTATATCCATCTTTATCGAGTAAAGAAACAGATATGATGTTGCAAACCATGGAGGGTACATAGTAGCAATCGTTCAAAATCATAGTCCTGCCATTTGGCAATACTAGGTGATATTCACCGACGGCTGCCGCATTAACTTATGCTCCGTTCGCTACTCTGAGCGACATATCACCCGGTGCAACTTTCCTACTTTTTCTCAGTCCCTGCAATAAATTACAGATATGAGATCCTGATCTGGTATCAAGTACCCAGGAGGTAGGGCTGACCGTAAAACAGTTCTCAATTACAAGAACACCTGAAGTAGATGCAAAATCATGCTTCTTCTTCAACTGGGTATCCTGGGAATCCATACAATCCCCTTTCCCTTGCTCATACTTATGACTGTTGTCACAAGTTAGAGCCGAACCAACGTTCCCCAGCCCCGAATAAGAATTCGGATCGGTCAAGCGATACATTTTATTATCTTGATTAGGGCGTGAAATGGTTGCTACCTGGAGAGAGAGAAAAGAAACACTCAGCGTGCGCTCTTGCAAGTTTAGATTGGTTTTTAATTTATCTAAACAGGATGGCTCCCACTGTCTCTCGAATCCCTCCTCAAACCATAAAGGAAGAATTAGTCGGGATCAATCTCACCGTACAATACTTGCTTAACCATTCAGCCAGGCCAGTGTCGGTACTTCGAGGGAGGTTTTCCAACGCTTTCGCGAAGTTCCTTAATTAAGTAACCTCTTTTCCCTGTGGGCGTAGCCCCGCTAACACCTTTCTAGACACCTACTTGGTTTATAGCATTGATCGTTAAGCGAGAAAGTTCCCGAGGAGTAGCATATACTCACAGTAGGATCGGGATCTAAATATCATCGCGTGACAAAACTGAAGGAATCCTACCAGAATCATCACACTCCAAATGGTATGCAATACTAGCAAGTTTCAGTACTTTTGAAACTCCCGATGTGGTTTTTGCCCCTAACGGTTCATGACCTTGACTAGGTCAACAAGCCACAAACTGTTAGTCAAGTTCTACCCGTCATTATCCTGATTGCATTAGACTCACCCGTACGTGCCCTTGACTAGGTCAACAAGGCCACACGACTGTCCTAACCAATCACATTTGCAATCCACAGAAAAATATTATTTAGCTACCGTTCACTACGCCTTGACTAGGTCGACAAACGCAGCACGAATACTAAATAATATTAATCCGAAACGACGGAGGGCTACGGCTGGGTTTTTGGCGAAAAACCCGTTAACGTAATGAACTTGATATTGTTGAAGGAACATGATTGCCTTTTTGAAAAATATAGTGGCGAAAACTTTTGCTAAAGAGGTCACTCCCTGTGAAGGGATCTCGGCTCTTTCCTCGTCGAGTGAGGTGCTGGGCATTCATAAGATGAATACCTTGATGCAAAGCAAGAATAATCGACTATAGTGAAGTTATTACCCTGACGCAAACTTTTGTCCAAGGGATCACTCCCGATGAGGGGATCTCGGCCCTTGCCTCGTCGAATGAGGTGCTGGGCATTCATAATCGAATACCTCGATGCAAAACAAAAATGAACGTCCTTGCAATAACAGCTTTTGAAAAATTGTTCCAACAACGTCTTTTAGGTTTCTTTTCTTGCATTAGTTCTTTTAATGCGTCCCATCATTTAAATCCTACCATTGCAGAAAACAACCAAAATATGACGTACGCTTATGCCATTCGCATTCGCCACGGGGCCCCGTCATCACCCGTTAGGTTACTTAACTAACGACAGAGCGGGGGCTGGGCTAGCGCGGCTGAAAAACATAAGCAACGCCTAAATAGTTATTATATATAGATATATAGCAACGATAGCCAATCCAGATCACAGATGAACACTTTGGATATACTAGGAACCCGCGATTCGTTCGAGCCTGCAACGAAAAGCGGATTACACGGTCGCGATGAATAGCCAAAAACCCCACCCAAGACCCCTACGGGTGCGGCAAACTACCCGCCAAGTACCCTAAGCGAAGCAACCTCCCTCAACACCGTGAGTAGGCCACTCGGCACTGTTAGTGTATATGCCCTAGAGGCCATTACTGTATCATACTAGTTTGTATATTACTTAATGGAAGCTTGGGATATTCACCTTGTATATACAATCTTGCTCAAAATAGTAGTATGCTACTTGGTTTGTTTCTACTTCAATGTGTACATGTGTTTATTTTTGTATATCGCCTATACACATTAGTGGAGCCCTTAGGATCTTTGCTTGATTACCAGCGATGTGATGGCCGTCACACTAGTGGGGCTGGGTAATCCATAAGCACATCCTTATGCAGGTCCCTGGTCGCAGGACTATCGAGACAGGGCATCGATACTCCGGAGTAGACCAGCGCATGCGCTTCTCATCCCAGTGTGGGAGAAGGTCTGTCCCACAGCCGTCAGTACGTCGTGCTTGAGATAGTATGCGGGTGCTCGTTAGGTTACGGGTACACTGGACAGGACTCGTCGGGAACTGACTAGTTGGTATTATGCCTATCGTCAGTTATCAGTTCCCAGGTGACATGAGTACAGCTTAGTCCGCTGACTTGACACTGTCACTTCGCCTCGAGTGTGTTCCCACTGTACTTTGATCACTACCCTACCACGGCTCAAAGGAGTCGTGCAAACAGGTAGTGGTTGGGTGCAGTCCCGAAGCACTTGGAGGCAGTGACGGTTAGACAGGATTCGTCTCTCCCGGTATTGGGGGTTGACATCGCGCTGTGTCTAGGAGAGCCATTACACGAGTAGTCCTGGCCAGGGCAAACGAGATATACTGGTAGGCTTCCAGTGTTATCTCAGGGTGTTTTGGGCTTCGCTCCGGCACGACTTGTACCGCTATTGGGGGACTGACGTTTACCGCCCCCTAGGCCAGCCATGCGATGTATCAGACGAACAGACCGGACTGTACGGAGAATGTCACATTCAGGCTCAGTAGGAGTTCAGATGGGTTTCGCCTCGTCGGTCTTCTTGTCGGCATTACCTGGGGACCGTTACGCACAGCTAGTGCCGCTTGCGGTCTGTGGTTAAACCCACTGCCAGCGTAGTGTCGAGTCTTTAGAGTCCCACACAGAAAGTTTTTCGCCTTTAGGCAAAAGAGTAGAGGTCGCATGGTATTGCGACAGGTCGCATGGTTTTGCGACAGGGTTCGGTCACATCCGTGCACTTGTGCACGTACAGTGTCCGGACAGTTTACACTAGCGGGCTTTGGTTTAAGCCAGATCTTAGTGTACCTTTTGGGATTGGATTTATCCAGTTTGCATTCGTGTTCCTCGGAACGCGGATGCGGGTGTGTATGCACAGTTGACAGGGAGACAGAGGCAGCGGATTCTCATTAGGGTTGTTGACAGTTGACCGTTGACTATTTGACTTTTTGCTCAACCCTAATGAGAATATGATATGTGATTAACTATTATATTAATTAAGTATTATGGTGACATGGTTGTTGACTTTTGTTGACTTTGTTGACTTGTTGACTTTTGCTGACTTGTTGACTTTGTTGACCGGTTGACTAGGCTTGACTAGTTGACCATCATGATAACTATAGCCATCATTTCATGGCAAAGACTTTTGCTTGCTTGCTCATTTGTGCAAAATGACTGCATGAAATGATATGGTTATGGTTGCTTCAACCATCACATAACACTTGATTTGGTATAATGAGTTATGATGACTTTGGATTATGAGAGGGTGGAAGACAAAAGAGTTGCTCAATTTTTCTTGCTCATTCTCTCTCTTGTTCTTGAGCTCTCTTGCTCTTGCTTTCACCCTCTTCCTCTTGCTCCCTCTCTTGACTCTATGGTTCACATATCTCATGAGTTGAGAATCAAGAACCATAGATAAAATCCCACACAAACTCTTCTCTACTCATTCTAGTTCACAAGGTTTAGCAAACCGAGTGAACTAGTTTCTTCAAAGAACGAAGAAGGAGCCAAAGGTTGGAGCTTTCAGGTGGATCTATCTTCGGCGTACGGAGACGACAGGAAGAAGCCAATCCGGACCACCATCGGAGCTTGAAGACGAAGGAGTTCAAGACAAGCAAGGTATAACCCCTTAACCAAGTAGCTAGAAACTCATAGTTAGGTTGTTAGATAGATGTTTAACCAAGATCCGGGTTTTAGGTCCATGTTACCACCTCCATAAAAATCGTTTTTTACCAAATTCCGCATTCCCGAAACTACCGGGAGAGGTAGCATGGACTTACAGTAGTATCAGAGCCAGGTTAAACTCTATCTAACATGTTAGCAAGTAACTAGAAGATCGATCAAATAAAAAGTCCCGAAAACGAACCCCGAAATTCGAACTTTCTGTCGATTTTTATACTGTTCAAAAGTTGATTATTTTCACACCTAAAATCGACTCAGGGTTTTCTGTGAATACTGTAGAAATTTGGTCCATTGATCCCATCAAAGAACCGCGGAAACGCGGCAATAGCTTGCTATTGCCGCGGTTCCGCGGCCGACGTGGCTCCTCTCTGTTCTTTCTTTGCTACAGTATTCTCATAGGGGTATTTTGGGATTTTTGGTATATGTGTTTTCTGCCCAGATTTTCCAGAACGAAAATTTTATTTTTGGGGTCCCGAAAATCCGTATTTTTTATCGAACTTCTAAAAGACTTAAGCTAACGGGTTTTTCTGTAATCTGATATTTGTATTGAACGTCTACTAATCGCTATATGTCGATTAGTAGGGGTTATACAAATCTGTGATTTGTAATGTTGCTGGAATGTGTATATGAATATGTTGGATTGTCGCGGGTGAATAGCCGGGGGTTGTGAGACGAGAGTTTTCTTTTCTTTCAATTCATGTAAATTTGTAAATTGATGTAATAATTATTTGTATGGCCGCACAACCGGGTCGGGGTTGTAGCCGTCATTGTATAATTTCTTTTTACTGTTTTTGCTCCTAGGATAGACCCATGGAGGGGGTGCACAAACTACCGGGTATGCCGAAGTGTCGAGTGGCCTACTCATGGAGATGAGGGAGGTTGCTACGCTTCGGGTACTTGGCGGGTAGTTTGCCGCACCCGTGGGGGTCTTGGGTGGGGTATTGGCTATTCACCGCGACCGTGTAATCTGTCTTTCGTTACAGGCTCGTACGAATTACAGGTTCCTAGTATATCCAATGTATTCATCTGTGATCTGAAATGTTTATCATTGCAGTATATCTATATATGATATTATTTAGGCGTTGCTTATGTTTTACAGACGTGCTAGCCCAGCCCCCGCTCTGTCGTTAGTTAAGTAACCTAACGGGTAATGACGGGGACCAGTGGCGAATGCGAATGGCATAAGCGTACGTCATATTTTGGTTGTTTTCTGCAATGGTAGGATTAAATGATGGGACGCATTAAAAGAACTAATGCAAGAATATCACGCATTAAAAGAACTAATGCAAGATAATAAACCAAGTTAAAGTCGTTGGAACACTTTCGAAAAACCACTCGGTTCTTTTCAAAACCAACTTTTAAATGCGGAGCTTGAGCCACTCCTTTTAAAAGCTATCTCGTTCCATCGACCAAATCAAGTTCACTACGTTCACGGTTTCGCCAAAACCATCCGTAGCCCTCCGTCGTTTCACATGAATAGTCAATAGTATTCAAGCTGTGTATGTTGGCCAAAGTCAAGGCACAGTGATTGGTAGCTATTGGGTGTTCATGTGTAGCATAGATAGATGCGTTGGTTTGGGACAGTCGTACTGCCATTTTGGCCAAAGTCAAGGGTAGGTATGGATGGATCCAAATTTTTCGGGGTGTTTTTGCTGTTTTTCGTCCGATCGATATTCTAAATACTTTGCTAACATGCTAGGGTGTGTTTAACCTGGCTCTAATACCACTGTTAGGTCCACGTTACCGCTCCCGGTACTTTCGGGGTTGCGGAAACGGTAAAACAAAAAAATTTCTGAGCATGGTAACATGGACCGTAAAAGCCGGATCTTTGCTAAACAACACACTAGCATCCTAACTTGAGATCTATCTACTCGGTTAGGGGCTTGTTCATACCAGAATAGTGCATTTTATACCACCCATTCTTACGCTCGAGTGTTTATAGGTAGGTGCTTTTTATCTGTGTTTGTTACATATTTACAGGCCACAGTTTTCTAGTCCAAAATAACGCAATTGATACAAAATCTCCACTGCTACGCCAAAATACAGAACATCTGTTGACAGCAGATAAAAGCCGGCTTCCGGTCATCCGTATCCGACCAGTGCCGCTTACCAGTTCCAGAGACAAGACATATGGCAGTGGTCATTCGTGTCTCGGACAAGCACAGAGCACGAGGGGGGCAGCACAAGAATCAATGGGTGCGCGGAGCTCGAGGGAGAAAGGTCAAATCAATCAAAAGTTAAGCTATGTTTGGACTGTGCAGATCTGAAGCAATTGTGGAAGCAATTTGCAATTTGGTATATGTAGAACAACAGAGGAGAGCATCAGAGAGAAACCCCAAAAATACGAAGTCCCAATTCCCCATAATAGCCGCGGATCCGCGGCCAACATGGCGTCTAGGCCGCAGATCCGCGGCCTATATGGCTCTGTAGGAGTTGAGTTTTCAGGGGTAGTTTGGGAATTTCATCTTGGGTCAGAATTTGGCCCTAGGGTTTCAGCACGCAGCCTATAAATAGCCCAGTTTTGTGCAAGCTTTCGGGGTTCATTCTTTGTCACGACCCGAAAGTACGGAACGTGACTGGCACTTAGATTACGAGACGTCTAAAGGCGTACCGTAACCTAAGTCAGCCAAAACCCAGAAAATCTAAACCAAAATCAAAAGAGAGTGAAGGAAAACCTTAATAAAAATCGGTTTTTAATTCATTTAAGTTGCATAGAATCCTTTTAAAAAAAACATCAAAAATTTCCGAAAATTTCGGCAGAGTCTCCCCTGTATTTTCTATCCCCCAAAATGGGTATAACAAGATAATAAACCTGTAAACATAAAAATGGCATCCCCAAGCGGGAGCTATCTCTTCGCCCAAGGCGGATCACAACCACATGCAATATATAAGCAATATCAAGAAGAGCATAAAAGAAACCCAAAATATCAGAAAACACAAAGCCGGCTCAAGTGAGCTCGGCCCAAAAGAAACCACAAATATACAAGTCTCTCAGTCTCATCACTAGGTCGCATATACAATATAAAGTGGTAGATGGAGAATACTAGATACAATGATAAAGCAAAAGATATAAAATATGCTCGCAACCCACCTACGGGCGATGTCGCGAGTCTGCGCAAAAGAGCTGATGATAAGATAGCCACCGCTACAAGAGTGACGGGTCCGACCTGCAAGACACTATGGCACAACGGGGGTGAGTTGCCAGCTCGTGAGTAGAATATAGTATCTAATAAGGCAATCGTAAGAATGCACGCAATGCGGAACAACATGTATGTCCATATGTGATATAATAACTCTAGTATGCATGCACATGTATGCAATATATTTTCTAACTCTTTAAGTGTTTTAAATGTTAAAGTTACTGCATTCTTAACTTTTAGAAAAACGAATGTCTGCATAATAGCTAAATATCATCAAAAAATCCTCAGAAAACCCGTGTCAAGCATCGACACCAAATAGGAATCATATCTGTCTCAATGTCGGGCTCCGTCAGTCCGGATCGGCCCATATCATAAATCTTACGACAACGGTCGGTATCCTCCGGATATCCGCCGCGCCAGACATCACCGGTAGGTAGTCTTCCCCTGCCAGGCTCATCGTCTACAACTCGATCTTCTTGCCCCGGGGTACCATACCGGGCCCACCATGTACCCGAGACGGTTCATCCACTCCTCGAATCGGGTCTCGAAATCCAACAGAAAACATGAAAACTCATGGTGGACGACACATACATCACGAGAAAACCGCAACTTTTGTTTTGAAAAGGATAAATATAAGGTTTTGTTAAATTCTTGAGGTTTTCCCCAAAAATCCAGAAATCGCAGCAAAACCGAAATCCTCAAGAAAATCATAATGTCCACATGTTATATATGATATCAATGCATACGATGTGAATTTTGGCTAGAGTTCTATGTAAATATGATGAGGATGCGAGATATATGCATGCGATGCAGTTTCATATATCAAGTATGAATGCAGGTGATGATATTAAGATAAACAGGTTCTATCGTGCACGTGGCATGTCAATTACCAAAGACGTGTGTGTCACATGAATAGTGCGCGTGCAACATATGCCAATGGTAAGGTGTTCGTGTCCTACAAAATGATATCGCATAGGTAGAGATGAATGTCCATGCAATTTAACATACTGTTCGCTATAAGGGTATGCAGTGTACATGAATGGATAAGCTAACTAACAATATAATCTTGCAAAAAGTAGGGTAATCCTAACTAGGGGGGCTCCTCGCGCCATTCAGACGATTCCCCCATAGATGAATATATCTACTCACCAGAAATCCCCGCTAATCTGATCCGGCCACCGCTTTGCCTTTTCGCGCCGTGTCCGAAGTTTCCCCGACCGATCCTATATTTGCACAATATCAAGCATAAGATTACAAAACCTAACACACTGCAAATCACAACATACAATTATTAACGCTCTCGAATTAATCATAGCATGCACTCAGTGCGCGGAAAAACGCACAAAAATCGCAATCCTTTAACTAAAATCGTCATTTCGGGGAAATCGATTAAACTACAACCCGACTAGACGAAACCCCGTGTTCGCGCATTCTAATAATCCTATACGAAACTAATAATATTGCTAACCTAACGCAAATTGACCGCATTCTATTTTCTACAAAAATCTAGTAAGCGATTTTCTTACCGATTCGTTACAAACATCGAAATTTATCGATTTAGCAAGCATATAAATACACCATTAACCACTACAACCAATTAGAAACCCAAAGCCCTAATTTAACTCTAACCCCATGCTTCAAACCCTAATCCACAATCAAATCCCTTACTTGAATTTTCAAAACTAACCATTTCAATGAAATTAATCATTTTAAAATACTAAACTAGCTTTATTAAACTACAAATTAACAACTAGTTTAGGATTATACCTTACAAGTTGAACCCTAACTTGCACTTGAGCTTGAAAGATGCCTCCTTTCACCTTGTTTTAAAGCAAATTAGGATTGGAAAGAGGTGGAATAGGATTATGGTTTGAATTTGTGAAGAAATGTGTTGATTTCGGTGGATTTTGTTGATTTTTTCATGATTTTTGAAGCAAGAAAGAGAGAGGGAAATGGGGTTTGCAGCAGGTTGAGCTCGACCTGAGGTAGAGGAGGGAGGTTGTGGGAATTTTGTGGAAGTTTCTAGGTGATTAGAACATCATATGTTATCATTTCAAGCTTTCATGTCAAATTTTTTCCAAAAAAAACCCCTTTTTAAGCCATTTTTTCATAATTTTCCCACCAAAAATCTAAAAGTTTGCAAAACATGATATAATTTTATTAACACCATATTTTAGCTTATAAAGACACCAAATTAAGAAATTTACCTAATTAAATTTGTATTTATCCCTAATTAAATGTATTTAAAAAGGCTTAAAATAATAAAAAAATAATTAATTACGAAAAAAAATTTATTTAACTAGAAAATTATAAATGACATTTTAGTGACAAAATTATAGTAATATCTTATTTAAATTTTGTATAATTAGGTCTACAATGAAAAATATCACTTTTGACTTTTTTACGGAAAAAGCCGAAAAATTAGCCGATTACCGAAAAACTGCCTAAACGATTTTCGTAGGGTTACAATCTTCCCCCCTTAAAGAAATTCGGTCCCCGAATTTAGAATTTAACTACGTGTACCTTCAAAAAGATGGGGATATCTTTTCCTCATCTCGACCTCGGTCTCCCAGGTGACCTCCTCGCTGTTCGAGCCACGCCAAAGGACCTTGACGGACGGTATGACCTTCGACCTCAATTTCTTCACCTGCCGATCCGAAATGACCACCGGTTGCTCGGTGAAAGAAAGATCACGCTCTAGATGGATCGTCTGGTGCTGAATCGCCTGGGAAGGATCATGAAGGTACTTGCGGAGCATCGAGACATGGAATACGGGGTGAACATTGGGGAAGCTGGGCGGAAGAGCTAACTGATAAGCGACTGGACCAACACGCTCTAGGATCTCGAAAGGACCAACATATCTAGGACTCAGTTTCCCTTTCCGCCCAAATCTCATCACACCTTTCATCGGAGAGACCTTCAGGAAAACATGATCGCCAACAGCGAACTCGAGTCGGCGACGGCGCCTGTCAGCATAAGATTTCTGCCTGCTCTGTGCCGCTCTCATCCTGTCCCGAATCAGCTGTATCTTCTCGGTCGTCTCCTGTACAATCTGCGGCCCCAAAATACTGCTCTCCCTGAGCTCTGTCCAACATATAGGCGATCGACATCTCCTCCCATATAAATCCTCAAAAGGTGTCATCTGAATTGTCTCCTGGAAGCTATTATTGTAGGAAAACTCGATCAAAGGCAAATGACGATCCCAGCTAACACCGAAATCTAAAACACAAGCTCTGAGCATGTCCTCAAGAGTCTGAATAGTACGCTCCGACTGACCGTCAGTCTGCGGATGAAAGGCTGTGCTAAAACTCAATCGGGTGCCCAATGCTTCCTGGAGTTTCTGCCACAATCGGCTGGTAAACTGGGTGCCACGGTCGGACACGATGCAAGTCGGAACACCATGCAGTCGCACTATCTCATCAATATAAACCTGGGCGTACTGAGAAAATCCAAAAGTGGTCTTCACTGGCAGAAAGTGAGCCGCTTTCGTCAGTCGATCAACAATCACCCAAATAGAGTCATACCCTCGACTGGTCCTGGGTAGACCCACAACGAAGTCCATGGAGACCTGCTCCCACTTCCACTCAGGGATGGGCAAAGGCTGTAACTCACCGGCTGGCCTCTGGTGCTCGGCCTTGACTTGCTGACAAGTCAGGCATCTCGACACAAAGTCTGTAATATCCTTCTTCATCCCGTCCCACCAGTAAACCTCTCTCAAATCACGGTACATCTTGGTGGAACCTGGGTGAACACTGTATACTGATCTATGTGCCTCCTCGAGAATATCACGCCTCAGTCCCTCTGAATCTGGCACGCACAGTCGAGTCCCAAATCGAAGTATCCCCTGATCATCAATCACGAACTCAGAAACTCTGCCCTGCCGAATCTGCTCAATAATCTCTAAGATACGGGCATCGCCGGACTGTGCCTCGCGGATACAGTCAAGTAACTGTGGGCGTGCTCTGAAATGGGCCAGCTGTCCCCCCGTAGGAGTAAACTCGAACTGCACTCTGCTATCACATAACGCCTGCCAATCCGCCGTCGACTGCATCTGTACTGCGCTCAAACAAGATAAGCTACCTCTGGGCCTCCTACTCAAAGCATCAGCCACCACATTCGCCCTGCCCGGATGGTATAAAATCTCGCAGTCATAATCCTTCACCAACTCCATCCAACGGCGCTGCCTCAGGTTCAAATCTCGCTGCTGGAAGATATATTTCAAACTTTTGTGGTCAGTGAATATCTGGCACGACTCACCGTATAGGTAATGCCTCCAGATCTTGAGTGCAAACACCACTGCAGCCATCTCTAAATCATGGGTGGGGTAGTTCTGTTCATGTTTCCTCAGCTGCCGAGAAGCATACGCGATAACTCTGTCGTGCTGCATTAATACACATCCCAGCCCCACTCTAGAAGCATCACAATATACCACGAACCCGCCTGATCCTGAAGGCAATGCTAACACTGGTGCAGTAGTCAGACGAGTCTTCAACTGCTGGAAGCTATCCTCACATGCCTGGGTCCAATCAAAAGGATCCCCCTTCCGGGTCAACCCGGTCAACGGTGCAGCAATGCGGGATAAATCCTGGACGAAACGTCGATAATAGCCGGCCAGACCTAGAAAGCTGCGAACCTCTGTAACTGATACTGGTCTAGGCCAACGCTGAACTGCCTCGATCTTCTTCGGGTCTACGCAAATACCGTCTCTCGTCACCACATGACCCAAGAAGTCGACACTGTCTAACCAGAATGCGCACTTGGAGAATTTGGCGAACAGCTGATGCTCCCTCAAAGTCTGCAAGGTGATACGTAAGTGCTGCTCATGCTCCTCCCGGCTCCGAGAATAAACCAAGATGTCGTCAATGAACACAATAATGAACTGATCGAGATACGGCCTGAATACACGGTTCATCAAATCCATAAATGCTGCTGGGGCATTGGTGAGCCCGAATGAAATCACCAAGAACTCGTAATGACCATATCGAGTACGAAAGGCGGTCTTCGGAATATCCTCCTTCCGAACTCGCAACTGGTGATAACCTGACCGTAAATCAACCTTCGAGAAAAACCCTGCACCCTGGAGCTGATCGAATAAGTCATCAATGCGGGGTAGGGGATACCTGTTCCGCACAGTAACCCGGTTCAGCTGACGATAATCAATGCATAAACGCATACTTCCGTCCTTCTTCTTAACAAAGAGGACGGGAGCACCCCAAGGTGACACACTCAGTCGGATAAGCCCTTTGTCCAGCAAGTCCTGTAACTGATCCTTTAGCTCTCTCAGCTCCGCCGGGGCCATCCGATAAGGAGGTATAGAAATAGGCCCCGTGCCAGGGATCAAGTCAATACAGAACTCAATCTCGCGCTCTGGTAGCAGACCAGGAAGCTCATCAGGGAATACATCAGGAAACTCTCTCACAACAGGGACCTGGTCCAACGGAACCTCTGTGGAGCTAGTATCACAAATATAGGCAAAGAATCCCTGACACCCTTTCCTTAAGAGCTGACCAGCGCGAAGAGAAGAAATCAAGCTGGGAAGGGTAGCGCTACGATCTCCCTGAATAATAAGTACCGGCTCACTAGGAAAACTGAATCTGACTGCTTTTTCACGGCAGTCCACGGATGCATAACAGGTGGCTAGCCAGTCCATACCAAGAAGAACGTCAAAGTCTAGCATATCGAGGAGAATCAAATCAACTGAAGAATCTCTCTCCCCGATACGAACGGAACATGATCGGTATACGAAACGGGCAACAAAAGACTCGCCTACCGGGGTAATAACGACAAGCGGCTGATCTAACGGAGAAGACTCTCGGCCCAACCTCGGTGCAAAGTACGTGGATACATAGGAATGTGTGGAGCCTGGATCAAATAATACCCGTGCATCAAAAGAACATACTGGCAGAGTACCTGTCACGACGGCATTGGATGCCTGTGCATCCTTAGGAGTCAATGCGAACACTCGGGCCTGTCCACCACTAATAGCTGGCTGTCCTCGGCCTCTGCCTCTGCCTCTGTCGCCTCGTCCTCTCTGGACTGGACCGCCACGCCCACGGCCTCTAGAAGCATCTGACTGGCGTGGAGCATCATCAGGAGTAGGAAGTAAAGCTCTCTGAGAAGGTGGTGAGGGTGGTAAAGTCACATACGGGACTGTCGCCGCGCCCTGACGTCCCATGGTACAGTCTCTGATACGGTGGTACTGATTCCCACACCGAAAACATCCTGGAGACGACTGCTGGGTCTGTGGATATGAGCCAAATAACTGACCTCGTCTCAATCCTCTTCCTCCGCCATCTCCCGGAAATAATCTATCACGATGTCTGCCCATCTGCCGCTGAGCTGGCGTATCAGTACGGATCCTCTTCGGCCCAGAAACGGCCGGAGTCTCGGAAATACGCTCCTCCAAAAGTAAGGCTGCATCCATCGCGGCTGCGTATGTATCAAAGTACTGGGTGCCGATGGCAAGGAATAGCTGTGTATCAAGCCCTCGCACAAACCTCTTTATTCTCTTCTCTTCTGTGTCGACTAGGTACGGAGCATATCGAGACAACTGGGTAAACTGTATATCATACTCCGACACCGTCATCCCAGGAGTCTTGCGCAAAGACTCAAAACTATGGGCTCGAGCATCTCGGACACTCTCCGGAAGAAAACGGGCAAGAAATGCAGCTGTAAACTCATCCCAGGTCATAGAAGGCAGACCTGCAGCTCGGCCTCTCTCTACTGAATCGTACCATGTCTGGGCAAGACCCTCCAGACGAAAACTCGCAAACTCCACCAATCTATCATCAGAACACCTCAACGAACGGCAAATCCGAGCCATCCTATCAAGAAATGCCTGTGGGTCCTCTGTCGCATCTGTACCGGTAAAAGCTGGAGGTCTCAATCTCATGAACTCCTGTAGTGAAACAGGGATAGTCTCCGTAGTAGCAGCAGGAGTGACCATCTGTGCAGCAGGTACGATCGTGGTCTGTGCGGTGAAAGGAACATCCTCGGATCTCTGAGCCCGACTGGACTCAACTAAAGATCCCATCATCTGTCGCAACTCTTGCATGCCGGCCTCTAGTCTGGCAATACGGTCAGGATAAGGCGGATCAGTAGGACCCTGAGGGGTAGGCGTATCCTCCCGCTCGATCCTCGCCTCAGACGAGCCCGCTCGAATCTCATCCCTAGCGGCAGCCCGCTGAGCTCTCGTAGTCTTTGGCGGCATCGAAGCTGAAAAATAAACAGGACTGATAAGGACATTGCAATTGAATCAAGGAATGCAAGGAATCAAGAAAGGAAATACAAGCAATTATGTCCTAAGGTTACTTAGGCGGAGTACCGTATCGTAAGTATGCCGCGGATCATACCCACGCTACGCCACTCTGCTTAAGTCACCTACTCCATCTACCAAGGTCGTCCTACACTCAGAAAGGTAAAACCTACGCTCTGATACCAACTTTGTCACGACCCGAAAGTACGGAACGTGACTGGCACTTAGATTACGAGACGTCTAAAGGCGTACCGTAACCTAAGTCAGCCAAAACCCAGAAAATCTAAACCAAAATCAAAAGAGAGTGAAGGAAAACCTTAATAAAAATCGGTTTTTAAATCATTTAAGTTGCATAGAATCCTTTAAAAAAAAACATCAAAAATTTCCGAAAATTTCGGCAGAGTCTCCCCTGTATTTTCTATCCCCCAAAATGGGTATAACAAGATAATAAACCTGTAAACATAAAAATGGCATCCCCAAGCGGGAGCTAGCTCTTCGCCCAAGGCGGATCACAACCACATGCAATATATAAGCAATATCAAGAAGAGCATAAAAGAAACCCAAAATATCAGAAAACACAACGCCGGCTCAAGTGAGCTCGGCCCAAAAGAAACCACAAATATACAAGTCTCTCAGTCTCATCACTAGGTCGCATATACAATATAAAGTGGTAGATGGAGAATACTAGATACAATGATAAAGCAAAAGATATAAAATATGCTCGCAACCCACCTACGGGCGATGTCGCGAGTCTGCGCAAAAGAGCTGATGATAAGATAGCCGCCGCTACAACAGTGACGGGTCCGACCTGCAAGACACTGTGGCACAATGGGGGTGAGTTGCCAGCTCGTGAGTAGAATATAGTATCTAATAAGGCAATCGTAAGAATGCACGCAATGCGGAACAACATGTATGTCCATATGTGATATAATAACTCTAGTATGCATGCACATGTATGCAATATATTTTCTAACTCTTTAAGTGTTTTAAATGTTAAAGTTACTGCATTCTTAACTTTTCGAAAAACGAATGTCTGCATAATAGCTAAATATCATCAAAAAATCCTCAGAAAACCCGTGTCAAGCATCGACACCAAATAGGAATCATATCTGTCTCAATGTCGGGCTCCGTCAGTCCGGATCGGCCCATATCATAAATCTTACGACAACGGTCGGTATCCTCCGGATATCCGCCGCGCCAGACATCACCGGTAGGTAGTCTTCCCCTGCCAGGCTCATCGTCTACAACTCGATCTTCTTGCCCCGGGGTACGATACCGGGCCCACCATGTACCCGAGACGGTTCATCCACTCCTCGAATCGGGTCTCGAAATCCAACAGAAAACATGAAAACTCATGGTGGACGACACATACATCACGAGAAAACCGCAACTTTTGTTTTGAAAAGGATAAATATATGGTTTTGTTAAATTCTTGCGGTTTTCCCCAAAAATCCAGAAATCGCAGCAAAACCGAAATCCTCAAGAAAATCATAATGTCCACATGTTATATATGATATCAATGCATACGATGTGAATTTTGGCTAGAGTTCTATGTAAATATGATGAGGATGCGAGATATATGCATGCGATGCAGTTTCATATATCAAGTATGAATGCAGGTGATGATATTAAGATAAACAGGTTCTATCGTGCACGTGGCATGTCAATTACCAAAGGCGTGTGTGTCACATGAATAGTGCGCGTGCAACATATGCCAATGGTAAGGTGTTCGTGTCCTACAAAATGATATCGCATAGGTAGAGATGAATGTCCATGCAATTTAACATACTGTTCGCTATAAGGGTATGCAGTGTACATGAATGGATAAGCTAACTAACAATATAATCTTGCAAAAAGTAGGGTAATCCTAACTAGGGGGGGCTCCTCGCGCCATTCAGACGATTCCCCCATAGATGAATATATCTACTCACCAGAAATCCCCGCTAATCTGATCCGGCCACCGCTTTGCCTTTTCGCGCCGTGTCCGAAGTTTCCCCGACCGATCCTATATTTGCACAATATCAAGCATAAGATTATAAAACCTAACACACTGCAAATCACAACATACAATTATTAACGCTCTCGAATTAATCATAGCATGCACTCAGTGCGCGGAAAAACGCACAAAAATCGCAATCCTTTAACTAAAATCGTCATTTCGGGGAAATCGATTAAACTACAACCCGACTAGACGAAACCCCGTGTTCGCGCATTCTAATAATCCTATACGAAACTAATAATATTGCTAACCTAACGCAAATTGACCGCATTCTATTTTCTACAAAAATCTAGTAAGCGATTTTCTTACCGATTCGTTACAAACATCGAAATTTATCGATTTAGCAAGCATATAAATACACCATTAACCACTACAACCAATTAGAAACCCAAAGCCCTAATTTAACTCTAACCCCATGCTTCAAACCCTAATCCACAATCAAATCCCTTACTTGAATTTTCAAAACTAACCATTTCAATGAAATTAATCATTTTAAAATACTAAACTAGCTTTATTAAACTACAAATTAACAACTAGTTTAGGATTATACCTTACAAGTTGAACCCTAACTTGCACTTGAGCTTGAAAGATGCCTCCTTTCACCTTGTTTTAAAGCAAATTAGGATTGGAAAGAGGTGGAATAGGATTATGGTTTGAATTTGTGAAGAAATGTGTTGATTTCGGTGGATTTTGTTGATTTTTTCATGATTTTTGAAGCAAGAAAGAGAGAGGGAAATGGGGTTTGCAGCAGGTTGAGCTCGACCTGAGGTAGAGGAGGGAGGTTGTGGGAATTTTGTGGAAGTTTCTAGGTGATTAGAACATCATATGTTATCATTTCAAGCTTTCATGTCAAATTTTTTCCAAAAAAAAACCCCCTTTTAAGCCATTTTTTTATAATTTTCCCACCAAAAATCTAAAAGTTTGCAAGACATGATATAATTTTATTAACACCATATTTTAGCTTATAAAGACACCAAATTAAGAAATTTACCTAATTAAATTTGTATTTATCTCTAATTAAATGTATTTAAAAAGGCTTAAAATAATAAAAAAATAATTAATTACGAAAAAAAATTTATTTAACTAGAAAATTATAAATGACATTTTAGTGACAAAATTATAGTAATATCTTATTTAAATTTTGTATAATTAGGTCTACAATGAAAAATATCACTTTTGACTTTTTTACGGAAAAAGCCGAAAAATTAGCCGATTACCGAAAAACTGCTTAAACGATTTTCGAAGGGTTACATTCTTTTAGTCTCTTTTTGTAGGTTTTAGTTCTTCTTCTCCTTCTTCTTCATCTTTTCTCCATGAAAATTTTAGTGAGAGCTTTTTGGGTGGAAGATTAATGAAGATGAGGGCTTTTGTATCATTCTCTTTTGTTTAATTTCCCCTTGAGATTCTTGCTTTCTCTTGATCTTTCAATCTCTTCATTGAGCTTGAAAGGTTAAGAGTTTGTTATTGATCTCAAGGGTCGTATTTTCTTATGGAATTAGCACTTCATTTCACATGCGTTCTCTACCCTTCTCTTGATCTTGCAACCTCTTGATTGAGCTTGCAAGTTTAAGGGTTGGCTATTGATCCCATGCTTGTCTTGTGTTCTAGTTTCTAATTCTTTTTATTGCTTATTTATTACTTGCTTTTTATTACCTTGCTTTACTTTCTTGCAATTTATATTCATGCACTTAATTACTTGTAATCTTTTCTTTTCTTTGTTCTTTTCTTTTTGTTCTCTCTTTTTGGTTCTTTTCTGTGAATGAATGTAATTATCGTCGTTAAGAATAAATACGGTATTGTAAGTTAAGATTTTCTTTTCTCATTTCCTTTTCCCGTTATTTTCCATTGAACTCCGCCCAAACCATACGCAAGCGCTCCGTTAGGCACCCTACCCTAACAAGGTAACGGTGATTCCTAACCGCGACCGGTTGCGTTCGGTTTGGCCGGAGGCGAAAGCAAGAGACAAGAACGGAAGGACAGGGGTAAATAAGCCGTATTCCACGAATACCGCGCTTAAATCCCCTAATCCACGTTGTTGCCGATTGCTCTAGCTTCAATTGGTCAAGACTCGGCTCAAAGGTTTTGAGTACGGATTTCTTTAGCTTACAATTTCGTATCTTTTTCTTAACAACTTTATACTTGCAAATAATACACATAGGTTAGATCGAACAAACATACACAAATTCTTTATTGACTCGTCTAAAAGAAGAAAGGAAATACAACCATCTCCCTGTGGATCGACCCGTGCTCAACCGGCTAGCTGCATAGTGACACCGTCTTGATTGCGGTTAATTTTAATTCTTTCAATCAAATGGCGCCGTTGCCGGGGAGACGGTAGCGTATTTTCTTTCTTGTTATTCGGGTTAATATTCTTTTTGTATATATTTAAAATAAATTAAAAAAAAAATTTGTTATTTTTGATAAATTTTGTGGGCAAGTGTGCAGATTTTTGCGTATTTGCAAACTGCAATTGTGGGGAGCAAAGTGTACATTCAAGGCTAAGGTGATTACGAAGTACAGTGCCAAAGATCCGGGTAGTTTGATCCGCGCAAGCGAACTTTTCAAGCTTACCGGATTTGATTCAACGGGGGTTTCCTAACCCAAAACTTAACGGTACGTATTTTACTAACACCTTCTTCTCAAATCCGACGCATCCAATATACTATTCTTTGCAGGATTCTTTGCAAGTTCGCTAGCAAACGCTAAAAATTCACTAACCCGTATTTGTTGCAGTGCCGCGCTTAAACTAAAAAACGATTGTTTGATTCTTTATAGAATTTTTATTGAATTGCGCATTGCATACATTAATACGGACTTAAGGGCAAGCGAACCCCACAATATACGGTAAAGGATTTCATCACCTTTTCTGTGGCCCACAAATCACGAACTTGAGCATAACGTTTACCCGCACAAAATTTAAAAGAAACTAGACTTTAAGCCTTAAGGACTTCGCGCTCACTAGGAGAAGTTAACTGTGTTTAGAACCTCGCTTAACGGTATATTGCTTACGGGGTGTCTAGGAAAGTGTTAATGGCGAAACCGCCAAAAGAGAAAGGGTTATTTAATTAAGGAACTTCGCGAAAGCGTTGGAAAACCTCCCCTTATCTCTGCACTTACCTGGCCTCGTGATCAGTGTATCTTGAGCACGTTTCTCGACACAGTTTTATTTCGACAATCAAGTTCTGGAGCAGGTCTAGTTGACCTAGGTGAACCCTAGAACGATTAGGTGTGTGGTATTTTTTTTGTGTGTCGTGATTGTTTTTGTCCATATTCTTTTTGTGTGTATATTTCATTCTTCTGTTAATATATAAACCAAAAAAAAAATCACATTCTTTTTTCCCCTCATTTTCTCTACCTTTCTTTCTCTCTCTTCATATCATGGGTACCCCACCTCGAAAAACTCTTGCCGAACTTTGGTACCCACAACCAGACATTACTTCTTACAGTTCTTGCTTTGGCCGAACATCGAACGACCCCTCCATGCCAAAAGTTTCACTGAAAGATCGCATAGAAGCGTCTAGGACAAACACTTGCACCCCGCATTCCACTTTGTATCAACCTTTTCAACCTCCCCCACCCACTTATGTTGATACCCCTTTTGCAAGTCGTCCTTTGTCCATCGCTGAACGTATTGAACAATCCCGTAGCCGATCTTTCACTCCTTTCACCACTTCAAATTCTTGGGATCAACAATTCCATTCACCTTCCTATCCAGATGTTGATCCTGCTCCTGTCCAGCCATTCAATTCCTACTAATCCTACCCTATTTTTGCACCTTCCCTAGACATTACTTCAAAACCGCCATTTGGGAGTTTTCAGTATCCAAACAACTTTGAATGTTTTACTGAAACCCCTTCACAACCCATGTCTAGTCTGGAACATTCGTTGGAAGACTTTAGGGTAGCGTCAAGCCAACAGATGATGGATTTGAATACGTCCATGGCCGCCCTCATACAACCTAGTGACCCGGTAGCTAGTTTTCAACTAGCTCCAAATTTTTCAATGTATGAAGAGGCGGTAGGACAGGCTGTGAATTTGAGTGGAGAGAGTGAGCTGTATACCCTTCCAAATCAAACCTACCCATCTCAAATTGAATCCCACAACTCCTGTGTTGAAAGTCTATCAAGTGTCCCAAATGAATTATCAGTTGAAGATAAATGTTTAATGAGTTGTGTGACTTCGTAGTGTTTGATTTACCTGATTGTGAAGGGTCCCTTCCAAGTGAAACTAATCCCAATCCTTTTGACCTCTACACCTCCATCTTAGAACCAAAATCGATTGAAATCCATGCTTTTGATGAGGTGTCTGAGAATATTGATTTTCACTTGATTCAGGATATTGACGCTGGGAATATTTTGGATGATGAACCCATAGATTTGGCTGAGTTTGTCTCTTCAAATCATCATCCCGAGTCATTAAATGTTTTTCCCGAACCCCATATGCGTCTTGATATTGAAGAGAAGTGCATGGATGTGCTAAATTTTGAGGAGAATATTGAGGATAGTTTTGAGGATGAACCAGTTTTGCTTGATGAGTCGGATTTTCCAATTCATTCTGTTCCTTCCACTGACTGTGTACACCCTCCTGAACCTTTAACCGATACCCTTCCTCAACCACTTCCCTCCATCCTGTCCATCGTTCCGACCTTGCAAGAACCCGTACCATTTTCACTTCCTGTGTCTGGTTTACCGAGTTCGGCGTACCCATGGCTTCTTACGAATCTTGAGGGATTTGACCCAATCTCTCGACGGGTTAATAGATTAGCACAATCGCTGTTTACACATCGCTTATCACAAATTGTGCTAATCCATTCACTCCATTTGCACCCTCAAGTTCATACTCCACTTCTTTTTCCCATCCGCCATTCTTCTTCTTTTCATATACCGAGAACGTATCCCACTTCTATCTCCATACGGTCTCGCGTATTCTCCATCTCTTTTCTCTACGCCTTCTTTCACCAACCAGCACATTATAGAGATAAAATCTTTGAATGGTTGGTACTAACTTTTGTCCTGTGTAAGGCCTTGTATAGCTTGATACTGTTCTCTTTCCCCCCTAATCCTGAATTTCAACGCTTAACAGTGGAAACACTGTTTTACTTAAGTTTGGGGGGACACCTTTTTTGTATATATTTTTTGTTTTCCTTTTTGTTTTGTATATAATTTGTTTTTAGGGAGAGCACCGACAATTTTGACCCTCTTGGTATAGCCTGACAGTGAGGGCACTGTCAAGTTTAAGTTTGGGGGTGTGCTCGGTAAGCTTTCTTCCTTCGCATTCATTTGTATATTTTGCATTTGCATACCTTATTAAAAAAATAATAAAAAATCGAAAATTTTCCAAAAATATAAAAACTTTGTCGTCAAGTTAGCTAATAGGGTAACTTAGATCTTTATTCCGAAAGATTAGTTGATATGATAAAAATAACTAAATTCTAGGCTTAGGAATTGAAAATCCTAAAAATAACCCTCATTCTGTTTAAACTTGGTAAGTATACGTCCTTACAGTTTTTTTGAGAAATAGGTAATCTTGAGTTCAGTTCTTTAGTTAAGTCAAGATGAAGGGAAAGTATTGATGCTCTACTGAAAGATAAGTCTGAAAAATAGTTTCTTTTCTTGAGTTTAAATTTAGAAAGTATATACCCTACAAACTGTACTTACACGCGCCTTGAAACTTGAGATAGTAGAAGATACCTAGAAATACTCTTTCCTGAAAGCCTAGTATGAAAAAAAAACGGTATTTAAAGCTAAACACCAAAAAAGCATATTGAAAAATATTTCCGGTCTTGAAAAAGAAAAAGAAAAAGAAAAAGAAAAAATAGAATAAAGTCAAGACCTGGAAACTGCTATTTACGCTTTAATGTTCACACATTCAGTAATCGGTCGTTAGTGCCTCAAGAAGCATTAATAGTCGCATGAAAGGTGTGTGAGCAAATCCGTCCATCCCTAATGAAAAGAAGTAGTATTAGGTATTAGGGCAAGGGTATTATAGCTTGAATTGAATTCTTGAGTGTAGGGGTGCAAATATACACACACGTAGGGGTATACAATCGATGTTTGAATAAAAGATAGAAATAAAGAATAAGACTTGTGTTTTCTGTAAAGTTGATAAAAATCCCTGATTTGAGGCCGCACTTTAGAAGGAAAACTCAGGAGAACCAACATCTTTCTAAACTTTTTTGGAACGTATAGGACCTAAGGTTAAATAGATAAGAGGTGTGAAAAATAAGAGTTGGATATTTCTAACTTAGGATGATAGAATTTCTAACGTAAATACTGAACTGTAGAAGTAGAATTAATGTTAACTTATGACACTAGCTTGACAGGATTTTGTGGGTAGTATCCGCTGAAAACCCTCAGGAGACAACACTCCTCTTACTAGGGACACCTAGAAGTTTAACGGCTTGTTGCACGCGCTCAGTGCAATCGCGTTCCCTGTGAAAGTGCGGTTAGGATTTTATTTTTGTGAATAATTGGTTTTGCTCGGGACGAGCAAAAGTTAAGTTTGGGGGTATTTTTTCATACCAGAATAGTGCATTTTATACCGCCCATTCTTACGCTCGAGTGTTTATAGGTAGGTGCTTTTTATCTGGGTTTGTTACATATTTACAGGCCACAGTTTTCTAGTCCAAAATAATGCAATTGATACAAAATCTCCACTGCTACGCCAAAATACAGAACATCTGTTGACAGCAGATAAAAGCCGGCTTCCGGTCATCCGTATCCGTCCAGTGCCGCTTACCAGTTCCAGAGACAAGACATATGACAGTGGTCATTCGTGTCTCGGAAAAGCACAGAGCACGAGGGGGGCAGCACAAGAATCAATGGGTGCGCGGAGCTCGAGGGAGAAATGTCAAATCAATCAAAAGTTAAGCTATGTTTGGACTGTGCAGATCTGAAGCAATTGTGGAAGCAATTTGCAATTTGGTATATGTAGAACAACAGAGGAGAGCATCAGAGAGAAACCCCAAAAATACGAAGTCCCAATTCCCCATAATAGCCGCGGATCCGCGGCCAACATGGCGTCTAGGCCACGGATCCGCGGCCTATATGGCTCTGTAGGAGTTGAGTTTTCAGGGGTAGTTTGGGAATTTCATCTTGGGTCAGAATTTGGCCCTAGGGTTTCAGCACGCAGCCTATAAATAGCCCAGTTTTGTGCAAGCATTAGGGGTTCATTCTTTTAGTCTCTTTTTGTAGGTTTTAGTTCTTCTTCTCCTTCTTCTTCGTCTTTTCTCCATGAAAATTGTAGTGAGAGCTTTTTGGGTGGAAGATTAATGAAGATGAAGGCTTTTGTATCATTCTCTTTTGTTTAATTTCCCCTTGAGATTCTTGCTTTCTCTTGATCTTTCAACCTCTTCATTGAGCTTGAAAGGTTAAGAGTTTGTTATTGATCTCAAGGGTCGTATTTTCTTATGGAATTAGCATTTCATTTCACATGCGTTCTCTACCCTTCTCTTGATCTTGCAACCTCTTGATTGAGCTTGCAAGTTTAAGGGTTGGCTATTGATCCCATGCTTGTCTTGAGTTCTAGTTTCTAATTCTTTTTATTGCTTATTTATTACTTGCTTTTTATTACCTTGCTTTACTTTCTTGCAATTTATATTCATGCACTTAATTACTTGTAATCTTTTCTTTTCTTTGTTCTTTTCTTTTTGTTCTCTCTTTTTGGTTCTTTTTTGTGAATGAATGTAATTATCGTTGTTAAGAATAAATACGGTATTGTAAGTTAAGATTTTCTTTTCTCATTTCCTTTTCCCGTTATTTTCCAATGAACTCCGCCCAAACCATACGCAAGCGCTCCGTTAGGCACCCTACCCTAACAAGGTAACGGTGATTCCTAACCGCGACCGGTTGCGTTCGGTTTGGCCGGAGGCGAAAGCAAGAGACAAGAACGGAAGGACAAGGGTAAATAAGCCGTATTCCACGAATACCGCGCTTAAATCCCCTAATCCACGTTGTTGCCGATTGCTCTAGCTTCAATTGGTCAAGACTCGGCTCAAAGGTTTTGAGTACGGATTTCTTTAGCTTACAATTTCGTATCTTTTTCTTAACAACTTTATACTTGCAAATAATACACATAGGTTAGATTGAACAAACATATACTCATTCTTATTGACTCGTCTAAGACAAGAACGGAAATACATCCATCTCCCTGTGGACCGACCCGTGCTCAACCGGCTAGCTGCATAGCGACACCGTCTTGATTGCGGTTAAAACTTTAATTCTTTCAATCAGGGCTATACCTCAACTTGAACTCCTTCTCTTCTTGTTGTTCTTCTCCTTGCTTGCTCCGAGACTTGATCCGGACTTTGGTCACCTCCGCGGCCTCCTTGAGTGGAAAACGATCCACCCGAGAGATGTACACCGAGTTCCACCTCGAGCCGAGGTAACTAGGGCAAAGAGATTGCTAATCTAGAAGCCCTAGGTTGTGTAGAAGTGGCAGAGGGATGGTTTTGTCTTTGTGGGATCTTTCTCTCTCAACACATGAGATCAAAAGATGAATCAAGAGGAGGAAGAAGGAGGAGCTAGCAACCATGGTGCATTTCTTTTCTTGTCATCAAAAAACAAGAGAGAGTGTGAGAAAAGAATTATGAGCATAAGAAAATGAACCATGGTTCAATAATGCACAAAAACATCATTACAAATCCTATCAAGATAAAGTTGATGGCTACATTGAAATGACCATTATCATAATCCAAAAGAAAATGAAAATGAAAAGAAGAGTGTAGACCTCTCTTGAAGGTCAATGGTCAACACGGTCAACCGGTCAACAAAGTCAAGAGAGGTCATGGTGGTCAAATGGTCAATGCAATTAGCCATCATAAAATTATCACTAAAAGGATTAGTAAATGATGCCCGCGGCTCATAATGGTTTTGACCAAACGAATTGCCAAAACCCTAATGAGTCCGCCTCGATATGGTTTTGACCGAATCAACTGTCAAAACCCTAATGAGCCTGCCACATAACAGTTTTGGCCGAACCAACTGCCAAAACCCTAATGAGGCACCTCTTCCTTCATCGCTCCGGAAAACTGTGCATACACACCTACATCCGCATTTCGTAGAATGCGGATGCGCAGAAGACAAAACAAACCCATCCGTGCAATACTAGGATCCGGCTTAAACCAAAGCCCACTAGTATTGCCTGCCCGAACACCACACGCACACAAGTGTACGTAAGTGATCGCAGCCCTGCCGTAAAACCATACGGCCTCTACACGTTTCGCTCAGTGCAGGGAAACTCTCTGTGTGGGACTCTAAAGACTCGACACTACGCTGGCAGTGGGTTTAACCACAGACCGCAAGCGGCACTAGCTGTACATAACGGTCCCTAGGTAGATGTCGATAAGAAGGCCGATGAGGTAAACCCATCCAAACTCCTACTGAGCCTGTATGTGACAATCTCCGTACAGTCCGGTCTGTTCGTCTGATACATCGCATGGCGGGCCTAGGGGGGCGGTAAACGTCAGTCCCCTAATAGCGGTACAAGTCGTGTCGGAGTGAAGCCCAAAACACCCTGAGATAACACTGGAAACCTACCAGTATATCTCGCTTGCCCTGGCCAGGGACTACTCATGTAATGGCTCTCCTAGACACAGCGCGATGTCAACCCCCAATACCGGGAGAGACAAATCCTTTCTAACCGTCACTGCCTCCAAGTGCTTCGGGACTGCACCCAACTACTACCTATTTGCACGACTTAGTAGAGCCGTGGTAGGGTAGTAATCAAAGAACAGTGGGAACACACTCGAGGCGAAGTGACAGTGTCAAGTCAGCGGACTAAGCTGTACTCATGTCACCTGGGAACTGATAACTGACGATAGGTATAATACCAACCATCAGTTCCCGACGAGTCATGTCCAGTGTACTCGTAACCTAACGAGAACCCGCATACTATCTCATGTACGACGTACTGACGGCTGTGGGATAGACCGTCTCCCGTGCTGGGATGAGAAGCGCATACGCTAGTCTACTCCGGAGTATCGATGCCCTATCTCGATAATCCCACGACTAGGGACGTGTATAAGGATGTGCTTGTGGATTACCCAGCCTCCACGAGTGTGATCGCCATCACAACGCCGGTAATCAAGCAAAGATCCTAAGGGCTCTACTAATGCGTATAGGTGATATAATAAAGAAACACACATGTACACATTAAAGCAGAGACAAACCAAGTAGCATACTACTATATTGAGCAAGATTGTCTGTACAACTGTGAATATCCAAAGCTTCCATCAAGTAATATACATACTAGTATGATACAGTAATGGCCTCTAGGGCATATACACTAACAGTTTGCATGTATCATCAAGCATGATACAATCTAGTGCACAAACATATATCACATATACAACATGTGCACAATAAGTGAGAAAATCAATCTTAAGTGAACAAATACTAGTTAATGTAAGGTAATATATCAAATATATAATTATACATTAAATCATTAAATCAACACTTGATTTAATGATCCGGTCATATCGCATATAACCAACTAATATCTAGTGTATCAATATATCGAATCAACACTTGATTCGGTAACCCGGCTATATCGCATATAACCGACCGATGATACAAATCGCGAGAATAGAATACAGTATCACATACTGGAATTATTCTCGGTCCGGCGCATATCTCATATGCGCTCCTATTTCGTTTCGCTTGAGCCAGGAAACCTCTGTACAGGACTTTAAAGACTCGTCAATACGCAGGCAGTAGGTGGTGATATATCAGACACCCACAAGCCGCAAGAGGACTGCTAAATGTAATGGCCACCCGGGTATTGAGCGATCAGAAGATCAACGAGCAAGCCCGCTCACACTCCTGCGAATCCAATCAGTAACACTTACCGCACAGTCTGGTCTGTTCGTCTGATATGTCGCATATCTCGCCTAGGGGTGGTAAACGTCAGACCCAGTAGCTTGATAAGTCATGCCGATGTAAGGTCCATAACGAGTGTGAAACTACTGATAATACTTACCAGTAAATCACAGCAACCCTGGCCAAAGATTTCCAGTTATGGCCAGTCGAGCATAGAGCAACATCAACCCCCAATACCGGGAGAGACGAATCCCCTCCTATCTCTTATTGCCTCCATGTGAATCGGGACTGTACCCAAAAACCACATATTTGCACGACTCAGTAGAGCCGTGGTAGGGTGGAAATCAAAGCACAGTGGGAGACACACAAGACTCTATGACGATCTCGGGTCAACAGACTAAGCTGTACCAGTGTCACCAGAGAACTGCCATCTGACGTGAGGTATAATACCATCTGGGAGTTCTCGGCGAGTATGTTCAGTGTACCCAGTCTCCACTGAGCATCCGTATACCATCTCTGATGTCAAACACCAATGGATATGGCAACATCCATCGCCCATCACATGGGTCGAGAAGATATACGCTAGTCTACTCTGGAATATCGATGCCCCGTCTCGATATTCCCACGACTAGGAACATTGAAGGATGTACTCATGGACTACCCAGGTCCCACTAGTATGATCTGCATCATAATCCTGGAAGTCGAGTACACATCTTAAGGGCTTTATCAACATGTAACAGAGAGACAACAAGTGTACATGTTAAGATAAAGAGCAACCAGATAGCGTACTATCATGTCGAGCAAGAAAGTACTCCCTATATATGTCCCAGCATCCACTACAATATACATCTCATGTACAGTAATAGCCTCTAGGGAATACATATAACTAACAATCTCCCACTTGCACTAGGGCCATCTGTAGCAGTGGTTGCAGTATCTCATACTCAACCATCCCATAAAAGTCTCTCTCTGGGAAAAGGCCTTTGTGAGTGGATCCGCCGTGTTGTCCTCTGAGTCTATTCTCCTAACCTCGATCTCCCTGTAGATCAACCATCTCCATGGTCAGGTGATACTGCCTCAGAATATGTCTGGGTCACTGATGGGACCGTGGTTCCTGGGCCAAAGCCACACTTCCATTGTCACACAGTGGTAGGAACCTAGTTCATCTCATGAACTAATATACACCCAAACTTCCTCTTTGGTAGTATCTTTGGTAGCGATGTCACCAGCCTTTATCGTCTAGTCTACCACGATATCTAGCTTGGAACTCTTCCAACATACCGTCCCTCCACTGAGGATAAAGACAATGCATGTGACTGTCATTCAGTCGTCCTTACCACCCTGGAAACTATCCAGCGATTCTCCCTAAGATCGATTGATACCATCTCACTACACCTAGTGAGAATCCTAATATCCATTTAGATATATCTCATAGATCCAAAGCCCCAGGATTTAGGAGGTATCACCTAGATCCTACATAGAGAATCAATGTGATAAGAGGAGACTGACCGAGCGTAGCATAGGAAACTCTTTTCCTATCAAGAGTATGCCATCCACGTACAGTACGAGGAAGACCACCTTACTCTCTACTACCCTTTTGTATATACAAGGTTCACCTGCCATCTCGATGAAGTCAAACTCTTTGACTACCACATCAAAACAGATGTTCCAACTTCGCGATGGCTGCTTTAACTTTTAAAGCAACTTGCACACGTTTCCGCTGCTCCCACTATCTACGAAGCCCTCAGGCTGTGTACTTATAGACGCTCTCTTTTAAATCAATATTTAGAAAAGCAGTCATGACACCCAACCACCAGATATCATAGTCAAGGTATGTAGCAATGGCAAGTAAGATCTGGATGGACTTAAGCACAGCTACTGGAAAAGGTTTCATCATTA
Source organism: Agapanthus africanus (assembly GCA_030015575.1). Classification (NCBI taxonomy): domain Eukaryota; kingdom Viridiplantae; phylum Streptophyta; class Magnoliopsida; order Asparagales; family Amaryllidaceae; genus Agapanthus; species Agapanthus africanus. The sequence continues at coordinate 358,647,520 of JASDDO010000012.1, forward strand.
TCCACGCCTGGTCGATGACGAGAACCTTTAACAAGTCTAGTTTTGAAAGTCTCAACTTTTCCATCTACACCAAGTAATCTTCTCAAGATATACTTGCTCCTGATGGGGATTTAACCCTTCAGATATAGCAACCAAAGTCCATACTTTGTTGGTGTATATAGATTCCATCTCAGATTGCTAAGCATCCGGCCATTCTTACAGAGTCCCCACTCACGATGGCCTGCTTGAAACTAGTTGGGTCATCATCTCATGATGCATTCCTCGCTCCCACTGTCATCGAGAAACCGAAGTATCTCTCAGGCTGATGAGGTACCCTACTAGATCGGCGGAGAGGCTGAGGTTCGTCGGGAACTATTGAATCCTTTGGTTCTACAAAATCATCAGATGTAGTTTGTACAGCTGGAACTCCTTCCAGTTCTACAGAATTGACCTTGCCTTGATCTTGTCCGGATTTTGCTTTTAAACATAGGCCGGACAACCCCAAATCCTTAACTTGCTTAAGAGATGGGCTCTTCCCTTACCATATCTCATATGGAGTTGTAGGCGCCTGATTTGGTTGGAACCTAATTTAATAGGTATGCAGCTTCTCAAGCGCATAACCCCCAAAAAGAAAATAGGTGACTCAGTAGTACTCATCATAGAGCGCACCATATCTCATAGGGTGCGATTGCTCCGCCCCGATACACCGACGTGCTGTGGTGTATACGGAGGAGTAATGCTGAGAGAGAATCTCATTCTCCTTTAGAATAGTCCAGGATCTATATGCCTAAGTATTCTCCTCCCTGATCTCATCAAAGGACATAAAACTTACTCCCGTATTGGTTCTCTACTTCTAACTTATATTCAATGAATTTCTCAAAAGCTTCAGACATGTGTTTCAACAGGAACATGTGTCTGAATCTTGATAGATCATCAGTGAATGTAAGGAAGTATAAAGAACCAGTCCTGGAATGTGTAGACTGGGGACTACATACATCATCATGTATCAGTCCCAAGAGTTTACTATGTAAGGTTTGTTTAGCACCTTATGAAGATTTTTGAAGCATTACATGTCCAAAAGTTTAAATTTTTATAGTGCTAAACAAACATGCAAAGGAATCGATCCTAGAAAATTAGGGTTTCGAAACAATTAAGCTAATAAAGATTAGGGTTTGAAAGCTACAACCTTTGTAGCTCCCCTTTTGCTTGACTCCTTGATCTCTAGGGTGTTGGAAGAAGGTCCACTTGTAGTCCTCTTTCGTCCACGACGATCCACCCGAAGTTTCCCGTCCAAGCTTCTAACTTTGGAAAAGTAAAGAGAACACTCTAATCAAGTTGGCTAGACTTGAGTAGAATGATGTTGTGGTTATGGATCTCACTTCAAAAACCTTTCTTTAAATGTGTTTAACTCACTAGAAAAAACTAGAGAGGAAAAGATGAAGGAGGATGAAGATGGTGGCTATTTTCAACTAGAGGTGAAAAAAATAACCCTTAAGTGAAAAGAAATGAAATATAACCTTTTATATTTTATTCCTTCTCACTTCAACCATGATTAAATGATGGATAGTTAATTTAACTTGGGTTTTAAATGATAAAGAGAAGGATAACCCTAGGTTAGTGGTAGTTGAGCATGGTTAGGTCAAAGGAAGAATGTAGAAGCTAGAATGATTATCCTTTCCTTTTCATTTTCTTTTAAATCCAAAATCAAATAATAATCCATTATTTAATCCATGGTGTGAGTCTTATATTGCCACCATTTCCATATGCTAACAACCATGATGGATGGGTGTATGTATGTATGCATGTATGCACATCCACATGTGCATGAAACTAGCATGAAAGAAAGAAAGAAAAGCACACATGCATGCACACATCCATCATCCAAGAAAAGGTTTCAAGTGAGAAAACTAATGGTTAAAAGATAAATCAACACTTGATTCATCAATCCGGCCATATCACATATGACCCCACCAAAAGCAAGCCGCCCGATCAATGTTCGGTATCATATACGCACATTTCAATCGGGTGTTTGTGCATATCGCATACGCGCACCACAACGTTTCGCCTGGACTGGGTAACTCCTATGTGGGACTCTAAGACTCGTCAATACGCCGGCAGAGGGTGATGATCATATCAAGTACCCCCAAGCCGCAAGCGGTCAGCTAAACGTAACGGCCACCCGGGTATTGAGCGATCAGAAGAAAACAAGCGAACCTGCTACAACTCCCGTCGAGCCAACCGGCAACACTACCGTACAGTCCGGTCTCTTCGTCAGATATGCTGCATATCGAGCCTAGGGATGGTCACGTCGACCCCAATAACTCAATAAGTCGTGCCAGTGAATGGTCTATAACAGATCGAGAAACTACTGATAACACTTATCAGCAAATCTCAGCAGCCCTGGCCAGGGACTTGCTGTTATAACCAGTCGGGCACAGCACAGCATCAACTCCCAATACCGAGAGAGACGAAACCCCTCCTATCGCTCATCGTCTTCGTGTGTCTCGGGACTGTACCCAACGGCCACCTGTTTGCACGACTCAGTAGAGCCGTGGTAGGGTGGCAATCAAAGTACAGTGGGAGGACACACAAGACTCCATGACGATCTCGGGTCTACAGACTAACCTGTACCACTGTCACCTGAGAACTGGTATCCGACGATAGATATAATTCCATATAGGAGTTCTCGGTGAGTCCTTCCAGTGTACCCAGTCACCACTAAGCACCCGTATATGATCTTGATGTCAAACATCGATGAATGTGGGAACATTCATCGCCCATCGTATGGGTCTAGTATCATATACGCTAGTCTACTCTGGTATATCAGTGCCCCGTCTCGATATACCTACGACTAGGGACGTTCCAGGATATGCTTATAGACTACAGATGTCCCACTAGTATGATCTCCATCATAATCAGAGTAGTTAAGCCGATATCCTCAGGGCTTTATCAGCATGTATGAATGAATAAAAGCATGATCAAATCAACATGTCAGATAAAGTAGAACCAGATAGCATACTATCATGTCGAGCAAGAATGCAAACTGAATATATATACATGTATAGATACATCCACTATCACATAATGGCCTCTAGGGCATACATATATCCAACAATCTCCCACTTGCACTAAGGCCAGTTATTGGCGTATCTCATACCCAACATCTCAAAAAGTCGCTCATGCTGTGGCTGAGGGAGGGCCTTGGTGAGTGGATCCGCGGCGTTGTTCTTTGTGTCTACTCTCTTAATCTCGATCTCGCGGCGATCTATAATCTCCCGGATCAAATGAAAACGCCTCAGGATATGTCTGGACCGCTGATGGGATCTGGGCTCCTTGGCTAACGCCATAGCCCCATTATTATCACAATACAAGGGTATTGGATCAATAATGGTTGGAACTACTCCTAGCTCCGAGACGAACTTCTTCATCCAGACGGCTTCCTTGGCGGCATCATTTGCAGCAATGTTGTAACACTTTAGAATGCTTTTAGAGTAATTAAGCGAATGAATGCGGATTTTTAATAAAATTTAACCAAAACTGTTTTTATATATTTTATTTGAATTAATTAATATTTTATTAAATCATTTTGTGACATGCACACACTTGTGCATGTTAATCTAGGGTTTTGGAGATGTTAACCATGCTAGGTTAACCATGACATTTTACTTTTTACCATGCCATATTATCTATAACTTAAAAAGTTTACCTTTAAGATAAGTTTTATATACATTTTCATTAAAAATCAAAAATGTTTTATTTTAATTAAAGAGAAGGATTTTAAAATTTGTGGCATGGGAGGCATAATGAATATGCAAGGTTGTTATGGAATCAAGGCATGAGTGGCATGAGTGTAAAGGAATGGTAGGTATGGTGGAAACATGCATAAGTGTTATGAAGAATCATTAAAGAGAAGGAATTTGGCTATAAATACCCACCCTCATCCTCCACATTCTCTCATTCACAAACCTTCAAAAAAAAAATCATGTTTATGTTATTTTGGAGCATGGAAGGATAGGAATTCAGTCAAGTTTTGGTGAGGTATGATTTTAGTCTGTTTCGGTTTTAAAAAGATGACTGAAACTGGTTCGGAGTGCGGCTCTGGACTGCAGTCCAGAGCAGTTCTGGTTGTTGATTCTCGTTTTGTAATACTTTCAATCTTCTGTATGAAAATGTTATAGTGCGGAACTATATATCATAGTGAAGATAAATCTGTTAGCTAACCAATGAAAGTGATTTCATTCATTTCTACTGTCGTTTACTATTTAAACTGTATTTTAAATCAACAGAACGTATAGCAGTCCCAAACAGGGACAGAACGTATACCACTTTGTTTTTCAGTGCATAACTTCCAGTACACAATGGATATTATTGATCCGTATGATGCGTTGGAAACCTAACTGATAAACCTAAATTTTGTTCAACTATAGTGTTGCCTAATTTTGATCCCAACAGGGTGAAAACTGTGTTGCAAAATGGACATTCAGTTCAGAAACTGAAATTCCAGCAGCGAACACTTAAAATGAAACGACTGTATCTTGCGAACCCGAAATCCGATTGTACTAAAACAAATTTTGATGAACTGCCGACAGAGTGTACTTGTTACCGTACTTGTATAGTTTCACTAAATTTTGAGCTTATGATTCAGTTCTGTGGTTCGAGTCAGTCCTGCGCATCGTGTCGGTTCTGCGCGTGCGTGTTTTTCAGTCGTGTCACCTCACACGTTTAGTCACCACCAAATAGTTTGTATGAACTAAATCATTAGCTAGGTGTCCGTGTCCGTGTGTTATCCTTAGTTTACTAATATTGGTAAGTATTGGCTTTATTTGTGTGATATTAGGATCGCAAGCAGGGACTTCAGACGAAAGAAGGAAAGGAAAGGAGGTGATTGGATTCACCTAATTCAGGATTGTCTGGTGAGTAGATTTAACATCTACGGGGAAATCGCCTGTGTGGCGCTAAGCGCCAAAGGCTAGGATTCAAGTGAATTACTTTAAGTGATATGCCTATTGACCATACATAGATAAAAACATATATTGATCTAGTAATAATTAGTACATCATATTTCATGTTAAACATTGATATAATATTGATAGGACACTGCACCATTACAAACGGTTCATGTTGCACGAGCACTATATGTTACACACACACCGTTGGTAATTGCCATGTCACGCACACTATAGAAATGGCCTTAGATAAAGATATTGTACCGTATTCATGATTTGTAGTTAGATAGTTATTCTTGTATTAGTTCACATTATGATACTTACATTGCTGTAGTAATATTTTTATATGATGTTTGATTCGATTTCATGGATTTGAGAAATCACAAGATACTTTCTAAAAACTGGGATTTATTTATAAAAGTGTGGATTTCCCTTGATATGATCACATTACTTCCATATTGCATACATTGTAGTTCATGAATATATGCATTGAGATATTGTTTTCATGAGATTTCAGGATTTGAGAACCGCTGGTATATTTCAAAGAAAGCTATAAATTGTTTTAAACGCGGTTTCTCTTGATGTGATTTTGGGATGTCCACCATGAGTTCTCTCGGTTATGAGCTTGGTTTTCGAGACCCGATTCGAGGAGATGTGGGAACCGTCTGCGGGTACATGGTGGACCCGGTATGGTACCCCGGGGCAAGAATGATATCGTGGTGTAGCCGATGAGCCTGGCAGAGGGCATACTACCTACCGGTGATTGGTTGGACTCGGCGGTTGTCCGGAGGATACCGGCCGGAGTCATGAGATATGGGTCGATTCGGAATGACGAAACCCAGAGATATGGACCGATTCGGAATGACGAAGTCCAGAGAGAGAGATATATGGATTTACGTGTCGATGCTAGACACGGTGTTTTTCATGATGTTTCGAGTGTCGGTGTTGGACACTCAGGTTTTCCATGAGATTTATAGATGAGAGGGCCGGTCATAGTGACGACGCCTGAGATATTGAGATTTACGTGTCGTTGATGGACACTGGATTTATTTTACTGATAGTGATTATGGATGAGTATTATGTTTACCCCATACTCAGGTATTTATGATACATTCTCTACATATAGTCATTTACCATATCATGATTTACTGCAGTTCATATTTACATATATACCTTATCATGACACATATGTAGAAATGGTTGTTTATCGTACATACATGTGATTACTTGTACGATGTTATTTACTTCTCACGAGTTGGCAACTCACCCCCGTTGTGCCACAGCATTTGTGCAGGTTTGATCTGCAGTTTGGAAGCTTCAGGCTTCTTATTGCATCTTTTCCGTGGATACCGCTACTGTTGGGTTGAGACCCTTCTTTTTGGTATGTGGATTTGTGCGGTTATCCATTATTTCCATTCATGTATCTTATTTGTATCTAGTACTCTCCATCTACTATTCACCTGTATTGACTTAGAAACTGAGAGGTTCGGTATTTGTACCTTATGTGACTTTGGTTGTTGTGCTCGTATGAGCCGGATTTGATTCATATTATGTTATTTCTTCGCTATGGCGACATTTGTACACATGTTGTAGTTGTGTTTCATCTCTATGATTTGTATCATCCAGGATTGATTTTTATAAAGGAGATGCTGCCGAAATATACAAAGCAAAAATGAAACATTAAGTTTTTCTACGGTTTTTAAACTAAGATTCTAAATGTTTTAACTAATCTTTTAAACAAATGTTTTAAAGATTTATCACTCTAATCTTTTCATGGTTTAGATTACTGGGTTTCGGCTTACTTGAGTTACGTTACGCCTTTAGACGTCACGTGATTTAAGTGCCCGTTACGTTCCTAATTTGGGTCGTGACAAAGTTGGTATCAGAGCGTTAGGTTTTACCTTTCGGAGTGTAGGATGACCCTTAGTATGATGGAGTAGGTAACTTGAGTAGAGTGACGTAGCGAGGGTATGTTCCGCGGCATACTTACGATACGAACTCCGCCTAAGTGACCTTAGGACATTGTTGCTTGTAATTCTTTCCTTGATTCCTTGTATCCCTATGATTCGAATCTAGATCCCTATCGAATCATGTTTCCTTATTTGAGCCTTTGTGCCGCCTAAGACTACTAGGGCGCAAAGAGCTGCTGCTAGAGACGAGGTCAGAGCAGGCCCGTCTGAGACAAGGATTGACCTGGATGATATACCTAGTGTTCATGAGAAGAGTGATCCACCTTCTCCAGGACGTATTTCTTGGCTTGAATCCAATGTTCAACAATTACGTCTGATGATTGGATCTCTAGTCGAGGCCTTAACACTCAGTATTTCTTTCTGTTGGAGCTCAACACTTCGATACGTATGCAGTCGTAGTAGACGTAGCTCTACTGGTAGAAGAGCGTGTTTCAGAGACTTCGATTGTTATAGGATCGAAGAGAATTCGTACCGGTATGCCAGCTCAGAAGCAGCTTGGTATGCGCCGTGAGAGACTCTTTCCAAGTGATGATGGTAGAAGAGGCTTTAGACAAGGTCAGTTGTTTGGCTCTTATGCACAGGGTCAGCAATCGGCGTCTGGATGTTTTCGATGTGGGAGTCTACAACACCACATCAGGGATTGTCCTGCGAGGCGCCAAAGCGATGCACCAGTTCAGCATGTTACTTTACCACCTTCACCACCTCAGAGAGCTTTGCCCCTTTCGACTGTTGTTGTTCCACACCAGACCCATGCTCAGAGAGGCCGTGGTCGTGGAGGTCCTATTCATAGAGGACGAGGTGGCAGAGGCGGAGGAAAGCCAGATGCTAGTAGAGGACAGGCCCGAGTTTTTGCATTGACTCCGCAGGATGCACGAGCATCGAATGCCGTTGTGTCAGGTACACTTTTAGTGTGTTCTTTCCATGCGCGTGTATTATTCGACCCGGGATCTACACACTCTTATGTGTCCATACACTTTGTACCAAGGTTAGGCCGAGACTCATCCTTGTTAGATGAGCCACTTGTCGTGATTACTCCTGTTGGAGAGTCTTTTGTTGCTCGGCATATGTTTCGGTTATGTACCATTCATATTAGAGCTAGAGTTTCGTTTGTCAACTTGATCCTTCTTGATATGTTGGACTTTGACGTTCTCCTCGGCATGGACTGGTTAGTACATGCTATGCGTCTGTGGACTGCCGTGAAAAAGCAATTAGGTTCTGTTTTCCGGGAGAATCGGTTCTTGTTGTGCAGGGGGACCGTAGTGCCGCCCCTCACAATTTTCTTTCTACCCTTTGCGCTAATCGGCTTTTGAGGAAAGGATATCACTGGTTTTTAGCTTTTATTCGTGATACGGGAGCCACAGTAGAACCATTGAACCAGGTTCCTATTGTGAGAGAGTTTTCCGACGTTTTTCCTGATGAGTTACTTGGATTGCCGCCAGAGCGCGACATCGAGTTTTGCATCGATCTGATTTCCGGCACGGGGCCTATTTCTATACCTCCTTATCGGATGGCTCCGGCTGAGCTTAAGGAGCTTAAGGATCAACTACAAGAGTTGCTGGACAAGGGACTTGTTCGTCCGAGTGTTTCACCTTGGGGAGCTCCTGTTCTTTTCGTCAAAAAGAAAGACGGAAGTATGAGACTGTGCATTGACTATCGTCAATTGAATCGAGTCACAGTGCGAAATAGGTATCCTTTACCTCGCATTGACGATCTATTTGATCAACTCCAGGGTGCAAGACATTTCTCCAAGATTGATTTGAGGTCAGGTTATCATCAATTGCGAGTCCGGAAAGATGACATTCCGAAGACTGCTTTTCGTACACCCTACGGGCATTATGAGTTTTTGGTGATGTCGTTTGGACTTACCAATGCCCTAGCAGCGTTCATGGACATGATGAACCGAATTTTCAAGCCATTCCTCGACCAGTTCATTATTGTGTTTATTGATGACATTCTGGTTTATTCTAGAAGTCATGAGGAGCATGAGAATCACTTGAGAATTGCTTTGCAGACATTGAGAGAACACCAGTTGTTTGCTAAGTTCTCAAAGTGTGCATTTTGGCTTGATAGTGTTGACTTTTTGGGTCATGTGGTTACGGGAGACGGTATCCGAGTGGATCCGAAGAAGATTGAAGCCGTACAACTTTGGCCTAGACCCGTATCGGTGACGGAGGTCCGTAGTTTCTTGGGATTAGCCAGTTATTACCGACGCTTCGTGCAGGATTTTTCAAGTATCGCTGCACCGATGACCGGACTGACCCGGAAGGGGATTCCTTTTCTTTGGACCGAGGCTTGCGAGCAGAGTTTCCAGCTGTTGAAGACGCGGTTGACGACTGCACCAGTTTTATCTTTACCTTCTGGACCGGGTGGCTATGTCGTCTATTGTGATGCTTCTCAAGTGGGACTTGGTTGCGTGTTAATGCAACAGGATAAGGTTATCGCTTATGCTTCTCGTCGGTTGAAGAGGCACGAGCAGAACTATCCTACCCATGATCTTGAGATGGCCGCGGTGGTATTTGCTCTTAAGATTTGGAGACACTACTTGTACGGAGAGTCGTGCCAGATTTTCACGGATCACAAGAGCTTGAAGTACATCTTCCAGCAGCGGGATCTGAATTTGAGGCAGCGTCGTTGGATGGAGCTTGTAAAGGATTATGATTGTGAAATTCTTTATCACCCGGGCAAGGCGAATGTAGTAGCTGATGCTTTGAGTCGTAGACCCGGAGGTAGCTTGTTCCATTTGAACGCAGTTCTGAGACAATCTTCTACAGATTGGCAGATCTTGTGTGATAGTAGAGTTCAATTCGAGTTCACTTCAGCCGGTGGACAGCTTGCTCATGTCCATGCTCGTCCACTTTTGCTTGATCTTATCCGTGATGCACAATCCGACGATGATCGTTTGTCCGAGATCTTTGAACTTGTTCGACAAGGTAAAGGTTCAGAGTTTGTGATTGATGACCAGGGTGTGCTACGTTTTGGGACTCGTTTATGTATACCAAATTCCAAAGAGCTAAGACGCGATATCTTAGAGCAGGCACATCAATCAGCTTACAGTGTTCACCCAGGTTCCACCAAGATGTATCGTGATTTGAGAGATGTCTACTGGTGGGAAGGGATGAAGAGAGATGTTTCGGACTTCGTTTCGAAGTGCTTGACTTGTCAGCAGGTCAAGGCTGAGCATCAAAGACCGGCAGGAGAATTGCAGCCTTTGCCTATTCCGGAGTGGAAATGGGAAGCCGAGGGCGAGATGCGGAAGAAATTCCCTCATCTTTTCGAAGGTATGCATATTAAGATTTTTAAATTCGGGGACCGAATTTCTTTAAGGGGGGGAGATTGTAACACTTTAGAATGCTTTTAGAGTAATTAAGCGAATGAATGCGGATTTTTAATAAAATTTAACCAAAGCTGTTTTTATATATTTTATTTGAATTAATTAATATTTTATTAAATTATTTTGTGACATGCACACACTTGTGCATGTTAATCTAGGGTTTTGGAGATGTTAACCATGCTAGGTTAACCATGACATTTTACTTTTTACCATGCCATATTATCTTTAACTTAAAAAGTTTACCTTTAAGATAAGTTTTATTTACATTTTCATTAAAAATCAAAAATGTTTTATTTTAATTAAAGAGAAGGATTTTAAAATTTGTGGCATGGGAGGCATAATGAATATGCAAGGTTGTCATGGAATCAAGGCATGAGTGGCATGAGTGTAAAGGAATGGTAGGTATGGTGGAAACATGCATAAGTGTTATGAAGAATCATTAAAGAGAAGGAATTTGGCTATAAATACCCACCCTCATCCTCCACATTCTCTCATTCACAAACCTTCAAAAAAAAATCATGTTTATGTTGTTTTGGAGCATGGATGGATAGGAATTCAGTCAAGTTTTGGTAAGGTATGATTTTAGTCTGTTTCGGTTTTAAAAAGATGACTGAAACTGGTTCGGAGTGCGGCTCTGGAATGCAGTCCAGAGCAGTTCTGGTTGTTGATTCTCGTTTTGTAATACTTTAAATCTTCTGTATGAAAATGTTATAGTGCGGAACTATATATCATAGTGAATATAAATCTGTTAGCTAACCAATGAAAGTGATTTCATTCATTTCTACTATCGTTTACTATTTAAACTGTATTTTAAATCAACAGAACGTATAGCAGTCCCAAACAGGGACAGAACGTATACCACTTTGTTTTTCAGTGCATAACTTCCAGTACACAATGGATATTATTGATCCGTATGATGCGTTGGAAACCTAACTGATAAACCTAAATTTTGTTCAACTATAGCGTCGCCTAATTTTGATCCCAACAGGGTGAAAACTGTGTTGCAAAATGGACATTCAGTTCAGAAACTGAAATTCCAGTAGCGAACACTTAAAATGAAACGACTGTATCTTGCGAACCCGAAATCCGATTGTACTAAAACAAATTTTGATGAACTGCCGACAGAGTGTACTTGTTACCGTATTTGTATAGTTTCACTAAATTTTGAGCTTATGATTCAGTTCTGTGGTTCGAGTCAGTCCTGCGCATCGTGTCGGTTCTGCGCGTGCGTGTTTTTCAGTCGTGTCACCTCACACGTTTAGTCACCACCAAATAGTTTGTATGAACTAAATCGTTAGCTAGGTGTCCGTGTCCGTGTGTTATCCTTAGTTTACTAATATTGGTAAGTATTGGCTTTATTTGTGTGATATTAGGATCGCAAGCAGGGACTTCAGACGAAAGAAGGAAAGGAAAGGAGGTGATTGGATTCACCTAATTCAGGATTGTCTGGTGAGTAGATTTAACATCTACGGGGAAATCGCCTGTGTGGCGCTAAGCGCCAAAGGCTAGGATTCAAGTGAATTACTTTAAGTGATATGCCTATTGACCATACATAGATAAAAACATATATTGATCTAGTAATAATTAGTACATCATATTTCAAGTTAAACATTGATATAATATTGATAGGACACTGCACCATTACAAACGGTTCATGTTGCACGAGCACTATATGTTACACACACACCGTTGGTAATTGCCATGTCACGCACACTATAGAAATGGCCTTAGATAAAGATATTGTACCGTATTCATGATTTGTAGTTAGATAGTTATTCTTGTATTAGTTCACATTATGATACTTACATTGCTGTAGTAATATTTTTATATGATGTTTGATTCGATTTCATGGATTTGAGAAATCACAAGATACTTTCTAAAAACTGGGATTTATTTATAAAAGTGTGGATTTCCCTTGATATGATCACATTACTTCCATATTGCATACATTGTAGTTCATGAATATATGCATTGAGATATTGTTTTCATGAGATTTCTGGATTTGAGAACCGCTGGTATATTTCAAAGAAAGCTATAAATTGTTTTAAACGGGGTTTCTCTTGATGTGATTTTGGGATGTCCACCATGAGTTTTCTCGGTTATGAGCTTGGTTTTCGAGACCCGATTCGAGGAGATGTGGGAACCGTCTGTGGGTACATGGTGGACCCGGTATGGTACCACGGGGCAAGAATGATATCGTGGTGTAGCCGATGAGCCTGGCAGAGGGCATACTACCTACCGGTGATTGGTTGGACTCGGCGGTTGTCCGGAGGATACCGGCCGGAGTCATGAGATATGGGTCGATTCGGAATGACGAAACCCAGAGATATGGACCGATTCGGAATGACGAAGTCCAGAGAGAGAGAGATATATGGATTTACGTATCGATGCTAGACACGGTGTTTTTCATGATGTTTCGAGTGTCGGTGTTGGACACTCAGGTTTTCCATGAGATTTATAGATGAGAGGGTCGGTCATAGTGACGGCGCCTGAGATATTGAGATTTACGTGTCGTTGATGGACACTGGATTTATTTTACTGATAGTGATTATGGATGAGTATTATGTTTACCCCATACTCAGGTATTTATGATACATTCTCTACATATAGTCATTTACCAGATCATGATTTACTGCAGTTCATATTGACATATATACCTTATCATGACACATATGTAGAAATGGTTGTTTATCGTACATACATGTGATTACTTGTACGATGTTATTTACTTCTCACGAGTTGGCAACTCACCCCCGTTGTGCCACAGCATTTGTGCAGGTTTGATCTGCAGTTTGGAAGCGTCAGGCTTCTTATTGCATCTTTTCCGTGGATACCGCTACTGTTGGGTTGAGACCCTTCTTTTTGGTATGTGGATTTGTGCGGTTATCCATTATTTCCATTCATGTATCTTATTTGTATCTAGTACTCTACATCTACTATTCATCTGTATTGACTTAGAAACTGAGAGGTTCGGTATTTGTACCTTATATGACTTTGGTTGTTGTGCTCGTATGAGCCGGATTTGATTCATATTATGTTATTTCTTCGCTATGGCGACATTTGTACACATGTTGTAGTTGTGTTTCATCTCTATGATTTGTATCATTCAGGATTGATTTTTACAAAGGAGATGCTTCCGAAATATACAAAGCAAAAATGAAACTTTAAGTTTTTCTACGATTTTTAAACTAAGATTCTAATTGTTTTAACTAATCTTTTAAACAAATGTTTTAAAGCTTTATCACTCTAATCTTTTCATGGTTTAGATTACTGGGTTTCGGCTTACTTGAGTTACGTTACGCCTTTAGACGTCACGTGATTTAAGTGCCGGTTACGTTCCTAATTTGGGTCGTGACAAATGTACGCAGCTTCCATCGTAGAGTCTGCAACGGTATCTTGTTTGGAACTCTTCCAACTTACCGCCCCTCCATTGAGGGTAAATACAAACCCTGAGATAGATTTGCTGTCATCCTTATCGCTCTGGAAGCTCGAATCGGTAAAGGCCTCCATTTGGAGATCTGTATTACCATACACCAAGAACAATTCTTTAGTCCTTCGTAAGTACTTAAGAATGTTCTTCGCAGCTGTCCAGTGGTTCTCCCCTGGGTTGGATTGATACCTGCTTACAACACTAAGTGCATAAGCTACATCTGGGCGTGTACATAACATCGCATACATTATAGATCCTACTGCCGAAGCATAAGGTATAATGCTCCTGCGAGCTCTCTCTTCATCGGTCTTTGGACAAGAATCCTTGGAGAGAGTGACTCCATGGCAAGCGGGTAAGGCACCCCGCTTGGAGTCTTCCATACTAAACCTTTTTAGGATGGTGTTGATGTACCTGGTTTGGGACAATCCCAATAACTTTTTGGATCTATCCCTATAGATCCTTATGCCCAGGATGTATGTAGCATCACCCAGGTCCTTCATGGAGAACCTCAGTGATAAGAATGATTTGACCGACTGTAGCATAGGAATATCATTTCCTATCAGAAGAATGTCATCCACGTACAATACGAGGAATGTGACAGCTCTTCCTACAGCCTTCCTATAAACACAAGGTTCATCTGGATTTTTGATGAAATCAAACTCTTTGATAACATCATCGAAACAGATGTTCCAGCTCCGAGATGCCTGCTTTAACCCATATATGGATTTAAGCAGCCTACATGCTTTCTCGCTGCTCCCACTGTCAATGAAGCCCTCTGGCTGATCCATATAAACGCATTCTTCTAAATCTCCATTTAGAAATGCTGTTTTAACGTCCATCTGCCAGATTTCATAGTCGTAGTGAGCAGCAATAGCAAGTAGGATCCGAATGGATTTAAGTATGGCTACGGGCGAAAAAGTTTCGTCATAGTCCAAACCTGGTCTTTGACGAAAGCCTTTCGCCACAAGTCTTGCCTTATAAGTCTCTACCTGCCCATCCACACCAATCTTTCTTTTAAAGATCCATTTGCACCCTACAGGTTTTACCCCAGGTGGTACAACGTCCAAAGTCCATACTTTGTTGGTGTACATAGACTCCATTTCGGATCTCATGGCATCCAGCCACTTCACAGAGTCACCACTCCACAGAGTCACCACTCGTGATAGCTTGCTGAAAACTGGTAGGATCATCATCATCCATGATGCAATCTTCTCCGTCACCATCAATGAGGAAACCGTAGTACCTCTCCGGTGGGCGAGAAGTCCTACCAGACCTACGGAGTGGCCGAGGTTCTTCAGTTTCTGTTGCAACAGCCGGTTCAACCAAATCGTCATTTGTAGTTTGTGTCTCCAGAACCTCTTCTAGATCTACCACCTTGCCATCATCTTTATCTGTGAAAAACTCTTTTTCCAAGAATGTGGCATACTGAGAAACAAACACCTTTTGTTCCTCTTTGTGGTAGAACAGATATCTACAAGAATTCTTTGGATATCCCACAAAGTTACACATGACTGACCGTGTCTCGAGTTTGTCCGGATTCTGCTTTTTAACATAGGCCGGGCAACCCCAAATCTTAATTCTCTTAAGAGATGGTCTCTTCCCATTCCATATCTCATATGGCGTGGTAGACACGGCTTTGGTTGGAACCCTGTTTAGCAAAAACGCTGCGGTCTCCAATGCATGCCCCCAAAACGAGACTGGTAACTCAGCGTCACTCATCATGGACCGGACCATATCTAATAGGGTCCTATTCCGTCGTTCTGACACACCGTTGTGCTGTGGTGTGTAAGGAGGAGTGAGCTGAGAGAGAATCCCATTCTCTTTTAGGAAGTTTGCAAATTCTGTACTGAGATACTCTCCACCTCGATCTGATCGAAGCATCTTAATACTCAAGCCGGTTTGTTTTTCTACTTCTTGTTTATATTCAATGAATTTCTCGAAAGCTTCGGACTTGTGCTTTAATAAAAATACATGACCGAATCTTGAGAAATCGTCGGTGAATGTAATGAAGTATGAAAAACCGCCTCTAGCCTGTGTAGACATTGGCCCATATACATCACTATGTATGCGGCCAAGGAGCTGAGTAGCTCTTTCTCCGTGTCCGGTAAACGGAGTTTTGGTCATTTTACCCTTGATACAAGACTGGCAAGTCGCATAAGATTTATATTCAAAAGAGTTTAAATATCCATCTTTGTGTAACCTGTTTAGTCTTGTTTCGTTAATATGACCAAGTTTACAATGCCAAAGAAAAGCTTCATTTAATTCTGAAAGTTTTCTTTTATTAGTGTGTTGTATACTGAAAACTGTGTATTGATTTAGGACATATATTCCGTTATTAAGCGTACCATACCCAACCAACATTTGATTTAGGTGAATGTTCATAACATTGTTCTGCAACACAAAATTATATCCTTCATTGTCCAACAAAGAAACGGATATTATATTACACAGCATACTTGGTACAAAATAACATGGATTCAAAATCAAAATACATCCAGATGGCAACCCCAAGTGATACTCTCCCACTGCGACTGTATGTACATTGGAACCATTTCCAACGCGGAGAGTATGGTCACCTGTCTTCAAAACCTTGCTATTTCTCAGCCCCTGCATAGAATTGCAAATGTGAGAACCTGAACCGGTATCCAATACCCAGGAAGCAGAGTTTATAGAAAAACAGTTTTCAGTCACAAACGCACCTGAAGCGGAAGCATCGCCATGCTTCTTCTTGAGACTTAAGTACTCCGTGCAATTGCGCTTCCAATGTCCTGTCTTGTGGCAATGAAAACACTCGCCTTTCCCCGGGTCTCCAGCTTTGGACTTTCCCTTTCCCTTCACCTTTTTAACTCCGCCCTTAGGATTAGTGGGTTTCTTCTTTTTCTTTCCCTTGGCCTTAGCTTTCGGGCGAGAAGAAGAAGACTGTCCAATAGTCATAACGGGAGTTTTTACTGACTTCATAGTGCTCTCTGCACTCCTTAACATATTAAGGAGTTCAGGGAGTTCCTTCTCCATGCCATGCATGTTAAAGTTCACTATGAACTGAGCAAAGGTGGAGGGTAGGGACTGCAGAATAATATCTATATATTATTCATTGTCCATCGTCCATCCAAGGTCCTCAAGCTCTTCTATAAGAGCTATCATCTTCAAAACATGGTCTCCAACTGGTGTGCCAGGGGCCATTCGCATCTGAAACAGTTTCTTTGATGCTTCGTATCATAATTCGCAGGATTGCTCCCCATACAACTCCTTTGTATGGAGCAATATACCGTGAATGTCCATGTCCTCGTGCTGCTTTTGATGTGTGTTGTCCATCGATGCAAGCGCGAGGCATTTTGCCGTGGCACAGTCAGCGTCCAATGTCTTGCGGACTTCAATGTCCGCAACTGAGGATTTTGGACCTGGGACGGGCGGGGCTGAAGCCGTGAGGACATATGATACTTTATCATAAGTCAAGGCGATCTTCAGATTCCTCAGCCAGTCTTTATAGTTGGTCCCATTCAGTTTGTTTTTATCTAGTAGAAGCTTAAGTCCAGTCATTGGTATCTGCCATTAAGAGAGAGAAAAGAATACACTCAGCGAAAGCTCTTGCATAGATTAGATTGGTTTATTATCTTGTCTAATCGATGTTTCCCACTGCTTTTTATCAAGTTTTTCTTTCAAAGCTTAAAAAGAAAAACTAGCCAGGATTAATTACAGTCTACAACTTCGCTAACCGTTCAGCCAGGCCAGTGTCGGTACTTTGAGGGAGGTTCCCCGTGCTTTCGTACGGACCTAATTAGAGTAAACCTCGTTTTCCCAGAGGCGGAGCCCCGTTAACACCTTTCTAGACACCTAATGAGTTGGCTAATTGTAAACTGTAAAACTCTCCTAGGAGCAACTATTGCCCACAGTGGGATCGGGATCCAACCATCACATGGAAGGTATGCAATCTCATTGCAAATTTCAACACTTGAAATTCCCGATGTAATTTTTACCCCTAGTACTTATGACCTTAACTATGGTCAACAAATCATAAGTACCAGTCAAGTTCTACCCGTCATTTCTTGATCAATTAGACCCACCCATATGACCCTTAACTATAGTCAACAAAGTCGCATGAATGTCCTAATTAATCTGCATCATATGCAGTGTAGGAAGACATCACTTAGCTACCGTACACTACGCCTTAACTAAAGTCAACAAACGTAGCACGAATACTAAGTACTCTACTTCCTAAAATGACGGAGGGTTGCGAATGATTTTTAAGAAAATCTTTAACGCTTTGAACTTGATATCGTTGTAGAATCAAACAGTTTTCAAAAGGAGTGGCTTAAGCTCCGCAGTTTTGAAATGTAGCTTTTTCATAAATAGCCGAGTGGTTTTCAAATCCGATTCTACAACATCTTTTTAGGTTTATTTTCTTTACATTAATCACATTAATGTAATCCCATCATTTAAGTCCTTAAGCCAATCACAGAAAAGAAACGAAAATAACACGTACGCTTATGTCATCCGCATTCGCCACAATGTTCCGTTATGCACCGTTAGGTTACTTAACTAATGGCATACCGGGACGGGACTAGCGCGGGTGTAAAACATAAGCAACGTCTACTATATATCATATATATAATATGTCATTCGTCTCAGATATCACAGAAAACAGGCAGCAGAAACATATATATAACGTAGGATATCCTAGGACGTCCGTATTTAGTATTTAGCCAGAATAGAAAATACGGATTCCACGGTCGCGATGAATAGCCAAGCTCACACCCTGGACCCCTACGAGAGCGGCAAGTGACCCTACCAATTCTGGAGTTTAGGAGACCCGGTCTCGACTCCTCGAGATGGCCTCCCACTGAACCCCAGAACCCGGTCACTTGTGCTCCCCTCCTTGGGTCCACCCTAATGCGGAAAAGTAAATAATATACAACACTGGTAACACAACCTCAACCCGGAAGTGCCCCAAATAAAAGAATATTACATTACATTTGAATTTACATGAATGAAAATATAAAACTCTCATCTCACATAAAAACCCCCGGCTATTCAATCGCCACAATCCTGCACATCATATCTCAGCAACACATAATATCTCATATCATCAACGTAAGAAAGTATGCATACCCCAATTGTCGTTGACGTATAGCAACGAAACCGGCGATATCGAACATACTACACTTACGGTCACAGAAAAGAAAGTGTAAAACTACAATATTTGGAATCCAGATTCTCTTTAGACATCATAAATGCGAAATATCACATATTTCATATTTCATGCCTAAACTATATGAATTCCACATATTGTATCACATTCCAGATAAACAGACAGTATTAAAGTTTTCGAACGAACGATCAAGTACCCAAGATTCACTAAAGCTCAACACTTGAGCAGGGTTCAAAAAATCCAGAGTGTGACACAGTAGTAGCGGTCCAGCCATAGAAGGGTCAAGCCAACGCCTCACATGTGGCATGCCGTACTGCCCCAAACCCTAAGGTTCAAAGGGCAGTTCGAGACGGTCACATAATCGAGTTAAGGTTTGTTGTCTTCTAGAGGGACCACCGCAAAAAGACTTGCACGTATCTCCAAAGTATTTAAACCCCGTGAATAGTGAGCAAATGATACTCATTCAAACACTTCAATACTTTCTAATTTACCCGGAAAAGCTACGAAATGAAAATCCCGATCGAATCGACGAGTCCAAAAACATCTCCAGAATTTTTCAAAACTAAATACAGATTAAAAATACCCAAAAAAATATACAAGCAAATTCCTGAATTACTGTAAAACAATTATCCATCAATTTATACATACGGCCGCGGAACCGCGGCCTAAGCAAGCTTAGGCCGCGTTTCCGCGGCAATAATCACTGTTCATGGAATAATTTTTGTACCGTAATCCTTATTTTTTCCTGCTGTATTTTTTACATATTTTTAATTCTGAAAAATGTCAAATTTTAGAAAATTTCCAGAGAGCACCCTAAAAAGCTGTATTTCGGTTCGATCGGAGTTTTAACTTCGTAAAAAGGTCGCCTAATGTTCTAGGTCGGCTCTGATACCAATCTAAGGTTTGTTTAGCACCTTATGAAGAGTTTTGAAGCATCACATGTCCAAAAGTTTAAATTTTTATAGTGCTAAACAAACATGCAAAGGAATCGATCCTAGAAAATTAGGGTTTCGAAACAATTAAGCTAATAAAGATTAGGGTTTGAAAGCTACAACCTTTGTAGCTCCCCTTTTGCTTGACTCCTTGATCTCTAAGGTGTTGGAAGAAGGTCCACTTGTAGTCCTCTTTCGTCCACGACGATCCACCCGAAGTTTCCCGCCCAAGCTTTTAACTTTGGAAAAGCAAAGAGAACACTCTAATCAAGTTGGCTAGACTTGAGTAGAATGATGTTGTGGTTATGGATCTCACTTCAAAAACCTTTCTTTAATTATGTTTAACTCACTAGAAAAAACTAGAGAGGAAAAGATGAAGGAGGATGAAGATGGTGGCTATTTTCAACTAGAGGTGAAAAAAATAACCCTTAAGTGAAAAGAAATGAAATATAACCTTTTATATTTTATTCCTTCTCACTTCAACCATGATTAAATGATGGATAGTTAATTTAACTTGGGTTTTAAATGATAAAGAGAAGGATAACCCTAGGTTAGTGGTAGTTGAGCATGGTTAGGTTAAAGGAAGAATGTAGAAGCTAGAATGATTATCTTTTCCTTTTCATTTTCTTTTAAATCCAAAATCAAATAATAATCCATTATTTAATCCATGGTGTGAGCCTTATATTGCCACCATTTCCATATGCTAACAACCATGATGGATGGGTGTATGTATGTATGCATGTATGCACATCCACATGTGCATGAAACTAGCATGAAAGAAAGAAAGAAAAGCACACATGCATGCACACATCCATCATCCAAGAAAAGGTTTCAAGTGAGAAAACTAATGGTTAAATGATAAATCAACACTTGATTCATCAATCCGGCCATATCACATATGACCCCACCAAAAGCAAGCCGCCCGATCAATGTTCGGTATCATATACGCACATTTCAATCGGGTGTTTGCGCATATCGCATACGCGCACCACAACGTTTCGCCTGGACTGGGTAACTCCTATGTGGGACTCTAAGACTCGTCAATACGCCGGCAGAGGGTGATGATCATATCAAGTACCCCCAAGCCGCAAGCGGTCAGCTAAACGTAACGGCCACCCGGGTATTGAGCGATCAGAAGAAAACAAGCGAACCTGCTACAACTCCCGTCGAGCCAACCGGCAACACTACCGTACAGTCCGGTCTCTTCGTCAGATATGCTGCATATCGAGCCTAGGGATGGTCACGTCGACCCTAATAACTCAATAAGTCGTGCCAGTGAATGGTCTATAACAGATCGAGAAACTACTGATAACACTTATCAGCAAATCTTAGCAGCCCTGGCCAGGGACTTGCTGTTATAACCAGTCGGGCACAGCACAGCATCAACTCCCAATACCGAGAGAGACGAAACCCCTCCTATCGCTCATCGTCTTCGTGTGTCTCGGGACTGTACCCAACGGCCACCTGTTTGCACGACTCAGTAGAGCCGTGGTAGGGTGGCAATCAAAGTATAGTGGGAGGACACACAAGACTCCATGACGATCTCGGGTCTACAGACTAACCTGTACCAGTGTCACCTGAGAACTGCTATCCGACGATAGATATAATTCCATATAGGAGTTCTCGGTGAGTCCGTCCAGTGTACCCAGTCACCACTGAGCACCCGTATATGATCTTGATGTCAAACATCGATGAATGTGGGAACATTCATCACCCATCGTATGGGTCTAGTATCATATACGCTAGTCTACTCTTGTATATCAATGCCCCGTCTCGATATACCTACGACTAGGGACGTTCCAGGATATGCTTATAGACTACAGATGTCCCACTAGTATGATCTCCATCATAATCAGAGTAGTCAAGCCGATATCCTCAGGGCTTTATCAGCATGTATGAATGAATAAAAGCATGATCAAATCAACATGTCAGATAAAGTAGAACCAGATAGCATACTATCATGTCGAGCAAGAATGCAAACTGAATATATATACATGTATAGATACATCCACTATCACATAATGGCCTCTAGGGCCTACATATATCCAACATACTAACTCTTTCTCTGTTTCCAGTAAACGGAGCAATAGCCATCTTATCTTTGTGACATGACTGGCAAGTTTCACAAGATGTAAATTCAAACTGATTTAAATATGCATCTAACTGTAACTTAGCTAGTCGGGTCGTATTGATATGACCTAGTCTACAATGCCTCAAGAAGGATTCGTTCATTTCTGAACCTTTCCTCTTGTGTGTGTTCTGTACGCAAAGAACAGTGGTTTGATTTAGAATATATATGCTTTTAGATAACATGCCTGAACCGATCAACCCTTGATATAGGAAATGTTCAAGACATTATCCAACAATACAAAATTATATCCTTTCTTTAATAAATAAAGAGACTGATATGATGTTGTATATCAGGTTCGGTATCTAATAACATTCGTTCAGAATCAATGTATTTAGTAATACAGGGTGATAACTGCCAACACCTTGGCTGCAACAATTGCACCGTTTTCAACTCTTGAAACTTATCACCCGTTCCCAGTTCTCTACCTATCTATAGCCCATGTAACAGATTACATATGCGGGATCCTGATCCGGTATCACATACCCAGGACGTAGAGGATACTGAGAAACAGTTCTTGGTAATGAATACACCCGAAGAAGATGCATCATCATGCACTTTCTTCGTTTGGGCGGCATAGGAATCCTGGTATTCCCCTATTCCCTGCTCGGTCTTATAACAATTATAAGTTGGAGCGGGACCAACGTTCCCCAGCTCAGTATAACAAGCGGGTTCGGTCAATACATCCATATTATTATCTTGATTAAGGTGTGACATGGTCACTACCTGGAGAGAGAGAGAAGAAAACACTCTGCGTGCGCTCTTGCAAGATTAGATTGGTTATATATTTTATCTAATCAGGATGGCTCCCATTGTTTTTATCAAATCTTCCTTCAAACCTTAAAAGGAAAGACTAGCCGGGATTAATTACACTCTACAAGTTCACCAATTTTTCCGCCAGGCCAGTGCCGGTACTTTGAGGGAGGTTCCCCGTGCTTTCGCACGGACCTAATTAAAATAAACCTCATTTTTCCAGGGGCGTAACCCCGTTGACACCTTTCTAGACACCTACTTGATCGGTTAATTTTAAAGTGCAAAACTCTCCCAGGAGTAACAATTACTCGCAGTGGGTATCAGGATCCAACTATCTCATAGAAGGTATGCAATCTCATTGCAAATTTCAACACTTGAAACTCCCGATAATGGTTTTTACCCTTAGCACTTTTGACCTTGACTATGATCAACATATCATAAGCACTAGTCAAGTTCTACCCGTCATTTCGTGATTAATTAGACCCACCCACATGACCTTGACTATGATCAACATATCATATAACTGTCCTAACTAATCGCATCATATGCTGTGTAGGAAAACATCACTTAGCTACCGTACACTGCGCCTTGACTATAATCAACATACGCAGCACGAATACTAAGTACTCTACTTCCTAAAATGACGGAGGGTTGCGGATGGTTTTTAAGAAAACCTTTAACGCTTTGAACTTGATCTCGTTGCAGAATCAAATGGTTTAAAATGGAGTGTTTTTTGAGGCTTTTGCTAGTTTCGTTAAAGAGGTCACTCCCAGTGAAGGGATCTCGGCTCTTTCCTCGTCGAATGAAGTGCAGGATATTCATAATACCACTATGCAAAGCAAGAACTAGAAAAGCAATCAAAAGAAAAACCGAAGGTTGTAGCATCTGCTAGTTATTACTAAAGAGGTCACTCCCGGTGAAGGGATCTCGGCTCTTTCCTTATCGAATAAGGTGCTGGATGTTCTACAAGGAACACCGCTATGCAAAGCAACAATTAGAGCTACTTGATTTTTGGAATTCGATTCCACGACATCTTTTAGTTTTATTTTCTTTCATCAATTTCATTAATGAATGTCCCATCATTGAAGTCACCTAAACATCACAGATAAATACAACGTACGCTTATGCCATCCGCATTCGCCACGATGTCCCGTCTGCACCGTTAGGTTAGGTAACTAACGGCAGAGTGGGGATGTAACATTTTCAAAAATATAAAATATTAATTTTGGGAATTTTTATAATTTAATATTATTTTATTGATTATTTTAGTATTTAATGCAAATAAATAGGAAAAATGTTAGAAAAATTATGAAAAATTATGGAAAATTCTAAAATGGGTTAATTATTGAAATTATGACATTTTTAAGTTTTTGTGATTAGCTTGACACTAATTTAGTGCTAATCGCGATAAAAATCGCTAATCGGGTTTTTTGGCAATTTTGTGCAAAACTTGCACATATCACATTTTCTACACTTGTGCATTTTTCTAGCCATGGTTTTCATTTGGGTTTACTATTCTTGTGAGAAGGCTTTGGGAATTATGGAGAAAAAGAGAAAAGAAAATGTAATGATGAGGGTAGGTGAGAGAGAGAGGTGGACCTTTGACTTATAACCCTTAGCCATTCTTTTTCCTTTTCATTTCTCTCTCCCTCCTCCATACTTGCTGCTGCTGCCCCTTCTCCATCTCCCTCCCCTCTTCAACTCCCCACTTCATCTCATAAAACACCCCAAAACCCCAATCTCCTTTCATTAAAAATGTGCAAAATCCCTAGATCTACACATGGAGCTAAAGAAGCATGGATTTGGCCACTAGGGGGCAACTCAAGAATTTTCTTGAGTTGCTAATGAAGGTAATTTCTGAACCATTTGCTTAATTATAGCTTTTCCTTTAACCCCATG
This sequence comes from Agapanthus africanus, assembly GCA_030015575.1. Taxonomy (NCBI): domain Eukaryota; kingdom Viridiplantae; phylum Streptophyta; class Magnoliopsida; order Asparagales; family Amaryllidaceae; genus Agapanthus; species Agapanthus africanus. Next base: position 358,672,034 of record JASDDO010000012.1, read on the forward strand.
TTTAGATTATATCGATATTGTGTGATATTATGGATTTGATGAAAACCTAGTTAGGGTTTGAGAGGAACTTGGGTTGTATTGTGAAATTGAGTTCAATTGAGGATACACCAACACCCTAGTGTATGAATTGAGACCCTAACCTGAAGCAAACACCAGAATACGGATTTTAGAAACCAATATCGGGGAAATTGTGTAATCTGTCACTGTTATTTGGAATCTGCTAACACCCCGAGAACCCTAAAATAATATTGAGTGGGATTTGAGATGTGCAGGCACCCTAGAAGCAACACCCAAAACCCTAGCCCCTAACTCTTCTTCCCGGCCGCCAAAACCTCCTTTCTGGCCGCAAATTGCGGCCAGACCAGAGAGGAATCTCCTCGTTTTGTGTGCCTGACCCCATTTCATCAATTCTTGGCCCTGGGTACTTCTAGTTTTGACAGATTCTATCTAGGGTGAAATCTGGGACATATATCCTAAGTTGTTGTTTTGGATTCGTATTTCCGTATTCCGTATTTTTGATTCTGAAATGGTGGAATGTGTTTTGCCTCGACTATTTGTCGTTTATACGACGATATAGAGGAGTTATTGATGGTTTTGAAGGCGTGCCATAGGTTTTCACCTATAGGCCCCTTATCGTATCGTTTTGGATTTTATGCGCCGTTTTAGATTGGATTTGGTTTTAATGCGCATATACGATATTTTGATGTGTAGGTACCCATGAAGACTTCGGGACGACAAGCATACGTGGTGACGTCCGCAATTGGTGATGCAAGGTGAGTAGATTATATCTACAGGGGGAAGTCGGGTGGATGGCGTATAGCACCCCCGCAGTCCGTAGATAGATTACTTTGCAGTTTATTGTGATATAGGTGTATTGTGGATAATGTAGGGTTAGAAGTGACTAGTGTAGTTCATAGTCGCGAACCCTAGGATAGAATTACACCTACACACACACCCTTGCTTATCACTTGTACTTGCACTGTGATTGATGATATGTGATGACTTTGGAGATGAGTCGATGATGTGGGCTTGGTGCCCTGGGATCGGTGATTTGATACGATTCATATGTGGGATATGACTTGTGCTTCTTGCGGGTTTGGGATATGTGTTTACCCCCGCATGCATACTTACTGATGTTACCGTTTTGTACTAGACATAGAGTAGTACTCCAGACTATATGATCTGATGATGGTGATATCTGTTATGTGATGAGACAGTGAGATGTTGACCCCTGTACCCAGCTTTTGGGGATGCCGTACGATGATTTACCGTACGAGCCGATATTGATGATAGATCCGCACTCATAACTCGAGGATATCTTACGATATGACATTGAGGCGGGATCACCGACTTTATATCTTTATATATATATACCGACTCAGATTTAGGTGGTTTCCACACCTACCCCTCCTGATTGACCTGTTACTTAGATGTAGTTTGCATAGTAGATACTTCACTGTGGTGTTGACTACTAGATATCTGCATTTTCCTGCTATTTGCATTGCTGGTATATGTTCATTGCTATATTATTATCATGCTGTTAGGACACCAGCACCATTATCGATGATGCGTATGCTCCACGTACACTATTTGCCGGCTCACACACTTCATCATCGATAATTGCCATGCCACTACACTGTAGTACTATTGCATTCATGAGATGATTCTTCCTTCGACTTATGCACATTACTATTCCATGTTGCATGATTCCCGATATGATTACCTTTCCTTATATGTCGTATACATCATGGATTGATTGCATAGCACATCGCATTGGATTTACTTCCTGATGTTGGATTTTTCATGTGATTTCTGGATTTGGGAACCGTAGTCTTTTTCCAATAAGTAACCATTTAAAAACCCGGTTCCCTTGATATGATATTTGGGGCGTGGCCCCGTGTTTTCTCGGTGCTAGAGGATGTACTGAGAGAGGGCTGACCCGGACTGACGGAAGCCCGATGGATTGATAGAGGGCTGACCCGGACTGACGGAAGCCCGATGTACTGAGAGAGGGATGACCCGGACTGACGGATTCCCGATATATATATACTCTGATAGAGGGCTGACCCGGACTGACGGATGCCCGATGGATTGATATAGGGCATGATCCGGAATGACGGATGCCCGATGCATTGAGAGAGGGATGACCCGGACTGACGGATTCCCGATATATATATACTCTGATAGAGGGCTGACCCGGACTGACGGATGCCCGATGGATTGATATAGGGCATGATCCGGAATGACGGATGCCCGATGCATTGAAAGAGGGATGACCCGGACTGACGGATTCCCGATATATATATACTCTGATAGAGGGCTGACCCGGACTGACGGATGCCCGATGGATTGATATAGGGCATGATCCGGAATGACGGATGCCCGATGCATTGAGAGAGGGATGACCCGGACTGACGGATTCCCGATATGTACTTTGATGTAGGGCATGATCCGGAATGACGGATGCCCGATACAGGAAGATTTATGTGTCGATGCTAGGCACGGGTTTCATGATGTTTTTCCATGATTTTGTTTATATCCTCACATTGCATACATGATGCTTATCGTCAGTGGGTGACGAGTGGACGGGTTCCACATATTTATAGACATGGTTCATATACAGACTGGATTTACACGTATCTTACACCAATATTAGTGGTATGGGACGCTAATATATGTGTATTGATATCTTTGATATTTCATCATATCTACCTTATGCAGGCATACCTTATACTGATGACATGTTATTACCTGAGTGCCTGGCACTACATACGTGATTAGATGTTACCTTGCCACCTTATTACACTCAGATATATTCTTGTGGATTATATTATTGATCGTTGACTTAGGTTTATGTCTTGCATTCTGTTTCTGCTTGTAGATGTTTCTATTCACGAGTTGGCAACTCACCCCCGTTGTGCCACAGTTCTTGCAGGTTCTGCCGTACAGGTTCTTTTGCGGCAATTCTGGCACACTTTCTTCTTGCGGGTGATTTGCTTTGGTAGGTGGTTTCTTTCGCATCAAGAACCACCATTGTATTTATTTATTTCATTGTATCTAGAAATTGTCCATCAACCAAAACTTGTATATTCTTTCAGACTCAGAGACAGTGTTGTATTATTCGACCTTAGAGTCGCGCTTAGTAGTATTGCGGTTTTCTTGCTACTTTTGAGCTTTCTTTTGGTTTTGATCCTCGCCACTTGGCGTTGTATATTATCATATCATTGCGTGGTTGTGACCGTCGATTGACGAAGAGCTAGCTCCCGCTTGGGGATGCCTTTATCATTGCATATATATCGTTATTCTTGTTTTACCCCATTCGGGGCCATTTTTACAAAAGAAACTCTGCCGAAATTTCTGGAAAAGATTGTACTGTTTTTAAAAATACACATTCGGCTTAGTTATTTAAAAACCTTGATTTCAAACATGTTTTCTTCACTTCTTTAACCCAGTTTCTTTACTTATTCTTCAAAATGGTTTTAGATTTCTGGGCTTTTGGCTTACTTGAATCAGATGGAGTCCTATAGGCTTCATATGGTTCAAGGGCCAGTCACGTGCTCTTTCGGGTCGTGACAAAGTTGGTATCAGAGCGCTAGGTTGACCTTGGTTCGAGTCTAAGTTTGACTATGTTGAGCCTAGGGAGTTATTTATATACGGAACTTAGGCTTGACCTTACGGAACTTAGACTTGGTCGAGGGGGTATTCGACCCGAACTTTCGTCGTACTAGGATGACCCTTGGTTGATGGATTAGGTAACTAAAGTAGAGTGACGTACCGTTGGTATGTTCCGCGGCATACTTACGACACGCCACTCCGCTTAAGGAACCTTAGGATGTACATACTTTCGAGATCAGTGATTCTCTTCATATCCAGGATTATACATCCATTTGAGATTCCCGCTTCTACTAGTTTCATGATCATACCTTTATTGATGCTGTTCCTTCCTATGATCATGTATCCACTTTGGATCTGTTGTTTCCCTTCTTGCCACTGATGTGCTCTCTTTGATACTCGATTGAGATTCCTGTCACCATGTTTGAGCGCAGTTTGGGCTGCTGCTAGGGTTACGGCCGGTGTGAGCTCGTTTGGTACGAGGGCCGACCATTGTGTTTTCTGGTGACATGGGAACGTCTCGAGTTAGTGTTGGTGATTGTGACCTCTGGTGGAGGCGAGTGCTTGGTCTTGCACCGGATGATCGGGCCATTGTTAGAGCTGCCAGTTGAGAGAGGACTGTGGATGTACAGCATACCTCAGGGATGTGATGTCGCCTATCGTGCAGACAGATGGACCAGTTGTTGCTGAGATTGACAGGATGTTGCTTTCGGAGCTTACGAGCTGAGATCGCCGGAGCTTTCAGGTAGATATGCGACAGATGATAGCTAGTCTACCCGATTTGAGAGACGAAGGTGATTCGTCCGATTTTTGCGCCGGAGCGGGCCCAGTTGTGTTGAAGATCTCCAGTATGGAGAGTCTTGCTCAGATCTAGAGCAGACCGACTCAGAGATGACCGCTTATGTATCGCCTTTCCTGGTGGATTGAGGCGTTGTTCGGCGTACAGGCGTATGAGCCAGTTGCTGCTGCAAATGACGAAGTATCGCCCAGATGGTTGGAGCTACTGCAGCATGAGCATGTTCTTAGAGTGATGATAGCGAGTTGCTAGTTACCGAGGATGGATGACTAGGACGTGTGGTGAGTTCGCTTACCCCGATGCGAGGTCATCAGGCGGATTGATTCCAGCTAGAGACGACTTCACGCAGGTTCGTGAGAGTCGATAGAGACGATCGAACGTCAGGAGCCTATTTTCCAAGTTTAAAGTATACGGAAAGACATGCAGGTGATTCTATGGACCCTCTAGAAGAATGAAACCCTAACTCGACTTAATGACCGTGTGACAGCCTTTGAACCTTAGGGTTTGCGGCGGTTCCGCGGCGCCATTAGTGAGGCTTGGGTTTGCCCTTCTACGGCTGGACCACCGACGCTGTGGCATGTACTCGATACTATTAAACTGTACCCGAGATGTGAGCTCTTGGGGGATTATGAGGATCTGACGAGTCGATCGGATGGTTCGACATCTTTCGGATATCGTGATGGGACACTGCTTGGGAGACTCCAGATGCGAGCGTAGCCGTTGGAGCACCGTACATGCAGCCATGATGAGGCGAGTCCGAATCAGTCGACATTGACGCAGAGTGAAGAAAAGAGTTCGCGAGATATTTCGACGAGATGATGTCCCCCTCCGCTGACATTAGAGATGTGATATGCACCCCGAGGCGTGGTATATGGATATATCTTCCAGAAAGAAGCGCGATAAGTATGCAGCCGTTCCGGAATAAGCTTTAGCTTCAGCATTGGATGATGACTTCCGGGCAATTCGGCAGGATTGAGATTTGAGAAGGAACCTCGACAGGACTTTTCTGGAGTACGTTACGAAAAGACCTGGACCCAGGAGTGGTCATTTTGCGCACACCCAGCAGGCCAGAGTTCGGCATTGTCGACAAGGTAGTTGACCAGGTTCGGATAAAGGAACTTAATCAGATGCGTTGCGAATTGATCAAGGACGGACGAGTGATGAGTATTCCTCCGATGGTTGGGACGCGTTCCCGAGGACCAGTTCGGCCTGACATCTTCTACAGAGTGATGAAGCTACAGAATATGCGATTTCGAGTCCGTGTGAGAGACTTCAGAGAGCCAGAAGCCGACGCCAGTGATATGCTGCCTTACGAGTGGTCGTGAGGTTTGACCGAGAGGTGACCAGAGAAGTGCCAGAACGGAATCGTCCCCGTTAGCACACCTGACAGGGCCGATGAGCCGATTGACTGTGAGATTGGTAATCCGCAGAGAAGATAAGAACCCAGAGAGTCAGAAGACGCCAGACCGTGAGCAAGAGGCAAGTGGATATCCTGCGCTGCTAGCAGTGGATTGCACTGACTCCTTCTCGACTTTGAAGGAGGAACTACCGAAGACGGTATTTATGATTTGTGATTTTGTGATTTGATTATCACGTATCCGTCATTTTGGATTTCGGTGTTTTGGGCGTTCTGTTGCATGATTTAGTTTTGGTGACTGAGTTTCATGATATTGGTTTCATGCACCCACTGGACATTTATATATTTTACGTAGAGTTTTCATGCATTTTAGTGTTATGCTTTGATTCGTGCACGCTGATGCACACGGTTGTGAGATTCTCCTTTGCGGTACACCTGATTTTGGTTTGAGCCGCATTATATCGTTGATTTTGACCCGGATTTTGATGGTGGATTTTTGCACTCCGTGCTGGTGATATGCTTTACGCCTGTTCGGTGTTTGCTATTGGATTTCGTGATTCCGTGCATGTTGAGTGCGTAGGGCCTAGACTTTCATTCGTGCATGATGGATGCACCGGTTTGGATTTTCGCGCATGTTGGGCGCATGTTTTTAGATACAATTTTGGTGCACGCCAGATGCGCTAAATCGGGATTTTTTTTGTGCATGTCACATGCACCTGATTTTTTCTGTCAGACACATACGTTACCCATGACAGATGCTTCGTGCACACCCGTTGCACCTAGATGTTGTTTTGTGCACCTGTTTAGCACATATATGGATTTTTGATTTCAGTGCGCACCAGACGCACAGGATGGTGTTATGTTTAGATTAGATGTCTACATGTGTAGTTCCGATCCATATCATATCGGTTTTGTATTGGATTTGACATTGTGTTTTTATATCGACTCCGATGATTGCGAGATGCTTGACGGAGTTTTGCTTTTGAGTTATCTGCTCATTTTTCATGCGCATGCATTGCGCTGTGATGTTTTATGTGTTGATATTTTCGGAGCCCCGACAAATGGATTATTACTGAAATTGTTTTTGTATTAGGGATTTAAATTTAAATTCGGGGACCGAATTTCTTTAAGGGGGGTAGATTGTAACATTTTCAAAAATATAAAATATTAATTTTGGGAATTTTTATAATTTAATATTGTTTTATTGATTATTTTAGTATTTAATGCAAATAAATAGGAAAAATGTTAGAAAAATTATGAAAAATTATGGAAAATTCTAAAATGGGTTAATTATTGAAATTATGACATTTTTAAGTTTTTGTGATTAGCTTGACACTAATTTAGTGCTAATCGCGATAAAAATCGCTAATCGGGTTTTTTGGCAATTTTGTGCAAAACTTGCACATATCACATTTTCTACACTTGTGCATTTTTCTAGCCATGGTTTTCATTTGGGTTTACTATTCTTGTGAGAAGGCTTTGGGAATTATGGAGAAAAAGAGAAAAGAAAATGTAATGATGAGGGTAGGTGAGAGAGAGAGGTGGACCTTTGACTTATAACCCTTAGCCATTCTTTTTCCTTTTCATTTCTCTCTCCCTCCTCCATACTTGCTGCTGCTGCCCCTTCTCCATCTCCCTCCCCTCTTCAACTCCCCACTTCATCTCATAAAACACCCCAAAACCCCAATCTCCTTTCATTAAAAATGTGCAAAATCCCTAGATCTACACATGGAGCTAAAGAAGCATGGATTTGGCCACTAGGGGGCAACTCAAGAATTTTCTTGAGTTGCTAATGAAGGTAATTTCTGAACCATTTGCTTAATTATAGCTTTTCCTTTAACCCCATGTTTAGATTATATCGATATTGTGTGATATTATGGATTTGATGAAAACCTAGTTAGGGTTTGAGAGGAACTTGGGTTGTATTGTGAAATTGAGTTCAATTGAGGATACACCAACACCCTAGTGTATGAATTGAGACCCTAACCTGAAGCAAACACCAGAATACGGATTTTAGAAACCAATATCGGGGAAATTGTGTAATCTGTCACTGTTATTTGGAATCTGCTAACACCCCGAGAACCCTAAAATAATATTGAGTGGGATTTGAGATGTGCAGGCACCCTAGAAGCAACACCCAAAACCCTAGCCCCTAACTCTTCTTCCCGGCCGCCAAAACCTCCTTTCTGGCCGCAAATTGCGGCCAGACCAGAGAGGAATCTCCTCGTTTTGTGTGCCTGACCCCATTTCATCAATTCTTGGCCCTGGGTACTTCTAGTTTTGACAGATTCTATCTAGGGTGAAATCTGGGACATATATCCTAAGTTGTTGTTTTGGATTCGTATTTCCGTATTCCGTAATTTTGATTCTGAAATGGTGGAATGTGTTTTGCCTCGACTATTTGTCGTTTATACGACGATATAGAGGAGTTATTGATGGTTTTGAAGGCGTGCCATAGGTTTTCACCTATAGGCCCCTTATCGTATCGTTTTGGATTTTATGCGCCGTTTTAGATTGGATTTGGTTTTAATGCGCATATACGATATTTTGATGTGTAGGTACCCATGAAGACTTCGGGACGACAAGCATACGTGGTGACGTCCGCAATTGGTGATGCAAGGTGAGTAGATTATATCTACAGGGGGAAGTCGGGTGGATGGCGTATAGCACCCCCGCAGTCCGTAGATAGATTACTTTGCAGTTTATTGTGATATAGGTGTATTGTGGATAATGTAGGGTTAGAAGTGACTAGTGTAGTTCATAGTCGCGAACCCTAGGATAGAATTACACCTACACACACACCCTTGCTTATCACTTGTACTTGCACTGTGATTGATGATATGTGATGACTTTGGAGATGAGTCGATGATGTGGGCTTGGTGCCCTGGGATCGGTGATTTGATACGATTCATATGTGGGATATGACTTGTGCTTCTTGCGGGTTTGGGATATGTGTTTACCCCCGCATGCATACTTACTGATGTTACCGTTTTGTACTAGACATAGAGTAGTACTCCAGACTATATGATCTGATGATGGTGATATCTGTTATGTGATGAGACAGTGAGATGTTGACCCCTGTACCCAGCTTTTGGGGATGCCGTACGATGATTTACCGTACGAGCCGATATTGATGATAGATCCGCACTCATAACTCGAGGATATCTTACGATATGACATTGAGGCGGGATCACCGACTTTATATCTTTATATATATATATACCGACTCAGATTTAGGTGGTTTCCACACCTACCCCTCCTGATTGACCTGTTACTTAGATGTAGTTTGCATAGTAGATACTTCACTGTGGTGTTGACTACTAGATATCTGCATTTTCCTGCTATTTGCATTGCTGGTATATGTTCATTGCTATATTATTATCATGCTGTTAGGACACCAGCACCATTATCGATGATGCGTATGCTCCACGTACACTATTTGCCGGCTCACACACTTCATCATCGATAATTGCCATGCCACTACACTGTAGTACTATTGCATTCATGAGATGATTCTTCCTTCGACTTATGCACATTACTATTCCATGTTGCATGATTCCCGATATGATTACCTTTCCTTATATGTCGCATACATCATGGATTGATTGCATAGCACATCGCATTGGATTTACTTCCTGATGTTGGATTTTTCATGTGATTTCTGGATTTGGGAACCGTAGTCTTTTTCCAATAAGTAACCATTTAAAAACCCGGTTCCCTTGATATGATATTTGGGGCGTCGCCCCGTGTTTTCTCGGTGCTAGAGGATGTACTGAGAGAGGGCTGACCCGGACTGACGGAAGCCCGATGGATTGATAGAGGGCTGACCCGGACTGACGGAAGCCCGATGTACTGAGAGAGGGATGACCCGGACTGACGGATTCCCGATATATATATACTCTGATAGAGGGCTGACCCGGACTGACGGATGCCCGATGGATTGATATAGGGCATGATCCGGAATGACGGATGCCCGATGCATTGAGAGAGGGATGACCCGGACTGACGGATTCCCGATATATATATACTCTGATAGAGGGCTGACCCGGACTGACGGATGCCCGATGGATTGATATAGGGCATGATCCGGAATGACGGATGCCCGATGCATTGAGAGAGGGATGACCCGGACTGACGGATTCCCGATATATATATACTCTGATAGAGGGCTGACCCGGACTGACGGATGCCCGATGGATTGATATAGGGCATGATCCGGAATGACGGATGCCCGATGCATTGAGAGAGGGATGACCCGGACTGACGGATTCCCGATATGTACTTTGATGTAGGGCATGATCCGGAATGACGGATGCCCGATACAGGAAGATTTACGTGTCGATGCTAGGCACGGGTTTCATGATGTTTTTCCATGATTTTGTTTATATCCTCACATTGCATACATGATGCTTATCGTCAGTGGGTGACGAGTGGACGGGTTCCACATATTTATAGACATGGTTCATATACAGACTGGATTTACACGTATCTTACACCAATATTAGTGGTATGGGACGCTAATATATGTGTATTGATATCTTTGATATTTCATCATATCTACCTTATGCAGGCATACCTTATACTGATGACATGTTATTACCTGAGTGCCTGGCACTACATACGTGATTAGATGTTACCTTGCCACCTTATTACACTCAGATATATTCTTGTGGATTATATTATTGATCGTTGACTTAGGTTTATGTCTTGCATTCTGTTTCTGCTTGTAGATGTTTCTATTCACGAGTTGGCAACTCACCCCCGTTGTGCCACAGTTCTTGCAGGTTCTGCCGTACAGGTTCTTTTGCGGCAATTCTGGCACACTTTCTTCTTGCGGGTGATTTGCTTTGGTAGGTGGTTTCTTTCGCATCAAGAACCACCATTGTATTTATTTATTTCATTGTATCTAGAAATTGTCCATCAACCAAAACTTGTATATTCTTTCAGACTTAGAGACAGTGTTGTATTATTCGACCTTAGAGTCGCGCTTAGTAGTATTGCGGTTTTCTTGCTACTTTTGAGCTTTCTTTTGGTTTTGATCCTCGCCACTTGGCGTTGTATATTATCATATCATTGCGTGGTTGTGACCGTCGATTGACGAAGAGCTAGCTCCCGCTTGGGGATGCCTTTATCATTGCATATATATCGTTATTCTTGTTTTACCCCATTCGGGGCCATTTTTACAAAAGAAACTCTGCCGAAATTTCTGGAAAAGATTGTACTGTTTTTAAAAATACACATTCGGCTTAGTTATTTAAAAACCTTGATTTCAAACATGTTTTCTTCACTTCTTTAACCCAGTTTCTTTACTTATTCTTCAAAATGGTTTTAGATTTCTGGGCTTTTGGCTTACTTGAATCAGATGGAGTCCTATAGGCTTCATATGGTTCAAGGGCCAGTCACGTGCTCTTTCGGGTCGTGACAGGGGAAGGGCTAGTGCGGGAGTAAAACATAAGCAACGTCTATATAATATATCATATATACTATATACAGTATCTATCTGAACATATCACATGATCACATCACAGATAACGCAGCAGAAAACAACATATGAAATATTGAATATACTAGGATGTCCGTGTTTTATTCTGAGCCTGTATAAAACACGGATTCCACGGTCGTGATGAATAGCCAACCCCACATCCCTAGACCCCTACGAGAGCGGCAAGCAACCCTACCAATTCTAGAGTTAGGAGACCCGGACTCGACTCCTCGAGATGGTCTCCCACTGGACCCTAGAACCCAGTTACTTGTGGTCCCCTCCTTGGGTCTATCCTAATGCGGAAAAGTAAATAATATACATCAACGGTGACATCTTCCTCAACCCGGAAGTGCCCCAAATAAAAGAATATTACATACAAGTTTTTACATGAATGAAAATGAAAAACACTCATCTCACATTAAAAAAAACCTGGCTATTCAAACACGACGATCCAATATAACATATCCAGCAACACATAACATCACATGTCATCAACGTATGTAAATATGCGTATCCCAATTGTCGTTGACGTATAGCAATGAAACCGGCGATACCCCACATATTACACTTACGGTCGCAGAAAAGAAAATGAAAACTACAACAGTTGGAATCCGCAACCACCTTAGACATCATAAATCCGTAATATCTCATATTGTGGATTTCATGCCTAACAATATGAATTCCTTAGACATCGCATGCCTAACAATTATAAACCCCGCATTTTAGTCTCGATATTGAAAACACTTTCCAATAATCAGTCGGGCAATTCAACAAGATTCCCGACATCCCGATCGAATGCTCGTCGGAAACTTTAGTAGACGGCCGCACCCCCCGATACCGACGACGAAGTGCACTTAGGTAGAACACCGCGGCCGCGAGCACCCGTACAGATGCTTTTTGGCTACGGAGTTCTCCTATAGTCACTTGGTCGAGGTCATGGGGCGTGGCTATCTAGTAATGTTACCCGGCGAGTATCCGAATACACAAAGTGATTGCGACGGACTTTTGATCATATCAAAATCCCGCGGCAACCAATCAAATGAGACTAAATTGCTAGACTTATAAAATTCTAATGTTGTTGATTTCAAGTATTGTATCACAATATACTAGACTATGTTAAACGTTTCGAATGAATCCACAAATCCCCACGACTCCCAATGAGCTCAACACTTGAGCGAAGTTAAAGTACCCAAAACGTGCCACAGTACCTACGATCCAGCCGTAGAAGGGGTAAACTAACGCCTCACCTATGACACCGTGGAACCACGGCAAACCCTAAGGTTCAAACCGCTGTTCCGAGGGCATAGAATCGAGTTAAGGTTTATATGTTCTTCTAGAGGGTCCATAGAGTTACTTGCACGAACATCGAATATAATTAACTTAGAAAAGTTCCAACACTTGGAAATTTCAGAGGGGGTCATGGGGTGAAGTTTGAATTTTCTTCGAACTGTCAAACATAGCCTAGGTTACCAATACAATGCTAAAAATACGAATACGAAATACTCCGCAAAGACTCCATAACACAATTATCATCACATGAAAATTTGGACTAAACAAACAATACCAGAAACCCCAAATTAAGAGTAAAAGATCACAGGTACAATACGAGGGGGAGAGGAGCTAAAGGGGTCGGCGACGCCGGAATATTTGCTTCTATCGCCGGCCTGGAACCGAGCCCACCTACCCCCCACCCCCCGTATTCCACCTGTGTTCTTAAAAACTCCAGTACTTCACTCTGCAGTTGCTTAAAAAAAATTTAGGCCACTTTTTAAAAAATTTCCAGAGAGCAAAATCAAGGGTTTCTAAAACAGTATTTTTTGCGGAGTTTTTGGTTTTCGCATTGTCTTAACATCGTCTAAGTTTCTAGTTAGGCTCTGATACCATGTTGGGATTCCTTAGCACCTAGCCTAGGGTTTGCAAGCATCACACATGCCACAACAAGAATTTTAGGGTGTGCTAAGCAATCTAACTCAAGATCATACTAGAAAACTGGGGTAACAAAATATGTAAACCAACAAGCCAGGCCAGTGTCGGTACTTTGAGGGAGGTTCCCCGTGCTTTCGCACGGACCTAATTAAAATAAACCTCGTTTTTCCATATGTCAAACCCTGTTGACACCTTTCTAGACACTTACTGGATTAGCTAATTGTAAAGTGCAAAACTCTCCTGGAAGTAACACTTACTCACAGTGGGATCGGGATCCAACTATCATATAGATGGTATGCAATCTCATTGCAAATTTCAACTCTTGAAACTCCCGATATGATTTTTACCCCTAGATGCTTATGACCTTGGCTATGGTCAAAATATCATAAGCACTAGTCAAGTTCTACCCGTCATTTCGAGATTAACTAGACCCACCCATATGACCCTTGACTATGATCAACATAATCACATGAATGTCCTAACCGATCGCATCATATGCTTTGTAGGAAGACATCACTTAGCTACCGTACACTACGCCTTGACTATAATCAAAATACGCAGCACGAATACTTAGTACTCTGCTTCCTAAAATGACGGAGGGTTGCGGATAGTTTTTATGAAAACCTTTAATGCTTTGAACTTGATCTCGTTGTAGAATCAAAACACTTTAGAAAAGGAGTGGCTTAAGCTCCGCATCTTTTGAAACTTGCATTTTTCATAAAAAGGCCGAGTGGGTTTCAAATACGATTCTACAACATCTTTTAGGTTTCTTTTACTTTACATTAATCTCATTAATGTAGTCCCATCATTTAAGTTCCTAAGCCATCATAGAAAAGAAACGAAAGTAGAACGTATACTTATACCATCCGCATTCGCCACAGTGTCCCGTTATGCACCGTTAGGTTGCTTAACTAACGGCATAGCGGGGCGGGACTAGCGCTGGTGTAAAATATAAGCAATGTTTATTATATATCATATATATAATAATAATCCATTCGTCTCAGATACTAAGTAATCACATTACAGAATATCAACAGCAGCAGAAGCACATATGAAAAATAAAAAAGGATATCTAGGAGGTCCGTATTTTGTATTCAGCCAGTAATAGAAAATACGGATTCCACGGTCGCGATGAATAGCCAAGCCCACACCCCTATACCCCTATGAGAGCGGCAAGTGATCCTGCCAATTCTAGAGTTTAGGAGACCCGGTCTCAACTCCTCGAGATGGCCTCCCACTGAACCCTAGAACCCGATCACTTGTGCTCCCCTCCTTGGGTCTATCCTAATGCGGAAAAGTAAATAATATACAATAATGGTGACATCATCCTCAACCCGAAAGTGTCCCAAATAAAAGAATATTACATACAATTGACTTTTACATGAATGAAAATAAACACTCTCATCTCACATAAAACCCCCGGCTATTCGATCGCGACAATCCTGCATCATATCTCAGCAACACATAATATCTCATATCATCAACGTAAGCAAGTATGCGTATCCCGATTGTCGTTGATGTATAGCAACGAAGCCGGCGATACACCGCATACTACACTTATGGTCGCAGAAAAGAAAGTGAAAAACAACAACTGCAATCACAGAAATCAAGACGATATTTAACGTTTCGATCGAATCAACTTACACCCACATTTTACCCCAAGAGCTCAACACTTGAGCAAAGTTACAAATACCCAAAATCGCGCCACGGTGACTATGGTCCAGCCGTAGAAGGGGTTAACCAACGCCTCACCTATGACACCACAGAACTACAGCAAACCTGAAGGTTCGATCGCGGTTCCGTGGGCATAGAATCGAGTTAAGGTTATTATGATCTTCGAGAGAGCCCATAGGAACACTTGCGCGACTATTGAATACAAAGGTAACTTAGGAAAAACACAACCCTTGGAAATTTCAGCGGGGTCAAGATGTGGGGTTTTGAAGTTCGTTCGAACTGCTAAACATTGTCAAGGTTACCAATACAGTGCTGGAATTTACGACTACGAAGCACTACGAATTAGCCTCAAGTCAAAACAATCATCACATGAAAATTGGGCTAAGCAAACAATACTAGAAACCCCAAAATGAACTCATAAGAGCACTGGAGCAATACGGGGGGTCTGAGGGAAGGGGGCGGCCTGCTCGGTTTTAGGGGAGTGTGCTCGGCCAAAATCCGAGCACTCCCCTCCATATTTCCCCAGTGTTCTTATAACAGCTCAAATATGACTCTACAGTTGTTAAAAAAAATTTAGATGACTTTTTTAAAAATTTCCAGAGAGCAAGTTTAGGGTTCCGTAATACCGTATTTTCGGAGTCGATTTCGTTTTCGTATTAGTTCTAATACTGTGTTCGGAATTCAAACTTGGCTCTGATACCATTGTTAGGGTTCCCTAGCACCTACTATAGAGTATGGAAGCATCACACATGCCACTTTACAAAATTAGAGGTGCTAAGCAAACAAGGCAAGGATCTTTAACTTGAATACTAGGGTGACATCACATGTATCTCATACAAAAACTATTCTATCACTAAGTGAAAGGAATACAACCTTTGTAGTCCTCTTTGTAGTGACTCCTAGGATCGTTGAGAGTTGGAAAAGCTTGCAAGTGAGCTCCTTTGTCCACGATGATCCACCCGAAGTCTACTAAGTCCAAGCTCCTAGCTTCAATTGATCAAACTAGATGATGAAGCTAAACACTCTAAACTAATTGGCTAGATTAGAGTAGAATGATGAGGTGGTGTGTTTTCTTTTATCAAAACCCCTTCTTTTTATCTCTCTCTCTCTTTGGAAAAATCAAAAGAGCAAGGAGGAAGAAGAAGATGAAGGCTAAAGCTTTTGTCTAAATGAAATGATAAAGCTTGATGAAAATAATAGAAAAGATATGTATGTATATATATATATATATATATATATATATATATATATTCTATTTGTCATCACAAACCATGGTCACTTAATTTAGATATTATTGCACTTAAGTTAAAAGGCAAAAGGAAAATTAATCCATGGTTAAAAAGTGGGTGAGCTAAGGTTAACTTTGGATGAGTGTAGAAGATAACCATGGATGAATAATCCTTTTCTTTTCCTTTTAATTTAAATGAAAAATGAATATATATAAATTAAGTTCCATGTAAGTCTTACATTGCCTTCATATGTGTATCAACAACCATGACACTTTGCATGTATGTATCTATGCACATCAACATGTGCATACATGCACATCAACATATGCATGCATGCATGCATTCTTCCTCTTTAATAAAAAAGGGTTTGAATAAAGAATAAGAATAAAACTAAAAGTCAAAATGTTAAATCAACAATTGATTTAACAATCCGGTCATATCACATACAACCCGACCAATAGAAAAACGCCCGATTAACATACGGTATCACATAGTCGTATTCAATCGGGTCCCCGCGCATATCTCATATGCACACCACATCTTTTCGCCTGGGCTAGGAAACATCTGTGTGGGACTCTAAGACTCGTCAATACGCCGGCAGTGGGTGATGATCATATCAAACACCCACAAGCCGCAAGCGGTCAGCTAAACGTAACGGCCACCCGGGTATTGAACGATCAGAAGAAAACCAGCAAAGCTGTCAAAACTCTTGTCGAGCCATCTGACAACACTTACCGTACAGTCCGGTCTCCTCGTCAGATATGTCGCATATCAAGTCTAGGGATGGTATCGTCGACCCCAATAACTCAATAAGTCATGCTGGTGTATGGCTCATAACAGATCGAGAAACTACTGATAACACTTATCAGCAAATCTCAGCAGTCCTAGCCAGGGACTTCATGTTATAGCCAATCGAGCATAGCACAACATCAACCCCTAATACCGGGAGAGACGAAACCCCTCCTATCACTCATCGTCTCCATGTGCCTCAGGACTGTACCCAAAGACCACCTGTTTGCACTACTCAGTAGAGCCGTGGTAAGGTGGAGATCAAAGTACAGTGGGAGGACACACAAGACTCTATCACGATCTCGGGTCTACAGACTAACCTGTACCAGTGTCACCTGAGAACTGCTATCCGACGATAGATATAATACCACATAGGAGTTCTCTGTGAGTCCGTTCAGTGTACCCGGTCTTCACTGAGCACCCGCATACAATCTTTGGTGTCACCTCACCAGATGGTTATGGGATCATCCATTGCCCATCATATGTGACAAGAATGGTATACGCTAGTCTACTCTGGAATATCGATGCCCTGTCTCGATACACCTACGACTAGGAACAGTTCAAGGATATGCTTATAAACTACACGTGCCCCACTAGTATGATCCGCATCATAGTCACAGTAGTCAAGAAAATATCCTGAGGGCTTTATCAACATATGCAAATGAATAAAACCATGATCAAATCAACATGTCAGATAAAGTAAACCAGATAGCATACTATCATGTCGAGCAAGAAAGTAATCTATATATATATATATATATATATATATATATATATATATATATATATATACACACACACACACACACACATACATACATGTCCAAGCATCCACTATCCATATAATGGCCTCTAGGGCATACATATATCCAACATATAGATGCACATATTCTATAGTTTTGTTTTAGTTTTTGGTTTAGTCTTGAGAGTTGTGTGGGCTTTAACTTGGTTTCTTCTTCTTCTTCCCTCTTGAAGCTTTCTTTTAAGAGCTTCATTATGGAGGTTGAACAAGTTACTAATATCTTGTACCTCAACTTCATCAAATGTTAAATAATATTGTTATTGCTTTGTTTACTTGCTTCTTTTGTTTCTTGCTTTCTTTTGCTATTGTTATGTGTAACTAATATTTCTTTGGTTCTAGTGATGGTGAGGAAATGAGATGAAAGGCTTTGCCTTCCTCCTCCTCATGTTTATGTTTAAAATGCTTAATGTGATTCTAACTTAAATATTGTTTAATATATTGATGTGATATGGTATTTTGAAACCATGGTTACTTTGTAACCTCTCATATACCATATTCACTCCCTTTCCCCATTTCACAATGTTTAAGTTAAGATCAATTTGGTGTTAAGTTTGCTAAGTTTAGATACGGTATTTTGTGACCAAGTGTTTGACAAACCGTTGGTTTTCATATACCCTATACTATCATAAACACTTAGCAAAGTTAACACTAAAACCAATTGCTCCCGCTCGCTAATTTGTGTTTTTGATGTTATGGTATGCTTGCTAACCCTTGTGCCTAGTGTTGATACCTCAAGCTTGGACATACAAACGGTAAGTGAACAATACGGACTCATTTCGTGTTTTGAGTCGAGATCCGAGAACTTAATGATTTGTGCTTTGTAACCGCTATGACAAGTCATGCTTCACTTCGGGATCGACACAAGGACGGACAACTCATGAGCAAGGGAGCGTCGAAGGAATCGTCGCGATTCGACCATCCGAGCCAAAGCCACGGCCATTTCTTTCTTAAATTGTTTTCTTTATTTTCGTGTTTTATATTTTGTGAAAAACCAAACAATTCATATTCTTTGTTCTCGAACATTAAGCGACAAAACCTAATACACAATTTCCTGCGGATCGACCCGTACTTGCCGGCTCGCTACAACGCGCCGTGCACTTGCGGTTTATAAATTTAAAATGAGACCGAACTCGTGTGCGCATTATTTCCAAAACGGATTCTATTTTCAAAACATGCACGTTTGCGCGCGCGGGTACAGACCCAACATCTACTACGGTATCTTGCTTGGAACTCTTCCAACATACCGCCCCTCCATTGAGGGTGAAGACAAAACCCAAGACCGACTTACTGTCATCCTTATCACTCTACAAGCTCGAATCGGTAAAGGACTCCACCTAGAGTTCACCGTTACCATACACCAAGAACATCTCTTCAGTCCTTCTTAAGTACTTAAGAATGTTCTCCACAGTTGTCCAGTGTTTCTCCCCAGGATCTGATTGATACCTACTCACTACACCTAGTGAGTAAGCTACATCTGGTCTGGTACATAACATCGCATACATGATAGACCCGACTGCTGAAGCATAGGGTATTCCTTGTATGCGAGCCCTCTCCAAATCAGTCCTAGGAGATATCTCTTTGGAGAGAGTGATTCCTGAACAAGCAGGTAAAATACCACGCTTAGAACCTTTCATACTAAACCTATTTAGTATAGTGTCAATGTACCTAGATTGGGATCTATATAGATCTTTATCCCCAAGATGTAGGAGGCATCACCTAGATCTATCATGGAGAACTTGTGTGATAAGAAGAGCTTGACCGAGTGTAGCATAGGAACATCGTTTCCTATCAAGAGTATGTTATCCACGTACAATACGAGAAAGACAATCTTACTCTCTACAACCTTCTTGTATATACATGGTTCATCTACATTTTTGATGAAGTCAAACTCTTTGATAGCTTCATCAAAACAGATGTTCCATCTCCTTGATGCCTGCTTTAATCCGTAAATTGATTTAAGCAGCTTGCACACGCTTCCAATGCTCCCACTATCTACGAAGCCCTCTGGCTGTGTCATGTACACGCTCTCTTCTAAATCACCATTTAGAAATGCGGTTTTAACGTCCAACTGCCAGATTTCGTAGTCATGGTATGCAGCAACGGCAAGTAGGATCCTGATGGACTTAAGCATAGCCTCTGGAGAAAAGGTTTCATCATAGTCGACGCCTGGTTGTTGACAAAAACATTTTGCTACAAGTCTAGCTTTGAAGGTCCCAACCTTTCCATCGACCATCAATTATCTTCTCAAGATCCACTTGCTCCCGATGGGTTTTATCCCTTCAGGAGCAACTTCCAAAGTCCATAATTTGTTGGTGTACATGGATTCCATCTCAGATCGCATAGCATCCATCCATTTCATAGAGTATCCACTTGTGTTGGCCTGCTCGAAACTAGTTGGGTCATCATCTTCCATGATGCAATACTCACTCTCACCGTCTATAAGAAAACCGTAGTATCTCTCAGATGGGTGAGGAACCCTACTAGATCCGCGGAGTGGCTGAGGTTCGTCGGGGACTATTGAATCCTCCGGTTCCATCAAATCGTCAGTTATAGTTTGTGTTGCTGGAACTTCTTCCAGTTCTACCTCATTACCACTAATTTCTTTCACAAGAAATTCCTTTACTAAAAAGGTGGCATGTTGAGAAACAAAAACGTTTTGTTCCTCAGTGTGGTAGAAGATATACCCTCGCGAATGTTTGGAATATCCTACAAACTTACACAGAACTGACCTTGCCTTGAGCTTATCCGGATTTTGCCTTTTAACATAGGCCGGACAACCGCATATCTTAACTCGTTTAAGAGATGGTCTCTTCCCATTCCATAACTCATATGGAGTGGTAGGCAACGGATTTGGTCGGAACTCTATTCAATAGGTATGCAGCTATCTCAAGTGCATAACCCCAAAAAGAAATAGGTAAGTCAGCAACACTCATCATAGAGCGCGCCATATCTAATAGTGTGTGATTCCTCCACTCCGATACTCCGTTGTGTTGTGGTGTATACGGAGGAGTAAGCTAAGAGAGAATCCCGTTCTCTTCTAAGCAGTCTCTGAATTCCGTGCTCAAGTATTCTCCTCCCCGATCAGATCGAAGGATTTTAATACTTTTACCCATCTGGTTCTCAACTTCGTACTTATATTCCTTGAATTTCTCAAAAGATTCAGATTTGTGTTTCATCAGGAACACATGTCCGTATCTTGAGAGATCATCGGTGAATGTAATAAAGTACGAGGAACCATTCCTGGCATGTGTAGACATAGGACCGCATACATCACTATGTATCTGTCCCAAGAGTTCGGTAGCTCTTTCTCCGTGTCTAGTAAACGGAGATTTGGTCATCTTGCCTTTGAGACATGACTAGCAAGTTTCATAAGATGTAAATTCGAACGGATTCAAATATGCATCCTTATGCAACTCAGCTAGTCTTGTCGCATTGATATGACTTAGTCTACAATGCCACAAGAAGGCTTCATACATTTCTGAACTGTTCCTCTTTTGTGTGTTCTGTATACTTAGAACTGTGTTGTGATTTAGAACGTATTTACCATTATATAACGTACCATACCCAATCAACAATTGATTTAGGAAAACATTCACAACATTTTTGGTACGAAATAACAGTCACTCAGAATCATTGTGTTACCACTTGGTAATACAAGGTGATATTCGCCAACTGCTTTGGCTGCAACAATTGCACCATTCCCTACTTGTCACGACCCGAAAGGTACGGAACGTGACTGGCACTTAAATTACGAACGTCTCAAGGCGGACGTAATCTAAGTAAGCCAAAGCCCAGAAATCAAAACCAAATAAGCAGTAGAGCGAAGGAAAACCAATTTATTGAAAGCAATTTTAATCAAATAAGTCACATTAAGCCTTTTTAAAAGCAACATCCATTTTTCCGAAAATTTCGGCAGAGTCTCCCTTGTAAATACTGGCCCCCAAACGGGTACAAACAGGAATATATATGAATACAAGAAATAGGGCATCCCCAAGCGGGAGCTAGCTCTTCGCCCCAAGGAGGACACAAATCCCACGCAATATAAATCAGCAATGTGCAAAAAAATAAGCATGAAAAGGAATAAGTAAAAAGCAACATGTCGGCTCAAGTGAGCACGACCCAAAGAAACAATATACATGCCCACAAATCTCACTGTCTCTCATCTAAGTCAATATACAACAGTACTTGTAGATGATACAGTAGATGGAGTACACTAGATACAATGAATGTACAAGGTGGAAGACAAAATAAACATATAACCCACCTACGAGCAAAAAAATCCTCAAATCCACGCAAAAGGAGGAAGTGCGTCCGCCGCAACAATACTGACGGATCAGACCTGCAAAAAGTCTGTGGCACAACGGGGGTGAGTTGCCAACTCATGAGTAATATGTATCATCTATAAAGACTATCGTAAGCATGTACGCAAAGTGTCACAATTCTACAATATTGCCATGGTATGAAGTACTAGCATGTATGCGACATGAATGCAATGTAACACGTGATCTGAATATGCTTATGTGAGGAAATCATTATTTTCATCTTAGGAAAATTTCTGTGAAATATCTGAGAAAATATCATATGAAATCAACAGAAATCCATGCCCAACATCGGCACCTCAAATAAATATCTCAGTATCCCAAAGTATCTGTATCCAATATCCCGGCCCCAGCCGTCCGGCTGGTCCATCTCAAAATATCAATATCTCAACATCCCACTGCCACGGTCGGTATCCTCTGGATATCCGCCGTGCCAACAATCACCGGTAGGTAGTCCACCCCTGTAAGGCTCATCGTCTACTATTCGAACTTCTTGCCCCGAGTTACCTTACCGGGCCCACCATGTACCTGAGACGGTTCATCCAACTCCTCGAAACAGGTCTCGAAAACCAACAGAAAACTCATGGTGGACGACACATGTATTATGTCACGAGAAAACCCGCAATTTTCCATGTTTAAAAATAATATCAGGTTTATAAAATCCGTGCGGCTTTTCCCCAAAATCTCATAAATCTCAAATACTGAAATCCTCCAGAAGAAAGTACCATGAGTATACATGTCAATGATGATGAATGCATATGGTATCAACAGTGCGACTGCAATATATAACATAAAGACTATGAATGATCGAATCATGTAATGAGATACATGCATATGACTAGCGATTCTACATGTTCATCTTGAGGAATTTAGTATATTAGTGCTGGTTTATACGTCTTACATGGTGAAATTATTCTAAATTCCGGTGTAAACAAGTTATCTAGTGTTTGTGGCATGGTAATTACCAAGGCGTGTGTGTTCGCATGAATAGTGCTCGTGCAGCATAAAACCCTGGTAATGGTGCAAGTGTCCTATGAGATGAAGTTGCACAATTATAAATATAATGAATTAAACAAGCCAATTATTTCCTGTGTCGCATATTTCATTTAATGGTTTTAATGGTTTTTATACGATGAAATTAGCACAATATGGATATACAGGTCATGCAGTGCCGTAAAATAGGTAACTAGAACTACATGCAACAGGCTGGTATTACTAGAAATTCTAAATTATCGGGAGCCTCACGCCATCCAAACGATTCTCCCCGTAGATGTATACATCTACTCATCGGAAATCCCCAGCTAGCTCGATCCAATCACCGCTTTCCCTTTTCGTGCCGCGTCCGAAGTCTCCGCGACCGATCCTGGAATTTGCACAACACAAAACATAAGATGACATATCCTGAAATGAAGCCAAGTCACAAAATGAAAGGGTCAACGTCAACGAGTTAGGCACAACGTGCACCAGGTGCGCGTAACACACACGAAAACCACAATAACCTTAACTAAAATTGTCGTTTCGGACCAACCGCCAAAACAAAACCCGGTCAAACCAAGTCTCGCATTCTCACATCCTAAATGTCATGGGAGAGGCCAATAATATAATCAAGATATCACAAATAAATCACCACAATATTTTATAAAAAACCTAGTAAGCACAAAACTTGCAAATTTGGTGCAAACATCGTCGCTTTGCGACAAAAAGACAACCATCAAGCAAAATCACCCAAGTTAAACCATTGATAGCCACTACAATAATTTCCAACACATTAGCAATGCTTCAAATCCTATTTTCCATAAACAACCCTTTCTTGAATTTATAACCTAGCAATTCCAAATCAAATTCCATACTTGAAAACTTAAATTAACACAATAAAAGCCCACATAAGAAAATTAACCTTTAGATTATGTTAGCAAAACAACTAGATAGCAAAATAGATTTAATTAGCCTAGTAATTGTGTGCTAAAACCCATGCTCATATCAAACTACTCTCTTTAAAAAAAACTAGATTAGAAATTAACAATAAAATTAACACTTCAAGGTTCTAATTAGCATATAACAACTACCAATTAACCAAAGATTGAAATTATACCTCACAAGTTCAATCCTTAGCTTGCTCTAGCCTCCCAAGACACCTCCTTTCTCCAAGATTTAAACCAATTTGGGTGTGAGAAGAGATGGATTAAGGGTTTGCCTTGAATTTATGAAGGAATTTGTTGATTTTAATGAATTTTGATGGAATTTTCTTGATCAAAATGAGGGAAAAGAGAAGGAAAAAATAATGGAGGGGGGGTGAGCTGCTCTCGGCCAGCAAGAGGAAATGGGGAGGAGTGGTGTGGTTGTGTGGATTTTTTTCAAAGTCAACCCCTCCCATAACACAATAATACCCATACCTAATTAATATATATTATTCCATCTCACTAAATACCAAACAAATGAGTTGAAGAAAAATTTAGAGAGGGGGGGAAATTTCTGCAGGTGTGGGCCGGCCAAGGGAGTGAGGAATGAGCGTGAGAGATTTCAAAAAAAAATTCCATGCAAAAAGACCCCCCACAATATCCTATTTGCAAGTTTTAGTTCAATTTATTTAAATATTAATTTTTCTTCAGCTCTCTAAGCTCCGCCGGGGCCATCCGATAAGGAGGTATAGAAATAGGCCCCGCGCCGGGTATCAAATCGATGCAGAACTCAACATCGCGCTCAGGCGGTAACCCAGGCAGCTCGTCAGGGAAAACATCAGGGAATTCACTAACAATCAGGACCTGGTCCAAAAGAACCTCTGCAGCTCGAGTATCACAAACATAAGCTAAGAATCCCTGACATCCCTTCCACAAGAGCTGACCAGCGCGAAGAGACGAAATCAAGCTGGGAAGGGTGACGCTGCGGTCTCCCTGAAAAACAAGGACTGGCTCTCCCGGAAAGCTAAATCTGACTGCCTTCTCACGGCAGGCCACAGATGCATAAAAAGTGGCCAGCCAGTCCATGCCCAGAAGCACATCAAAGTCCAACATATCGAGGAGAATCAAATCAACTGACGAATCCCTCTCCCCGATACGAATGGAACACAATCGAAACACAAAACGAGCGACAAACGAATCGCCTACCGGAGTAATAACAACAAGCGGCTGATCTAACGACGACGACTCACGGCCCAACATCGGTGCAAAGTGTGTAGATACATACGAATGTATGGAACCTGGGTCGAATAATACTCGCGCGTCGAAAGAACATACTGGAAGGTACCTGTCACAACGGCATTGGATGCCAGCGCTGTTAGTTATATGTATGCCCTAGAGGCCATTACTGTACATTGGATGTATATTGTAGTGGATGCTGGGACATATATAGGGAGGACTTTCTTGCTCGACATGATACTATGCTATCTGGTTATACTTTTCCTTAACGTGTACACTGATTGTCTCTCTATTACATGTTGGTAAAGCCCTTAGGATGTGTACTTGACTACCTGGACTATGATGCGGATCATACTAGTGGGGACATGGTAGTCCATAAGTACATCCTGCAAAGCCCTAGTCGTGGGTATATCGAGACGGGGCATCGATATACCAGAGTAGACTAGCGTATACCTTCTCGACCCATACAGATGGGCGATGGATGATCCCATATCCATTGGTGTTTGACATCGAAGATGATATACGGGTGCTCAGTGGAGACTGGGTACACTGGACGGACTCGCCGAGAACTCCCAGATGGTATTATACCTTACGTCAGATGGCAGTTCTCTAGTGACACTGGTACAAAGTAGTTTGTTGACCCGAGATCGTCATAGAGTCTTGTGTGGTTCCCACTGTGCTTTGATTTCCATCTTACCACGTCCAAGATGGCGTGCAAAACGGTGGTTTTTGGGTACAGTCCCGAGTCACGTGGAGGCAATGAGCGATAGGAGGGGATTCGTCTCTCCCGGTATAGGGAGTTGATGTTTCGCTGTGTTCGATTGGCTATAACCGGAAATCCCTGGCCAGGGTTGCTGAGATATACTGGTAAGTGTTACCGATAGTTTCTCGAATTGTTATAGACCTCATATCGACACGACTTATCGAGCTATTGGGGTCTGACGTTAACCACCCCTAGGCGAGATATGCGACATATCAGACGATCAGACCGGACTGTACGGTAGTGTTACTGGTTGGATTCACTGGAGTGTGAGCGGGCTTGCTCGTCGATCTTCTGATCGCTCAATACCCGGGTGGCCGTTACGTTTAGCAGACCGCTTGCGGCTTGTGGGTGCTTGATATGATCATCATCTGCTGCCGGCGTATTGACGAGTCTTTAGAGTCCTACACAGAGGTTTCCTGGCTCAAGCGAAACGAAATAGGAGCGCATATGAGATATGTGCGGGACCGAGAATGATACCAGTATGTGATACTGTATTTGATTCTCGCGATATATGACATTGCTCGGTTATATGCGATATAGCCGGGTTATCGGATCAAGTGTTGTTTCGATAAGTTGTTACTGATGATACTAGTCGGTTATATGTTATATGACCGGATCATTAAATCAAGTGTTTATTTAATGATTTAATTATAATTATATATATGATATATTACTTTGCATTAACTAGTATCGGTTCACTTAAGTTGGATTTTCTCACTCGGATGTGCGCATTGTATATGCGATATACTTTTGTGCACTTGATTGTATCATGTTTGATGATACATGCTTATTTGGTTAAGTGTAAAGAATTAAACCTTGGTTAAGTATATGGTTAGGTTTTTATTTATTTATCCATTCTTTTATCTATTTATTTTGGATTAATAAAGAGAGAAGAAAACAAAATGGTTGCTTTGATTCATGAAGTTTCTTGAAGCTTCATGCAACTTTGACCATTTTGTCTTCATCTCCTTAACCTAACCATTCACTAACCCTAGTCTATTCTCTACACTTAACTAAAGTTAGATTATGATAAGAATGATTTTTATTATTCTTTTCAAATAACTTATCATAATATTCTATCTTCTTCTTCTTCTTCTACACATGAAGAAAGCTTGCCTCATCAATGGCAAGTGAAGAAAATGAGTGAGAAATCCAATTCTAAAGTCTACCCACTTCCTATTTCTTCATCCTCTACCCCTTGCCAAGTAGTAGAGTGTGTTTCCTTCACAAGTTTTCATGGCTTGGTGAAGGTGGAGCTTGATCTAGCGATGCCTCGACGTAGATCATCTTCGGCATCGTCGTCGATGACCTAGCCCGCTTCTTCTCCGATGAAGCCGACGCTAGAGCCCGGGATCCGTTTTGGACAGCGAGGAGACATCATCACGGAGCTATGAAGGTGGAGCACCGGATCTACAAAGGTTGTATTTCTGTTCCCTTATTTAAAAAGTTAACTAGTTTCAATTGTCGCCTAGAATTCTAGCCAACGGTCCGTGTTAGGGTTTCTCGGCACCGTAATTTTTGTAAATTGGCATAGTTGATGCCTTGTGAGACCTCTTGGGAGTGCCTAGGAACCCTACAGTGGTATCAGAGCCAAGCTAGAGCCTTAGGCGAAGTCTAGACGGATTTTGAAGTCCGATCGACCCGAAACCCCAACCCTAAAATGCTCTCTGGACAATTTCCGAAATCTGGTCTTTTTCAAAATTAAAAATATGCAGAAAACACATAATGAACATCTAAGAGTTACTGTGAAATTCGGCGGCCCAATTCAACTATCCCACCGCGGTTCCGCGGCATGAGCAATGCTCATGCGGCGTTTCCGCGGCAGTACGGCCACATAATGTAAATTTTTTTGCACAGTAATTCTTAGTTTCCAGTGGTGATTTTTCTGGGAATTTTTAATATTTTTTCAAGAGTAGAATTTTCTGGGTTGTTTTGGGGACTCGGTGTTTCGATCGGATTGTCAAATTTTGTCTATGTGTTTTTCCGGGTAATTTATGAATATGTTAAAAGTTTCGACCGGATATAAATACCCAATTTTTCCCCTGTCGGGAAATTTCCAAGTGTTGGATTTTTCCGTAGTTTAACGACGTTCTAAGTAGTGCAAGTAACGCGATGGACCCTCTAGAAGACAACAAACCTTAACTCGATTATGTGACCGTCTTGAACTGCCCTTTGAACCTTCGGGTTTGGGGCAGTACGGCGTGCCACATGTGAAGCGTTGGCTTGACCCTTCTACGGCTGGACCATTGGTACTGAGGCACGAACTGAATGTTTTTAGACTTGTTTCATGTGTTGATCTGTATCAGGAAAACTTGGGTGTTCGAATGTTCAATCGGAAAGTTTAGCATTTTCTAATTATCCGGAATGTGATACAATAATTGGAATTCACAAGTAGTTATGAGATAACTGAATGAATGTTATAAACGTAGCAGTTTAGTCTCACTTGATCGGTTGCCACGGAATTTTGATGTGATCAAAAGTCCGTCGCAATCACGTAGCGTACGCGGATACTCGCCGGGTAAACTTAATAGACAGCTACACCCCATAGCCCCGACCAAGTGACTGTAGGAGAACCCCGTCGCCGAAAGCATCCGTTCGGGTGCTCGCGGCAGCGGTGTTCCGCCTTGGTGCACTTCGTCGACGGTATCGGGGGTGCGGCCGTCTACTGAAGTTTGCGACGAGCATTCGATCAGGATGTCGGGAATCTTGTTGAATTGCCCGACTTGATATTGAAAAGAGTTTTCGATAATGAGACTAAAATGCGGGGTTTATAATTGTTAGGCATGTGATGTCTAAGAAATTCATTTGGTCAGGCATGCGATGTCTGAGGAGGTTGTGGATTCCAACTGTTGTAGTTTTACACTTTCTTTTCTGTGACCGTAAGTGTAATATGTGATATCGTCGGTTTCGTTACTATATGTCAACGACAATTGGGATGCGCATATTTACTTACGTTGATGACATGTGATGTTATGTGTTGCTGGATATGTGGATCGTCGTGTTTGAATAGCCGGGGGGTTTTTATGTGAGATGAGTGTTTTTCATTTTCATTCATGTAAAAACTTGTATGTAATATTCTTTTATTGGGGCACTTCCAGGTTGCGGAAGTTGTCACCCTTTGTATATTATTTACTTTTCCGCACTAGGATAGACCCAAGGAGGAGGGCACGAGTAACCGGGTTCTGGAGTCCAGTGGGAGACCAACTCGAGGAGTCGAGGCCGGGTCTCCTAACTCTAGAATTGGTAGGGTTGCTTGCCGTTCTCGTAGGGGTCTAGGGGTGTGGGTTTGGCTATTCATCACGACCGTGGAATCCGTGTTTTATACTGGCTCGTATTGAAAACACGGACGTCCTAGTATATCCAATATTTCATATGTTTCTTCTGCTGCGATATCTGTGATGTGATCATGTGATGTTCTATGATAGATACGGTATATAGTATATATGATATATTATATAGACGTTACTTATGTTTTACACCCGCGCTAGCCCTGCCCCGCTCTGCCGTTAGTTACCTAACCTAACGGTGCACGAGGGGACATCGAGGCGAATGCGGATGGCATAAGTGTACGTCGTATTTATCTGTGATGTTTAGGTATTTAAATGATGGGACTTCATTAATGTGATTAATGAAATAAAAGAAACCTAAGATGTTGTACAATCGAATTTCAAAATAAAACAGGTAGCTACAGTTCTTGCTTTGCACAGCGGTATATATGATATATCCTGCACCTTATTCGATGAGGAAAGGACAGAGATCCCTTCACCGGGAGTGACTCCTTTAGCAATAACTGGCAGATGCTACACACTCGGTTTGTCTTTTGATTGCTTTTAAGTGTTTTTGCTTTGCACAGTGATATATATGATATATCCCGCACCTCATTCGACGAGGAAAGGACCGACGATCCCTTCACCGGGAGTGACTCCTTTAGCAAAACTAGAAAAACCTCAAAAACACTCCATTTCAAAATTCATTCGATCCTACAACGATATCAAGTTCATTACGCAATAGGTTTTCAGAAAAACCTGTCGTAGCCCTCCATCATTTCAGATAAGTAGTAGTTAGTATTCGTGCTGCGTTTGTTGGCCTTTGTCAAGGCGCAGTGTGCGGTAGCTAACTGGTGCTTATCTGCTTATGCATATGATGCAGATTGGGTTAGGGTAGTCGTGCGACCTTGTTGGCCTTTGTCAAGGGCCGTGCGGGTGGGTTTAATTCAATCAGGAAATGACGGGTTGAACTTGACTAGCATCCTATGGTTTGTTGGCCTTTGTCAAGGTCATAGGAGGTTAGGGGCAAAATATTATCGGGAATTTCAAGTGTTGAAATTTGCAATGAGATTGCATACCTTCTATGAGATAGTTGGATCCCGATACCCGCTGCGAGTAAGAGTTACTCCTGGGAGAGTTTTACACATTGCAATTAGCCGATCAAGTAGGTGTCTAGAAAGGTGTTAACGGGGTTACGCCTCTGGGAAAACGAGGTTTACATTAATTAGGTTTGTGCGAAAGCACGGGGGACCTCCCTTAAAGTACCGACACTGGCCTGGCTGAAAGATTGGCGAACTTGTAGTGTGTAATTAATCCCGGCTAGTCTTTCCTTTTAGGTTTTGAAGGAAGATTTGATAAAAAGCAGTGGGAGCCATCCTGATTAGATAAAATAATAACCAATCTATTCTTGCAAGAGCGCACGCTGAGTGTTTTCTTCTCTCTCTCTCCTGGTAGCGACCATATCACGCCTTAATCAAGATAATAATACGGATTATTGACCGAACCCGCTTGTTATACTGAGCTGGGGAACGTTGGTCCCGCTCCAACTTTAATTGTTATAAGACAGAGCAAGAAATTGGGGAATACCAGATTTCCCGTGCCGCCCAAACGAAGAGAGTGCATGCTGATGCATCATCTTCGGGTGTGTTCATTATACAGAACTGTTTCTCAGTATCCTCCGCATCCTTGGTATATGATACCGGATCAGGATCCCAGATATGTAAGATGTTACATAGGGCTACAAAAGGGTAGAAAAACTGAGAACGGGTGATAAGTTTCATGAGGCAGAAAACGAGGCAAGTGTTGCAGCCATGTCTGTTGGTCACTGTCACCATGTATTGTAATACATTGATTCTGAACGAATGTTATTAGATACCGAACCTGATATACAAAATCATATCGGTCTCTTTTAGTAAAGAAATGATAAAATTTTGTATAGTTGGATAATGTTTTGAACATTTCCTATATCAAAAGTTGATCGGTTCAGGCACGTTATCTAAAAGTATTGATGTTCTAAATCAAACTACAGTTCTTAGTATACAGAACACACACAAGAGGAAGAGTTCAGAAATGAACGAATCCTTCTTGAGGTATTGTAGACTAGGTCATATCAATGCGACCCGACTAGCTGAGTTACATTTAGATGCATATTTAAATCAGTTTGAATTTGCATCTTGTGAAACTCGCCATTCATGTCACAATGATAAGATGACCATAGCTCCGTTTACTGGAAATAGAGAAAGAGTTAGTGAACTCTTGGGATGATACATGTTGATATATGTAGGTCCCCTGTCTACACATGCCAAGACTAGTTCTTTGTACTTCATTACATTCTCTGATGATCTCTTTAGATTCAGACATATGTTCCTGCTGAAACACAAGTCCGAACCTTTTGAGATATTCACAGAATATGATTTAGAAGTAGAGAACCAGTAAAGGGTATAAGTATTATGTCCTTTGATGAGATCGAGGAGGAGAATACTTGGGCACGGAAATCCTGGACTATTCTAAAGGAGAATGAGATTCTCTCTCAGCATTACTCCTCCGTATACACCATTGCACGATGGTATATCGGGGCGGAGCAATCACACCCTATATGATATGGTGTGCTCTATGATGAGTACTACTGAGTTACCTATTTTCTTTTGGGAGTTATGCACTTATGAAGTTGCATACCTATTGAATAGGGTTCAAATCAAATCAGTTGCCTACCACTTCATATTTGATATGATAAGGGAAGAGCCCATCTCTTAAGTTAGTTAAGATTTGCGGTTGTCCGGCCTATGTCTAAAAGCAAAATCTGGACAAGCTCGAGGCAAAGCCTGTTATGTAGAACTGGAAAGGTTCCGCCTATACAAAATACAGCAGATGATTTGGTACAACCAAAGGATTCAATAGATTCCAACGAACCTCAGCCTCTCCGCCGATCTAGTAGGGTTCCTCACCCACCTGAGAGATACTTCGGTTTCTCTATGACAGTGGGAGCGAGGATTGCATCATGAGATGATGACCCAACTAGCTTCGAGCTGGCCATCAGGAGTGAGACTCTATAAGAATGGCTGAATGTTTAGCGATCTGAGATGGAATCCTTATGCACCAACAAAGTATGGACTTTAGTTGCTATATCTGAAGGGTTAAATCCCCATCAGGAGCAAGTAAATCTTGAGAAGATTACTTGGTGTAAATGGAAATGTTGAGACTTTCAAAGCTAGACTTGTTAAAGGTTTTCGTCATTGACCAGGCGTGGATAATGATGAAACCTTTTCCAGTACCTATGCTTAAGTCCATCCAGATCCTACTTGCCACGGCTACATACCATAACTACAATATCTGGCGGTTGGGTGCCATGACTGCTTTTCTAAATGATGTTTTAGAATAGTGCGTCTATAAGTACATAGCCAGAGGGCTTCGTAGACAGTGGGAGCAGCGGAAACGTGTACAAGATGCTTTATAGGATTAAAGCAGGCATCGCGAAGTTGGAACATCTGTTTTGATGGATTAGTCAAAGAGTTTGACATCATCAAAATGGTAGATGAACCTTGTATAAACAAAAAGGTAGTAGGGAGTATGGTGGTGATCCTCGTAGAGTACGTGGATGACATACTCTTGATAAGAAAGGAGTTTCTTATGCTACGCTCGATCAATCTCCGTTTATCACAAAGATTCTCCGTGTAGGATCAAAATGATACCTCCTAAATCCTGAGTTTTGGATCTATGAGATAGATTTAATTGGATGTTAGGATTCTCACTAGTTGTAGTGAGATGATATCAAACGATTCTGGGGAAAATCACTGGAAAGGTTCCAGGGTGATAAAGACGACTGAATGTCAGTCGCAGGCATTGTCTTTACCCTCAGTAAAGGGACGGTATATTGGAAGAGTTCCAAGCTAGATACCGTGACATACTAGACGATAAAGGCAGGATACATCGCTACTTAAGATGCTACCAAAGAGGCTGTTTGGGTGTATATAGGTTCATGAGATGAACTACGTTCCTCCCATTGTGTGACAATGGAGTTGTGGCTTATGCCAAGGAACGCAGGTCCCATCAGTGATCCAGACATATTCTAAGGCAGTATCACTTGATCATGGAGATGGTTGATCTCTAAGGGATCGAGGTTAGGAGAGTAGACTCAGAGGACAACACGGCGGATCCACTCACGAAGGCCTATTCCTAGAGAAAGACTTTTATGGGATGGTTGAGTATGAGATACTGCAACCACTGCTACAGATGGCCCTAGTGCAAGTGGGAGATTGTTAGTTATATGTATGCCCTAGAGGCCATTACTGTACATTGGATGCATATTGTAGTGGATGCTGGGACATATATAGGGAGGACTTTCTTGCTCGACATGATAGTATGCTATCTGGTTGTACTTTACCTTAACGTGTACACTGATTGTCTCTCTATTACATGTTGGTAAAGCCCTTAGGATGTGTACTTGACTACCTGGACTATGATGCGGATCATACTAGTGGGGACATGGTAGTCCATAAGTACATCCTTCAAAGTCCCTAGTCGTGGGTATATCGAGACGGGGCATCGATATACCAGAGTAGACTAGCGTATACCTTCTCGACCCATACAGATGGGCGATGGATGATCCCATATCCATTGGTGTTTGACATCGGAGATGATATACGGGTGCTCAGTGGAGACTGGGTACACTGGACGGACTCGCCGAGAACTCCCAGATGGTATTATACCTTACGTCAGATGGCAGTTCTCTGGTGACACTGGTACAGAGTAGTCTGTTGACCCGAGATCGTCATAGAGTCTTGTGTGGTTCCCACTGTGCTTTGATTTCCATCTTACCACGTCCAAGAGGGCATGCAAAACGGTGGTTTTTGGGTACAGTCCCGAGTCACATGGAGGCAATGAGCGATAAGAGGGGATTCGCCTCTCCTGGTATAGGGAGTTGATGTTGCGCTGTGTTCGATTGGCTATATCCGGAAATCCCTGGCCAGGGTTGCTGAGATATACTGGTAAGTGTTACCAGTAGTTTCTCGAATTGTTATAGACCTCATATCGACACGACTTATCGAGCTATTGGGGTCTGACGTTAACCACACCAAGGCGAGATATGCGACATATCAGACTATCAGACCGGACTGTACGGTAGTGTTACAGGTTGGATTCACTGGAGTGTGAGCGGGCTTGCTCGTCGATCTTCTGATCGCTCAATACCCGGGTGGCCGTTACGTTTAGCAGACCGCTTGCGGCTTGTGGGTGCTTGATATGATCATCATCTGCTGCCGGCGTATTGACGAGTCTTTAGAGTCCTACACAGAGGTTTCCTGGCTCAAGCGAAACGAAATAGGAGCGCATATGAGATATGTGCGGGACCGAGAATGATACCAGTATGTAATAAGTATTTGATTCTCGCGATATGTGACATTGCTCGGTTATATGCGATATAGCCGGGTTATCGGATCAAGTGTTGTTTCGATAAGTTGTTACTGATGATACTAGTCGGTTATATGTTATATGACCGGATCATTAAATCAAGTGTTTATTTAATGATTTAATGTATAATTATATATATGATATATTACTTTGCATTAACTAGTATCGGTTCACTTAAGTTGGATTTTCTCACTCGGATGTGCGCATTGTACATGCGATATACTTTTGTGCACTTGATTGTATCATGTTTGATGATACATGCTTATTTGGTTAAGTGTTGTTGGATATATGTATGCCCTAGAGGCCATTATAAGATAGTGTATGTACTGATGTGTGTGTGTGTGTATATATATATATATATATATATATATATATATATATATATATATATATATTCGGGGGACAGTCTTGCTCAAAATAATAGTATGCTATCTGGTTTTACTTTATCATATGTTCACTTGATCATGTTTACATTCATTTGGTACATGTTGATAAAGCCCTAAGGATATTGGCTTAACTACTGGAATTATGATGCGGATCATACTAGTGGGACATCTGTAGTTTATAAGCATATCCTTGAAATGTTCCTAGTCGTAGGTATATCGAGACAGGGCATCGATATTCCAGCTTAGACTAGCGTATACCATTCTTGTTCCATATGATGGGCGATGGATGATCCCATATCCATCTGGTGTGTTGACACCGAAGATAGTATACGGGTGCTCAGTGAGACTGGGTACACTGAACGGACTCACCGAGAACTCCTATATGGTATTATATCATACGTCGAATAGCAGTTCTCAGGTGACACTGGTACAGGTTAGTCTGTAGACCCGAGATCGTCATAGAGTCTTGTGTGTCCTCCCACTGTACTTTGATCTCCACCCTACTGCGGCTCTACTGAGTCATACAAACAGGTGGATTTTGGGTATAGTCTCGAGGCATGTGGAGGCAGTGAGCGATAGGAGGGGTTTCGACTCTCCCGGTATTGGGGGTTGATGCTGTGCTGTGCACGATTGGCTATGACGGGAAGTCCCTGGCTAGGGCTGCTGAGATATTACTGATAAGTGTTATCAGTAAGTTTCTCGATCTGTTATAGACCATATACCGGCATGACTTATTGAGTTATTGGGGTCGACGATTCCATCCCTGGACTCGATATGCAGCATATCTGACGAAGAGACCGGACTGTACGGTTAGTGTTGCCGGATGGATTGACAGGAGTTTTGACAGATTCGCTTGTTCTTATTCTGATCGCTCAATACCCGGGTGGCCGTTACGTTTAGCTGACCGCTTGCGGCTTGTAGGTGTTTGATATGATCATCATCTACTGCTGGCGTATTGACGAGTCTTAGAGTTCCACATAGAAGTTTCTCGGCTCTGGCGAAACGAAGTGGTGCACATATGAGATATGCGCGGAGCCTCGATTAAATACTAGTATATGATACTGTATTTTAATCGGGCATTTAATATTAGTCGGGTCGTATAAGATATGACCAATTTATTAAATCAAGTGTTGATTTAATATTGGCTTTTATATTATTTATTTAAATCCTTTTCTTCTTATGGATACATGCATGTATATGTACATGATGATGTGCATACATACATACATGAAATGTATCATGGTTGATGATACAAAGAGGATGGCAATATAAGAATCATATTGAAGATAAAATGATACATAGATATTTTCAATAAAGATAAAAGGCAAAAGAAAAAGGATAATGACTCATTCTTTTCCACACTCTTCTACAAAATTCCATGGTTGAATTTGACTCAACCATGGTTACTTTTCCTTTTGCCCTTTAACCTTAGTTGAAATATCTAGATATTATCTTAACCATGGTTGTGGTTATGATAAGATCTTTTTCTCTCTCTCATTTTCTTTTTACATTATCAATATTATCATTCCAAAAGAAATGAGAGCCATCTTCTTCCTCAAAAAAACCTAGCTCTCTTTTAAATGTTAAAAAGGAGTTAGAAATTGAAAAGAAAAGGTAATAAATAAGAATAGCAACCACTTAATCATCCTACACAACCATAGTTATCTTGTGTAGGGTGTTGTGCTTCAAGTTTGTCAAAGATCGAAGGAAGCATCAAGCTTAGAGCAAAGTGCTTCGGGTGGATCGTCGTGGACGAGGAGTTGATCAAGTGAACCTTTTCAAAGCCAAGGAGTCTTCCAAAGTGGTCTACAAAGGTTGTAGTCTCATCACTTAGTATAACTTAACTCTTAATCTTGATACTATTAATTGTTACTTCATATATTCTAGTTCGATTCTTTGTATAGTTTGCTTAGCACCTCAAAAATTTTATTGTTATAGC
This sequence comes from Agapanthus africanus, assembly GCA_030015575.1. NCBI lineage: Eukaryota > Viridiplantae > Streptophyta > Magnoliopsida > Asparagales > Amaryllidaceae > Agapanthus > Agapanthus africanus. The sequence continues at coordinate 358,708,914 of JASDDO010000012.1, forward strand.
ATGAATGATGCTTCTAAACCTTAAAAGAGGTGTTAAGAAAACCCTACATGGTATCAGAGCCAAGCTAGAGCTTTGTGGTAACCTAAACGACGTTGAAAACATCGAACGGACGAAAATCGACACCCGGGGGGTGCTCTCTGGAAATTTTTTAAAAACCTGGTATTTTTCAAATTAAAAATATGTAAAAAAATAAGCAGGGAAATATAAGAGCTCACCAGAAAAACGATCCCATAATTCGACCATACGGCCGCGGAACCGCGGCCCAAGAGGCTTTATGCGGCGGTTACGCGGCGGTATAGTTGATTCATGGGCCGTATTTTCTTGTGTTGGCCCGTATGTGTTCTCTGTTATTACTGGTATTTTTATAATCTGCCCAGGTGTTGAGATTTCAGAGCAGTTTGTGGTTGTTTAATTTGTTTGATCGGATGTTCCAACGTCGCTTAGTTTAATAGTATGTGTTACAATAATTGAAATCTACAAATTTGTTTGTTGCGTGTAAATCTAGCAGTTCGGTCTCGGGATAAACGGAAGTCTTGTTGAATTATCCGGTTTGTTTTGAAAAGGTGTTTTCTTGAATAAGACCCAAATGCGAGCTTTACATTATTTTGGCATGAAATCTTGTATATGTGATATTCCGGATTTGTGTTGTCTAAAGGCGGTTAAAGATTCCAATTGTTGTATTTTTCATTTTATTTCTCTGTGTGGACGAGATTTGATATGCAGGATTGTCGCAATGAATAGCCGGGGGTTTTCTTTTTATGTGAGATGAGAGTATTCTTTCAATTCATGTAATATTAATTTGTATGTAATATTCTTTTATTTGGGACACTTCCGGGGTGAGGTTGTTGTCACCAGTGTTGTATATTATTTACTTTTCCGCATTAGGATGGACCCAAGGTGGAGGGCACAAGTGACCGGGTTCTTGGGTTCAGTGGGAGGCCATCTCGAGGAGTCGAGACCGGGTCTCCTAAACTCCAGAATTGGTAGGGTCGCTTGCCGCTCTCGTAGGGGTCTAGGGTTGTGGGCTTGGCTATTTATTGCGACCGTGGAATCCGTATTTTTATTGCTGGCTAAATATAAAATACGGACCTCCTAGATATCCATTATGTGTTTCTGCTGTTTTCATTATCTGATGTGATATTTTAATGCATATCTGAGACGAATGAAATTTTATATATGATATATATTAGACGTTACTTATGTTTTACACCCGCACTAGCCCCGTCCCGATATGCCGTTAGTTAAGTAACCTAACGGTGCATATCAGGACACTGTGACGAATGCGAGTGGCATAAGTGTACGTTATATTTTTGTTTCTCTCTGTAATGGCTTAGGATTTAAATGATGGGACTACATTAATGAGATTAATGTAAAAGATAAATGAACCTAAAAGGATATTGTAGAATCAAGATTTGAAACACACTCGGCCTTTTTTACAAAAAGCAAGTTTCTAAATGCGGAGCTTAAGCCACTCCTTTTTAAACCCATTAGATTCTACAATGATATCAAGTTCAAAGCGTCAAAAGTTTTCTTAAAAACTATCCGCCACCCTCCGTCATTTTAGGAAACAGAGTACTTAGTATTCGTGCTGCGTATTTTGACTTTAGTTAAGGCGCAGTGAACAGTAGCTAAGTGATGTCTTCCTACCCTGCATATGATGCAGATTAGTTAGGACATTCATATGATTATGTTGACTTTAGTTAAGGGTCATATGAGTGGGTCTAGTTAATCATGAAATAACGGGAAGAACTTGACTAGTACTTATGATATGTTGACTTTAGTTAAGGTCATAAGTACTAGGGGTAAAAATCATATCGGGAATTTCAAGAGTTGAAAATTACAATGAGATTGTATACCTACTATATGATAATAGGATCCCGATCCCACTGCGAGCAAATGTTGCTCCCGAGAGAATTTTGCACTTTACAATTAGCTGACTCAGTAGGTGTCTAGAAAGGTGCTAAACGGGGCTACGCCTCTGGGAAGACGAGATTTACTTTAATTAGGTCCGTGCGAAAGCACGGGGAACCTCCCTCAAGTACCGGCACTGGCCTGGCTGAGAGGTTGGCGAAGTTGTAGAATGTAATTAATCCCGGCTAGTTTTCTTTTTAAAAGGATTTAAAGAAAATTTGATAAAAACAGTGGGAGACATCGATTAGACAAGATAATAACCAATCTGATCTTTGCAAGAGCATTCGCTAAGTGTATTCTTTTCTCTCTCTTAATGGCAGATACCCATGACAGGACTTAAGCTTCTATTAGATAAAAACAAGCTGAATGGGACCAACTATAAAGACTGGCTGAGGAATTTAAACATAGCCTTGACTTATGATAAAGTATCATATGTCCTTACAGCTCCAGCCTTGCCCCCCCTAGGTCCTAAACCTTCAGTTGCGGATATGGAAATCCGCAGGACATGGGACACTGACTGTACCACGGCAAAATGCCTCGCGCTTGCATCGATGGATAACACACATCAAAAGTAGCACGAGAATATGGACGTTCAAGCCATATTCCTCCATACAAAAGAGTTGTATGGAGAGCAATCCCGCGTATTACGATACGAAGCGTCTAAGAAACTGTTTCAGATGCGCATGACCGCTGGCACAGCAGTAGGAGACCATGTTCTGAAAATGATAGCTCTCATAGAAGAGCTTGAGGACCTTGGGTGGACAATGGACAATGAACAGTATACAGATATTATTCTACAGTCTCTCCCCTCCACCTTTGCTCAGTTCATCGTTAACTTCAACATGCACAACATGGAGAAGGAACTGCCTGAACTCCTTAATATGTTAAGGAGTGCAGAGAGCACACTGAAGTCAGTGAAGACTCCCGTTATGTCTGTTGGGCAATCCTCCTCATCTTACCCAAAGGCTAAGGCCAAGGGAAAGATGAAGAAGAAACCCGCCAAACCTAAGGGTGGAGTCAAAAAGGTGAAGGGAAAAGGCAAGTCCAAGGTTGGGGCATCAGAGAAAGGTCAATGTTTCCATTGCAAGAAGACAGGACACTGGAAGAGGAACTGTATTGAGTACCTAGCACTCAAGAAGAAGCATGTTGATGCTTCAGCTTCAGGTGTGTTCGTAATTGAAAACTGTTTTTCTATTAATTCTGCATCCTGGGTATTGGATACCGGTTCGGGTTCTCATATTTGCAATTCTGTGCAGGCGTTGGGAAATAGCAGAGTTCTGAAGACAGGTGATCATACTCTCCAAGTTGGAAATGGTTCCAATGTAAATGCAGTTTCAGTAGGAGAGTATCACCTAGGTTTTCCTTCGGGTTGTATATTGGTTTTGAACCCGTGTTATTTTGTACCAAGTATGCTTTGTAATATTATATCTGTTTCCTTGTTAGACAATGAAGGGTATCATTTTGTTGTGCAACACAATGTTATGAACATTCGACTGAATCAAGAGTTGATTGGTTGTGGTACATTAAATAACGGGATATACGTCCTTAATCAACACACAGTTTTCAACGTACAACACAAAAATAAAAGAAAATTTTCAGAGATAAATGAAGCTTTTCTTTGGCATTGCAGACTTGGTCATATTAATGAAACAAGACTAAACAAGCTTCATAAAGATGGATATTTAAATTCATTTGAGTATAAATCTTATGCAACTTGCCAGTCTTGTATCAAAGGTAAAATGACCAAAACCACGTTTACAGGACACGGAGAAAGAGCTACTGAGCTCCTAGGCCTCAAACATAGTGATGTATGCGGACCAATGTCTACACATGCAAGAGGCGGTTTTTCATACTTCATAACTTTTACTGATAATTTCTCAAGATTTGGTCATGTATATTTGATAAAACATAAATCTGAAGCTTTCGAGAAATTCAAGGAGTATAAACATGAAGTAGAAAACCAAACAGGAAAGAGTATCAAAATACTTCGATCGGATCGAGGTGGAGAGTACTTAAGTACTGAGTTCTTAGACTTCCTAAAAGAGAATGGGATTCTCTCTCAGCGCACTCCACCTTACACACCACAGCACAACGGTGTGTCAGAACGAAGGAACCGTACCCTATTAGATATGGTACGATCCATGATGAGTGATGCTGAGTTACCTCTCTCGTTTTGGGGGCATGCATTGGAAACAGCAGCTTTTCTGTTAAACAAAGTTCCAACCAAGACCGTGTCTACCACTCCATATGAGATATGGCATGGGAAGAAACCATCTCTTAAAAGAGTTAAGATTTGGGGTTGTCCGGCTTTTGTTAAAAAGCAGAATCCAGACAAACTCGAGACACGATCAGTCAAATGTATATTTGTAGGATATCTTAAACATTCGTTTGGGTATCTTTTTTACCACAAAGAGGAACAAAAAGTGTTTGTTTCTCAGTATGCCACCTTTTTAGAAGATGAGATTTTTTCAAACAATACAAATGGCAATGTGGTAGATCTAGAAGAAGTTCTAGAAACACAAGTTACAAATGACAACTTGGCTGAACCTGAAGTTATAACAGAATCTAATGAACCTCAGCCACTCCGTAGATCTGGTAGGATTTCTCACCCACCGGAGAGATACTACGGTTTTCTCGTTGATGGTGATAGAGAAGATTGCATCATGGATGATGATGATCCTGCCAGCTTTCATCAGGCTATCACGAGTGGTGACTCTGTGAATTGGCTGGATGCCATGAGATCCGAGATGGAGTCCATGTACACCAACAAAGTATGGACTTTGGAAGATGTACCCTCCGGGATAAAACCTGTGGGATGCAAATGGATCTTTAAAAGAAAGATCGGTGTAGATGGACAGGTAGAGACCTATAAGGCAAGGTTGGTAGCGAAAGGTTTTCGTCAAAGACCAGGCTTGGACTATGACGAGACTTTCTCTCCGGTAGCCATGCTTAAATCCATTCGGATCCTACTTGCTATTGCTGCTCACTACAACTATGAAATCTGGCAGATGGACGTTAAAACTGCATTCCTAAATGGTGATTTAGAGGAATGTGTTTATATGGATCAGCCAGAGGGATTCATTGATAGTGGGAGCAGCAGTAAAGCATGCAAGCTACTTAAATCCATTTATGGATTAAAGCAGGCATCACGGAGTTGGAACATCTGTTTTGATGATGTTATCAAAGAGTTTGATTTCATCAAAAATCCAGATGAACCTTGTGTTTATAAGAAGACTGTAGGAAGAAATGTCTCAATCCTCGTATTGTACGTAGATGACATACTTCTGATAGGAAATGACATTCCTATGCTACAGTCGGTCAAATCATTCTTATCACAAAGGTTCTCCATGAAGGACCTGGGAGATGCCACATACATATTGGGTATACGGATCTATAGGGATAGATCCAAACGGTTATTGGGATTGTCCCAAACCAAGTACATTAACACCATCCTAAAGAAGTTTAGTATGGAAGACTCCAAGCGGGGTGCCTTACCCGCTTGCCATGAAGTCACTCTCTCAAAAGACGATTGCCCAAAGTCTGATATAGAAAGAGCTCGCATGAGCATTATTCCCTATGCTTCGGCAGTAGGATCGATAATGTATGCGATGTTATGTACACGCCCTGATGTTGCTTATGCACTTAGTGTAGTAAGCAGGTATCAATCTAACCCAGGGGAGAATCACTGGATTGCTGTAAAGAACATTCTTAAGTACTTGCGAAGGACTAAAGAATTGTTCTTGGTGTATGGTAATGGGGATCTCCAAATGGAGGCCTTTACCGATTCGAGCTTCCAGAGTGACAAGGATGACAGCAAGTCTATCTCAAGGTTTGCATTTACCCTCAATGGAGGGACGGTGAGTTGGAAGAGTTCCAAACAGGATACCGTTGCAGACTCAACGATGGAAGCTGAATATATTGCTGCAAATGATGCTGCCAAGGAAGCCTTCTGGATGAGAAAGTTCATCGCGGAGCTAGGAGTAGTTCCAACCATTATTGATCCAATACCTCTGTATTGTGACAATAATGGGGCTATGGCGTTGGCCAAAGAGCCCAGGTCCCATCAGAAGTCCAGACACATCCTTAGGCGATATCATGTGATCCGGGAGATAGTTGATCGCCGCGAGATCGAGATTAAGAGAGTAGACACAAAAAACAACGCTGGGGATCCATTCACCAAGGCCCTCCCTCAGCCGCAGCATGAGCGACTTTTTGAGATGTTAGGTATGAGATATGCCAATAACTGGCCTTAGTGCAAGTGGGAGATTGTTGGATATATGTATGCCCTAGAGGCCATTATGAGATAGTGTATGTACTGATGTGTATATATATATATATTCGGGGGACAGTCTTGCTCAAAATGATAGTATGCTATCTGGTTTTACTTTATCATATGTTCACTTGATCATGTTTACATTCATTTGGTACATGTTGATAAAGCCCTAAGGATATTGGCTTAACTACTGGAATTATGATGCGGATCATACTAGTAGGACATCTGTAGTTTATAAGCATATCCTTGAAATGTTCCTAGTCGTAGGTATATCGAGACAGGGCATCGATATTCCAGCTTAGACTAGCGTATACCATTCTTGTTCCATATGATGGGCGATGGATGATCCCATATCCATCTGGTGTGTTGACACCGAAGATAGTATACGGGTGCTCAGTGAGACTGGGTACACTGAACGGACTCACCGAGAACTCCTATATGGTATTATATCATACGTCGGATAGCAGTTCTCAGGTGACACTGGTACAGGTTAGTCTGTAGACCCGAGATCGTCATAGAGTCTTGTGTGTCCTCCCACTGTACTTTGATCTCCACCCTACTGCGGCTCTACTGAGTCATACAAACAGGTGGATTTTGGGTATAGTCTCGAGGCATGTGGAGGCAGTGAGCGATAGGAGGGGTTTCGTATCTCCCGGTATTGGGGGTTGATGTTGTGCTGTGCACGATTGGCTATGACGGGAAGTCCCTGGCCAGGGCTGCTGAGATATTACTGATAAGTGTTATCAGTAAGTTTCTCGATCTGTTATAGACCATATACCGGCATGACTTATTGAGTTATTGGGGTCGACGAATCCATCCCTAGACTCGATATGCAGCATATCTGACGAAGAGACCGGACTGTACGGTTAGTGTTGCCGGCTGGATTGACAGGAGTTTTGACAGGTTCGCTTGTTCTTATTCTGATCGCTCAATACCCGGGTGGCCGTTACGTTTAGCTGACCGCTTGCGGCTTGTAGGTGTTTGATATGATCATCATCTACTGCTGGCGTATTGACGAGTCTTAGAGTCCCACATAGAAGTTTCTCGGCTCTGGCGAAACGAAGTGGTGCACATATAAGATATGCGCGGAGCCTCGATTAAATACTAGTATATGATACTGTATTTTAATCGGGCATTTAATATTAGTCGGGTCGTATAAGATATGACCAATTTATTAAATCAAGTGTTGATTTAATATTGGCTTTTATATTATTTATTTAAATCCTTTTCTTCTTATGGATACATGCATGTATATGTACATGATGATGTGCATACATACATACATGAAATGTATCATGGTTGATGATACAAAGAGGATGGAAATATAAGAATCATATTGAAGATAAAATGATATATAGATATTTTCAATAAAGATAAAAGGCAAAAGAAAAAGGATAATGACTCATTCTTTTCCACACTCTTCTACAAAATTCCATGGTTGAATTTGACTCAATCATGGTTACTTTTCCTTTTGCCCTTTAACCTTAGTTGAAATATCTAGATATTATCTTAACCATGGTTGTGGTTATGATAAGATCTTTTTCTCTCTCTCATTTTCTTTTTACATTATCAATATTATCATTCCAAAAGAAATGAGAGCCATCTTCTTCCTCAAAAAAACCTAGCTCTCTTTTAAATGTTAAAAAGGAGTTAGAAATAGAAAAGAAAAGGTAATAAATAAGAATAGCAACCACTTCATCATCCTACACAACCATAGCTATCTTGTGTAGGGTGTTGTGCTTCAAGTTTGTCAAAGATCGATGGAAGCATCAAGCTTAGAGCAAAGTGCTTCGGGTGGATCGTCGTGGACGAGGAGTTGATCAAGTGAACCTTTTCAAAGCCAAGGAGTCTTCCAAAGAGGTCTACAAAGGTTGTAGTCTCATCACTTAGTATAACTTAACTCTTAATCTTGATACTATTAATTGTTACTTCATATATTCTAGTTCGATTCTTTGTATAGTTTGCTTAGCACCTCAAAAAATTTATTGTTATAGCATGAATGATGCTTCTAAACCTTAAAAGAGGTGTTAAGAAAACCCTACAAGTGTAAAGAATTAAACCTTGGTTAAGTATATGGTTAGGTTTTTATTTATTTATCCATTCTTTTATCTATTTATTTTGGATTAATAAAGAGAGAAGAAAACAAAATGGTTGCTTTGATTCATGAAGTTTCTTGAAGCTTCATGCAACTTTGAACATTTTGTCTTCATCTCCTTAACCTAACCATGCACTAACCCTAGTCTATTCTCTACACTTAACTAAAGTTAGATTATGATAAGAATGATTTTTTTTTATTATTCTTTTCAAATAACTTATCATAATATTCTATCTTCTTCTTCTTCTTCTTCTACACATGAAGAAAGCTTGCCTCATCAATGGCAAGTGAAGAAAATGAGTGAGAAATCCAATTCTAAAGTCTACCCACTTCCTATTTCTTCATCCTCTACCTCTTGCCAAGTAGTAGAGTGTGTTTCCTTCACAAATTTTCATGGCTTGGTGAAGGTGGAGCTTGATCTAGCGATGCCTCGACGTAGATCATCTTCGGCATCGTCGTCGATGACCTAGCCCGCTTCTTCTCCGATGAAGCCGAAGCTAGAGCCCGGGATCCGTTTTGGACAGCGAGGAGACATCATCACGGAGCTATGGAGGTGGAGAACCGGATCTACAAAGGTTGTATTTCCGTTCCCTTAGTTAAAATGTTAACTAGTTTCAATTGTCACCTAGAATTCTAGCCAACGGTCCGTGTTAGGGTTTCTCGGCACCGTAATTTTTGTAAATTGGCATGGTTGATGCCTTGTGAGACCTCTTGGGAGTGCCTAGGAACCCTACATGCGCATCCTGCGGAGTCAAAGCGAACACTCGGGCCTGTTCTCCACCAATAGCTGGCTGTGCTCGGCCTCGGCCTCAGCCTCCTCGTCCTCTCTGAATAGGACCGCCGCGTCCACGGCCTCTGGGGGCATCTAACTGACGTGGAGCACCACTGGGGGCAGGAAGTAGAGCTCTCTGAGGAGGTGGTGAAGGTGGTAAAGTCACGTGTGGAACTGTCGCCGCTCCCTGTCGTCTCACCGGACAGTCTCTAATACGATGGTGCGGACTCCCGCACCCAAAACATCCTGGAGATGCCTGTTGTCCCTGCGGATAAGAAACAAATAGCTGACCCCGTCCAACTCCTCTGCCGGCACCATCTCTCGGAAAGAATCTGGCACGATGCCTCTGAGCTGGCATATCGGTACGAATCCTCTTCAGCCCAGAAACGGCCGAAGTCCCTGAAATGCGCACCTCCATCCGTAAGGCCATGTCCATAGCAGCTGCATAAGTGTCGAAGTACTGGGCGCCGATGGCAAGAAATAATTGTGTGTCGAGTCCCTGCATAAACCTCTTTATCCTCTTCTCTTCAGTGTCTACCAAGTACAGAGTATATCTGGACAACTGCGTAAACTGGATATCATACTCGGACACTGACATCCCTGGAGTCTTGCGCAAAGCTTCAAAACTAAGAGCTCGAGCATCACGAACGCTCTCTGGAAGGAAACGGACTAGAAATATTGCCGTGAACTCATCCCAAGTCATAGGAGGTAGACCTGCAGCTCGACCTCTCTCGACGGACTCACACCACGTCTGCGCAAGGCCCTCTAGATGGAAACTCGCAAGCTCCACCCATCGATCGTCAGAACATCTGAGCGAACGGCAAATCCTGGCCAATCTGTCAAGGAATGTCTGCGGATCCTCCGCTGCATCTATGCCGGTGAAAACTGGAGGTCTCAGCCTCATGTACTCCTGTAGTGATAATGGAATAGCCACTGTAGTAGTAGGAGCAACTGCCTGGGCAACAGGTACTATCATAGTCTGTGATGTGGTAGGTACGTCCTCCGATCTCGGTGCGCGACTAGCCTCTACTAAGGATCCCACCATCTGTCGTAACTCCTACATACCTCCCATCATCTGTCGTAACTCCTCCATACCAGACTCTAGCCTATCCATGCGGCCTGAGGAAGGCGGATCAGTCTGTCCCTGAGGCGTAGGTACGCCACCCTGCTCGGTCCTCGTCTCGGACGAGCCAGCTTGGATCTCATCTCGGGCGGCAGCCCTCTGCGCTCTTGTAGCCTTCGGCGGCATAGTGGCTGGTACAGGAAATAGGATGATAAGAACAGTGCAATAGAATCATAGGATACACAGAATTGAAGAAGGAATTTCAAGCAAGTATATCCTAAAGTCACCTAGACGGAGTACCGTATTGCAAGTATGCCGCGGACATACACACGCTACGTTACCATGCTTAAGTCACTTACTCCATCTACCAAGGGTCATCCTACACTCAGAAAGGTAAAACCTATCGCTCTGATACCAACTTTGTCACGACCCGAAAGGTACGGAACGTGACTGGCACTTAAATTACGAATGTCTCAAGGCGGACGTAATCTAAGTAAGCCAAAGCCCAGAAATCAAAACCAAATAAGCAGTAGAGTGAAGGAAAACCAATTTATTGAAAGCGATTTTAATCAAATAAGTCACATTAAGCCTTTATAAAAGCAACATCCATTTTTCCGATAATTTCGGCAGAGTCTCCCTTGTAAATACTGGCCCCCAAACGGGTACAAACAGGAATATATATGAATACAAGAAATAAGGCATCCCCAAGCGGGAGCTAGCTCTTCGCCCCAAGGCGGACACAAATCCCACGCAATATAAATCAGCAATGTGCAAAAAAATAAGCATGAAAAGGCATAAGTAAAAAAGCAACATGTCGGCTCAAGTGAGCACGGCCCAAAGAAACAATATACATGCCCACAAATCTCACAGTCTCGCCTCTAAGTCAATATACAACAGTACCGGTAGATGATACAGTAGATGGAGTACACTAGATACAATGAATGTACAAGGTGGAAGACAAAATAAACATATAACCCACCTACGAGCAAAAAAATCCTCAAATCCTCGCAAAAGGAGGAAGTGCGTCCGCCGCAACAGTACTGACGGATCGGACCTGCAAAAAGTCTGTGGCACAGCGGGGGTGAGTTGCCAACTCGTGAGTAATATGTATCATCTATAAAGACTATCGTAAGTATGTACGCAAAGTGTCACAATTCTACAATATTGCCATGGTATGAAGTACTAGCATGTATGACATGAATGCAATGTAACACGTGATCTGAATATGCTGATGTGAGAAAAATCATTATTTTCATCTTAGGAAAATTTCTGTGAAATATCTGAGGAAATATCATATGAAATCAACAGAAATCCGTGCCCAACATCGGCACCTCAAATAAATATCTCAGTATCCCAAAGTATCTGTATCCAATATCCCGGCCCCAGCCGTCCGGCTGGTCCATCTCAAAATATCAATATCTCAACATCTCACGGCCACGGTCGGTATCCCCTGGATATCCGCAGCGCCAACAATCACCGGTAGGTAGTCCGCCCATGCCAGGATCATCGTCTACTACTCGAACTTCTTTCCCCAGGGTACCTTACCGGGCCCACCATGTACCCGAGACGGTTCATCCAACTCCTCGAAACGGGTCTCGAAAACCAACAGAAAACTCATGGTGGACGACACATGTATCATGTCACGAGAAAACCCGTAATTTTCCATGTTTAAAAATAATATCAGGTTTATAAAATCCTTGCGGCTTTTCCCAAAAATCTCATAAATCTCAAATACTGAAATCCTCCATAAGAAAGTACCATGAGTATACATGTCAATGATGATGAATGCATATGGTATCAACAGTGCGACTGCAATATATGACATAAAGACTATGGATGATCGAATGATGTAATGAGGTACATGCATATGACTAGCGATTCTACATGTTCATCTTGAGGAATTTAGTATATTAGTGCTGGTTTATACGTCTTACATGGTGAAATTATTCTAAATTCCGGTTTAAACAAGTTATATAGTGTTTGTGGCATGGTAATTACCAAGGCGTGTGTGTTCGCATGAATAGTGCTCGTGCAGCATAAAACCCTGGTAATGGTGCAAGTGTCCTATGAGATGAAGTTGCACAATTATAAATATAATGAATTAAACAAGCCAATTATTTCCCGTGTCGCATATTTCATTTAATGGTTTCAATGGTTTTTATACGATGAAATTAGCACAATATGGATATACAGGTCATGCAGTGCCGTAAAATAGGTAACTAGAACTACATACAACTGGATGGTATTACTAGAAATTCTAAATTATCGGGCGCCTCGCGCCATCCAAACGATTCTCCCCGTAGATGTATACATCTACTCACCGGAAATCCCCAGCTAGCTCGATCCAATCACCGCTTTCCCTTTTCGTGCCACGTCCGAAGTCTCCGCGACCGATCCTGGAATTTGCACAACACAAAACATAAGATGACATATACTGAAATGAAGCCAAGTAACAAAATGAAAGGGTCAACGTCAACGAGTTAGGCACAACGTGCACCAGGTGCGCGTAACACACACGAAAACCACAATAACCTTAACTAAAATTGTCGTTTATGACCAACCGCCAAAACAAAACCCGGTCAAACCAAGTCTCGCATTCTCACATCCTAAATGTCATGGGAGAGGCCAATAATATAATCAAGATATCATAAATAAATCACCACAATATTTTATAAAAAACCTAGTAAGCACAAAACTTGCAAATTTGGTGCAAACATCGTCGCTTTGCGACAAAAAGACAACCATCAAGCAAAATCACCCAAGTTAAACCATTGATAGCCACTACAATAATTTCCAACAGATTAGCAATGCTTCAAATCCTATTTTCCATAAACAACCCTTTCTTGAATTTATAACCTAGCAATTCCAAATCAAATTCCACACTTGAAAACTTAAATTAACACAATAAAAGCCCACATAAGAAAATTAACCTTTAGATTAGGTTAGCAAAACAACTAGATAGCAAAATAGATTTAATTAGCCTAGTAATTGTGTGCTAAAACCCAAGTTCATATCAAACTACTCTCTTTAAAAAAAACTAGATTAGAAATTAACAATAAAATTAACACTTCAAGGTTCTAATTAGCATATAACAACTACCAATTAACCAAAGATTGAAATTATACCTCACAAGTTCAATCCTTAGCTTGCTCTAGCCTCCCAAGACACCTCCTTTCTCCAAGATTTAAACCAATTTGGGTGTGAGAAGAGATGGATTAAGGGTTTGCCTTGAATTTATGAAGGAATTTGTTGATTTTAATGAATTTTGATGGAATTTTCTTGATGAAAATGAGTGAAAAGAGAAGGAAAAAATAATGGAGGGGGGTGAGCTGCTCTCGTCCAGTAAAAGGAAATGGGGAGGAGTGGTGTGGTTGTGTGGATTTTTTTCAAAGTCAACCCCTCCCATAACACAATAATACCCATACCTAATTAATATATATTATTCCATCTCACAAAGTACCAAACAAATGAGTTGAAGAAAAATTTAGAGAGGGGGGGAAATTTCTGCAGGTGTGGGCCAGCCAAGGGAGTGAGGAATGAGTGTGAGAGATTTCCAAAAAAAATCCATGCAAAAAGACCCCCCCACAATATCCTATTTGCAAGTTTTAGTTCAATTTATTTAAATATTAATTTTCCTTTAATTATAAACCAATTTGAACTTGAAATAAAAAGAACTAAAAATTTATATTACTAACTAGATTTTAGTTGTCATGGTTATATAGTTTAAAATTTGCCCAGTCAAATTTGTATTTATCGCTAATTTAATATATTTTTAACCGCTTAAAATAAAATTAAAAATTGAAAAATTAGGGAAAAATTTTAAACGACTAGAATTTTATAAGTGACTCATTAGCTACTAAAAACTAGCAATTACCTATCCAAATTAGGTATAATTAGGCCTATATTGCAAAATAACAATAATGACAATTTACGGAAAATACCAAATATTTACCGATTTTCGGGAAAACACCAAAACGACTTTTCAAGGCGTTACACTACTACTAGAGACTTATCATCAGTTCCCAGTTCTCTACCTATCTTTAGCCCGTGTAAAAAATTACATACGTGGGATCCTGATCCAGTATCCAATACCCAGGACGTAGAGCAAACTGAGAAACAGTTTTCGGTTACGAACACTGTTAGTTATATGTATGCCCTAGAGGCCATTATTGTACATGTGATGTATATTATAGTGGATGCTTGGATATATATAGAGAGGACTTTCTTGCTCGACATGATAGTATGCTATCCGGTTGCTCTTTGTCTTAACATGTAGACTTGTATTGTGATATTGTCTTGCTCTCACGTGTTGATAAAGCCCTTAGGATGTGTACTTGACTACCAGGACTATGATGGAGATCATACTAGTGGGGCCAAGGGTATTCCACAAGTACATCCTATAATTGTTCCTAGTCGAGGGTGTATCGAGACAGGGCATCGATATCCAGAGTAGACTAGCGTATACGCTTCTTGGCCCATATGATGGGCGATGGATGATCCCACATCCATTGGTGTTTGACATCAAAGATGGTATAGCGGGTGCTCAGTGGAGACTGGGTACACTGAACGGACTCGCCGAGAACTCCTAGTTGGTATTTACCTATCGTCAGATAGTAGTTCTCTGGTGACACTGGTACAGGTTAGTCTGTAGACCCGAGATCGTCATAGAGTCTTGTGTGATTCCCACTGTGCTTTGATTTCCACCTTACCACGTTCAAGAGAACGTGCAAAACGGTGGCTTTTGGGTACAGTCCCGAATCACATGGAGGCAATGAACGATAGGAGGGGATTCGTCTCTCCCGGTATTGGGGGTTGATGTTGCGCTGTGCTCGATTGGCCATAACAGAAGTCCCCTGCCAGGGATGATACGGAGATTTACTGATAAGTGTTATCAGTAGTTTCCCGACCCGTTATGAGCCTCATATCGGCACGACTTATCGGTTACTGGGGTCTGACGTTTACTACCCCTAGACTGGATATGCGACATATCGGACGAAGAGACCGGACTGTACGGTAGTGTTACTGATAGGCTTTTAGGAGTAAGAGCAGGCTTGCATGTTGATCTTCTGATCGCTCAATACCCGGATAGTCGTTACGTCCAGCTAGTACCACTGATGGCTTGTGGGTGCCTGATATGATCATCACCTACTGTCGGCGTATTGACGAGTCTTTAGAGTCCTACACAGAGGTTTTACTGGCTCGGGCAAAACGAAGTAGGAGCACATATGTGATATGTGCGGGACCGAGATTAATATGAGTATGTGATACCGTATTCTATTCTCGCAATTTATTCGTATCGGTCGGTTATATGTGATATAGCCGGGTTATCGAATCAAGTGTTGATTCGATAAGTTGATACAAATAATATTACTCGGTTGTATGTGATATAGCCGGATTATTAAATCAAGTGTTGATTTAATGATTTAATGTATAATTATATATTTGATATATTAATTTACATTAACTAATATTTGCTCACTTAAGCATCTCTTTTTCTCACATATGCACACTTAATATATATGTGATATATATTAATTGTGTTTTCTTTTTTGTGTCATGCTTGATGATACATACTACTTGGGTGTATGAGACTCACACCATACTCAAGATAATGTAAGGTTTAAGTATTTAAAGTAAATCCAAATTAGATGGAAATCGGTCACATAGCATGAAGCTTGTGGAAGCTTATAGATGCATTGACTTAGTCCACTAATTTTGTTTTAGTTAAGATATTTATTAACCCAATTATCTAAACTCATGATTAAGTCTCTACATGAGTTATATGAGATATTTCTCACCCATGGTTGCCATTCTCTCTCATCTATTATTTGCTTTATCTTCATCTTGCTCATGAGAGAGCTCTCTAGGTTTTTGAGAGAAGAATAAAAATAGTGAGAAAATTAATTCTAAAGAGAGCAAAAATCCTACTTCATCATCCTCTACTAGATTAGCCATTTAGTTTAGGGTGTTAGATTCACTAATCCCTAATTAGTGAAGAGGTAGCTTGGGTTAGTGTCTCCTCGGCGTAGATCATCTTCGGCCTTGAAGACTTCATGCAAGCTCGTTCCTTTCAACTTGTGGAGCCACTCTAGAGTTCGGAAGATCACTACTAGGACCGAGGGGACTACTACACGGAGCTATTGAAATGAAGGACCGGTCTACAAAGATTGTATTCCTTGTTCACTTAGTTGTAAAGTAGTTTACACTTTGTATTGTCTAAATCTCTAATTAAGATTCTAGGATTAAGGTTGTTTAGTATGGCAAAATTTTTAAAATGGTATGGACGATGCCTCCCGAAAGCTTGCTGTCGTGCTAAGCAACCCTACAAACACACCCTGAAGACGATGCATCAACATGCTTATTCTTCGTTTGGGTGGAGTGAGAATCCGGATATTCCTTTATTCTTTGCTCAGACTTATGACAGTCATAAGATAGAGCGGAACCTAGCCCGGTATAATAAGTGGGTCGGTCAATACATCCATATTATTATCTTGATTAAGGCGTGTCATTGGTCGCTACCAGGAGAGAGAGAAGGATAATCACTTTTGCATGCGCTCTTTGCAAGATTAGATTGGTTATTATTTTATCTAATCAGGATGGCTCCCACTGTTTTTATCAAATCTTCCTTCAAATCTTAAAAGATAAGATTAGCCGGGATTAATTACACCGTACAAGTTCGCCAATTGTTCGGCCATGAAGGTATTGGTACTCCGAGAGAGTCTCCACATGCTTTCGCATGGAACTAATTAAATAATCTCGTTTCCGTAAAGGCATCACCCCGTTAACACCTTTCTTAGACACCTAATGGATTGGCTAATTGTAAAGTGGAAAACTCTCCAGGAGTAACTCTTACTTGTTAGTGTATATGCCCTAGGGGCCATTATTGTATCATACTAGATTGTATATTACTTAATGGAAGCTTGGGATATTCACAGTTATATAACAGTCTTGCTGAATATGGTAGTATGCTACTTGGTTTTATCTATCTTAATATGTATGTACGTATTGATAGAGCCCTTAGGATCTTGCTTGACTACCAGCATTGTGATGGCAGTCACACTAGTAGAGGCTGGGTAGTCTACAAGCACATCCTTTTTCAGGTCCCTAGTCGTAGGATTATCGAGACAGGGCATCGATACTCCGGAGTAGACTAGTGTGTACGCTTCTCATCCCAGTTGGGGAGATGGTCTGTCCCACAGCCATCAGTACGTCGTACTGGAGATAGTATACAGGTGCTCGTTGGGTTATGGGTACACCGGACAGGACTCGCAGGGAACTGTTGGTTGGTATTATACCCGTCGTCAGTTAACAGTTCCCAGGTGACATGAGTACAGCATGTAGGGTTCCTAGGCACTCTTGTGAAGGTTCATAAAGCATCAAACATGCCCGAATAAAATTTTACATGTGCCGAACAACCCAAAGACGGGATCTTTGCTAGATTATTAGGGTTTAGCTGAAAGGTTCCTAGGCAC